>CM074855.1:69545000-70860000 GCA_037501455.1 Lantana camara | reverse complement strand
TACGTACACTTGTTATTTGAGGTTTTAAGCTTTGTGCTATGAATTATGCTTATTTTTATGCTTCTATTTTTGATGAATTTTCCGTAATTGTCTTGTATGCCCTCATATGACTTAAGTATGCATTCATTTCATCTCATTTGCATGCATGAGCATTGCCGGGCGTCTAATTGGTACATTATTGAGTCTAAGTCTCAGGTCTTATCTTCTTTTGCTTCAGAGCCTCTTCCGGAAGTTCGTGAGCCCGAGGTTTTAGTGTTCGTTCGACCGTTTTGCCTTCCTTCTACTTTTCTTAAGGTGAGGCTAGGATCTTTTATATTAGATAAGCGACCTAAGACCTATTACGTGTTGTTTTCTTACCCCGTATGCGATTATATACCTTATGTATATATATATTAAATACGAGTGCTTAAGCTATGTTATGATTTTGTGAAATGAGCTTTAAGTTTTCGAAATTGGTATAAGTATTGGCATAAGTAAGCTATGTTTTGAAATTCGTTATTCGTTTATGATATGTTTGAGCGAGTTATACCCTGAAAGATGGGAGTTTGGTTTGATTTGGTTTGTTGGGCCCGGAGACGTGGGTAAGGGAGACCCGGGACGACCACGGGGTCGCCGGTTATGACCCCTGTGCACGTTCTCATTTGAGATATTCACGTACGACCTATGGAGGTTGGGAAGGCGTGGTATCTTGAGCCCTCGGTGGATAACCGGGGAAGGCATATCGTGGGTTAGCTACCCCGTATGTGTTTGGTAATGTAGGTGTTAGGGTTTGATTCCCGATACACCATGGATGTGAGGTTGGAAATTGTGATTTGAATTCGATTTTATGTTATGTTTGATGGAGTAAGGGATAGTCCGTTCTCGTCGGACTTATGTTTACGTTATGTTCGATAGATTATGGATCGAGATAGGTTTTCCTTTATACTATATGTTATCTTTGGAAATGATTTGATATGTAAAACCCTAGCCTCGATTCATGACTATCACCTTTGTAATATGCTTTGCTCTATATGTGTTTAGGTGTGGGTGTGCGTTTAGCCCCCTCACTCAGTCGAGTTTTGACTGACCCCTCTCCTTTCCCACCTTCAGTGCAGGTTGTTTCGAGCTAGGCGGGGAAGTGCGAGTTTTAGTCTTGTACTTGTGTGTCTAGGTCGAGTTGCATTCATACTTCTTACATTTTGGATACTCCTTTTATGTATTTGAGATCATGACTTGTCTTTTGGAGAATTATGGGCTTTTTATGTATATACTCGATCTTTCGGGCCGTAAGGCTATTGTATATGATGTAAATGTTATTTATCGAGCTCATTTCGATCCTTATGTTATTCCTTCCGCATTAATATGTTTGTTTGGCGCGCTCTGTCAGAGTCTTAGCCCCGCTTAGCCTAAGAGTGAGTGTAGGTTCCGTTCGCTTAGACTTAGACTCATGTATGGAAATTCATTTCATATGTGGGTTCGGGTTTAGGTGCGGGGGATGTGGTGGCCCACCGCTCTGGGCGTCACACAGACACTCCCTGAAGAAACCCTGAACGACTGAACACACACAGAACACAGACTCAGACTCCAAACACAACCACAAAGACGCACGGCTATGCTCACGAATATACATGATGCAACATATAATCCATATTTATTCAATCAAGTCATTCAGAGCATATTATAATTCATATTACATATCAAGAGATGCATAGCTTATAAATTCATAACATTTATTACATAAAATAAATTAAGACATTAAGAATTCAATTCATATCATGCACTAATTCTCGAAAGGATAAACGCAAAATGCATAACAATTTCACACGTAAATACATATTAACATATTTCACAATATTCAACAATTAACATACTTAAATAATTTATTCAAACCAATCATACCTCATACCTTGGGTAATTTAATTATTATGATTCTCATAATTATACGAATAATTTAGATCCTTAAATTGCATTAATATCCCCTAAACAAGAAATATTCTCAAGTAGATAGGCTTAAACGAGGCAAATAAATTTAATAAATCGTAAATCAAGATTTCATACATCGTATCATATTTCCTAGCATCAAACAACTCATAATTTCAATTTATAGTTCATACAAGATCGAAATTTACAATTAAAATAGTTAACGAAAATAAATACCACAACTTCAAAAATTCATATAAAATCAACCGGACATCCGATTGACGAACGGAAAGTGGCGTTGGACTCACCACAACGAAACGGACCTACTGTCCTAAAGTCGTCGGAATGCCGCCACCGTAGGCCGAACAGCCCCCGGCCGCCACCGGAACACCGCCTCCGGTGGTCGGAAAAATCCCCGGAAGGACAAAATCGTACGCCTCGGCCTGCTTGACAAAAGCCCTCAACCAATTTCAGAAAATACCAAACACACAGGACTTCGTTGACGAAAAACCGAACTAAATTCCAATGACGAAAACTGAAATTAAACGCTAACCGTAAAACGAAAAATGAAATCCGGGCATACCGTTGGAAAGCTTGTAATGAGCCCTTCAAAAGCCCCTAGCCAAATCATCGGAAAAATCGCCGGAAAAAGGGTGGTGAGCCGGTCCGCCACCGGTTCACCACCGGTCCACCGCCGCCGGTAGATTCTTGGGCCGGGACCAACACTATCAACTACGTCTCAACATTCCAACCAATTTTCGTGAAGGAGCAACCACCAAAAACCCACCGGAAAAGGACCAAATTGTAGCACCCGGAACGGTGGGCCACCACATCCTCCACACCTAAACCCGAACCCACATATGAAATGAATTTCCATACATGAGCCCAAGTCTAAGCGAACGGGAACCTACACTCACGCGCTAGGCTAAGCGGGGCTACAACTCAAACAGAGCGCGCAAACAAACAATAAGAATGCGGAAGCAACAACATAAGGATCGAAAAGGAGCTCTATACGAACATATATAACGGCCTGATGGCCCAAAATAGGTCAAGTATATACATCAAAAGTTCATAATTCTCCATAAGACATAATTAGAATTCAAATACAATTCATAAAAGTGATCAAAATGCAGCAGGTAAATATGCCGACTCGACCTAAACCCGAAAGTACGACACGACCGACGCACTTCCCCGCCTAGCTCGAGAAACCTGCAACTAAAGTGTTAAACGGAATGGGTCAGTCAAAACTCGACTGAGTGAGGGGGGCTAACGCACACCCACACCATAAATATGTAGAGAGCATAGCATAAAATCAAAAGGGGTCGATCATGAACCGAGTTGGGGTTTTTCATACCAAATCATTTTTTAAAACATACATATAATACCAAGGAAATCCTAACTCGTTTCACAACCACCAAAGCATAAAAGAAACATAAACGTCCGGCGAGTACGGACCTCCTCAACTCCTCATACAAATCATAAATACATAAGAATTCATAAATTCATAACTCCTCAACGCCTTGGTGATCGGGAATCAAACCCTCTCAACCCATATGGATTCTATATACATACGGGGTAGCTAACCCACGATATGCCTTCCCCGGTTATTCACCGAGTGCTCAAGGTAATAGCGCCTTCTCAACCTCTAAGAGTCGCACGCCACCACCTCAAATGGGATGTGCACAGGCTTAACCCGACGGCCCTTGCCGTATCGGGGGTCCTTACCCACAATCCCTGGGCCCGGATTCATAAGAAACATGCCAATAACCCATCTTTCAGGGCATAACTCGCTGAATCATAAAAGAAACGTACAAAGGATTCAAAATCATAAGCTCATATATGCCCATACTTATACCGTTTTCATAAATTCGAAAAAGGGGATTCATAAAATCATAAACGTATCATAAGCATTCGTATTTAACCATATAATACATATATAGTCACATGCGGGATAGGAAATCAATAACATAAAGGCCATAGGTCACTTATCTAAAAGAAAAGATCCTAACCCTCACCTTGAAGTGGAAGCGGAGTGAAAATCGGACAAAAGAAGCAACTGGACCTAAACCTCGGGCTCTTTAACTTCTTGAAGAGGCTCTGAAACAAAAGAACGCAAGACCCGAGACTTAGACTCAAATATGTACCACTTAGACGCTCGGAAATGCATATGTATGAAATGAATGCATATGAAATGTAAAAATGAATCATTTAGGTCATTTAAATTCAAACCACGTACGAACCGTATCCAATAAATTCATAAAGGTAATTCCTAAAATATAACAAATAATTTAAATCATAAAATCAAATTTAGATTACACATGTCATACATAAGAATTCATAGAGCCATATTTAATTTAAAACCTCAAATTAAATCATTTAAATTCATTTAATAAATCAAATAACATAATATATATATCATAATAGATATATATATCTATCTAAATATATATACACGTATTGCAGCCCCAAAAACAAACAATTAAAATCCTTCTCATGCATGTAAAGTCCATGCAAAGTTCCATTAAGTTAGGCCATGCATTGCTCACGTTAACCACCCTGCACTTCCATCAATTATCATGCAAAAATAGGAAACCATTGGAAACAATCCATGCATCATGCAAAAATCCAAGTATTAAGGTCACGTACAGCATGCAACAACCAGTTATTATAATTCATGCAAAGCTGGGAAACAATTTAAAACACTTCGGTTGCAGAGTCACCTCCCCGCCCAGGGGAGACAGTTCAGACGCAGAAAATAGGTAATTTCAGCCCTGTTATGCCCTGCTTCTCATACCAGATCTCAACCACAACAACAAGGCATGAAAAGGCAGCAAATATGGCAGCATATCAGCACAAAAACATCATCATACCAGCTGAAAACGAACAGCAACAGTTGAGGAAAGGAAAAAGGCACCAACTCATGCTTATAACTCAACAAAAACTCAAGTAAATTAATGGTATCTCACCCAAATCACAACTACCACCCAAGTCAGCTGTAATCAACAATAAATGGAGCACAAGAGATCAAGTTTATAGCCTCACTTCAAGAGAAACACCAAGGAAAGAGATGGAATTCAAAAATGGAGCAAAAACCTAACTATTCATGTCTTGAATCAAAACTATATCAAACAAGGATGAAAATCAGATTTTCTTGGATTAAAATGACCACTTAATCATGTACATATCAATTACAAGCTTACCCCTTGAAGATGATGAAGGAAAATGAAGATTAGAGCTCAATCTCTTCAAGGTGTGAATAGTGACGGGAATTCACTGCTGCTGCTCCAAAGTTCAGATTTTCCTCTCCTTTCTTGTGTATGGATCGAGATTAAGGCAGCAAAAAGTCATAAAGGACTGAGTTAGTGGAGTGTGGGTCCAGGTTTGAGGGCAATTGGCCAAGAATTGAGGGACTTATGTGCAAAATGGTGAAAGGTGGTCATATGAGCGCGAGACGAAGTTACGGGCTGATTTCGGTGTATCAAATGAGGTCGAAAAATTACAAGGCCTGATCCATTGCACTCGAATCGTCGAAACGAGTTCAGCGGAGGTGACGGAATTCGAATTCAAATTCCCGAGCTCAAGTTACACTACCCGGAACCCAAGGTGCGCTAAGTACATGTTAGCCTCCTTTAGGTTACTCCAACAAAACGAGTCCCGAAAACCCAACAAATAAACCCGAAAACACATAACGAGCACATATTCAAGTTCACGACTCATAAAACTCCAACATATTAAAACGGCACGAAATTTCGATCTCAAATCGAACACGAACGCATCACATTTCAACAAAAGAGCATGTCATTCCAATAATGAAATTCAAAATTCAAGAATTAATAAATAAATTAAAATAAAATAAATAAATAAAATAAAACAAAAATTTTTAACGAATTAAAATAAGTCAAATTTTTATTAAAAAGGTTATTTTTCAATTAAGTCCAATACTATTAAAAAGTGTCAAATAAGTCCAATTCAACTTTTCGATTAAGTCCAATATTAATTAAAATTGCACAATTAAGTCCTTAATTCATATAAATCACATAATTCACGAAATTAGCTTGTTCGGGAATTAAATTCACATACCATAAATTCATAAAATTCATATCATAATCACTTCAGGCAAATTTCGACATATAATTCAAATATTTCATATAATTCAAATAATTCATATAAGAATTTCAAATAATAAAATATAAATCAATTAAATGCAACAATTAAAAATGAAATTAAAATAAATTAAATTGCGCACATACGTCATACCTGTACGGTCGCGGAGTCGGGGTGTCACAATCCTCCCCCCTTAAAAAGGACTTGCCCTCAAGTCCGACTCGAGTCCTCAAACAACTCCGGATATAACCTTCTCATTTTCTCCTCGGTTTCCCAAGTCGATTCCTCGGATTTCTGATCCCTCCAAAGTACCCTGACCAAAGGAATCTGCCGGTTTCTCAAATCTTGCATCTTCCGATCCTGAATTGCAACCGGATGCTTTTCTATGGTTAAATCCGGCTCTAACTGAACCTCTTCAACTGGAAGGATAGTTGACTCATCGGGATAATACTTGCGGAGTTGAGAGACATGAAAAACATTATGTATCCCGGTCATACTCGGCGGTAAATCCAATCTGTACGCCGTTTCTCCGATTCTTTCCAAAATCTCAAACGGCCCAAGGTAACGAGGACTAAGCTTTCCACCTTTACCTATACGAGTGAAGCCTTTCCTAGGAGACGCCTTCAAAAAGACTCTATCTCCGACTTCGAACTCTAAGGGCCTTCTTCTCTTATCGGCGTAACTCTTTTGACGGGCCTGAGCTGCTCTCATTCTTTGCCTAATCTTATGAACTTTCTCAATAGTATCGGCAATGTTTTCCTTAGACTCGGCTCTCTCGAGCTTATTCTCTTCGGTCCACCTCCAATCCTCAATGTCCCAAAATAGAGGAGACCTGCACTTTCTTCCGTAAAGTGCCTCGTACGGAGCCATCTTAATCGAACCCTGAAAGCTGTTATTGTAAGCAAACTCAACCAAAGGTAGGTGCTCATCCCACTTATCTTGGAAGTCCAAAGCACATGTTCTGAGCATATCCTCTAAGTACTGAATTAGCCTTTCAGATTGGCCGTCTGTCTGAGGATGCGAAGCTGTGCTAAACTTGAGCTTAGTGCCCAACCACTTCTGAAGATTCTGCCAAAAGATCGAAGTAAACCGTGGATCCCGATCCGAAACAATACTAGCCGGAACTCCATGTAACCTTACAATCTCCCGAACGTACAATTCGGCTAGCTTAGGAACTTTCTCAGACATCCGAACCTTGAGGAAATGGGCAGACTTAGTCAATCTGTCCACAATTACCCATATTCCATCAAACCCTCCTCTAACTCTAGGCAAGCCGGACACGAAGTCCATCGTCACTTGCTCCCACTTCCACTCGGGAATAGGAAGTGGTTGGAGAGTTCCTCCCGGCTTCTGGTGCTCTGCCTTCACCTTTTGACACGTTAGACACCGCTTCACGAAGTTCGCGACGTCCCTTTTCATGCCCTTCCACCAGAATTTCTCTTTCAGGTCCCGATACATCTTAGTACCTCCCGGATGAATCGAGTACCTCGAGCGATGTGCCTCCTCAAGTATAATCCTCTTGAGCTCTTCTGGAACACATATTCTTGCTTCAAACCTTAACAATCCGGAATCATCAATCCCAAACTTAGAATTCGGATCATCCTTAGAACGAGTTACCAACTTTTGAATTTCCACATCTGAATTCTGAGCTTCCAACAACTGCTGTTTCAAATCTGGTATTACTGTAAGATTGGCCAACCAAGTTCCTGAAACCAAGATCTCTGAACCCAAACTTGAAGAACCTGCTTCCAAATTAGCCACATTCGCCTTTCTACTCAAGGCATCGGCAACCACGTTTGCTTTACCTGGATGGTACTGAATGGTGCAATCGTAATCCTCTAATAACTGCATCCAACGCCTCTGTCTTACATTCAAATCTTTCTGAGAAAAGAGATACTTGAGGCTTTGGTGATCCGTAAACACCTCGAACGTTGCACCGTAGAGGTAGTGTCGCCACTTCATCAAAGCGAATACAACCGCAGCTAATTCGAGATCGTGGGTAGGGTAATTCTTCTCATGCTCCTTCAACTTTCTTGAAGCATAAGCTACCACTCTACCGTGCTGCATCAAAACACAACCAAGACCCTCTTTCGAAGCATCTGTATAAACTGCGTAACCCTCGGTACCCTCGGGTAGGGTAAGAACTGGTGCCGAAGTCAATTTCACCTTCAACGTCTGAAAACTCGCCTCACACTTATCATCCCATTCAAATTTCACTATCTTTTTAGTTAAGCGAGTCAACGGGGCGGCAATTTTAGAGAAATCCTTAACAAATCTACGGTAGTAACCGGCCAACCCAAGAAAACTTCGGATCTCTGAGACATTTTTCGGTCTCTCCCAACGAAGCACGGACTCAACCTTAGATGGATCAACTTCAATCCCATCACCTGAAATTAAATGCCCCAAAAACATAACTCGGTCGATCCAGAATTCGCACTTGCTGAACTTTGCATACAACTTATGTTCCCTCAAAGTTTCCAAGACGATCCGTAGATGTTGGGCATGCTCTTCAGCCGACCTTGAATACACCAGAATGTCGTCTATAAAGATCACCACGAACTTGTCAAGAAAAGGCCTGAACACTCGGTGCATCATGTCCATAAAAACGGCTGGAGCGTTGGTTAATCCAAATGGCATGACAACAAATTCAAAGTGCCCATATCTTGTGTTAAAACCAGTCTTCGGAATATCTTCCTCCCTAATCCGCAGCTGATAATAACCTTACCTCAAATCTAACTTGGAGTAGACTTTTGAGCCTTGCAGAATATCAAATAACTCCTCGATGTGAGGTAAAGGGTATTTGTTCTTCACGGTCATCCTATTCAACTCACGATAGTCTATACACATTCGTAGCGTTCCATCCTTCTTCTTTACAAATAGAACGGGAGCACCCCATGGAGAAATGCTCGGACGAATGTAACCGCAATCTAGAAGCTCATCAAGCTGCATCTTTAACTCCTTTAACTCTACGGGAGCCATTCTGTAGGGAGTCTTCGAAAAAGGCTCTGCTCCGGGATAAAGGTCGATTACGAACTCGATGTCCCTATCGGGTGGCAAAGAACCCAATGTCTCAGGGAATACATCGGCATACTCCCGCACGACCTCCGTCTCCTCAAGTTTAGCCTGATCCTTCGGTCTATTCAAAAGATAGGCCACGAAACCTGTCGCACCGTCCCGGACCAGTTTACTCGCCTCAACGAAAGAAATAAATGGGCTTGACTTCACCTTCTCGCCCTTAAACACCACTGAACCAAAAGAAACTTTCTTCTCCCGACAATCCATCTGAGCCCCATGTTCAGATAACCAATCCATTCCTAGGATTACGCCATACCTCTTCATCGGCATCTCAATCAAATCGGCGAGAAAAACCCTATCTTCAAAACTCACTGGACAACCCCGATAAATCCTGCAAGTAACAAGACTACCGCCAAGAGGCGAACTAACTACATAATCATGCGCACAGAGGGTAACAGGCAAGCACAACGAAGAAGCAAGATCCCGAGAAATAAATGAATGAGATGCCCCGGGATCGAACAATGCATGAAATGTTGTGCCATGAATGCTTACAGTACCTTCAATCACGGCATTAGGATCAAGATCTGCAGCTTCCTCTTCCTCGGCCCCGAGTGCATAAGCTCTAGCCTGAATTGCGGGCCTCTGATTGTTCCCCGCTGCCTGTCCTGGCCTTTTGTTCGGGCATTGATTAAGCATGTGATCTGGCGAACCACAACCGTAGCACCTCTTGTGAAGTTTGAAACAATTTTCAACAAGATGATTACCCTTGCAATATTTGCATTGGACTTGAGGTGGTGCCGGTAGTGCTAGAGGTTGAGCCTTTTGTCCAGTTGGCTTGAATTGCTTGTTTTGAGCCTTTGCGGGTGCAAAAGCTTGGTAAGCTGGCCTCTTTCCATATTTGTTCTGACCTCCCGAGCTAGAACCCTGTACGGCCTGAGAAGTCCTCCTCCTCCTAGCAACCACTCGATCTTCTACCTTCAAAGCCTTCTCGGTGACTAATGCCCAAGTGTCGGTATCAACCGCTTCAAGTGCATCCTTCATATCTTCTCTTAACCCTCGAAGAAACTTCAAAGCCTTGTGGCGGTCATCGTTGGCAATGTTGGGAGCATATCTTGATAAACGGTCGAACTCATCAATATATTCGGTGACCGTCTTCTCACCTTGTTTCAAGTCCATGAACTCTTGGAGTCTTCGGTCCCGAGCGGCGATTGGGATGTACTTGTTGCGAAACTCTCGAGTGAATGTTTCCCAATTAATCTCATCACCTGAGGCATCCAAACGGGCTCGGATGCTAGTCCACCAACTATAAGCCTGACCTTGCACCATTGTGAGGGTACACCTTGCCTTCTCAACCGATTCACACGGTATCAATTCCCAAATTCTCTCTATTTGAATTAGCCACTCCTCGGCTTGAATATCGTTCCCACCTTCAAACTTGGGGGGGTTCAGATTCCTGAACTCCCGTAGAATGTGAGTGACTTGTCCTCCTTCTTGATTGACAACCGGAGGTGTATTCTGGCGATACCGAGTATCCAAATATGCACATAACCTTGCCATAAATCCCTCAGGTTCCATGTTGTTCTCGGCTTGTGGGGAACGATCCCGGTGATGTCTATGGCCCGGAGACCTGTCACGATGATGATCTCTTCTCGGAGGCATCCTACAAAATTCAAAGAATTCCAATATACATGCGTGCGGTTAGTTCATGATCATGTGCAGAATTCATAGAAATTCAAGTAAATGAGACACATAAATGCACATAACCACATTGTCCTAATCCGAACGACTTAGACAAACCCAACACAACTCTAGAGCTTCGGTTTTGCAACCGAGAGCTCTGATACCACTTTAAGATGTAGCACCCGGAACGATGGGCCACCACATCCCCCGCACCTAAACCCGAACCCACATATGAAATGAATTTCCATACATGTGCCCAAGTCTAAGCGAACGGGAACCTACACTCACGCGCTAGGCTAAGCGGGGCTACAACTCAAACAGAGCGCGCAAACAAACAATAAGAATGCGGAAGCAACAACATAAGGATCGAAAAGGAGCTCTATACGAACATATATAACGGCCTGATGGCCCAAAATAGGTCAAGTATATACATCAAAAGTTCATAATTCTCCATAAGACATAATTAGAATTCAAATACAATTCATAAAAGTGATCAAAATGCAGCAGGTAAATATGCCGACTCGACCTAAACCCGAAAGTACGACACGACCGACGCACTTCCCCGCCTAGCTCGAGAAACCTGCAACTAAAGTGTTAAACGGAAGGGGTCAGTCAAAACTCGACTGAGTGAGGGGGGCTAACGCACACCCACACCATAAATATGTAGAGAGCATAGCATAAAATCAAAAGGGGTCGATCATGAACCGAGTTGGGGTTTTTCATACCAAATCATTTTTTAAAACATACATATAATACCAAGGAAATCCTAACTCGTTTCACAACCACCAAAGCATAAAAGAAACATAAACGTCCGGCGAGTACGGACCTCCTCAACTCCTCATACAAATCATAAATACATAAGAATTCATAAATTCATAACTCCTCAACGCCTTGGTGATCGGGAATCAAACCCTCTCAACCCATATGGATTCTATATACATACGGGGTAGCTAACCCACGATATGCCTTCCCCGGTTATTCACCGAGGGCTCAAGGTAATAGCGCCTTCTCAACCTCCAAGAGTCGCACGCCACCACCTCAAATGGGATGTGCACAGGCTTAACCCGACGGCCCTTGCCGTACCGGGGGTCCTTACCCACAATCCCTGGGCCCGGATTCATAAGAAACATGCCAATAACCCATCTTTCAGGGCATAACTCGCTGAATCATAAAGGAAACGTACAAAGGATTCAAAATCATAAGCTCATATATGCCCATACTTATACCGTTTTCATAAATTCGAAAAAGGGGATTCATAAAATCATAAACGTATCATAAGCATTTGTATTTAACCATATAATACATATATAGTCACATGCGGGATAGGAAATCAATAACATAAAGGCCATAGGTCACTTATCTAAAAGAAAAGATCCTAACCCTCACCTTGAAGTGGAAGCGGAGTGAAAATCGGACAAAAGAAGCAACTGGACCTAAACCTCGGGCTCTTTAACTTCTTGAAGAGGCTCTGAAACAAAAGAACGTAAGACCCGAGACTTAGACTCAAATATGTACCACTTAGACGCTCGGAAATGCATATGTATGAAATGAATGCATATGAAATGTAAAAATGAATCATTTAGGTCATTTAAATTCAAACCACGTACGAACCGTATCCAATAAATTCATAAATGTAATTCCTAAAATATAACAAATAATTTAAATCATAAAATCAAATTTAGATTACACATGTCATACATAAGAATTCATAGAGCCATATTTAATTTAAAACCTCAAATTAAATCATTTAAATTCATTTAATAAATCAAATAACATAATATATATATCATAATAGATATATATATCTATCTAAATATATATACACGTATTGCAGCCCCAAAAACAAACAATTAAAATCCTTCTCATGCATGTAAAGTCCATGCAAAGTTCCATTAAGTTAGGCCATGCATTGCTCACGTTAACCACCCTGCACTTCCATCAATTATCATGCAAAAATAGGAAACCATTGGAAACAATCCATGCATCATGCAAAAATCCAAGTATTAAGGTCACCTACAGCATGCAACAACCAGTTATTATAATTCATGCAAAGCTGGGAAACAATTTAAAACACTTCGGTTGCAGAGTCACCTCCCCGCCCAGGGGAGACAGTTCAGACGCAGAAAATAGGTAATTTCAGCCCTGTTATGCCCTGCTTCTCATACCAGATCTCAACCACAACAACAAGGCATGAAAAGGCAGCAAATATGGCAGCATATCAGCACAAAAACATCATCATACCAGCTGAAAACGAACAGCAACAGTTGAGGAAAGGAAAAAGGCACCAACTCATGCTTATAACTCAACAAAAACTCAAGTAAATTAATGGTATCTCACCCAAATCACAACTACCACCCAAGTCAGCTGTAATCAACAATAAATGGAGCACAAGAGATCAAGTTTATAGCCTCAATTCAAGAGAAACACCAAGGAAAGAGATGGAATTCAAAAATGGAGCAAAAACCTAACTATTCATGTCTTGAATCAAAACTATATCAAACAAGGATGAAAATCAGATTTTCTTGGATTAAAATGACCACTTAATCATGTACATATCAATTACAAGCTTACCCCTTGAAGATGATGAAGGAAAATGAAGATTAGAGCTCAATCTCTTCAAGGTGTGAATAGTGACGGGAATTCACTGCTGCTGCTCCAAAGTTCAGATTTTCCTCTCCTTTCTTGTGTATGGATCGAGATTAAGGCAGCAAAAAGTCATAAAGGACTGAGTTAGCGGAGTGTGGGTCCAGGTTTGAGGGCAATTGGCCAAGAATTGAGGGACTTATGTGCAAAATGGTGAAAGGTGGTCATATGAGCGCGAGACGAAGTTACGGGCTGATTTCGGTGTATCAAATGAGGTCGAAAAATTACAAGGCCTGATCCATTGCACTCGAATCGTCGAAACGAGTTCAGCGGAGGTGACGGAATTCGAATTCGAATTCCCGAGCTCAAGTTACACTACCCGGAACCCAAGGTGCGCTAAGTACATGTTAGCCTCCTTTAGGTTACTCCAACAAAACGAGTCCCGAAAACCCAACAAATAAACCCGAAAACACATAACGAGCACATATTCAAGTTCACGACTCATAAAACTCCAACATATTAAAACGGCACGAAATTTCGATCTCAAATCGAACACGAACGCATCACATTTCAACAAAAGAGCATGTCATTCCAATAATGAAATTCAAAATTCAAGAATTAATAAATAAATTAAAATAAAATAAATAAAATAAAACAAAATTTTTTAACGAATTAAAATAAGTCAAATTTTTATTAAAAAGGTTATTTTTCAATTAAGTCCAATATTATTAAAAAGTGTCAAATAAGTCCAATTCAAATTTTCGATTAAGTCCAATATTAATTAAAATTGCACAATTAAGTCCTTAATTCATATAAATCACATAATTCACGAAATTAGCTTGTTTGGGAATTAAATTCACATATCATAAATTCATAAAATTCATATCATAATCACTTGAGGCAAATTTCGACATATAATTCAAATATTTCATATAATTTAAATAATTCATATAAGAATTTCAAATAATAAAATATAAATCAATTAAATGCAACAATTAAAAATGAAATTAAAATAAATTAAATTGCGCACATACGTCATACCTGTACGGTCGCGGAGTCGGGGTGTCACACAAATCCACCACCGAAAAACTGCCGCTGCGCTACTCACCGGTTCAGCCATCTCCGGCCATCGTTTGCTCAAATCGACCCCAGAATCGGACTCAGGAGGCCAAAATACGTCGGAAACCACCAAAGGCCGGTCGTGAATCTCGCCGGAACGCGGCGGAGCAAGGTGTTACAGTGCACGCGCCACCGCTGCCGGTCTTCAGTCAGCGCGTGCGCCGCCGTCTGGCCACCGTTGGCCACGCCGCTTGAACTGGAGTTGCGCCGGGATGTCTCCTAATAGACGGGGTGGCGCGTGTCGGAGAAAAGTCGCCAGAGACCGCTGCGAAGAGGCGGCGAAGTGGCGGCTCTAGGCCGAGCCACCTGCTGCTCGCCGTAGCTCCACCACCGCTGAATTTCAGGTCCCGATTCTTGTACCATCGTGTCGGGCTCGTCGAGTTGATAAATTTCGACTAGTCAAACGTCAAATTCCGTCGAGAAACGAGTGAGAACGGACATGTGTGTGTTTTCACACCTCCACTGCATGAACAGTGCCGGATCGCGGGAAGAAGAAGGCTGAGGCTGGAGCTGAAGTTCTGGCATGCAAAACGAGGATCTGGGGTATATATCTCGGGTCCTCGTACGCAAAAACGATCGGAAGAACGGGCTAACGAAGTTAGAATGGGGCAAACTTAGAGTCTACGGACTCGTTTCGATGCCCCGAATGCAAAGCAGGGGTCAAAAAGGTCGAACTCTCGATCGAACGAGAAATGACCGAACGAGAAATGACCGAATAACCCCTAAAAGAGAAAATTGCAAACAAGCCCCTAAACTCTAAAAGAGTTCAAAATAGGGCCACGCAAAATATAAAATCACATAATTAAAAACATTAAAAGGTTGAAACGTGGCGTACCTTATAAATCGGACGAGTGGGATGTCACAGCCCCCTCACTCAGTGAGTTGACTAACCCCCTCATTTTATCTTTTAGTTTGCAGGTTTCCTTTTTGCTTGAGCTAGGCGGAAGTGAGTCTTCTGAGTCACACTTGTCGGTTTAGTTGGGGTTAAGATGCATTTGTCACATACTCTATTTATGTTATGTATTCTTATTTTGCTTTTGGAGATTATGTTTTATGCTCTACTTAGACTTAAACCCGTGTGGGGTTAGTATGCTACCATTTGGATGTAATTAGCTATTCTGCTGATACTTATATTGGTTTATTACATTGCGGTGATTTGAGATTCGGGACTAGGTATCTATGCTAGTTGAACCCGTCACTTATTTTGTACGTTGATTTAATTGCTTCCGTTATCTGATGATAATTGTTTAAATTAATTCCGGGACTAGGTATCTATGCTAGTTGAACCTGGCAAATTGACAACAAGGGATTGAGAAAAAAATATTCTAATGACCAGATTACAGAACCTAGAAGAGCACTTTCATATTAGGACCTACTGTTATGCAACACAGTTAAGAAACAGGAAACATAGCTAATCAAAAGTACCAAGAGAGAAAAATCTACAAGCTTAGAGCACATAAACAAACATCAAGTAGGAGCATTGAGATGCATACCACTGAGAAAATAAGGACCTAATCATCAGATGCCATTAGGCAGCCACAAGTCGAAAGAGTAAAACAAATCTACCACCTGAATGCGTGCCCCTGATCTTGTCTGCATGTTTTTAATTATTTCTCCACCCTTCTCTATGATCAAACCAACCTGAAGTAAATGAATATATTTTAGGACCTCAGTTATGCAACCAATCAGAAGTACATCAAAACAATAGCATGCAGAGATATAAAGAGACCAAAAGAGATTATGAAAAACAACAAACCTTTTCAATTGGGACTTGAATTTCAACTTGTTCAACCGCTATCTGCATAGAGAACAAACAACATATTAAAACCTCTACGTAATTTGAATCCCATCATATGTATAAGAATCATCTGCATCCCCAACGCCTTTATGATCAGTGAAAGGGCTACTGCTGCTGTGTACCAGAAGTTTCAAGGGTGACTTCATACATCCATTTTCCTTTCCATACACATGCATTGGCCCTTGCACTACTGAATAAAGCATGACTTTCCACAAGCAAATGATGTTTGACAATTGGAATGTGTCCACCCATAAATTTTACATATGCCCTCTCAGTTTTCATTAGCAGCAATTTTTAATTCTGGATGGTGCTTAAAGAATTCATTCTTTATTATCGAACGAACAACGCATTAACAAGTAAAATGCAGATAGATTTTCAAAGGAGTGTTTGTTTGATTCACCTGCATTAACAAGGAACTATGCCTCTTATATCTTTGATAAAACAAGTATGACAGATAAGTAAGATATTTAAATTTTTAATACCCTAAAACAAGAATAAACATCTGTAAAATCAAGGGGGAAAGGGACTTGATAGAATGAGAAAATCAATTTTTTCTACAAGAAATTGACTAAGCAAAAGATAATATTTTCTTCTCCATTTGCATGGGAAAAAGAAAAAAAAAAAAGGTGTATGATATATTCAGATGTAATAAGACATTCACACAAATATCTTCAAATCCTGATAAAAGTTCAACACTTATTACCTTTTTATATTAAGTGCACAGAGTGTCAAGAACATGAGTTTTACACAGAAACATATAGTAACAATGAAAGCACACAAAAAAAAAGAAAGAAAAAATATATATATACGACCACACACAGGTTACCAGCCAATAGCACTTGTAAAGGAGAATTTTGAAAAAGTTAAAACACATCAACATTTAAAAGCATGCAATTTTCTCTAGAAAGATGCCATATCAACATATTAATTTTCCAGAACCCATCCTTCTATCCTTACCATTCAACACAACAGCCAATCCCGGAGATAGCGCACCAAGCCGTAGGCCATCGTCGGCCATGCCAACTGCAGCAGACTATTCCTAAGTCAAAACCAGGTTCCAACTTCTATAAGTTAATAAACCAGGGAATATTTTCTAAACAGGTTTGAAACCACATAAGTGATTGCCCTACTTAAACCTGGAAACAATATCAAAGCAATTCTCACTTAGGATTATAGGAATACTTAATAAACACTCACCTCAAGAAAATAACATAATATTTAGGATTACAGGAATACTTAACAAACACTCACCTAACAACAAAATAACAGGTTAAACTCGTCACCTGAGAACATTTTGAGTAAGTAAGCTACATAATACATTTTGAGACATGCCTGAAATGCAAATACTCCTTTGACAGCAGGCAGGCTGCACCATTTTATCCAAAGTCAACGACAGAACGAAAGTGCATACATATAAATGAATGCATATAATTTAGATACCTTTTGGATGCTTGAAGCAACACCCATGCCTTTGTCAGCATAAACATGTTGATTTTCTGGACGAACAATTTCCATATCGAATTTATTAGCAAATCTACAAATAATTTAATTAGAAAGGAATAAGCAGTACATATAAAAAAATAAAGGAAGAGAGTACAACAAAATTTATCAGGGATTAGAATACCTTCACTAATCGAGCAGCCCTTGAGCTTTCAACAATGACCCATTGCCCCTCCTCCTCAAGCAGCCTTGGATATTACCTGGCTATCCTCCACCAAATGCCTCACTCGACCAGATCCCAACTCTCGCACACTCTGTCTAGCTTCTTCCAACAACCTATCTCTAATCCTCCTGAGAAGCCCTCAAAGTCTCATACGCAATGCACAAACACTTGGATTTCGGACTCACATCCCTACACTTCTCACAAGCCACAGCAGCGGAGGAAGAATCCAGCTGCTACTTCCGCGATTTCTTCTTCGCGAGGCGGAGCGGTTGTAGTGCAGGCGAAGCGCGTGGGGCGGAGCCCGCGGCGGCGGTGCAAGTGGTGGCGGAGGCGCGGGATGAGCGGCGTTGAACGCTGGCAGGCGGGAGGATGGGAACAGATTTGGGAAAATAATTTAGGGTTAGGCATTGAAATGAAAAGGGGGAAATGTCACGCGTTTTCTAGGTCAAGTATTTTTATTGTTGTTTAACTTAACCAAGGGAAAACCGACGGGTATACACCGTCTTTTTTTATTTTTAAAGAGGAATCCCGTCGGAATTATTTAATTTTTATTTTTTATATTTTATATTTATATTTAATTAAAAATTATATTAATGAGAATTTATTTTTATGTTTATTTTTAAATTTTATATTTTAAAAAACCGACGGGATCCCCTTGGAAATCCGTCGGAATTATTTACTATTATTTTTTAAATTTTATATTTAAAAAACCGATGGTATTCCGACAGTAATCCCGTCGGAAATATTTAATTTCTATTTTTATAGTTTGTATTTTAATAAGACCGATGGAATTTTTCTCGGAATCCCGTCGGAGTTATTTAATATTAATTTTAAATATTTGATTTTAAAAAAACTAGGAATTATTTAATTTTTATTTTTTAAAAAAAAATCAAAGTCCGTCGGATTTCCGTCGGAATTCCCGATGGAAATTAGACGGACTTTTTCCCTCGGAATTTTCCGTCGGAATTTGCAGGATTTCTTGTAGTGATGGGAACGGCCGTTCCCATGCTCGCTAGGTGGGTTCTGGGAAGGACCGTTCCCATGCTTAGTTATGCATGGGAATGGCCGTTCCGGAGCTACTGTTTCACTTGGCACTTGTCTTTTCCGTGTTTGCTTGATCCGTTTGAATTGCTTTATGACTTATATACTTTAATATGATTTCAAATGCTTTGTTAAACTTTAATACTTCATTAATTGCATGATTTGCTGGAATATATGAACTATGCTACATGACCTATGTGTACACTTCATTCCATATTACATATCATTCATCTCTTGATACGCCGTGTGTCTTTCTTGGTTCATATAGAGTTTAAGTCATGGGCTTTTGTACGTTTGTTAAAGAGTTTGATGGTGCCGGTGGGCCGTGGTTTAGAGTGTTTGGCCCTTCACACTCTCAGACTCTACTTTCACGAGGTGAGGTTTAGGATTTTGTATAGTTAAACGACCTATGACCCCAATATGATGATTTCAATCCCCGCATGCGATTATATAATATATATACGATTAAATATGTGTTGGATATGATATGATTATGAACTTATGATACAACTTCAGCTTTGGAAATTAAGTATGAAGGCATATGTAAGCTATTTCGGAAAGTTAAGTTATGTTATGATTATGTAGCGAGATTGCCATGAAAGTTGGTCTATGTTATGTTCTGTTTTGTTATGGGGCCCAGGAGCTAAGGTTAAGGAGCCCCCGCGACGATTAGGGCCGTCGGGGATATACCTGTGCGTAGTCTCCATCTGTATGAAAAGGATGTACCGGGACCCACCAGGAGGTTTGGTTGGGAAACTGTAGCACCCCGCATGTGAGGCACCACATCCCCCGCACTATGGCTCAACACGAGTAACGAAATGGTAAATCCGCACCCGTATCAAACCATAGCGAACGAGAGACAAATAGAAAACCCTCCTAAGCTAGGGGGAACTTACACACTGCAATTTGGATCAATCAACCAAACATAATGTATCGGAAAACTAAAATTCAAACACACGAACCATAAGTAGACTTGGGCTCTTCATGCCTCTTTTTAACTCATAATCGAAGCCCCACAAGGGAAATTCAGTAGCAAATATACAAGATTCAAATTCATAGTCATACAAGGTTGAATCGTGCACAATTTAAATACCTATGTGAATGCAGAGACGCTTCTAACTTAACTTGACCGACTCAACTCAACATAACTCCGCCTAGCTCGAAACTCCAAGGCCAAACCTGCACGCTAAAGTGTTGGGGAGGGAGAGGGTCAGTCTCTAGAAGACTGAGTGAGCAGGAGCGATATACGTATATATAAAACATGCACATGCAAGTCATAAATCCCGAGTAAGGTTTTATTTAAAATTAGTTCCCAAAAAGGGCAAGAGGAAGATTAAGCAATGCTCAGATTTTATGACTAATCATATTAATTCATTCCGTTCATAATTCATACATAAACATAAAGGCTCGGCGAGTGAGCGTGCATCATCTCCAACCAATCTCCGACTGTGTACGACAAATATCAATAATATTTTAAGTAGGTGATCATGTAATATATCATAATACACGCAGATCATATATCATATCGAAAAACATATTCGTTTGGGCAATCTGTGTCCCGGCCTTCCCGCACGGTGCATATCAATCATAACATAACCATATTCATAAAACAAGTTCCAACCTTCTTCCTCCGGGTGGTGGACGGGTTTGCAAGGCCCAACCACCTAAACATATCATTGTGGCTATGAGGTTCATGAGGCCTCAAAGCCCCGGTTAGCGTTTCCTCGTCAAAACCTCCTTGACGAGGTCCGTTTCGCCGTTAACTTAATGGAATCAGCACTTGGGATCACCGTCGGCCCTTGCCTCCTCGGATAGCCACATGTACTAATTCCTGGGCCGTTGATCATATCATACATGCATAATCTCGCCAAAACATTTACTTCATACTTAGGATACATACTATAAGAAAACATACCTTACCGTGCAACTCGGCATATGCTATACACGTACCTCTCCGTGTCATCCTAATCCGTAGCTAGCCTTAAGACACACGGTTTGGAGCATAGCCTCATTGCAAAACCATTTTAAGCTTATATACGCCCATACGTATAATTTCAGAAGAGTTTACTCGATAACTCTACTTTAAAAGTAACATATATATATATATATATATATATATATATATATATATATATATATAAGGTTTTTGGCCAAAGCTCGTCACATAAGGTTGTAGGGTTTAATACGTAACTAAAACAAAAACACCCTCACTTGGAACATAGCGATACAAGGATACGAGTTACCGAGTGCCTAAAAGATCAAGATTTCTCCACCCTGGAGATAAACTGTACAAAAGACAACGTAACGTGTTCGTGAGACTCAAGACTCTAAATGAACCATAGATGACGCACGGCAATGTATGATCATGATGTGACTGCGTAAAAGATGATATTATGTCATGAAAATGTTCATGTGCACTATTAAGGAATTTAAGTCATAGAATCAAGCCATTCAATCATTCGTTCACTTTCATTCAAATTCATAAATTCACATTTTAATCAATTTAATCAAAGAGTTCAAATATGATCATAGTACTTATTAAATCACATTTACAATTAGAAAATAAACAACTAAATACATTCAATTTAAAATCGAAAATTAAATAAAACATGAAATAGGTAACAATTAAATCAAATAACATTTAATATTTAACAAACATATATAAATATATAATTAAATATACATACATATATTATAATATATATATATATATATATATATATATATATAACACATGCATGCAACTTATATTTAATTACATATATATATATACATGCATATGTACAGCACATGCAAGTAATTCATGCATAACACAAAGTTTTCATGCATCCAAAAACTAATATATTAACATGCATGCTGTAACACCCCAAACGGAGGATGCCACATCCCCAGCACTATGACCCAGACCCAGAACATGAAATGGAAATCCATGCCCGAATCCGAATCAGAGCGAACGGAAGACCAACTCACACACTAGGTTAGGTGGATCTAACTTGACAAAAACTCAGAGTGCGGAAGCAATTAAAACCAACAACAATAGATAGCGGAAGCATTTAAAACAAAACATGCAAAGCAGGTAACGGGTTCAACTAGCATAGATACCTAATCCCGAATATCGACATACATAATCCAACATAATAAACAACATAAATATCATCAATATCTAGTAACAACCAAATACTATCTTACTAACCCCACACGGGTTGAAGTCTAAATAGAACATACAAATAATCTGCAAATGTGAAACATAAATACATAAAATAAGTAGAGTATGCGACAAATGCATCCTAACACCTACTAGACTGACAAGTGTGACTCAGAAGACTCACTTCCGCCTAGCTCAAGCCAAAAGAACTTGCAACTAAAAGATAAAATGAGGTGTCAGTCAACTGACTGAGTGAGGGGGGCTAACGCACACCCACAATATATATATAGAGCACAGCACATATCATAAGGGTGGACTCATGAACCGGGATTAGGGTTTTGCACGCTAAAACAGTTGAAATACCCAAAATAGTATAAGTTTGGAAAACCATTTAGAGAAGCCTATCCCGTTTCACAAATCCCATATATTCATAACATATACCCGGCGAGTACGGGCTTCCAACCTTTACTCCTCATAACTGAAACAGAACATAAAGCAGAATCAATCCATCCTATACTCCATTGATGGAAGAGCCACGCGTTGGCCCTAACCATCAATAACATACATACAAACCCTCAAGTGGTAGCGAACCCACAAGAGTCCTCCCCGGCTGTACACCGAAGGCTCAAGATATCACGCCTCCCTCATCGCCCTAAGGTCGCGTAATGATGTCTCAAATGGAACTAGCACAGTGGCTTATCCGACGGCCCTATGCCGTGCCGATCTCCACTCGTACCAGCTCCTGGATCCACATAACATAACATACATATATATGCCAATATTTCATGGCAACTCGCTACAGAATCATAAGATATTAGAGTTTTCCAAAATAGCTTACATATGCCTTAATACTTAATTTTTCTTCAAAACCAAGGATGGTCCACAAGGTCATAATCATATCATATCCAACACATATCTAATCATACATAGTATATAACCGCATGCAAGGATTGAAATCATCATTTTAAGGCCATAGGTCGCTTAACTATACAAAATCCTAAACCTCACCTCGTGAAAGTAGAGTCTGAGAGTGTGAAGGGCCAAACACTCTAAACCTCGGGCCCACCGACACCACCAAACTCTGTGACAAGACATACAGAAGCCCAGACTTAGACTCTATATATGAACCAAACAAGACGCACGACGTTGCTCAACATGATCGTGGTTATGCATAAGTGTTCATGTTGTGCTTGGATAAGGTGTCGTGGTCATTCAAGGCATATGAATGCTCAATAAGGTCATATTTACAAGCAACCATCATGTAATTCCATATCCAAAGATGCACAATCAATTTAGGAAGTCAATGTATTCACAAAATGCATATTAAATCATCCAATGTCACAGGGTTCAATTGTAATATTAGAATTAAGCATCAAGTTCATGTCGAGTTATAAAGTGCATAAGTAAGAGCAACTTGATCGTATAAACATACAAAGTTGTTGTGCGTAGATGGCATGCTTGATACAAATAAAGAGTACATTTAATTCACTTAAGATCATACTTTACAACTTCACAACATGTTTGGTACACAAGCTCAAATCACATTCGTAGTTTCATAAATATTACACTTACATCCCCTAAGTTATTTATAAAAGTTTAGAATTATTACACATACATCCCCTTAGTTGATTACTAAGCATAATTGTTCGTTTAAAGTGTTTATATAGTTATTCCACTAGGAATTAATTACCTACAAACACGACAATTATCAATTTATCGTAATTCATAATATACCATTTTCAAGTAGTAAGAGTAAATCAAGATATTACAAATCTAACTCCTATCATGCATAAAGTCTCAAGTTGTTCAAGCATCCTTCATGTATCTAAATTTAATATTGGAAACACAATTTACAACAAACATAACATTGAGAACGTCTCAAATTCATATAGAAAAATCACAACATGTTCGTTCTTCTAAAATATCATTCAAGTTCATTTAGTCACATAAAAGATTAGTTTCTAGATATTACACTAACACCCCTTCGTACTTAACAAATAGCGTAAATTCATCACATCGGGATTCAAATTGTAAATCGAAACATTCATACATATCACAATCCATTCAACACATGTTTTCATATACGATTGGAATACATCTCGATCAACAAACCAACAATAACCAATTTATTTGCACTTAAAACAATTAATTCAAATAATCACAATTACGCAAAATAATTCGTAATAAATAGATCGAGTGTCCGATTAACGAACGGAAGGTGGCGTTGAACTCACCACAACGAGACGAACATTCTGACCAAACGCCGCCACAACGCCACCACTGTAGCTGCCGGAATTTGGTCGGACCGCCGCCGGGCCACCGCCGAAGGTCGCCGGAAAAATCCCAAAAAATCATTCCTGAATGAAGTCTTCGTGCCCGTTCCGAATCCTCAATCAATTTCTGGAAATTCCAAGCCGATTGTCGTAGATCTGAAATCTAAGAGCACGAAAACCCTAAATCTTCAAACTCAAATTACTTCCAAACCGGTGAACCAAAATACGATACGAAAGAGGTGTTGTCTTACCCATGACGAGCTCTTCGAAAGCCCTAAGGTAGCTTTCCGGAAAAATCCTCGGAGCTAGTGCCGCCGTTGCACCGCCACTTTGCCGCCACCGATCCCCCACCAAACCACCGAATCTGGAGTTGCCTAATGACGGGTCACTAGTTCTCGTCGTTCCGAACAACTTTCGTGAAGAGCCCAAGACCAAAAGATGGCTGGAAAAGGCCCCCGTTGGCCGCCGAAGTTTCTGCCGCCGCCGCCGCACCAAACGAAGCGCCTGGAAGTCTACTTTATGGGTCATGGGCGAGTGTTGCTGAAATCCCGCCGGAATCCGCCGGAAATGGGCGGCGAAGTCGCGGTCCGTTGCCACCCGCCTGGGCATCTGAAAATCAGCGATATCTTCGCCATCGTTCATTGTTAGGCTGTGAAATTGGTACTCTTACGTCGGTCTCGCCGAGATAATCGAAATGGACTATTCGTTTGTTGAATTCCGTCGAGAAACGATCGAGTTATGGGCTCGTAACCGAAACCGCGATAGTAACCCGCGGGAGAGAGAAAGTGGGAGAGGAGAGAGAGAGAGAGAAAAAGGGATTGGGAGAAATGTCTCTTGTGCACAAGCTATATATAACCGGGTATCCTTATCGCTTAGCAAGGATAAATATCGCGTACAATTAATCGTAAATAAAATTAGTAAAGTTACGAATAAACATTCAAGCTCCGAATTAATTTTACAAATAAAAGTGAAATAGAGATTTACCAATTAGAGTTTAATTCAATTTAATTTTAGAAACTTTTCGTATAATTTAACGGCACTTTGTAAACACATGATTGACAATTAATCTCAAGGAATTCAAGTAAACCGAAATTAAACAAGTTAAGTAACATGATGGATTTAAAATCACTTGACAATTATTTCATGGAAAAAATTTGAATTAAATCAAATTAGGTAGTTAGGGTTAAATATGCGCGTAATTAATCAAGTTGACAATAATCTTAGAATAATTCGAATGAACACATATTAAATTGGATTTACATTAAATCACATAATTCAAGAACTCTTAAATTAAACACACATAAGTGTAGAGACTTACTTGTTGATGTCGTAAGAATGCCCTTCGAGAAAACGGGGCGTCACAACCTTCCCCCCTTAAGAGAACCTGGTCCCCAGGTTCCACTGGAAAAATGTAGATCCTCGAGTTGTAGTGCTCCAACCCTTCTCCGGAACTCACGTAAGATCATAACTCAAATGGTGAGGCTTACTCCGGTCATCTACACTGAACCTCCTTTAGGATGTCTTATTATCGTCGAGGTCCGTGCGAGTACTTGATCCGTTAGTTGTTTCGAACTCGGTCGGTCATTCCCATGATCGGATAGCTGCAACTGCACCCAACCTCGATGTCGTCTCAGATGCACCACTTGCTACCCGTAGTCAGATCAGCGTGTAACGCAACCACAACAAACAAGAGAGAATCCCATCTCTCAACACGTAAGTGAGAGAGCCCCGTCCCTCAGCACCAACAGGAGAGAGAACCCCGTCTCTCGAGCACACATAAAAGAGAGAACCCCGTCTCTCAAGCACATAATTGAGAGAACCCCGTCTCTCAACCTAAGTCGGGCAGATTCCAACATCTCCCAACATTCTAGTTTGAGAAAATCCAGCATTTCTCAAACACTTAGATTCAAGAGAATCCGGCATCTCCGAATATCTAAGTACAAGAGAATCCAACATCTCTCGCGCGCAAAACTTAGAAAGATTCCAACATCTTTCTACCACATAAATAGAGAGAATCCTACATCTCTCCAACAAGTAAAAAGAGGGAACCTAAGGTCTCTCTTACACATAAATCCACTGATTAGTTCTTCATACATTCACACATCAGTAACACTTGACGAAAAGTATGCGATGCATGTTTGGTGTACCTTATACAACTGATATCGGTGTCCCTTGAGCGTAGATTCAACGCTCATACCTCAACTCAAAGGGGATATCGCGATGGAATCCCTATAAAACAAGGTTACAGTATGTATGTATGTTATATGAGAAGTTGGTGGGCAATCAAGAGAGTTTTAAATCACATAGGCATGAATAGTTCACATAAGTACATAACTCATTCATCATCTCAGCAACGGTTCATATCGAGTAGGAATTTCAAGTTACAATTACTAGATCAGGTATCCAAGTTATCACAATTAAAATAGCAGTAGTCATCAACCACATCAAGCAAAACAAGGTAAGAGTATTTAACAATGCATGTATACAAATGCCATGAATGCTTGGCGTACCGTTAACCGAAGCGTAACAATCTTTACAAGAAAGTCGAGATGAAGCAGTAGGAGTTGATTAAGCCGGTAATGATGCAACCTTCGTCATCTGAACTTCTTTGTCTTGAGTCTTCTCATAAAGTGGTAACTCAGCAAAGCTCGTTTATCACCAAACCCCTTACTAGACCGTAATCCTTGCTCAACTAGAATCATCCTCAGTTTCTCCCAAGAATTCTCATTTATGTGTTAAATCTTAGTCTGCTCATCTTCAAGGAGTTGTCCATGATTCATTTGTCAATTAGATATTTACCTCAGAGTTTCGTTGGATGATCGTGGTGCTAAGTACTTCCCAAAGCAATCCATGGTATATAATTCTAAAACTTGAATAAAGTCTTTCAGCATCTAAGTGTTATATTCCCGCATCAACAATGTCTTCCATCTCATCTTAGAGCAACACCCAAAGAGCTAACAACCAATCTTGTCTTGTCGTTCGTTAACTCTAAATGGCACCAAAACCTTCAACACTCACTGATGGTTTGTAGCTCGTTGCTTAAGTAACATGGTTACCTATCCACATCCCTTGAACTTGATCGGATCGTATTTGATCGGATTCTTCTACATTAACTCGTTTCCAACAACAAGGTGACTACTTCCAAATAAACGAATCATCAAGGTGAAAATTCATCAAACTCCATCTTTCAATTGACTTTAAGATAGTAAGTCAACATAGCAAATCTCAGTCCTTCAACTCTGAACCTTTTCATGACCATTGATCTTGGTAAAGAATCCTTTCATCTTCGAATTATGGCGTGTTTCCGTTGTAGTACCAATAGGTAGTGTTGACGGAGGGAAATCTTAGTGTTGACTCATAGGGTACCCTGAAATTCGAACACTAAATTCGATGCATGGGAGTTAAAGTACAAATGAAATGTAACACGTATATCACGTAAATGCAACAATTAGTTGTAATTTATAAAGCACATAAAATAAGATGTGGCATAATCAAAGTCACAATGTGCACACAATCATATAATCACAAAACAATTCATGCTGAAGGGTCAAAATATCAAGTCAAATAAATGCAATGCGCAGTTATTCCTATGCCGTACGACCTAGACAGACTCAACACAACTCAAGAGCTCGGTTTTGCAACCTAGAGCTCTGATACCACTTAAGGATGTAACACCCCAAACGGAGGATGCCACATCCCCCGCACTATGACCCAGACCCAGAACATGAAATGGAAATCCATGCCCGAATCCGAATCAGAGCGAAGGGGAGACCAACTCACACACTAGGCTAGGCGGATCTAACTTGACAAAAACTCAGAGTGCGGAAGCAATTAAAACCAACAACAATAGATAGCGGAAGCATTTAAAACAAAACATGCAAAGCAGGTGACGGGTTCAACTAGCATAGATACCTAATCCCGAATATCGACATACATAATCCAACATAATAAACAATATAAATATCATCAATATCTAGTAACAACCAAATACTATCTTACTAACCTCACACGGGTTGAAGTCTAAATAGAACATAAACATAATCTGCAAATGTGAAACATAAATACATAAAATAAGTAGAGTATGCGACAAATGCATCCTAACACCTACTAGACTGACAAGTGTGACTCAGAAGACTCACTTCCGCCTAGCTCAAGCCAAAAGAACCTGCAACTAAAAGATAAAATGAGGTGTCAGTCAACCGACTGAGTGAGGGGGGCTAACGCATACCCACAATATATATATAGAGCACAGCACATATCATAAGGGTGGACTCATGAACCGGGATTAGGGTTTTGCACGCTAAAACAGTTGAAATACCCAAAATAGTATAAGTTTGGAAAACCATTTAGAGAAGCCTATCCGTTTCACAAATCCCATATATTCATAACATATACCCGGCGAGTATGGGCTTCCAACCTTTACTCCTCATAACTGAACAGAACATAAAGCAGAATCAATCCATCCTCTACTCCAATGATGGAAGAGCCACGCGTTGGCCCTAACCATCAATAACATACATACAAACCCTCAAGGGGTAGCGAACCCACAAGAGTCCTCCCCGGCTGTACACCGAAGGCTCAAGATATCACGCCTCCCTCATCGCCCTAAGGTCGCGCAATGATGTCTCAAATGGAACTAGCACAGTGGCTTATCCGACGGCCCTATACCGAGCCGGTCTCCACTCGTACCAGCTCCTGGATCCACATAACATAACATACATATATATGCCAATATTTCATGGCAACTCGCTACAGATTCATAATATATTAGAGTTTTCCAAAATAGCTTACATATGCCTTAATACTTAATTTTTCTTCAAAACCAAGGATGGTCCACAAGGTCATAATCATATCATATCCAACACATATCTAATCATACATAGTATATAACCGCATGCAAGGATTGAAATCATCATTTTAAGGCCATAGGTTGCTTAACTATACAAAATCCTAAACCTCACCTCGTGAAAGTAGAGTCTGAGAGTGTGAAGGGCCAAACACTCTAAACCTCGGGCCCACCGGCACCGCCAAACTCTGTGACAAGACATACAGAAGCCCAGACTTAGACTCTATATATGAACCAAACAAGACGCACGGCGTTGCTCAACATGATCGTGGTTATGCATAAGTGTTCATGTTGTGCTTGGATAAGGTGTCGTGGTCATTCAAGGCATATCAATGCTCAATAAGGTCATATTTACAAGCAACCATCACGTAATTCCATATCCAAAGATGCACAATCAATTTAGAAAGTCAATGTATTCACAAAATGCATATTAAATCATCCAATGTCACAGGGTTCAATTATAATATTAGAATTAAGCATCAAGTTCATGTCGAGTTATAAAGTGCATAAGTAAGAGCAACTTGATCGTATAAACATACAAAGTTGTTGTGCGTAGATGGCATGCTTGATATAAATAAAGAGTACATTTAATTCACTTAAGATCATACTTTACAACTTCACAACATGTTTGGTACACAAGCTCAAATCACATTCGTAGTTTCATAAATATTACACTTACATCCCCTAAGTTATTTATAAAAGTTTAGAATTATTACACATACATCCCCTTAGTTGATTACTAAGCATAATTGTTCGTTTAAAGTGTTTATATAGTTATTCCACTAGGAATTAATTACTTACAAACACGACAATTATCAATTTATCGTAATTCATAATATACCATTTTCAAGTAGTAAGAGTAAATCAAGATATTACAATTCTAACTCCTGTAATGCATAAAGTCTCAAGTTGTTCAAGCATCCTTCATGTATCTAAATTTAATATTGGAAACACAATTTACAACAAACATAACATTGAGAACGTCTCAAATTCATATAGAGAAATCACAACATGTTCGTTCTTCTAAAATATCATTCAAGTTCATGTAGTCACATAAAAGATTAGTTTCTAGATATTACACTAACACCCCTTCGTACTTAACAAATAGCGTAAATTCATCACACCGGGATTCAAATTGTAAATCGAAACATTCATACATATCACAATCCATTCAACACATGTTTTCATATACGATTGGAATACATCTCGATCAACAAACCAACAATAACCAATTTATTTGCACTTAAAACAATTAATTCAAATAATCACAATTACGCAAAATAATTCGTAATAAATAGATCGAGTGTCCGATTAACGAACGGAAGGTGGCGTTGAACTCACCACAACGAGACGACCATTCTGACCAAACGCCGCCGGAACGCCACCACTGTAGCTGCCGGAATTTGGCCGGGCCGCCGCCGGGCCGCCGCCGAAGGTCGCCGGAAAAATCCCGAAAAATCATTCCTGAATGAAGTCTTCGTGCCTGTTCCGAATCCTCAATCAATTTCTGGAAATTCCAAGCCGATTGTCGTAGATCTGAAATCTAAGAGCACGAAAACCCTAAATCTTCAAACTCAAATTACTTCCAAACCGGTGAACCAAAATACGATCCGAAAGAGGTGTTGTCTTACCCATGACGAGCTCTTCGAAAGCCCTAAGGTAGCTTTCCGGAAAAATCCTCGGAGCTAGTGCCGCCGTTGCATCGCCACTTTGCCGCCACCGATCCGCCACCAAACCACCGAATCTGGAGTCGCCTGATGACAGGTCACTAGTTCTCGTCGTTCTGAACAACTTTCATGAAGATCCCGAGACCAAAAGATGGCCGGAAAAGGCCCCCGTTGGCCACCGAAGTTTCTGTCGCCGCCGCTACAGTAACTCGCTCGCCCGCCGCGAGCTTTGGGCGGCGCGTGCGGATCCGTCTCTGCTCCGATGGCCATGCCGACAACGTCAAACAAAGCGCCTGGAAGTCTACTTTTTGGGTCATGGGCGAGTGTTGCTGAAATCCAGTCGGAAGCCGCCGGAAATGGGCGGCGAAGTCGCGGTCCGCTGCCACCCGCCTGGGCATCTGAAAATCAGCGATATCTTCGCCGTCATTCATTGTTAGGCTGTTAAATTGGTACATTTACGTCGGTCTCGCCGAGATAATCGAAATGGACTATTCGTTTGTTGAATTCCGTCGAGAAACGATCGAGTTATGGGCTCGTAACCGAAGCCGCGATAGTAACCCGCGGGAGAGAGAAAGTGGGAGAGGAGAGAGAGAGAGAGAGAAAAAGGGATTGAGAGAAATGTCTCTTGTGCAGAAGCTATATATAACCGGGTATCCTTATCGCGTAGCAAGGATAAATATCGCGTACAATTAATCGTAAATAAAATTAGTAAAGTTACGAATAAACATTCAAGCTCCGAATTAATTTTACAAATAAAAGTGAAATAGAGATTTACCAATTAGAGTTTAATTCAATTTAATTTTAGAAACTTTTCGTATAATTTAACGACACTTTGTAAACACATGATTGACAATTAATCTCAAGGAATTCAAGTAAACCGAAATTAAACAAGTTAAGTAACATGATGGATTTAAAATCACTTGACAATTATTTCATGGAATAAATTTGAATTAAATCAAATTAGGTAGTTAGGGTTAAATATGCGCGTAATTAATCAAGTTGACAATAATCTTAGAATAATTCGAATGAACACATATTAAATTGGATTTACATGAAATCACATAATTCAAGAACTCTTAAATTAAACACACATAAGTGTAGAGACTTACTTGTTGATGTCGTAAGAACGCCCTTCGAGAAAACGGGGCATCACACATGCAATCTAAATATTTAAGAGCAACAACAATACGTGCATGCAATCGCCAGGCACACAATTCATGCATTAAAATAAGGAAGGAAAGGAAAGCACGCACAGTAGCAGTTCAAACAACAAACAGCAGCCCATTTCACATGCAACAATCATAACTTTCATGCATTACATGCATCACAGTAACTCATACAATTACAAGCAAAGGAAGATGAAAGAAAGAAAAGAAGCAGCAGCAAGAAAATGAAGCAGCAACCATTACAGTTCATCTCCCCGCCCGGGGAGATTTTCAAGCCAAAAGTCCCCGCCCGGGGACTGCCACGCAGATAAGCTTCTGTAAAGGGGCTCCCCAGGCCGGGTACTTTCAAGAACAAAATCTCCCCGGCCGGGGAGATGCAACACAGACACACGCAGCAGCAAACAAGCTTTTCCCCTGTTTCTTGTCATGAAAATGTAACAGCAAGATGTAGCAACAAAAGCCAAATGATGCAGCAACAAAAAGGCACGACATACAACCAAAAACTAGCTCTTACAACCCTCTAAGACGGACAGCAACCAGCAAGAAACGCAGCAATTTGACAGCAGTAAAACTCAGCTCACAACAGGGCAAAATCACAGAAAAACAGAGCAACAACTGATCCTCTTTTATCTCATCACGATCAGGTAAGTTAGGCCAACAACTAGCAGCAAAACAACACTCATTTGACATATAAATCAGTCCCAAAAGAGCTCAAACGTGACAAGCAGTCATACGTGGCCATTTCGTGAAATTTCCTCAAAAAGTCATAAATGATATCTCATAAATACTTCAACTACCATGTAATCAATGATCATAAATGAGAATAGGATGTCAAAACAATCATATTCAAGCTTGGGATCACTCAAATCCATCAAGAATTGAAGAAGATCAACACAATTGCTCCAAACCTACTATTTTCCAAATTCAGCCAAAGAACTCAAGAAACCATGATCAAATTTGGGGATGAAAGGATGAAAATGACCAGGAATGAACATGTAGTACAACCCTAAGCTTACCTTGTTGATTGGATGAAGATTGGATGAGATTTGAGCTCCAAAATCTCCAAGGGCACAAGGGTTACATGAAAAACTGGAATGCAGTAGCTTTGGCTGAGATTTGTGGTTTGTGTGAGGGTTGGTTCGGTTGGGGCATAGTATATCAGGTTATATGGTTGAGTTAGGGTTCCATAGCATCAAACCATGGTTAATTTGGTTAAAGTTGGGATGAGTTATGGCTATTTTAGTAACACAGGGTCAGTTTCGTCGCCGTTTCGTTTTTCGGTTGAAGTTCGGAGGTTCAAATGACTTTAGAAAAATATAAGGCTAAGTTCACTAAACTCGAATTTTCGTTACGAGTTCAGCGAAGTTGACGGAACTCGAATCCGAGTTCCCGACCTCAAGATATTAAATACAGAACCAAGTGTGCGCTAATTGCTCGTTAGCCCCCGACTTGGATTCCAAAATTGAAATAAATCCGAAACACATGCAAATGAACTCAAAAATATGAAACGAACATATATTCTTATACAAGACACGTATAAATCAAACATATTAAATTTGCACGAAATTTCGGTATCAATTTATATAGAAACAAAGCACGTAAATGTTGCTCATACGCAATGTAACAATAAAATTCATAACATTATAAATAATATAACAAATTAATATGTATATAATTATAAATATAAAATGCATGCATGCATTAATAAAAATCAGAATTGCATGCACTAATAAAAATCAATTAATGTAAATGAACAAAATTAATTAATACTTAATATTAAATAACGTACACAATTAACATATATATATATATATATATATATAAATATATTTGATATTAATATTATTAAAATGAAGTAATTAACATTTAATATAATTAGATAATAAAATTAAATATAAAACATTCATAAACAATTAATCATATAATTAAATAATTCAATTTACGCAAATTTAAAAACGAATAAAAAACCGGGGGTGTTACAGAAACAGAGTCCTGAGGGTTTGAGTAGCATTAGCACTCCCCTCGACTGTATGGATGGTTAGGGTCGCGCAACCCTACCATCACCCGGAGTTGAGGTTGGTATGTTATTTTTGTTTTGTTATGATATGAGGAGTTGAGGTTGGAACCTCGTACTTGCTGAGCATATGGTATGATATGTTATGGGAATCATGAATCGGAATAGATTTTCTGAAAATGTTTTCTAAGTATACATATATATTTGGGTTTTGCTTTGAAACGCTTTGGTATGCAACACCTATTCCCGATTCATGAGTCCACCCTTTTGATATGTGTTGTGCTCTGTATATATATATTGTGGGTGTGCGTTAGCCCCCTCACTCAGTCAGTTGACTGACACCTCATTTTATCTTTTAGTTTGCAGGTTTCCTTTTGGCTTGAGCTAGGCGGAAGTGAGTCTCCTGAGTCACACTTGTCAGTCTAGTTGGTATTAGGATGCATTTGTCGCATACTTTATTTATGTTATGTATTTAAGTTTCACACTTGAAGGTTATGTTTATGTTCTACTAAGACTTAAACCCGCGTGGGGTTAGCAAGCTAGTATTTAGATGTTAGTAGATATTATGATGATTTTTATGCTATTTATTATGTTGGATTATGAATTGATTCGGGACTAGGTTTTTATGCTAGTTGAACCCGTCACCTGCTTTGCTTGTTTTGTTTTAAATGCTTCCGCTATATATTGTTGTTGGTTTTAATTGCTTCCGCGCTCTGAGTTTGTCAAGTTAGATCCGCCTAGCCTAGTGTGTGAGTTGGTCTCCCGTTCGCTATGATTCGGATTCGGGCATGGACTTTCCATTTCGTAACCGGGTCTGGGTCCTAGTGCGGGGGATGTGATATCCTCCGTTTGGGGTGCTACACAGGTTAAGGAGTGCTAGGCGGTAATACAAGTCGTTTAGGTCTTGCATTGGTGTTTAGCACTTTCTTTTGGTTTCACATACACTTATACTACTATTATTTTTGTTTGTGATTATTACTTTGGGCAATTATGATTTTTTTACGCCGTGTGGGCCGTGGAATACTTTGATAATACTTGTATATACATTTTGGAGCTTGGTGGCTCATTGCATATGATATATGTTGGTGTTTGCTTTCGCATTTTGTTATTACTCTGATTTTATATCATCTTGATCTTGAATGGTTTAAGGGTTAGCTCCCGCCTAGCGTAGAGTGTGTGTTGAGTCCCCGTTCACGTGATTTGGCAAGTGTATGGACTTCCCATTTCATATGCGGGTCGGGTCTCGGTACGGGGGATGTGGTGCCTTGTTCTCGGGTGTTACATCCTTAAGTGGTATCAAAGCCTAGGGTTGCAAAACTTGTGCTCTCGTGTCGTGTCGAGTCAGTCTAAGTCGTACGGCTCTAGGAACAACTTGTTGACGTGTTATAGATACATTCTTTAAGTGTTTATGCGCTCAAAATTTTGATTTTGTTTGAATTAATTGCACTCTCATGCATGGACTAAAAATAACACGCATCTCACTGTTTTATTAACAGGATGCCTCTACACAGACATCGTGATAGATCTCCGGAGCGATGTCGTCGCCGTGATCGTACTCCTACACCACAACAACAAGAGCCACAACAACCACAACCGCCTCCAATGAATTTGGAGCACTTCATAGATGCGATGTATAATTATGTTGAGCATCGAAGAGCTTAAGCTCCCACACCACAAGTAGCTGAGTAACAACCAGCACCTCCACCAAGCAATCGGGATCCTCATGGGGATTCTTGAGCTATAATCCCCCATGGTTTTCTGGATCTATAGATGATGCATTGGATTTTTCATCCCTATCTTGACAAGTTTGTGTTTATAATTATTGATGATATTCTTGTTTATTCGAGGACTCCGTAAGATCATCCTCAACATCTCAGAATTATGTGGGATACTTTAAGAGAGCACCAGTTATATGCTAAGTTTAGCAAATGTCTAGGCCACATTGTCTCGAGTAGAGGTCTAGAAGTAGATCCTTCAAAGATTGAGATAGTCTTATAGTGGCAAAGTCCGAAGAATGCCTCAGAAGTAAGAAATTAGTAGGAAGGCTAGCGTGTCTAATGTGAAAGTGGAGATTGAGAATGAAAATTAGTCTTTCAAGTTAAAGGCGAGTATTCGGAACATTACGGTTCAACCGGATCTTCAACAGAGGTTGTTTGAGGCTCAATGAATTGATCAGAAGGTTCATAAATTAGTAGAGAAAGATCGAGCCGATCCAGAGTGCCCATTTGGGTTTGATGACGCGGGACTTCTAAGATTTAAAAACATAATTATTGTGCCTGGAGAGTTGAAAAGAATTATTCTTGAAGTGGTTCATTGATTAGGGTATTCAATACATCCGGAAGGGAATAAAATGTACAAGGATTTAAAATAATTTTGTTGGTGGAATGGTTTGTAACGGGATGTGATCAATTTTGTGAAACATTGCCTGGCGTGTCAAGTAGTGAAAGCAAAACATCAAAAGACATCGGGCTACTTCAACCATTACCTATCCTAGAGTGGAAATGGTAATAGATTGCTAGTGATTTTGTTTCGGGGTTTTCAAGAGTGAATGGTGGACTTGATGGGATTTGGGTTATTGTGGACCGTTTGACGGAGTCGGCTCATTTTCTTGCTACCCGGATATCCAACAAAGTGAGTAAACTAGCCAAGAAGTAATGTGACAAAATTGTTAGACTTCATGGAGTACCGGTTAGTATCGTGTCGAATAGAGATCCAAGGTTTACTCCAAGGTTTTGGCAAGAGTTCCAGAAGAATTTGGGATCAAGGCGTCAATTTAGCACAACTTTCCATCCTCAGACAGACGGGTAGTCCGAGAGGTTAATCAAGTACTTGGAGGATATGTTCAGAGCGTGTGCTTTGGATTTTCAGAGCTCGTGGAACGAGCAGTTGCCATTAATCGAGTTTGCTTGTAATAATAGCTATCAAGCCTCGATTGAGATGGCACCTTATGAAGCTCTCTACGGACGAAAGTGTAGGTCTTCGTTGTTCTTTGATTTGGAAGAATGGAATTGGACCAAACAAGAAGGTGTGAAGAGAGGGTAGAAGAAGGAAAAACCCTCTAAGGTCGTGCAAGATGCGATAGATAAGGTCCAACTAATTAGAGAATGGATGAAGTCAGCTCAAGATCGACAAAAGAGCTATGCTGACCATCGAAGGAAAAATCTTGGGCTTGAGGTTGGAGATAGAGTCTTCTTAAAGGCTTCTCCATGAAAAGGGTTTTCAAGGATTGAACGAGGAGGAAAACTAAACCCTTGTTATTGGGGACCGTTGGAGATTTTGGAAAAGATTGGGGATACAGCCTATCGTTTGGACTTGCCTCCGAATTTAACCAAGATTCAAAATGTATTTCATGTTTCCCAACTTCGGAAGTAGTACCGAGATGAATCTGATGTTCTACCGGTTGAAGAAGTGGAACTAGAGCCAAATCTAACCTTCATTCAGAAGCCGATTAAGATATTAGATCGGAAGTTTTAGGAACTCAGAAATCGGCGTATTCCACTAGTCAAGGTGCTATGGAGAAGTGATAAAACTGAAGAGGCTACATGGGAAACGGAGGAAAAGATGAAGAAATTCCACCCGGAGTTGTTTCCGAGCGAATAGTGAATCCGAGGATGGATTCTTTTAAGGGAGAGAGGTTGTAACCCCCCGACTTTTCAGTCGTACAGGTATGACGTATGTGATAATTATTTATGCATTTAACTTATTTTTAATTATGCATTTATTCGTTTTATATTTTTATTATTTGAAATTCTTTGAATTATATGAATTATTTGATATGAACATTTATGAATTTTTTAACATTATGCTCTTACGTGACTTGATTTCGTACCGTTCTTATATGATTTGATTTTCAATTTTCGTGAAAATTTGGTATGTTGGAGATTTATGTGTCATGAACATGTCTATGTGCTCGTATTTTATTTTCGGACTTGTTTGCTTTGGTTTTGAATTTTATTTTGGGAACGGGACCGAAACGGGGGCTAAAGGGCATTTAGTGCACCTTCGTTTCCGGGCGGCATATCTTGAGCTAAGGAACTCGGATTTAAGTTTTGTCAACCCTGTTGGACTCGTATTGACGATTCAGGTTCAATGAACCAAGCCTCATATTTTTATAAACTTGTTTAGACCTCTGAATATCACCCGAAACTTGTTTTCCCGTCTCAATGACCACCTCTCGCCATTTTAATCAAATCTTAGCCTATACTTAACCAAATTAAGAAATTCTTGGACCCACATGACGCCCACTTAACCCCTAATCAGCCTACGTCTCTCCCATCTCATTTAATTCATTAAGAGAAGCCAAAAAGCAGCTACAAACCGAGATCCCTTGTGAGAAGAACAAGAATACTATTCATCTTCATCATTTTCAGCTCAATACTCTATCATTTCACTCCATATTTGAAAGGTAAGTCCATGATTTTACTCTCCACCTCTCCTCTTTCTTTTAAGTCCAATATGGCTGAATTTCATGGTGATTTGTGTTTGCTATGGAGAGTTTGTTGAATAGTAAGGGTTTGAGCAATTCTTGGAATTATGGATGAATTCTTTTGTTTCCTTTGAGTTTAATGCATGAAATTTGATCTTAAGACACCCTTGAGTAAGTAAATGAACTGATTTTTCTTGGTTGTTGAGAATAATTAATGAATCCATTAGTTAACTTTGGAAGAAATTGGGTGAATATGAACTCTTCCTTCCCTTGGTCATGTTTTTTTATCTTTGGTACGGTTTTAAGGTAGGAAATAGGGCTGAAAATGTTGGCTATTTGCAGTACAAACTTACCTTAATATGTTAGAATGAGTGTTTTGGGGTGTTTTCTTGGGCTTGAAGATGCATTTTTGCTGCTGGTACGCGAAGGTCGCGGCCGCGATCGTGCTAAGGCAAATTTTGGTCGCCACTGCGGCTGAAAAATTGAATTACTTTGAATTTTAGGTCATGGCCATGACCCTTTTATGCCAATTTTTGGTCGTGGCCACAACCCCATTTTAGCCAACTTTCGACTTGTAAATTTTAATTCAATTCGAATTATTAGATCGCGTACATGTTTTTGGTCACGGCCGCGACCCCTGTTTTACATGCATGTTTTGATTTCATTTTTGTTCGTGCTTTGCAAGATTTTTAAGCCTCGTTTATGATTCGTGTGCTTCAATAACATGTTATATTGTGTGTTAACTTATATTATAAATTTTGGAGTAATTTGATATGATTTTGTTGAGCAACGAACTAATATGCTATTACGTGACTTAAGTGCTCCTATATGAAACATTAAGTGCTTTCTTGCATTCTTTTGGTACCTTAAATGAATCCTCTTGCCTCTATACTTATTATGTGCATTTTAAACATGTTAATATGTGTTATGATTATTGTTTGAAGTTTATGCCCCATTTGATATGATTCATGAAAGATATGAACTCGTTTGAATAAAAAACCTTCATGTATTGTATATACTTGCACTTATTGAGTGAGTTACTTGATTTCATGACTCCATGACATCATTTTACTTCTTATGCATCTTATATCATGAGCATACCATGCCGTTCGTCAAATATGGTCATTTTGAGTCTCACACTCCCTCTTTTCCACAGATTTGGGTACAGTCGGAGACGAGGGCAAACCTTGAGACTCTTGTACCTTTTTTTTTTATCTTTTAAGGTGGGTTTCTCTTCTAGTAGCTATGAAGACCCGAAATTTGCTTATGTGAAATATTTTGAGCCAAATTAGTATATTTGTATATCGAGTCTTTTAGAGTAAATGATTTCCACCGTAAAGCCTTCTTTTAGGTATTCGTACCTATGTTTTTGGCGAGAACATGATTATGAACACAGGCCCAGGGACTTAGTACATGTGGCTATCCGGGGAGGCAAGGGCCGATGGTGATCCGATGCACTAGTTCCAACTAAACTACGGTGATATCGACCCTCGCTAGAAGATTAGCGGGGAATGGGAGCTGAGGCTTTTGGGGGATTCACGTACCTCCACTTGTCGTTAGGTATGGGTGGCTGGGCCTTGCAAACCCGTCCACCACCCGGAGGAAAAATTGTATATGTATGATTATGATAGAATCGTATGATTGTGCACGAAAGAATAATATGTGTGATAACGTATGAATATTGTCTATGATTATGCACGCCTATGATAGTGCATGAAAGAATAATTTGTTTGATAACGTATGAATTGTGACGCCCCGCTCATCTAAAGGTTTAGGTTAACAAGTGTTAGGGTCGTGGGAAGTTCGAACGAAGAATCCGTTAGAACGAATGTAACCCTAGCAAGCTTGTTTCGGGATAACAACGTCAATAGATCACTTTCAATCCCTTTGAATTAATCTAAGTTCAGGATGAGATATTTGAGATCCGCCTTCGCCATTTAATTCATTTTGACGTCTTGAGATGAATGACGTTAATTTCATAATTTTCGGAAACCGTGCTATCCCGACGCCTTAAAACCGGTCCACTTCGACCGGTTATTTCTTGGAATTGAGCCTAGATTATTCACCTACTAGCTTCTTTCTCTTTCCTCCTAATTGAAGCATATCACCACCTACTTGCTTCCATTTTTCCCTCACGATTCAAGCAAATAGCAGCAGCTCCTAATTTCAGCACATTGTCACCTCCTTGCTTCCATTTTTCCCTTACATTGAAGCAAGTGGCAGCAGCTCCTAAACTCAAGTGCATCATCACCTCCTTGCTTTTATTTCTCCTCACGCGAAAGGAAGTAGCAGCAGCAGCACAACACCAATTTTGCCTTTTCTTCCTTCACGTACAGCCACTTTCTTTCTTGCAAAAGGTAAAGACTTCATTGAAGACAAGTGAAGAAGCAAGCTCCCCATCTCCTTCCCCTTTCGATTTTCAGTTAAAGAAGGTGAGAGGTGAACCCCTTATCATCTTTCTCCCTCCATTCCAGAAAGGTTTAACTTCTAAGACTTGGATATGGAGCTTAGGATTTCAGACATATGTAGAGATATGTGGGAAATTGAAGATTCTTGAGTATTTGCTGAAAGTTGATGAACGTTGTGTGAATTTTAAGTGTATAAACTGCGTAGTTCATTGCATAAACTGAAATTTATTTGCAGCATGTTACCTTACATGAAATTATAGACTCTTTATGTATGATTTATGGACCTGATATTCAAGTTTTGAGGCCTGGAACAAGTAGGAACCGAACCCACAAGTGAATCCCCTGTTCTGCCCTGTTTCACAGTTTTCTGCAGTGATTTTTTCGCATCTTTTACCCAAGCAAAACACCTTAGAATTGCCTGAATTTGTAACCACTGAAACTTCGTTGAGTCTAGGACACTCTCCTTTTTACGGCTTGTCAAAATTCCTTCTGGAGAGTAAGATATGCCCAATACAAAATGGTGTCGCCAGTCTGCCGAAGTCCTGCGTTCAGCCAACTTTAAATAATAAACTGTTTTGATCCGCTTGGAATAAAAAATTGACCCATATATGTTAAGAAAGATGTGTGTGTCTAGTTTCATTTCCAAAAACCGAAACTGAATTTGGACTTCTAAACTTTAAGATATTCTGATTTTCCTACAGCCTGTTCATTTTCAGAAAACTGCCAGCTTTTACTAGATTTGAAACCGAAGCCTCGTTTGAGCTTCTCTTCCGTTTCTTTTGTGATTTTTCCATACCGAAATTTTTCCTAACATGTTAAATTATGTAATTATGTACTGTTAAGATTATGGTGGTACGATGTGAGTTGAAAATATGCTCCGTGATTTGCTTGCTCGTAGCCCGGCATGCCTAAATGAAACCCTGGCTCAAGTGCATTTCATTTCTTGCATTCAATTGCATTCATTTTTCGTTTGCCTTGCGTCTAAGTGGTTCATGATTGAGTCTTTGTCATGTTTTGCTCTTTGTTTGTTCAGAGGTGATCCTAAGAGAGTTCGATCCGGAGGGTTAGTCTCATTTTCGTGTCCGGTGTTGATCTTTGGATCTCTTTTGTCAAAGGTGAGGTTAGGTGTGTTTTTAGCTATGCCCTAATACCTCTATATGATTGTTTCCGGCCTGAATAGCTATGTATTAAGATTATATATGTACGTATACTTCTGATATTTGCACTCTTGAAAGTTTTATTTGATACGTGTATAATTTTGGGCCTATGTATGCCTTGATCTTGAGAAGTGGTAACTCTTGAAAGTGATAAAATGTGATATTTGTAGTCTTGCGAGATAAGCCATTGAAAGATATGGCAAGTGCATTCTTGATACTTGTGGATACTTCGTGCATTGGGCCCGGAGACTATGGGTAAGGGAGACTGGGACGGTATTGGGCCGTCAGGACCTTGCCCTGTGCATAGTCTTCATTTGAGATTACATGCTTGTTTCCAGGAGGTTTGGTACAGGTCAGTTCTCTTGAGCCGGTGGTAACCCCATCGAAGGAGCGGGTAGGAGTCATGAGCCCCCGTCTCGATGTGTATACGTGTTTCTGAAAGGATTGGGGTGCACTCCCTTCCTTTCCATGGCGTGATGGCGGGATTGTATTTTGATTTCTATTTTTCCTGTATTTCTGAGGCTTGTTGACGGATGTGGTTTGAAAGCTCGTACTCACCGAGCTCTGTTCTATTTTGAGTTTGTGAAACAAGGATAGACTGAATAGGATCTTGATTTCTTTTGTATACGTATGTATCCGTTTGCTTTTAGAAAATGTGTTTGTGTGCAAAAACCATCCTTGGGTTCATGAACATTCGAATTTTGATATGTGCTCTGATCTGTTATATCTATAGCGTGCGTGGGTTAACCCCTCACTCAGTCGTGGACTGATTCCTTGCTTTTCCATCTTTTAGTTTCGCAGGTACAGGTATGCTTTGGTCGAGCTAGGCGGAGCATTGAGTAGTTCATGTTCGTCTAAGTGGAGTCTTTGGGTTGTACTTGCATACACTCTACATTTTGTTTGTGTACATATTGTGGCCTTACCAGTATAGATGTTAAGTTTTAAATTGCCACTGTCGGGCTGGAACTTTTGGAATAAACTTGGTATATGTTGGATATTTGCTCTGTTATAGCCTGTGATGGGCTCGTGTGTGTAAATCGTTTTGAAATATTACGCTTCCGCATGTGTTTGTAATTTGATACTTGAATGTACATTTCCTAAGGGTTAGAATCCGCCTAGCTTAGGAGCGTTTGTTTGTCTCCCGTTCACTTTGACTTGTGCATGTATACGGATTTCCCGTTTCGTATATGTGTCGGGTCAGAGTGCGGGGGATGTGGTGACCCTACGCTCTGGGGTGCTACATGAATATTGCCTGTGATTATGCACGCCCACTCGTCGAAGCCATAAAAACCACCCTATGAATGAATATGAATGAATGTTATAGTTGTAATCCCGTTGATGCTTTTGTTTGTTTTACCCACTTGAGAAATTTTATAAAACTTCACACGAGATTATCGCTTTCATGTATGTGTTTAATTTCCATGGTACTATATACTTATGCCCTATTTTATATCCACCAGTCTCCTATAGACTGAACCCAATTTGTTTTTTAGTGGTGTTGTGCAGATTAAGGATTGCTAGGCTGGAATACAAGTCCTCTAGGTCTTGCATTGGTGTTTAGCACTTTCTTTTGGTTTCACATACACTCATACTACTGTAATTTTTGTTTATGATTATGTACTTTGGGCGATTATGTTTTTGTTAGGCCGTGTGGGTCGTGGAATACTTGGATAATACTTGTATATATATTTTGGAGCTTGGTGGCTCATTGCATATGATATATGTTGGTGTTTGCTTCTGCATTTTGTTATTACTGTGATTTTAGATTATCTTGATCTTGAATTGTTTATGGGTTAGCTCTCGCCTAGTATAGAGTGTGTGTTGAGTCCTCATCCGTCGTGATTTGGCACGTGTATAGACTTCTCATTTCATATACGGGTCGGGTCTTGGTGCGAGGGATGTGGTGCCTTACGCTCAAGTACTACAGTATCACTTTTACCGGCTATGTACCGAAAATACTGTATAAACTGTGTAGTGTTAACCTTGGGCTTGTTTTGCGAGATATTGTTATTACCCCCGGCTTTCCTTTCGCTGGGTTAGCCAGTGTGGATCTTGTACTTGTTCGTGGGGTCAAGGGGCTTGTGTATTGAGCGAACCAGGGAAGCATCGGGCTGACGGTGACCTCTTGGACGAGCCCCATCTTGTTGGAGCAACTCGGATGTCTGTCAGGAGGTTTGGCAGATTGGTGGGATTCCGGCCTCTGGATTCATGAACCCGCAGTCCACTGTTTTTTATCGTAGATGTGAGGGCTAGCTACTAGTCACATTGCCACCGGAGAAAGGAGTAACTGTGTATTTGAAATGAAATTCTGATTCATGCTTGCTTGATTGAATACTTGCCCTGTTTCTAGTCATGCTAATAACTGAGAAGTGGAGTCCAGGATGGAATAAATACCCGTTCTCGTCGGGTCCCCTAAAATGTAATACATGGATACCCGTAACCTCTGGCATGCCCCCAATCCCTGTTCAACAGCTGGAGTTCATGGAACGTTAAGGTAAAATGGGCGTTAACAGACGGCCTACGGACATCGAAACATACATTGTATATCCTGCTCACCTGATTGCGTGAATGAACGTAATTCCACCCGTACATAGCGATTGATTGTTGATTCCTGTCACCTACTTTCAAAACAAATAAACGTACAGTGGAATTACGCCTGTTTGATTGCCTGATTATATATGTATGCGTGTGCAACCCCTTCACTTAGTCAGTTGGCTGTCCCCTCCCTCTCGTTGTTTTTAGTTCTGTCTTACAGGTTCTGTGGTCGTTGGGCGGGAGTCGTTCTAGGTCTTTGTTCGGGTCGTGGTCCTGCATACACTACTTTCTATCACACTTTCATTTCCTGCTTTGTATATGGGCTTGTAAGCCATATCGTATCTTTACTGTTTATTGAACTCGGGACAGGATTCTAGGGCCCTATTTGAACCCGTTAGTATATAGTTGATTGTATTATTTCAGGACAAGTTAGGACAGGTTATTGAACTAGTTGAACCCGTATTTACATTCTTGCTAGAATTGCATTCTATTCTTATACTGAATGTTTGATTATCTTGCTTCCACATTACTGTTCTACTGATTGGTTGGTATAGGGTTTAGTCCCGCCTAACACAGGGTTTCATTTATTTGGTCTCCGTTCGCTGTGAGTTTGGTTCATGTATGGACTTTCCATTTCATGTGTGGATCAGACTGATAGTGCGGGAGATGTGGGCCCTCCGTTTAGGGTGTCACAGTAGCCGGGCCTTGCAATCCCATCCACCACCCGGAGGGAAAAGATGTATATGTATGATTAAGAAAGAATAATATGAGTGTGCACGAAAGAGTATATGTGTGATAACGAATGAATAATGTTATGATTACACAATGTGTCGGTTGGAAATTATACACGCCCACTCGCCCGACCATGAATACCCTAATGAATGAATAGACAGTTGTAATCCCGTTGATGCCTTTCTTCATTTTACCCACTTGGGAAATTGTTGTAAAACTTCACACGGGATTACTGCTTGCATGTATATGTTTAATTCCATGATATTATATACTATGCCCTGTTTTATACCCACTAGTCTCCTTTCGACTGAACCAGGTTTGTTTTCAGCTGTGTTGTGCAGGTCTGGTGAGTGCTAGGCAGGGATACGAGTCGTCTAGTCTTGCATTTGTGTCTAGCACTTTCTTATACACTCATATTGTTATTTTGTATTAAGATTGTGACTTGGAGCATATTATTTTTGTATATGTAGGCCGTGAGGGCCGTGGAATTCTTGGATGATACTTGTAGATGTATTTTGGAGCTTGAAAGCTCATTGTATATGTTATATGTTAATAATTGCTTCCGCTTTTATTTCTTTGGTCTGATTTATTTATTTCTCGTTCTTGAATGGTTTAAGGGTTAGCTCCCGTATAGCGTGTATGTTGTGTCCCCATTCGTCGAAATTGTTGTAAAACTTCACACGGGATTACGGCTTGCATGTATATGTTTAAATTCCATATTATTATATACTATGCCCTGTTTTATACCCACCAGTCTCCTTTAGAATGAACCCGGTTTGTTTTCAGCATTGTTGTGCAGGTTTGGGGAGTTCTAGGCGGGAATACGAGTTGTCTAGGTCTTGCATTTGGATCTAGCACTTCCTTATACACTCATATTGTCATTTTGTATTAAGATTATGACTTGGAGCTTATTATTTTTATATATGTAGGCCCCGAGGGCCGTGGAATTCTTGGATGATACTTGTAGATGTATTTTGGAGCTTGAAAGCTCATTGTATATGTTATATGTTAATAATTGCTTCCGCTTTTATGTCTTTGCTCTGACTTATTTATTTCTTGTTCTTGAATGGTTTAAGGATTAGCTCCTGCCTAGCATAGCATGTGTGTTGTATCCCCGTTCGCCATGATTTAGCACATGTATAGACTTTTCATTTCATATGCGGGTCGTGTCTCGGTGCCGGGGATGTGGTGCGTTGTGCTCGGGTGCTACATAAGCGGCAAGTGGTCTAGTCGTCTTACTTGTGGATAGCTCAAGTTTCATTCATAGTTTTATTTTGTTATATATTCTGATACTCTTGGACATGTTTATGAATACTCTTGCTAGATATTTATTCTTTTAGCCTCAGGAGGGTGTGTGAATATGTAATATGTTATGACTCGACTGGATGCTTATGCTATATACATTGTCTGTTTGAAATAATTTGTAACTACAACGCTTCAGCCAATTCTTGTTTAACTGCGCACTTCGATATGAGGGTTTGGAATGCCTAGCTTAGGAAAGTTTTTGATCTGTCACTCGTTCGCTATGGTTTGACAAGTATGCGGAGTTCTATTTCGTTACACGTGTTGGACTCAAGTGCTGGGGATGAGGTGCCCAGCGCTCGGGCTGCTACAATATGAATTATTTGTTAAGTGTTATATTTGAATTTTGAACGTTTAGGTACGTATAACTTGTAACTTGAACCGTATGCGTTCGAATCTGATTCCGATTTCTATGAAAACTTGGTATGCATGATATATGTCTATTATGAGCTTGTGCATACACATTTTATTTTTTGAGACTTGTTTGATGTGGTCTTTGACCATTTTATGATTTTGGGGATTTGAGGGCCTAAAACGTTTTAGCACACCTTGGGTTCCGGGCGGCGTAACTTGAGCTCGCGAATTCGAATTCAAATTCCGTCAACACCATTGGATGCTTTTCGATGATTCAGAGCCAATGGAACAAGCCTTCTATTTTTAGAAGCCCATTTGAATCTCCAAAATTCACCGAAACCGAGCCTCGCCCGCAAATTTGCCACCTTTTAGTATTTTGGGTATATCTGTCTCATTTATTGATCAAATAGCCCCATTCTTGGACCAGATTAAACCTAACTCAAGCCCCTATCCACCCTTTATTCCCTCATTTCTAAATTTGGAAGAGAGACTAGGGAAAATTGCAGCCAAAGAGGAAAGGAAAAGGGAACCCGTTGCTATTGACACCCTTGGAGATTTTGAGCTCAATCTTCATCATTCTTCAACCATTTCAAGAGGTAAGCATATATTCTTGTTCTAAACTTCCTTATGGTTATTTTAAGATATGGTTTGTGATTTTTTATCAAGGCTTGACCATGATATGAACTTGAGCATGAATAGTTAGGTTTAAAGCTTCAAATTCAAATCCATGGCTATTGTTCGGTTTTTATGAAGTTTGATGCATGAAATGTGATCTCCCTAGCTGCATTTATCGACATATGAACTTGTATTTGATTTATGTGAAGTGTTTGAAGTTACACCATGGAAGAACTTTGAGTTTCTTCAAGCTTTTTGGAAGAATATTAACTTAGTTGCTACTCCTTGATTGCTATTTGTTTTAGGGCTATTTCGGGTGGGATTTTTGCATGAAATTTGGTGGGTTGATGCTTGGAATTGTTGTGTATGTTTTTTTTCCTAATTCTCCTCAGTTCCTTGCTAGTTTTCCCTCTCATTTCGCAACTTATACGCGAAGAAAACGCAGCTGTCTCGCAGGGACACGCGTGTTGGGTAACACCCCCATGTCAACTTAGGGTTGGGGTGTCTGTACTGAGACACCCTTAAGGGAGACATGCCCGTGGCCCTGGGAGTTGCAGCCATTTTATGGCTGCGACGTGGAGGTCTTCTTGTGGCCGTTTCTTACTCTGTTTCGATGTTATGTGATGTTTACTTGTTTTTTTTTGCATTGTTCTTGATTATATTTGTTTTCTCCCTCCCCAATTATGATCCTAACATGTTAACATATTATAATATGATTTGTTTCATTGTTTATTTTAATTTTATGGCCTCCTTTGCTAAGTGTAACTGTGATATGAATGCATGAATGTTTAACTGGAACGTTTGATGTTTTCTTGCATCTCTTGCCTCTCTAATGAACTCTGAACTTATAAATTCTTATGATATGCTATAATAGAATGTTTTATGAGTGTATTTAATGTGTCATGTGTTTAATTTATGAATTGTTTGTGTGATATTATGCTATTTGCTTTGATATGCATAAGTGTGAACTTATATGACGAGCACTGCATCATTTGCATCCACATGCATTTGCCGAGCGTTTCTTTGGTTCGTTTTGAGTCTTAGTATTGTCTCTTGTCTTTAGATTGTTCGAGTGGAGTAGCTCATTGGTGTGGAGCAGCTCCATAGGTGTGCTTCGAGCTTCTTCGTTCGGTTTTTTCGTCGTGGTGAGGTTTCTTTCTTTTAGTTATTATGACCTACAACCCTAAATGTGTTTTAAGCCCGCATGCGACCTACGTATATATATATATATTTAGATACGTATTTTGTACGTATTTTATATGAATTGTCCAGTTTGCTATGAAACCCTTTTGAAAACGTTTTTATATATATGTAGGTATGTTTTGTTTATTCATTTTGAAAAAGGGTCGGTGTGTGTGAAACGAATTTGAATACGTATCGAGAAATGACCTTGAAAGATAAGTCTTTCAACTTGAATTCGAATATGAATCCCTAAGTTTGAGTTTCAATTTGGGCCCCGAAGTCTACTAGGCAGGAAGCCCGGGATGGCAGCAGGCCGTCGGGATTGGCCTGAGCGTAGTCTCAAAATTGAAAGGATCAACCTGGAACCCACTAGGAGATTAGTTGGGGATGGAATCCTTGGCCATGAGCTTCATGAAACTCACGACCCACACATAAAGTTTGGATAGTTAGGGTGTGCACAACCCATCTATCACCCGGTGTCGAAGAAGGTACATTTGATTTTGATTTCGTTTCAATTTGAGTTTAAATTTGGATTTGACATGAAGGAGGTTGGTCTATGAACTCGTACTCACCGAGTTAATGTGAATTTGACTATAAATTTTATTCGTGAAATGGGAGTGAATTTCTAATTATTAAAATTGGTGGATTTTGGCTTCCGACCTAACTTTTCTTCTATATATAGTATCACGGGATTTAAAACGTTTTAGATTGCGAAAACCATGCCCCTGTTCATGGATTTTATGACTTTGAATATGCTTTGATCTATTGTATATGTACATGTGCGTGGTTTAGCCCTCTCACCAGTCTTTAGGACTGACCCTCGTTGTTGATTCCCCCTTTTTCCCTTTGTTTTTTAGTTGAAGGTACAGGGTTCGGTTTGAGCTAGGTGGTGGTTTTCTTTAGGGTTGTTCGCGTAATGCCCCAATTTTTCATTTGTATAAGTATGACGTATGTGTATACTAATTGCACAATTAAATTATTTATAAGTGTTTTGTAGATTTAATTTTTTTTAAAAAGTTAATTAACCATGTCTTTAATTTTATCATTATTATTTATTTCAAATTTAATTCGTTGACTTTTGACATTTATTTTAAAATGGAATTTAATTTTTGTTATTAAGTTTGGAATTCTAATTGAATTTGTGAATGCATTGTATATTAGTGTTTTAATCGCGCTTCGTTTTTGTATAATTTGAAATTAAAATTTCGTGAAAATTTAGTATGTTGAAGATTTATGTGTTATGAACATTTTTATATGCTCGTTTCATGATTTCGTTCTTGTTTGATGTGGTAACGAATTTTAATTGTTTGAACGGGACCAAGTTGGGGCTTAATAGCATTTAGCGCACCTTTGGTTTCGGGTGCCATATCTTGAGCTCGGGAACTCGGATTCGAGTTCTGTAACTTCCGTTGGACTCATTTCGATGATTCGGGTTCAATGGACTAAGGCTGATATTTTTACAAGCTCGTTTGATACTCCGAATTTCAATTGAAACAAGCTACCAGTGCAGAAATGATAACCTTTCACTTATTTACACATAAGTCCCTCAATTTTCAACCTTTTCACTTGAAACCTGTACCCACATGACCCCAACTTGATTCTCTATCATCTTTATCTCCCTTACATCGATCCATACACAAGAAAGGAGAGGAAAAATCTGATTTTGGAGCAGCAGCAGCCCTATTTTGGCCACTTTGAACCCTTGAAGAGATTTGAGCTCTTTTCTTCACTTTCCTCTATCATCTTCAAAGGGTAAGCTTATATTTGTTATGTACATGCTTATATGATCATTTTTATCCATAATTTTCAAAATTTGAACCATGTATGATTGGGATTTGATTCATGAAGTGAATAGTTAGGTTTTCTCTTCTAATTTGAATCCATGACTTTGAGTGCGTTTTTAAGTGAACCAAGGCCTAATACATGAGCCATATTGCTGATTTTATGTGTATTTATGCTTGGATTTGATGTTCATTAAGTGTATGAGGCCCCACCACTTTTGTATGAACTTATAGCTTGAAGGTTCCATGGGTTTTGTTAGTTGTTTTGTTGCCGCTGTTATGTGCTTTCGTGAAGGGCTGGTTTGCTTGAATTTTGTGGCTGCTGTTGGGTGTTATTTGCTACCTTCGTTGCCTGGTTTGTTGCTGTTGTTGTGGAGTGTCTGAAACAGGGGATAAGCTTTGTTTTCAGCTGCTGAGCGACTGGAATGAATCTCCCCGGGCGGGGAGATTTGCGTGGAAGAAGTCCCCGGCCGGGGACTTTGCCATGAACGCTACTAGAAGGTTTTGTTGGTTTCCCCGGGCGGGGAAAATTGTAAAGAGAATCTCCCCTGGCGGGGAGATGGCCTGCTGCACTCCTTTGAATTATTGATCCCTCTTTGTCCCTTATACATGGCTTTTACGTGAAGTGTTGTATGGAATGATAAGATACATTATGAACTTGGATAATTATGAATGTGGTCTTATGTGTAATGCATGACTTTATATATTATTTGGCTTGCATACATGCTATATTAATTGTTTCCATGCATTCATTTCTTAAATGTTATGCAAATTGGTGCAGGTACACGTATATATTTATATGTAATATATGTTATATATATATATATATATATATATATATATATATATATATATATTTATATATATATATTATGCTATATATTTAATTAATATGAATTTAAGTGCTTTAAATTTGATTATTTAAATAACATGATAAAATTTCATGAAATGTGACATTTTAATTTTTGAATTAATTTGTTATCTATTTGACATTCTTACCTATTTAATTGATTTGAATGCCTTTATTTTTGCCTATTCTCTAATTGTAAATTTGTTATATCCTTGAGCTATGATTGTTATATGAAGTTCATGACTTGAATTGCTACGAATTATGAAAGATATGAAATGTTTGGGCTTGAAACCTTCATACTACGAATGTACTTGAAAGAATTACTTGAATTATGTGGATTCATGACATCATTTTACTTCTTAAACATCTCATATCATGTGCATAGAGTTGTCGCGCGTCATATATGGTTCATTTGGGGTCTTGAGTCTCACGTATGCACCATGTTGTTTCTTATACAACTTTTTCCAGGGCGGAGGCGTGCCGGGTTCATAGGTTACTCCCAAGTCTCTATTTCTTCTTATTATTGTTCGGTAAGGTTTAGCAGGTGGGTGTCTCTGCTATTAGTTACGATGACCCGATACATACCTTATGCGAAAGATTTGAGCCAAAATATTATAATTATATATCGAGTCTTTTTAGAGTAAATGATTTCCAATGTAAAGCCTCCTTTTGCGCATTCCTACCTTATGATTTTTTGCGGGACGTGATTGAAATTGCGCGGCCCAGGAACTTAGTACATGTGGCGATCCGGGGAGGCAAGGACCGATAATGATCCCATGTACTAGTTCCAACCAAACTACGGTGATACCGGCCCTCGCTAGGAGATTAGCGGGGAATGGGAGCTGAGTGCCCTTGGGGGATTCACGTACCCCTATTGGCCTATTTATGGACCGGTGGTCGGGTCTTGCTAACCCGTCCAGCACCCGGAGGAAAAAGGTGTAAGTGATTATGATTGTAATGAATGAATATGAATGATTATGAAACGTATGATTATGTATGAATGTGTATGATCACTAATGTAAAGATTGAAATGATATGCACACACGAGGAGTAGGTTGGAGATATTCGCCCACCCGCCATGGCTCACGTACTGACCACATGATTGTAATGAATGAAAGAACTGATAGGTTGTAATCCCGGGTGTTGTTTGCTTTGTTTTCACCCACTTGTGAAATGTTTTAAAAACGTCATACGGGATTATGACTTGCATGCATGTGTGTTTTAATTCTCGTAATATTATGATATTAAGCCCTGTTTTATACCCACCTGTCTCCTATAGACTGAACCCTGCATTGTTTTCAGTTTCTTGTAGGTTTTGGAGCGCTAGGCGGGATTTCGAGTCGATCGAGTCGTATGGTTAAGTTTGGGTCACTTCATGCATATTATAAATTGAATGAGTTATGGATTTATGTATGAATTGTTGATTATATTATATTGATTCGGGATAGGCTTCTAGTGATAGTTGAACCCATAAATTTGTGATTTATGATTTATGTTTGAATTTTCGGGACTAGGTATTCTTGCTAGTGGAACCCGTCTTTTATGATTTACCTCGTGATTGAATATATGTTTTGTTTTCGTACTCGCATTTAATTCATGAGATTATTTATTTGGTTTTGAGGTTCTAGCTCCCGCCTAGCCTAGTGTGTGAGTGAGTCCCCGTTCGCCGTGATTCGGCTCGTGTATGGACTCTTGATTTCATATGCGTGTCGGGTCTCGGTGCAGGGGATGTGGCGCCTTCCGTTTGGGGTGCTATAGTTTGAGTGGAAATGTTCGAGTCTTTTGCAAACTGCGTCTTTATCTTTTGCTTTAGTACTTTGGAGATATGTATATGAAAAATATTGTGATCATGATTTGGAAAACTTGGAGATATGTATGATTTATTTGTCCCTGAAGTGGCATAGCATCTATATCATATATTCTTTTGAGCATGTATGTCTGTATTTGATTGATCAGGTTGCTTCTGCATATGTTTTGGTTTTCGTTGCGCACTCTATATTAGGGTCTAGACCGCCTAGCTTAGGTGAGTTTTTGTTTATCTCCCGTTCGCTATGGCTTGGTACATGTGCGGAGTTTCCATTTCATTACAAGTGCCGGGCTATGGTGCGGGGGTATAGTGCCCTCCACTCCGGGTGTTAGGAATAGTGCCCTTAAAGCAGCATTTATGCTGTACTATTTCGTTGTAAAATCACAACCAATCTTTGAATAATAAACAAGATGATTTTGTTCATAGGCAATCACTTCTTTATGTGCTTATTTATGTCTTTTGGGTTTGACTTTGTTTTGCTTGTTTTGAGCTCCCCTAATCCGATGAGGTCATTAAGAACTTTGCCCTCATGGGAAAGGCACATGAAACAAGTTCTTAACTCCATAGGCGAGGATTAGAAACTTCTCCAAGTCGATGAGTCCGGCAGACAGTGAGAGTTTCGAGCTTGACTCCGCTGAGACCTGCTTATGCGATTATGTCCTTTTGAAGGATCATTCGATTTCATGGAATGATAAGTCCATACGATGATACGTTCATAATACATAAGGGTGATTGTTACAAGAACTTCATCACTGAGATGTCCCATGTGAGAACATTGCTAAATGGTAAAGAAAGTCTCCTAGAAACTTCAAGACTAGGAAATATCTCACAGGTCAATGACGTGATTAATAATCCTTTGACTTGAGATTCTGTAATGTCTCATATGAACTAACTCTGTAATCTTTGATATAGGCTCAAAAGGGTGTCGCTATATAGACACCTGAACCACGGCCTATGTTGGGACAACACAAGTGGCATATGTAGAATTACTAGAATCGATAAAGGACCTAGACTTTTCAAGAACAAGAATGATCTCTTACTAATTAAGTTGTCCGTAGTTCATTAAATATTATATCCTTGGCCAAGGTGGATAAAAGATCAAGACATCAAGAAAACGGGGTTTTCTTAGATTGAGATTTAAATGGATATGAAACGAACTTAACTTTAAAGATCAAGAATATCAAGGCTCCGAGAATATTCCCATGCCGTAGTTCTTGATTGAGAGATTGAGTTGTAGGATGATCGTATTTCATGGATTGTCATTGACTGAAAGGTTCTTCGATTCATTTCGTTATTCGGCTAGGGATCACACACCCATTGCTAGATTACGGTAGTGTGATCTGTGATGTGATTAATTAATTATGGGAATTAATTAATTAATCTCACTGCTAATCAAATAATGAACCTAAAGGGTCACACACAAATGCCAAATACGAGGGTTATGGTTGGATGTTAATATGATTAACGAAGGATCAAATTGTTGATCAAGGAGGGCCATGAAAATGTAGGCCCCGCCACGTGTCACGCAAGGTACGTGACTGACGTGTCACACAGCGTGTTGGTGACGCGGCTCCGTGCGTGCAATTTATTTCCATAACGTGAATTCTTTTGTAGAATTAATTAATTAAATTATAATTAATTAATTTTGATCTTTTAATTAATTATGAATTAATTGTTCAGACTATTCTCAAAATAATTAACCCAATAAATAATTAATTATAAATTAAGTTTTTTTTTGAATTAATTGATTTTTTACTTTATTAGATAAAGGTTGAAAAGTCAAACTTCCTATTGTAGGAGAGAGGAGGCATCTCTTGCTAGACTTGGAGAATAAGTTAAGAACTTATTATTCAATTAAAATAATAATTAAATTAGTTAATTAGTGAGCAAGAAAACAAAGTCTATTGGTTCTTGGAAACCCGAACCACCTAGTATATATGCTAGGGGTGGTGCTTCTCTTATTCTTTAAACCAACACACAAGAAGTGTTAATTGTTTTTCAGAAAAATAAAAGAAAAGTTTTCAAAGTAAAATATCCTAGCCTAACACAAGCAATAGAACTAGCATTCTCACTAGCTTGATCGTGTTCTAAGACTTGTGTAGATACGCTTTGGAGGATTGCCTACTTTGGGATCTAATCGAAGGACTTTCGAGGGATAATCCGTTTGAAGGGTGTTTGATAGGCGTTATAAACATCACAAGAAAGCTTCAATCAAAGTGAGTTTCTTGAAACACCCTACGATACGATACGAACATGGCAAGTTTTTAGATCCGCTTTTGGAAAAAAATTTAAACTTCCGCTGCGCATACTCTGATGTTTTCCAACAAGTGGTATCAGAGCCATCATACAACTTTCGTACTGTATCTTTATTGCTTTTCAAATTTTGATTGAAACTTCTTGAATTTGAGTATTAGTTACATATTCTTATTTTTTATTTGAAAAATGAATCTATCGTATCAAAAATGTTTCTTGAAAATATTGAAACACTGTTTTAGTATTTATCTGGTTTTAAGCTGTTGAATCTGATTTGTTATGAACTGTTTTAAGTCGAAACTGGATTGCTTGAAAATAACAAAATTACGAAATGAAAATGGAACGAGTGCAAAGCACCGCGTGACCACGAGCGGCTTAGTGCGTACTGTGCATGGGACGGCAACATGCCACCCTGCAACTGTCCGCACTAGTCTAGGTGGTGGTATGTGATATCTCATCTTCTCGGCAATCCAGGTATAGCGTTACGAGAGAGTTTAATTCTGTATTTTCGTGACTTATATGTTATTCGCATGCCTTACATGTTAATTTGTATTTTCTTTTAAGTATGTGCGCATTAGAATTTAATAAAATGTACTTGGACTCAATGGTCCAATATTTGCAAATTAGGGACCTAATTATAATTAGGATGTTTTTAGCCTTTGTGGTTACTTCGAGCTCGAGAATTCGAATTCGAATTCTAACCTTGTCGTTGAGTTCGTTTCGATGATTCGGATTCAATGAATTAACCTTTTATTTTCTAAAGCCATTTGATTGCTCTATCGTTTTAAAATACGATCCTAATGGACCGGATATCGTTTGATCCTACCCAATTCGTTCGACATCATTATAATTAAGAGCAACATTATGCCGTGATGCAACTTATGAATCCGATGGCAACATTTTATGGTGATTTCAGGACCTCCAACCCTTCCCAATTCAGAGAAGGAGATGATATTTGAGCCGAGGAGTAGCTCTCCAAAATCGAGAGTATTTTTGAAGTATGGCTATGCAACTCTCAAGATATGGCTCGCCTCGCCATGTCACTCCTACAAGGACAAGTGAGGCAATGGTGGAAAAGAGTTGCCCCACAAATTAAAGCAACGAGCGAATGATTGACTTGGAATACCTTCGTTCGGGAGTTTAGAAGGAGGTATAAACCGGCCATATTACAAGACCGGAGACTTGAAGAGTTCCTTACCTTAAGACAAGGAGACAAAATGGTCGTGGAATACCTCGAAAATTTCCAGAGGCTAGGCACTTACGTGCCTCATATTATGAACAATGAGGATATGAAGACTTGGTACTTTATGGAAGGACTCCGGGACGAGTTCAAGGAGGCCTTAATTTCGAAGAATATGAGTACATCAGATAAAGCTATAACAAAAGCCTTAAGGGTCGAAATACGAAGAATAACAAGAGGTAAGGAAGAGGAGCATTTGGGACCGAGAGGAGAATTAGGATTCTGCTCAAAACTACAAGTGGAAGAAAGATTCCATCAATGTGGTACTCAAGCTAAGAAGGCCCATGGGAAGAAGTACAAGACCAGATATTATCCGAGATAAAAGAAAGAGTCCCGATCGTGTGCCTATTTTGGAGGAGACAACCATACTTATAAGGCATGTAGGGATAAGTTGAAGAGATGCTACGCGTGCAGATCAACGGAGCATATGGTTTCCGAGTGCGAGCAGTCAAGGGCTAACAAACAAAGGATGCGTGAACAAAGGCTTCAGTTTGGGAACCAACATGAGATAAAAAATAGAGGTACTTGCATTCATGGCACGTGCATTCACGAAATATGAAAATTGTGCTTGCTATTTTTCGTACCCTAATTGTTAATTATAACATTCATGTGTGTTTAAGTGGAAAGCATATGATGCATAGCATCGACATATGTAACCTGACATGCATTCCTAGTGTTTTCTTTATAGATAATACTTTCTTATTGTCGAGCATGATCAACGACATTAGAAGATGGAATGCGGTCAAGGCTAAGGCCAATTTTGAAATCAAAGTTGGGGATCAAGGAGGAGAAGCTTAATCTACGAGGGACGATTATATTGAGAAGGCACTAAGGGGTTCGGTAAGGGTGTAATTCAAGACCATGCAACCTAGAATAAGGCAAGAGTTCGGCTAGAAATATGGAAGAAATTGGGATCAACCGTAGACCCAGAGACTTAGGGACCGAGTCTGAATTCAACCGCCCCTTGGAAGGAAAAAGATCTTGGGTGAGCTTTTATGAAGTGCACGAAGACGATAAAGGATCATTGAATGACTTTCACTGAGACCCCCTATCAAATTTCGAGCAACAAAGAGGGGATGCCATCGATGTTAGAAGCAAAAATTCCTGTTCGAGACTTAGAAGCAATTGTAGCCAATCACAAAGTCCGAGGCTTGGAAATTCATTGTTCAAACCATGCCTTAGAAGGAAGGAAGCTAATAAAAATTGTAAAAAGAGTTGGTGGGATTTTCATTAATTCAAGAGGAGTCGGTCGGGAATCTTGAAGCGATTGAGATAAGTGAAAACAAGGTCCAGTGCACCCTCAAGAAGTGACATTTCTAATTAGAGTGATATTTGTAGATCAAGTCTCTTAATGAATCGATGATTGGATAGTCACAATGTTATTATGTCACACCGAAAATTCCATGATTTGGTATTGAGAATAAAAGCACTTCAAAAACGATTCTTGGTATTGATCGTATCTTCAAAACAAAACAAGATTTCCCACATCGGTGAACAATACACTAAACATAAATGTTGCATGCATCATGCATTTTAGTTTTTGCTCGTGTTTGTTGTTTTATTGTATACTTGTGGCCTTAGGGGTAGCCTTGAGTGCTCGAGAGTGTTGCTTCGGTAAGATGAGGGTCATGCTTTGCAACAACCCAACTAGCCTTTTTGAAGAGTTGGTGGTGTGAGAAAAGGGTTCGGATGTTTGACACTTCGAACCTTAGATCGTGGACAATAAGGAGATTCGGTTTGAGCTTGGTTATGTAAGCGGCATGGGTGGTAGCTACGCACTTCGAGAGAACACTGAGCTCAAGAGTTGACTCAAATGAACTCAAACGGTGAGAGTTGAATCTACTTTAGACCCTCTTTATCGTGGAGTCGATCGAGCAATTCAAATGACCAGATCGATTTAAAGAATCAAACCCCTTCTGCTTGAAGACCTTTCTTGAGTTATCCCTTGTCGGGACGCCATGAACCTCGAACGTGGGTGAATACTGAAAGTTGTTTGAGCTTGAAACTCTAGCAGACGAACCTAGGGACCAGGTTCTCTTAAGGGGGGGAGATTGTGACACCCCATCTTCTCGACAATCCAGGTATAGCGTTACGAGAGAGTATAATTCTATATTTTTGTGACTTATGTGTTATTCGCATGCCTTACGTGTGAATTTATATTTTATTTTAAGTATGTGCACGTTAGAATTTAATTAAATGTACTTGGACTCAATCTTCTAATATTTGCAAATTAGGGACCTAATTATAATTAGGGTGTTTTTAGCCTTTGTGGTTATGTCGAGCTCGAGAATTCGAATTCGAATTCTAACCTTGTCATTGAGTTCGTTTTGATGATTCGGATTCAATGAATTAACCTTTTATTTTCTAAAGTCGTTTGATCGCTCTAACGCTTTAAAATCCGATCCGAATGGACCGGATATCGTTTGACCCTACCCGATTTGCATTTCAACCCTTAAAGGTTGAAATATCAGCCCTCTCTCTCCCCATTTTCATATACCAAGAGGAGAGGAAAGAAGAGAAGGAAAAGCCCCCCCCCCCCCCCCCCCCCCCCCCCCGGGCCCTTAGTCTTTGGCTCAAGCTTGTGACCCGTCCGACCACCCAATCGAAGAACCAAGGTAACCATTATATTCCTCTCGTTAAGTGCTTCAATTCTACGTGCATTTCGTGTTGTGATTCCTTGTCTAAGTGGCTATTTGGGAGTGATGATAAATAATGTAGATTTCGTGTTTTGGGTGTTCAGGCTCATCTCAAAGTCCAATTTGTGTTCTAATATGTTATATATATGTGATATAGCTTGAATTTGGGTGTTTTTGGGATGTTTATTGATAGGTATGTGATTTGGGGTGGTTTGGGAACCATCCCCATCGATCCCCTGCTTTTCAACTCTTTTTTTTTCGGAGAAGAAAACCCAACACGGCCGTATTAACCCTCAGTTCATTTCCAACACGACCATGTTAAGCCTTCGAGTTTGAATTTTTTTATTCGGACACGGCCATCTCAGCTTCCAGGCTAATTTTGACACGGCCGTGCAGGCTTCGTTTGTCCTTCGTTTGGCCTTAATTTTGAATTGTAGAAACCTTTTTGAGTCTAGAACATTCTCCAATTGAAATCACCTCAAAAAAATTTCTATATTATAAGTTATAACCGTTTGAAAATTGTGTCGCCACTTTGTCGAAATTATGCTTTTATCCAATTTCAAACCTACGCCATGTTTGCCTCGCTTTAAACCGTGAATCGAGCCATATACCATTTGAAAGATATATGAGTCTAGTTTCATTTTCAAAAAACAAAACTTAATTACCATTTCTCAAACTCAAGCTAAGATCATTTTCCTATAGCTTGTCCGTTTCAGAAAATTTCCAGCTTTTGCCCATTTTTACTCGGAACCATTTCTTATGCTTTTCTTTAGCTTTTCTTGTAGCGCCCGAGCGTGAGACGCCACATCCCCCAGCACCGAGACCCGACCACATACGAAATGGAGAGTCTATACACGTGCCAAGTCAAGGCGAAGGGGACACAACACACTCCCTATGCTAGGCGGGAGATAACCCTTAAACCAGTCAAAACCACAAGCAATGAAATAGAGCAATGCAATAAGCTGAAGCTAAACATCAATATCATAAATATACCATGAGCATCAAGCCCTAAAATAATTACAAATATCCAAAAGTTCAAAGTTTCCATCACGGCTCAATCCTTCATGTACGCTCATCAAATTCAAAATCAATATTCATAATAAAGAATGAGATGAGTGGAAGAGAACGAAAGAAATGCTAGAATTGAATCCAAGACCCAACGACTCGGATTCCTGTCTAGCAAATCCCAAAACTTACACAAACTGAAAACCAAATGGGTTCAGTCCAAAAGCGACTGGTGGGTATAAAAGCAGGGCATAATATAAATATAATGCGGAAACTAAACACGTTCATGCAAGTTATAATCTCGAAAGAGGTTTTAGAACTTTTCCCCAAGTGGGCAAGATAAGAAAATCATCGGACGAGATTATAACAATCATATTTTATCAATAGGTTATAGTTCAACCCGGTGAGAAGGCTAAGTCTCCAACCTCCATCTTGTGTAATCATTAAAGTGCTCATTAGATTTTCATACATGCTTCCCCGGTTAGCCACGTGCACTAAGTCCCAGGGCCCCCATTCAGTGCAATCAATCATGTCTCCCGAAATCATTAGGTAGGGTATTCAATAAAGAAAAGGGATTAACGTTTAAAAATCGTTGACGCTTCAAGGACTCGATATATACATATATTACTTTGGCTTAAAACTTTGTATATTTCGAATATATCGGGTCATTTAACAAACAGAAGAGAAACCCACGTTAGAAAACCAAAGAAACGGTGCAAGAGCCTCACTGATCGGCCTCGTCTCCTTCGGACCAAAATCTGCGCAAAAGAGGTGAAGTGAGACTCAAAATGACCAAATCCGACGCATGACGATGCAATGATCATAATATGAAGTGCATAAGAAGAAAAATGATGTCATGAAACCATATAACCAAGTAATTAATTCACGTAATTACTTAGCAATTCATGTAATGAATTTCATATAACAATTATAACTCAAATATATCAAGTTTACAAATATGAAATAAACAAAACAAGGCATTCAAGTCAATTACTTAGGTATCAAATTAATTTCCAAATAGACCAAACAATATATAATGTATATCATAATTATAAATTACAAATAAACATTCAAGTACTTTTATACTTTTAACAAAACACTTAATATACAATATATATATATATATATATATATATATATATTGTGTAGTGTATTATGTGTGAAATGGGTATATATATATATTTATATATATTATACGTACACAGCATGCACAAATACACAAAAGCACATGCACATGCAAAAAAACACATTCACAAACTACACTACATGTAATACATATATATATATATATAGACGTGCTATACCACAAACCAAGAATTAGGAAATAAAAGTCAACCCTGTTCACGCACAGCAGGAATTAAAAGCAACAATTGAAATGCATGAAATAGGGCATTCAAGAGCAACCGCGACCTCAATCTTCACAAAACATGGTGCGGCCGCGACACAATATCAGATTCGCCATTTGAATGTTTGCGCGGCCGCGGCACGATATCAACACATAAGCTGTGTGGCGACGACGATGTTCTGCAACAAAAAATAACCCAGCAACAACAGCAGTTCGGCCAAGGAAGAAAGTAGGGGAGATGCAGTAGTAGTTAGGCACGGAATGCAACAAGGAAAGACACAAAAACAGCAGCGATTACAGGCCTAAATCTCACACAACAGCAGCAACTCGAAAGGAACAAAAATGGAAACAAGATCAAGCACATATATACTTCAAAACCTTCAAGGCATTAATGGAATCTTCAATATAGCTCAACTACCATCAAAATCAAGTCCATAACATCATAAATGAAGCTCATGTGGTCAAGTTTCTTGCATCAATTTAAGAAAAACACAAGAGAAGGCATATGAACTCATAACCCTTACTATTCAATCAAATCTCCGAAACAAGATCAAAACTCCATGAAAACAGGCAAACCATAGCTCCAAATGACCACGAGTATGTGATAATCACAAATGCATGCTTACCTTCCGGATTGGTTGAGGTTTGAACAAGTTGTGTGGTTGGGTGAATAGTGACGGGAATTGAAGGGTTTCCCTTGCTTGGCTGAATTTTTCTCCTTTCTTTGAGTGTGGTTCGAAATGGAGAATAAAACATCAGGTATTGGCTTTAACTAGGGTCATTTTGGCTTAAACCTTGGTTAGTTTGCTTAAGTATAGGTGAAGTTATGATTAAAATGGCTAAGGGTGGAAATTCTACGGACGCAGCCTATTTCGGTTAGATTTCGGAGGTTCAAACGGGCTTAAAAAAATATAAGGCTTTTTCCATTAAATCCAAATCTTCGATACAAGTTCAACGGAGGAGACGAAACTTGAATCCGAGTTCCTGAACTCAAGTTACAACGTTCGGAACCCAAGGTGCGCTAAATGCTCTTTAGCCTATTTTCGGTTCCATTAAACAAAATAAATCCGAAACCAAGTCAAACGAGTCTGAAATCAAATGTCGAGCAAACAAGCATAATCATAACTCACATAATTCATGCATACCAATTTTTCACAAAAAAGCGGAATTGAATTCAAATAAGAACGACACTCATTTCATAACCACAGAAACATTTCATTCATAATTTCAGTAATAAAATTAAATTCCATAGTAAAATTTTCATAAAATAAAATTTCATAACGAATTAAAATAAAATAATTAAAAGAACAATTATAATAAAAAACTAATTACATAATTAATTAATTTCTATGCACAATTACATAAACACATACGTCATACCTGTACGGCCGAAAAGTCGGGGCATTATATTTCTTGCACTTTCTCACCTATGAACCCATTCCTTGCTTGATATATCATATGTATGTGCATGTATTTGCTCTTATATGCTATTTATGTTTCTTTGCTAATGTGATATGTGTTCATACATGAATAAATGTCACCATATGCCTTTCGTTTACGTTTGTTTGCATTAATTGTGCACATGAACATGTCTCCATGTGAATTATGATTGTGTTAAGCTATGGAATGCATTCCTTTGTATGAAATAAGTTTGAATATGAACCTTGCCTACGTGTTTACCTATTTTAAGTGCCTATGCATACGCCGTGCGTCAATGTGGTTCATCTTTGGCTCTAAGCTTTGCTTTTTACCTTTAGTGTGTTCAGGTGCACCCGGGGTGGTGTTTCGTTAGCTGTGTTGATTCCGAGGTGGATCAATCATCTCGTTCTCAGTTCCGTTGGTGTAAGGTGAGGTTAGGTTATAGTTACTCCATATGAAATGTGCTCGTTTTCTATGCATGTGAACTATAACCTTAAGTATAAGTAAATATGTGTGAAATATGTAAGCTCATGAATTTGCTAAGACTTTGCAAGTACGATACGCTATGTATGAGCCTACGTATGCTTGTTTTTGTTTGTTCTGGTTTGTTATGTCTTCAATGTTAACTATGCTTTAAACCTGGTGCCTCTTATGAGTCGAGAGCTACGAGTTATGGATTTGACACAGAGAGGTATGTATAGCATAGTTGTTGCAAGGTAAGGTATGTTATGTTAAGCTTGATAAGTAGCGGGTTATGATATGGTATGCTCTGATGTGGTATGTTTTGGTATGATAGGCCCCGGAGTTGAAGGGAGACACGGGATGGCCATGGGATCGCCGGTTATCACCCCTATGCAAATCTCCATAGTTTGATTTGGATTAGCCCTGATATCACTAGGAGGTTCGGTGAGTGATGGAGATCCTAAGGGTTCGTTGTAGCTTACACTCCCCTCACCAGATATGGATGGTTAGGGTCGCGTAACCCTTCCTTACCGGAGAAAGGAGGTTTGTTTGATATGTTTGTTTTGCTTTGATATGTCTGATATGTATGATTCGTATGCGGAGCCCAGAATGGGTTTTGTTACTCGTACCCACCGAGTTTTGTATGTATGTCTGTTAAAGTTCGTGAAACTGGGATAAACTCATAATTAAGATAAAATACGGATCTTTTGAAAGTATAAGCTAAAGTTTGAAATAATTTGGTATGATAAGAATGTTTTGATATGTTTGTTACGTAAGAATTTGTTAAGTTATGAATTGTTTCGTTTTGATAAGAATCCCTATATGTATGTACCACGGGCAAAGTTTGGCATGCAAAAACTATCCCTGAGTTCACAAACTATGTGTGTGAATATGTTTTCCTCCTTATATATATATGTAGCGTGTATGGGTAGCCCCTCACTCAGTCCGTGTGACTGACCCCTCTCCCATTTTATTTTAGTGTGCAAGTTTACGTGGAGTTCGAGCTAGGCAGAGTCTATGGAGTCGTTGGTCGAGTTTGAGTCCTTGCATTGCACTTTTGTAATTTGTTTAAGATTAAATGTTCGTATGTATACCTTATGATTTACTTTGATATGTTATATTTTGGGACAGGCTTCTAGGAAACAGTTTGAACTCGTTTGCATTTATGATTTATGTTATATTCGGGATTAGGGAACTACGCTAGTTAAACCCATCACCTGCTGCTAGTTGTTTAATTTTTGAATGTATGTTTAGCTTCCGCATACGTATTTGTTTTGTGGTTGTTTTAATTTGCAGGGTCTAAGTCCCGCCAAGCTTAGGTTTGTCTGTCTATCGCCCATTTGCCTCTACTGGGTTCATGTACGGGTTTTCCATCTCGTACGTGACCCACCGTGCGGGGTGCTATATGGCATGAGGCTTGCTGGGATGGCGCACGCATCAGCGCGCGCATGCCTGCACCTCACCGCCACCCGTCTGCCTAGTTCCGCCCACTGCCCATGCCCAGCGTCACCCGCGAGTAGCGCGGTTAGCGCGTGAGGCGCACGAGCCGCACAGCAGTCCCTGCGTGCAGGCCGTCATGCAGCTGTGCGAGATTGATGCTGTTGTCGGATGTCGCGCACCTTGCGTGGGATCCCGAACCTGGTTTTCGTGTTTGTGGTTCCAGTTTTGTAAAATCCCGTTTTGTAAAATATGATTTTATTTTAAAATTTGATTTTAATTATTAAATTACTTATTTCAAATAATTATAAAATTGGGATTTTTATGAATTAAAGTCAAGTTCTTATTTTTCGAGAAAATTAATAAATATCACTTTGAATGATATTTTTGACAAAATTTAATGCTTATAATTAATTGAGGTTTTGGCAATGATCCGGGATCGAATTTGAACATATTCTTGAATAATGAACTAATATTCAAATTACTTAAGTTATTTGTAACTTCAAGTCAAGAGAATTTTAAATTTAATTGGTAAATTTAAATTCAAGAGGAAGCAGGCTAGTTTAGGTGATCATGGGTTAGTCTTATGTATGTTTTAAATTCTGCACATGGATATTTTCAATTGGGTCGGAGCCCCGTAGTTGCGTTATTTCAATTAGGGTTGGAGCCTTACTTATGGGCGCGCTTTGCTTGACTTATATTGTGGTTTTCCATATTATTATTGTTTTTGGGCCGAGGTATGCTTCGTGTATTAGTCTATGGTCAATATACAAGCACCCAAGGAGCAAGATGGATCCACAAATCAAGGAGTAAGGCACCATAATTGAAGACCCCTCAAAACGTTAGGGAGGGTTTATTTTCTATTAATGTAATAGATAGGGTTTTCCATTAAATTTAGTACCCCTATGTGATATGAACTGTCTTATGTGGCATGAATGTTAGAACTGGTGATTATGGAGTGGCTTCCATAATCACATATAAGATAGGATACCCATGATCATCTCATAATTAGTATCATGCTAAGACATGTTATCTGCTAATTGCTTCTGTGATGCACTTTATGTGAAACTGCATTAATCAAGACAATTAAAATTTAGTTAACATTATATGTTGGTAAGGTTATTCCGGACAACACTCCGAATATTCAAAAATCCCATTGAAAATATTGAGCAATTTTGAATAAATAGGTATTTTATCAAGGTAATAAAATTCCTAGCATTCCATCCATTGGATTAAGGACTTAATAGGTAAGCTAATTGCTGTCTCACGAGTCGTGGGGTAATTAGTGCAACCTATTAACTCTTAGTTTTCTGATTAATCACTTTAAGTAATTATTATTTCTTGACCATTTGAGAATAGGCGATGTCTCACGAGTCGTGGGTCGTTCCGAACTAAGTTTGGTTGAGATCTTATGATTAATGGTGTGACACCCCGTCCTCTCGGTAATCCAAATACGACGTCACGAGAGAGTTTAATTCATTAAGTTTGTGAATTATGTGTTATTCGCATGTCTTACATGTCAATTTGTAATTTATTTTAATTATGTGCCCATTAGAATTTAATAAATTGTACTTGGACTCAATCCTCCAATATTTGCAAATTAGGGACCTAATTGTAATTGGGGTGTTTGAGCCTTCGTGGCTACCTTGAGCTCGGTGATTCAAATTCGAATTCTAACCTTGTCATTGAGTTTGTTTCGATGATTCAGATTCGATGAAATTAACAATTTTATTTTTTCTAAACCCATTTGATTGCCCTACCGTTTTAAAATCCGATCCAAATGGATCAGATACCGTTTGAGCCTACCCATTTTACCCGACCCATTTTCGCCCTAAAGGCTGAAAATCTCAGCCTCTCTCCCCATTTGGATCGGCCAAGAGAGAAAGAAGAAAAGGGAAGGGATTTGGCCAGTTTTCACCCCAAACTTTGAGCTCAAGCTCCGGCTTCCTCGCTCGTCTAATCAACAATCCAAGATAATCATTATGTTCCTCTCTTCGAGTACTTCGTTTCCTTCCGATTGTATTTTGTTTATTTTCCCCGAATCCATGCTTTTTGTTAAATAGATGAATAGTGTTAAATTTGGAATTCGATGTGTTCGGGGTCGTTTCGTGAGCTCTTACTTGAAAATGTATGTTCTACTTGTTATATATGTCTTGTATTTGCGATTTTGGGGTATTTGGAGTTGTGGTGGGGTTGGAACCTTGTTTTTCCCCCTTTTCTCTCTCTCCCGCCCACCATGTCTGTGACACCCTGTGTAACATCCCGACTCTTCGGCCTTCCAGGTACGAACGTGACGAGTGTGCTAAGTGTGCATTTAATTAATTAAATATGGGATTATATGATTTATTTGAATATTTGTTATATGTTTTACGTTTAAGTTTTTAAACGTTTTAAACCTTTTCAACTCGTTTTTAATCCGTTTAACTTCGTTTTTAATTCCGATTTTTGCAACAACTTGCTATACGTGAATTATGTGATTTATAAACTTATCTATATGCTCGTTTCTTATTTTAGAGTTCATTCAATACGGTTTCGATACCGCTTTAATGATTAGGGACTCGAGGGCCTAACTTGTTTTAGTGCCCCTTGGGTTCCGGAAGGCGTATCTTGAGCTTGGGAATTCGGATTCGAATTCTGGAAGTGGCGCCGGACTCGTAACGAGATTTCCAAGTTAAGGAACCTAGCCTCATATTTTTCTAATCCCGTTTGATACTTCGAAATTTTCCCGGAAAACTGATTTGTGCCATTATGACTACCTTTCACTAATTTGCACTTTAGTCCCTCAATTTTCAACTTTTTCACATGAGACTTGGTCCTACCATCCACTAACTCAATACACTATCATATCTTGCTTCCTTCCTCTCGGTTTGGGGAAGGAAAGAAGAGGAAAAGCTGAAACTTGGGAGCTAAACCTTCCATTCCCGTCACTTTCACCCCAAGGCCATATTTGAGCTCCAATCTTCATTTTCCTCCACCACCTTTCAAGAGGTAAGTACATATTTGATATCTCCATTCTTATGTGGTCTTTTTCATCCACGATTTTCAGATTTTAGCCAAGGTTTGATATGGTTTTGAAGCTTGAGAATGAATAGTTAGGGCATATGCATATTTTGAGATTTCATGACTTTCTTTGGATGATTTCTTGGTTTGAGGCTATCTATATGATCACATGAGCTTCATTCTTGATTATATGAACTGAAATTAGTTGGTGATTGCATGATTGTTGAGTTTTGATGAGGGAACCTTACATTTCTTGAAGTTTAAGATGTATATATGTTGATCCATTTCTTCCCATTTCTTGGCCGGTTGTTGTGTGCTTTTGTGTGAAGAATTTGCTCATGTTTTATACTCCATTTCATGCCCTTATGTGCTGCTTTGGTTGCCCCTTCTTCCCCCACCTCGAACAGCCCTATTCTTGCTCTTTTTCCTGCTGTCAGCCTCTCCTCGGGCGGGGAGATTTTGTGAAGAAAAGTCCCCGGGCGGGTACTTTTAGTGTAGAAAGTTTCTGCACTGTTTTCCCCGGCCGGGTAAATTTCTGCCCTGTTTTTCCCCGGCCGGGTACCCCTTCATCCGAACTCTATTTGACCTGATTTTCGGAAAAAATCAACCTCTTTGAGTCTAGAACACTCTCCAATTAGATTCACCTCAAAATTCTTTCTAGATTCTGAAATATAATCGTTTTATTTTGGTGTCGCCACTTCGCCGAAATTCCGCACTCATTCAAATTTAAACCTCCGCCATTTTTAGCTCCCTTTGGACTAGAGTGCGATCTTTATATTTTCGGAAATCCCTATGTGTCTAGTTTCATTTTCAAGAAACCAAACCCAATTTGAACTTCTCAAACTCCAGAAATCTTCATTTTATTACAGCTTGCGCGTTGTGGAGAACTGTCAGTTTTTGTAAGAACTTGCTCGAAACTTCTTTTATGCTTCTTTTATGTTCTTTCTCGTTAATTCCCACCCCGATTATGATCCTAACATGAATATATGTGTGTAATTGATCTTATATGCCTTAAATTTTACATTTATGATGTGATTTTGATGCTTGTATACGAGTATGATCTTGAATGCTCCTTGTTTGCAATGCTTGAGTTGATGCTTTGTTTATTCGATTCGTGTGACACTTTCTTGCTTCTTTTGTGCTATATATGCATTGTTAACATGGTGTATGATGTGTTATGCTCATTGTATGGAATTTATGAATTTATTTGACGTGAAATATGTGACTTATGACATGATATGAATTTGTATGCCTTAAGTGCCACTTTATTTCACTTTCTATGCATCCGTTGTCTTTTATATGAACTTTAAATTTATGAATGCTCGTGATATTATATTATATGACATAGTATGAGTTTATTGGACATGTGATGAGTTTGTTTCTTGGATTTGGTGTGTGATATTTTTATAGTTGCTCCGATTTGCGTAAATGTGGAATTTATATAAAGTGTAATGCATCATTTGCATTCATAAGCATATGCCGAGCGTATATATGGTTCATTTTGAGTCTCAGTTTGTCTTGTAATGTCTGATTTTCTTAGAGGAGTATCCCATTGGTGACGAGATTTCTCCATAGGCGTTGGTTTTGTTCTTCGGGCCCGGTTCGTCAGTGTAAGGTGAGGTTAGGTTATAGATAAACCCTCATGAAATGTGACCGTTATGTATGCATGTGATTATAAGACCTACGTATGCGTAATTTGTGGGAGCTATGAATATGTATGAATTATGGTATATACTATAGAATATGATATGCTAGAACTAGAATATGGTTATGAATCTGATTATGTTAAGAATCTGATAAGAATATGCTAGGATTATGAGTATGTTAGGATTATGAATGTGTTAGGACATGATTATGCTAGGGATATGAATGTGATTATGATTATGACTGTACTATGACTCAGATTGTGAATCTGATGTGACTCTGCCTATATCTATGAACATGATTCCGACTCTGACTGTGAACTGAAAATGGAGAAGTGGTATGGGAACTTGGGACACTTAGATCTTCCATCAACACAACTCCACTTTTGGAAGGGTTTGACGATGAATTTGATATGCCTCTGTTTATGTTATGACTCTGTTTTGATTCTACTGGGCACGGTGATTATGGGCAAGGGAGACTCGGGACGCCGGGAATACTTTCGTGCATAATTATTGTGGTGTGGGATAAGGGATCCGGAATACCCCTATGCACATTCCCCTCTCTGTATGAATGTGATCTGTTTGTATGTTTACGTTACGCTTGTTCTGTAAGTTGTTCGTGAAACGGGAGTGGATTCTCAATTAATAAAAGTTGGTGGTTTTGGCCTTCGGCCTAACTCTCTTTTTCCCTATATTTAGTATCACATGTGAAACTGATTTAGAATGAAAAAACCACGCCCCGGTTCATGAACTCTCAATTTATAATATGTGATTTGCTCCGTATATATATTTATGCGTACGTGTGTAGCCCCTCACTCAGTTAGTGTGGCTGACCCCTCCCACTTTATGTTTTTAGTTTGCAGGCGCCGGTCTGTTAGTCTGACCTAGGCGGCTTGTGATCATTTGAGTCCCCTTTGTCTTCGTCCGAGTCTGCATTTCCTTACTTAGTTCATTCTGCATTTGCACCTTTAGAATATTTGTATTTTGAAGAATTCAGGATTTGTATATGCTAAGTATTGGTCCGTTGTGGCAACCCTATTTATATTCTGATTTATTTAATATGTAACTTTGTTTGTATAACTTGTTTAAGCTTGTTTAGTAATTCTATTCTTGTTTGATCCGTTCATGTTGTGCGCGCTTTGGTTGAGGGTTTAGACCGCCTAGCTTAGGAGGGTCTTTTGTTTGTCACCCGTTCACTAGTTCTTGTTGAGTGTACGGATTCTCAATTTCATTACACATGTCGGGCTGTAGTGCGGGGGATGTGGTGCCTTATGCTCGGGGTGCCACACCCTGAGCGGAGGGCCCATATCCCCCACACTATGAGTTTGGTCCACCCATGAAATGGAAAATCCATACATGAACCAAACTCACAGTGAACGGAGACAGAACAAAAGCAACCCTGTGTTAGGCGGGACTAGACCCTATACTAACAAATTGACAGAATAGGAATGCGGAAGCAAGACAATCAAGATAACAATATGAATACAATTCAAACATGAATTAAAATACGGGTTCAAATAAATCAGGAGAACCTGTCCTAACCTATCCCGAATAACAAACCAATATATTAATATAAAAATGGGTTCGACTAGGGCCCTAGAATCCTGTCCCGAGTTGAAGAAAGCGATAAATAATACATTGTGGCCTACAAGGCCCAATACAATTAGGAAAGGAATGTTGTACAATGTAAGGTGTGTACAGGACCAAGACTCGAACAAGACCTCAACTGACTCCCGCCTAACAACCGCTAAACCTGCAACACAGAACTAAAAAAAAAAAAAAACAAGGAGAGGAAGGGGTCAGCCAACTGACTGAGTGAAGGGGTTAACACATGTGTATATATAAGAGCAGATAATCAGGCAGGTGTAATCCCACTATACGTGATTTGTTATTTAAAACAGGTAACAGGACTCATGAATCAATAACACGTATGGGTGGAATTACGTCCAAACATGCAATCAGGTAAGCAGGATATAGGATGCATGTGTCAATATCCCTATGCCCTATGTTGATGCCCATTTTACCTTAACAATCCACGGGCTCCAGCTGGTGAACAGGGACTGGAGGCATGCCAGAGGTTACGGATATCTGTGAATTACATTTTAAGGGACCCGACGAGAACGGGTATTTATTCCATCCTGGACTCCACTTCTCAGTTATTAAATGACTGGAACAAGTAGGTATACAGGAAACAAGCAAGAAATCAGGAATCAGTTACAGTTATAATTAATGGGAAAACAGGTACAAGTTAACAGCCTTGTTCAATGGTCGTCCGGGTAGCTAACCCTCACCATCCAGGCAGGATGATCTGCGGGTTGATTATTCCCCCAGACCTGGAGCCCTATCTTCCACCAAACCTCCTAGCAGATATTCGGGTAGTCCAACAGGATGGCACTTGTGCAGGAGGTCACCGTCGGCCCGATACCTCCCCGGTTCGCTCCTTACACAAGCCCCATGGGCCCAAGAATAGGTACAGGATCCACAGCTGCTAGACCAGCACTAGGAGAGCTGGGGGCAATAACAGGATCTCTTAAAGCAGGCTCAGGATTATCACTACACAGTTTATAAATCATTTTTGGTACATAGCCGGTATAAAAGATATGGTTTGTTTAATATAAAACCATTTAGCTTGTTCAAGACATGCAAGGTTATAGGACGTTTAGAAAAGAAAACCCTCACCTCGATGTGCAAGAAAGACCAGGAGAAAGACTACAAGGCTGGAAAGTCTCCACCTAGGAGAATACTGTACAAGAAACAAAACACGGTATTCTTGTGAGACACAAGTCAAAATGGAACCAAGTAGGACGCACGGCAAGAATGTTTACGAAGTGATGAAACTTGTTATGAAAAAGCATAAGAATGTTATGGAATGATGTGATCGTGTTTATATGCTCAATTACTCAAACGAATTCAATTCATATATAAAGCACGAGTTCAAACAATCAAGTTTAAGCAAGTAAAGACCAATGAGTGTCAAATAAAAGCACAATTATCAATTAAGCAAGCATATAATTCATATATTAATAAGTTAATAAAGAATGGGAATCATAAAAGAGGTAGGAGAAGATCAAACAAGCGAAGAAAAACAAAGAAAACGAGAATTGGTGCAAAGAGAACCGGCCGGACAAAATCCACCCCCATGGATTTTTCGTATAAGGGAAAAAACCACCCTGATGGATTCTGGTCACGAACTCTACTGCCTCAAATGCACCCCCGTGGATTTCTCAAAGGGGAAAAATCCACCCTCGTGGATTTGGGTCAAGAGCTAAAAAAACACAACAGCAATAAGGTAACACACGAGAGGAAGTAACAATCACCAAAGCACAAGCAAACCTCAACCAAAACATTCCAAATTATCATCCCAACCATACGAACTCACAAATACCACAAAACACAAGATGTAGCACACAAATAACACATTAGAACAAGTATTAATCCACAAACCCGCAACAAAACATATATATATATATATACATCTACATACACATATATATATCAACTAATTCTTGAAATAAAATCATAGATCCTAACATATATTAGCATAATATCATCAAGAAACAAGAATCTAAACTTAAATGATATCAATCTCTAGCAAGACACACATTCACACACATTCACACACACATATGTATATCTATATACACACCTTAAAATGGAATGAAGGAGATGGAGGTAGGAAATGATGGAGATAATAACGATGATGATGATGCTTGGGTCTTCCTTCTCTTCCTCTTGCTTAAATCAAATGGAGTGTTTGTGTGATGAGATTTAGAGGGAGTGTGTGTTTTAGGTATGTTAGAGATGAAGTGTATGTTTTGGTGTATATATATAAATAATATTGTATGATATATTTGTATGTATATGTGTGTATAAAGTGTAATGAAGATATTCTGATATATAATATGTATATGTATATATGATGAGAGTGTAAAAGTCTTGCATGATTATGATTATTGCAAATATACCCCTATTACTTATTTAATTACATGATAGAGACTGTGCTATGAGGGTCTGTATGCAATTGTATGATGTATTGATCAAGTGGATGCATATATTTATATATAAGTTGCAGAAATGTATATATATATATATATATATATATATATATATATATATATATATAGCTAAGTGTAATCTATATATCTATATATGCAGGATGCACTTAAGTTATATTAATGCATTTAAGGCCAATTGTAATTAATTAAGTATTTATTCTTACAAATTTACATAATAAGGTGAAATCAAGATAAATAAATAATCATAACTCTCGAAAAACCACACGCGTGGCGCACGTAGCTGGATGTAGCACCTCGGAGCGCAAGGCACTCCACCCCCGGTACTGTAGCCCGACAAGTGTAACGAAATGAAAACTCCGCACACGCACCAAGCTACAGCGAACGGGTGACAAACAAAAACACACACACTAGCTAGGCAGTCTAGACCCTAATACAGAGCGCGCACAAAATCAAAATCAAATGCGGAATCACCAGGAACAACATATACAATCATACATGCTCAAATTAATACAAATTATACAAATCATGCCCATCCAAAGCCAAATAAATCATACGAGGTTCTAAACATGAATTCTAAATCATAATTTATACAAACTTCATACAAATCATAAACATAAAACCAATGCGAAATGCAAAGATGCAAAGAACCGATGGACCAACTCGAACAAAACTACACAAAGGACCGCCGCCTAGCACGCACCAACCTGCACCTGCGAACTCAACAAAACAAAATGGGAAAAAGAAGACAACAAGGAGGGGTCAGTCCTAGAGACTGGTGAGGGGGCTAACACACTCACAAACACGTACACATAGAGCATAGCATATTCAAAATTAGAAGTTTCATAAACCGGGGCGTGGTTTTGGCAATCCAAAGCATTTGACACGTGATAGTAGATATAAGGAAAAGAGTTAAGGCCGAAGGCTAAAATCAACTAAACTTTAGTACTTATAAATCCACTCCCATTTCACAAACCAAGTTCAAAATCACACACACAACTCGGGGAGCACGAGCCTCGGATCACCCTAACTCCATTCATAAATCAAAGATTTAAATCAAAAGTAAAACATAATTCAGAATCAAACAAACATACCTCTCCTCCGGGTGATGGCAGGGTGGCGCTACCCCGACCATCGGATATATAGTATGGGTCGGGAGTTTCATGACGCTCACGCCCGAGGACTCCTTCCCCGCCCAAGCCTCCTAGTGAGTTTAGGGTTGATCCTTAAGTTGAAGACCGTACTAGGGATTACCCGACAGCCCACACCGTCCCGGGTCTCCTTCACACGAATCTCCGGGGCCCATCTAATTGATCAAATTGTTCAAAAGTTCAAAATTTCTTAATTTTCAAAATCCAACATAACTCGCGGTTTCAAAACAGACTCACACCAACCCTTCTCAAAATAAACGAACGAAATTATTTCTTACGTATACATAATAATGTTTTCAAATATTTAATAACAAAAGGGCCAAAATCCCACAAAAAGTCGCATGTGCGCTTAAATCACATCAAGGGTTGTAGGTCGTAAGAACTAAAAGAAAGAAACCTCACCTTGTCGAACCGTACGGACGAAGCAAACCGGAACACACCTAAAAGACCACCTCCTTTCCCATGAAACAAAACAAAGGACGAAAGACGGACTTAGACTAAAAAATGAACCATATAGACGCTCGGCATATGCACATGGATGTAAAAGATGCATAAGAGATGCAACGAATTACCATATAGTGTATGCAAATTCATATCAAATCATATGTCTCCTAAATCATGCTAAATAAATCCATAAATTCATGAAATAGACATAACACGTTATCAAACATATTTGGCATGCATGCATATGAGAAAGAAGCCAAACAAATATGAAACGAGATAAGAAAATGGCACATTGATGCATGCTAGCACGTTAAAGGGCATATAACACAAATTAGGTTATATATCACACGTAAAAGCATCAAACTTACCAAAATAAATTCAAAAATTTCATATAACATATCATACAACATGCTGAGAAGGCATTTCATATCATATAGGAGCAAAAAAAATCATACAAGGAACTTAAACGAAGCATGAAGTCATATACGCATGTTAAGGTAGCATGTTGCACGTATGAGAGCATAAATCGAGAACGAATACATAAATCAAGCCATAAATTCATAACATAGCATTTAACACATAATATGACAAGTTAGTAACATATATTGAAAATATAAGAGCTAAGAAAGACAAGCAAAACACTAACAGACCGGAAAACAAACGACAACACAACAACAACTTGAATCATGCATGAAATAGAGTCGCGGCCATGACCACCAACACCTCCAGTAGCACAGCAGCCCAAAAGTCGAAACATGGGCAAAAATGGGTCGCGACCTCTACCAAAAATGAACTGATCCCGGTCACGGCAGCGACCCTCGACGAAGCAGCAAAAATGGGTCACGATTGGTTTTTCCGACGTTTTAATTCTTCTTTTGATTTAATGTATACGTTGAACTAATTGTTTGAGTGATTTATATGCTCTAATTGTTTAATTTTTCACGTTTTAACTTTTGTATTTAATTTTCCTATTTTGAATTTAATTCCCGAGTATGCTAATTTCGTGAATTATGCGATATACGTGATTTAAGTATGTAATTGTATGACTTTAAAATTATTAGACTTAATTGAAAACTTAGCTTTGGACTTAATTGCAACTTTTTGCAAGTTTTGAACCTAATTGAAAAATAGCCTTTTAAGAAAATTTTATTTACTTTAAGTTGTTTAAATTTTATTTTATTTTATTTTATTTATTATTTCTTGAAATTTAATTTTTATTATTCGAATAATATGCTTATTTGTTGAAATGAGTTAGGTTCGTGTTCGATTTGAGATCGATATTTCGTGCTTTTCTGATATGTTGGAGATTTCTGAGTTATGAATTATTTTGTATGCTTGATTTTCATTTTTGGACTTGTTTGATATGGTAACGAACCATTTTAATTGTTTTGGGGACTCGAGGGCCTAACTAGTTTTAGCGTGCCTTGTGTTCCGGAATTTATATCTTGAGCTCGGGAATTCGGATTTGAATTTCGGAAGTGGCGCCGGACTTGTAACGATATTTTCAAGCTAAGGAACCTAGCATCACATTTTTCTAAGCCCGTTTGATACTCTGAATTTGGCCCGGAAAACTGACTCGCGCCCTTATTACCACCTTTTGCAAATTTGCACATAAGTCCCTCAATTGTCAAGCTTTTCACATGAAACTTGGACCCACTTCTCCCCAACTCAACCCTTTATCAACCTTTGTTTCCTTTATCTCGGTCCATACATAAGAAAGAAGACGAAAAATCAGATTTTCCAGCAGCAGGAGTTGCATTCCCGTCACCTTGTGCCCAATGCCATATTTGAGCTTCAAACTCCATTTTCTTCCATCATCTTCAAGAGGTAAGTACATATTTGTTATCTCCATGCTTATATGATCATTTCCATCCATAATTTTCTGATTTTGATCCATGAATGATATGGTTTTGAACATTTGAATGAATAGTTATGTTTAAATGAAGAAATGAGAGTTCTTGAATTCTTTGAGTTTAAATCATGATATGAAGCTATATATGAATTCCCTATGCCTCATTTAAGGTTATATGCTCTTGTATTGAATGTTGGATGAATGGTTGTTGAGTTACCATTAATGAAGATCAAGGTTTTCCCAAGTTTTTCCCCTTTCTTTCGTTGGTTGCATTTGTTGCCTTCTTATCGGTTATTTTGCACGAATAGATGTTGCTTTCACTGCGTATGTTGCCTAGAACTGTTACCTTTCTTCTCGTTGTTTACTCTTGTTGTGGGTTACCTTCGAACAGGGGAAAGCTACGATGTTGCTGCACATTTCCGCTAGGAAATATCTACCCGGGTGGAGAGATTTTGAAGAGAAGAAGTCCCCGACCAGGGACTTTGCGTGGGGGACCTTCTGTATCTTTTTGACATGTTTCCCCGGTCGGGGAAAGTGCTGAAGGAGATGATGGCTACTCCTATCCTTGATCAATTTGCTCTCTTTCATTTATTGTTCATTTATTTTATCCTTTTGTATGGTATTACGTGGGGTTCATGCATTATAATAAAATCTAATTTTGTGAAAGCTATATTATGATATTAATTGCGGCTACATGCATGGGTATGGCTGCTGGACGTGTACTTTGGTATATATATAAATATATAAATTGTGTAATTATTCAAGTATTAATTTGTTTGATTTAGTTTTATATAATATGGTTTAAACTATGAATGTGGTCTTGTGTTTTTATTTGAATTCTTATGCATGAAACATGTTCTCTAAGTGTAATTTTTGTGATTTAATTATTTGTTACATTTTATGAATTACGTTTATGAAGTGATATGAGTATTGAACTTAAATGGCTTAACTGATGCATTCTTGCATTTCATTTGAATTCATTTCATTTATTTGCATTTTTATGCATCGCTGTGCGTTAAATTGGTTCATGGTTGAGTCTAAGTCATAAGTTTGTACTTGTTTGTCTGAATGTTGAGTTCTAGAGGTGTCGGTTCCCCCATTTAGCTACTTCTCGGTCATCAATGCTCATCCATGAACTCTTTCCGTAAAGGTGAGGTTTAGGTTGTTTTCTTTTAGTTAATGCGACCTACGACCCTATATGCTTGTTTTCAAGCCCGCATGCAAATATATATTATATGTATATTAAATATGTGTCTTATGATATGTTATGAATCTTGTTAATTCGATTTAATATGAATTCTTCTGAAATTATACGTATGGGCATGTATAAGCTTAAAATGGTTTTGCAACGAGGCTATGCTCCAAACCGTGTAGTGTTAAGCGAACTGCCGATCTCCCTCAGCATTATATGAATTTGGAAGACACTGAGAGGTACGTGTATAGCATATGCCGAGTTGCACGACAAGGTATGTTTCCTATGGTATGTTTCTTAAGTATGAATCGTATGTTTCTAGGTTTCGCGAGTTAGGTATGTTTCATATGAGTCTTATGTTTCCTTACGAATCTTATGAATCCCTAGGCCCCGGAGGCGAGAGTAAGGACGCCCAAGGCGGTGTTGGGCCGCCGGGTTAAGCCTGTGCACGTGCTCCTTAAAGTACGTTGTGGGATTGCTACCCCTCGTATAGGTATCGAGTTGCACGATGTGGGCCCGTAACCCACGTGCAGACTTCCGGAGAAGGTGGATGGAATACGGGAATATTAGTCTTACGAATTTTATGTATTTATGTTTCTTTACGTTTATTATGAATTCTTTTGTTAAGGGCTAAAGTTTACCCGTACTCGCCGGGTAATTTAAGTTTGTTTTATTATGTTGATTATAAAACGGGATAGGAGAGTTTGTTTTCAATATTAGATTTCTATGCTAAACTATGAATCGGTCAGAATCTATATGAATCGCTTTGAGTTTTAATGTGAGTCCATAGGCGTTCTTTGAATCTATATGAATCCTTTCGAGCTTTCAAACTTAACAAGAAATGAATATATGTATAAATATGAGCTCTTTTTGGAAAATGGCTTTAGTATGTAAAACCCTATTCCCGGTTCATAGTCTTTTGATTCATATGTGCTTTGCTTTATATGTATATCCGTGTGTGTGTGCGTTAGCCCCCTCACTCAATCGGTGGACTGACCCTCTCCTTTCAACTTTTCAGTTTGCAGGTTGGGCGTGCTAGGCGGAGTCTTGAGTCAGTCGGGTTCGAGTCACCTAGTTGGAGTTGCAATTTCATTTGCATTCAGTTATACTTTTGTATATGATTCAATTGTGATAATTTACATATGTATATATTATGTATTTGTTAATGATTTATGTATGAATTTCTTTTTTATACATTTCGGGATAGGCTTCTACGATTAGTTGAACCCGTTTTGTGGATTTATCTTCTTGAGTTTTGTTGCATGCCTCCGCTTCTTATTACTTTGTGCACTTTGGTCTTGTCTTAGCTCCTCTTGGCTTAGCGTGTACGTGTAGGTTCCCGTTCGCTTAGTCTTGGGCTCATGTATGGATTTCTATTTCATATATGGGTTCAGGGCTAGGTGCAGGGGATATGGTGGCTCGCTGCTCCGGGCACTACATCTTAAAGTGTTATCAGAGCTCCAGGTTGGAAAATCGGAATGCTAGTGTCGTGTTATATCAAGTATAGGTCATACGGCGTAGGAACAACGTGCTAATATGTGCATTGCAACAAGATATGTGAATTTTCTTACATTATGTGTTGTCAAATTGTTACTTTATTTTTCATTAATTGTTGTTGTTGCATACTTTATATGCACTAGTTGTTCCATTTACGTGCCATAATCACTCACTAACCGCATGCATCATATTTTCATCTCCCTTGTGTATTGTAGGTTAACATCTTATAACGGTCAACCACTCATTTCAACGATCATGGGGCCTAAGTTGAAGTTGGGATCAAGTAGAGGCAAAGGCTCTTCACGACCTTTGAGTTATCCCAAAGATAACCAATTCACCAAGATGAAGGACAAAACGGCTTGCTTTAGTGGAAGGGATCCTCTGCTAGTACCGAGTGCGTCATTTTCTAAAGAATGAGTCCCGCGGACTCATTGTGGAGGACCTAATCATAGTCGTAGGAGGTGTGGGAGATGATTGGGCGAGTGCACTAGATGGGGCTCATCCGAATACGAGATCAATATATGCCCTCGCATCTATCTTAGGAGGCCGAACGAGTCCGAAAGGGTGGCCCAAGTTATATTGGAAACTAGGGAAGACATAAGGGTAATGGAGATCGGGATCGAGTCCAGAGCTTGGATTGAGAGTACTCGAGAAGCCTTTGAGTTGAATCCAAGAAATTAAAAGAGGAGAGCTGAGTAACAAGAAATTATCCAGTAAATATCTCTGGATCGGGATCTCATAGGGGCCGAGAGAACTCACAAGTGGGATCAAAAGGAAAGAAGGAAATGAATGAACTTCCAACCCGGGAGAAACAACCGTATTCTCATTGTAGAAGAAATTCTCATACTTATGAGAAGAGATTGGGGCGCTGTTTCGGGTGTGGATCGCCGAAACATAAGTTAGCAGAGTGTGAACAACGAAGCCCAAAGAAACACCCGAGAGGTAATTGCATCCATTGCACGAGCATCCATCCCACATTATATTTTATATTTACTTGGAATGTGCGTTGCATATTGCCATTTCTTGTTGCTTTCTTGTTTAATCGGTGATAACGTGACGCATAGCATGTGCAAATCTAACCCGACATGCATGAGTTTAATATTTTCGTGATAATTGTGATTGAGAGAAGCCCTCCTTCATGATGGAAAATCGGGTAAGGAGAAAGTAGTGATTTTGAAGATTCGGTTGAAGTTATAGCAACAAGTTGAAGGCTCAATCAAAGGAAGAAGAATAGTACCATATTATATGAATCTCCTCCTTACCTACTTGATGTAGCAATTGGATTTAGTGAGGGAAGACCTCTTCAACGATGAGTGATCAAGGGAATATCGAGGTGAGGAATGAAATCGGGAATAAGTATCTAAACCCAAACCCTATGAGGAAAAAAAAAACAATGGATTCACTATTCAATGTGAATATCAAGACCGAGTAGAAGATGGTGTAGTAGAGAGAGATCAATAGTTTACCTTCCTTGAGTGTACAATTTTCCGTCGAGGGAGAGCCTTATTGTAGAAAGCTTATCCGGAGTCACTGGAGAAAAGTTAAAGGTTCTTTTCTGGATAAATTCAAGATTATCACGGCAAGAACTTTCATTAATGAAGAGTTCATTCTGGATCGCATTAGCAAATGAAGGAAGGTGTTAGAATTATGGAGTAGCTAGGGAGTTGGAAGTTAACATTTTTTGGGGAAGCAAGTTGATCGAGATGCTATTCGTGAATATCAGAAAGAAAAGAGATGTTAAGTAGAGTATGGGAACTCGGGGCGAATAGATCATGAAGACGGAAAAAGGAAATCAAAGAACTCTATGAGATTGAAGAATGATGGAGATTGTCAAGATGTATTCGTTAGAGTATACTACTCGAAAATCCCGAAGAGTATCACTTTGTCGGACCCCAAAATACGAGAGAGAGATGCCGAGAAACCGAGATTTGGACTAAATGAAGTTTAAAAATATCTTAGAAGGAACGGAGCATGAGATGTCATGATAACCGGAGACCATGTTATGATAGTTGTCAACCGAATTTAAAATATTTCAAGATTTAAAAGGAATATGAAAGACTTAAGGGAAAAGAGAATTGTTCAGGGTTAGGTATCATCAATTAGAGATGAAGTTAGGAAGATGGAATGAAATTACCAAGCTAGTATTCCGTTCACGAAATTCGAGGACAACGAATTCGATTCATGAGCTCTACAACCCCAACCTCGACTCTTCGTTCAATCTCCCCAATTTGCAGGATTCAGAGAATGGTGAACGGTACATAAATCATTCATGGCACGTTCATCATGCATCTTTAGTCGCTTTATGATTGTTATATGGCTTACTTGTGCGTGTGTGAGTTTGTTGTGTGTTTGCTCGGGTGTGTGGTTTTTCTCGGTAGACTGAGGGTAGTGGTTACAAGGGTCTTCTGGAGCGAGCAAGAAGTTGTGATTTAGCACTCCAGCAAAGGGACTTCCTGAGTTAGAAGGTGCGAGTGGTGAAGGTTCGATAACCACGCCATTCGTGTAATACCGAGCTTTTGAGTAGTTGAAATGAATCAAACGATGGGTGATGAATCAAACTTGGACCTTCCAATCGTGCAAAACATTTCAGTTACTCCTAGCACGGATCAAGCGGTGAGGAATTTCTCCATCAAGATCTCAAGAAGTGATCAAACCCCTGGTGTATGAAGACCTTACCGGGCTAACCCTCGTCGGGACGTCATGAACCTCGAACTTAGGTGAATACGGAAAGTTGCTTAAGCTTGAAACTCTAGCAGGCGAACCTTGGGGCCAGGTTCTCTTAAGGGGGGAGGATTGTGACACCCCGTCTCTCCGATGAGCCAGGTATGACGTCACGAGAGGTTTTTCCGACGTTTTAATTCTTCTTTTGATTTAATGTATACGTTGAACTAATTGTTTGAGTGATTTATATGCTCTAATTGTTTAATTTTCACGTTTTAACTTTTGTATTTGATTTTCCTATTTTGAATTGAATTCCCGTGTAACGCCCCAGTTTTTCAATTATGTATTTCATGATATTTGTGAATTATTAGATCTACTATTTACATGAAATTTTATCATCTTGTAATTTATGGCATGATTTATATTTAATTGATTTGCGTCATTTAATTTTCTTGATTTGAATACTTGCAATTATGATTTAAATTATAACTTCGTGAATTCAATTTCGTGAGTGTGTATTTAATTCTTCAAGCATGATTTAAGTGATTTAGCATAACATATATATATTCAACTCCATTTCATCATATTCTTTTAGAGTTATATATTTATGTGGTTATATAATCATCAACCATTCATGCCAAGTTGAAGCATCCCTAACTTGTAAATTCCTAAGAGGCAAGGGCTTGTGTACAAATAACTTTTAATTAGCAAGACTTTTCTCCCCACTTGAATTATATAATGTATATATGTATATATATATATACATATATGTATCTTGACTCATGTATATATCTTATCCATTCCCCCACATTTCATTTATCCATTTTCCATCTAAGATTACACACACCTACACACACTCAATCTCGTTCAAAACACCATGGAAGAGGAGGAGGAGATTTCATCATTTCTAGCTTGGTTTCAAGGGGAACTTGCACATTTTGAAGCATCATCATCATCACTCAATCATTTCTTCTCCTTTCTTTCAGTCAAGGTAGAGCTTGAGACTTTGTTGAATTCTTGATGTTATGGTTGAAGAAGGGTTTGAGATTTATAATGTAATTCCTTGGCTATTTGTGATTAGAAGCATGATCTTGATCTTTATACTCCAAAGCTTGCATGAATTCATGAATAAGGTAAGACTTAGATATCATGATATATATGGGGTTTGGAAGATGAATTCTTGATGATATATGCTTGGTTCCTTGGATTAATTGAAGTCTAATTGAAATATGTGAGATATATGCTTGATATATGATAGTTTTGGGGTGAATTCTTGTCTTGGTTTGATGTGGGAAGGCTTGGGAGCCAATTCCCGTAGGAACGCCCTGTTTTGCCCTGTTTTATTCTGCTGTGTACAGTTGACACGGGGGTGTCAAATTTGCCTTGTTCAGCGTGACACGGGGGTGTCACGTTTTGCCTTGTAATGGTGACACAGGCGTGTCACCTTTTATTTCCTGCATCTCGTCCAACTTCGGACGAACGCCATTTTCACCTCGCTTTGAATTAGAAGACGTGGCATATACCGTCGGAAAGGTCTTTGTGTCTACTTTCATACCCAACAAACAAAACTCGATTCCCACTTCTAGAATTTAAGATATTTCAGTTTTCCCACAACATGTACATTTCTAAAAATTGCCGGTTTTGGCCAAACTTCACCAAAACCTTTCTTATGGCATTCCTTTCACTTCCTTGGCTCCCATATGTGAATTATATGATTTATATACTTGTTTAATTGATAAGTATGCTCCTACTTGATACTTCTTGGTACTTAATTGCTCAAACGTTATTGTGTGACTCCGTGCCCTATAGGAATTGAACTTGAAATGATTGAATGCTTTAAATATGTGACTCCTTGAAGATTTATTTCATTTTTTAAGTGTTAATTGGTTCTCATATATGATTAAGTGCCACTTAATTGTTAATATGTTTGGTTATTAAAGTGTTGGGATGGTTATCTATTTACACGAGCATTGCCGTGCGTCATACTTGGTCTCATATTGAGTCATGTCTCACGAGTTCCCGCATTTCCTTTCTTGTCCAGTTTCTCCAGGGCGGAGATCATTGATCGTTTGGGCACTTTCTTGTATCCTTGTCTTGTTCCGTCGCTCGTCTGGTGAGGTTTAAATTCTAGATATATAGAACCCTTACAACCCTTATGTGATTTTCGGCCAAAACGTATCTATATATCTATAGTTTTCGAACCTTATGATTTTCAAATGATTTCACGAAAATGGATTGATTGATTGATTGATTGATTGATTGACGGATTGTCTTTGGCGAGTAAAGCATGTTCACGTTGGGCCCCGAGGGTAGTGTATTGAGCCAACCGAGGAAGCAAACTCTTGCACTATCCTCACCAATTTTGGGATCACCTATGAATCCACCAGGAGGTTTGGTGGAGGAAAGAAATCCCGTACGTGGGAGTCATGTTCCTGACGTACACCATGCATGGATGGCTGGGTCTTGCAAGCCCACCATCACCCGGAGGGAGAAGGAGACTGGGGATGGGTCCGGCACCACGGGCCATCCTCGGGTTATTACATTGATTGCACTTATTTATTGAATTGATTGAATACACTGCTGCACTACTACACTATAATTGAATCGCATGATCACCTGATAAATAAAAATTGTACACTTTTGGAGAAAGGTTGGAGAATTGCCCTCACTCGCCAGGCCACGTACTGAATTGATAATGGTTGAATTATTAAATTGAATAGTTGTAATCTCGGGCGAGTTATCTTTTACTATTAAACTTATATTGTTTCTATTTTATGAACCCTTACCGGAGATTATGGCTTGCATGTTACTTGCGCGAATATTTATTTATAAACCCCTCACTCAGTCTGTGGTAGACTGACACCTCACACTTTTCAGGTACTGTCAGTGGCGTGCTAGGCGGGAGTCCGAGTCATGTCCAGTTGTCGAGTTGAGTCTAGCATTGTATTTTCATGTTCTTGGTATTTTCGGCTTATCATGTTAGTGGTTTTGGGTTATTTATACATGTATGATGTATAGGAGATGATAATGTATTGATAAGTGTTAGTACCTACTACTATATAAATGTTGGTATCTATAAGTAAATATGTAAATATGGTACCTATAAGTATTGATTGCTATTGCTTCCGCTTTTATTGTTCTGAATTGTTTATTGGTAGTATTTGAGGGTACCCGCCTAGCTTTTGAGTTTTTTTTTATTGTCACCCGTTCGCCATGAGTCCGGCTCATATATGGACTACCCATTTCATGTGTGAGCTAGACTTATGGTGCGGGGGTGTGGCATCTCGGCGTTCCGGGTGTTACATCTTAGGTGGTATCAGAGCACTGTTGCAAAATCGCGGTTCTAGCGTCGAGTCGTGTCATGTCTAGGTCGAACGGCATAGGATTAATTGATAAATTGCTAGTCTTGCATCTTATTTGGAACTAATTGTACTTATTTGAATTTATTTGAGTTATAGGTTATGAAGATTATATCAAACCACGACCAATTTCTACGACAACCTCAATTTATCGCAAACTCCTTTTTCTAGTAAGGAATGCACCGGGGAACTTCACACAAGAATTCAAGAGCTATGGTTTTCTCTCTAATGGATTATGGTTCGAGTGATAAGGTCCGGAATAGACGAATTAATTTAGAAGCATAGTGAAGAAATCTTGAAAGTGTTTTAAGTTTTAAGGTCTCAATCACCGAGGAGGCCTCGAGGGTACTAGGGACTTAGGGTTCGGAGTTGAAAGCAAGTTGAGGATTTTCCACTATTGGAATCGAAAAGCAAGTTGTGGGATGACCTACGAGCTTTAGGTAAGTTGAAGAAGTTCAAAGAGGTGGAGTTGGGGTAGATGATGCTAAGTCATCATAAGACTAATACATACACTATGCCACATCGAAAGTTAAGTTAGTTAACCAAACTCAACGGGGTTTTGCAAACCGAGGGATGGAACGAAGGGAATCTTGGAGGAGGTTAGATCGATGAAGAAGAATGAAGAGATTAAGAAAAAGGGGAATTGAAGTCACTACGGATTTTGAGTAAGGAAGAAGCTGAATTGGAAGATATGGAGCAAAAATGGAAACGGTGAAAGAAGGTAACGAGCTTATAGAAGGAAACTTTATGCTTGAGTGTAAGCAATTGGAGGGTAAGTCCGTTCGACTATTTAAACTTATACAAATTAAATCGAGGATTTCGATTGAGGTGATAACTAGGTGAAGACTTCGGATAACAATTAGAGACTACTTTTCGAAAGAAGGCTAGTTATCAATTTCACGGAAGTAGAAGCATTGGAGTTCAAGAATCATAATTTGATTACCAAGTTATACGAGTCGAGATAAGGAAGCTTTGAACAAGAAGATATTCAAGGTGAAGGCTCGAACCACACTTAGAATCTGTAAATTGGAAGGAATACTTGGGGACAGAATTGAGTTCAAGAAATTTCAATCCTCGAGTGATGGAAATGTACAGGTTGATGTTGGGGATTTTGAAGAAAATTGGAAGACCGTGGGTAACAAGGAATAACCAACAAATTTGAGGCAAGCTCGTAATTCAACAAAACAAAGAACAAGTGCTAAGTTAAAGGATACAGCTACGGTGACAGGTTCAAAACATTCATGGCACGTGCATCATACGTTGTTTAAATTATTTAAATTCCTTTATTTATACGTGCATCTCTGTTTGAGCTTAATTGTCTGATGTGTTGCATCTTTAATTATTTATATGTGTAATACGTGCATCGACATCTTAATCCAACATGCATTTTAAGTGTTTTCTTGATAGAAAATCTCTCCACCTCATCTATCAAGCATTACTTCACCCGAGACACAACCGAAGTATGATACGGAAAGAATTGGGTTGCAAAGTGAGGAACAAAAAGGAGAAAGAACAATTGAAAGGCCGGAAAAAGTAGTTAGGAGTTAGATGGAAGAAGTTGTCACTTCAAAAATAAATGTGAGATGAAATATCCGAACAAGTGGCGAGATTGGAAATCGTTGATATCAAGGAAGTTGGGTCGACCGGGGGAAAATGACCTCAAATTTATGGTTGATCTTAAATGGATTACATTTATTAGAAGCAACAAAAATGTAAGGGTTACAAATAATGGGGTTACTTGAAAGCAACAACAAGGGATGAATTAGGAGATTGAGATGCTTGATGACCTCCAAGGTCAGGATGAGGATATTTAGAAAATAATTTTGGAAAAGGTGAGAGCTTCAAGAAATGGAATAGATATTCAAGAAACGAGGAAGGATTCAGTGTTCGTGGGATTTCCAATTGAGATAGAGAAATATTTCGGGAATGAGATCGAGAGTTAGAGGTATTTCAAGAGAATCAGAAAGAAGAGGAGCTTGGATTTGAGAAAGGGTAGAACTAGTTCTAGAAGTTAGACAGAAAATATTCCTATTTTCCTAAAGGGGAGAGCCGGTCGGGGAACAACTTAAAGTCGATGTTTGGATCTCCCTTGGGAGAGTTGAAACTTCAAGGAAAGTGGTTCTTTCGGAAACTCCCTATCGGAACTAGGTGAATGAAGTCTTTAATAGTTTAAATCTCGTGCATCTAGAGTTCTCAAATGGAGATTTTAAAAGCTATAAGGAGGCATATCTTGAGCCGAGTTGAAATTGAAACAAATTTGATGAGAAATGGGAGAGATCATGATTTTTATAAGTTGAGTAAGTTTACTTTGATCAAAGGTGAGAATTTTTCAAGGAAAGCGACTGTCATTCAAGATTTGCACGAAATGACCAATGAGGTGCGACACTATTACCATGGTATAAGATAAAAACAACTCGACGGGAACATTCTCTATCGCAAGGGATCACCTGAGAGTTACTTGAATCGGGAATATTTTGAAGGGTAAAAGGTAGACCTCGAGTCATCAAATAATTAGTCCGGGCATCGGAGGAGGTCAACTATAATTGGTAAGAAGAATAGGTGGTCGGATTACTACCAAGTGCATATTCAAGAATTGAATCTTCGAACCGTGGTGGTAGAAAGGTTAGAAAATTTGATCGCGGGATGGAGATTGAGTAATTATTGGGGTACATACTGACATCAGGCATCCGAGGAATGGCATTTTGGTTAGAAGGGATTCTGATCAAACAATCAAGTATTAAATCAAGTCGCTGCCATTGAAGTTTCTAAGACCATGGTGAATGGTACACCTAATCATGCATATCATGTGTAATAAACATTTTATTATCAACCGTATGGTTCTTTATCTTTATTAATTGCTTTTGTAAAACTAGATGGTAAATTTGATTTCCTCCACTTGTTCATTACGTGAAGTTCTGTATGAATGTTTAATTAAGTGTTCTCTTGGAATTCTTGCACTCTCCTTAGTTGTTTGAGAGACGAGGAGCTCTCACTACGTGTTAGAGAGATGGGGTTCTCTCTTTACATGCTAGAGAGACGGGGTTCTCTCATTTCTTATTCGAGAGACGGGATTCTCTCATTTCTTGTTCGAGAGACAGGGTTCTCTCATTTCTTGTTCAAGAGACGGGGTTCTCTCATTTCTTGTGGAGAGACGGGGCTCTCTCACCGCTTGTTTTAAAGATTTAGAACTCGAGTATGGACCTGGGGACCAGGTCCTCTTAAGGGGGAGAGAGTTGTAATGCCCCAGTTTTTCAATTATGTATTTCATGATATTTGTGAATTATTAGATCTACTATTTACATGAAATTTTATCATCTTGTAATTTATGGCATGATTTATATTTAATTGATTTGCGTCATTTAATTTTCTTGATTTGAATACTTGCAATTATGATTTAAATTATAACTTCGTGAATTCAATTTCGTGAGTGTGTATTTAATTCTCCAAGCATGATTTAAGTGATTTAGCATAACATATATATATTCAACTCCATTTCATCATATTCTTTTAGAGTTATATATTTATGTGGTTATATAATCATCAACCATGCATGCCAAGTTGAAGCATCCCTAACTTGTAAATTCCTAAGAGGCAAGGGCTTGTGTACAAATAACTTTTAATTAGCAAGACTTTTCTCCCCACTTGAATTATATAATGTATATATATATATATATATATATATATATATATATATATATACATATATGTATCTTGACTCATGTATATATCTTATCCATTCCCCCACATTTCATTTATCCATTTTCCATCTAAGATTACACACACCTACACACACTCAATCTCGTTCAAAACACCATGGAAGAGGAGGAGGAGATTTCATCATTTCTAGCTTGGTTTCAAGGGGAACTTGCACATTTTAAAGCATCATCATCATCACTCCATCATTTCTTCTCCTTTCTTTCATTCAAGGTAGAGCTTGAGACTTTGTTGAATTCTTGATGTTATGGTTGAAGAAGGGTTTGAGATTTATAATGTAATTCCTTGGTTATTTGTGATTAGAAGCATGATCTTGATCTTTATACTCCAAAGCTTGCATGAATTCATGAATAATGTGAGACTTAGATATCATGATATATATGGGGTTTGGAAGATGAATTCTTGATGATATATGCTTGGTTCCTTGGATTAATTGAAGTCTAATTGATATATGTGAGATATATGCCTGATATATGATAGTTTTGGGGTAAATTCTTGTCTTGGTTTGATGTGGGAAGGCTTGGGAGCCAATTCCCGTAGGAACGCCCTGTTTTGCCCTGTTTTGTTCTGCTGCGTACAGTTGACACGGGGGTATCAAATTTGCCTTGTTCAGCGTGACACGGGGGTGCAGGTTGGTTTGGTTTTCTGTACCGTGACACGGGGGTGTCACGTTTTGCCTTGTAATGGTGACACGGGCGTGTCACCTTTTATTTCCTGCATCTCGTCCAACTTCGGACGAACCCCATTTTCACCTCGCTTTGAATTAGAAAACGTGGCATATACCGTCGGAAAGGTCTTTCTGTCTACTTTCATACCCAATAAACAAAACTCGATTCCCACTTCTAGAATTTAAGATATTTCAATTTTCCCACAACATGTACATTTCCAAAAATTGTCGATTTTGGCCAAACTTCACCAAAACCTTTCTTATTGCATTCCTTTCACATCCTTGGATCCCATATGTGAATTATATGATTTATATACTTGTTTAATTGGTAAGTATGCTCCTACTTGATACTTCTTGGTACTTAATTGCTCAAACGTTATTGTGTGACTCCATGCCCTACAGGAATTGAACTTGAAATGATTGAATGCTTTAAATATGTGACTCCTTGAAGATTTATTTCATCTTTTAAGTGTTAATTGGTTCTCATATATGATTAAGTGCCACTTAATTGTTAATATGTTTGGTTATTAAAGTGTTGGGATGGTTATCTATTTACACGAGCATTGCCGTGCGTCATACTTGGTCTCATATTGAGTCATGTCTCACGAGTTCCCGCATTTCCTTTCTTGTCCAGTTTCTCCAGGGCGGAGATCATTGATCGTTTGGGCACTTTCTTGTATCCTTGTCTTGTTCCGTCGCTCGTCTGGTGAGGTTTAAATTCTAGATATATAGAACCCTTACAACCCTTATGTGATTTTCGGCCAAAACGTATCTATATATCTATAGTTTTCGAACCTTATGATTTTCAAATGATTTCACGAAAATGGATTGATTGATTGATTGATTGATTGATTGATTGACGGATTGTCTTTGGCGAGTAAAGCATGTTCACGTTGGGCCCCGAGGGTAGTGTATTGAGCCAACCGAGGAAGCAAGGGCTGACAGGTAACTCTTGCACTATCCTCACCAATTTTGGGATCACCTCTGAATCCACCAGGAGGTTTGGTGGAGGAAAGAAATCCCGTACGTGGGAGTCATGTTCCTGACGTACACAATGCATGGATGGCTGGGTCTTGCAAACCCACCATCACCCGGAGGGAGAAGGAGACTGGGGATGGGTCTGGCACCACGGGCTATCCTCGGGTTAATACATTGATTGCACTTATTTATTGAATTGATTGAATACACTACTGCACTACTACACTATAATTGAATCGCATGATCACCTGATAAATAAAAATTGTACACTTTTGGAGAAAGGTTGGAGAATTGCCCTCACTCGCCGGGCCACGTACTGAATTGATAATGATTGAATTATTAAATTGATTAGTTGTAATCTCGGGCGAGTTATCTTTTACTATTAAACTTATATTGTTTCTATTTTATGACCCCTTACCTGAGATTATGGCTTGCATGTTACTTGCGCGAATATTTATTTATAAACCCCTCACTCAGTCTGTGGTAGACTGACACCTCACACTTTTCAGGTACTGTCAGTGGCGTGCTAGGCGGGAGTCCGAGTCGTGTCCAGTTGTCGAGTTGAGTCTAGCATTGCATTTTCATGTTCTTGGTATTTTCGGCTTATCATGTTAGTGGTTTTGGGTTATTTATACATGTATGATGTATAGGAGATGATAATGTATTGATAAGTGTTGGTACCTACTACTATATAAATGTTAGAATCTATAAGTAAATATGTAAATATGGTACCTATAAGTATTGATTGCTATTGCTTCCGCTTTTATTGTTCTGAATTGTTTATTGGTAGTATTTGAGGGTACCCGCCTAGCTTTTGAGTTTTTTTTTATTGTCACCCGTTCGCCATGAGTCCGGTTCATATATGGACTACCCATTTCATGTGTGAGCTAGACTTATGGTGCGGGGGTGTGGCATCTCGGCGTTCCGGGTGTTACATCCCGAGTATGCTAATTTCGTGAATTATGTGATAAATGTGATTTAAGTATGTAATTGTATGACTTTAAAATTATTAGACTTAATTGAAAACTTAGATTTGGACTTAACTGCAACTTTTTGAAAGTTTTGGACCTAATTGAAAAATAGCCTTTTAATAAAATTTTATTTATTTTAAGTTGTTTAAATTTTATTTTATTTTATTTTATTTGTTATTTCTTGAAATTTAATTTTTATTATTCGAATAATATGCTTATTTGTTGAAATGAGTTGCATTCGTGTTCGATTTGAGATCCAAATTTCGTGCTTTTCTGACAAGTTGGAGATTTTTTAGTTATGAATTCGTTTATCTGGTTGTTTTTTGTTTTCGAACTTGTTTCAAATGGTAACGCACCATTTTAATTGTTTTGGGAACTCGAGGGCCTAACTAGTTTTAGCGCGCCTTATGCTCCGGAATTTATATCTTGAGCTCGGGAATTCGGCTTCAAATTCCAGAAGTGGCGCCGGACTGGCAACGAGATTTGGAAGATAAGGAACCTAGCCTCACATTTTTCTAAGTCCGTTTGATAATCTGAATTTGGCCCGGAAAACTGACTCGCGCCCTTATGACCACCTTTTGCTAATTTGCACATAAGTTCCTCAATTGTCAAGCTTTTCACATGAAACTTGCACCCACTTTTCACCAACTCAACCCTTTATCAACCTTTGTTTCCTTTATCTCGGTCCAGACACAAGAAAGAAGAGGAAAAATCAGATTTTGGAGCAGCAGCAGTTCCATTCCCGTCACCTTGTGCCCAAGGCCATATTTGAGCTTCAAACTCCATTTTCTTCCATCATCTTCAAGAGGTAAGAACATATTTGTTATCTCCATGCTTATATGATCATTTCCATCCATAATTTTCTGATTTTGATCCATGAATGATATGGTTTTGAACATTTGAATGAATAGTTAGGTTTAAATGAAGAAATGAGATTTCTTGAATTGTTTGAGTTTAAATCATGATATGAAGCTATATATGAATTCCCTATATCCCATTTAAGGTTAAATGCTCTTGTATTGAATGTTGGATGAGTGGTTGTTGAGTTACCATTAATGAAGATCAAGGTTTTCCCAAGTTTTTCCCCTTTCTTTCGTTGGTTGCATTTCTTGCCTTCTTGCCGGTTATTTTGCATGAATAGATGTTGCTTTCGCTGCGTATGTTGCCTGGAATTGTTTCGTTGCTGCTCGTTGTTTGCTGCTGCTGTGGGTTGCCTTAAAACAGGGGAAAGCTACGATGTTGCTGCACATTTATGCCAGGAAATATCTCCCCGGGCGGGGAGATTTTCAAGAGAAGAAGTCCCCGGCGGGGGAGTTTGTGTGGGGGACCTTCTATATCTTTTTTACATGTTTCCCCGGCCGGGGAAAGTGCTGAAGGAGATGATGGCTGCTCCTATCCTTGATCAATTTGTTTCCTTCCATTTAATGCTTATTTATTTTATCCTTTTACATGCTATTACGTGGGGTTCAGGTATTAATATATTAAAAAGAAACCTTCTTTTCACTCACAAACGACAGTTTGTGACACCAAAACACCAATTTTTAGTGTTGCCTATAATACCCCTAAAACTTTTAATTAAATTACTTTTTGTTTAAAGGTTTTTTTGGGAAGTTCATTTTGGAAAGTTTGAGAAAGTATGCACGATAAAAAAAACTCCCTCAACTTCATAACCTCTTCTTCTCTGAATTCAGTGTCATTGCCTCGATAACTTCTTTTTTCAACTCAACCCGCAATTTTCTCAACTTCTTCCCTCAACTCAATAATTTCATATTCAAAAGAATTATATTCCATGGAACCCAAAAAAAAAAAAAAATATATATATATATATATATACGAGTTGAGGGATTAAAAAACAACGCTTGGATAATCGTTCTATTATGGGGGTTAATTGTTCTCCTGAGTTTGCATGCTTGGGGTAATCGATTGTTCTTTGAGTTTGCAGTATTTGAGTGGCCGACTATTTATCCAAGTTCGATCTTTTCCTTTATATTAAATGGTAAACAAAGAGGTAATTTGAAAAGATTTTGTGTCATCATTTGAAATAATTATTCAGGTTTAGTTTTTTTTCTTTCAACTGTGCGGCGACAAACAAAGGAAAATTATTTTTGTAAAGATTCTGGGTCGTAAGGGATTCATCGAGATTTTTCTTTCAATTTGATTTTTTTTAGGATGCCAATTGAGGTTTGGTGAATATTTACACTCTTTAATTTTAATAATTGATGACTAAATTTTGTGATGACAGATTAGGGTGGACTCCCAATAGCAATAGCAAGATCAAAGTGGTATCTGTAACACCACGGAGCGAAGGGTGCCATATCCCCCGAACAAAGGTCTAACACGATTAACGAAATGGAGAGTTCGCACCAGTATCAAACCCTAGCGAACGGGAGACACACCAAACACACACCCTTGCTAGGCAGCCTAGACCCTCAAGAACTACGCAAATTAAAATCAGAGTAGCGGAAGCAATACACATAATAAGCATAATTCCCAAGATTAAACATATATACATCATCAAAAGGGGAGGGTCAAGTAATCAGGCTAACTAAACCGGATCATATATAATATGTACAATGCCCATCGAGGCCAAAAGAATAAAATAAGTATTCATAATACATAATCCCAAAAGTGCAGAAATAAAACCACTACGATGCATGAAGAGTCAAGCTAAACCACAAGTAGAACACTACTGACACTTGCCGCCTAGCTTGACTCAAAAGTACCTGCAAGCTCAAAAGAAAGGCAAAAAGGGAAAAAAAACAACGAAGGTTAGTCCTAAAGACTAGTGAGGGGCTGAACTCACACACCCGATAGAAATATATAGAGCAGAGCAATTAATCAAATCGAAAAGATCCTTGAATCGAGAGTGGTTTTTGCAAGCCAAATAATTCCCGTGATATACATATATACCAAGATTCAAAAGAGAAAGGTTAAAGCCAAAGGCCAAACACCCATTTTTAAGCGTTAAGAAGTCCACTCTAGTTTCCTAGATGAAATAAACTTAAACAACTCGGCGAGTAGGAGTGACACACTTCCAACTCCCACAAACGAAGATAAATATCAAAACAAAACAAAAGTCATAATCCATCCGCACACCGGGTGATAGAAGGGTTGATCGGCCCTAACTATCCATATACACACGAGACAAGGTTTAATCACGACCTTGAAACCTTCGACGGTTAACTCCGTCGGCTTAAGAGAAACACCCTTCCTCGATCCTCCCAAGGTTGGATGAGACTCTCAAATGGAGGTGTTGATGGAAGAGCTCGGCGACCCCTCGGCCATCCCAAGATTACCATACCACACTCTGGGGCCCAAACATATCACGAAAATCACACATACATATCACAAAGCTTATCTTTCGAAGCCATATCTCACTTACACACACACACTTGCACAAAGCTAAAGTTTTCCAAACAAAAGCAAAAGAACTTACATACTTATACAAAGTGTTTTCAAAATCATATAACAAGTGGGGCAATCCCTCAATATACGTATCAAACACTTATTTAAGATATATTATACAGAATCGCATGCGAGGCTAAAAATCAAGTAGGGTTATCGTCAATTAGCTAAAAGAACAAAACCTTACCTTATCAACGAGCGTAGTGGAGATAAAAAGGGAAATCGGACACTTAAGGAGAAAGCTCGTCCACAACAGGAAGATCCTCTGAACAAAGGAAGCAACAAAAGACACTCTTAGACTCAATATGAACCACATTGACGCTCGAAAAATGCGAATGTATGTTCATGATGAAAATACTATGAAATGAATCCACCTTTAGCTCAATTAAGAGCATAAAATGCATATAACATCACATCTCACAAACGAGGGCAAAGAATAAACCATAAATTCAGGAGATCAAGCTTAACAAATCATATAACAAGTTAATCATACATACACATCATAAACGAGACAAGAAGAGTCAATGAAAAGCAACGAAAAGGCGAAAGAAACATCCCTGGGCGCCACCATGATGGACACGGCCGTGTCCAAAATGAAAAGGGTATCGACGAGGCCGTGTCCGATTTAATTAAAAAACAGGGGGCATAATTTGAACCCTCAACATGTCCGTGTCCGTTTCCCCTTGTATCACGACACGGCCGTGTGATGATTTCGTCCCCGAAAAAAAAAAACGCTGCAACTTCGGATTTTCAAGAGCAGAACAGGGTATTTTCATGGTAGCCATTTAGGAGTCTCATAGGTTAATGAAAGTACACTCAACATACATGAAAATAACACCAAATCCTCATACATTCAAGCCATACAAGCAGCAACAACTTCAGCTCCAAAATATGCAAGAAAACAAAACATAAAAGGGGAAGGAATGCTTCAAGATATGTCATCCAATCTCAAGAACTCATTATTGGCCAACCATTCATACCTCAACTATCATGAAAGGATAAGCAATAAATACCAAGAATCATGTCTTAGAAGTCACATATCATCACCAAGAATCAAGAAAATAAGAATGGAAGCAAGAATCAACATATTCCTCCAACTTCTACAATTCCACATGCTAGGCATAACTCATCAATCCACCATGGAAATCCGCTCAAGAGCACATAAAAGAGAGACAAGAGAGTGAAGATTACAATCATAAACTTACCTTTCAAATTTGAGAAGCTAAGGATGTCATTTGAGCTCCAAAATCATCAAAATGGCCAAAGGGGTTTTCTTCCTTCCTTTCTTGCTTGGAGCTGATCGATATTGAGGGAGAGAGAGGAATGGATCGGTTTTCTGGGGTTAAGGGGCTGAATGATGGTTAAATCAAGGTACAAATCATGGTTTGGGGTTTGGTTAAGTTTAAGTTTAGGCGTAAAGGGGCTCGTTTCGGTTAAATTTCGAGGGTCTTAATGAACTTAGAAAAATGTGAGGCTTGTCACATTGAACTTGAATCGCCGAAACAAGTTCAACGGAGGTGACGGAATTTGAATCCGAATTTCCGAGCTCAAGATACGTGACCCGGAACCCAAGGTGCGCTAAATGCTCTTTAGCCTCCTTCATGTCCCGTCTCCAAAATGAACCCAAAAAGGCAAGCAAACCAAATACCAAAACATAAAACAAGCACATAAACGAGTCCATAAGGTACATAATTAACACATATCTCAAATTCACGGAAATCAGAATTAAATTTTGATTCAAAACTAGCAAAATATGAGGCAAGGAAAGGTAAACGTTCAAAATTAATCAAATTCATATTAAAGCAAATAAGTTCAAAACATTTCAATTATTCCACGTTAGAAATTAAATATCACGTAATCACATAAGAGAAATAATTAAATAACGCACATATTAGATTACCTGAAGATCTGATCAGTCGGGATGTTACAAACCTCCCTCCTTCAAAAGGACCTGTCCTCAGGTCCGCGGCAAGGTCTTCGGATACAACTATTTCATCTTATCCTCGGTCTCCCAAGTGGCTTCCTCAGATTCCTGATCACGCCACAAGACCTTCACAAGAGGGATTTCCCGGTTTCTCAACTCTTGTTTCTTCCGGTCTAACACTTTAACCGGGTATTTCTTAAAAGTTAAGTCCGGCTCTAGCTACACCTTCCCAACTGGTGGAATAGAAGACTCATCGGGATAATGCTTCCGGAGTTGTGAGACATGGAAAACATTGTGAATCCCTGTCAAACTCGGCGGTAACTCTAGTCGGTAAGGTACTTCCCCAACTCGATCAAGGATCTCGAAAGGGCCTAACTAGCATGGATTAAGATTCCCACCTTTACCAATCCGAGCATACCCTTTTCTAGGAGATACCTTTGAAAAGACCTTATCTCCTATCTCAAACTCCAAGGGTCGTCTTCTCCTATCTGCATAACTTTTCTGCCGGTCTTGTGCTACTTTCAACCTCTGTCGAATTACCTTCACCCTCTCAATGGTATCTTGAATTTCCTTAGGTTTCTTAGCTCTTTCGAGCTTTCCATCCTTAGTCCATCTCCACTCGTCAATATCCCAAACGAGAGGGGACCGACATTTCCTCCCATACAAAGCCTCATACGGTGCCATACCAATTGAGGACTGAAAACCGGTATTGTAGGTATACTCAATCAAATCCAACTGCTTATCCCACGAATCCTGATAGTCTAAGGCACGAGCACTAAGTATGTCCTCAAGATACCTTATTAACCTCTCAGATTGACCATCTGTTTGTGGATGAAAAGCAATACTAAACTGAAGCTTTGTTCCCAAACAATTATTCAATTCTTGCCAAAAACTTGATGTGAACCGAGGATCCCTATCTGAAACGATACTGATCGGGGTACCATGCAACCTAATAATCTCTTTCCGATACAATCGGGCCAACTTAGGTACCTTATCGGACATTCTTACCTTGAGAAAATGAGCTGATTTCGTCAATCGATCAACAATGACCCATATTCCATCGAAACCTCCTTTGGTCCTTGGCAAGCCCGGATACAAAGTCCATTGTCACTTGATCCCACTTCCATTCGGGAATTGGAAGTGGTTGGAGAGTTCCTCCTGGTTTTTGGTGCTCTGCCTTCACCACTTGGCATGTTTGACATCTTCTGACAAAATTAGCAACGTCCCTTTTCATACCATTCCACCAATACATAGTCCTTAAATGCTTATACATCTTGGTGGTACCGGGATGTACTGAATAAGCTGCCTTATGGGCCTCTTCAGGTACCAACTGCTTAAGTTCTTCCGGAACACAAACTCGAGCCTTAAATCGAAACAACCCTGAATCATCAAACCCGAACTTGGTTTCAGGATCAATCCTTGACTTAACCACCAATTTCTGAATTTCCGGATCTATAGATTGAGCTTCTATCAATCGTTGCTTCAAATCCGACTGAACCGAAATATTAGCCAAACGAGCTTCTGAAACCAAAAGCACTGAACTCTGTCTACTAGAACCTGCTTCCAAGCTCAGAACACTAGCCTTCCTGCTCAAAGCATCCGCCACTACATTAGCTTTACCCGGATGGTACTGAATCTTACAATCATAATCCTCGAGTAACTCTATCCAACGTCTCTGTCTCACGTTCAAATCTTTCTGAGTAAAAAGATACTTGAGACTCTCGTGGTCGGTGAACACTTCAAAGGTAATCCCATAAAGACAATGTCGTCGTTTCATTAAAGCGAACAGCACTGCGGCGAGTTCCAAATCATGAGTGGGGTAGTTTTTCTCGTGATCCTTTAACTTCCTTGAGGCGTAGGCCACTACCTTACCATTCTGCATAAGCACACAACCCAGACCTTCCTTTGATGCATCGGTATAAACTGAGTAGCCCTCTGAACCCTCGGGTAGGGTTAAAACTGATGCAGTAGTCAACCTCTCCTTAAGATTTTGAAAACTCTTCTCACACGCCTCATCCCACTCAAATGTAACCTCTTTTTTAGTTAACCGGGTCAACAAAGAGGCAATCCTCGAGAAATCTTTCACAAAGCTCCTATAATACCCTGCCAACCCAAGAAAACTTTTCACTTCTGAGGCATTCCTCGGTTGCTTCCGAAGCATCACCGTCTTAATCTTCGTCGGATCCACTTCTTTACCATTCCCTGAGATGAAGTGACCCAAAAAGGAAACTCGATCTAACCAGAACTCACACTTACTGAACTTAGCAAACAACCGATGCTCCGGAAGTGTAGACAAAATGATGCTCAAGTGCCGCACATTTTCTTCCTTAGACCTCGAATACACCAGAATATCATCTATAAAGATGACTACAAATTTATCGAGGTAAGGCCGGAATATTCGGTGCATCATATCCATAAACGCAACTGGGGCATTAGTAAGGCCAAAAGGTATAACCACGAACTCAAAATGCCCGTATCTCGTGTTGAAACCCGACTTCGGTATGTCTTCCTCCCGGATACGCAACTGGTAATACCCTTGCCTTAAATCCAACTTAGAATAAACACTTGAACCCTGAAGAAGATCGAACAGCTCTTCGATGTGAGGGAGTGGGTATTTGTTCTTAACCGTTAACCGGTTTAGCTCACAGTAGTCAATGCACATTCCTAAAGTCCCGTCTTTCTTCTTTACAAACAGGACCAGACCACCCCACGGAGAAGTGCTCGGGCGAATGTAACCACACTCTAAGAGCTCATCAAGTTACGTCTTCAGCTCCTTCAACTCAGCTGGAGTCATCCTATAGGGAGACTTGGCATAAGGTTCTACTCCGGGATAGAGATCTATTACAAACTCCACATCCCGATCCGGAGGTAAAGATCCTAAATTTTTCGGGAATACATCGGGGAACTCCTTCACGATCTCTGTCTCCTCGAGCTTGGCCTGATCCTTCGGCTTATTCAAAAGATAAGCCACATAGCCCGTCGCACCATCCCGGAACAATGTACTTGCTTCCATAAAGGAAATAAATGGGTAGGTCTTCAACCTCTGACCCGAAAATACCGTAGAACCCAAAGTCACCTTCTTCACAAAACAATCCATCTCCGCCCGATGTCGAGACAACCAATCCATGCCCAAAATCACCCCATACATCTTGATAGGCATCTTGATCAAATCCGCGGGACACTCATGATCTTCCACAACCACCGGAAAACCCCAAAAAACACAGTTCGTCACCAAATTACCACCAAGGGGAGAAGTAACAACAAAAGAATCATCAAAGCGTAGGCTCTTGCTTGGATAGGTGCTCTAGGAGGCATCACATTTAATGGTTGAGGAGCTCGAGCTTGAGGGGCTCTCAATTGAGGGTAATTACCGATCAAGTGGCCGGGTTCTCCACATTTATAACACCTCTTAAACTTCTTCCGGCATGTCTCCTCGGTGTGGTTGGGACCCTTACAATAAGTACATTGTATTGGAGCAGGTAAAGCAGGTGCTGCCGGTACCGGAGGTCGAGCTCTCTTGATCGAAGTATTAGAACCTTGGGGTTTGAAAGCCGGAGGCCCACTTTGTGATGTTGGCCTCTTCCCCAAATTAGAACCTGAACCTTGGCCCGAAGAGTAAGTCGGGGGCCTCAACCTCAACCTATTAGCTTCCACCTTAATAGCCTTCCTCGTGGCTTTCTCCCAAGTATCCACAGTTGTAGCTTGTAAAGCATTCTGAATTTCATACCTCAAACCATGCATAAAGTTTCGGGCTTTCTGGGTGTCATCGTTAGTAATGTGTGGAGCAAACGGAGCAAGTCTCTCAAATTCGAGAATATAATTCTCAACCATTCGGTTCCCTTGTCTGAACTCCATGAATTCCTGAAGCCTTCTTTCCCGTGCACTAGGTGGAATATACTTGTGGCGAAATTCTGTAACAAAGCTTTCCCAGTTGAATTCTTCACCTATTCTTTCCAAACGAGGTCTCATGGCCTATAACCAACTAGAGGCAGGACCTTGAACAAACCGTACAGTACATACGGCTTTCTCATGAGAAGGAGCGGGGCAAACTTCCCAAATCCTCGAAACCTCTGATAACCACTCTTCCGCTTGAATGGCATCGTCTCCATACCATTTAGGTGGGTTGTTATTTCTGAACTCCTTGAAGGCCGGAGTAACTTGCCCACCTTGGCCTTCACCTTGATGATTATCTCTCTGATTCTGTTGAAATTGGTTAAGGAGAACTTGTACAATATTCTCGGCATTCAATGGTGGAGGTGGTGGTGCTTGTGGAGGTGGTTGATTACGATCCGGAGTTTGTTCCCTATCCATTCTCCTTCTTGGAGGCATCCTGAAAATCCACCAATCATGAAAATATTGATGCATGGAAATCAGTTCATGATCATGAGAGCAATTATCATGGAATTAGACAAATAAGTCACATAGGTATGTAAATGAATGAAAAAAAAATTCACATAATCCTAAACCGAACGACCTAGACAAACTCAACACAACTCTAGAGCTCCAGTTTTGCAACCGAAAGCTCTGATACCACGCAAGGATGTAACACCCCGGAACGAAGGGTGCCACATCCCCCGCACCAAGGTCTAACACGAGTAACGAAATGGAGAGTTTGCACCCGTATCAAACCCTAGCGAACGGGAGACACACCAAACACACACCCTCGCTAGGCAGCCTAGACCATCAAGAACTGCGCAAATTAAAATCAGAGTAAGGGAAGCAATACACACAATAAGCATAATTCCCAAGATCAAACATATATACACAATCAAAAGGGGAGGGTCAAGTAATCAGGCTAACTAAACCGGATCATATACAATATGTACAATGCCCATTGAGGCTAAAAGAATAACATAAGTATTCATAATACATAATCCCAAAAGTGCAGAAATAAAACCACTACGATGTATGAGGACTCAAGCTAAACAACAAGTAGAACACTACTGACACTTGCCGCCTAGCTTGACTCGAAAGTATCTGTAAGCTCAAAAGAAAGGCAAAAAGGGGAAAACAACAATGAGGGTTAGTCCTGAAGACTAGTGAGGGGCTGAACTCACACACCCGATAGATATATAGAGAGCAGAGCAATTAATCAAATCGAAAAGATCCTTGAATCGAGAGTGGTTTTTGCAAGCCAAATAATTCCCGTGATATACTTATATACCAAGATTCAAAAGAGAAAGGTTAAAGCCAAAGGCCAAACATCCATTTTTTTAATCGTTAAGAAGTCCACTCTCGTTTCCTAGATTAAATAAACTTAAACAACTCGGCGAGTACGAGTCACACACTTCCAACTTCCACAAACGAAGATAAATATCAAAACAAAACAAAAGTCATAATCCATCCGCACTCCGGGTGATAGAAGGGTTGATCGGCCCTAACTATCCATATGCACAGGAGACAAGGTTTAATCACGACCTTGAAACCTTCGACGGTTAACTCTGTCGGCTCAAGAGAAACACCCTTCCTCGATCGTCCCAAGGTTGGATGAGACTCTCAAATGGAGGTATTGATTGAAGAGCTCGGCGACCCCTCGGCCATCCCGAGATTACCATATCACACTCCAGGCCCCAAACATATCACGAAAATCACACATACATATCATAAAGCTTATCTTTCGAAGCCACATCTCGCTTACACACACACACTTGCACAAAGCTAATGTTTTCCAAACAAAAGCCAAATAGCTTACATACTTCTACAAAGCGTTTTCAAAATCATATAACAAGCGGGGCAATCCCTCAATATACGTATCAAACACATATTTAACATATATTATACATAATCGCATGCAAGGCTAAAAATCAGGTAGGGTTATAGTCAATTAGCTAAAAGAACAAAACCTCACCTTATCAACGAGCGCAGTGGAGACAAAAAGGAAAACCGGACACCTAAGGAGCAAGCTCGTCCACAACAGAAGATCCTCTGAACAAAGGAATCAACAAAAGACACTCTTAGACTCAATATGAACCACATTGATGCTCGGTAAATGCGAATGTATGTTCATGATGAAAATACTTGAAATGAATCCACCTTTAGGTCAATTAAGAGCATAAAGTGCATATAAGATCACATCTCACAAATGGAGGCAAAGAATAAACCGTAAATTCACGAGATCAAGCTTAACACATCATGTAACAAGTTAATCATACATGCACATCATAAACGAGACAAGAAGAGCCAATGAAAAGCAACGAAAAGGCGAAAGAAACCTCCCCGGGCGCCACCATGATGGACACGGCCGTGTCCAAAATAAAAAGGGAATGGACGAGGTCGTGTCCGATTTAATTAAAAAATAGGGGGCATAAGTCGAACCCTCAACACGTCCGTGTCCGTTTCTGTAACGCCCCGGTTTTTCATTTATATTAATATGTCTTATTTGTTTCTAAATTGCGCAATTAAATTATTTAATCATGGGATTAATTGTTTTACGTGTTTTATATTTTAATTTTATTATAAATTGTTATTCTTTTATTTTATTATATTAAATTTTAATTCAATATTATTTTAAAAACTAATTCGTATTTTAAGTATAAATACATATCTATATATATATTTCTTTAAATATTGTAAAATTAATGATTAATGTTAATTATGTTGTTTATTAAACATTATGCTAATTAATCATGTTTAATCATATTAATTAATTTTATAATAAAAACGTGGATTTTTCAATTTTATTTAATATCAGATTTAATTGATTAAATTTTAATTATGCATGGATTTATATGATACGTGCATGATTGTATAAATTGTGCATGCATTTTAATGTAAATATGCATGAATTGCATGAAACGTGCATGAAATTGTATGAATGTGCATGGTGGCTTAAAATGTGTATCGATCTTATATGAAATGATTTCGAAATGCTATGAAATTGTAGTATGTTGTAAATATGTGTATTATGAACGTTCCTGTATGCTCGTTTTGTGTTTTCAAATTTGTTTGATATGTTATGAATTTAATTTGATTCTTGGAACCAAAACGGGGGCTAATGAGCAATTAGCGCACCCTTGGTTCCGTATTTAATATCTTGAGCTCGGGAACTCGGATTCGAGTTCCGTCAACTCCGCTGAACTCGTAACGAAAATTCGAGTTTAGTAAACTTAGCCTTATAATTTTCCCAATTCATTTGAAACTCCGAATTTCAACCGAAAAACGAATCGGCGACCAACTTGACCTTGCTACACTAAATCAGCCATATCTTGGTCAAACCTTAACCAAACTAACCATGGTTTGATTCTTTGAAACCCTAACTCAACCCTCTATCATGACATAACCAGCCTTGACCGAGATTATCCTCTCACAAGCCCCAAAACTTAGCCAAAGCTTCTGTTCTGAATTCCAGACCCGTAACCCTTCAACCTTGGAGATTTTGGAGCTCAAATCTCATCCAAACTTCAACCAATCATCAAGGGGTAAGTCTGCGTGTGTGATTTGTTGCTGCTGCTGCGAGGAACGGGCGTGCCATTTTCTTCTTTCCAGCGTGGAACGGGGGTGCGGGTTGGCCTGAAATTTCTGTACCGAGACACGGGGGTGTCTCGGTCTGGGCTTGGGAGGTGACACGGGGGTGTCACCCCGTTTTTTTTTCTGAATTTTTTCCTGCGTTTTTCTTTTCTGTGCATGCATGTGGGCGGTTGTTGTTCTTTCAAATTAACTGCTGCTGCTGTTGTTTATTTGTGTGGTATATGTGTGTGAGTGAATGCATGCATGGCTGTTTAATTAGTTTGCATGCATGGTTTTATTATGTTATTTGCATGCATATATTATATAGGTGTATAAGTGTGTGTACGTGTAAGTGTATATATATATATATATATATTATATATGTAAATGTTATTTGATTATATATATATATATATATATATATATATATATTATATATATTTATTGTATATTTCAAATATTATTTGATTTAATTTAATTATTGAAATTAATTGATTTCTATTTCGCGTATTTAATTATCGACTTTTGATTGAACGTTTTATTTATTTTATTCCTAAATGTGAATTTGAATATTATGTGTTATGATTATTAAATGAAATTTTAGATTAATTGATATGCGTTATGAATGTTATGAATTTATTAAATTATGAAATATGAATTTATGAATTTATGAAATTGAATGAAACATATGAATGAATGAACGAATGGTTTGACTATATGTTTTAAAATTCTTAATAGTGCACATGAACATCTTATTGATATAATATGATCATTTATGCATTCATGTCATATTCACTTCATTGCCGAGCGTCATATATGGTTCATTGGAGTCTCGAGTCTCACAAACACGTCATGTTGTCTTTTGTACAGTTTATCTCCAGGGTGGAGAGATCTTGTTCGTTCAGGCACTTGGTATTCGTACCCTTGTATCGTCACGGTTCAGGTGAGGGTGGTTTTCGTTTTAGCTATGTAACAAACCCTACAAACCTTATGTGAAAAGCTTTGGCCAAAACCTTATGATTATATATATATGGTTTTCAAATAAAGTTATCGAGTAAATTCTTCTGAGTTATATGTATGAGCGTACATAAGCTTAAAAATGGTTTTGTAATGAGGCTATGCTCCAAACCGTGTGTCTTCATGCTAGCTATGGATTGGGATGACACGGAGAGGTACGTATATAGCATATGCCGAATTACACGGTAAGGTATGATTTCTTATAGTATGTATCATATGTATGTAATGATATGTTTGGCGAGATTATGTAAAGAGGTTATGTTCACGGGCCCCGGGACTTAGTATATGTGGCTAACCGAGGAAGCAAGGGCTGACGGGGATCCCATATACTAGTCCCACTATTTAAACAGCGGTACTGGACCTCGTCAGGAGATTGGCGGGGAAAGGGAGCTGAGTGCCATCTGGGGAGTCATGTAACCCCTTTTGGTCAAAGACAAGGTGGTCGGGCCTTGCAAACCCACCACCAACCCGGAGGAAGAAGGTTGGAATTAATTATAATTGAATGATTGATTGACTGATTGATTATCGATTGATAGGCACTGTGCGGGAAGGCCGGGAATCGGATTGCCCAAACAATATATTTAGGACTTGATTTATGGTCTGCCTGTATTATGATATATTGCCTGATCGCCTAATCAATATATTATTGATATTTATGTACACGGTCGGAGTTTGGTTGGAGATTGTGCACGCTCACTCGCCGAGCCTTATATTTATGTATGATTTATGAATGTAATGAATCTAATATGAATTAGGCGTAAAGTCCGAGCGTTGATTAATCATTCTCTTGCCCTTTTTGGGAACTAATTCCAAATAAAACCTTGCTCGAAATTTATGACTTGCATGTGCATGTTTTATACGTATTTATCGCTCCTGCTCACTCAGTCTTCTAGAGACTGACCCTCTCCCTCCCCAACACTTTAGTGTGCAGGTTGTCTTTGGAGTTTCGAGCTAGGCGGAGGTGTTTGGAGTCTGTAAGTGGGTCGAGTTAGACTAGGAGAGTCTCTGCATTTGTATCTGTATTGGAATTATGTATAATTCATTTCAGTTATATCGTGAAATTGGATACCTATGTATTTATTATGAAATTGGTTTTACTGAGTTTTGCTATGTTTTTAAAAAGAGGCCTGAAGTGCCCAATTATAGTTATGATTTGTATGTTTGAATTGAGTATGTTGATGCATTATATTTTGTTGATTGATTATCTTTGCAGGGTCTAGTTCCGCCTAGCTTAGGAAGGGTTTTTTTTTATGATTGTCTCCCGTTCGCTATGGTTTGATACGGGTGCGGATTTACTGTTTCGTTACTCGTGTTGAGCCATAGTGCGGGGGATGTGGTGCCTCACGTGCGGGGTGCTACATCCTTAAGTGGTATCAGAGCCCGGTTGCAAAACCGGTGTTCTTGAGTCGTGTTGGAGGCAGTCTAAGTCGAACGGCATAGGGACTATGTGATATTGTGTGCATTGCATCGATCTTGAATATGGAATTTGGTGTCCTTAAGAATTTTGTGAAGCACTTGTTGCATTTTATATGGATTCTTGTCTTTCGTATTGAATATGTGCCATGAGCATGCACTAATCGCATGCATCTATTCTTGAAATAAGTTATGGTTCCCAGGTTATAAAGATGATATCAAACCACGGCCAAGTTCTAGTACAAAGAAGATTGATTGCAAACCTTTCTGAGACATGGAAGATGGGTAGGATACTTTGGGAAGAGTGAATCTAGAGATGCGATGGCAGGGAGACATTTGGTGAAATCGAAATAGGAGATAATCATGGGATTGTTGGGACTCAAAAGACTAAATTATGAGAATCTGCTACCTGAAGTGCATTAATTGGATTCAACCGGATCTCACAACTTAAGAAATGAAGGGAACAAAACCTTGAAGACATATGGGTCCCGGATTTGGATCATGGAAGAGGTACTAATAATTAAGAGGAGTCGAGGTAAGATCGGAAACAAGTCCAGAAGGGGTTAGAGAAAGATAAGTAATAGGATAACTACAATTCATGGAGGGTGATAATGCTAAGGACAGGACTTGAGTTCAATTTTCCAAATCCAAGCTGAATTGGCATGTTGTGAGGCTGAATTGGAAGATATGGAGCAACAAATGGAAACGGTAAAGAGAGGAAAACATGCGGTCAAGTATAAGCAATTGGAGATGAATTAAATTCCCAAAGGATAAGCGCGGAGTTCTTGATCGAGGTAACGATTAGATGTGAAGGTCGAATTTCGAGGAGAAGTTTGGATACTAATTCTGTGGACGTGGAGGAATTAAGGATTACGGAATTTCAATCTCGGATAGTGGAAGATACAAGTGATGCAACTCATGGAAAACTTGAAGACCGTGGGAAAGGCAAGGGATAATCACCAAGTCAAAGTAACCTCGGGATTGGAGGAACGAGGAAAAGCTACCGAGCTAATAGCTTATCACCTTGGTGACAGGTTCCAAAACATTCATAGCACGTGCATCACATTTTGCATTAGTTATTTATTCTCTTGACTTTATGTTTATCCGTGCATTTCTAATTGGTTTCGTTGCGCTAATGTGTTGTATAATTGCTTGATGTAAACGTGACCCATGCATTGTCATTTTAACCCAACATGCATTTTAGTGTTTACTTGATAGGAAGTCCTTTCGCCTCAACTATCACGTATCAGTTCCACCGAGCCGCATCTGAGTTATGGAGAAGAGAAATAATAGGATGACATTAGGAGGAAGGAGAATTTGGGAAATAAGAACTTCTATTAAGGGATAGGTTAAAGGAAACAAGAATTCAGAAGGAGAAGTGAGACTAGAGTTCCGGACAAGATTAAGAAAGGAGTTCGGACATCAAGAGAACTAGGGAAGGAGTTGAAAGGCCAAATCTTTGATTTTTTATATCAGTTAAAACTCCACCAAATGGGGTTTACTCATCAAGAGTTTCGATAAGAGAAGAATTGATGGAGTTCAACTCGGTACAATAGAAATTTAAGGGGGAGAGCACGACCGAGGAACAAATTGAAGATTGAATGGGTGCTCGAAGGAATATTTTAGTGAGAGTAATGGAATTGCAAACTAAGGAAGACCTGGAAGTCCTATTAGTGATGATCAGAAATAAATAAGACGGTTTGAATGGATAAGTATCAAGAGGGGAGTTAAATTACTAAATACGGTTGAAGTCTATCACCAGGAATAAAGGAAATGATTTAGAGAATATTCTTATGTGTAGAACATGGATCTGGGGATAACAGAATAATAAGGAAGCTTCTGGGAACTCCTAAGTCAGAATTGACAAGAGAGAGTGACGAATCAAGTTGGCATACGATGGAATGATGGCAATCATGAGTAATCCAATAGGGTACAACAGAGGGTTTAATAATGACAATATTATTAAGTCTTCGGTTAGTCCCATGTTACTTCGGAGGGAAATCTAAGAAGGAATTAAACCGGAAAGGATGATCGTTGGAGGATTTACATCAAATTTCAAAACGCATCAAGAACATTCTGTCTTAGATCCAAGAGATGCAGAGTCAGATGCAGAATACAACCTTAAAGGGGTTAAAAAGGAATGAACGGATAATATGAACGAAAGATAGAAAAGGATTCATGCTAAGGTAGATCCTAATATAGAACACCTCAAGGTAGGGATTGAATCGTCAGGGTTGTCAGGAGTAGTTATCCTTGAGGGTATTTCAAACTCCGATATGGGTAAGATAGCAGCTATGGACCTAACTTCAAGACGGATGGTCTAAGGGTATTCGGGAGGTCAAACTTGGTTAACTACAAAGAGTTGGTTGAAGGAAGATTAAGGGAAATAATGAAGACTGGAAACAGTACCAGGCAGAAGGGATCTAAGAAGTATAATCCCTGAAGAGGTTAAAGACAAACTGAGCACTGAATCTATCTTCTGGACAGATGATACACTGAACAGCGACAACTCACAATTTTAAAACTTTGCAACTACGGTGAACGGTACTTATAGCATCCATGATACATACATTCATGCAAATTTAACTTAATAATTTCTTTGTTATGTGCTTTGTTTTCTTACCAAGTTAAATTACCTGAAGTAATTGATGAGTAGCGTGGATGATATCTGATGATTACCTTGGGGTGGCTTGTGTGATTTTGAATTTGGTTTTGCGTGTGCTGCTTGGGAGTATTGGAGACTTCCTTGCCTTATTTATTTTGTTTGAGAGACGGGGTGCTCTCGTTGTTTCTAAGAGACGGGGATTCTCTTATTTTGTTTGAGAGACGGGGTGCTCTCGTTGTTTCTAAGAGACGGGGATTCTCTTATTTTGTTTGAGAGACGGGGTACTCTCTTTGCTTGCGAGAGACGGGGAATCTCTCATTGGTTGTTTTAAGCGTGCAGTGAATCCGAGGACGGATTCTTTTTAAGGGGGAGAGATTGTAACGCCCCGGTTTTTCATTTATATTAATATGTCTTATTTGTTTCTAAATTGCGCAATTAAATTATTTAATCATGGGATTAATTGTTTTACGTGTTTTATATTTTAATTTTATTATAAATTGTTATTCTTTTATTTTATTATATTAAATTTTAATTCAATATTATTTTAAAAACTAATTCGTATTTTAAGTATAAATACATATCTATATATATATTTCTTTAAATATTGTAAAATTAATGATTAATGTTAATTATGTTGTTTATTAAACATTATGCTAATTAATCATGTTTAATCATATTAATTAATTTTATAATAAAAACGTGGATTTTTCAATTTTATTTAATATCAGATTTAATTGATTAAATTTTAATTATGCATGGATTTATATGATACGTGCATGATTGTATAAATTGTGCATGCATTTTAATGTAAATATGCATGAATTGCATGAAACGTGCATGAAATTGTATGAATGTGCATGGTGGCTTAAAATGTGTATCGATCTTATATGAAATGATTTCGAAATGCTATGAAATTGTAGTATGTTGTAAATATGTGTATTATGAACATTCCTGTATGCTCGTTTTGTGTTTTCAAATTTGTTTTATATGTTATGAATTTAATTTGATTCTTGGAACCAAAACGGGGGCTAATGAGCAATTAGCGCACCCTTGGTTCCGTATTTAATATCTTGAGCTCGGGAACTCGGATTCGAGTTCCGTCAACTCCGCTGAACTCGTAACGAAAATTCGAGTTTAGTAAACTTAGCCTTATAATTTTCCCAATTCATTTGAAACTCCGAATTTCAACCGAAAAACGAATCGGCGACCAACTTGACCTTGCTACACTAAATCAGCCATATCTTGGCCAAACCTTAACCAAACTAACCATGGTTTGATTCTTTGAAACCCTAACTCAACCCTCTATCATGACATAACCAGCCTTGACCGAGATTATCCTCTCACAAGCCCCAAAACTTAGCCAAAGCTTCTGTTCTGAATTCCAGACCCGTAACCCTTCAACCTTGGAGATTTTGGAGCTCAAATCTCATCCAAACTTCAACCAATCATCAAGGGGTAAGTCTGCGTGTGTGATTTGTTGCTGCTGCTGCGAGGAACGGGCGTGCCATTTTCTTCTTTCCAGCGTGGAACGGGGGTGCGGGTTGGCCTGAAATTTCTGTACCGAGACACGGGGGTGTCTCGGTCTGGGCTTGGGAGGTGACACGGGGGTGTCACCCCGTTTTTTTTTCTGAACTTTTTCCTGCGTTTTTCTTTTCTGTGCATGCATGTGGGTGGTTGTTGTTCTTTCAAATTAACTGCTGCTGCTGTTGTTTATTTGTGTGGTATATGTGTGTGAGTGAATGCATGCATGGCTGTTTAATTAGTTTGCATGCATGGTTTTATTATGTTATTTGCATGCATATATTATATAGGTGTATAAGTGTGTGTACGTGTAAGTGTATATATATATATATATATATTATATATGTAAATGTTATTTGATTATATATATATATATATATATATATATATTATATATATTTATTGTATATTTCAAATATTATTTGATTTAATTTAATTATTGAAATTAATTCATTTCTATTTCGCGTATTTAATTATCGACTTTTGATTGAACGTTTTATTTATTTTATTCCTAAATGTGAATTTGAATATTATGTGTTATGATTATTAAATGAAATTTTAGATTAATTGATATGCGTTATGAATGTTATGAATTTATTAAATTATGAAATATGAATTTATGAATTTATGAAATTGAATGAAACATATGAATGAATGAACGAATGGTTTGACTATATGTTTTAAAATTCTTAATAGTGCACATGAACATCTTATTGATATAATATGATCATTTATGCATTCATATCATATTCACTTCATTGCCGAGCGTCATATATGGTTCATTGGAGTCTCGAGTCTCACAAACACGTCATGTTGTCTTTTGTACAGTTTATCTCCAGGGTGGAGAGATCTTGTTCGTTCAGGCACTTGGTATTCGTACCCTTGTATCGTCACGGTTCAGGTGAGGGTGGTTTTCGTTTTAGCTATGTAACAAACCCTACAAACCTTATGTGAAAAGCTTTGGCCAAAACCTTATGATTATATATATATGGTTTTCAAATAAAGTTATCGAGTAAATTCTTCTGAGTTATATGTATGAGCGTACATAAGCTTAAAAATGGTTTTGTAATGAGGCTATGCTCCAAACCGTGTGTCTTCATGCTAGCTATGGATTGGGATGACACGGAGAGGTACGTATATAGCATATGCCGAATTACACGGTAAGGTATGATTTCTTATAGTATGTATCATATGTATGTAATGATATGTTTGGCGAGATTATGTAAAGAGGTTATGTTCACGGGCCCCGGGACTTAGTATATGTGGCTAACCGAGGAAGCAAGGGCTGACGGGGATCCCATATACTAGTCCCACTATTTAAACAGCGGTACTGGACCTCGTCAGGAGATTGGCGGGGAAAGGGAGCTGAGTGCCATCTGGGGAGTCATGTAACCCCTTTTGGTCAAAGACAAGGTGGTCGGGCCTTGCAAACCCACCACCAACCCGGAGGAAGAAGGTTGGAATTAATTATAATTGAATGATTGATTGACTGATTGATTATCGATTGATAGGCACTGTGCGGGAAGGCCGGGAATCGGATTGCCCAAACAATATATTTAGGACTTGATTTATGGTCTGCCTGTATTATGATATATTGCCTGATCGCCTAATCAATATATTATTGATATTTATGTACACGGTCGGAGTTTGGTTGGAGATTGTGCACGCTCACTCGCCGAGCCTTATATTTATGTATGATTTATGAATGTAATGAATCTAATATGAATTAGGCGTAAAGTCCGAGCGTTGATTAATCATTCTCTTGCCCTTTTTGGGAACTAATTCCAAATAAAACCTTGCTCGAAATTTATGACTTGCATGTGCATGTTTTATACGTATTTATCGCTCCTGCTCACTCAGTCTTCTAGAGACTGACCCTCTCCCTCCCCAACACTTTAGTGTGCAGGTTGTCTTTGGAGTTTCGAGCTAGGCGGAGGTGTTTGGAGTCTGTAAGTGGGTCGAGTTAGACTAGGAGAGTCTCTGCATTTGTATCTGTATTGGAATTATGTATAATTCATTTCAGTTATATCGTGAAATTGGATACCTATGTATTTATTATGAAATTGGTTTTACTGAGTTTTGCTATGTTTTTAAAAAGAGGCCTGAAGTGCCCAATTATAGTTATGATTTGTATGTTTGAATTGAGTATGTTGATGCATTATATTTTGTTGATTGATTATCTTTGCAGGGTCTAGTTCCGCCTAGCTTAGGAAGGGTTTTTTTTTTATGATTGTCTCCCGTTCGCTATGGTTTGATACGGGTGCGGATTTACTGTTTCGTTACTCGTGTTGAGCCATAGTGCGGGGGATGTGGTGCCTCACGTGCGGGGTGCTACAGTTTCCCATTTTATCATGACACGGCCGTGTCATGATTTCGGCCCCGAAAAAAAACCGCTGCAACTTCGGATTTTCAAGAGCAAAACAGGGTATTTTCATGGCAGCCCTTTAGGAGTCTCTTAGGTTAATGAAAGTACACTCAACATACATGAAAATAACACCAAATCCTCATACATTCAAGCCATACAAGTAGCAACAACTTAAGCTCCAAAATATGCAAAAAAACAAAACATAAAAGGGGAAGGAATGCATCAAGATATATCATCCCATTTCAAGAACTCATTAATGGCCAACCATTCATACCTCAAATACCATGAAAGGATATGTAATAAATACCAAGAATCATGTCTTTGAAGTCACACATCATCACCAAGAATTAAGAAAATAAGAATGGAAGCAAGAATCAATAAATTCCTCCAACTTCTACTCTTCCACATGCTAGGCATAACTCATGAATCCAACATGGAAATCAGCTCAAGAGCTTATAAAAGAGAGATGAGAGAGTGAATATTACAATCATAAACTTACCTTTCAAATTTGAGATGCTAAGGATGTGATTTGAGCTCCAAAATCATCAAAATGGCCAAAGGGGTTTTCTTCCTTCCTTTCTTGCTTGGAGCTGATCGATATTGAGGGAGAGACAGGAATGGATCGGTTCTCTTGGGTTAAGGGGCTGAGATGATGGTTAAATCAAGGTACAAATCATGGTTTGGGGTTTGGTTAAGTTTAAGTGGGGTCCACAAAGCTTAGTTAGGTTAAAAGATAGCTCTTAGGCGTAAAGGGGCTCGTTTCGGTTAAATTTCGAGGGTCTTAATGGACTTAGAAAAATGTGAGGCTTGTCTCATTGAACCTGAACCATCGAAACGAGTTCAACGGAGGTGACGGAATTCGAATCCGAATTCCCGAGCTCAAGATACATGACCCGGAACCCAAGGTGCGCTAAATGCTCTTTAGCCTCCTTTAGGTCCCGTCTCCAAAATGAACCCAAAAAGGCAAGCAAAACAAATAGAAAAACATAAAACGAGCACATAGAAGAGTCCATAAGGCACATAATTAACACATATCTCAAATTCACAGAAATCAGAATTAAATTCAGATTCAAAACGAGCAAAATACGAGGCAAGGAAAGGTAAACGTTCAAAATTAATCAAATTCATATTAAAGCAAATAAGTTCAAAACATTTCAATTATTCCACGTTAGAAATTAAATATCACGTAATCACATAAGAGAAATAATTAAATAGTGCACATATTAGATTACCTGAACATCTGATCAGTCGTGATGTTACAGTATCTTTTTGTGTGTGGTCTGTTTTCTCTTGAATTGTAGAGTATTATTTTGGTAAAATTCTGTGACAACAATTTGGTAAAATATTTTTCTCTGACATTTTTTTGGACTAATTTCTCTTGAATTATACGGTATATTTTAGAATAAATTATGTGATGACAAATTAAAAAAATCTGTCTTTCTGACATTTTTATTGATAGATTTTCTCTTGAATTATAGCGTATTTTTTAGATAAAATTATGCGATGACAAATTAAAAAAAATTATGCGATGACAGATTTGATTTGAGTCGCACTAGCAAGGCCAAAGTTGGAAACCAGTAAAATACTTCTGAACACATTTGTTTTATCTGTTTTCTCTTTTTTGTGGTCTGTTTTCTCTTGAATCGTAACATATTTTATTGGGGTAATATTTTTCCTTAAATTGTGTAATTATTCATTATTCATCTTATTTTATTTTATATTAGTCAGGATTCATTTTATATTTCTGCCTAATTACTACATTTTTGTGTGGTGTTTCAAATTACAGATAATCCAGTATTCCAAATATCGTTTAATTGTTTAGATAATCCTCCACTTTGGATCACTTTTATCAGGTTAGATTTATGCAAACCGAGATACACTCTTAAATATTTTACTATATATTCATTTTTTTTTAATTTTTTTTTTTGTTATCTATGATATACATTAACAAACTTTTCTCCCAATTTTTAGGGACCAAAATATAAAAATAAATGGTGAAATGTATCTATATTTATATATCTTATTAAAAGGTATCTTATTATCTTATTCTCTTGAATTATAGCGTATTCTTTAGATAAAATTATGTGATGACAAATTAAAACAATTATGTGATGACAGATTTGATTGGAGTCGCATTAAGTTGGAATCCAGTAAAATACTTCGGACTACACTTTTTTTTTTTTTCCTGACCTGTTTTATGTTTTTTGTGGTCTGTTTTCTCTTGAATCCTAATATGTTTTATTAGGGTAAACTTTTTCCTTAAATTGTGTAATTATTTCATTATTCATCTTATTTTATTTTATATTAGTCAGAATTCATTTTAAATTTCTGCCTAATGACTATATTTTTGTATGGTGTTTCAAATTACAGATAATCCAGTATTCCAAATACTGCTCAATTGTTTTGATAACCCTCCACAATAGATCAGTTTTATCAGGTTAGATTTGTAACACCCCCGGAGCGACAGGGTGCCACATCCCCCGCACTAAGGTCTAACACGAGTAACGAAATAGAGAGTTCGCACCCATATCAAACCATAGCGAACGGGAGACACACAAAACTCACACTCTCGCTAGGCGGCCTAGACCCTCAGAAACTGCGCAAAATAAAATCAGAGTAGAGGAAGCAATTCATATCCAACATAAATCCCAAGATCACATATATACATAATCAAAATTGGGGAGGGTCAAGTATTCGCTACAAGCTAGGTCATATACGGAATATACAATGCCGCCACGGCCAAAATAACACAAGTGTAATCGGAATACATAATCCAAAATGCGTAAAGTAAAGGAAAGGAAATCCACTACGATGCATGAAGACCCAAGCTAAACCACAAGTAAACCCAAAAGACACTTGCCGCCTAGCTTGACCCGGAAGAACCTGCAAACTCAAAAGAAAGGAAAAATAGGAAAAACAATAACGAGGGTTAGTCCTAGTGACTAGTGAGGGGGCTAATTCACGCACCCGATATACATATAGAGCAAAGCATGTATCAAAACGGAAGGATCCTTGAACCGAGAGTGGTTTTTACAAGCCAAAGTAGTTCCCGTGATATATATATACATAGGTTAAAGAAAAGGCGAAAGGGCCAAATCCCAAGTTTTATGTACTTAGAAATCCACTCTCGTTTCACAGATCCTACAAAACTAAACCAACTCGGCGAGTACAAGTTACACTCCAACTTCCATACACGAAAAGCAAAGCAGAGCAAAACAAATCAGAATCCCTCCCCAACACCGTTTGATAGGAGGGTTGAACGACCCTAACTATCCACATACACAGACGAGACAAGGTTTAATGACGACCTTGAAACCTTCGGCGGTTGCCTCCGTCAGCTCAAGAGAAACACCCTTCCTCGATCCTCCCAAGGTTGGGTGAGACTCTCAAATGGAGGTGTTGATGGAAGAGCTCGGCGACCCCTCGGCCGTCCCGAGATTATCATACCACATTCCAGGGACCAAACAGATCACAGAAATCACCCAGACATAAATCAAAGCTTAACTTTTGAAGCCACATCTCGCTTACGCACACACATTTGCACAAAACTAAACTTTCCAAACAAAAGCAAAATAGCGTATATATTTATACAAAACGCTTTCAACTCTTATAACAAAGGGGAGAAATCCCACAACATATGTATCATACACATATTTACTATATACTATAGGTAGTCGCATGCGAGGCCTCAAATCAAATAAGGTTGTAGGTTGAATAACTAAAAGAACAAAACCTCACCTTGTCAACGAACGAAGTGGAGACAAAAGGGGAAACCGGACACCTACGGAGCAAGCTCGTCCTCTACAGGAAGATCTTCTGAACAAGACAAACAACAAGGAACACTCTTAGACTCAATATGAACCACATTGACGCTCGGTACATGCATATGTATGATTATGATGTAATGATATGAGATGAATCCACGTTTATGTCATTTACGAGCAAACAATTCATATAAGAGCATATATCACAAACGAGGAGGCAAATCAAATCACAAATTCATAACATAAGGCTTAGCACAACATATGATAAGTTAGTCATGCATACATACCAAAAACGAGGCAAGAAGGACAAATAAGAAGCAACAAAAAGGCGAAAGAAATCTCCTCGGATGCCACCCTAATGGACACGCCGTGTCAGAAAACAAAGGGAAACGGACGCGGCCGTGTCAGGCAAATAAATTTGAAAATAACATTTTCGAGGGCTCAACACGGCCGTGTCCATTTTCCTTTGTAAACTGACGCGGCCGTTTCAGGCCTTCGGCCTGGAAATTTTTTTGGTGAAACAAGTCCGAAAATGGAGGTAAAAACAAGGCATTTCGGTTGGGGGATTCAAGGAGACTCTCATGCCAAACAAAACACACTCAACAAGCATCAAAATGACACCAATTAGACATATGTTCATGCCCAACAAGTAGCCAAAATTTCAGCTCCAAAAATGTAAGCAATTCAAGGCATGAGTGAGGAACAAATGCATCAAATATATCATCAAAGCTCAATAGTTCATTAATGGAAATTTGATCATATCTCAACAACCATAAAAGGAGATGCAGTAAATACCAAGAATTATGCTTTAAAAGTCATAAACCAACATCAAATTTCAAGGAAACAAGGATGGAGCAAGAATCAATCAAATTCTCCAAACTACTACTATTCACATGCTATCCATATCTCATCAATCAACCATGGAAACCAACTCAAGATCACACAAAAGAGAGAAGAAAGAGTGTAGAAGATAACCACACTCTTACCTTTCAAATTGGAGAAGCTTAGGTGAAGATTTGAGATCAAAACTCAACAAAATGGACAAAGGGGTTTTCTTCCTTCTTGTTTCCTTGGAGCTGATCGGTATTGAGGGAGAGAGGGAGAGAATGTCTCGGTTCCAAGGAGGTTAAGGGCTGAGGGAGTGGGTTAACTCAAGTATAACTCATGGTTAAGGCTTGGTTGGGGTTTAAGTGGGGTCCACAAGGCATTGCTTGGTCAAAAGGTAGCTTTCAAGCGAAAGGGGCTCGTTACGGGTGAAATTCGAAGGTCTTAAAGAACTTAGAAAAATGTGAGGCTTGTCCCATCGAATCCGAATCGTCAAAACGAGTTCAATGGAGGTGACGGAATTCGAATCCGAATTCCCGAGCTCAAAATACGCGTCCTGGAACCCAAGGTGCGCTAAATGCTCTTTAGCCTCCTTTAGGTCCCATCTCCAAAACGAACCCAAAAAGGCAATCAAAACAAATACCAAAACATATAACGAGCATAGAACCGAGTCTATAAAGCATATAATTAACACATGTCACGGATTCTCAGAAATCAGAATTAAATACGGATCCAAAACGAACAAAATTCAAAGCAAGGAAGTTAAACGTTCAAGTTAAACAAATTCATATCAAAGAAATTAAGTATCAATTAAATGCAATTAATCCACGTTAGCACTTAAATATCACGTAATCACATAAGAGAATTAATTAAATAGCGCACACAACAGGTTACCTGAGAGTCTGATCAGTCGGGATGTTACAAACCTCCCTCCTTCAAAAGGACCTGTCCTTAGGTCCGAGGTGAGGTCTTGAAAAGTTCCGGATACAACTGCTTCATCTTACCCTCAGTCTCCCAAGTGGCCTCCTCGGATTCCTGATCACGCTACAAGACCTTTACAAGAGGGATTTGCCGGTTTCTCAACTCTTGCATCTTTCGACCCATCACTTTAACCGGATACTTCTTAAAAGTCAAATCCGGCTCTAACTGAATTTTCTCCACTGGGAGAATAGAAGACTCATCGGGATAATGTTTATGAAGCTGCGAGACATGAAACACATTGTGAATCCCGGTCAAGCTCGGTGGTAACTCAAGTCTGTAAGCTACTTCCCCAATTCGATCAAGAATCTCAAAGGGGCCTAAGTAGCGAGGGTTAAGTTTCCCGCCTTTACCAATCCGAGTATACCCTTTTCTAGGAGATGCCTTTAAAAAGACCTTATCTCCTTTCTCAAACTCTAAGGGTCATCTTCTCTTATCCGCGTAACTTTTCTGCCGGTCTTGTGCCACTTTCAACCTCTGTCCAATCACTTTCACCCTTTCGATGGTATCCTGAATCTCCTTAGGTTTCTTAGCCCTTTCGAGCTTTCCATCTTTGGTCCACCTCCACTCATCAATATCGCAAAAAAGAGGGATCGGCATTTCCTTCCATATAAAGCCCCATACGGTGCCATTCCAATAGAAGACTGAAAGCTGTTGTTGTAGGCATACTCAATCAAATCCAACTGTTCGTCCCACGAATCCTGATAATCCAAGGCACAAGCACGAAGCATGTCCTCGAGATATCTTATTAGCCTTTCAGACTGGCCATCCGTTTGTGGGTAAAATGCAGTACTAAATTACAGTTTCGTCCCTAAACACTTCTGCAATTCCTGCCAAAAACTGGATGTGAACCGAGGATCTCTATCTGAAACAATGCTGACCGGAGTACCATGCAATCTAACAATCTCTTTCCGATATAACCGGGCCAACTTAGGAACCTTATCAGACATCTTCACCTTAAGAAAATGTGCCGACTTCGTCAACCGATCAATAATTACCCAAATTCCATCGGAACCTCCTTTGGTCCTTGGCAAGCCGGACACGAAGTCCATTGTCACTTGCTCCCACTTCCTCTCGGGTATTGGAAGTTGTTGGAGAGTTCCCCCCGGTTTCTGGTGCTCTGCTTTCACCACTTGGCATGTTTGACATCTTCTAACATAATTAGTAACGTCTCTCTTCATGCCGTTCCACCAATATAAAGTCCTTAAATCCTTGTACATTTTGGTGGTACCGGGATGCAGTACATACGCTGACTTGTGAGCTTCATCAAGTACCAACTGCTTAAGTTCTTCTGGAACGCAAACCCGAGCTTTAAATCTGAACAACCCTAAATCATCAAATTCAAACTTAGTTTCAGGATCAATCCTTGTTTTAGTTACCAATTTCTGAATGTCGGGATCCATAGATTGAGCTTCTGTCAATCTCTGTTTCAAAACCGGCTGAACCGAGATATTGGCTAAGCGAGCCTCTGAAACCAGAACCACCGAACCCTGTCCACTAAAACCTGCTTCCAAACCTGAAACACTAACCTTCCTACTCAAAGCATCCGCCACCACATTGGCTTTACCCGGATGGTACTGAATCTTACAATCATAGTCCTCAAGTAGCTCCATTCACCTTCTCTGACTTACGTTCAAATCTTTCTGAGTAAACAGATACTTAAGGCTCTGGTGGTCGTTGAACACTTCAAAAGTAACTCCATAGAGGTAATGTCGCCATTTCATCAAAGCAAACACCACTGCCGTGAGTTCCAAGTCATGAGTGGGATAGTTTTTCTCGTGATCCTTTAACTTCCTTGAAGCGTAGGCCACAACCTTACCATTCTGCGTTAACACGCAACCAAGACCTTCTTTCGAAGCATCAATGTAAACTGAGTAGCCTTCTGAACCCTCGGGTAGGGTTAAAACAGGTGCAGTAGTCAATCTTTCCTTAAGAGTTTGAAAACTCTTCTCACACGTCTCATCCCACTCGAATTTAACCTCTTTCTTAGTTAGCCGGGTCAACAGCGAAGCAATCTTCGAGAAATCTTTCACAAAGCGCCTATAATACCCTGCTAACCCGAGAAAACTTCTCACTTCCGAGGCATTCTTAGGTTACTTCCAAAGCATAACCGTTTCAATCTTCGCCGGATCCACTTCTATACCATTCCCAAAAATGAAGTGACCCAAAAAGGAAACTCGATCCAACCAGAACTCGCACTTACTGAACTTGGCGAACAATTTGTGCTCCCGAAGCGTAGACAAGATAATACTCAAATGTCGCCCGTGCTCTTCCTCGGACCTCGAATACACCAGAATATCATCTATAAAGATGACAACGAATTTATCGAGGTAAGACCGGAATATTCGGTGCATCATATCCATAAACGCGACTGGGGCATTGGTAAGACCAAAACGCATGACCACAAATTCAAAATGCCCATATCTCGTGTTGAAACCTGTCTTCGGTATATCTCCCTCCCGGATACGCAACTAGTAATACCCTTGCCTTAAATCCAACTTAGAATAAACACTTGAACCTTGCAGGAGATCGAACAACTCTTCAATGTGAGGAAGTGGGTATTTATTCTTAACCGTTAACCGGTTCAGCTCACGGTAGTTAATACACATTCGTAAAGTCCCGTCTTTCTTCTTTACAAACAGGACCGGAGCACCCCACGGAGAAGTGCTTGGGCGAATGTAACCACATTCTAAGAGCTCGTCCAATTGCGCCCTCAACTCATTCAACTCGGCTGGAGCCATCCTATAGGGAGATTTCACATACGGCTCTGCTCCGGGATAGAGATCTATCACAAACTCAACTTCCCGATCCAGAGGTAAAGATCCCAAATTCTCCGGAAACATGTCGGGGAATTCCTTCACGATCTCCGTCTCCTCGAGCTTGGCCTGATCCTTTGGCTTATTCAAAAGGTAGGCCACGTAGCCCGTCGCACAGTCCCGGAACAATCTACTTGCTTCCATAAAGGAAATAAGCGGGCAGGTGTTCAACCTCTGACCCGCAAAGACCGTAGAACCCAAAGTCACCTTCTTAGCAAAACAATCCATCACTCCTCGATAACGATACAACCAGTCCATACCCAGAATCACCCCAAACTTCTTGATAGGCATCTTAATCAAATCTGCTGGATATTCTTGATCTTCCACAACCACCGGACAACCACGGTAAACACAATTCGTAGACAAAGTACCACCAAGGGGAGAAGAAACAACAAAAGAATCATCTAAGCAAGCAACAGGCAAGGGAAGAGTAGAAACAAGCCGGGAAGCAATAAACGAATGCGTTGCTACGGGATGAAACAATGCATGCAATGGAATGCCATGAATGTGGATAGTACCTTCAACCACGGCGTTGGCATCCATTTCCACATTCTCTTCCTCGCCCTCCAAAGCATAAGCCCTCGCTTGGATCGGTGCTCTCGGAGGCATCACATTCAACGGTTGAGGAGCTCGAGGTTGAGGTGCTCTCGCTTGAGGACAAGTACTAATCAAGTGGCCAGGCTCTCCACACCTATAGCATCTTCTCAATTTCTTCCGGCAAGACTCCTCGGTGTAATTGGGACCCTTGCAATAGCTACATTGTAATGGAGCAGGTAGAGCCGGTGCTGCAGGTACCGGAGGTCGATCTTTCTTGACTGAAGTATTAGGACCTTGGGGTTTGAAGACCGGAGGCCCACTATGTGATGCAGGCCTCTTTCCCAAGTAAGAGCTCAAACCTTGGCCCGAAGAGTAAGTCAGCCTCAATCTCGTGTTATTAGCCTCCACTTTGATAGCCTTCCTCATAGCCTTCTCCCACGTATCCATAGTAGCCGCCTTAAGAGCATTCTGAATCTCATATCTCAAACCATGAATAAAGTTCCGGGCCTTCTGGGTGTCATCATTGGTGATGTGTGGAGCATACGGTGCAAGTCCTTCAAATTCCAAGATATACTCCTCAACAGTTCGGTTCCCTTATCTCAATTCCGTGAATTGCTGAAGTCTTCTCTCGCGAGCACTTGGTGGAACATACTTGTGACGAAACTCTCTTACAAAGCTTTCCCAATCAAACTCCTCTCCATTCCTCTCCAATCGAGCTCTCATAGCTTTGAGCCAATTGGATGCGGGACCTTGAACAAATCAGGCCGTGCAAACAGCTTTCTCATGCGAAGGAGCGGGGCAAATTTCCCAAATTCTTGCAACCTCTGACAACCACTCTTCTGCTTGTATGTCATCTCCTCCATACCACTTCGGTGGGTTGTTATTTCTGAACTCCTTGAAGGCCGGAGTTACTTGTCCACCTTGCCCTTCCCATTGGGGATTATCTCTTTGATTCTGCTGAAGTTGATTAAGAAGAGCCTGCACAATATTCTCAGCATTCATCGGAGGAGGTGGAGGTGCTTGTGGAGGGGCTTGATTAAGATCTGGAGTCTGCTCCCTATCTGCTCTCCTTCTTGGAGGCATCCTCAAAATACACAAATCAAGAAATATCGATGCATGGGGTTCAGTTCATGATCATGAAAGCAATTATCATGAGTTTAAAGCAAATAAGTCACATAGAGATGTAAATGAATGTAAATAATCACATACTCCTATACCAAACGACCTAGACAGACTCAACACGACTCTGGAGCTCCGGTTTTGCAACCGAGAGCTCTGATACCATGCAAGGATGTAACACCCCCGGAGCGACAGGGTGCCACATCCCCCGCACTAAGGTCTAACACGAGTAACGAAATAGAGGGTTCGCACCCGTATCAAACCATAGCGAACGGGAGACACACAAAACTCACACTCTCGCTAGGCGGCCTAGACCCTCAGAAACTGAGCAAAATAAAATCAGAGTAGCGGAAGCAATTCATATCCAACATAAATCCCGAGATCACATATATACATAATCAAAATGGGGGACGGTCAAGTATTCGCTACAAGCTAGGTCATATACGGAATATACAATGCCGCCACGGCCAAAATAACATAAGTGTAATCGGAATACATAATCCAAAATGCGTAAAGTAAAGGAAAGGAAATCCACAACGTTGCATGAAGACCCAAGCTAAACCACAAGTAAACCCAAAAGACACTTGCCGCCTAGCTTGACCCGGAAGAACCTGCAAACTCAAAAGAAAGGAAAAAGAGGAAAAACAATAACGATGGTTAGTCCTAGTAACTAGTGAGGGGGCTAACTCACGCACCCGATATACATATAGAGCAAAGCATGTATCAAAACGGAAGGATCCTTGAACCGAGAGTGGTTTTTACAAGCCAAAGTAGTTCCCGTGATATATATATACATAGGTTAAAAAAAAGGCAAAAGGGCCAAATCCCAAGTTTTATGTACTTAGAAATCCACTCTCGTTTCACAGATCCTACAAAACTAAACCAACTCAGCGAGTACAAGTTACACTCCAACTTCCATACACGAAAAACAAAGCAGAGCAAAACAAATCAGAATCCCTCCCCAACACCGTTTGATAAGAGGGTTGAACGGCCCTAACTATCCACATACACAGACGAGACAAGGTTTAATGACGACCTTGAAACCTTCGGCGGTTGCCTCCGTCGGCTCAAGAAAACACCCTTCCTCGATCCTCCCAAGGTTGGGTAAGACCCTCAAATGGAGGTGTTGATGGAAGAGCTCGGCGACCCCTCGACCGTCCCGAGATTATCATACCACATTCCAGGGCCCAAACAAATCACAGAAATCACCCAGACATAACTCAAAGCTTAACTTTCGAAGCCACATCTCGCTTACGCACACACATTTGCACAAAACTAAACTTTTCCAAACAAAAGCAAAATAGCTTATATATTTATACAAAACGTTTTCAACTCTTATAACAAAGGGGAGAAATCCCACAACATATGTATCATACACATATTTACTATATACTGCAGGTATTCGCATGCGAGGCCTCAAATCAAATAGGGTAGTAGGTTGAATAACTAAAAGAACAAAACCTCACCTTGTCAACGAACGAAGTGGAGACAAAAGGGGAAACCGGACACCTACGGAGCAATCTCGTCCTCTATAGGAAGATCCTCTGAACAAGACAAACAACAAGGAATACTCTTACACTCAATATGAACCACATTGACGCTCGGTACATGCATATGTATGATTATGATGTAAATGATATGAGATGAATCCACCTTTATGTCATTTACGAGCAAACAATTCATATAAGAACATATATCACAAACGAGGAGGTAAATCAAATCACAAATTCATAACATAAGGCTTAGCACAACATATGACATGTTAGTCATGCATACATACCAAAAATGAGGCAAGAAGGACCAATAAGAAGCAACGAAAAGGCGAAAGAAATCTCCTCGGATGCCACCCTAACGGACACGGCCGTGTCAAAAAACAAAGGAAAACGGACACGGCCGTGTCAGGCAAATAAATTCGAAAAAAACATTTCCGAGGGCTCAACACGGCCTTGTCCATTCTCCTTTGTAAATTGACGCGGCCGTGTCAGGCCTTCGGCCTGGAAAATTTTTTGGCGAAACAAGTCCGAGAATGGAGGCAAAAACAGGGCATTTCGGTTGGGGGCTTCAAGAGACTCTCATGCCAAACAAAACACACTCAACAAGAATCAAAATGACACCAATTAAACATAGGTTCATGCCCAACAAGTAGATACAATTTCAGCTCCAAAAATGCAAGCAATTCAAGGCATGAGTGAGGAAGAAATGCATCAAATATATCATCAAAGCTCAAGAGTTCGTTAATGGAAATTTGATCATATCTCAACAACCATAAAAGGAGATACAATAAATACCAAGAATTATGCTTTAAAAGTCATAAACCAACATCAAATTTCAAGGAAACAAGGATGGAGCAAGAATCAATCAAATTCTCCCAACTACTAATATTTATATGCTATCCATATCTCGTCAATCAACCATGGAAACCAACTCAAGATCACATAAAAGAGAGAAGAAAGAGTGTAGAAGACAACCATACTCTTACCTTTCAAATTGGAGAAGCTTAGGTGAAGATTTGAGCTCAAAAATCAACAAAATGGACAAAGGGGTTTTCTTCCTTCTTGTTTCCTTGGAGCTGATCGGTATTGAGGGAGAGAGGGAGAGAATGGCTCGGTTCCAAGGAGGTTAAGGGCTGAGGGAGTGGGTTAACTCAAGTATAACTCATGGTTAAGGCTTGGTTGGGTTTAAGTGGGGTCCACAAGGCATTGCCAGGTCAAAAGGTAGCTTTCAAGCGAAAGGGGCTCGTTACGGGTGAAATTCGAAGGTCTTAAAGAACTTAGAAAAATGTGAGACTTGTCCCATCGAATCCGAATCGTTGAAACGAGTTCAATGGAGGTGACGGAATTCGAATCCGAATTCCCGAGCTCAAAATACGCGTCCCGGAACCCAAGGTGCGCTAAATGCTCTTTAGCCTCCTCTAGGTCCCGTCTCCAAAACGAACCCAAAAAGGCAATCAAAACAAATACCAAAACATATAACGAGCATATAACAGAGTCTATAAAGCATATAATTAACACATGTCATGGATTCTCAGAAATTAGAATGAAATACTGATCCAAAACGAGCAAAATACAAAGCAAGGAAGTTAAACGTTCAAGTTAAACAAATTCATACCAAAGTAATTAAGTATCAATTAAATGCAATTAATCCACGTTAGCACTTAAATATCACGTAATCACATAAGAGAAATAATTAAATAGCGCACACAACAGGTTACCTGAGAGGCTGAGAGTCTGATCAGTCGGGATGTTACAAGATTTATGCGAACCGAGATACACTCTTAAATATTTTACTATATATTCATTTTTTTTTTTAATTTTTATTTTGTTATCTATGATATACGTTAGCAAACTTTTCCCCCAATTTTTAGGGACAAAAAAAAAAATGGTGAAATATATCTATATTTATATATAGATATAATTATGTTTCATATATATTCTTAAAAGGTTATATTTTTTATATTGCAGGTATAAACGAGACAATGGTGAAAAGCTTATATATTATTATTATGTAAGAGATATTAAGTTATAATTGTTGATTTATCTAACTTACCACAAGAATACAGTAGAGAATTTTGATTTAAGGTTTTTGTGGATATATGATCATTAATGTGTTATAATTGTTGACTTATCTAACTTACCACAAGAATAAAGTAGAGAATTTTGATTTAAGGTTTTTGTGGATATATGATCATTAATGTTTTGTTTCGTGCTTTATTATGATAATTATGATTTAAGTTATAATTGGTTTTTTTTTTTTTTTTTTTTTTTTTTTGTGGACAAATATAGGTTATAAAGATATATATTAATATTATTTATAATAATATATGTATTAAATTGTAAAAATATTTAAATATATGAAAGTATGTTCTTTAAAATCTTAAATAAATCTAATATTCCTTTTAATGTGATACATAAATTATACCTAAAGTATAAAATTATAATCAATTTATTTATGCGTTCGGGGACCGCGTGCGGCGGTTACTAGTGTATTATAATAAAATCTAATTTTGTGAAAGCTATATTATGATATTAATTGGGGGTTACATGCATGGGTATGGCTGCTGGACGTGTACTTTGGTATATATATAAATATATAAATTGTGTAATTATTCAAGTATTAATTTGTCTGATTTAGTTTTATATAATATGGTTTAAACTATGAATGTGGTCTTGTGTTTTTATTTGAATTCTCATGCATGAAACATGTGCTCTAAGTGTAATTTTTGCGATTTAATTATTTGTTACATTTTATGAATTACGTTTATGAAGTGATATGAAACACTTTATACGAGTATTGAACTTAAATGGCCAAAGTGATGCATTCTTGCATTTTATTTGTATCCATTTCATTTATTTGCATTCTTATGCATCGTCGTGCGTCAAATTGGTTCATGATTGAGTCTAAGTCATAAGTTTGTACTTGTTTGTTTCAGTGTTGAGTTCCATAGGCATCGGTTCCACCATTTAGCTACTTCTCGGTCGTCAATGCTCGTCCGTGAACTCTTTCGGTAAAGTTGAGGTTTAGGTTGTTTTCTTTTAGTTAATGCGACCTACGACCCTATATGCTTGTTTTCAAGCCCGCGTGAGAAAATATACTATATGTATATTAAATATGTGTCTTATGATATGTTATGAATCTTGTTAATTCGATTTAATATGAATTTTTTTGAAATTATATGTTTGGGAGTATATAAGCTTAAAATGGTTTTGCAACGAGGCTATGCTCCAAACCTTGTACTGTTAAGCGAACTGCGGATCTCCCTCAACATTATATGAATTTAGAAGAAACAGAGAGGTACGTATATAACATATGCCGAGTTGCACTGTAAGGTATGTTTCTTATGGTATGTTTCTTAAGTATAAATCGTATGATTCTAGGTTCGCGAGTTAGATATGTTTCTTATGAGTCTTATGTTTCCTTACGAATCTTATGAATCCCTGGGCCCCGGAGGCGTGAGTAAGGATGCCCGAGGCTGTGTTGGGCCGCCGGGTTAAGCCTATGCACGTGCTCCTTAAAGTACGTTACGGGATCGCTACCCCACATATAGGTATCGAGTTACACGATGTGGGCCCGTAACCCGCGTGCAGACTTCTGGAGAAGGTGGATGGAATACGGGAATATGAGTCTTATAAATTTTATGTATTTATGTTTCTTTACCTTTCGTATGAATTCTTTTGTTAAGAGCTAAAGTTTACCCGTACTCGCCGGGTAATTTAAATTTGTTTTATTATGTTGATTATGAACCGGGATAGGAGAGTTTATTTTCAATATGAGATTTCTACGCTAAACTATGAATCGGTCTGAATCTATATGAATCCCTTTGAGTTTTAATGAGAGTCCATAGGCGTTCTTTGAATCTATATGAATCCTTTCGAGCTTTCAAACTTAAGAAGATATGAATATATGTATAAATATGAGCTCTTTTTGGAAAATGGCTTTGGTATGTAAAACCCTATTCCCGGTTAATAGTCTTTTGATTCATATGTGCTTTGCTTTATATGTATATGCGTGTGGGTGTGCGTTAGCCCCCTCACTCAGTCGGTGGACTGGCCCTCTCCTTTCAACTTTTCAGTTTGCAGGTTGGGCGTGCTAGGCGGAGTCTTGAGTCTGTCAGGTTCGAGTCACCTAGTTGGAGTTGCAATTTCATTTGCATTCAGTTATACTTTTGTATATGATTCGATTGTGATAATTTAAATATGTATATATTATGTATTTGTTAATGATTTATGTATAAATTTCTATTTTATACATTTTGAGACAGGCTTCTAGGATTAGTTGAACCAGTTTTGTGGATTTATCTTCTTGAATTTTGTTGCATGCCTCTGCTTCTTATTACTTTGCACGCTCTAGTTTTGTCTTAGCTCCGTCTAGCTTAGCATGTGCGTGTAGGTTACCTTTCGCTTAGTCTTGGGCTCATGTATGGATTTCTATTTCATATGTGGATTCGGGGCTAGGTGCGGGGAATGTGTTGTCGCCGCTCCGGGCGCTACAAATTAGGCATTAATCAATTTAGTTAACACGTGGAAGCATAAATAAATAAATTAAACGAGTACGAAACACTCTCGAAAGTGCTTACCTGTACGGCTCGGACGAGCGGGATGTTACATGTAACGCCCCGTTTTCAATTTACACATTATGTGAAGATTTATCTACATTTCATAATATTATATGTATTATAAGTTCATGCTTTATATGAATTATCCTTAATGTGAAATTTGTGAATTAAGTGATAATGTGCTTAAGTGTCTTATGTGACTTTAATTGAAAATTTCATTAAATTTATGGACTTAATTGCATTTCATGAACTGGGAGTAAATGTTTAATTGTTAGAGATGATACTTGATTGCATTCATTTAAAAAACATAGGGACTTGTTTGCAAATTGGGTGCATTTGTTATGTTAGTGGATGATATTATATATCATATATGCATCTCTTCCATCACTTGCTCATACATACATTTTCATACAAGAGAACACACACACACCTAGTGAGGATCGATATTTACACCTCAAGAGAAGGAGAAGAATTCATCTCATCATCCAAGCTATTTTGAGGAACTTTGAAGCTAGAAGCATCAACATCTTCATCTCTTCATCCTCATCTCATTCTTTTTTCATTTCAAGATCTTGGTCCCGAAGACGAGGAGCACGGTCCGTAGGGTGCTTCATTGCTTCTTTTGGTTGGTAGAGGTGAGGTTTAATTACTAGATATATATAGAACCCTTACAACCCTACGTGATGTTTTCAGCCAAAATGTATATATATATATGTATATGTATATATCTTTCCCACAATCTCTACCGATTGTAAATGATTTCGTGATCTAATGAATAATCGTGTTATCGTGATTGATCGTGTTTTGGCGAGTAAGCATATCGTGTTCACATGGGCCCGAGGGTAGTGTATTGAGCCAACCGGGAAAGCAAGGGCTGACGGGTAACTCTTGCACTATCCTCACCAATTTTTGGGATCACCTCTGAATCCACCAGGAGGTTTGGTGGAGGAAGAAATCCCGTGCGTGGGAGTCATGTTCCCGACGTACACCGTTCATGGATGGTTGGGCCTTGCAATCCCACCATCACCGGAGGAAGAAGGAGTTCGTGAAAATGCTAAGTGTGCACTAATGATTGTATGATAATTATTGAAATAAAACCTAAAGATGGTATTGTTCACTAATTGGAGTAAGGTTGGAGATTGCCCTCACTCGCCGGGCCACTGAGTGAATTGAATTGAACTGATAAGGTTTATATTGATTGAATGGATTAGTTGTAATCTCGGGCGAGATCTATTTTAATATTGAACTTATATTGTTTCTATTTTATAAACCCTTACCCGAGATTATGGCTTGCAGGGTAATTGCGCTATTATTTAATTATAAACCCCTCGCTCAGTCCATGTTGGACTGACACCTCAACTTTTCAGTTTTTGCAGGTTCGTGCTAGGCGGGAATTAGAGTCTCGTGTCTTTTATTCGGGTCTAGCACTTCACCTTCATACTTTGTTCTTGTATTGATACTAGTTATTTTGTAGCATGTTTTGGATTTATACTTGGAGATGATATTGTATTGATATATATAAATGTTGGTATCTATAAATAAATATGTAACTATGGTACCTAAAAGTATTGATTGCTATTGCTTCCACTTTTATTGCTCTGAATTGTTTATTGGTAGTATTTGAGGGTACCCGCCTAGCTTTTGAGTTTTGTTGTCACCCGTTCGCCATGAGTCCGGTTCATATATGGACTACCCATTTCATGTGTGAGCTAGACTTATGGTGCGGGGGTGTGGCATCTCGGCGTTCCGGGTGCTACATTACAAAATCCCCTCCTTCAAAAGGACCTGTCCTCAGGTCCTAAGTCAAGGTCTTGGCCAATTCTAGGGACGAACTTCATCTCCGAAGGTCTTCTCTCCAAGCCACAAACTTCTCGGCCCTCGCAAATCACAAACACCCGGGCTCTCAACTCACAAACTCTCTTCAAGAAGAGAGTTCCCCACAAAAGAAAGCAACACAAGCAGCAAAACAAGTGCAAGAAGCAGCAAAGCGAAAGAAAATAAACAAAAAATGGGTTTTCCCTGAGATATAAATATGCACGAATGAGATGCTATGAATGCATTTACCTCAATTTTTTGGTACTCTTTGGTGTCCAAGTTGAAGCCTTTGATTCCGCCTTCTTTGTTTGTTAGCCCTCGAACTATCACAATCAGAAATCTGGTGCTCTGAAGACCCGCAAGCGTAGCGTCTCCCTAGCCTGATCTAACATCCGTCAAATGTATGGTTGGTCCCTCCACAATGGGCGCACGGTTGAAATTCTCTCTCTGATCGAGGGGTCTTCTGAGATTTAGGTTTCTTGTCACTTTTCTTAGTTCGGTTGCCACGTTGAATCAATCTCTCTTCCACTTGCAAATTAGAACATGAGCTTGACCAAAAAGGTTGTCCCGATGCCTCTTCTTTATACCTTTTTCTTGCCATCCACCTAGTTTCGATCCGTAGCACTTTCTCGACGGCTTTGTAGCACCCCGAGCGGTGGGGCACCACACCCCCGCACTATGACCCGACACGTGTACGGAATGGGAAGTCCGCACACGCACCAAGTCACAGCGAACGGGTGACAAACAAAAATCCAACCTAAGGCTAGGCGGTCTAGACCCTATACAGAGTACGCAAGAGAAAACAAAAGCAGAATGCGGAAGCATTTCTAAATATGAACTTTCAAAAACTTCATGCAGCGAACCGAATTCATACAACCCAGAAAATAAATAAACATCAACTAAACGGGTTCAACTAGTCCAAGCCCTGTCCCGAAAAAATTCATATATTCAAACTTAAACATAAATCTGTTCATAGTGGCATAACAAAGCGAATAAATGAAACTTATACATTAAACAAATTAAATCGAATTCAAACGAATCCAAAACCTATACAAATACAAAGACCGACTCAACCCGAGCAAAACGAAAGACTTGACTCAACCGCCTAGCTCCAACGAGCTCCAAAGCAAACCTGCAACTCAAACAAAAGAAGGGGAAAAAGAAACAACGAGGAGGGGTCAATCCTAACGACTGGTGAGGGGGCTAACACATGCACCCATACATATACATACGAGCAGAGCATATATCAAATTTAAAAGTTCATGAACATGGGCATGGTTTTTGCAATCTAAAACATTTTCCCGTGATAGTAAATATATAAAAGAGTTTAAGGCACAGAGGCCAAATTCAACCAATTTTATTAATTATTAATCCATTCCCGTTTCACGAACCATTTTCATAATCGAAATCAAACTAACTCGGCGAGAACGAGTTTCGAACCAACTTACTCCTTTCATAATCATAATCAAAGCGAACAAAACTTACAAAACTCATAAACAATCCTCCATCTCCGGTTGGGGATGAGGATGACCATCCTCAACCCCGTTCTCTCATCATAAGTGTTGAGTCGGGGGATCCCGCCGCTCCTTCGACGGCCAACCCGAAGCGCTCCGTCGGCATAGGAGATCTACGTCTCCCGTTGGTGGAGTTGTGTTGATGTGAGAGCCCGACGACCCTATGGTCGACCCGAGAATCACATACCACTTCTCCGGGGCCCATTTCAAAGTTCATAATTCATAATTCATAATTTTAGTTAATTTCGAAATTTCATAATTTTCCGACATATCTCCATAGTCGTAATCTCGCTATTTCAAAGCGTTCACACACGCCAACCCTTTTCAAAAAAAACAAACGTAAAATACATATACGTATACCAAACAGTTTTTCAAATGATTTCATAACAAAGGGCAAATTCCCACAAAGTACATATCCGAACACTTATCTATATACATATATATATAGTTCACATGCAGGCTTCAAAATACACGTAGGGTTTTAGGTCGCTTTAACTAAAAGAAAGAAAACCTCACCGTACACCGACGAACATGGAAAACACAGGCCAAGAAGTCCCACTGAAACCCAGACAGCGGACAGACACTCCCTGGACAACCCCTGAACAACTGAACAAACAACACAGACTTAGACTCCAAAAACAACCAAACAGACGCACGACTATGTTCACGAATACAAATGATACAACATATAACCCATATTTATTCAATCAAGTCATTCAGAGCATATTACAATTCATAATACGTATCAAAAGATGCATAGCTTATAAAATTCCTAACATTAATTACATAAAATAAATTATGACATTAAGGCTTCCATTCATATCAAGCACCAATTCTTGAAAGGATAAACGCAATTTACATAACAATTTATATACAAATTATACATTGACAATTCTCACGATATTCTAACAATTAACATACTTAAGCAATTCATTCAAATTAAATATAACTTAGCCTATCATAATTCATTTCTTATATTTCATAACATTTCATAATCAATTAGTTTTCTAAAGTACACTAACACCCCTTAAACAAGAATTATTCTCAAATAAGTAGGCAAATAACGAGGCAATTAAATTCACTAAATAACGAATTAAGCTTTCATACATCATAATAAATTTTCATATATCATACAATTCACAATTTCCATTTCATAGTTCATACAAGGCCGAAATTACAATTAAAACAATTAACGAAGATAAATACAACAACTTAAAAAATTCACAAAAAATCAACCGGACATCCGATTGACAAACGGAAAGTGGCGTTGGACTCACCACGACGAAAGGAACCCGCTGACCGAAAGTCACCGGAATGCCGCCACCGTAGCTGGCCGAACAGCAACGTGCAGCCGCCGGACCACCACCTCCGGTGGTCGGAAAATTCCCTGGAAGGACAGAAACGTGCGTCTCGGCCTACTCAACAAAAGCCCTCAATCAATTTCAGAAAATACCAACCACACCGGACTTCGTTGACAAAAAACCGAACTAAATTCCAAGGATGAAAACTGAAATTAAACGCAAACCGTAAAACGAAAACGAAAGCCGAACATACCGTTGGAAAGCCCGTAACGATCCCTTCGAAAGCCCCTAGCCAAAACCCGGAAAAAGTCGCCGAAAAAATCGGACCGCCGGTCCAGACCGGTCCACCACCGTCCGCCGCTACCGGCCGGTTCTCTGGCCGCCACCACCACGAATAGCTCGGACTCGTCAAAAGGAGCAACTTTTGTAAAGGAGTCATCACCAAAACCGGCCGGGAAAAGGCCGAACCGCCGCCTCGAAGCTGCCCCACCGCTACCATCGCCGGAACTGCCACCTACGCCGCGATTCGCTCCAATCTGAGGTCGGAAATGGGTTCAGGAGGTCAAAAACGTTCGGAAACCACCAAGCCCCATCGGAAAAGATCGCGGGAACGTGGCAAAACTCGCCGCTACAGTAGCGCCGCCGCCTGTCGCTATCTTCGGGCGGCGCGTGCGGCACCGTCACGGCCTGTATGGCCGCTCCGCCAACGCCATACGCTGCGTCGGGGATTCTTCTTACAGGGTCCGTGGCGCGTGTCTCGAGATGACCGCCGGAAACCGCCGCGAATGGGCGGCGAAGCGGCGGCTCCGCTACCCCCCACCTACGCGTCTGAAAATCGGCGAAAAGGGCCACTTCCGGTTGTCGTCGGGCCATGATCTTGGTACGGTTGTGACCGCGCCGTCGAGCTCGTCGAAAAGCACTGTTGGTTCGTCGAAATCCGTCGAGAAACGAGCGAGTTTGAATTATGCATGAAAATACACCTCGAGTGTGTGTGTACAGTGTTTGAATCGCTGGAGGAGGGAGAGAGAGCTGAAGCTGGAGTTTTTGGCACGCAAATCAAGGATCCGGGGTACAAAACTCGGGTCCTGGCACGTAAAACGATCGGAAGAAGGAGTTAACGACGTCAGAATTGAGCAAACTTAGAGTCTACGGACTCGTTTCGCTGCCCTGAACGCGTTAAAGGGGTCAAAGAGGTCGAAATCTCGATCGAACCAGGAATGACCGAAAAACCCCTAAAAAGAGAAAATTACAAACAAGCCCCTAAACTCTTAAATAGTTCAAAATAGGGTCGTGCAAAGCACAAAATCACATAATTACACACATAAAAAGGTTTAAAAGTGACGTACCTTATTTATAGGACGAGCGGGATGTTACAGGCTTGGTCCCACGTATCCGTACTTCTTGCCATCAAAGCTTCTCTAAATTCACCCTAAAGGCCTTCCATAAAATACCTAGTCTTTACCCGATCCTCATTGAAAATATTTGGTACATAAGCACCCAATCTCTCGAACTCTTCCAAATATTCCATAATCGTTTTATTTCCTTGTTTGAGGGTGATAAATTCTTCAATTCTTCGATCTTGTAGAATAGTCAGTGTATACTTCTTCTTGAATTCCCGAATAAATACATCCCATGTCACCTCTTCGTTTATCGCCTCTAAGTGTTGAGTAATTCTTGACCACCATAATCTTGCTTGTCTTTGAAGAAGTAGGGTAACAAGGCAGACCCTATTTTGAGGTTCTGTTGTGGTTTAGATTCACTAAGTTAAAAACATCTTGCAACTGTACACTTAATATACGCGTAGCACAATAGGATCGTACCCACACGGAAGGGAAATCAATCACTACTCAACACTTCTTTCTAATCTAAAGAACGAATGAATTCAAGTTGTTATATCTACCTACTAGAATAAAATTGAAGTAATTAGCTATAAGAAAACACAAAGAACACACTTAAACATGGATTAAACTCTGTAGACTAAATAGTTAGGGAAGTAATGACTTATGCATTCAGGATTCAATACAATACTTGTTTGACAAGTGCATTCCTACAACCTAGTCACTTATATATAAATTATCCTCTCTCAAGGTATAATCGTGTATTTAATTAAGCTCAAGATTGCTCTCGCAATCATCAATGTATTAATTAAACCAACAAGACCAAGACTAGTGCAATTCCTATTCTAGCGGCTTGGCATGGAATAAGATTTATTGTTGTATAGACCAGAACCAAATCTTTTTGCATTCATACAATCTACTAGTTATGAAAACCATCTCAATTAACATTAACCTCTCGATTCTCCGGTAATCCTAGATTATGTTAAGGGTGACTAGGCCTTCACAATTCAATTCGAACCAGTTTTCACACTAAAAACTAGCACAAGTCATTCAAGCATCATATCAAACATATATCATAAATTCATCATCACTCCCCTAGCCCTAGGGGTTTAGCTACTCGTAATTAAAGCAAAACTCCTAAAACTAAAATAAAGTGCATTAAGGAAATTCATGTTCATCAAACCAAGACAAGGTCTCAAAATTAAACTCATAAGCATTCAGTAAGAATCTGGAAAAATGAATCTAACATGAAACTTAACTAAAATCAAACTTAAAGGAATTACTTTGAGAAATTAAAGCAGTAAATAAACCGAAAAACCGAAATTGTTTAAGAACTTGATCTTTTCATATCTCAAAATTCTTTGAACAATTCTTCAAAACTCCAGAACTTCTCTCCTTAGGCTAGGTTAGGAACGGAAGAAGTCGACCCTCAAAAAGACTCCAAAATGCACTTAAATAGCTGTCTAAAATTCTGTCTCGCCGCCCTAGGTAACGGGCGTTACCTATTTACGTACAAACCTCGTTAACGCCCATTATTACCTTGAAATCATAATACTGCTTTTATAAGTGGTAACGGGTGTTACCACTTTTCCTCTGCCCAGGAATAACGGGCATTGCCACTCTGATTCGCCAAAAGTGTTGCTCATCTGTCTGTTAACGGGGGTTAACACCTTTGCTCTTCTAAGGGGTAACGGGAGTTACTCCTTTTTCCTCCAAAAATGCATGAATTTGTCTTGCTTTGCCTTTTCTTATCTCCTACTCAAAAAACACCTAAATGGAGCGAAATAGACACATAAACGCATCAAATGGCACAAAAGTATTCTCTAATCAACGCTTAAATCCATACAAATTTCACACTCAACAGGTTCACATGGCCACACTCTAAATATGCCTTCTATCTATGAAATCCATTCCTCGGCTCTAATATCATCACCTCCTCGGAACTGTGAAGGATTAAAAGTCCCAAATTCCCGGTATGAAGTCGATATAAAATCCATAGGTTATCCTGTAGATGAAGTTTGTCCTTGATTCACTTGGAATTGTTGAAACATAGCGGTCATGAACTCTTCGGCATTGAAAGGCAGACGAGGATGTTGATGTGAAGATTGACCGGAGTAATGTCGACGTGGAAACATCCGAAAAAGCTCAAAACTATAATACAAATATAGGTGCATGTCAATTAATAGGCGCATGTTCATGTGAACAATTAAGGCAAATAATACAAATAAGTCACGCAAAATGATGTTGTGAATGCAAACAAACATGAAATCCTATGCTAAACGACCTAGACAGACCAGACACGATGCCAGAGCTCCGGTTTTGCAACCAAGAGCTCTGATACCACTTTAGATTTAGCACCCCGGAGCACAAAGCACTACACACCCCGCAATGTAGCCCGACACGTGTAACGAAATGAAAACTCCGCACATGTACCAAGCTACAACGAACGGGGTGACAAACAAAAACACAAACATTAGCTAGGCGGTCTTGACCCTAATACAGAGCGCGCATAAAATCAAAATCAAATTCGGAAGCAACAGGAACAACATATACAATCATACATGCTCGAATTACTATAAATTATACAAATCATGCCCATCCAAGGCCAAATAAATCATAGGAGGTTCTGAACTTGAATTATAAATCATAATTTATATAAACGTCCTACAAATCATAAACATAAAACCAATGCGAAATGCAAAGATGCAAAGACCCGACTGACCAACTCGAACAAAACTAAACAAAGGACCGCTGCCTAGCACGCACCAACCTGCACCTGCAAACTCAACAAAACAGAAGGGGGAAAAGAAGACAACTAGGAAGGGTCAGTCCTAGAGACTGGTGAGGGGGCTAACACACTCACACATACGTATACATAGAGCATAACATATTCAATATTAGAAGTTTCATGAACCGGGGCATGGTTTTTGCAATCCGAAACATTTGACACGTGATACTAGATATGAGGAAAAGAGTTAAGGCCGAAGGCCAAAATCAACCAAATTTTAGTACTTATAAATCCACTCCCGTTTCACAAACCAAGTTCAAAATCACACACACAACTCGGCGAGCACGAGCCTCAGATCACCCTAACTCCATTCATAAATCAAAGATTTAAATCAAAAGTAAAACATAATTCAGAATCAAATAAACATACCTCTCCTCCTTCCCCTACCATCAGACATACAGTATGGGTCGTGAGTTTCATGACGCTCACGCTCGAGGACTCCTTCCCCTACCAAGCCTCCTAGTGGGTTCAGGGTCGATCCTTAAGTTGAAGACCGTACTAGGGACTACCCGACGGCCCACACCGTCTCGGGTCTCCTTCGCACGAATCTCCGGGGCCCATCTAATTGATCAAATTGTTCAAAAGTTCAAAATTTCTTAATTTTCAAGATCCAACATAACTCGCGGTTTCAAAAAAGACTCACACCAATCCTTTTCAAAATAAACGAACGAAAATATTTCTTACCTATATATAAAAGAGTTTTCAAATATTTCATAACAAAAGGGCCAAAATCCTACAAAATACGTATCAAACACATATCTAAGTACTTATACATACGTACGTCGCATGCGGGCTTAAATCACATTAGGGTTGTAGGTCGTAATAACTAAAAGAAAGAAACCTCACCTTGTCGAACCACACGGACGAAGCAAATCGGAACACACCTAAAAGACCGCCTACTTTCCCACGAAACAAAGCACTGAACAAACCAAAGGACGAAAGACGGACTTAGACTCACAAATGAACTATATAGATACTCGGCATATGCACTTGGATGTAAAAGATGTATAAGAGATGCAACGAATTACCATATAGTGCCTGCAAATGCATATCAAATCATACGTCTCCTAAATAATGCTAAATAAATACATAAATTCATGCAATAGACATAACACATCATAAAACATATTAGGCATGCATTCATACAACAAAGGAGCCAAAGAAATATCAAACGAGATAAGAAAATGGCACATTGATGCATGCTAGCACATTAAAGGGCATATAACGCAAATTAGGTCATATATCACACGTAAAAGCATCAAACTTACCAAAATAAATTCAAAAATTCCATATAACATGCATAACATGTCATACAACATGCTAACAAGGCATTTCATATCATATAGGAGCAAAGAAAATCATACAAGGCACTTAAACGAAGCATGAAGTCATATACGCACGTTAAGGTAGCACGTTGCACGTATGAGAGCATAAATCGAAAACGAACACATAAATCAAGCCATAAATTCATAACATAGCATGTAACACATAATATGACAAGTTAGTAACATATATTAAACATATAAGAGATAAGAAAGACAAGCAAAACACGAACAAACCGGAAAACAAACGGCAACACAACAACTCGAAACATGTATGAAATAGGGTCTTTGGCGCGACCCAAAAAAAAACAATGGTGGTCGCAGGCATGAACACCAACACCTCCAGCAGCCCAAAAGTTGAAACATGGGTAAAAGTAGGTCGCGGCCTCTACCAAAAATGAACGGTTCCCCGTTGTGGCCGCGACTGTAACGCCCCGTTTTCAATTTATGCATTATGTGATAATTTATCTACATTTCATAATATTATATGTATTATATTTCTACGCATTTATGTGAACTATCCTTAACGTGAAATTTACATGAAATAATTGATAATGTGCTTAATTGATATTATGTGATATTATATGCATTATATACGTTTATGTATTTGCACGAATTGGCACTAACGTGGTAAGTACGTGAATTAATTGATAAGTGATTAAATGCTTTTATATGACTTTACTTGTTCATTTCATAAAAATATGGACTTAATTGCATTTTATAATTTGGGACTTTGATGATCATATTCCATGGAATGGAACTTATTTGCATTAATTCATTAATTAAGTGACCTAAGTGCAAAATGTGATGAGTCACATGTGTTAGTGGAAGACTTTTGCATATATCTTCATCCCTTTCATTCATTCATCATTTTTTTTCATTAAAAATCCCACACATATACACACACTATATCACGGTTTTCACACCAAGGGAAGGGAAGGAAGAGATTTCATCACTTCAAGCTAGATTGTTGGAGGAATTTCATGCTTGGAAGCATCATCATCATCATCCCATTATTTCTTCCCTTCTTTCTATCATTTTAAGGTATAGTTGGATTATTTAATTGAATCTCTTGAATATATATATGATTAGGGTTTATTGGTTATTTGATGGTTTCTTGTGTATAAGTGATTAGAACCATGCTTAGGATCATTAGTCTTGAAGCTTGCATGAGTTCTTAAATAATATGGAAGTTGGAGTTCATGATTTTATACGGGTCTTTGATTGATGATTCCTTGATGATTTGAGCATGGTTTAATGGATTATATGAAGCCTAATTGATATATAGGGGTTACATGCATGTTATAGGTTTGTTTTGGGGGTTTTGGTTGAGCTTTCTTGGGAGTATGCTCCCCTTTTCTTCCCTTCCCGAACTAGCCCTGTTTTCTACTGCGCGCTGTTGACACGGGCGTGTCAACTTTCTCTTCTTCAGCGTGACACGGGGGTGCAGGATGGTCTGGGTTGTCTGTACCGTGCCACGGGGGTGTCACGGATTGCTTTGTAATGGTGACACGGGTGTGTCACCTTCTGTTCGCATGCATGTTGTCCGCTGTACCGTGACACGGGGGTGTCACGGCTTAGTGTATTTTGGTGGCACGGGCGTGTCACCCTCTGTTTCATGCATATTGTTTTGCATGCATGGCTGTACGTGTATGTGTTATATATACATATATGTTGGTTATATATTAATTGTTATTTGGTTAATTGACTGTATTTAATTGTTTATTCCCTAATTGTGAGTTCGAATGAATTGAATGAATGAGTGAATGACTTGAACGTATGATTTAATTTCTTAATAGTGCACATGAACATTTTCATATCATAATCATTTCATTTCCGTGCGTCCTATTTGGTACATTTTGAGTCGTGTCTCACGGACAATTGTCTTTCTTGCACAGACCAGCTTCCTGGTGACGAGGAACAGGCCCTGTGAACTGTTTCCTTGTTTGTTTTGGGTCGTTCAGGTGAGGTTTAATTCTAGATACATAGGACCCGTATAACCCTATGTGAAGTTTTAAGCCAAAACCTATCTATATATCTATAGTTTTCAAATGATTTATCAAAGATTGATGGAACTGATTGATTGATTGATTGATTGGGCGAGTATTGTATTGCGCTGTGGGCCCGAGGGTAGTGGCTCGAGCCAACCGGGAAAGCATGGGCTGACGGGTAACTCGAGAGCTACTCTCACCAAATTGGGATGACCCCTGAACCCCCTAGGAGATTAGGGGAGGAAGGAGTTCCGGGCTTAGGGATTCATGTACCCTCTGCCCAGACTGATTGGATGGTGGGGCCTTGCAATCCCACCATCACCCGGAGGAAGAAGGATGGACTGAAACTGCTAATTGTGCACCGTAATGAATTGTATGATCACCTAACTATTGAACAATTGATTGATTGATTGTACACAGTCGGAGTAAGGTTGGAGAATTGCCCTCACTCGCCGGGCCACAATTGATTGTATTGAATTGTTAAATTAATAAACTGAATTAGTTGTAACCTCAGGCGATTGTATCTCTTGCTTTATTAAATTGTATTGTTATTTCCCCAAAATTATTACCCGAGATTATAACTTGCATGTATGTGCTCTTATATTTATTTATAACCCCTCGCTCAGTCCGTGTTGTACTGACACCTCAACTTTTCAGCTTTGTAGGTTCCTGTACAGATATTTTATATATTTTGTAGCATGCCTTCTCACTTGTATTAGAGATGATATTGTATTGATATGGAATGTTGGTATCTATTAGTAAATAAATAAATATGGTACCTATAAGTATTGAATGATGTATTGCTTCCGCGTTTATCTACTCTGAATTGTTGGTTTGGTTTAAATTGAGGGTACCCGCCTAGCCTTGTGTAGTTTTTTATTGTCTCCCGTTCGCCATAGCTTTGGTTCATGTAAGGATTGACCATTTCATATGTGGATTGAGGCTATGGTGCGGGGGATGTGGCGCCTAGCGTTCCGGGTGCTACATCCCAAGGTGGTATCAGAGCCCGCTTGTAAAACCGCGGTTCTAGTGTTGTGTCTCGTGAGTCTAGGTCGAACGACATAGGATTATTTGATAACTTGCGAGTCTTGCATCTTATTTGGGACTGCTCGAACTTATTTAAATTTTTTTGAACTTACCTGAACATCTTTGAGCTACTTGATAACTTGTGCATAACATTGATTCGTGTCACTACTTGTTGATTAGTTGACCTTCTATGGGTTGGAAATTTATATGTTCAACATGTTTATTTAAACTTTTGTAGAATTTATGTGTCAACGTGTTTTATCTTAAATTTTGTTGAATTATTTAACGCATTTTACATCAAATTCATGGCTTTGGTGTTAACTATGTGACATGAGCATACGTTAACTGCATGCATTTATTTTAAAAATGAGTTGTGATTGATAGGATACGAAGATAATATCAAACCACGGCCAATTTCTACAGCTACAACCATTCATCATAAGCTCCACCTCAAGTCGAATGATGCAAGGAAGGTGTCAGGGATGACATATAAGGGGGTTAAGATTTATGGCCTTCTCTAACTGTAGCTATGGTTCGAGGGTTAGAATCCGGAGTGGTATGCTGATTTATGAGGAAAAGGTTGCAACTTCTATCAGAAATGATGATTTCTCAATGAGGATTATCTAATTCGGGGATGGAGCAAAGAAAATCTTGGAGGTATTTGGATTCGAGCTTCACACCAACAAAAGACGATGACCTTCAAGAGAACTTAAGGCAAAGTAGGCTTGTTGAGGGATAAGCAATGAAGATTGTCAAAGAAGGTTCGGATGAAATAGAATCAGTGGATGATGGAAATACCGATCACCAAGGAAGAACTTTTAAGTAAATCAAGTCATTAGTAGTCAAACTTGGGCAAGAAGAAGAAGGGGCGAATTTAGGACTTTGGATTTCGGGAAAAGAAAGTAGGTGAATTAGAGGAAGTTAAGAGCACCGATGGTTTCAAGTTCATGGAAAGTCAAGATGTTAAAGGTTTATCTTCGGGCGGGTTGGAGTTCATTTTCCAGATCTAAGCCAAATTATCGTGTTATGAGCGCAAGTTGAGAGATCATATGGAGCAACAAATGGAAAAAGTAAATTGAGAGGACTTCAACCGAGATAACGCCTAAAGAAAGTCGGGACAACAATGGGAGATTAGTCCCTTGAGAGAAGTTGGGATACTAACTTCATAAGTGGAAAAGAATTTGAATTCAAGAATTATAATCTCGGATTATAAGGTTATACGAGTGATACAAGGAAACTTCGATCGAGGAGATAACTATGGTGAAGAATTGGGTTCAAGAAATTTCAATCCTGGGCGATAGAAATGGATGGGTTGATGATAGAGAATTTTGAAGAATTGGAAGACCGTGGGGAAAACAAGAAATGTTCAACCATTCGGGACAAGTTTATGGTTCAACAAACAAGGAACAAATATCAGGTTAAAGCTATCACTACAACGATGACAGGTTCAAAGCACCCATAAGCACGTGCATCATGTATCGCATTCAATTAGCTAATATCTTTTATTTATACGTGCGTGCATCTTTAATTGACATAATTTCTTCAACATGTCGTATCCTTAATTGTTTAAAGAGTGCTACATACAATAGCATCTTAATCCACCATGCATTGTTTAGTGTTTACTTGATAGGGGATCTTCTCCACTTAATTTATTGAGTGTTGCTCCGATCGGGTCTGGCTTAAAATAATTGAGGAAATACATGGGTGGCAAAGTGTGGGTTTAAAAAGGAAAGAGTCATCGAGAAGTTGAGAAAAGTGGACAGGAGTTAGAATGGAAGAAGTTGTCACTTCAAAAAAATAAACGTGAAATGAAATGTCCGAACAAGTGGCGAGATTTGAAATCGTTGATATCAAGGAAGTTGAGTCGATCGGGGAAATGACTTCAAATTTATGGCTGTGCTCAAATGGATTACATTTATTACAAGCAACAATAAAAAAAATTGTAAGGGTTACAAATAATAGGGTTACTTGAAAGCAACAACAAGGGATGAATTAGGAGATTGAGATGCTTGATGACCTCCAAGGTCAGGATGAGAAATGGAAGAGATCATGATTTTTATAAGTTGATTAAGTTTACTTTGATCAAAGGTAAGAATTTTTCAAGGAAAACGACTGTCATTCAAGATTTGCACGAAGTGACCAAAGAGGTGCGACACTATTACCATGGTACAAGATGAAAACAACTCGACAGAAACATTCTCTGTCGCAAAGGATCACATGAGAGTTACTTGAACCGGGAATATTATGAAGGATAAAAATTAGACCTCGAGTTATCAAATAATTAGCCCGGGCATCGGAGGTGGCCAACTATAATTTGTGAGAAGAATGAGTAGGTCGGATTGCTATCAAGTACATATTCAAGAAGTGAATCTTCGAACTGTGGTGATAGAAAGTATAGAAATTAGATCGCGGGATGAAGATTGAGTAATTATTGAAGTATATACATGCGTTAGGCATTTGAGAGTTGGCATTTTGGTTAGAAGGGATCCCGATCAAAGAATCAAGTATTGAATCAAGTTAATGCCACTGAAGTTTTCTAAGACCATGGTGAACGGTACACCAAAACATGCATATCATGTGCAATGTACATTTTATTATCACCACGTATGGTTCTTTGTATTTGTTAATTGCTTTTGTAAGACTAGTTGGTAGTTGACTTCTTCTACTTGTTCATTTCGTGAAGTTCTGTATGAATGTTTAATTAAGTCTTCTTTGCGATCCTTGCTTTTGTGAGAGTCGGGATACTCTCCTTGCTTTTGTGAGAGTCGGGATACTCTCCTTGCTTTGGTGAGAGTCGGGGTACTCTCCTTGTTCTGTGAACGTCGGGGTGCTCTCCTTGCTTGTTTGAGAGACGGGATTCTCTCTTTGCTTGTTTGAGAGACGAGGCTCTCTCACCGCTTGCTTTAAGATTTAGAACTCGAGTATGGACCTGGGGACCAGGTCCTCTTAAGGGGGAGAGAGTTGTAACGCCCCGTTTTCAATTTATGCATTATATGATAATTTATCTACATTTCATAATATTATATGTATTATATTTCTACGCATTTATGTGAACTATCCTTAACGTGAAATTTACATGAAATAATTGATAATGTGCTTAATTGATATTATGTGATATTATATGCATTATATACGTTTATGTATTTGCACGAATTAGCACTAACGTGGTAAGTACGTGAATTAATTGATAAGTGATTAAATGCTTTTATATGACTTTACTTGATCATTTCATAAAAATATGGACTTAATTGCATTTTATAATTTGGGACTTTGATGATCATATTCCATGGAATGGAACTTATTTGCATTAATTCATTAATTAAGGGACCTAAGTGCAAAATGTGATGAGTCACATGTGTTAGTGGAAGACTTTTGCATATATCTTCATCCCTTTTATTCATTCATCATTTTTTTTCATTAAAAATCCCACACATATACACACTATATCATGGTTTTCACACCAAGGGAAGGGAATGAAGAGATTTCATCACTTCAAGCTAGATTGTTGGAGGAATTTCATGCTTGGAAGCATCATCATCATCATACCATCATTTCTTCCCTTCTTTCTATCATTATAAGGTATAGATGGATTATTTAATTGAATCTCTTGAATATATATATGATTAGGGTTTATTGGTTATTTGATGATTTCTTGTGTATAAGTGATTAGAAGCATGCTTAGGATCATTAGTCTTGAAGCTTGCATGAGTTCTTGAATAATGTGGAAGTTGGATTTCATGATTTTATATGGGTCTTTGATTGATGATTCCTTGATGATTTGATCATGGTTTAATGGATTATATGAAGCCTAATTGATATATAGGAGTTATATGCATGTTATAGGTTTGTTTTGGGAGTTTTGTTTGAGCTTTCTTGGGAGTATGCTCCCCTTTTCTTCCCTCCCCGAACTAGCCCTGTTTTCTGCTACGCTATTGACACGGGCGTGTCAACTTTCCCTTCTTCAGCGTGACACGGGGGGTGCTGGATGGTCTGGGTTTTTCGTACCGTGACACGGGGGTGTCACGGATTGCTTTGTAATGGTGACATGGGCTTGTCACCTTCTATTCGCATGCATGTTCTCCGCTGTACCGTGACACGGGGGTGTCACGGCTTAGTGTATTTTGGTGGCACGGGCGTGTCACCCTCTCTTTCATGCATATTGTTTTGCATGCATGGTTGTACGTGTATGTGTTATATATACATATATGTTGGTTATATATTAATTGTTATTTGGTTAATTGACTGTATTTAATTGTTTATTCCCTAATTGTGAGTTCGAATGAATTGAATGAATGAGTGAATGACTTGAACGTATGATTTAATTTCTTAATAGTGCACATGAACATTTTCATATCATAATCATTTCATTGTCGAGCGTCCTATTTGGTACATTTTGAGTCGTGTCTCACGGACAATTGTCTTTCTTGCACAGACCAGCTTCCTGGTGACGAGGAACAGGCCTTGTGAACTGTTTCCTTGTTTGTTTTGAGTCGTTCAGGTGAGGTTTAATTCTAGATACATAGGACCCGTATAACCCTATGTGAAGTTTTAAGCCAAAATCTATCTATATATCTATAGTTTTCAAATGATGTATCAAAGATTGATGGAACTGATTGATTGATTGATTGATTGGGCGAGTATTGTATTGCACTGTGGGCCCGAGGGTAGTGGCTCGAGCCAACCGGGAAAACATGGGCTGACGGGTAACTCGAGAGCTACTCTCACCAAACTGGGATGACCCCTGAACCCCCTAGGAGATTAGGGGAGGAAGGAGTTCCGGGCTTAGGGATTCATGTACCCTCTGCCCAGACTGATTGGATGGTGGGGCCTTGCAATCCCACCATCACCCGGAGGAAGAAGGATGGACTGAAACTGCTAATTGTGCACCGTAATGAATTATATGATCACCTAACTATTGAACAATTGATTGATTGATTGTACACAGTCGGAGTAAGGTTGGAGAATTGACCTCACTCGCGGGCCACAATTGATTGTATTGAATTGTTAAATTAATAAACTGAATTAGTTGTAACCTCGGGCGATTGTATCTCTTGCTTTATTAAATTGTATTGTTATTTCCCCAAAATTATTACCCGAGATTATAACTTGCATGTATGTGCGCTTATATTTATTTATAACCCCTCACTCAGTCCGTGTTGGACTGACACCTCAACTTTTCAGTTTTGCAGGTTCGTGCTAGGCGGGAATTAGAGTCTAGAGTGTCTTTAATTCGGGTCTAGCACACTTCATCACACATTTTGTTTCTGTATAGATATTTTATATATTTTGTAGCATGCCTTATCACTTGTATTAGAGATGATATTGTATTGATATGGAATGTTGGTATCTATTAGTAAATAAATAAATATGGTACCTATAAGTATTGAATGATTTATTGCTTCCGCGTTTATCTACTCTGAATTGTTGGTTTGGTTTTAATTGAGGGTACCCGCCTAGCCTTGTGTAGTTTTTTATTGTCTCCCGTTCGCCATAGCTTTGGTTCATGTATGGATTGACCATTTCATATGTGGATTGAGGCTATGGTGTGGGGGATGTGGCGCCTAGCGTTCCGGGTGCTACAGCGACCCCCGACGCAACAGTAGCAAAACAGGAGAACAACAGCACAAATCCAACAAAAACTAATCCTAAACCAATCTAGCAAGCAAGCGAAAGATCATACAACAAATATACATCATATTCAGGTCATATATCATGCAAAAATCGAACTAATCATGCAAGGAATGGAAGAAAATGGATCAAACATTCATGCTCTTCATTTTCTCATACAAAGCAATATATGGTATCCTCAATTAAATGAACCTAAATTCTGAAATGAGTTCATATAATTCATAATGGATGTTTTAAGATCATTTATGATGCATCAAACCAACAAGAATTATGAGTTTTCATGCCAAATTCATCAAACTCCACAAACCCTTACTATTCATCTAATGAACCATAGCAAGCTTTAAACTCCACCAAATTCAGCAAATAAGCACTTAAAACAAATAGGAGAAGATGGGGAACAAGATACCAGACTTACCTTTCGAATTTGAGACAAATCGGATGTGTACGGAGCAAGAAATTGCAGAATGAATAGTGCTTTCCCCCTTTCTTCTCTCTCTCGACTGAACTGCTGCTTTCTGCTTCTTTCTTGCCTTGAGTCCGAAATGGGGAGCAAATGGGTGGATAGATGGTTAATTTAGGGTCAAATGGGTTCAAGTATGGGGCGATTCGGATAAGAAACGGGTCGGTTATGATTAAAACGGGCGTACATGGGAAATCTGTAACAAGGGTCGTATTTCCGGCAAAATTCAGAGGATCAAACGAGCTTCAAAAATTACAAAAGTGGGTTCCTAGCTTAAATTTTTCGTTATGAGTCCAACGCCTCTTCCTGAATTCAAATCCGAATTCGCGAGCCCAAGTTAAGCCTTCCGGAACTTAAGGCGCCCTAAAACAAGTTAGGCCCTCGAATCCCTTAACAAATAAAACGGCTCAAAAACCGTATCAAACAAACTCAAAACATCAAACGAACATGTAGACAAATTCATAATAAACATATTTCATGTATATCACATAATCACATACTTAGGAGAAAATATGGGGTCGAACGAATCGAACAGGGAAGCAAACGGGGTCAAAACGAACAAAAACTTAACAAAGTGTAACAAATAATTATTCAAATAATCAATTAGGCATTAATCAATTTAGTAAACACATAGAAGCATAAATAAATTAATTAAACGCATACGAAATACTCTCGAAAGTGCTTACCTGTACGTCTCAGACGAGCGGGATGTTACACTGGAAGTTGCAAACATGGGGCGTCACAACCTCTCCCACTTATGATGACCTGGTCCGCAGGTCTATTGCCTCGAGTTTTGGACACTTAAGCAGCTCTCCCGTGTTAATCCCATGCGGGTTAGCAACTCCCAGTCAGGAATTAGTTCGGAAAAGGTCTTCAAGCAACAAGGGGTCTTCAACTGCTATTAAGTCACGACCCTTAACTCACTGGAACCTAAACACTCGAAAATCTAAACTGCCACTAGATCAAATTAAACAAGTAGCAAGCAACAATGAGAGAGTCCCGTCTCTCAAACAACCAATGAGAGAACCCCATCTCTCAAAAAAGCAACGAGAGAACCTCGTCCCTCGAACAAACAACGAGAGAACCCCGTCTCTCAAACACAAAGAAAGAGAAACTCCAAAACTCTGAAACAACAACACAACAACCCAAGAGAACAATTAAATAAACAAGTACATAAATACCACACAATGGACAGGTAAGAAATATCAAATTAATCAAGTATCATTCATACAAAAGCAGTTAATACAACAAGCGATCAAAGCACGTGGCATCAAGAAATTATTCAAATTTGAGTTGCATGTATGCATATGCTGTAACATCCCAACTCCGCGGCTTTCCAGGTACGAACATCACGAGTGTGATAAGTGCCCTTTTAATTAATTAAGCATGAAATTATATGACGTATGTGCCTTTGGAATGAGCATTATGTGTTTCATTTTTAAAAGTTTACGTTTTAGCCCCTTTTTACTTCGTTTTAACTCGTTTGAACTCCGTTTTCAATCCCGATTTTTCTAACAACTTGCCATGCATGAATTATGTGGATTATGAACGTTTTTATATGATTTATACTTGTTTTAGAGTTTGTTTTATTTGGTTCCCGACTCATTTTGTAAAATGGGATTTGTTAGTGGCACGAGGACCTAACTTGTTTTAGCGCACCTTGTGTTCCGGGAGGCGTAACTCGAGATCGGGAATTCGGATTCGAATTCCGGAAGATGAGTGAAGATATGAATCCAAGGAACCTAACTTTGTAATTTTCTAAGCCCATTTGATCCTCTGAATATCATCCGAAACGAGCACCTTGCACTAAGAGACATCTTTGTTGACTAATCTTGCTTTGTGGGCCCTATTTTAACTCTAGCACCCCAAGCGGTGGGTTACCACACCCCCGTACAATGACCCGACACGTGTATGAAATGGAATGTCCGCACACGCACCAAGCCACAGCGAACGGGTGACAAATGAAAAAAACCAACCTAAGCTAGGCGGTACCTAAACCCTGTACAAGTGCAATTATGCAAAACCTGAATGCGGAAGCGAAACCAAAAAACAAAATCTCAAAAACTTTAATCAGCAATAATAATTCATATATTTCAAAAGGTAACTCAACATTAACTAAACGGGTTCAATTGTCCTAGAAACCTGTCCCGATCAAACATATAATCAAAACGGGTTCATCTAAACCGAGCACCTGTCCTAACCTATCCCGAAATTCATACATCCAAATTATAAGTACCAACCTGCATAATATATACATATCATATACATAGTTTCCTTCACAAATCAAAAAAAGGTATTTAACAAATCAAACAGACCGACACAGACTCGACAAACCCGACTCAAAGCCGCCTAGCTCAAACCTGCAAGAACTGACAAGTGGAAAAGAAGGGGGAGGGTCAGTCTCTAGAAGACTGAGCGAGCAGGAGCGATAAATATATATAAAAACATGCGCATGCAAGTAATAAATCCCGAGCAAGGTTTTATTTAAAGTTAGTTCCCAAAAAGGGTAAGAGAATAACTAAGCGATGCTCGGACTTTACGACTAATCATATTAAATTCATTAAGTTCATAATTCATACATAAACATAAAGGCTCGGCGAGTGAGCGTGCATTATCTCCAACCAAACTCCGACCGTGTACGACAAATATCATTGATACATTAAATAGGTGATCATGCAATATATCATAAGACACACAAATCATATATCATATCCTAAAACATATTCGTTTGGGCAATCCGTGTCCCGGCCTTCCCGCACGGTGCCTATCAATCATAACATAATCATAATCATAAAATAAGTTCCAACCTTCTTTCTCCGGGTGCCGACCACCTCATACATAGGCCAATGGGGTTTCATGACTCCCCCAAGGGCATTCAGCTCCCATTCCCTGCTAAACCTCCTAGCGAGGGCCGGTATCACAGTAAAACATAGTAGAACTAGTACATGGTATCACCGTCGGCCCATGCCTTCCCGGTTAGCCACATGTACTAAGTCCCTGGGCCCGTGAACATATCATACATGCATAATCTCGCCAAAACATTTCAATTCATAAGAAACATAACATATTTCATAATTCATTTAAAAAGGGTTTACTCGGTCATAATTTACTCGATGACTCTACTTTAAAAGTAATAAATATATATACATAAGGTTTTGGCCAAATTTGTCACATAAGGTTGTATGGTTCAGTCTGTAACTAGAACGAAAACACCCTCACCTGGAACCACACGAAGTCAAACCAAAAGCAAATGATCCACCCCGGAACCTGTACGACCACAAGTCACCACCCCGGGTGCACCTGTACCAACTGAATACACAAAACACAGTACAGAACTCAGACTCAGACTCAGACAACCATATAAAGAGGCACGGCACATGCTTAAGCACTTAAGAAATGCAATCACATAAGCAAAGTTCACATTCATACTAATTACTTGAGAAATAAAATATCACATAACTCAACATATTCATAAAACACATCAAGAGGTGTTCTTATGCACAATTAATTCAAACAAACAAAATGGAAAGGCAATGCATGTCACATTATTTCATATAAATTCATATATCAAATAACCAATACATATTCGTACGAATAACTTATTTCTTATGTACAAAAGTTTCTAATTAATCATATAAGTTTCATAAAATTCCTATATCGCATTATAGGTTTATTTTAAATTAAGTAATTAAACCTAAATTACAAAGTTTCAAATTAAATCACCCAAGACATACTAATTCAATTCTGACTAAATCATAAATTGCATAACAAATTCTTATATCATATAATAAATTCCAATTCAATTTAAGTGATTAGACTAATTAAAAAGCTCAAGCTTAGGCATAATAATTTCTCTCAATCGAAATCATGATTAGCATATTTGTTTACCAATTAACAAGGATTAATTGAAGTCATACAATTTATATGTTTAGTGAAATTACACGAACACCCCTTCTACAAGGGCTAAATTAAATCTAATGGCATGAAACGAAACTAATATCACCAACAATCATGAAATCATACATTCATCATTTATTACATATTTTCAAATACCATACAGTGCATATTCATTACTTTATCGAGCATACAACAACGAATTACATTTTAAAACAATTAACAACTAATGCAATTTCGGTATAACGGTTGTTCAATTTACAATTCAAAGCATCAATACATATCATGTAGCACCCCAAGCGATGGGGCACCACACCCCCGCACTATGGCCCGACACGTGTACGAAATGGAAAGTCCGCACACGCACCAAGTCACAACGAACGGGTGACAAACAAAACCCAACCTAAGCTAGGCGGTACCTAAACCCTGTATAAGCGCAAATATGCAAGACCTGAATACGTAAGCGATACAAAATATGAATTCTCAAAAACCTTAATCAGCAATCATAATTCATATATTTCAAAAAGTAACTCAACATCAGCTAAACGGGTTCAACTGTCCTAGAAACCTGTCCCGATCAAACATATAATCAAAACGGGTTCATCTAAACCGAGCATCTGTCCTAACCTGTCCCGAAATTCATACATCCAAATCATGAGTACCAACCTGCATAATATATACATATCATATACATAGTGTCCTACCCAAATCAAAACAAGGTATTTAACAAATCAAACAGACCGACACAGACTCAACAAACCCGACTCAAGACCGCCTAGCTCAAACCTGGAAGAACTAAAAAGTGGAAAAGAAGGGGGAGGGTCAGTCTCTAGAAGACTGAGTGAGCAGGAGTGATAAATATATATAAAAACATGCACATGCAAGTCATAAATCCCGAGCAAGGTTTTATTTAAAGTTAGTTCCCAAAATGGGCAAAAGAATGACTCAGCAATGCTCAGACTTTACGACTATTCATATTAAATTCATTAAGTTCATAATTCATACATAAACATAAAGGCTCGGCGAGTGAGCGTGCATCATCTCCAACCAAACTCCGACCGTGTACTACAAATATCATTGATACATTAAATAGGTGATCATGCAATATATCATAATACACACAAATCATATATCATATCCTAAACAAATTCGTTTGGGCAATCCGTGTCCTGGCCTTCCCGCACGGTGCATATCAATCATAACATAATCATAATCATAATCATAATTAAGTTCCAACCTTCTTCCTCCGGGTGATGGCCGGGTGATCGGCCCGAACCATCTAATCATTGACCAAAAGGGGTTACATGACTCCCCAGATGGCACTTAGCTCCCTTTCCCCGCCAATCTCCTGGCGAGGTCCGGTACGGCCGTTAAATATAAATGGAATCAGCACATGGGATCACCGTCGGCCCTTGCCTCCCCGGATAGCCACATGTACTGAATTCCTGGGCCCGTGAACATATCATACATGCATAATCTCACCAAAACATTTCATTTCATAAGAAACATAACATATTTCATAATTCATTTGAAAGGGTTAACTCGATCAATATTTACTCGATGACTTTACTTTAAAAGTAACATATATATAATCATAAGGTTTTGGCCAAAGCTTTTTACATAAGGGTTGTAGGGTTTAATATATAACTAGAACGAAAACACCCTCACCTGGTACCAAACGAAGCCAACCCAAAAGCAAATGGTCCACCCCGGAACCTGCACGACCACAAGTCACCACCCCGGGTGCACCTGTACCAACTGATCACACAAAACACAGAACCAAAACTCAGACTCAGACTCAGACAACCATATAAAGACGCACGGCACATGCTCAAGTACCTAAGAAATACAATCACATAAGCCAAGCTCATAATCATACTAATTACTTGTAAAATAAAATATCGCATAGCTCAACATATTCATAAAGTAGATCAAGAGATGTTCTTAAGCACAATTAATTTAAATAAACAAAATGGAAAGGCAATGCATGTCACATTATTTCATATAAATTCATATATCAAATAACCAATTTATATTCGTACGAATAATGTATTTCTTAAGTGCAAACGTTCTAATTTAATCATATAAGTTTCATACAATTCATATATCGCATAATAGGATTATTTCAATTTAAGTGATTAGACTAATTAAAAAAAGCTTCAAGCTTAACCATAATAACTTATCTTAATCGAAATAATAATTAGCATAATTGTTTATCAATCGACAAGGATTAATTGAAATCATACAATTTATACGTTTAGTGAAATTACACATACACCCCTTCAAGTTTAAACAAATAGCATGAATTCAACATATCGGGGTCCAATTTGCGAACCAATATATTCATACATATCGCACTTCACTTAATACATGATTTTATATCCGTTGGCATACATATTGATCGACAAATACAACAATACACAATTTATTGCAATTAAAACAATTAATTCCAAATATTCAAATTATATAAAATAAATCACAATAAATCAATCGGGTATCCGATTGACGAACGGAAAGTGGCGTTGAACTCACCACAACGAGAGGAACTTGCTGTCCGAAGGTCGCCGGAATGCTGCCAACGCAGCCGGACGAACAATCACCGGCCGCCACCGGAACACCGTCTCCGGTGGTCGGAAAAATCCCCGGAAGGACAGAAACGTGCGCCTCGGCCTGTTTGACAAAAGCCCTCAACAAATTTTAGCAAATAGCAAACACGTCGGACTTCGTTGACGAAAAACTGAACCAAATTCCAAGGACAAAAACTGAAATTAAATACAAACCGCGAAACAAAACTGAAATCCGAGCATACCGTTGGAAAACCCGTAACGAGCCCTACAAAAGCCCCAAGTCAAATCGCCGAAAAAATCGCGGGAAAAAGAAGCCGCCGGTCCAGGCCGGTTCACCACTAGTTCACCACCGGTCCGCCGCCAACGGCCGGTTCCTGGAATGCCACCGATGCCAAACGCTATGTTCCATTATTCCAAGCAACTTTTGTAAAGGGAGCACCACCAAAACCGGCCGGAAAATGGCCGAACCGTTACCCCAAAGCTGCGCCGCTGCTACCTTGCCGGAAAATCCCATTTCCGGTCACTTCCTTGCCAAGCCAATGCCAGAAATGGAACCAGGAGCCCGAAAAACCCTGGAAACCGTTGAAGTTCATCGGAAAAAATCACCGGAAAGCAGCGGGAGGAGCCGCGACCACTTCAGGCGGCGCGTGAGCCGCCGTCCAGCCACCAATGGCCGCGCTGTTAACACTGGAGTTGCGTCGGGAGTTCCTTGTTCAGGTGGGGTGGTGCGTGTCTGTCGAAAAACGTCGGAGACCGCCGCGAAGTGGCGGCGAAGTGGCGGGTGTTCGTTCCGCCGCCGCTGCTCTGCCGTAAAGCCACCACTGTTGGTTTTCAGTCCGTGATTCTTATACCATCGTGACGGGCTCGTCGAGTTGATAAATTTCCACTACTCACACTTCGAATTCCGTCGAGAAACAAGCGAGAACGAGCTAGTGTGTGTAATTACACCTCCACTGTGTGTGAACAGTAACTGATCGCTGTAGAAGACGGCTGAGGCTGGATCTGAAATTCTGGCATGCAAAACGAGGATCCGGGGTATATATCTTGGGTCCTCGTACGCAAAAACGATCGGAAGAACGGGCTAACGAAGTCAGAATGGGGCAAACTTAGAGTCTACAGACTCGTCTCGATGTCCCAAACGCAAAAGAGGGGTCAAAGAGGTCGAACTCTCGACCGAACGAGAAATGACCGAATAACCCCTAAAAAAAAGAAAATTACAAACAGGCCCCTAAACTCTAAAAGAGTTCAAAATAGGGTCAGACAAAACACAAAATAATATAATTAGACACATAGTAAAGTTGGAATGTGGCATACCTTATACGTCGGACGAGCGGGGTGTTACATATCACATTTCATTTAATACATGATTTCATATCCGTTGACATACTTATTGATCGACAAATACAACAATACATAATTTATTGCAATTAAAACAATTAATTCCAAATATTCAAATTATACAAAATAAATCACAATAAATCAACCAGGCATCCGATTGACGAACGGAAAGTGGCGTTGAACTCACCACGACGAGAGGAACTTGCTGTCCGAAGGGCGTCGGAATGCCACCACCGGAACTAGCCGAACCGCCATGTACAGCTTCCGGACCACCACCTCCGGTGGTCGGAAAATTCCCCGGAAGGACAGAAACATGCGCCTCGGCCTGCTCGATAAAAGCCCTCAACCAATTTCAGAAAATACTAAACACATCAGACTTCATTGACGAAAAACCGAACTAAATCCCAACGACAAAAACTGAAATTAAACACAAACCGTAACACGAAAACAAAATCCGGACATACCATTGGAAAGCCCGTAGCGAGGCCTTCGAAAGCCCCTACCCAATTTGCCAGAAAAATCGCTGAAAAAGAGGGCCGCCGGTTCACGGCCGTCCAACACGGGTTCGTCGCCAAACACCGGATCTCGAGCCGGGGCCAATGCCATCAGCTATGTCTCATCTTTCTAAGCAACTTTCGTGAAGGAGCCAATACCAAAACCGGGCGAAAAAAGGGCCCAAACCGCCGCCGAAAGTCCGCCGCTGCGCCACTTGCCGGTTCAGCCACCTCCAGCCTTCGTTTGCTCAAACCGACCCCGGAATCGGACTCACCACGTTGAAAACGTCCGGAAAAGGTACCCCCTTGCCGGAGAAGACCGCCGGAGACTGCCAAACGCCGCTGCTACAGTAACGCGCCGCCACCGCGCGAACTTCGGTCGGCGCGTGCGCCGTGGTCCGACCACCGTTGGCCACGCCGCTGGAACTGGAATTGCGCCGGGAGGTCCTGTAACAGGTGGGTGGCGCGTGTCACGCATGGTCGCCGGAAACCGCCGCGAAAAGGCGACGAAGTGGCGGGTGTTCATTCCTCCGCCACTGCTTTGCTGTAGCGCCCACCATCGCTGATTTTCAGGTCCCGAATCTTGTACCATCGTGTCGGTCTCATCGAGATGATAAATTTTCACTACTCAAACGTCGAATTTTGCCGAGAAACGAGCGAGAACGGACATGTGTGCGTTTTCACACCTCCACTACGTGAATAGTACTGATCGCGGGAGGAAGATGACTGAGGTTGGAGCTGAAGTTTTGGCACGCAAAACGAGGATCCGAGGTATATATCTCGGGTCCTCTTACGCGAAAACGGGTTAACGAAGTCAGAATTGGCCAAACTTAGAGTCTAAGGAATCGTTTCGATGCCCCGAAGGCAATAAAGGGGTCAAAAAGGTGGAACTCTCTACCGAACGAGAAATGACCGGAAAACCCCTTAACAGAGAAAATTACAAAAAGGCCCCTAAACTCTAAAAGAGTTCAAAATACTGCCACGGAAAGCGCAAAATCACCGAATTAAACACATCAAAAGCTTGAAAAGTGACGTACCTTATAAGTCGGTCGAACGGGGTGTTACATTAACCCTAAACAAACCTAAACCATGACTTTATACCCTGAGTTAAGCCTCTCTCTGTCTCCCTTACCTGACCCATTTCGGCCCCCTCTCCCCAAGACAAAGAAATCAGCCCCAAATGTGAAGGAACAATAGAAGAGATGAAGAAAGAGGGTGCCTATTCACTTCCTCCAAGAATTGAACTCAAGCTTCATCAAATCTCTTACATTTGAAGAGGTAAGCTCACTTTTGACTCCTCCATGCTTATGTGGTTGTTTTAAGTTCCATTTTGCAAGATTTCACCATGGATTTCATGATATATGGCATATAGTGTGAATAGTAAGAGCTGGATGAATTTTGTGAATTCTTGTGATTTCTTTGAGTATGAAGCATGTTGTTATATCCTAAGACCTCATTTATTATATATATGAACTTGATTTGGATGGTAGGTGTGAGTTTATGACTTTTCCATTAATGAATTTGAAGGTTTTGCATGACTTGCTTCCATTTCACTCCTTGCTTGATTGTTGCTTCCTTGGTCCGATTTTATGGCTTTTAATGCATGACTTTTTCTTCATTAACCTTCAATTATGTATTAGCTTGAGTTTGGGATGAGTTCTTGGTGTGATTAGGGGTAAAATCTCGAGTTTTAGGCTGCTTATGCTAATACCGCCTGTGGATTTATGCTCTAAAACAAATCCATGGCGGTGGATAAGTAGTAGACTTGCTGGAATGATTTTGGCCCAGATCCATGTCCATGGGACTTTCCTTTGTTAAATATCCATGGGGGTGGATCTTGGAGCAGCCCTTTCTTTGTCCCGTACCTTGTTTTCTTGCCCGTTTTGCTCATTTCCCTCCCCGTACTTGTTCCCAATGTGATGAATACTTGTTTATATGTATGATATGCTTTGCTATGGCTTGTAATGCTTGAATACAATATGTTTTATGTGTTAATAACGTGTTATGTGTGTTTCATTGAGATTTTGAATTCGTTTGATTTGATTTGTGCCTTATGTGATGCAATGCGTACTCCTACGCGCATGATTGACTACGTACTTTTTTCGCTTACCTTGCATGTTATGTCTTTGCTCTTATATGAAATGTATGCTTGTGTAGCTTGATATATGACATGCTATATGTGTTGTATGATATGCATGAGTTTGTTTAACGTGAATTATGTTCCGATTTGCCTCAATATGACTTAGTGCAACCTAAGTGCTTGCCTTGTACCTTTTGAACTTGCTATGTGCTCTTATAGGAATATGAATCGGTGTGATATGATGAATCATATGACCTAAGATATGTCTCTGAGTGTTAAGTGTCCCGTGTGCTTGTATATGACTAAGCGCTATCTTTTGCTATTTTATGTGAATGCATTACCTTAATTGTGCACAAGAATGTGAGCTTTGCCTAAGTGATTGCATTCCTTAAGTGTGTAAGCATATGTCGTGCATCTATATGGTTCATTGTGAGTCTAAGTCTTGTGTTTGGCTTCAGTTTTGTTCAGGTGCACCCGGGGCGGTGTTTTGTTCGTGAAGTTGATTCCGTGGTGAATTGATCGTTTCGTCTCTCCCCCTTCCATGATCATTTTCCATTTTCCATTACTTGATCCCGCCGTGCGTCTTATATGTAGTAATGTTTTTGAATTATGGTCTCCTGTACGTGCATTGTCCCGTTTCTTGTCCAGTTATTCTCCAGGGCGGAGATTGTTGATCATGAGCACGTTCACGTGTCCACGAGTCGTTGTGTCGCCTGTCAGGTGAGGTTTACTTGCTAGATATATAGAACCTGTATAACCTTTATGTGATCTTTCGGCCAAAAAGGTACTTATATCTATAACTTTCGTGAAATCACTTATCATTTCAAGCAAGTCATGTTCATGAAAAGCAAGCAAACAAGCCATGTATCGTGCATGTTTTAGGCAAGCAGCATGACAGTTCATGTTGGGCCCAAGGGTAGTGACTTGAGCCAACCGGGAAAGCAAGGGTTGACGGGTAACTCTCGCGCTATCGTGACCACATTGGGATGACCCCTGAATCCACTAGGAGATTAGTGGAGGAAGGAGTTCCGGGCTTCAGGATTCATGTACCCTCTGCTCAACACGTCGTGGATGGTGAAGGCTAGCTACCTTCCCATCATTGGAGGGAGAAGGAGACTGGGGACGGGTCCGGCACCACGGATTGTCCTCGGGTTATTGCATGATTTTCATTCATTGATTGTATTGTCTGAAGACACCATTGCACTGGTGCTGTAGCACCCCGCACATGAGGCACCACATCCCCCGCACTATGGCTCAACACGAGTAACGAAACAGTAAATCCGCACCCGTATCAAACCATAGCGAACGGGAGACAAACATAAAAAAAAAACCTTCCTAAGCCAGGCGGAGCTAGACCCTGCAATGGTTACCAATCCACAAAATATAATGCAGCAAAGCCAAAGTCAACCATAAACGGAATTTGGGCTCTTCAGGCCTCTTTTAAAACATAACAATACCCCGTAAGAGCAATTCACTAACAATTTCATAATTATTCAAATTCATGATATAATAGAATGAATCATACATAATTCCAATACATAAATGAGTGCAGGGACTCTCCTAACTAACTCGACCACTTAAAGACTTCAAACACCTCCGCCTAGCCCGAAACTCCAAAGATCAAACCTGCACACTAAAAGAGTGGGGAGGGAGAGGGGTCAGTCTCTAGAAGACTGAGTGAGCTGGAGCAATACATATATATAAAACATGCACATGCAAGTCATAAATCCCGAGCAAGGTTTTATTTGAATTTAGTTCCCAAAAAGGGCAAGAAAATAGATAAACAATGCTCGACTTTTACGACTAACTCATATTAAATTCATTACATTCATAAATCATACATAAATATAAGGCTCGGCGAGTGAGCGTGCACAATCTCCATCCAAACTCCGACCGTGTACGACAAATATCATTAATATATTGATTAAGCGATCATGCAATATATGATAATACACACAGACCATAAATCATGTCCTAAATATATTGTTTGGGCAATCCGATTCCTGGCCTTCCCGCACAGTGCCTATCAATCGATAATCAATCAGTCAATCAATCATTTCAATCATAATTAAGTTCCAACCTTCTTCCTCCGGGTTGGTGGTGGGATTGCAAGGCCCGACCACCCAATCATTGGCCAAAAGGGGTTACATGATTCCCCAGATGGCACTCAGCTCCCTTTCCCCGCCAATCTCCTGACGAGGTCCGGTACCGCTGTTCAATAGTGGGACTAGTGTGAGGGTTTACCGTCAGCCCTTGCCTCCTCGGGTCCCCACTCACACCAAGCCCCTGGGCCCCAATCAGTGCAATCAATCAATCAATCTTTTCTCGCCAAAACATTTGATTCATAAGAATCATACCATATCCATCATTATCCATTTGAAAAGGGTTTACTCGATCAATATTTACTCGATCAATCAATGTTTACTCGATCAATCATACTATAAGAATCATACCTTACCGTGTAATTCAGCGTATGCTATATACGTACCTCTCCGTGTCATCCTATTCCGTAGCTAGCATGAAGACACACGGTTTGGAGCATAGCCTCATTACAAAACCATTTTTAAGTTTATATACGCTCATACGCATAATTCAGAAGGGTTTACTCGATAACTCCATTTGAAAATCATATATATATAATCATAATGTTTTGGCCAAAGCTTTTCACATAAGGGTTGTAGGGTTTGTTACATAGCTAAAACAAAAACCACCCTCACCTGAACCGTGAAGTTACAAGGATCGAGCACCAAGTGCCTGAACGATCAAAAGCTCTCCACCCTGGAGACAAACTGTACAAAAGACCACAAGACGTGTTCGTGAGACTCAAGACTCTTACTGAACCATATATGACGCACGGCAATGATCACTCATAAAATCATGTCATGAAAATGTTCATGTGCATTATTAAGGCATTTAACTCATATATCCGAGTCATTCACTCATTCATTCATTATCATTCAATTCATATTTCCAATCCAATAATTCAAGAATTCAAATAGGAGCATAGAACATGTTCAAGCTCTTCCATAATGCTACCACATACTTCATATTACATAACATAGCATATATCCAAGGTTTGACAACAAGAAGAAGTCTTATGATATAGAAAATAAGTGATGCGATTCATAAACGACATATAAACACACATAAACGGCATTAAGGAAAAGCATGCCTGTAACACATCCAAATGCCATGAAATTACACCATAATGCTCCCAACATAAAGCAAAACAAGTTCATAGTTCAACACAAAAGGAGATAAGGTCATTCAAGAGGTGAAACAAATCAAAAACCGAAAAGGAAGCAACACGGACTGCGCAGGGGAAGGGACACGGGGGTGTCACCAACCCTAGCCAAACTGAGCCACGGGCGTGGCTCAGTACAGGGCTGCCCAGAAGGTGTGACACGCCCGTGTCTCACTCTTATGAGTAAATGAGACACGGGGGTGTCACGGTACAGAACTTATTCACACTTAAAAATTTTCCGGCAAAAACTGAACCCAAACAAACTCAATCCAAAGGCATACCAAATGAACTCCAAATACTCTGAAACTTAATATACAACATATGTGGAATGTTATGAACATTTTTCATTTAGAGTGCAAAGGCTAAATCACACGTTAAGATCATCGAATCCATGCAACAAAACTGGGTCGCCAAAATCGTACATATGAGCCCTAATGATTCCATCATGCTTTGATCAAGTACTTAGGGCTTGAATTGGGATCCGAAACTTTGGGGAATGCATGCTAAAATACTAAAAAACTTATATACATCATATATATGCAAAATGGTACAATTTAAAGCACATTAGGATGACCAACAACTTACCAAACACAACAGCAACAAGTCTGTCATGAATCATGCATAAGAACAGGCCATGTACTTCGGTTTTGAGGCTTCAAATGGATCCAAATACTTAAAACATGAATGCTAACATATATAACAATGAGTGTACATCAACTCCATGCAATTTCACACGAAATGGAGACCATTTGATCATGCAACAACACAAAATTTCACACAGCAGTTCGAAAAACAGGGGAATCAATTTGATCATCAAGTTTGGAGTTCCATATCTCATAATTTCACAAAAGGGTCAAGAGATAAAATCCTCCTAATATCATATACTATCAGTTAGGAAAGAAATGGGTCAAGAAACAAGTTCATATAATCATTTATAAGCAAGGAAATCAGCTACACAAGCAAATAGGTCACTAGAGCAAAAATCCCCAAAAGTTCATACAAAACCCAACACTCAAACCCTAACCAAATCTGATCCAAATCATGTTGTAAATAGATGAAATCAAGCATAATAGAGTATAGAAGACATAAATATTCATACCTTGAAGATTTGATGAAAGAAGGAAGTGATTTGAGCTCAAAATTACAAGATTGGCCAAGTTTTCCTCTCTTCTCCTCTATCTCTCTCTCTCGATCAGTAGTTGCAGAAAAGGGGGATATTTCTCTCGATTTTTTCAGAGCTAAAGGGGAAGAAAAAGGCTTAACCCAAGGTACACAAGTCATGGTTAATCTTTGGTTAGGTTTGGTTAAGTAAAAAGGGTCCCACCAAGGAGACTAGTCAACAAAAGGAGTTCTTCTTGCACGAGTTGTCCGTTACGGTTGGATTTCGGAGGTCTTAATGATTTCAAAAAGGTATGAGGCTTGTTCCATTGTCTCCGAATCGTCGATACGAAGGCAACGGAGGTGTCGGAATTCGAATCCGAATTCCCGAGCTCAAGATATCACGTACGGAACCAAGGGTGCGCTAATTGCTCGTTAGCCCCCGATTTGGTTCCACAAACAAAATTAAATTCGTTAACGCGTCAAATGAATCCGAAAACATAAACCGAGCACATAGACATGTTTGCAACACACATATTTACGACATATTAAATTTCTATACCAATCCGATATCATTACATATATGAACGAAGCACAAATAGAACACTCATGCGCAAGAACGAGTTCATATTGTTATAAATGAATTACTAAAACTTAAATTCCATATTAAATAATTTTAAAGCCAACTTATAGCATGTGCAAATTAATTATCGAAATTACCAAAATAGTTAAGGTAACATGAAACCTTAATTTAAGAATTGAACACTAAATATCAAGTTGAAATAGAATGAATTAAATTAAAATAGCAATAGTCTATAGTTTAACAAATATAAACATTTATAAACAATTAATCATATAATTAAATAATTAAATCGCGCAATTTATAAATAAATACGCCACATTATTTAAAACTGAAAAACTGGGGCGTTACAATCTCTCCCCCTTAAAAAGAATCAGTCCTCGGATTCACAATACGCCTGAAAACAACCAATGAGAGATTCCCCGTCTCTCACAAGCAACAAGGAGAGAGCCCCGTCTCTCAAGCAGCAATGAGAGAACCCCGTCTCTCGCAAGTAAAGAGAGTACCCCGTCTCTCAAACAAAATAAGAGAATCCCCGTCTCCTATAAATAAGAGAGCACCCCGTCTCTCAACCGAAAATAAACAAGGGAGTCTCCATTACTCCCAGGCAACTCACGCAAAACCAAGATTATAATCACGGAAATCAACCAAAGCAAGTAAGAAACGTCGCCCACAAAGATATTCAATTACACCAAGTAATTTAACACATTACAGATCAAAGCACCTAACATAAAAATTATAAAAGTTAAATTTGCATGGGTGCATGTATCATGAATGCTATAAGTACCGTTCACCGTAGTTGCGAAAATTCAGATTTGTGAGTTGTCGTTGTCCAAGGTATGATCTGTCCTGAACGTAACTCGTTGCCCAACTTGTCGTGAACCTCTTCAGGGTTCCCCGGCGAAACGATTGGTAAATTCCTTAAGGATTATATCCTTAAATCCTTTCTAACTTGTACTGCTACCCAACTTCTTCAATCCTTATCCAAATCGGTGCTTAACATATCCCCGAGGATCACCACTCTTGAGCAAACTTGATGATTTAATCCCAACCTTACGATTTATTCTTATAGTCTCTCTCAACACAAATCTTTTCCCACCTTCCGTTCCCATTATCCGTTCATTCCCTTTTGATCCCCCTCAACGTTATATTTGATAACTGGTCCCATATTTCCTTCACCGAAGATAGAAGGTTCTTGATGATTCTTGAAATTTGAGACCAATACTCCAATTATCATCCTTTTTCCATTTGGTCTCTACTTAAGCTTCCTTGTAGATTACCGTTGATATAACTAATAACTCGATGATATTATCTTGGACCCCTTCATACTTCGTTGAATAAATCTTGACCGACACCATCCCCGTATGTGATAGCTTGATTTGATTTTCCCCCTTGTTAATACTAGCTTAGAAATCCATAGAAACCTTCTTATGATTCCATTATCTCCCGACCAGAATTCCATACGTAGCTTCCCTCTTAATAACTTAACCATAAGCACCATCTTATTCATTCCTAATCACCACCCTTAGGACTCCCAGATTCTTCTTAATTTGCATCCTCGTTATTACTCCTAACATATTCATTCGAGCGCCTTTTCCATCCTCCAACTCACCTCTCGGTCGTGCTCTCCCCCTTAGAATTTTTCGCTCTTACATGTCTAACTCCATGAATCCTTCTTTCCTTGAAATTTTTGCTGAGCCACTTCTGCTTCTTTAATTCACTCCTAAGGTTTAATTCAAACCCTTCAATAATTTCTCCCTTCTAATCACCAACTCTTCTCTTTCTTTCTCTTCTTGAAATCGAGACCAATTTAATCCCCTCTTGTATTTCCATTCTTCAACTAAAGATAATCCTTTCAAGGGTCAAAAAGGACTTACATTATTTCCTACTCAAAGCTCCCTTATTTGAAAGTTTCAGTTGAATTCGTTACTTCGCCTCTGAGATTAAGGTTTCTCCAAAACTCTTCAACTTAGTTTCTTCGGTGTAGATTGTGCTAGCTAAGCTATATGCCCGGAACTCCAAAATATAACCCAACTATTCTTCTCATCTTGATTCGAGTAAGCCTTGATTAATGAATAGCTTGATGAACAAGGTGGAGTCATTCCCTATCAATTAAACACTAAGCCATGCATGTTGGATTAACATGCCAATGCACTTAGTAAACAGTCAAAGATGCAACAATTCAACACGTTGAAGGAATTATAATAATTAAACATAAACGTACATATAGATACAGAAAATAATTAATTTAAATTGATGCATGATGCTTATGCCATGAATATGCAGAACCTGTCACTGAGGTGGTAAGCTTTTAGCTTGATGACGTGTTCCTCATTCCCATGATTGTAACTTCCTTTGAAGACATCAATAATTCCTTAGCTTTCCATGGTCTTCGAATCTCCCTAATCTTCTTCATCCATTCGTATATCCCATGGCCCGAACGTACTATTCTTGAACTCAAGATCTTATTTGTCAATGGAGTTTACCCCTCAACGTACTTCCAAGCATCAACCTCCAAAGGTCGTCCAAATCTTCATCTTGATGTCCCCTCCGGCTAAAGTTCCTTTAGCTTATCCTTTGTTTCCGATCTACACGCATAATTCACCCATAATAAGGCTTTCCATTCTTGCTTGCTTCTTGATGTCTCCATGTTCCAAGGTTCCAAGAAGATGACGTAATTTGTATTCCTCGATGCTTATAAGTCCCTTTTGCCTTGCGTCCATTCATTGTCCCACGCTTATATTCGCATCAAGTGAGCTTCCATATTTCACCTCATAATGAGCCTTGTGATTAACGGCTCCCAATCCTTGCATCTGACTTGAGTCGAATCCCTTTTTAACACATCATGTATCCGACTCCTTGAAGCTTCCCAATTTGGCCTTCCAATCACTCAACCATTCCAAACTCGGAGCTTCAAAGGTGAACCTTGGGGGCATTTACTCTTGTATTAGATGTCTCCAAAAATCGGGGTGGTGAAGAGTTCCACACCCCTCTTGTTGTCTCACGCATCCCTTAAGTCGAAACTTGAGTTTTTGCAATTCTTGTATGTTGAGAACCTTCAAGGTTTGTAGGTAGGGCCAGATTGATGAACCTTCCCGTGATCCAAGCTTCCTCCCATGATACGAGCCTTGATAGGTAGTTCCATTGTACATGCCACGGAATTTGAACACTCGGCATTCAAATTACCTTGTCAATTGTAGTTGGTGTGAATGGTAGCTTTGTTCGCATGATAGTAACCTATATAAGAAAGATCAACTCAAATATGGATGCATGAAGATTAGCGTATGCTTATGACACGTAGTTAAATGAATCAAGGCACACAGAATGCAAATTGCAACACTTAAAGCAACTAAATGAAAGCGTAGATTGTATATATATAATAAGCAATTTCCAACAATTAGTGTCAAATATCCATGCCAAAACGATGCAATGTACACATTAACAAGTTGTTCCTATGCCGTGCGACCTAACTGACTCAAACACGACTCAAGAACACCGGTTTTGCAACCGGGCTCTGATACCACTTAAGGATGTAGCACCCCGCACATGAGGCACCACATCCCCCGCACTATGGCTCAACACGAGTAACGAAACAGTAAATCCGCACCCGTATCAAACCATAGCGAACGGGAGACAAACATAAAAAAAAAACCTTCCTAAGCCAGGCGGAGCTAGACCCTGCAATGGTTATACCTTAAGGATGTAGCACCCCGCACATGAGGCACCACATCCCCCGCACTATGGCTCAACACGAGTAACGAAACAGTAAATCCGCACCCGTATCAAACCATAGCGAACGGGAGACAAACATAAAAAAAAACCTTCCTAAGACAGGCGGAGCTAGACCCTGCAATGGTTACCAATCCACAAAATATAATGCAGCAAAGCCAAAGTCAACCATAAACGGAATTTGGGCTCTTCAGGCCTCTTTTAAAACATAACAATACCCCGTAAGAGCAATTCACTAACAATTTCATAATTATTCAAATTCATGATATAATAGAATGAATCATACATAATTCCAATACATAAATGAGTGCAGGGACTCTCCTAACTAACTCGACCACTTAAAGACTTCAAACACCTCCGCCTAGCCCGAAACTCCAAAGATCAAACCTGCACACTAAAAGAGTGGGGAGGGAGAGGGGTCAGTCTCTAGAAGACTGAGTGAGCAGGAGCGATACATATATATAAAACATGCACATGCAAGTCATAAATCCCGAGCAAGGTTTTATTTGAATTTAGTTCCCAAAAAGGGCAAGAAAATAGATAAACAATGCTCGACTTTTACGACTAACTCATATTAAATTCATTACATTCATAAATCATACATAAATATAAGGCTCGGCGAGTGAGCGTGCACAATCTCCATCCAAACTCCGACCGTGTACGACAAATATCATTAATATATTGATTAAGCGATCATGCAATATATCATAATACACACAGACCATAAATCATGTCCTAAATATATTGTTTGGGCAATCCGATTCCCGGCCTTCCCGCACAGTGCCTATCAATCGATAATCAATCAGTCAATCAATCATTTCAATCATAATTAAGTTCCAACCTTCTTCCTCCGGGTTGGTGGTGGGATTGCAAGGCCCGACCACCCAATCATTGGCCAAAAGGGGTTACATGATTCCCCAGATGGCACTCAGCTCCCTTTCCCCGCCAATCTCCTGACGAGGTCCGGTACCGCTGTTCAATAGTGGGACTAGTGTGAGGGTTTACCGTCAGCCCTTGCCTCCTCGGGTCCCCATTCACACCAAGCCCCTGGGCCCCAATCAGTGCAATCAATCAATCAATCTTTTCTCGCCAAAACATTTGATTTATAAGAATCATACCATATCCATCATTATCCATTTGAAAAGGGTTTACTCGATCAATATTTACTCGATCAATCAATGTTTACTCGATCAATCATACTATAAGAATCATACCTTACCGTGTAATTCGGCGTATGCTATATACGTACCTCTCCGTGTCATCCTATTCCGTAGCTAGCATGAAGACACACGGTTTGGAGCATAGCCTCATTACAAAACCATTTTTAAGTTTATATACGCTCATACGCATAATTCAGAAGGGTTTACTCGATAACTCCATTTGAAAATCATATATATATAATCATAATGTTTTGGCCAAAGCTTTTCACATAAGGGTTGTAGGGTTTGTTACATAGCTAAAACAAAAACCACCCTCACCTGAACCGTGAAGTTACAAGGATCGAGCACCAAGTGCCTGAACGATCAAAAGCTCTCCACCCTGGAGACAAACTGTACAAAAGACCACAAGACGTGTTCGTGAGACTCAAGACTCTTAATGAACCATATATGACACACGGCAATGCTCACTCATAAAATCATGTCATGAAAATGTTCATGTGCATTATTAAGGCATTTAACTCATATATCCGAGTCATTCACTCATTCATTCATTATCATTCAATTCATATTTCCAATCCAATAATTCAAGAATTCAAATAGGAGCATAGAACATGTTCAAGCTCTTCCATAATGCTACCACATACTTCATATTACATAACATAGCATATATCCAAGGTTTGACAACAAGAAGAAGTCTTATGATATAGAAAATAAGTGATGCGATTCATAAACGACATATAAACACACATAAACGGAATTAAGGAAAAGCATGCCTATAACACATCCAAATGCCATGAAATTACACCATAATGCTCCCAACATAAAGCAAAACAAGTTCATAGTTCAACACAAAAGGAGATAAGGTCATTCAAGAGGTGAAACAAATAAAAAACCTAAAAGGAAGCAACACGGACTGCGCAGGGGAAGGGACACGGGGGTGTCACCAACCCTAGCCAAACTGAGCCACGGGCGTGGCTCAGTACAGAGCTGCCCAGAAGGTGTGACACGCCCGTGTCTCACTCTTATGAGTAAATGAGACACGGGGGTGTCACGGTACAGAACTTATTCACACTTAAAAATTTTCCGTCAAAAACTGAACCCAAACAAACTCAATCCAAAGGCATACCAAATGAACTCCAAATACTCTGAAACTTAATATACAACATATTTGGCATGTTATGAACATTTTTCATTTAGAGTACAAAGGCTAAATCACACGTTAAGATCATCGAATCCATGCAACAAAACTGGGTCGCCAAAATCGTACATATGAGCCCTAATGATTCCATCATGCTTTGATCAAGTACTTAGGGCTTGAATTGGGATCCGAAACTTTGGGGAATGCATGCTAACATACTAAACAACTTATATACATCATATATATGCAAAATGGTACAATTTAAAGCACATTAGGATGACCAACAACTTACCAAACACAACAGCAACAAGTCTGTCATGAATCATGCATAAGAACAGGCCATGTACTTCGGTTTTGAGGCTTCAAATGGATCCAAATACTTAAAACATGAATGCTAACATATATAACAATGAGTGTACATCAACTCCATGCAATTTCACACGAAATGGAGACCATTTGATCATGCAACAACACAAAATTTCACACAGCAGTTCGAAAAACAGGGGAATCAATTTGATCATCAAGTTTGGAGTTCCATATCTCATAATTTCACAAAAGGGTCAAGAGATAAAATCCTCCTAATATCATATACTATCAGTTAGGAAAGAAATGGGTCAAGAAACAAGTTCATATAATCATTTATAAGCAAGGAAATCAGCTACACAAGCAAATAGGTCACTAGAGCAAAAATCCCCAAAAGTTCATACAAAACCCAACACTCAAACCCTAACCAAATCTGATCCAAATCATGTTGTAAATAGATGAAATCAAGAATAATAGAGTATAGAAGACATAAATATTCATACCTTGAAGATTTGATGAAAGAAGGAAGTGATTTGAGCTCAAAATTACAAGATTGGCCAAGTTTTCCTCTCTTCTCCTCTATCTCTCTCTCTCGATCAGTAGTTGCAGAAAAGGGGGATATTTCTCTCGGTTTTTTCAGAGCTAAAGGGGAAGAAAAAGGCTTAACCCAAGGTACACAAGTCATGGTTAATCTTTGGTTAGGTTTGGTTAAGTAAAAAGGGTCCCACCAAGGAGACTAGTCAACAAAAGGAGTTCTTCTTGCACGAGTTGTCCGTTACGGTTGGCTTTCGGAGGTCTTATTGATTTCAAAAAGGTATGAGGCTTGTTCCATTGTCTCCGAATCGTCGATACGAAGGCAACGGAGGTGTCGGAATTCGAATCCGAATTCCCGAGCTCAAGATATCACGTACGGAACCAAGGGTGCGCTAATTGCTCGTTAGCCCCCGATTTGGTTCCACAAACAAAATTAAATTCGTTAACGCGTCAAATGAATCCGAAAACATAAACCGAGCACATAGACATATTTGCAACACACATATTTACGACATATTAAATTTCTATACCAATCCGATATCATTACATATATGAACGAAGCACAAATAGAACACTCATGCGCAAGAACGAGTTCATATTGTTATAAATGAATTACTAAAACTTAAATTCCATATTAAATAATTTTAAAGCCAACTTATAGCATGTGCAAATTAATTATCGAAATTACCAAAATAGTTAAGGTAACATGAAACCTTAATTTAAGAATTGAACACTAAATATCAAGTTGAAATAGAATGAATTAAATTAAAATAGCAATAGTCTATAGTTTAACAAATATAAACATTTATAAACAATTAATCATATAATTAAATAATTAAATCGCGTAATTTATAAATAAATCCGCCACATTATTTAAAACTGAAAAACTGGGGCGTTACAGGTGCACTGTAATTGAATTGCATGATCGCCTATTGATTAACAAAGCAAGCATGTTTCATGTACATTTGGAGTAAGGTTGGAGACTGCCCTCACTCGTCGGGGCCATGTATTGAATGCATGAAAATGATTAAGTATTTAATATTGATAGTTGTATTCTCAGGCGAAGAGTACTCATTATTGAACTTATACATTTATCTTTTCTAAAACATTACCCGAGAATATAACTTGCATGTTATCTGCGCTAATATTATTTAAACCCCTTACTCGGTCTTCACAGACTGACGCCTCCACTTTTCAGGTTATTGCAGGTGCACGCTAGGCGGGAAGTGAGTCGAGTCAAGTCAAGTCCAGTTCATGTAGTCGAGTCAACCACGGTCCGTGTATTTGGTTATTTGTTGTTACTTATAAAGTTATGATTGATGTTATTGTTTTATATTTGGAGATGATAATGTATTGATATGCAAAGTTAGAATATAGTTCACTTGGTGTTGATAATTGATATTGAATGAACTACGCTTCCGCTTTATTATGTCGCATGTATGAGTTAATCCCGCCTAGCTTATCATTTTATTGCATTGTCACCCGTTCACTATAGTTAGTTCATGTACGGATTATCCATTTCGTATGTGGATCGACCTATAGTGCGGGGGTGTGGCATCTCCACGTGTAGGGGTGCTACATCTTAGGTGGTATCAGAGCCCGGTTGCAAAACCGAGGTTCTCATGTCATGTCGAGTCAAGTCTAGGTCGTACGGCATAGGAAACTAATTGTCAATTTGAGAGTCCTGCATATTATCTGAATTTCTTGATCTACTTGAACTTACATGAATTTATTGGAATCAATTGAATTATTTGACTACTTGTAAATTGCATTGATTTATGCTATTAAGTGTCAATTAATTGATCTTGAATTGCTTGAAATTACGTGACCAACGTGTCTTATTTTAAACTTTGATGAATTACTTGTTGCATTTACATTAAATTCTTCTCGTTGGCATCAATTATATGACAATTGTGTGATGTAAGCACGTCTCACCCACATGCATTTATTTTCGAAGTAAGTTGTGAGTGACAGGTTATGGAAATGTCACCAAACCATGGCCAAACTATATGACGCTTCAGCACACTACAAGTTGTTTTCTTTAGCTTGGAAGGAAGCTATGGAGCAATAAATGGGAATAATAAGGAAAAGCAAAGTGGTGATATAGTTGGAAATTAAGGAATAATAAACGAGCTCAAGGAGTTACACAGTTATTTTCTTAAGGGGGAGAGACGGCCAGGGAAATAACTAAAACCGGAAATAAAACCTCACGCGAGGGAGTTGGAATTTCAAGAAAACCGATCCCTTCCAGAGTTCTCTATCAGAATATTGTAGAAGAAATTTTTTTTCCTCTCTCTTACACAAAGAAAAGTCCCACCATCGATGGTACCTTCGTTTTATCACCCTTCTTAAGGATGCGGGTACACCGTTTGTAATCCTCTGATATTCTCAGGATATCAGTTGACTCAGTAAATAGAAAAGGATTCAACTTGGTTAATACTCGAAACCAATTCCGAGTTTTAATAGGTTAACTCCGACAAAAGTTGTAACGCCCCGGTTTCCGGATGATCAGGTAAGCACGCCACGTGTGAGTTGCGTGTAGGTTTTATTTTATTTCTTTAATTTATAATATATTCTTACGTGGCATTCATAATTTTATAAAATTCATGAAACATTGTTTCTATAAATCATTTGATTTCATATCATTAAAAAAATATTATTTCATTATATGGAAAATATTTATTGTATGAGACAATTACCGAAAGCATTTCAAATTACCAATTTGTCCCTAAATATTCATTTTAAAACTTTGGGGACTTAATTGCATGATTCTTCAAGGATATGATTGATCACTTTCAAAACCTACCTACACCTTATTGCATAACTTAAACAATTGAAGGAGTAATTGGCAAATTGAGCAATTTCACACATTTCCATGGGATGAATCACGTTATACCATTTTCATGAGCTTCCATGAACTCATTTTTTTCATCCAAAATTCACCAAACCCATTTGCTCTCTCTCGGTACTCCAAGGAAGAAAAGGGAAGGAGTGATTTCTCTCCCAATCATCAAGATTTCAAGAAATTTGCCAAGCTTTTGAAAGTTGAACATCATTTTCTCCTATTTTCTCCATTTCCTCCATTGTTAAGGTTGGTTGAGCATGAATGATGATTCTTGATCATATATGTACAAGTTAGGGTTTGGGATTTATGGGCTAGATGGATTAATTGAATATGAAAGCATGATTCTATGATCTTATTAGGAATTATGGCATGATTCTTTCATGGTTGGTTGGGAAAATTTAAGCTTGGATGATTAAAATGATCATGTACATGAAACCTTGAAAGCTTGAAGATATAGCATGTTTTATGTGTTTAAATGTTATAGTAGTGTCTATTGAACATATATGTATCATATTTCCAGAAGTTGTTAACTTGGTTGATTAAAATGGATTTTTTGGTTGGCTTTGTTGTTGATTGCCGTAGCCCTCCCCTGTTTTGCTCTGTTTTCCAGTTGCAGAAACTGGGAACGGCCGTTCCTAGCCTCAAGGCATTGTGGGAACGGGCGTTCCCATCCCTTTCCAAAATTTAGGCGGCCGAGCATGGGAACGGTCGTTCCCATTTTGGCCTTGTGCCGGAAGGGCCGTTCCCAGCTTAGACGCATTTTAAAATGAAAAACGTTGGAACGTTTCTTGGGGCTGCATGGGAACGACCGTTCCCATTTTACAAAGGGGACCGGAACGGCCGTTCCCACCTGACATGCAGAACAAAAGTTTCTGCATAAAATTACGTTTTTGACCCCTTGATCCAACGACTTCTTTGACCCCGAATTGCTCTAATATGTGGTAATATGATGTGAAACGACATGTTATCATACCACATTGCATTTTCATGGTCGTCTCGACACATTTCCGCCGTTCGTCACATTTTAGTCATTTTAGTTCATGTCTCATGTTTATACATCGTATTTGCACAGGTCACGAGGGCGTGGACGGGGAGCAAGCTCCTTAGAACACTTCTTTATTGTATTTTGTAAGAAAGGTGAGGTTTTGTTTTGGTAAAACGAACCCTATAACCCTTATGTGCTAGTTTTCGGCCAAAACGTATTATATTTATGAATGATTTCAAAACCATGAACATTTCAAGCAAGCAATTCATGATTTCAAGCATGTTTGGCGAGTACATGATTGCACGTGGGCCCGAGGGTAATTCTTGAGCCAACCGGGAAAGCAAGGGCTGACGGGTAACTCCTGAATTATCCTCACATTGTTGGGATCACCCCCGAAGCCACTAGGAGATTAGTGGTGGAAGGAGTTCCGTGTCTAGAGGGTCATGTCCTCTACACACACCATGTCGTGGATAGTCGAGCCTTGCAAACTCGCTATCACCCGGAGAGAGAAGGAGACTGGGGATTAATCTGGCATGTCGGGTTATCCTCGGGTTATTGCATGATTTCTAGCATGAAATTGTTTATATGAGCACTAAATAAATTGCATGATCACGTATTTATCAAGCAAGCAAGCATGATCACGTATTGTTCACTATTGGGAGTTCGGTTGGAGATTGCCCTTGCTCGCCAGGGCCACATGTTCATGACATTGACAAGCATGGATAAATAAACGTGTTAAAATGATTGGTTGTAATCTCGGGCAAAGATTAAACTTCTTGAATTATATATCTATTTTATTCTAAAGTCTTCACCCGAGGCTACAACTTGCATGTGACGTGTGATATATATATTATTGCCCCTCACTCAATCTTCGGTAGACTGATACTTCACTTTTCAGGTACCCTTTTAAGCGTGGTCGTGCTAGGCGGGAGTTGTTCGAGTCTTGCATTTCCACGGGTCTAGTTTCATACCCTCTTGTATAGTCTTATACTGGTTTCATTTTATGACACTCATTGTCACGTTTTGGATACTTGAATATGTATCTTATTAAGAGATGATAATGTATTGATAGTTAAGTTGGTATCTATACGTATCTATTCGATAAATATGGTACCTATATGTACGAATGATCTCATTGCTTCCGCTTTCATTATCATGTATGCTTTGGTGTTGTTGGGGGAGAGTGTCCCGCCTAGCTCGTCATTTTATTGTCACCCGTTCGCTATAGTTTTGGTTTATGTATGAACTATCCATTTCATACGTGGATCGAGGCTATAGTGCGGGGGATGTGGTGCCCAGGGGGTAGGGTGCTACATCTACAGGTGGTATCAGAGCCCGGTTGCAAAACCGAGGTTCTCGAGTCGTGTCGAGTCAGTCTAGGTCGCACGGCATAGGATTATGTGGTATTTGGGAGTCTACATTTGGTTGACTTACCTGAATTACTTATTTCTTCGCATTATTTGAGCTACTTGATCTTCTTTGAACATGTGCTACTTGATATTATGGAAATTGTGTGCACACATTTGCATTTATTGATCAAGCCACACATGTTTAGTGATCTAATTTCAGGATGGAGCACGACAGACATTCCAGTGACCGATCCTCGAGGCACAGGTATCATCACCGCCGACATCATCGCCGCGAGAGATCACCACCTCCTCCATCTGCCCAGGCACAGCCCCAGGATTTTATGAATGCAGCAGTGGGGTTAATCGATCAGAGGCTACAGGAAAGGGTTCCTCCACCACCTCCAGCACCAGTAGCACCTCCGGAGAACCCCATTTCTGCCATTTTACGAGAGTTTCAGAACCAGCGTCCCCCGAAGTTCTATAAGGGAGACGATATACAGGCAGAGATGTGGCTAAAAGAGATCGAAAGGATTTGGCAGCTTATCCCTTGTGACAGTCAGGAGAAGGCTCGCTGTACACTTACTCTTATTCAGGGCGAGGCCTATTCTTGGTGGGAGAGCACCCAGATCGTTTTGGAGGCAGCTGGGACAGAGATTACTTGGGAGGTCTTCGTACGGGAGTTCAGAAACAAGTATATTCCTCCAGCTTCCCGTACTCGCAGGTTGAGAGAGTTCACCGAGTTAAAGCAGGGAGGCAGGTCTGTGGGTCAGTATATCGCCGAGTTCGAGAGACTTTCTCGCTATGTACCCAACATAGCGAATGATGACTTTCACAAGGCGATGCAGTTCGTCCAGGGACTCAGGCCAGATATTCAGGATGCCCTGAAAGCAGCTAATACGAGCACCTGGGCAAAAGCTACCACCAAGGCCCTAAAAGTTGAGGATTCGGATAATGCTAGGAAAGCTACTTCACGGATTGGACAGGCTTCGGGCTCGAGAGCAGGTCAGGGATCGAGCTCAGGGAAAAGGCCGATGATTCACTCTGCACCCCCAGCTCAGAAGAACCCCGGGAAGAAGCTTAAGGCGACAGGCCCATTTCCGAGAGGTCCAAGAGCTCCAGCACCACCCCAGCCACCTCAGAGACCGGGCTGCAGATGGTGTGGACTTCCTACACATACCTACGATAACTGCAGGCGCCGGTTGGGTTTGTGTTTGATCTGCGGGAGTAACGAGCACATGGTTGACGGCTGTCCGGATCGTCAGGATCCACCACCTGCAGGACCGAGGCCACTTGTGAGGGCTCGAGCTTATGCACTCGCTGGAGAGGAGCAGGATGCAGAGATAGACCCCGCCGCGGTAGTTGAAGGTATTATTTGCATCCATGGCACGAACATCCATACATTATTTGATCCAGGAGCTACACACTCCTTTCTTGCGCACTCTATTGCTATTACTTTGTCATTGCCTGCTATGTGTACTTCTGTGCGCTATATAGTTAGTACTCCTTTCGGTAGTAGGCGAGAGACGGATCAGGTTTACAGGGATGTTCCAGTGGTGATTAAGGGTCGGGAGTTTCTGACAGACTTCATTGTTATGCCGATGGAGAGATACGGAGCTATATTGGGGATGGAATGGTTATACAGGCATTGTGCTACCGTGGATTGTCGGGCTAAAAAGGTTCAGTTGGGTTCAGAGGTTGTTACGGGCTATACTTCGAAGACCGTACCCCTACTTTCATTTTCAGAGGCTCAGAGATTAGTCAGAGATGGGGCTACAGGGTTCATTGCCTATATTCTGAACAAGCCAAAAGATCAGGTGAAATTAGAGGACACCGAAGTGGTAAAGGAATTCCCCGAGGTATTCCCAGAGAAATTGGATTCCTTGCCTCCTGAACGAGAGATTGAATTTGTGATCGATCTTTTCCCGAATGCTGAGCCGTATTCAAAGACTCCGTACCGGATGGCTCCAGCTGAATTAAAAGAATTAAAAGTCCAGCTGGAAGCATTGTTGGAAGTTGGGTACATTCGACCGAGTTCTTCGCCTTGGGGAGCGCCAGTTTTATTTGTAAAGAAAAAGGACGGGACTTTAAGAATGTGCATTGACTACAGGGAGTTGAACAGGATGACTATCAAGAAAAAGTATCCCCTCCCACATATCGAGGAGTTATTCGATATACTTCAAGGTTCCAAAGTGTATTGAAAATTGGATCTAAGACAGGGATACTATCAGCTGCGCATCCGAGCAGAGGATATTCCTAAGACAGGATTCAATACTCGGTACGGGCACTATGAGTTCGTGGTTATGCCATTTGGATTAACTAACGCCCCAACAGCTTTTATGGATATGATGCACCGGATATTCAGGCCTTTCCTCGACAAGTTCGTGGTGATTTTTATTGATGACATTCTGGTTTTCTCAAAATCAGCCGAAGAGCACGCGAGACATCTCAGGCTCGTTCTTCAGACATTAAAAGAACATCAGTTGTTTGCTAAGTTCAGTAAGTGTGAATTTTGGATCGATCGGGTTTCCTTCTTGGGGCATGTGATTTCAGGAAAAGGGTTGGAAGTCGATCCCTCGAAAATCGAGGCCGTGCTCAAGTGGGAGAAACAAAAGAACGCCTCGGAAATTAGAAGCTTCTTGGGACTGGCCGGTTACTACAGAAGATTTGTTCAGGACTTCTCCAAGATTGCTGCACCCTTAACCCGATTGACAAAGAAGGATGTTAAGTTTGTCTGGGACGAGAAGTGTGATCAAAGCTTTAATTTTCTGAAAGAAAAGTTAGTCTCAGCTCCGGTATTAACTTTACCCGAGGGTTCAGAGGGATATGCAGTGTACACAGATGCTTCTAAAGAAGGCTTAGGTTGTGTTTTGACTCAGAAAGGAAAAGTGATCGCTTATGCTTCCAGAAAGCTAAAGGAATATGAAAGGAATTATCCGACACACGACCTAGAGCTTGCAGCCGTGATCTTTGCTCTCGGGAAATGGAGACATTATCTTTACGGGACTTCCTTTGAGATTTTTACCGACCATAAGAGCCTCCAGTATTTATTCACACAGAAAGATTTGAATATGAGGCAACGGCGTTGGATGGAAAACCTAGAGGATTATGATTGTACAATTAAATACCATCCCGGGAAAGCAAATGTGGTCGCCGATGCACTTAGCAGAAAGGCGAGTGTATCGAGTTTGGAAATAAAGGAAAGTGAGGAAGTTGTCCCGATTGTGTTAAAGGCTCGGGTTTCTAATATCACAGTTCAGCCGGAATTAAAGCATCAGTTATTTGAGGCTCAGAATAAGGATCCGGAAGTGCAGAAGCTTGTAAGTAAAGCTAAAGATGACCCGGAGAGTCCGTTTGGGTTTGATGAGACCGGGTTGCTTCGGTTTAAAAATAGAGCAGTCGTACCTGAAGAATTGAGACGGGTCCTACTCGAAGAAGCTCACAGGTCAGCCTACTCGATCCACCCAGGAGGAAATAAAATGTATAAGGATTTGAAGCAGTATTATTGGTCGAACGGGATGAAGAGAGACGTGGCAGAGTATGTGAAACATTGCTTGACTTGTCAGAAAGTGAAAGCTGAGCACCAAAAGCCCGCGGGACTTCTGCAACCGTTACCTATTCCCGAGTGGAAGTGGGAACAAGTAACGATGGACTTTGTTTCTGGATTACCGAAGGTTAAAGGCGGGTTTGATGGAATTTGGGTAATCGTGGATAGATTTACAAAGTCTGCTCACTTTCTACCAGTCCGGATGTCCTATAAGATTCCGAAGTTGGCTGAAATCTATAACAGAGAGATTATTCGACTTCATGGCATTCCGGTGAGCATAGTTTCAGACCGAGACCCGAGGTTTACTTCTAAGTTGTGGCAAGAATTACAGACTGTCTTGGGTACGAAACTTAAGTTCAGTACAGCATTCCACCCGCAAACAGACGGTCAAACTGAAAGGTTAATCAGGTATTTGGAAGATCTTCTTCGGGCTTCTGCGATGGATTTTCAGAACTCGTGGTCAGAACAACTTCCTTTAATTGAGTTTGCTTATAACAACAACTTTCAGGCTTCGATCGGGATGGCTCCTTATGAACTCCTTTATGGAAGAAAGTACCGATCTCCGTTGTTCTTCGACTTGGAAGAATGGAAATGGTCGAAACAGGAAGGAGTAAAGAAAGGGGAAAGATTTGAAAGGCCTTCCAAAGTCGTTCAAGCTATGATTGAAAAGGTTCAGATGATTCAACAACGGATGAAAGCCGCGCAAGATAGGCAAAAGAGCTATGCTGATAAACGCCGAAGAGATCTAGAGTTTGAAGTTGGTGACCGGGTATTCTTGAAGGTGTCACCAAGGAAAGGTTTCACCCGGATCGGGAAAGGAGGAAAACTTAATCCCCGCTACTTAGGTCCGTTCGAGATTCTTGAAAGAATAGGCAAGGTCGCCTATCGACTGGACCTACCACCGAGTCTTACGGGGATTCATAATGTATTTCATGTTTCACAACTGAGGAAATATTACCCCGATGAGACTACGATTCGCCCCGTGGAAGAAGTTGAGCTGGAACCGAATTTGACGTTTGTTCAGAGGCCGGTTAAGATTATGGATCGAAAATTTCAGGAACTAAGAAACCGGAGGATTCCCATGGTTAAAGTGTTGTGGAGAAGCGATAAAACCGAGGAAGCCACTTGGGAAACAGAGGATAAAATGAAACGGTTCCACCCGGAATTGTTCGAGCAAGACTAGAGAATCTGGGGACCAGATTCTTCTAAGGGGGGGAGAGTTGTAACGCCCCGGTTTCCGGATGATCAGGTAAGCACGCCACGTGTGAGTTGCTTGTAGGTTTTATTTTATTTCTTTAATTTATAATATATTCTTACGTGGCATTCATAATTTTATAAAATTCATGAAACATTGTTTCTATAAATCATTTGATTTCATATCATCAAAAAAATATTATTTCATTACATGGAAAATATTTATTGCATGAGACAATTACCGAAAGCATTTCAAATTACCAATTTGTCCCTAAATATTCATTTTAAAACTTTGGGGACTTAATTGCATGATTCTTCAAGGATATGATTGATCACTTTCAAAACCTACCTACACCTTATTGCATAACTTAAACAATTGAAGGAGTAATTGGCAAATTGAGCAATTTCACACATTTCCATGGGATGAATCACGTTATACCATTTCCATGAGCTTCCATGAACTCATTTTTTTCATCCAAAATTCACCAAACCCATTTGCTCTCTCTCGGTACTCCAAGGAAGAAAAGGGAAGGAGTGATTTCTCTCCCAATCATCAAGATTTCAAGAAATTTGCCAAGCTTTTGAAAGTTGATCATCATTTTCTCCTATTTTCTCCATTTCCTCCATTGTTAAGGTTGGTTGAGCATGAATGATGATTCTTGATCATATATGTACAAGTTAGGGTTTGGGATTTATGGGCTAGATGGATTAATTGAATATGAAAGCATGATTCTATGATCATATTAGGAATTATGGCATGATTCTTTCATGGTTGGTTGGGAAAATTTAAGCTTGGATGATCAAAATGATCATGTACATGAAACCTTGAAAGCTTGAAGATATAGCATGTTTTATGTGTTTAAATGTTATAGTAGTGTCTATTGAACATATATGTATCATATTTCCAGAAGTTGTTAACTTGGTTGATTAAAATGGATTTTTTGGTTGGCTTTGTTGTTGATTGCCGTAGCCCTCCCCTGTTTTGCTCTGTTTTCCAGTTGCAGAAACTGGGAACGGCCGTTCCTAGCCTCAAGGCATTGTGGGAACGGGCGTTCCCATCCCTTTCCAAAATTTAGGCGGCCGAGCATGGGAACGACCGTTCCCATTTTGGCCTTGTGCCGGAAGGGCCGTTCCCAGCTTAGACGCATTTTAAAATGAAAAACGTTGGAACGTTTCTTGGGGCTGCATGGGAACGACCGTTCCTATTTTACAAAGGGGACCGGAACGGCCGTTCCCACCTGACATGCAGAACAAAAGTTTCTGCATAAAATTACGTTTTTGACCCCTCGATCCAACGATTTCTTTGACCCCGAATTGCTATAATATGTGCTAATATGATGTGAAATAACATGTTTTCATACCACATTGCATTTTCATGGTCGTCTCGACACATTTTAGTCATTTTAGTTCATGTCTCATGTTTATACATCGTATTTGCACAGGTCACGAGGGCGTGGACGGGGAGCAAGCTCCTTAGAACACTTCTTTATTGTATTTTGTAAGAAAGGTGAGGTTTTGTTTTGGTAAAACGAACCCTATAACCCTTATGTGCTAGTTTTCGGCCAAAACGTATTATATTTATGAATGATTTCAAAACCATGAACATTTCAAGCAAGCAATTCATGATTTCAAGCATGTTTGGCGAGTACATGATTGCACGTGGGCCCGAGGGTAATTCTTGAGCCAACCGGGAAAGCAAGGGCTGACGGGTAACTCCTGAATTATCCTCACATTGTTGGGATCACCCCCGAAGCCACTAGGAGATTAGTGGTGGAAGGAGTTCCGTGTCTAGAGGGTCATGTCCTCTACACACACCATGTCGTGGATAGTCGAGCCTCGCAAACTCGCTATCACCCGGAGGGAGAAGGAGACTGGGGATTAATCTGGCATGTCGGGTTATCCTCGGGTTATTGCATGATTTCTAGCATGAAATTGTTTATGTGAGCACTAAATAAATTGCATGATCACGTATTTATCAAGCAAGCAAGCATGATCACGTATTGTTCACTATTGGGAGTTCGGTTGGAGATTGCCCTTGCTCGCCAGGGCCACATGTTCATGACATTGACAAGCATGGATAAATAAACGTGTTAAAATTATTGGTTGTAATCTCGGGCAAAGATTAAACTTCTTGAATTATATATCTATTTTATTCTAAAGTCTTCACCCGAGGTACAACTTGCATGTGACGTGTGATATATATATTATTGCCCCTCACTCAGTCTTCGGTAGACTGATACTTCACTTTTCAGGTACCCTTTTAAGCGTGGTCGTGCTAGGCGGGAGTTGTTTGAGTCTTGCATTTCCACGGGTCTAGTTTCATACCCTCTTGTATAGTCTTATACTGGTTTCATTTTATGACACTCATTGTCACGTTTTGGATACTTGAATATGTATCTTATTAAGAGATGATAATGTATTGATAGTTAAGTTGGTATCTATACGTATCTATTCGATAAATATGGTACCTATATGTACGAATGATCTCATTGCTTCCGCTTTCATTATCATGTATGCTTTGGTGTTGTTGGGGGAGAGTGTCCCGCCTAGCTCGTCATTTTATTGTCACCCGTTCGCTATAGTTTTGGTTTATGTATGAACTATCCATTTCATACGTGGATCGAGGCTATAGTGCGGGGGATGTGGTGCCCAGGGGGTAGGGTGCTACAAAAGTTGTCTTACGAAGTTGTTATTTTTATCCTAGAGATGTCATGACCGCGCATTGCTCTTTCGTTTGTGTTGTCGGTGTCGCTCCCATAAATATAATTGTTGTCGTGAACCCGTCTGTAACACCCGAAACGCGAGGTGTCCCATCCCCCGTACTATAGCCTCGATCCACGTATGAAACGGACAATCCATATATGAACCAAAGCTATAGCGAACGGAGACAATAAAAAAAACTAACCGAGCTAGGCGGGACTAACCCTTAACCATTTAGAACAATGCAGAAAGATATATATAAGCGGAAGCATAAGTTTCAAAATCAATCAGTCATATCAATACAATATCATCTCCCATATATACATGACAAAATAGTGATGAACATAAGTGGTACAAAAGTGTGTAAAGACAAACATAGGTGCTAGACCCGAAACTACGACTCCGGACGACACAGTTTCCCGCCTAGCACTCCCTTAGCAAAACCTGAAAAAAGTGAGGTGTCAATCTAAGAAGACTGAGCGAGGGGTATATACATATAAACACATTTAACACACAAGTCCTAACCTCGGGTAATGAGTTATGAAAACCACAGTATAAGTTCAATAAAAAGATAACATCGCCCGAGATTATGACTAACAAGTTTAACAATCAATCAATTACATTTCAGTCAATCAGTGGCCCCTCCGACAGTGTACAATGATTAAGTTATCAATTATATAGGTGATCATGCAATCAATTACAGTGCACACGTAACAGTTTCAGTCCATCCTTCTTCCTCCGGGGTGATGGTGAGTTAGCTAGACTCAACCATCCAATCAGTGTGAGCAGAGGGCGCATGAAACCCAAAGCCCGGAACTCCTTCCACCACTAATCTCCTAGTGGCTTCAGGGGTCATCCCAAATGGTGAGGATAGAGCCGGAGTTACCCGTCAGCCCATGCTTTCCCGGTTGGCTCAAGCCACTACCCTCGGGCCCACAGTGCAACCAATATACTCGCCAAAACAGTCGGTTCAATACAATACAGTCGTTCAGTGAAAATCAATTAACATTTGAGGAAAGCTATAGATATACGTATACGTTTTGACTTAAAATCCATATAAGGGTCATATGGTTCTATATAACTAGAAATTAAACCTCACCTGAACAGACAAAACCAATCGAGAAAATCGCCTAAGGTGCCGACCCCTCGTCACGAGGAAGCTGGTCTGTGCAAACAATGACAAGTACAAGTGAGACACGACTCGTATGAACCAATTAAGACGAACGGAAAAATGCAACGAGACGATGTGGAATCATGAATACGGCACAAAATAATCTTGTTTTTGCATGAAATGTATCATATAATAGTAATTTGGGATCAATTAAGGCATTGGAGCAAAATGTGAAATTTGTAGGTACCAATGCAGAAAATTTCCAACATGCGCACATTGTATTCAAATAAGCATAACTCCTTCATCGGAATGAATTTTAATGAACCATAAAATTTCTAGAAAACTAGACAACCATATCTTTACAATGATGTAAGGCTCAAATTCTAGTTCACCCCGAGTAAATACCAGATTTTGTTTGAATATGACCCAAAGGAGAAAATTTCCTGCAGCGCTAGTAGTGAAAAATGATCGTCGTTCCCTTATCAAACGAAGTCGAACCGATCTAAAAATCGGTGGAAATACTTATAACATATCCAGAAATACCCCCGTAAAACAGTTTTAAAAACTTCCACCATTTAGTCTCTCTGATCAAGCCAAAACCGAAATATGAAAACAGGGGACAGCAGAGAATGTTGCTATTTTTCTCGGGGTTCAAATCAATTCGGATTGACACCAATTTTTGCAGAGAACATCTATAATATATCAAGATTATCCCCATAAAACAGTTTTGAAAAACTCCAACTCAACAAGCCACAATTCGATTTTAAATTGGGTTAACGCAGATTCGCGACAGTTTAGCGGCCATAACTGACAAACGAAAATAGATATTGACGAGCCGTAAAAAGGAGAGTACTCTACACTTAAAATATTTTCTACAGTAGAAAAATCAGAGCAATTGGAATAGGGGATCAGAGGCAGAAAAACAGAGCAAAATTCGAACCACAACAAACAATCAACCAATTCCAATTCTAATCAATCCAAATGCCATAATTCATGCAACATATATATATACAAGTTCAATACTCACTAAAGTTCCACATATTCATGTCCATAACTCATTAATCATCAAGAATTACACATATGAGCTCAATTTATCAACTTATGCTACAAGTCCATAAACCTCAATATTTATGCATCAAATTCAAGCTAGGATCAAGTATTCACAACTCCAACAACTAAAACACAATTCACCCAATTTATATCACAACCCTAACTAACACATCTTTCAAAGAAATAATCAAATAAGCTCATGATCACCTTGTAATGGAAGAAATGAGATGAGATGCTTGAATGGAAATGATGAAGCTTCAATTTCAATGATCAATCCAATAAAAAAACTTGAAGTATAAAAATCTCCTTCCTCTTCCTTTCTTGCTATGTTGATCGATGGAAATGGGAAGCAAATGGAAGAAAATGTGTATCTCCTCTAATAAGAATTAATTAAACATAAAAGTGCTAGATATTATTCCAACTTTTGAGTGATGACCCTTAATTGCAATTAGATCCTCCCATTTTCTTAGTTGTGCAATCCAGTACAAGTTAGAGATTGCAAATAATTAAAGTCCCAAACCCTCATGTGCAATTATGTACAAAGTTTCAAGAATTGATCAAATAGTGCCATAAAATCACTTAGTCATTTTCAACAATTAAATCGTGAAATAAAATAATTTGCATGAATTAAGAAAATGCAATTTTATAAAATAATTATGTCACATAAATTTATGAATGCAAATAGTTAAATGACGAATTTAAATCACAAAACACACACGTTACGTGCTTACCTGAAATCCGGAAATATGGGGCGTTACACCGTCTGAGAGGATTGAATCCAATTGATCGTCTCTTTCAAGATCTTCTACAGAGTTGTTGGATATGTTATCAAATTTCAGGAATTAAAGAGAAGACGTTTCACTAGGACCTGATTCTTCCGGATTCTATATAAGTGTGGTTGCTGAATTACTCTCACGGGATGACGACCTTGTTCCTCTTCCGCATTAAACATCCGCCTTAAATGAAAACTTTCATGAAATGAGCAGGATAACCAGCTCGACTAAAAATAGTCGTGGAATCAGAGATACTAATGATATTAAGGGTTCCACCGTGTTATTTTCTAATGGAATTGGAGCTCAACTTCCGGATTTCAAAATAAAGAATTTAAGATCTTTGCTTCGGGAAAGCATTTTAATCTAATTAAGGAGGTTAGGGAAAAGGGAAAGACCTGTTCTCTCTGTTGCCGGATAAGAGCTTGCTTGGAGCACAGAGCCATTCTTTTAAGCTTGAGTATACAACCACTCCATGACAAGAAATCTAGGGTTGTTTCAATTCCAAAACTCGAAAGTGAATATGGTAATTAATTCAAGAAGGGTGTAACCGGTAAGTCTGAGGTTCAAAACGGGTATGAAGATGTGGTGATTAATGATGATTTACAGATTATGTTAGAAAAATAACACTGGAACTAACATGTCTATCAAGAATGGGAATATCGCACCGTAGCGGTACAAAGCAAGAAAATGTCAACTAAAGAATCAAGTATGCAGCCGAATTATTTCAGTGTAAGAACTTCAATCCTTGGTGAACGGTACACTTAATCATGCATACCACGTGCACCATTATTTTATCATTATTTGTTTATTATTATTGTTATTTTGTTATTCATGTATACGATTCCTTGTTTATTATTGACTGTTTTATGTGACTAATAAATTGACGTAACTGATCTCTTCTCACTACTCCTTATGTGATAATTATTGAATGCTGATTTAATTTCTCGCTTGAGTTTTATTTTGTGTGCGTGAGAGACGGGGATTCTCTCAGGGTTGTCAAGAGACGGGGTTCTCTTGTTACTTGCTCGAGGGACAGGGTTCTCTCCTTGTTTGCTTGAGAGTCGGGGCACTCTCAATATTTTCAGCTACTTGTTAACTTGTTCTAGTGGAAGGTTAGATTTTTCTTACAAGTGTTTAGGCTCCGGAAAGTTGAGGGTCGTGATTTCACACGTTGGATGATCTTGAGAATTGAAGACCTCTTTCGAACGAATCCCTGACGGGGAGTAGCTAACCCACGTGGGATGAAAACGTAAGAGCCAATTCAGATTCTAGGAATTCAGGACAAGGAATCCGAGGGCGGATTCTCTTAAGGGGGAGAGAATTGTAACGCCCCGATTTTCAGACAGTCAGGTATGCTCGACACGTGTGAGTTTCGAACATTAGGATTTTATTTTTATCATTTTTGTTATTCAATTTATACGTGTTATATTAATTTTTATATATTGTATTTCACCATGATTACATGAAAATAAATGAAATAAATGCCAACGTGAGAATCATTATAAATATGGAATTTATTTGGTACATGAATTAATTGCCTAACGTGATTTAATTACTTGATTGCCCTAATTGATCATCTACGTAAATTAGAGGACCAAATTACATGAAAATTGTAGCACCCCGGAACACGTGGAGGTGCCACATCCCCGTACTATAGGTCAATCCACATACGAAACGGCCAATCCGTACATGAACCAACCTATAGCGAACGGGTGACAATGCAACATACGACAAGCTAGGCGGGATAACTCGAAAATGCGACATAATAAAGCGGAAGCATAACTCAACAGTATCAATTTGACATATCATGATATTTCTCAGTTACCAAACAAAATATAATCTAACTTATCATATCAATACATTATCATCTGCAAATAAACAATAACAACAATAACCATCATTCCATAATTAACAATGAATAACCAAATACACGAACCATGGTTGACTCTACTACTTGAACTGGACTCGACTCGACTCAACTCCCGCCTAGCACGCACCTGCAATAACCTGAAAGGTGGAGTTGTCATTCTGTGAAGACCGAGTGAGGGGTTTACATATATATTAGCGCAAATAACATGCCAGTTATATTCTCGGGTAAAGAGTTATAAAAGATGCATATACAAGTTCAATAATAGTATGGCTTTGCCCGAGAATACAACTATCAATATTAAATACTTGTTCTTTCATGCAATCGATAAACATGCTTGCTTGCTTGTTACTCATTAGGTGATCACACAATTCGATTATCGTGCAGTCATGCATGTGTACTCAATTAGCACATTAATGGGATGGAAATCATGCAATCAATACATGGCTTGCTTGTAACACGATAGGGTTTGTTCCTCATGTGGTTGGACGGACAACCACCAGCCCTAAGACTAGCCCAGCGCCCTCACTAAGGAGAACCTGACCAGGAGAACACAAGTACATGATAGGGATTTGTTCTTCTTGTGATTGGACCGACAACCACCAGCCCGAAGACTAGCCCAGCGCCCTCACTAAGGAGGACCTGGCCAAGAGAACACACGTACACGATAGGGTATTGTTCTTCCTGTGGTTGGACGGACAACCACCAACCCGAAGACCGGCCCAGCACCCTCACTAAGAAGAGCCTGGCCAGGAGAACGCACGTACTTGCTTTCATGAACATGGCATGCTTGATCCGTGAACACTAACATAACCTACTTGCTTAATTCATGAACAATAACATAACTTGAAAGGATAAGTGCTTTCATGAAATTATAATATAAATACCTTTGGCCAAAAATCACGTAAAGGTTATCTGGGTTCTGTATTACTAGAACTTAAACCTCACCTGACAGGCGACACACGACTCGTGAATGCGTGAACGTGCTCATGATCCACAGTCTCCGCCTTGGAGAATAACTGGACAAGAACGGACAATGTACGTGCATAAGACCATAATTCAAGCATATTATTCCATATAAGACGCACAGCATGATCATGTACGAGACATCGAGCCATAAACAATGTGGCATCTAAATATCACGTTTTGACATGTAATCAATCATATAATCACAAATTGGGGTCAATTAATCCATTGGAATTGGATTCCAAAATCTCAAGTTTATGGAGAATGTTTTCTTCTATCAGTGGGGTGGGAACGGCCGTTCCAGGTTTTAGTTCAAAGTGGGAAGGGCCGTTCCCGCCTCCCCGAAGTGCTCCTCGAAGATGGGAACGGCCGTTCCCGTCTGTGAGACAAAGTGGGAACGGTCGTTCCCCTCCTGCCGCCTGTACATTATTCAAACAATGGGAACGACCGTTCCCTATTTACAAAGGGAACGGGAAGGGCCGTTCCCATTTTACAGAAGCTGCAGAAGAACAGGGGACGAAATAGGGGAGGCACGAAATGATTGCCAAACTCATTAACCCTCATATAATTCAATCTTAGTTGCAATAAATCATGAAGGAAACATGCTAGCATACCTAAGATAAAATAAAATCCAACATAAACACTTAAATCATGCTTGATCATCACAAAACATCCACTTCAAGCTCATAATTGAGTTTAGCATATAACTTCAAATTCTTCAAGAATTCAAACATAAATTCAAGCTGAAAGCATGAAATCATACTCCTAACATCAAATAATCAAGTTGGCAAGCTTAAACACTAACCCTAGCTTCATGCATAATTATCAAGAATTCACATATATGATCAAATATACCTTGGAATGAAATAATGGAAAAAGATGCTGAATATGGATGCTTGAGCTTGAATCATGGAATTCTTTAGCAATTTCTAGCTTTGAAGATGATGATTTCTCCATTTCCTCCTCCATGGTTTTGGCTCGGTAAAGAGGAGCAAAGAGGAAGATGATTTTGATGAATGAAAAATGATGATTGTGGAAGAGATGCAATCAACGATATATTAGGGGAAAAATGTGATAATTATGATCAAATTCTTTAAGTTCTATAAGTTATGAAATTGAGTGTCAAAGGTTTGGAGATGATCAATTAAGTCCCCCAATGTTTTTCATGCAATTAGGTCCTCAAAGAAAAGGAAATGAGCAATTAAGGACAATCAAGCAATTAATACAAATTGGAAAATTAATTCATGTGAGAATTAGATTCTATTTATACAAGAACTCTCAAAATGAAATGAATATCATATACTTTTCACGTAATCATGTTGAATACAATTTACATAATTAACATTGCACGTATGAATTAAATAGACGAAATAATAACATAAAATCCTACGCTCGAAACTCACACGTGTCGAGCATACCTGACTGTCTGAAAATCGGGGCATTACAACTCTCTCCCCCTTAAGAGAATCCGTCCTCGGATTCCATGTCCTGAATTTCTGGAATTTAATTGGCTCTTACGTGTTCATCCCACGCGGGTTAGCTACTCCCCGTCAGGGATTAGTTCGAAAGAGGTCTTTAATCCACAAGCTTCGCCAGGATGTGAAATCACGACCCTCAACTTTCCGGAGCCTAAACACTTGTAAGAAAAACTAACCTTCCACTAAAACAAGTTGACAAATAGCTGAAATAATGAGAGTGCCCCGACTCTCAAACAATTAACAGAAGAACCCCGTCTCCCGAGCAAGGAATAAGAGAACCCCGTCTCTTGACAACCCCGAGAGAATCCCCGTCTCTCACGCATACGAAATAAAAGTTCAAGCGGGCACTTAGATAAAATTTGCAAGTAACACACAAGAATCAAATAAAATTATTACTTATGCAACTATTAGTTCACATAAACAGTTAATAGTAAACAATGAATCGTATACAAGAATGACAGATAATAATAAACAGATAGTAATAAAATAATGATGCACGTGGTATGCATGATTAAGTGTACCGTTCACCGAGGATTGAAGTTCCGATGTTGAAATAACTCGGTTGAATTCTTGATTCTTTTAGTTGCGATTTCTTTCCTGCTTTGTACCAATACGGTTCGATATTCCCATCTCTGATAACCATCTCCGTCCTCGTGCTATTTTATAGCATAATCCGTAAATCATCATTAATCACCATATCTTCAGGCCTGTGGTAATCCTAGATTTACCGGTCGCACCATTCTTTACTTTAATTACCATATCCACCTGCGGGTTTTGGAATTGAGAGCAACCCGAGATTTCTTGTCATGGAATAATTATATATTCAAGCTTAAAAGACTGACTTTGTGTTTCAAGCAAGCTCTTATCCGACAAACAGAGAGAACAGGTTTTCCCATTTTCTATACCTCGATAGTCCAAGTAAAACATCTTCCTGAAGCACAGATCTTAACTCTTTATTTGAAATCCGAAAGTTGAGCTCCTATTTCCTTGGTCAAGAACACGGCGGCTGTTTGGTGCAGGAAAGAATCAAAGTGGTAATCCCTTACGAGTAACTCGGCACGTACACTTGCATAGAACCGAAGAAATCCAGTCCTAGTGAAGCGTTTTCCATTTGATGACATACTTACCAGCTTTGCGAGATATCTTGAAAGAGAGGATCAATCAATCTTCCATCTTTTCTGAAATGTTCATGGTAAACTGGTATATTTATTGAGGCGACGGCGACAGCACGGATGAGAGCACGGTGTGCTATCACAGGCATCTCTAGGGTATAAGTAATAACTTCGTAAGAAAACTCTTGTCGGAGTTAACCTACCAAAACTTGAGATTGATTCTGGATATCACCCAAACTGAATCCTTTTCTATTTACTGAGTCAAATTATATCCTGAGGTTGTCGGAGGATTGCAGACAGCGTACCCACTTTCCTGAAGATGATAATAGAACAAAGGTACTGTCGATGATGGGACTTTTCTTTGTGTAAGAGGGAGAAAAGTTTAACTTATCGACAACTTCTTTCACATGGTTCTGGTAGAGGTTTCCAGGAAAATCGGTTTTCTTGAGGTTTCCAACTTTACCGAATGCTATTTAACTGCAGACTTCAATTTATTCCCAGACCGACTCTCCCCCTTAAGAAAATAGAATTTTCTTATTCTTTATATTCATTCTATCCTTTCCCACCTGCAAGTTTCTCTGCTGACTCCATTCCCATAACCTTTTCCTCATTCCACTGGTCGTTAATCAAAATGTTGATTGATGATTTCTTTCTAATTTTTTCTATTATCAACATACTCAACTTGAAGATCCCTGACCGTCACCACTTTAATTTGATATTAAAATTCTTCAACATCCTACACCCCTTCAGCTATTCATGAAAATGCCATATCCTGTATTTACCCTTTATTGCTTCTAAAATTGATGTCTGTCAAGTTAGCACCCTGATCCAAAGCAAGAAAAATTCTTTCTCCTACCCAAAATGCTGATTACTTTCTGAAAGCTGAAAGACCCAGTGAATATTTATCTGCTTGAACTTATCATCATTTCCCCAATTCCAAAATTGCCCAATATTTATATCATACCCTCTCCTACTAAATCCCGGATCAATAAATTCTCCGAGTCCCAAATATTTCTAAACTTCAAGCGAAGTCAAATGACCCGATTACAACTATGATACCCAATAATTCAGAAACCTCTCTTTTAAATTCAAGTTGGTAGAAATAGAGGCTAGGATTGTGCAGAGCATAGGGGAAAACTATTAATCAACAAACACTAGATAGTGCATGATGGTTAAAGTGACAATGCACGTAGCAACCTACCAACAATTTAAAATGCCACACCTTGGAACATTTATATTGATTTACAAAATACTCATAAGCAAAGAAAATTAAATATTTCAACTAATTCAAACATATTTTTAATGCATCAAGTAGATAATCTCAATAATATTCATAACGATATTTATAATGAGAAGCAATTTAATTAACAACTATGATGCACGTGCTTATGAATGCATTGAAGAACTTGGCACCGTAAAAATGTTGAGCTCGGTTCCAGTGTCCATTCTTGGTTGACCGAATTGCAACTTGGTTCAAACGGTTGACCAATCTCTTAATTCTTCAAAATTCCTTGGCCTTGATTTATATATTTCCCGAAACCTGTCACTCACAACTCAATTGAAACTAAATGCATGCGGATAAGACGTGCTCATGTCGCATAGTTGTCACATAATTAGTAGCGATAACGAGAATTTAATATGAAATGCGACAAGTAATTCAGCAATATTTAAAATAAAACACATTGATCACATAAATTTCCAGCAATTCTAGATCACTCAATTGGCAATTAATATCATGAATTAATAGAAAGTACAAGCTATCAAGTATTTCAGGTAATTCAAAGAGTCCAAGTAGCCAAGTAATTTCAAATAAAATGCAAGACCCTCAAATTGTCAAGTAATTCCTATGCCGTACGACCTAGACTTGACACGACATGACACTAGAACCTCGGTTTTGCAACCGGGCTCTGATACCACCTTAGATGTACCACCCCGGAACACGTGGAGGTGCCACACCCCCGCACTATAGGTCAATCCACATACGAAACGGCCAATCCGTACATGAACCAACCTATAGCGAACGGGTGACAATGCAACATACGACAAGCTAGGCGGGATAACTCGAAAATGCGACATAATAAAGCGGCAGCATAACTCAATAGTATCAATTTGACATATCATGATATTTCTCAGTTACCAACCAAAATATAATCTAACTTATCATATCAATACATTATCATCTCCAAATAAACAATAACAACAATAACCATCATTCCATAATTAACAATGAATAACCAAATACACGAACCATGGTTGACTGTACTACATGAACTGGACTCGACTCGACTCACCTCCCGCCTAGCACGCACCTGCAATAACCTGAAAGGTGGAGGTGTCAGTCTGTGAAGACCGAGTGAGGGGTTTACATATATATTAGCGCAAATAACATGCAAGTTATATTCTCGGGTAAAGTGTTATAAAAGATACATATACAAGTTCAATAATAGTATAGCTTTGCCCGAGAATACAACTATCAATATTAAATACTTTTTCTTTCATGCAATCGATAAACATGCTTGCTTGCTTGTTACTCATTAGGTGATCACGCAATTCGATTATCGTGCAGTTATACATGTGTACTCAATTAGCACATTCATGGAATGGAAATCATAGAATCAATACATGGCTTGCTTGTAACACGATAGGGTTTGTTCCTCCTGTGGTTGGACGGACAACCACCAGCCCTAAGAATAGCCCAGCGCCCTCACTAAGGAGAACCTGACCAGGAGAACACAGGTGCACGATAGGGCTTTGTTCTTCTTGTGATTGGACGGACAACCACCAGCCCGAAGACTAGCCCAACGCCCTCACTAAGGAGGACCTGGCCAAGAGAACACAGGTACACAATAGGGTATTGTTCTTCCTGTGGTTGGACGGACAACCACCAGCCTGAAGACCGCCCCAACACCCTCACTAAGGAGAGCCTGGCCAGGAGAACGCACGTACTTGCTTTCATGAACATGGCATGCTTGATTCGTGAACACTAACATAACCTACTTGCTTAATTCATGAACAATAAAATAACTTGAAAGGATAAGTGCTTTCATGAAATTATAATATAAATACCTTTGGCCAACAATCACATAAAGGTTATACGGGTTCTGTATAACTAGAAATTAAACCTCACCTGACAGGCGACACACGACTCGTGAATGCGTGAACGTGCTCATGATCCACAGTTTCCACCCTGGAGAATAACTAGACAAGAACGGGATAATGTACGTGCATAAGACCATAATTCAAGCATATTATTCCATATAAGACGCACGACATGATCATGTACGAGACATCAAGCAATAAACAAAGTGGCATCTAAATATCACGTTTTGACATGTAATCAATCATATAATCACAAATTGGGGTCAATTAATCCATTGGAATTGGATTCCAAAATCTCAAGTTTATGCAGAATGTTTTCTTCTGTCAGTGGGGTGGGAACGATCGTTCCAGGTTTTAGTTCAAAGTGGGAAGGGCCGTTCCCGTCTCCCCGAAGTGCTCCCCGAAGGCCGTTCCCGTCTGTGACACAAAGTGGGAACGGTCGTTCCCCTCCTGCCGCCTGCACATTATTCAAACAATGGGAACAACCGTTCCCCATTTACAAAGGGAACGGGAAGGGCCATTCCCGTTTTACAGAAGCTGCAGAAGAACAGGGGACGAAACAGGGGAGGTACGAAGTCATTGCCAAACTCATCAACCCTCATATAATTCAATCTTAGTTGCAATAAATCATGAAGGAAACATGCTAGCATACCTAACATAAAATAAAATCCAACATAAACACTTAAATCATGATTGATCATCACAAAACATCCACTTTAAGCTCATAATTGAGTTTAGCATATAACTTCAAATTCTTCAAGAATTCAAACATAAATTCAAGCTAAAAGCATGAAATCATGCTCCTAACATCAAATAATCAAGTTGGCAAGCTGAAACACTAACCCTAGCTTCATGCATAATTATCAAGAATTCACATATATGATCAAATATACCTTGGAATGAAATAATGGAAAAAGATGATGAATATGGATGCTTGCGCTTGAATCATGGAATTCTTTAGCAATTTCTAGCTTTGAAGATGATGATTTGTCCATTTCCTCCTCCATGGTTTTGGCTCGGTAAAGAGGAGCAAAGAGGAAGATGATTTTGATGAATGAAAAATGATGATTGTGGAAGAGATGAAATCAACGATATATTAGGGGGAAAATGTGATAATTATGATCAAATCCTTTAAGTTCTATAAGTTATGCAATTGAGTGTCAAAGGTTTGGAGATGATCAATTAAGTCCCCCAATGTTTTTCATGCAATTAGGTCCTCAAAGAAAAGGAAATGAGCAATTAAGGACAATCAAGCAATTAATACAAATTGGACAATTAATTCATGTGAGAATTAGATTCTATTTATACAAGAACTCTCAAAATGAAACGAATATCATATACTTTTCACGTAATCATGTTGAATACAATTTACATAATTAACATAACACGTATGAATTAAATAGACGAAATAATAACATAAAATCCTACGCTCGAAACTCACACGTGTCGAGCATACCTGACTGTCTGAAAATCGGGGCGTTACAAAAATACTCTTGGACCAAATTGAGCATTTTCCAAACTTGACATGCCTAATTGCATGACTTGTGTCTTTGGAGGATTGAATTGCAAAGAACATATATCATCAATTTCAAGGAAATAAATCACGATATATTTTCTTCTCCCTTCCATGATCATTTTCCGTTACACAAACATATCCCATATTGCTTCCTTCTCCACCGAACCACAAATCTCCAAGAAGGGAAAGGGAATTCATCATCTTAGGCCATTATTTTGGAGGACTTATGAGTTTTGGAGCATCATCATCTTCTATCTTCATCTCTTTTCTTCTCTTTTCCATTCAAGGTATATATGAGCTAATTACATGAATTTTGAATTAGAGCTTCAAGCTAGGGTTATGGTTCTTTTTCATTACATGGGATTCTATGATATATATATGATGATGTTGGGTTGATTTTATGCATTTACCACTTGAAATCATGAAGATTGGAGCTTGATTGCTTGTGGTAGGATTATAGACTTGATTGATGAATTTGGCATGATCAAGTATGAAATAAGTGTTTACATTAGATATTGTTGTACCTTAAGTGTGCATATATGATCATTTCATAAAATTATGCATTTAGAGATGAAATTATGATGATTATGGTGAGATTTAATTGTGGGTCGAACCTCCCCTGTTTCGTCCCCTGCTTCTGTAATTTCTGTATGCCGGGAACGGCCCTTCCCATCCCAGTTCATTATGGGAACGGCCGTTCCCACCCATTTGAAAATGACATGGCACGAGCATGGGAACGACCCTTCCCAGTTTGGCCTGTGGCCGGAACGGCCGTTCCCAGCCCACCGCGTATGCTTGTACAGTACTGGGAACGACCCTTCCCATTTTTAACTACAGTCTGGAAAGGTCGTTCCCAGCCTTCAGATCTGGTAGAAACTTTCGGCATAAAAATGAGATTTCCAATTCCTTTTCCTTACCCTTAATTGACCCCAAATTGTTATTATATGATCAAATACATGCCAAACCATGATATTTACATGCTACATTGTTCATTGCACGATGTCTCGTTCCTTGATCCCGCCATGCGTCTTATATATAGTAATGTTTTTGGATTGTGGTCTCATTTACGTGTATTGTCCCGTTTCTTGTCTAGTTATTCTCCAGGGCGGAGATTGTTTATCATGAGCACGTTCACGTGTCCACGAGTCGTTGTGTCGCCTGTTAGGTCAGCTTTACTTGCTAGATATATAGAACCTGTTTAACCTTTATGTGATCTTTCGGCCAAAAAGGTACTTATATCTATAACTTTCATGAAATCACTTATCATTTCAAGCAAGTCAGGTTCATGAAAAGTAAGCAAGCAAGCCATGTATCGTGCATGTTTTAGGCAAGTAGCAGGACCGTTCACGTTGGGCCCGAGGGTAGTGGCTTGAGCCAACCGGGAAAGCAAGGGTTGACGGGTAACTCTCGTGCTATCCTCACCACATTGGGATGACCCCTGAATTTGCTAGGAGATTAGTGGAGGAAGGAGTTCTGGGCTTAGGGATTCATGTACCCGCTGCTCAAGACGTCGTGGATGGTGAAGGCTAGCTACCTTCCTATCATTAGAGGGAGAAGGAGATTGGGATGGGTCCGGCACCACGGATTGTCCTCGGGTTATTGCATGATTTTCATTCATTGACTGTGTTACTTGATTACACTATCGCACGATTGCACAATAATTGAATTGCATGATCACTTATCAGTTAATAAAGCAAGCACATTTCATGTACATTTGGAGTAAGGTTGGAGACTGCCCTTACTCGCCGGGGCCATGTATTGAATGCATGAAATGAACAAGTATTTAATATTGATAGTTGTATTCTCGAGCAAAGAGTACTCATTATTGAACTTATACATTTATCTTTTCTAAAACTTTACCCGAGAATATAGCTTGCATGTTATCTGCGCTAATATTATTTAAACCCCTCACTCGGTGTTCACAGACTGACGCCTCCACCTTTCAGGTTATTGCAGGTGCACGCTAGGCGGGAAGTGAGTCGAGTCAAGTTAAGTCCGGTTCATGTAGTCGAGTCAACCACGGTCCGTGTATTTGGTTATTTGTTGTTACTTATGAAGTTATGATTGATGTTATTGTTTTATATTTGGAGATGATAATGTATTGATATGCAAAGTTAGAATATAGTTCACTTGGTGTTGATAATTGATATTGAATGAACTACGCTTCCGCTTTATTATGTCGCATGTATGAGCTAATCCCGCCTAGCTTATCATTTTATTGCATTGTCACCCGTTCGCTATACGTTAGTTCATGTACGGATTACCAGTTTCGTATGTAGATCGACCTATAGTGCGGGGGTGTGGCATCTCCACGTGTAGGGGTGCTACAATATGCATGTGCTATGTAAAAGTGTGAGTCTAGTGGGTTTAAGCTTTGTATGGTATGTGTAAGTGTAAATGTAAGTTTGGGCCCCGAAGTTGTGGGTAATGGTAGACCCGTGACGACCAATCGGTCGCCGGTTGCAACCCCTGTACACTTCTCCTGTAACACCCCGCATTTTCGAAGTAAGATACGATGTTGTTTTTGTGCGATTAGAATGTTATTTATTTAACTCTGCCTGTACTTGAATTACCTTATTTATGTTTTAATAGTTTAATTGACTCGATTGCAACCTTATGAAAATATGTGGACTTAATTGAAATATATGTTTTGTGCCTAATTGCTCTTTAACTTAGATTATGTGGGCTAATTTGTAATTGTTAAAAATTGGGGATCTATTTCTAATTATGAGAAATCAAATTGGACTTAATTGTATATTGCTTTAAAACCTTGGGGATGCTTTTATAATTAAAAAATATTTAATTGGATCCATTTGAACCTTACTTGAACTTTGGGACTCATTTGCATGACTTGAATTCTTTGAGGGACTTAATTAAATTTTGTATTTTAATGATAGGACATAATTGAATTTTGCCTAATCGTGTGGGACTCTCTTCCTAATTTATTAATTTTGAATTTGGGCTTAATTAGACCTTATTTTTAATTATGTGGGTGCTTTTATAATTATAAAATGTCTAATGGGGGTTGAGGTAAATCATACTTAAATATGGGTACTTAATCGCTTGACTTAAACTTTGGAGGGGCTTTTGCGCAATTTCGGAAAGAGAGGTCTTCTAATACCCCGAGAAACCCTAGCAGTCTCCATTTTGTCATTCCCTCTCATTCTCCTTCTACCTCCTATAGAAGCAGCGGCACGACAGCTTCGACCTACACCGCCAACCACCATTTTTGCCAGCGACAAACGGCCAACCACCACCAGCACTTCTCTCGTTAACCTCGCACCACGGCCGATCTGGCGCCTCACGCGCCACCTTTCGCCTCCACATCACTACCTTGTTTCTTCTTTCCCCTTCATCTTCAACACGCAGCAGCGCGGCGTAGCAGTCATACCATTTCACCACCATCGTCGCCGCTCCAGCCGGCCAACCGCCAGATTTAAAGCAGCGAGCGCTTCCACCACCACTGACATCACCACTCCCCTGTTCTTGGTGTCAACCGGCTTCTCGCCCTTCTCAACCTCTAGCGTTCCTTCACCAAGATTTAGCTGCGACACATCCCCCTTACGAACTCAGCAGATCCGGCGCCTCACGCGCCACCCTCCACCGCCCTCAATCTTCTCTCTCGTCCCAGATCTGGAAAGGGACAGACCCTATGGCCGCCACCACTGCAATCTCACGGGCTGCCGCGGCCTTGGATCCAGCAAAGGACCACCATCATCGGTACCCCTCAGACGAATCTCTCTCTCCCATTCCAGAAGACGAGAAGCAGCCTTCTACCACCACTCCTTCCGTCGAAAAAGCCACGGTCATCCACCCCTCTCTTCCGACCATCATACAACAGTAACGGAGCAGCAGCAACGTAGGCCATTTCTCTCTTTCAGATTTGGGTAAGCTAAGGAGATATCGCTGGATATCACCACCGTCGCTTTGTTCAGCTTTCACAGTCGACGATCGCCGCTGATTCGCTCTCTTTCAATTCCGAATTTGTAGGCTTCCGTCTTTCTTTTTTTATTTACCTGCAATTTTGTTTATAGAATAACTTGTGTATATAGTGTACTTATATAATTATTCTTTTATAAACTGAGAATTGAACTTTTGTAACAGCCCAAAGACCCGCCCTTCGATATTGTCCACTTTGGCCAAGGGTACACCCCAAGTGCCTCACGGTTTTACGTTTCGAGCCACTGGTATAACCCAGTGCACCCAAAGGCCTCTACTCAGGGGAGGGGGATCCACCACTTATAAAGTGGCTTCAAGCCCACCTCCAACCCGATGTGGGATATTACATCCACCCCCCATAGGGGCCCAGCGTCCTCGTTGGCACACCGAATCTGGGTCCCTGGCTCTGATACCATTTGTAACAGCCCAAAGACCCGCCCTTCGATATTATCCGCTTTGGCCAAGGGTACACCCCAAGCGCCTCACGGTTTTACGTTTCGAGTCACTAGTATAACCCAGTGCACCCAAAAGGCCTCTACTCAGGGGAGGGGGATCCATCACTTATAAAGTGGCTTCAAGCCCACCTCTAACCTGATGTGGGATATTACAACTTTCAATTTAATGAATCGAGTTGTTATGAGGAAATCTGCATTTTAATCTAAAAATTTATGATGGAATATATTTTGTAATGAATTCTGGTTTAATTGGTGATGTGTATATATGTAGCTGCAAATCGAGGGTCACTAACGTACGGTACATTTCGTGTAAGCATCCTTATATTTGATAAATTGTGAAGTTGGGTTTTGTAATAAAGCTTTTGGGGTTGGGATGTTTTAATTGGAAATCCGCTATGTGTAATTTTGTAAGATGGTTCGTAATTCATGTTTTGAATCATACATTTGTGTATTACAATGTAGCACCCCGCACGTGAGGCACCACATCCCCCGCACTAAGGCTCAACACGAGTAACGAAATTGCAAATCCGCGCCCGTATCAAACCCTAGCGAACGGGAGACAAACATAAAACCTTCCTAAGCCAGGCGGAACTAGACCCTGCAAAGAAATCAATCAACAAAATATAATGCATCAACATGCTCAATTCAAACAAGTGAATCATAAGTATAATTGGGCACTTCAGGCCTCTTTTAAAAATCATAATAAAATTCAATAAAGCCAATTTCCTAATAAATACATAGGTATCCAATTTCTCAATATAATTGAAACGAGTCATACATAACTCCAATACATGAATGAGTGGAGAGACTCTCCTAATCTAACTCGACCCACTTAAAGACTCCAGACACCTCCGCCTAGCTCGAACTCCAAAGATCAACCTGCACACTAAAAGAGTGGGGAGGGAGAGGGGTCAGTCTCTAGAAGACTGAGTGAGCAGGAGCGATACATATATATATAGAAACATGCACATGCAAGTCGTAAATCCCGAGCAAGGTTTTATTTGAATTTAGTTCCTGAAAAGGCGAGAAAATAGATAAACAATGCTCGACTTTTCCGACTAATTCATATTAAATTTATTACTTTCATAGATCATACATAAATATAAGGCTCGGCGAGTGAGCGTGCACAACCTCCATCCAAACTCCGACCGTGTACGACAAATATCCATAATATAGTTTAAATAGGTGATCATGCAATACGTCATCATACACACAGACCATAATTCATATCATAAACATATTCGTTTGGGCGATCCGGATCCCGGCATTCCCGCACGGTGCATAATCATATCATAACCAACCTTCTTCCTCCGGGTTGGTGGTGGGTTTGCAAGACCCGACCACCTCTGTCTTTGACCAAAAGGGGTTACATGACTCCCTAGATGGCACTCAGCTCCCTTTCCCCGCCAATCTCCTGACGAGGTCCAGTACCGCTGTTTAATAGTGGGACTAGTATATGGGATCCCCGTCAGCCCTTGCTTCCTCGGTTAGCCACATATACTAAGTCCCGGGGGCCGTGAACATAACAGCTTAGCATAATCTCGCCCAAAACATATCCATACTTACATATAATACATACTATAAGAAATCATACCTTACCGTGTAACTCGGCATATGCTATATACATACCTCTCCGTGTCATCCTAATCCATAGCTAGCATGAAGACACACGGTTTGGAGCATAGCCTCATTACAAAACCATTTTTAAGCTTATATACGCTCATACGTATAATTCAGAAGGATTTACACGATAACTCCATTTGAAAATCATATATATATATATATAATCATAAGGTTTTGGCCAAAGCTTTTCACATAAGGGTTGTAGGGTTTGTTATATAGCTAAAACGAAAACCACCCTCACCTTAACCGCGATGAAACAAGGAACGAGCACCAAGTGCCTGAACGATCAAAAGCTCTCCACCTGGAGACGAACTGTACAAAAGACCACAAGACGTGTTCGTGAGACTCAAGACTCTTAATGAACCATATATGACGCACGGCAATGAAGTGAATATGATATGAATGCATAAATGATCATATTGTAACAATAAAATGTTCATGTGCACGATTAAGAAATTTAAAACATATAATCAACTCATTCATTCATATGTTTCATTTAATTTCATAAGTTCATAAATTCATATAAATTTCATAAATTCATAAATTCATAATATTCATCACGTTCATAATTCATAATGCAAATTAGTTAATCTAACATTCAATTAATAAGCATATCACATATAATATTCATTTTCACATTTAGGAATAAGTAAATAGAACGTTCAATTAATAGTCGATAATTAAATACGCGAAATGGAAATCAATTTATTTCTAGAATTGAATTAAATCAATTAATATTCAAAATATATAATAAATATACATAATATATAATAAACATACATAATATATAATATAAGATAACATATATACATATATATAAATATATACCTCACGTACACACTCACACACACATGCATGCAATATACTATATATTTCACATATATAATTAAACTCATGCATGAGATATACTACCATAGATTATACAATATATATATATACACATGCATGCACATATGACCACAACACCATGCACACACAAGAGCACTCCCATGCATGCATACGCACAAACATATATATATTTATACATAATATACACAAGCATGAAAATACAAGCACAAAGCCATGCATGCACAACTCACAACTCACAGCCAAGCATGCAACACACACTCTCACAGCACAACCATCCAGCAGCCCAGCAAAACAGCAGCAACGCACACGCAGGAAAGAAGAAGAAGACGCAGGTACAGTTGAAGAAAAACGGGGTGACACCCCCGTGTCACCCTCCAAAACTAGACCGAGACACGCCCGTGTCTCGGTACAGAAATCCCAAACCCAACTGCACCCCCGTGTCTCGCCAGAAGAGAGGGAAGAGACACACCCGTTACACGCAGCAGCGGCAGTCTCGGTTAGCAGCAAAAATGGCGCAGAACAGAGCATCCAATTCCAGCAAGAACAAGGCAACACAAGCAGCAATACAAGGTACAAAAGAGCTACAAGAACTCAGATAAAACACACACTATAAAGCCATGAAACTGACAGCAAAAGAAGGAAAGGAATGACAGCAAATCGACAGCAATCCAGCGTGAGAAAAACAGGGCACGGCTGCGGGAAAAACAGGGCACGGCTGCTCTCAACTCATGCGACCCATAACAGGTCCGAAAAGCCAACAATTGTACAGCAAAATAACATGAAACCAACACAAGATTCAGTCCCAATCAAACTCACACAAGAAGGAAGCCATACGTGACCAACATGTGAGATTTTCTGAAAATTTTATAAGTGATATCTCATACATATCTCAACAACCATGAAAGAAATGATCATAAATGAAATGAGGATGTCAAAACAATCATTCTCATGCTTGGAATCGATCAAAACCGTTGAGAATCAAAGAAGATCAACAATTTGCTCAAAATCCTCATTTTCGGTAAAATGGCCCAGAAATGATTAAACCATGCTCAAACTCATGAATGAAAGGATGAAAATACTCAGAATTAATCATATATTACAACCCTTAACTTACCTTGATGATTGCTTGAAGTTTGGGGAAGATTTGAGCTCCAAAATCTCCAAATGAAGAAGGGTTTCGGGACTGGAGGAGATGCAGTAGCTTTGGCTGAGTTTTTGGGGATGGTGAGAGGGTTAACTCGGTTAAAGCTTGAAATATCTATATAGGTGGTTGAGTTAGGGTTAAAAGGAATTAAACCATAGTTAATTTGGTCATGGTTTGGCCAAGATATGGCTGATTTAGTGCAACAAGGTCATGTTGGTCGCCGATTCGTTTTTCGGTTGGATTTCGGAGTTTCAATTGAATTGGGAAAATTATAAGGCTAAGTTTACTAAACCCGAATTTTCGTTACGAGTTCAGCGGAGTTGACGGAACTCGAATCCGAGTTCCCGAGCTCAAGATATAAAATGCGGAACCAAGGGTACGCTAAGTGCTCGTTAGCTCCCGTTTTGGTTCCTCAATTGAAATTAAATTCGTTACTAATCAAATGAATTCGAAAATGTAAATTGAGCATAGAATCATGTTCAAAACACATATATGTACGACATATTACAAATTCGTGGCAATTTGATATCATATCATAAGAGAACGAAGTACCAAAATGAACAACATGCATATTCCAAACAATTCATGCATAAATACATAAAATTCCCATGCAATATATTAACTCCATGCAATATAAATTTTCATGCAAAAATATAATCTTCATGCAAAAATATTACTTTGCATGCATATATAAAATCTTCATGCATAAATATATTTTCTCATGCATATATAGTTTCCAACGTATAAATATATATATATATAAATAATTAAACATATATATATATATATATAATACGAAACATATATATAAAATTTAATAATGTTATAATAAGATAATATAATATAATGTAATAAAATAATAACAATTATAATAAAATTAAATGTAAAACACGTAAAAACAATTAATCACGTAATTAAATAATTAAATTGCGCATTTTATAAACAAATACGCCACATTATTATAAAATGAAAAACTGGGGCGTTACAATCTCTCCCCCTTAAAAAGAATCCGTCCTCGGATTCAAAACACGCTTGAAATCAAATAATGAGAGATTCCCCGTCTCTCACAAACAACAAGGAGAGAGCCCCGTCTCTCAAGCAGCAATGAGAGAACCCCGTCTCTCCAACAGTAATGAGAGAACCCCGTCTCTCGCAAGCAAAGAGAGTACCCCGTCTCTCAAACAAAAATAAGAGAATCCCCGTCTCTTAACCGAAAATAAAGCAAGGAAGTCTCCAATACTCCCAAGCAACTCACGCAAAACCCAATTTTAAAATCACGTGAGGTACCCAAAGCAAGTAATAAACGTCGTTCACATCGATATTCAGTTACTCCAAGTAATTTAACACTGTACAGATCAAAACACCTAACATAAAATTTATATAAGTTAAATTTGCATGGATGCATGTATCATGAATGCTATAAGTACCGTTCACCGAAGTTTCAAAGTTTAGAATTGGGAGTTGTCGTTGTCCAGGGTAGAATCTATCCTGAAGATAGCCCAGTGGTCAGCTTGTCTTGAACCTCTTCAAGGTTCCTCGGTGAAGCTATTGATAACTCCTTTAAGGATCATACGCTTGGATCCGTTCTGACATGCACTATTTCCAGTCTTCACCATTTCCCACAATCTTCGTTCGACCATCCCATTCTTTTTAATTAACCGAGCTTGACCTCCCCGAATATCCTTAGACCATCTCTCTCAATGTTAGATCCATAGTTTAAAATATCTTACTCATATCAGAGTTTTTGGAAAAAAAAATAAAATTCCTCAAGAATAACTACCCCTGACCACCTTGACGATTCAATCCCTTCCTAGAGGTATTCGTCATTAGGATCTACCTTAACTCGAATCCTATTCCCATCTTCCGTTCCTGGTATCCATTCATTCCCCTTGACCCCTTAGGTTTATATTTGGCATCTAGCTCCACATTTCTTGAATCGAAGATAAAACGTTCTTGATGCGTTTTGAAGTTTGATGTAAATCCACCAATGATCATCTTTTTCCATTTGGTCCCTTCTTAAGTTTCCTTCTAGATCACCTTTGATAGAACCGAGAACTTAATAATGTTGTCTCGGATCCCTTAATACTTTTACTGAATAAATTTTGATCGACAACATCCCCTCACATAATTGATTGATCAAATTTTCCTTTAGTTAAATCCATCTTAGGAGGTCACAGAAACTCCCATATAATTTCATCCTCCATTTTATCTCTCGGTCGTGCTCTCCCCCTTAAATTTCTGTTGTCCCGGGTTGACTCCATTGATTCTTCTTTTATCGAAATTCTCGATGAGTAAATCCCATTTCTCTTGATGTCCAAAACTCCTTTCTTATTCTTGTCTGGAACTCTGGTTTCACTTCTCCTTCTGAATTCTCGTTTCCATGAACCTATCCCTTAATGAGAGTTCTCATTTCCCAAATTCATCTTCCTCATAACTCAGATGCAGCTCGATTGAACTGATACTTGATAGTTGAGACGAAAGGACTTCCTATCGAGTAAACACTGATATGCATGTTGGGTTAAAATGACAATGCATGGGTCACGTTTACATCACGCAGTTATACAACACATTAGCATAACAAAACCAATTAGAAATGCACGAATAACATAAGATCAAGAGAATAAATAATTAATGCAAAATATGATGCACGTGCAATGAATGCTTTGGAACCTGTCACCAATGGTGTAAGTAGTTAGCTCGGTAGCTTTTCCTCGTTCCTCCAATCCCGAGTTTACTTTAACTTGGTGATTATCCCTTGCCTTTCCCACGGTCTTCAAGTTTTCCATGAGTCCATCACTTGTATCTTCCACTATCCGAGATTGCAATTCCTTAATCCTTAATTCTTCCACGTCCCCAGAGTTAATATCCGACTTCTTCCCGAAATTCGACCCTTGCTTCTAATCGTCACCTCAATCAAAAATTCCCGTGTCTATCCTTTGTGAATTCAATTCACCTCCAATTGCTTACATTTGAGCGCATGATTTCCTCTCTTTATCATTTCCATTTGTTGCTCCATATCTTCCAATTTAACCTCACAACATGACAATTCAGCTTGGATTTGGAAAATGAACTCAAATCCTGTTCTCCATATCGCCACCTTCCCTCTCTTCGTGTTTACCCAAATGCTTGCCTTCTAGAACCCGACTTCTAATCACTAGGCTTAGTTCGAAGTCCTTCTTTGTAGACCCTTGATTAACTCCTATTCCCATTTCCCCAATTGTTCCTCTGCTATCGCATCGCCAAGGTCGAACCTCCCATTCTGAATCCCAACCGTTAATTGCAACTCAGTCTACAAAGCCACACATCCAGCATTCTTCACATTCCTCCCCGGGCATCCTTCCTATCTTCCTTGCCTCCGAAGGAATTGTAATAGATTGTTGGGATCATAGAACTTGGCCGTGGTTTGATATCATCTTTATAACCTGGAAATCATAACTCATTTCAAGAGTAGATGCATGCGATTAGTGCATGCTCATGGCACATGTTCGATACGAAAGACAAGAATCCGTATAAAATGCAACAAGTAATTCAACAAAATTCCTGAGGAAACCAAATTCCATATTCAAGATCGATGCAATGCACACGATATCACATAGTCCCTATGCCGTTCGACTTAGACTGACTCCGACACGACTCAAGAACACCGGTTTTGCAACCGGGCTCTGATACCACTTAAGGATGTAGCACCCCGCACGTGAGGCACCACATCCCCCGCACTAAGGCTCAACACGAGTAACAAAATTGCAAATCCGCGCCCGTATCAAACCCTAGCGAACGGGAGACAAACATAAAACCTTCCTAAGCCAGGCGGAACTAGACCCTGCAAAGAAATCAATCAACAAAATATAATGCATCAACATGCTCAATTCAAACAAGTGAATCATAAGTATAATTGGGCACTTCAGGCCTCTTTTAAAAATCATAATAAAATTCAATAAAGCCAATTTCCTAATAAATACATAGGTATCCAATTTCTCAATATAATTGAAACGAGTCATACATAACTCCAATACATGAATGAGTGGAGAGACTCTCCTAATCTAACTCGACCCACTTAAAGACTCCAGACACCTCCGCCTAGCTCGAACTCCAAAGATCAACCTGCACACTAAAAGAGTGGGGAGGGAGAGGGGTCAGTCTCTAGAAGACTGAGTGAGCAGGAGCGATACATATATATATAGAAACATGCACATGCAAGTCGTAAATCCCGAGCAAGGTTTTATTTGAATTTAGTTCCTGAAAAGGCGAGAAAATAGATAAACAATGCTCGACTTTTCCGACTAATTCATATTAAATTTATTACTTTCATAGATCATACATAAATATAAGGCTCGGCGAGTGAGCGTGCACAACCTCCATCCAAACTCCGACCGTGTACGACAAATATCCATAATATAGTTTAAATAGGTGATCATGCAATACGTCATCATACACACAGACCATAATTCATATCATAAACATATTCGTTTGGGCGATCCGGATCCCGGCATTCCCGCACGGTGCATAATCATATCATAACCAACCTTCTTCCTCCGGGTTGGTGGTGGGTTTGCAAGACCCGACCACCTCTGTCTTTGACCAAAAGGGGTTACATGACTCCCCAGATGGCACTCAGCTCCCTTTCCCCGCCAATCTCCTGACGAGGTCCAGTACCGCTGTTTAATAGTGGGACTAGTATATGGGATCCCCGTCAGCCCTTGCTTCCTCGGTTAGCCACATATACTAAGTCCCGGGGGCCGTGAACATAACAGCTTAGCATAATCTCGCCCAAAACATATCCATACTTACATATAATACATACTATAAGAAATCATACCTTACCGTGTAACTCGGCATATGCTATATACATACCTCTCCGTGTCATCCTAATCCATAGCTAGCATGAAGACACACGGTTTGGAGCATAGCCTCATTACAAAACCATTTTTAAGCTTATATACGCTCATACGTATAATTCAGAAGGATTTACACGATAACTCCATTTGAAAATCATATATATATATATATAATCATAAGGTTTTGGCCAAAGCTTTTCACATAAGGGTTGTAGGGTTTGTTATATAGCTAAAACGAAAACCACCCTCACCTTAACCGCGATGAAACAAGGAACGAGCACCAAGTGCCTGAACGATCAAAAGCTCTCCACCTGGAGACGAACTGTACAAAAGACCACAAGACGTGTTCGTGAGACTCAAGACTCTTAATGAACCATATATGACGCACGACAATGAAGTGAATATGATATGAATGCATAAATGATCATATTGTAACAATAAAATGTTCATGTGCACGATTAAGAAATTTAAAACATATAATCAACTCATTCATTCATATGTTTCATTTAATTTCATAAGTTCATAAATTCATATAAATTTCATAAATTCATAAATTCATAATATTCATCACGTTCATAATTCATAATGCAAATTAGTTAATCTAACATTCAATTAATAAGCATATCACATATAATATTCATTTTCACATTTAGGAATAAGTAAATAGAACGTTCAATTAATAGTCGATAATTAAATACGCGAAATGGAAATCAATTTATTTCTAGAATTGAATTAAATCAATTAATATTCAAAATATATAATAAATATACATAATATATAATAAACATACATAATATATAATATAAGATAACATATATACATATATATAAATATATACCTCACGTACACACTCACACACACATGCATGCAATATACTATATATTTCACATATATAATTAAACTCATGCATGAGATATACTACCATAGATTATACAATATATATATATACACATGCATGCACATATGACCACAACACCATGCACACACAAGAGCACTCCCATGCATGCATACGCACAAACATATATATATTTATACATAATATACACAAGCATGAAAATACAAGCACAAAGCCATGCATGCACAACTCACAACTCACAGCCAAGCATGCAACACACACTCTCACAGCACAACCATCCAGCAGCCCAGCAAAACAGCAGCAACGCACACGCAGGAAAGAAGAAGAAGACGCAGGTACAGTTGAAGAAAAACGGGGTGACACCCCCGTGTCACCCTCCAAAACTAGACCGAGACACGCCCGTGTCTCGGTACAGAAATCCCAAACCCAACTGCACCCCCGTGTCTCGCCAGAAGAGAGGGAAGAGACACGCCCGTTACACGCAGCAGCGGCAGTCTCGGTTAGCAGCAAAAATGGCGCAGAACAGAGCATCCAATTCCAGCAAGAACAAGGCAACACAAGCAGCAATACAAGGTACAAAAGAGCTACAAGAACTCAGATAAAACACACACTATAAAGCCATGAAACTGACAGCAAAAGAAGGAAAGGAATGACAGCAAATCGACAGCAATCCAGCGTGAGAAAAACAGGGCACGGCTGTGGGAAAAACAGGGCACGGCTGCTCTCAACTCATGCGACCCATAACAGGCCCGAAAAGCCAACAATTGTACAGCAAAATAACATGAAACCAACACAAGATTCAGTCCCAATCAAACTCACACAAGAAGGAAGCCATACGTGACCAACATGTGAGATTTTCTGAAAATTTTATAAGTGATATCTCATACATATCTCAACAACCATGAAAGCAATGATCATAAATGAAATGAGGATGTCAAAACAATCATTCTCATGCTTGGAATCGATCAAAACCGTTGAGAATCAAAGAAGATCAACAATTTGCTCAAAATCCTCATTTTCGGTAAAATGGCCCAGAAATGATTAAACCATGCTCAAACTCATGAATGAAAGGATGAAAATACTCAGAATTAATCATATATTACAACCCTTAACTTACCTTGATGATTGCTTGAAGTTTGGGGAAGATTTGAGCTCCAAAATCTCCAAATGAAGAAGGGTTTCGGGACTGGAGGAGATGCAGTAGCTTTGGCTGAGTTTTTGGGGATGGTGAGAGGGTTAACTCGGTTAAAGCTTGAAATATCTATATAGGTGGTTGAGTTAGGGTTAAAAGGAATTAAACCATAGTTAATTTGGTCATGGTTTGGCCAAGATATGGCTGATTTAGTGCAACAAGGTCATGTTGGTCGCCGATTCGTTTTTCGGTTGGATTTCGGAGTTTCAATTGAATTGGGAAAATTATAAGGCTAAGTTTACTAAACCCGAATTTTCGTTACGAGTTCAGCGGAGTTGACGGAACTCGAATCCGAGTTCCCGAGCTCAAGATATAAAATTCGGAACCAAGGGTACGCTAAGTGCTCGTTAGCTCCCGTTTTGGTTCCTCAATTGAAATTAAATTCGTTACTAATCAAATGAATTCGAAAATGTAAATTGAGCATAGAATCATGTTCAAAACACATATATGTACGACATATTACAAATTCGTGGCAATTTGATATCATATCATAAGAGAACGAAGTACCAAAATGAACAACATGCATATTCCAAACAATTCATGCATAAATACATAAAATTCCCATGCAATATATTAACTCCATGCAATATAAATTTTCATGCAAAAATATAATCTTCATGCAAAAATATTACTTTGCATGCATATATAAAATCTTCATGCATAAATATATTTTCTCATGCATATATAGTTTCCAACGTATAAATATATATATATATAAATAATTAAACATATATATATATATATATAATACGAAACATATATATAAAATTTAATAATGTTATAATAAGATAATATAATATAATGTAATAAAATAATAACAATTATAATAAAATTAAATGTAAAACACGTAAAAACAATTAATCACGTAATTAAATAATTAAATTGCGCATTTTATAAACAAATACGCCACATTATTATAAAATGAAAAACTGGGGCGTTACATACAATATATGACCTTACTAAATTGAATTGGAATTTGTAATTGCATGAAGTTCTTCAAATTGACAATCTAAACCCTTATAACCTAAACTAAGTTGAGTTTTGTGGGACTAGTACCTCTAGTATCTATTTGGTAATGAGCTGAGTTGGGTGTTTTGTTGGTTTTACGAAATTAGGATTATATATATAAGTGTCTTGTGTTTGGAGTGGAATTGAGTAGGAACCGTGATGTATACGTTTTGTCTTCGTATGTTTGTGTTTAAATTTGTGCAAATATGTTATCCAATTAAATTAGTACATGAGTTGGGCAATTAAATGTCATGCAATAAAAGCATAATGTGAGTGTGGGTATACGTTTCTCTTGATATATATCCGAATGTTTAGTAATTTATAAATTGAGATTCACTTAACTTTTAATTTGAAATTGTTGCTCAGATTGTTACATGGTTAGTTTGAAAACTGATTATGCTTGACGATTGGTAAACTGTGGGGATCAACCGGTTATGTATTTAAATTGGGAACTTGAGTGTTGGGTATAAACTAGGCGTTTAACAAACCTTAAATCAGGAATGGATTTTATACTTAGCCAATTGAAAATAAGGTGAACCAATTACGATTTAATGGTGTTTAGTTGTTGTTTGGCTTATAACAACTGAATTGTATGCTGTCTCGCGTGGTACATTTATTGTGCACCTGAACACCTTCAGGGCATTCTTGTAATTTTTTGAACATGTCATGCTATTCTGTGTCATCTCATGATCAATGTCGTGCGTCTATGTGGTTCATGTCTGAGTCGTGTCTCATAAGTACCTTGTGTTTCCTTTTCTGTCAGCGATCTCCAGGGCGGAGAGAATCCGATCGAGTTTGCAACTGTCTTGTCAGTTCTCATATCTTGTCGCTTCTCAGGTGAGGTTTAGGATTTTGTATAGTTATGCGACCTAGGGCCTTTACATGCTGATTTCTACCCTTGCATGCGAGTATACCCTACTATAAATACGTATGTGTTGTATATGATATGTTTATGATTTTGCATGTGTCCTGCGTGGGTGGAGGTCATGAGGCTTAAAGTTCCATCGCGTAGGGATAAAAATATATAAACCAGTTTTTGAGGCATATGTAAGCTATTTTGGAAAAACAGTTGTGTTTTGATTATGTAGCGAGAATGCCATGAAAGATTGGAGTATGTTATGTTATTATCTGTTCTATTGTGGATCCAAGGAGCTATGGGATAGGCAGCCCTGGAACGGTATAGGACCGTCAGGGATCAGTCTGTGTGTAGTTTCATTTGAGATATCTTCACGCGACCCGTGCTGTAGGGATGGTGTGGTATCTTGAGCCTTCGGCTAAGGCCGGGGAGGACTCTTGTGGGTTCGCTACCCCTTGAGGGTGAGTCTATTTTAGACGGTTTATTCTCGATGGTTTGGGGACGGTACATCTCCTCAATCGTTGTTGTAGAGGATGGATTTATTTTGATTTTTGTTTTGAGGAGTAAAGGAAGGAAGCTCGTACTCGCCGAGCAGTTGATTATATTATGTTATGGAATTATGAATCTGGATAGAGCTTTCTGAGAAGTGGTTTCTAAACTTATATCTATATCTATTTGGATTCTTTCGAAGTGTTTTGGTATGCAACACCTATCCTCGATTCATGAGTCCATCCTTTTATTATGTGCTATGCTTTTATATATATATATTGTGGGTGTGTGTCAGCCCCCTCACTCAGTCAGTTGACTGACCCCTCGTTTTATCTTTTAGTTTGCAGGTTTCCTTTTGGCTTGAGCTAGGCGGAAGTGAGTCTTTTCAGTCACACTTGTTAGTCTAGTTGGTGTTAGCATGCATTTGTCGCATACTCTACTTATGATATGTATTTATGTTTCACACTTGAAGGTTATGTTTACGTTTTACTTAGAATTAAACCCATGTAGGGTTAGTAACTAGTACTTGGATGTTATTACATACTGATGATACTTATGTTGATTATTAAGTTGGATTATGAATTGATATTCGGGACTAGGTATCTATGCTAGTTGAACCCGTCACCTGTTCTGCATGTTGTTTTAATTACTTCCGCTATCTGTTGATGATTGATTTAAATTGCTTCCGCGCTCTGAGTTTGTCGAGTTAGATCCGCCTAGCCTAGTCTGTGAGTTGGTCTCTCGTTCGGTTTGATTCGGATTCGGGCATGGACTGTCCATTTCGTGACCGGGTCTGGGTCTTAGTGCGGGGGATGTGGCATCCTCTGTTTGGGGTGTTACATCCTTAAGTGGAATCAGAGCTCTAGGTTGCAAAACTGAGCTCTTGAGTCATGTTGAATCTGTCTAGGTTGCACGGCATAGGAATAACTGCTCATTGCATATGTTTGACTTGATATTTTGACCCTTGGGCACGGATTATTTCGTGATTATATGATTGTTTGCACAGTAAAAATCAGAGTGGTAACGGTCGGGGAATTTCAAGTTGGGTATGTCATTAACAGAAAAGGGTTACGGGAGTTGAATCAGCAAAGAAGCTTGCACGTAGGAAAGGACAGAATGAATTTAAAGAATAAGGAAATTCTATTTTCTTAAGGGGGAGAGTCGGTCTGGGAATAAATTGAAGTCTGCAGTTAAATAGCATTCGAGAAAGTTGGAAACCTCAAGAAAACCGATTTTCCTAGAAACCTCTATCAGAACCATGTGAAAGAAGTTCCAATAACTTGAACTTTTCTCCCTCTCATACAAAGAAAAGTCCCATCATCGACAGTACCTTTGTTCCATTATCATTTTCCAGAAAGTGAGTACACCGTCCGCAGTTCTCCGATAGTCTCAGGATATCATTTGACTCAGTAAATAGAAAGGATTCAGTTGGGTAATACTCGGAAGCAATCTTCAGTTTTAGTAGGTTAACTCCGACAAGAGTTTTCTTACGAAGTTATTACTTATACTCTAGAGATGTCTGTGAATGCACACAGTGCTTCCATCCGTATGGTTGTCGTCGCCTCCATGAATATACCAGCTTACCATGAACATTTCAGAGAAGACTGAAGATTGAAGGATCCTCTCTTTCAAGATATTTCTTGGAATTGTGGGGTATGTTATCAAATCTCAGGGATCAAAGGAAGACGTTTCAGTAGGACCTGATTCTTTCGGTTTCTATGCAAGTGGGCTTGCTGAATTACTCCCACGGGATGACAACTTTAGCTCTTTTCTGTATCAAACATCCGCCGTGTTAATTGCTTAAGGAGTAGGAGCTCAACTTTAAGATTTCAAATAAAAGTTAAGATCTCTGCTACAGGAAAATGTTTCACTTGATTACGACGGTCGAGGAAATGGTAAAACCTGTTCTCTCTGTGGGTCGGATAAGAGCTTGCTTGGAATACAAAGTCAGTCTTCTAAGCTTGAATGCACAATTAATCTCTAACCAGAAAACTATGGTTATTTTAATTCCAAAACCCGAAGGTGAATGTGAGAATCAGTGCGAGAAGGGTACAACCGGGGGATCTGAGATTAAAACAGGTCTGAAGATGTGGGGATTAATGATGATTTACGGATTATGTTAGAAAATAGCACAAGGGCAGAGATGGTTATCAGAGATGGGAATATCGAACCGTATTGGTACAAAGCGGGAAAGAAATCGCAACTAAAAGAATCAAGATTTTAACCGAGTTATTTCAACATCGGAACTTCAATCCTCGGTGAAGGGTACACTTAATCATGCATATCACGTGCATCATTATTTTGTCATTATCATTATCTTGCTATTACTATACATGAATCCTTGTTTGTTATTAATTGTTGATTATTATTTTATTATTATTATTCTTGTATATGATTCCTTGTTTACTATTAATTGTAATGTGAACAATTAATTGCATAAATGATAATTTTACTTGATCCTGGTGTGGTAAGTATGAACATTTGTCTAAGTGCTTGCTTGAATTTTATTCGGGTGCGTGAGAGACGGGGATTCTCTCAGGGTTGTCAAGAGACGGGGTTCTCTTATTACTTGCTCGAGAGGCGGGGTTCTCTTGTTACTTGCTCGAGAGGCGGGGTTCTCTCGTTGATTGTTTGAGGGTCGGGGCACTCTCGCTACTTTAATTACTTGTCAAGTTGTTCTAGTGGAAGGTTAGATTTTCTTTCGAGTGATTAGACTCCGGAAAGTTGAGGGTCGTGATTTCACCCTTTGGAGAAACTTGTGGAATGAAGATCTCTTTCGAACTAATCCCTGACGGGGAGTAACTAACCCGCGAGGGATGAACACGTAAGAGCCAATTAAATTCCAGGAATTCAGGACAGGGAATTCGAGGACGGATTCTCTTAAGGGGGAGAGAGTTGTAACGCCCCGATTTTCAGACAGTCAGGTACGCTCGACACGTGTGGGTTTCGAGCGTTAGGATTTTATTTTATTAATTTCGTTTAATTAATTTAAACGTGTTATATTAATTCTTATAAATTGTTTCAACATGATTACGTGGAAATTGTATGAAATTCATTTCATTTGAGAATTCTTGTATGAATGGAATTTAATTGTTACATGAATTAATTGTCCAACTTGTATTAATTGCATAATTGTCCTTAATTGTTCATTTCCCTTTCTTTAAGGACCTAATTGCATGAATATGTTAAGGGACCTAATTGATCATTTCCAAACCTTAGATACCCAATTGCATAACTTATAGAATTTTAGGGATTTGATCATAAATATTGCATAGTTCCCCCAAATATATCGGTATACACATCTCTTCCTCAATCATCATTTTTCATTTCATGCCAATCATCCCATATTTGCTTTCTTCTCTACCGAACCAATACCAAGGAGAAGCAAGGAGGAAATCATCATCTTCAAGCTAGAATTTGCTAGGAAACTTCATGAATTCAAGCTCAAGCATCCATACACATCATCTTCTTCCACTTATTTTCATCTCAAGGTATATATGATCATATATGTGAATTCTTGATGATAATTCATGAAGCTAGGGTTTGAGGTTAAATGGAATATTATGTGTTTTGGTTCTTAGAAACATGATTATAAGCTTTAGCCTTGAATTTCATGTATGAATCTTGGAGATTATGGAATTATATGGTAATTTGATATTTGAGCTTGAAGTGAGAATTGTGATGATCAAGGCATGAAACATGTGTTTATATTGGGTTTTATTACCTCTCAAGCATGTGTATATATTTTCCTTCATGAATTATAATGTTTGGAAGGGAATTATGATGATTATGGTGGGATTTGTGTGTGTTGGTGTTTCCCCTGTTTCTTCCCCTGTTCTTCTGCATCTTCTGCGTAACGGGAACGACCCTTCCCGTTCCCTTTGTAATTGGGGAACGGCCGTTCCCATTGTTTGAATAATATGCATGGCGGCGAGGACGGGAACGACCGTTCCCATTTTGGCTTGCAAGCCGGAATGGCCATTCCCATCTTCGGGAAGCCCGACAGGCGGGAACGGCCCTTCCCCCTTTGAACTGAACCCTGGAACGACCGTTCCCAGCCCTCTGGAAGTGCAGAAAGTTTCTGCATAAAATTACATTTTTAGCCCCTCAATCCGATGGCTTAATTGACCCCGAATTGCTATTATATGATCTAATATGTACTGAAACAACATGTTATCATACTACATTGTGTTTTGCTCGATGCCTCGTTCGTGATCATGTCGTGCGTCGTTATATGAGATAATATGCTTGAATTATAGTCTCATGCATGTACATTGTCCCGTTTCTTGTCCAGTTATTCTCCAGGGCGGAGATTGTGGATCATGAGCACGTTCACGCATTCACGAGTTGTGTGTCGCCTGTCAGGTGAGGTTTAATTTCTAGTTATATAAAACCTGTATAACCTTTACGTGATTTTTGGTCAAAGCTAGTTATATTTATAAGTTCATGAAATTACTTGTCATTTCAAGCACGTTAATGTTCACGAATCAAGCCTGCCATGTTCATGCAAGCAAGTAGTTGCGTTCTCCTGGCCAGGTCCTCCTTAGTGAGGGCGCTGGGCTGGTCTTCGGGCTGGTGATTGTCCGTCCAATCACAGGAAGAACATAGTCCTATCGTGTAAACGCGTTCTGTTGGCCAGGTCCTCCTTAGTGAGGGTGTTGGGCTGGTCTTCGGGCTGGCGGTTGTCCGTCCAACCACAGGAAGAACAAAGCCCTATCGTGTACATGCATTCTCCTGTCCGGGTTCTCCTTAGCGAGGGCGCTGGGCTAGTCTTAGGGCTGGTGGTTGTCCGTCCAACCACAGGAGGAACAAACCCTATCGTGTTACAAGCAAGCCATGTATTGATTGCATGATTTCCATTCCATGAATGTGCTAATTGAGTACACTATCGCACGATTGCACGGTAATTGAAATGCATGATCACCTAATGATTAACAAGCAAGCAAGCATGTTCATCGACTGCATGAAAGAACAAGTATTTAATATTGATAGTTGTATTCTCGGGAGAAGCTATATTATTGTTGAACTTGTATATTTATCTTTTATAAATCTTTACCCGAGAATATGACTTGCATGTTATCTGCGCTAATATGTATCTAAACCCCCTCACTCGGTCTTCACAGACTGACGCCTCCACCTTTCAGGTTATTGCAGGTGCACGCTAGGCGGGAGTTGAATCGAGTCGAGTCCAGTTCATGTAGTCGTGTCATCCGTGGTTCGTGTATTTAATTATAATTGTTAATTATGGAATTGTAGTTATTGTTATTGTTTAGTTGAAGATGATAATGTATTGATATGTAACTTTAGAATATATCTTATTTGGAAAATGAGAAATGTCATGATTGGATAAAGGGAAATATTTGATAGGAACTAATTTATGCTTCCGCTTTAATTTTATTGCATGTATTAGTTATCCCGCCTAGCTTGTCGTGTATTGCATTGTCACCCGTTCGCTATAGGTTGGTTCATGTACGGATTGACCGTTTCGTGTGTGGATTGACCTATAGTGCGGGGGGTGTGGTACCTCCACCTGTCCGGGGTGCTACATCTAAGGTGGTATCAGAGCCCGGTTGTAAAACCGAGGTTCTAGTGTCGTGTCGTGTCGAGTCTAGGTCGTACGACATAGGAATTATTTGACAACTTGAGAGTCTTGCACTTTATTTGAAATTACTTGGCTACTTGGATTCTTTGAATTACCCGAAATACTTGATAGCTTGTACTTTCTATTAATTCATGCTATTAATTGCCAATAGAGTGATCTTGAATTGTTTGAAAATTTATATGATCAACGTGTTTTATTTTAAATATTGATGAAATATTTGTTACATTTATATTAAATTCTCGTTATCGATACTAATTATGTGACAACTATGTGACATGAGCACGTCTTATCCGCATGCATTTAGTTTCAAGTAAGTTGTGAGTGACAGGTTTTGGAAATGTATGAATCAAGGCCGGTGGATTTTGAAGATTAAAGAGACTGATCAACCGCTTGGGCTAAAGTTGCAATTTGGCCAACAAGGAATGGACGCTGGAATCGAGTCTAACATTTCTACGGTGCCAGGTTTCCCCTATGCTCTGCACAATCCTTGTCTCTATTTCTACCAACTTGAATTTAAAGAAGAGGTTTCTGAATTATTGGGTATCATGGTTGTAATCGGGTCACTTGATGTTGCTTGAAGATTAAAAATATTTGGGACAGTGAGAATTTATTGATCCAGGATTTAGTGGGAGTGGGTATGATATAAATATTTGGAAAATTTTGGAACGGGGAAAGGTTGATAAGTCCAAGCAGATAAATGTTCAGTGGGTCCTTCAACCTTTAGAAATTAATCTGTACTTCGGAGATGCATTGCGAGTAAGAGAGTAACTTTCTTGTTTTGGACTATGGTGCTGAACTTGTAAATGCCAATTCGCTGGAAAGCATTAGGTGACTGTAGGAGGTGAAGAATTTTAACATCAAACCAAAGTGGTGACAGTCAGGGAGCTTCAAGTTTAGTATGTTGATAACAGAAAGAAGTACTAGGTGGTAAGTACAGGATATGGCATTTTCACGAGTAGCAGAAGGGTTGTGGGATGATGGAGAATTTTAATATCAAATCAGAGTGGCAACGGTCGGGGAATTTCAAGTTGGGTATATCATTAACAGAAAAGGGTTAAGGGAGTTGAATCAGCAGAGAAGCTTGCAAGTGGGAAAGGACAGAATGAATTTAAAGAATAAGGAAATTCTATTTTCTTAAGGGGGAGAGTCGGTCTGGGAATAAATTGAGAGTCTCCAGTTAAATAGCATTCGGGAAAGTTGGAAACCTCAAGAAAACCGATTTTCCTAGAAACCCCTATCAGAACCGTGTGAAAGAAGTTCCAATAACTTGAACTTTTCTCTCTCTCATACAAAGAAAAGTCCCACCATCGACAGTAACTTTGTTTCATTATCATTTTCCAGAAAGTGAGTACACCGTCCGCAGTTCTCCGATAGTCTCAGGATATCATTTGACTCAGTAAATAGAAAGGATTCAGTTGGGTAATACTCGGAAGCAATCTTCAGTTTTAGTAGGTTAACTCCGACAAGAGTTTTCTTACGAAGTTATTACTTATACTCTAGAGATGTCTATGAATGCACATAGTGCTTCCATCCGTATGGTTGTCGTCGCCTCCATGTATATACCAGCTTACCATGAACATTTCAGAGAAGACTGAAGATTGAACGATCCTCTCTTTCAAGATATTTCGTGGAATTGTGGGGTATGTTATCAAATCTCAGGGATCAAAGGAAGACGTTTCACTAGGACCTGATTCTTTCGGTTTCTATGCAAGTGGGCTTGCTGAATTACTCCCACGGGATGACAACTTTGGCTCCTTTCTGTATCAAACATCCGCCGTGTTAATTGCTTAAGGAGTAGGAGCTCAACTTTAAGCTTTCAAATAAAGAGTTAAGATCTCTTTTACGGGAAAATGTTTCACTTGATTACGAAGGTCGAGGAAATGGTAAAACCTGTTCTCTCTGTGGGTCGGATAAGAGCTTGCTTAGAATACAAAGTCAGTCTTCTAAGCTTGAATGCACAATTAATCTCTAACCAGAAAACTATGGTTATTTTAATTCCAAAACCAGAAGGTGAATGTGAGAATCAGTGCGAGAAGGGTACAACCGGGGGATCTGAGATTAAAACAGGTCTGAAGATGTGGGGATTAATGATGATTTACGGATTATGTTAGAAAATAGCACAAGGGCAGAGATGGTTATCAGAGATGGGAATATCGAACCGTATTGGTACAAAGCGGGAAAGAAATCGCAACTAAAAGAATCAAGATTTCAACCGAGTTATTTCAACATCGGAACTTCAATCCTCGGTGAAGGGTACACTTAATCATGCATATCACGTGCATCATTATTTTGTCATTATCATTATCTTGCTATTACTATACATGAATCCTTGTTTGTTATTAATTGTTGATTATTATTTTATTATTATTATTCTTGTATATGATTCCTTGTTTACTATTAATTGTAATGTGAACAATTAATTGCATAAATGATAATTTTACTTGATCCTGGTGTGGTAAGTATGAACATTTGTCTAAGTGCTTGCTTGAATTTTATTCGTGTGCGTGAGAGACGGGGATTCTCTCAGGGTTGTCAAGAGACGGGGTTCTCTTGTTACTTGCTCGAGAGGCGGGGTTCTCTCGTTGATTGTTTGAGGGTCGGGGCACTCTCGCTACACTAATTACATGTCAAGTTGTTATAGTGGAAGGTTAGATTTTCTTTCGAGTGATTAGACTCTGGAAAGTTGAGGGTCGTGATTTCACCCATTGGAGAAACTTGTGGAATGAAGATCTCTTTTGAACTAATCCCTGACGGGGAGTAGCTAACCCGCGAGGGATGAACACGTAAGAGCCAATTAAATTCCAGGAATTCAGGACAAGGAATCCGAGGACGGATTCTCTTAAGGGGGAGAGAGTTATAACACCCCGATTTTCAGACAGTCAGGTACGCTCGACACATGTGGGTTTCGAGCGTTAGGATTTTATTTTATTAATTTCGTTTAATTAATTTAAACGTGTTATATTAATTCTTATAAATTGTTTTCAACATGATTACGTGGAAATTGTATGAAATTCATTTCATTTGAGAATTCTTGTATGAATGGAATTTAATTGTTACATGAATTAATTGTCCAACTTGTATTAATTGCATAATTGTCCTTAATTGTTCATTTCCCTTTCTTTAAGGACCTAATTGCATGAATATGTTAAGGGACCTAATTGATCATTTCCAAACCTTAGATACCCAATTGCATAACTTATAGAATTTTAGGGATTTGATCATAAATATTGCATAGGTCCCCCAAATATATCGGTATACACATCTCTTCCTCAATCATCATTTTTCAAGCAAGGAGGAAATCATCATCTTCAAGCTAGAATTTGCTAGGAAACTTCGTGAATTCAAGCTCAAGCATCCATACACATCATCTTTTTCCACTTATTTTCATCTCAAGGTATATATGATCATATATGTGAATTCTTGATGATAATTCATGAAGCTAGGGTTTGAGGTTAAATGGAATATTATGTGTTTTGGTTCTTAGAAACATGATTATAAGCTTTAGCCTTGAATTTCATGTATGAATCTTGAAGATTATGGAATTTTATGGTAATTTGATATTTGAGCTTGAAGTGAGAATTGTGATGATCAAGGCATGAAACATGTGTTTATATTGGGTTTTATTTCCTCTCAAGCATGTGTATATATTTTCCTTCATGAATTATAATGTTTGGAAGGGAATTATGATGATTATGATGGGATTTGAGTGTGTTCGTGTTTCCCCTGTTTCTTCCCCTGTTCTTCTGCATCTTCTGCGTAACGGGAACGGCCCTTCCCTTTCCCTTTGTAATTGGGGAGCGGCCGTTCCCATTGTTTGAAAAATATGCATGGCGGCGAGGACGGGAACGACCGTTCCCATTTTGGCTTGCAAGCCGGAATGGCCATTCCCATCTTCGGGAAGCCCGACAGGCGGGAACGGCCCTTCCCCCTTTGAACTGAACCCTGGAACGACCGTTCCCAGCCCTCTGGAAGTGCAGAAAGTTTCTGCATAAAATTACATTTTTAGCCCCTCAATCCGATGGCTTAATTGACCCCGAATTGCTATTATATGATCTAATATGTACTGAAACAACATGTTATCATACTACATTGTGTTTTGCTCGATGCCTCGTTCGTGATCATGTCGTGCGTCGTTATATGAGATAATATGCTTGAATTATAGTCTCATGCATGTACATTGTCCCGTTTCTTGTCCAGTTATTCTCCAGGGCGGAGATTGTGGATCATGAGCACGTTCACGCATTCACGAGTTGTGTGTCGCCTGTCAGGTGAGGTTTAATTTCTAGTTATATAAAACCTGTATAACCTTTACGTGATTTTTGGTCAAAGCTAGTTATATTTATAAGTTCATGAAATTACTTGTCATTTCAAGCACGTTAATGTTCACGAATCAAGCCTGCCATGTTCATGCAAGCAAGTAGTTGCGTTCTCCTGGCCAGGTCCTCCTTAGTGAGGGCGCTGGGCTGGTCTTCGGGCTGGTGATTGTCCGTCCAATCACAGGAAGAACATAGTCCTATCGTGTAAACGCGTTCTGTTGGCCAGGTCCTCCTTAGTGAGGGTGTTGGGCTGGTCTTCGGGCTGGCGGTTGTCCGTCCAACCACAGGAAGAACAAAGCCCTATCGTGTACATGCATTCTCCTGTCCGGGTTCTCCTTAGCGAGGGCGCTGGGCTAGTCTTAGGGTTGGTGGTTGTCCGTCCAACCACAGGAGGAACAAACCCTATCGTGTTACAAGCAAGCCATGTATTGATTGCATGATTTCCATTCCATGAATGTGCTAATTGAGTACACTATCGCACGATTGCACGATAATTGAATTGCATGATCACCTAATGATTAACAAGCAAGCAAGCATGTTCATCGATTGCATGAAAGAACAAGTATTTAATATTGATAGTTGTATTCTCGGGCGAAGCTATATTATTATTGAACTTGTATATTTATCTTTTATAAATCTTTACCCGAGAATATGACTTGCATGTTAACTGTGCTAATATGTATCTAAACCCCCTCACTCGGTCTTCACAGACTGACGCCTCCACCTTTCAGGTTATTGCAGGTGCACGTTAGGCGGGAGTTGAGTCGAGTCGAGTCCAGTTCATATAGTCGTGTCATCCGTGGTTCGTGTATTTAATTATAATTGTTAATTATGGAATTGTAGTTATTGTTATTGTTTAGTTGAAGATGATAATGTATTGATATGTAACTTTAGAATTTATCTTATTTGAAAAATGAGAAATGTCATGATTGGATAAAGGGAAATATTTGATAGGAACTAATTTATGCTTCCGCTTTAATTTTATTGCATGTATTAGTTATCCCGCCTAGCTTGTCGTGTATTGCATTGTCACCCGTTCGCTATAGGTTGGTTCATGTACGGATTGACCGTTTCGTGTGTGGATTGACCTATAGTGCGGGGGTGTGGTACCTCCACCTGTCCGGGGTGCTACATCCAGCCTTTACACCAAACGTGACAATACGTGCTTGCTTTATCATTTCAATACATGATCATGCAATTCCATTTAGTGCTCACATAGACAATTTCATGCTTGAAGACATGCAATAACCCGAAGATAACCCGACATGCCGGATTAATCCCCCGTCTCCTTCTTCCTCTGGGTGATAGTGAGTTTGCAAGGCTCAACTATCCACGACATGTTGTGTGTAAGGGATATGACCCCCTAGACACGGAACTCCTTCCACCACTAATCTCCTAGTGGCTTCGGGGGTGATCTCAACAATGTGAGGATAATTCAGGAGTTACCCGTCAGCCCTTGCTTTCCCGGTTGGCTCAAGAATTACCCTCGGGCCCAAGTGCAATCATGTACTCGCCAAAGTTGCTTGAAAATCATGACAATCATTACTTTCTTGCTTGAAATATTTATAACTTTGAAAACGTTTATAATTGTAATATGTTTTGGCCGAAAATAGCACATAAGCGTTATAGGGTTCGATTTACTTAAATCAAAACCTCACCTTTTCTTACAAAATATAACAAGGATATGCTCTACGGAGCCTGCTCCTTGTCCACGACCTCGTGACCTGTGCAAACACGACGTGTATACGTGAGACATGACCTAAAATGGACCAAATATGACGAACGACGGAAATGTATCGAGATGACGAGGAAAATGCAATGTGGCATGATAGCATGTTGTTTCAGTACATATTAGCACATATAATAGCAATTCGGGGTCAAAGAAGTCGTCGGATCGAGGGGCTAAAAACGTAATTTTATGCAGAAACTTTTGTTCTGCATGTCAGGTGGGAACGGCCGTTCCCATGAATCCCCAAAACGCGCCAACGATTTTAAAAATAAAAGCGCGCCTTTTAGCTGGGAACGGCCCTTCCGGCACCAAGGCCAAAATGGGAACGGCCGTTCCCATGCTCGGCCGCCTAGTTCATTTGAAAAGGTGGGAACGCCCGTTCCCACAATGCCTTGAGGCTGGGAACGGTCGTTCCCAGTTTCTGCAACTTACAAAACAAAGCAAAAACAGGGGATGCTCACGGGAAAGAGCAACAACAATGACAAATCTCAAGTTTGATCAACAAAGGCAACAATTTCTGGTAATATGATGCATATATGTTCATAAGATGATAATGTAACACTTAAACACTCAAAACATGTAATATTATTGAGAAATCCAAGTTTCCAAGCTCATGGTCACTTTGATCAATCAAGCTCAATTCTCAATGATTTCATGAATAAATCAGGCTATAATCCAATATATGATCAACTAATCATGCTTTACTTAACAAATAATTCATTTGGCATATCAAACTCAAACCCTAGTCATGCCAAATATGATCAAACTCATCAATTCATGCAAATACCAACCTTGAAGATGAAATTATAGAGAAAATAAATGAAGATGATGATCAATTCCCAATCCCTTGAAATATTTCTTGAAATCTTGATGATTGGATGAACTCTCTCTTCCCTTTTTGTTACGTGATGAACCGAGACAACAAGGAAGCAATTTGTTGGGAAAAACTTGAATGAAATGAGAGTTGGGAAGCTTGGAGATATTGTTACGTGATTCATCCTCCTTGATTTTTCTGAAATATGCTAATTGCCAAATAATCCCTTAATTTGTGAATTTATGCAATCAAGTATGCAACCATTTGAATTAGGCACATTCAAGCCCTTGAAATTCATGCAATTAAGTCCCTAGAGTTTCAAGAATTATTCAAATAGGGACAATTTGGTAATTTGAAATACTCTCGGTAATTGTTTCATGCAAGAAATATTTTCCGTGTCACGAAATACTATTTTCAATGATATGAATTCAAATAATTTATATAAATGATGTTTCATGAATTTTATAAAATATGAATGCCACGTAAGAATATATTATGAAATTAAAGAATTAAAATAAATCCTACGCTCAAAACTCACACGTGGGGTGCTTACCTGTTCATCCGGAATCGGGGCGTTACAACTCTCCCCCCTTAAAAGAATCTGGTCCCCAGATTCTCTTAGTCTTGAGTGAATAATTCCGGGTGGAACCGTCTCATTTTATCTTCTGTTTCCCACGTAGCTTCTTCCGTCTTGTCATTTCTCCACAAAACTTTAACCATGGGAATTCTCCGGTTTCTCAACTCTTGAAATTTTCGATCCAAGATTCCAACCGACCTTTGAACAAACGTCAAATTTGGTTCCAGCTCAACTTCTTCCACGCGGAGAATCGTGGTCTCATCGGGGTAATATTTCCTTAACTAAGAAACATGAAACACGTTGTGAATCCCCGTAAGACTCGATGGTAGATCCAGTCGAGATAGGCTACCTCACCTATTCTTTCAAGAATCTCGAAAGGACCTAAGTAGCGAGGGTTAAGTTTCCCTTCTTTCCCGATCCGGGTGAAACCTTTCCTTGGTGACACCTTCAAGAATACCCGGTCACCAACTGCAAACTCTAGATCTCTTCGGCGCTTATCGGCATAGCTCTTTTGCGTATCTTGTGTGGCTTTCATCCGTTGTTGAATCGTTTGCACTTTCTCAATCATAGCTTGAACGACTTTGGAAGGCTTTTCAAATCTTTCACCTTTCTTTACCCCTTCCTGTTTCGACCATTTCCACTCTTCCAAGTCGAAGAACAACGGAGATCGGCACTTTCTTCCATAAAGAAGTTCATACGGAGCCATCCCGATCGAAGCTTGGAAGCTGTTTTTATAAGCAAACTCAATCAAAGGAAGTTGTTCTTGCCAAGAATTCTGAAAATCCATCGTGCAAGCCTGAAGAAGATCTTCCAGATATCTTATTAATCTTTCTGTTTGACCGTCTGTTTGCGGGTGAAATGTTGTGCTGAACTTAATTTTCGTTCCCAAAATGTCCTGCAACTCTTGCCACAACTTGGATGTAAATCTCGGATCTCGGTCTGAAACTATGCTTACCGGAATGCCATGAAGTCGAATAATCTCTCTGTTATAAATTTCAGCCAACTTCGGAATTTTATACGACATCCGGACCGGTAGAAAGTGAGAAGACTTTGTGAATCTATCCACTGTTACCCAAATACCATCAAACCCACCTTTAACCTTCGGTAATCCTGAAACAAAGTCCATTGTTACTTGTTCCCACTTCCATTCAGGAATAGGTAACGGTTGTAAAAGTCCCGCGGGTTTTTGGTGCTTAGCTTTCACCTTTTGACAAGTCAGGCAATGTTTCACATACTCTGCCACGTCTGTCTTCATCCTGTTCCACCAATAGTATTGCTTCAAGTCCTTATACATTTTGTTTCCTCCTGGGTGGATCGAATAGGCTGACTTGTGAGCTTCTTCGAGTAGAACCCATTTCAATTCTTCAGGTACTACTACTCTGTTTTTAAATCGAAGTAACCCGGTCTCATCAAACCCAAACGGACTCTCCGGGTCATCCTTAGCTTTTATTACAATCTTCTGAACTTCCGGATCCTTATTCTGAGCCTCAAATAACTGATACTTCAATTCCGGCAGAATTGTGATATTAGAAACCCGAGCTTTTAACACAAGCTGTATCATCTCGTCACTTTCCTTTATTTCCAAACTCGTTACACTCGCCTTCCTGCTAAGTGCATCGGCGACCACATTAGCTTTTCCTGGATGGTACTTGATTGTACAATCATAATCCTCTAGTTTTTCCATCCAACACCGTTGCCTCATATTCAAATATTTCTGTGTGAATAAATACTGGAGGCTTTTGTGGTCCGTGAAAATCTCAAAGGAAGCCCGTATAAGTAGTGTCTCCATTTCCTAATAGCAAAGATCACGGTTGCAAGCTCTAGGTCGTGTGTTGGATAATTCTTTTCTTAATCCTTTAGCTTTCGAGAAGCATAAGCGATCACTTTTCCTTTCTGAGTCAAAACACAACCTAAGCCTTCTTTAGAAGCATCTGTATACACTGCATACTCCTCTGAACCCTCAGGGAGTGCTAACACTGGAGCTGAGACTAACTTTTCTTTCAAAAAGTTGAAGCTTTGATCACACTTCTCGTCCCAGACAAACTTGACATCCTTCTTTGTCAATCGGGTTAACGGTGCGACAATCTTAGAGAAATCCTGAACAAACCTTCTGTAATAACCGGCCAATCCCAAGAAGCTTCTAATTTCCGAGGCATTCTTTGGTTTCTCCCACTTGAGCACGGCCTCGATTTTCGAGGGATCGACTTCCAACCCTTTTCCTAAAATTACATGTCCCAAGAAAGAAACCCGATCGATCCAAAATTCACACTTGCTAAACTTAGCAAATAACTGATGTTCTTTTAAGGTCTGTAGAACGAGCTTAAGTTGTCTTGCGTGCTCCTCAGCTGATTTTGAGAAAACCAGATTATCATCAATAAATATCACCACAAACTTGTCGAGGAAAGGCCTGAAGATCCGGTGCATCATATCCATGAAAGCTGCAGGGGCATTAGTTAATCCAAAAGGCATAACCACGAACTCGTAGTGCCCGTACCGAGTATTGAATCCTGTCTTAGGAATATCCTCTGCTCGAATTCGCAGCTGATAGTATCCCTGTCTTAAATCCAATTTCGAATAAACTTTAGAACCCTGAAGTATATCGAATAACACCTCGATATGTGGGAGGGGATACTTGTTCTTAATAGTCATCCGGTTCAACTCCCGGTAATCGATGCACATTCTTAAAGTTCCATCCTTCTTCTTTACAAATAACACTGGCGCTCCCCAAGGTGAAGAACTTGGTCGAATGTACCCAACTTCCAATAATGCCTCGAGCTGAACTTTTAATTCCTTTAATTCTGCTGGAGCCATCCGGTAGGGAGTCTTTGAATATGGCTCGGCATCGGAAAAAGGTCGATCACAAACTCGATCTCTCGCTCAGGAGGCAAAGAATCTAACTTCTCTGGAAAAACCTCGGGAAATTCTTTCACAACTTCGGTATCCTCCAATTTCACCTGATCCTTTGGCTTGTTCAGAATATAAGCAATAAACCCTGTAGCCCGGTCTGTAACGCCCCAATATTTCAAAAATGCGATATGTGAATTAATGTGAAATAATTGCCAATTATGACTTTATTTTTTAATTGCATAATTGTCCTTAAGTGGTCATTTTATTAATTTGAGGACCTAATTGCATGAAATAGTCTTGGACTTAATTGATCATTTTCCATGAGATTTAACTGGATTGCATGAGTTATGTTTTGGAGTGATTAAATTGCAATTTGTGCCTAGTTTATAATATCTATCCTATATCATTTGGTTGCATACAAACATATACACACATGATCCCTTCCCTCTCTCCCTCATCTCGTCCAAACCCAAGCAAGAAGAAAGAAGAGGATTTCATCATTTGAAGCTTGAATTCAAGGGGAAATTGCATAAATTGAAGCATATTCATCATCACAACATCATCTCTTTTCCTTCTTCTCATTCATTCAAGGTATGAGCTTAGTTGGGGAAATACATGTATATATATATGAGAGCTAGGGTTATGTGTTGAGCTTGGTAATTTATGTTTGAGTTGTTGGAAGCATGATTATATGGTTATAGCTTGGATTTGGTGCATATATTATGAAGTTTATAAGCTTGGAGCATGAGTTCATTTATGGGTTTGATATGAATGATTCTTGATGATTAAGCATGGATTTAAGTGTTTAATTGAGTTATTATTGAACTATAAGTGTGCAAGCATGATTATTTCATTAATTATATGCATTTGGAGTTTGGTATATGATCATTTGTGGAGTTTTGGTGTTATTTCGTGCCTCCCCTGCATTTGCTCTGTTTTCTGCTGCTTTCGTATTTTGGGAATGGCCCTTCCCAGCCCCAGTTTAAAACTGGAACGGCCATTCCCATGATTCTGAGTCAGCAAGGCCAGCGAGACTGGGAACGGCCGTTCCTATTTTGGCCTGTGTGCCGGAAGGGCTATTCCCAGCTAAAACGTTTTACCCTTTTAAAAACGCTGGCGCGTTTCTGAAGGGCAATGGGAACGGCCCTTCCCATTTTCAAAGGGAAGCCGGAACGGCTGTTCCCATGCGTCTGACAGAACAAAATATTCTGCATAAAATTGCATTTTTAACACCTCGTTCCAACGGCTTCTTTGACCCCGATTTGCTTTTATATGATCCACAATGAAGTGAAACAAGATGTTTTCATGCCACATTGCATTTTGTTCGTCGTCTCGTTGCATTTTAGCCGTTCGTCATATTTGGTACATTTTGAGTCGTGTCTTATGTACACTTGTCTTTGTTGCTCAGACCAGCACACCAGTGATGTGGAGTGGGCTTCTTAGGCCGTGTCTTTCTCTTTGTTTTGTCGGTTCAGGTGAGGTTTAATTTCTAGATATATAGAACCATTACAACCCTATGTGATGTTTTAAGCCAAAAGGTATTTATATATCTATAGTTTCCTAACTCTATTGATTTTCAACTGATTTATTGAATTTTACCGTATTGATTGATCGTGTTTTGGGAGAGTATATTGTACCGTGCACTGTGGGCCCGAGAGTTAGTGTTTGAGCCAACCGGGAAAGCATGGGATGACGGGTAACTCTTACACTCCTCTCAACCGTGGGGATGAACCCTGAATCCACCAGGAGGTTTGGTGGAGGAAGGAGTCCCATGCGTGGGAGTCATGTTCCCGACGTACACCGTGTTTACCATGGATGGATCGGGCCTTGGAAACCCACCATCATTGGAGGAAGAAGGAGTCATTGAAACTGCTACGTGTGCACTGTAATTGTTTGCATGATCACTTAATGAATTAATTAAAAGTATCGTGATTGTACACTATCGGAGCAAGGTTGGAGATTTGCCCTCACTCGCCGGGCCACTGATTGATTGATTGAAAATGATTGATTGTTAAATCTGATAGTTGTAATCTCGCGCGAGCTCTATGTTGTTATTGAACTTAGATTGACTTCGTTTATAAAACCTTACCGGAGGTTATGATTTGCATGTTATCTGTGTTTATATCTATTATGCCCCTCGCTCAGTCTGTGGTAGACTGACACTCACTTTTCTGTTTTGCAGGTTGTGTGCTAGGCGGGATTGGTGTCGAGTCAAGTCTTTCTTTTCGGGTCTAGCACGTGTCCATTGTACTTTGTTGCATATGTATTGTTATCAACTGTTTTATGAAATGTTATATCTATTATGCCCCTCGCTCAGTCTGTGGTAGACTGACACTCACTTTTCAGTTTTGCAGGTTGTGTGCTAGGCGGGATTGGTGTCGAGTCAAGTCTTTCTTTTCGGGTCTAGCACGTGTCCATTGTACTTTGTTGCATATGTATTGTTATCAACTGTTTTATGAAATGTTACGTATTTGAGAGATGATAATGTATTGATATGTAATGTTAGGTTTTGGGTTTACTTGATAAATGCTCGTGAATGGCATGCTTATGTTTATCCCTTTTTGCATTGTGGTATTTAGTTTGGGGGTTAGTCCCGCTTAGCTAGTTAGTCTTTATTTTCTTGTCACTCGTTCACTATGGCTCAGTTCATGTATGGATTGTCCGTTTCATATGTGGACTGAGCTATAGTGCGGGGGATGTGGCACCTTTGCGCTACGGGTGTTACACCGTCTCTGACTAATTTCTGAGCTTTTGAAAATGAAAGTAGGGGTACAGTCTTCAAAGTACAACCCGTGATAATCTCTGAACCCAACTGCACTTTCTTGGCCCGACAATCTACGGTAGTACAATGGCTGTATAACCAGTCCATTCCCAGAATAGACCCGTATCTCTCCATTGGCATCACAATAAAATCTGTCAAAAATTTCCGGCCTTCAATCACCATTGGAACATCCCTGTAAACCTGATTCGTCTCTCGCCTACTACCGAAAGGAGTACTAACTAAATAGCGCACAGAAGTACTCATAGCAGGCAAAGGTTGAGTAATAGCAATAGAATGCGCAAGAAAGGAGTGTGTAGCTCCTGGATCAAACAATGTATGAATGTTCGTGCCATGGATGCAAATAATACCTTCAACTACCGCGGCGGGGTCTATCTCAGCATCCTGCTCCTCCCCAGTGAGTGCATAAGCTCGAGCCCTCACAAGTGGCCTCGGACCTACAGGTGGCGGATCCCGACGATCCGGAAAGCCGTCTACCATGTGCTCGTCACTCCCGCAGATCAAACATAAGCCTAACCGGCGTTTGTAGTTATCATAGTTATGTGTAGGAAGCCCATAGAATCTGCAGCCCGGTTTCTGAGGTGGCTGTGGTGGTGCTGGAGCTCTCGAACCCTTCTGTACCGGTCCTGTAGCCTTAAGCTTCTTCCCAGAGTCCCTCTGCGCTAGAGGTGCAGAGTAAATCATCGGCCTCTTTCCTGAGCTCGATCCCTGACCCGCTCTCGAGCCTGAAGCCTGTCCAGTACGCTGAGTAGCTCTCCTAGCAATGTCAGAATCCTCAACCTTTAGTGCCTTTGCGGTAGCTTTAGCCCAGGTACTTGTATTAGCTGCTTTTAAGGCCTCCTGGATGTCTGGCCTGAGCCCCTGAACAAACTGCATTGCCTTGTGGAAATCATCATTCGCTATGTTGGGTGCATAACGAGAAAGTCTCTCATACTCAGCAATATACTGGCCCACAGATCTCCCTCTTTGCTTTAGCTCGGTAAACTCCCTCAATCTACGAGTACGGGAAGCTGGAGGGATATACTTGTTTCTGAATTCCCGTACAAATACTGTAACGCCCCGACTTTTCGGACGTAAAGGTACGACGTATGTGTTTAACAATTTGCGCGAGTTAATTGTTTTTACGTGTTTTATATTTAATTTTATTATAATTGTTATTATTTTATTTTATTATATTTTATTTTAATTTATTATTATTTTATAAATATTTCGTATTATAATATATAGATATATTTCAATTATTGTTAATTTAATTATTAATGTTAATTATGTTATTAATTTAATGATTATGCTAATTATATGTTATGCTAATTAATCATGTTTTAGTTAATTAATTACGTGACCTAATTTAATTTATTTAATATTAGAATTTATTTATTTATTTGAATTATGCATGGGAATTATAAATTGTGCATGGAAATTATGATTTATGCATGAGTTGCATGAAATGAGTTTGTTTGTTTATTTTGTGCTTCGTTCTTATATGAAATGATATTGAATTGCCATGAATTTGTAGTATGTCGTAAATATATGTGTTATGAACATGATTTTATGCTCGGTTTATATTTTTGAATTCGTTTGATATGTTAACAAATTTAATTTGAATCGAGGAACCAAATCGGGGGCTAACGAGCACTTAGCGTACCCTTGGTTCCGAATTTAATATCTTGAGCTCGGGAACCCGGATTCGAGTTCCGTCAACTCCGCTGAACTCGTAACGAAAATTCGAGTTTAGTAAACTTAGCCTTATATTTTTCCTAATTCATTTGGACCTCCGAAATCCAACCGAAATACGAATCGGTGACCAATTTGACCTTGTTGTACAAAGTTAGCCATATCTTATCCAAATTTTAACCAAATTAACCATGGTTTGATTCCTTAGATCCCTAACTCAACCACCTATAATGACATATCAACCTCTAACCAAGCTAACCCTCACACAATCCCCAAACACCAGCCAAAGCTACTGTTCTTCATTCCAGTCCCATAACCCTTCATCCCTTGGAGATTTTGGAGCTAAAATCTCATCCAAACCTCATCCAATCAACAAGGTAAGTTTAGTATTGTATTATATGTTTATTTCTGAGCATTTTCATCCTTTCATTCATGAATTTGAGCATGGTTTCTTCATTCTGGGCCGTTTTTCCGAAAATGGAGTAATTTGGGCATTTTCTTGATCTCATTCGTTTCTCAATGGTTTTGATTGATTCCAAGCTTGAGATTGATTGTTTTGACATCCTTATGAAATTTATGGTCATTGATTTCTTGGTGGTTGAGATATTTATGAGATATCATTTATGACATTTTGAGAAAATTTCACTTGAAGGTCACGTACGGTTGCTGTCTTGTTTGAGCTTGTTTGGAACTGATTTACGTGTTGAATTTATGATGTTTTGCTGCTCATTTGTTGGCCTAAACTGGTATGAATAGATGGAGCTGAGGTGGGATCGTTCTTGCTCTGTTTTTCCTCGCTATTTTTGCTCTGTTTTGGGACTGGTTTTTGCTGTCAGAACTTCTGAATTTCCTTCTCTCTTTTGCTGTCCAGTTCGTGGCTTTGTGGTGTGTGTAGTGACTGAACTTTTGCTGTAATTTATACTTGTTTCATTGCTTGTGTTGCCTGCATTTCATGCTGGATTCCTGCTCTGTTTCTGCGCGTTTTGCTGTCAATACAGGGGTAGTTCTGGTTCGTGACACGGGTGTGTCGCTTCTGCCCGTTCCAGCGAGGAACGGGGGTGCAGTCTGGTCCTGATTTGTTGTACCGAGACACGGGGGTGTCTCGGTCTAGGCTTGGGGGGTGACACGGGGGTGTCACCCAGTTTTTCTTGAACTTTTGCTGCGTTTCCTTAGACTGCTGTGCTGCTGTATATATATATATATATATATATACGTTCTGTGTGTGTTTATATGCATGGCTGTGTATATTTATGCTTGTGTGTGTGTGCATGATTGTGTTTGAAACTTGAATTTTGCATGCATTTGTATAATATATAGTATAGATTTGTTTCTGTGTGTGCATGCATGTGCTGCGTGCATGTGTGTGTTTATATATTATATAGTATAATGCATGCATGCATGTGTAATTTATATAAATGTATTATATGTATAATTATGTATTGTATTATATTGTATATATTTTAATATTCTGTATATATATATATATATATATATATATATGTTATTATATATTATTGTATATATATTATATTATATGTGTTTATTATTATATTATATATATTTATTATATATTTTAAATATTATTTGATTTAATTCAATTATTGAAATTAATTGACTTCTATTTCGCGTATTTAATTTACCGACTATTGAATGAACGTTTTATTTACTTTATTCCTAAATGTGAATTTGAATATTATGTGATATGCTTATTAAATGAATTCTTGGATTAATTGATATGCCTTATGAATGTTATGAATTTATGAATTTATGAAATTATGAATTTATGAAATTGAATGAAATATATGAACGAATGATTTGATTATATGTTTTAAATTTCTTAACAGAGCACATGAACATTTTATTGATATAATATGATCATTTATGCATTCATGTCATATTCACTTCATTGCCGAGCGTCATATGTGGTCATTGAGTCTCATGCCTTTTCTTTTGCACAGATTCGGGTTTGGTCGGAGACGAGGGCGAGCCTTGAGACGCTTGTACCTTTCTTTTGCTTTGGTAAAGGTGGGTTTTTCTTCTAATAGTTAAGACAACCCTATATATCCCTTATGTGCAAGGTTTTAAGCCAAAATAGTATATTTATATAAATCGAGTCATTTTGGGTAAATGATTTCAAACGTATGACCCCCTTTTTAATTATGAAACCCTACCTTATGTTTTGGCGAGACATGTTATGATTGCATGGGCCCCGGGACTTAGTATATGTGGCTAACCGAGGAAGCAAGGGCTGACGGGGATCCCATATACTAGTTCCAACCAATTACGGCGAAACGGACTTCGTCAAGGGAGGTTCTTGACGGGGAAACGCTAACCAGGCTTTGAGGCCTCATGAACCTCATAGCCACATTGATATGATTAGGTGGTCGAGCCTTGCAAACTCGTCCACCACCCGGAGGAAGAAGGAGTATATGAATGATTATGATCATGTATTTATGAGCACAAAAGATTTATGTATGATAATGAATGATTGAATAATTGATTATGATTACACGAGGAGTAGGTTGGAGATTGTGCACGCCCACTCGCCGGGCCATAAACCCTTATGAACAATTATGAATGAATATGAACGTCGCAATCCCGTTGATGTTTTCTTTTGTTTTAACCACTTGGGAAATTCTTATCAAACTTCGCACGGGATTAGGGCTTGCATGTATGTGTTTAATTTATGCGATATTATATCTTATGCCCCGTTTTTTTACCCACCAGTCTCTTTTAGACTGAACCCGGTTGTTTTCAGTTGTTTGTGCAGGTATAGGAGTGCTAGGCGGGAATACAAGTCGTCTAGGTCTTGCATTTATGTTTAGCACTCTTTTTAGTTGTTTGTGCAGGTGTAGGAGTGCTAGGCGGGAATACAAGTCGTCTAGGTCTTGCATTTATGTTTAGCACTCTTTTCAGTCTCATATGTTATCTTGTAGTTGATCATAGTTTATACTTGGAGCGTTATGATTTTTGTAGCCCTGAGCGCCGTTGAATATTGGAATGCTTTTGTATATTTATTTTTGGAGCTTGGTGGCTCACTGTATATATGGTATGTTATTCTTGCTTCCGCGTATTATTTTAACTCTGATTTTATGATTCTTGTGTTGATTGGTTTAAGGGTTAGTCCCGCCTAGCATAGCGTGTGTGTTGTGTCCCCGTTCGCCGTGGATTTGGCACGTGTATGGACTTCCATTTCATATACGGGTCGGGTCCCGGTGCGGGTGATGTGGTACCTCACGCCCGGGTGCTACATCCTTATGTGGTATCAGAGCTTAGGGTTGCAAAACCCGGGCTCTAGTGTTGTGTTGAGTCAGTTAGGTCGTTCGGCTTTAGGAACTACTTGTTAATGTGTTGCATATGCATTGTTTACGTGCTTGTGTGCTTTAAATCTTGAATTTTGATCGAAGTAATTACACTTGCATGCATGGACTAAAAATAGCATGCATTTCAGTATTTCTTGAACAGGATGCCTCCTCGTAGACACAGTGAGAGATCTCCCGGACACCGTCGTCATCATGACCGATCTCCTACGCCTCCACCCCAACCACAAGCACCACCTATGGACATGGGGAATTTTATGGAAGCAGTTTTTAAGGAGGGCTCAAGCTCCCCCACCACAACAAGCAGAACAACCGGCGCCTCCACCAAATCATAATAATAATAGAGACCCTCATGGGGTGTTTTTGAGCTACAACCCCCCTCGATTTTCTGGTTCTATCGATGATGCGGTCTCGGAGGGTTGGTTGATTCGATTGGAGAGGATATTTGGAGTCCGACAATTCACCACGCAAGAGAAGGCTCAATTTGCTATATTCCAACTCGATGGAGATGCATATGAATGGTGGGAACGAACAAGGGAGAAGCTCGAGGTAGATGGAGAGGAAGTCACTTGGGAGGTTTTCAAGAGAGAATTCCGGGAATGCTTTTGTAGCACCCACACGTAGGGCCACATCCCCCGCACCATAATCCGAACCCGAATACGAAATGGAATGTCCGCACCCGAATCCGAATCATAGCGAACGGGAGACCAAACACACACACTAGGCTAGGCGGAGCTAAACCAACAACGAAACAGAGTGCGCGGAAGCAATAAATAAAACCATAAACAGAATCATCATATATATATACGTAGGTACCAACTCACACCTATCCATATAGTATTTACATATAAGTACCAACGCATCACTTACAAAAGCCATCCCGGCTCGAACAAAATAATCAGTAGGTATATACAAATCATAGCTGCATAACTACAAAATAATAAAGTGCAAGAAGGTAAATGCACCTAACGAGACCTAGACTGACAAGTGCATAAAGCAGACACACTTCTCCGCCTAGCTCACGCTCCCAAAACCTGCAACTAAAAGAGTAAACGAGGAGTCAGTCAACTGACTGAGTGAGGGGGCTAACGCACACCCACACCCTACATATATATAGAGCAGAGCACAAAGCAAAGGCGAAACTATGAACCGGAATAGGTTTTACAAGCTATAACTTTCCAAAACAAATACATATACTTTAGAACCTTTTATAAACACTATCCCGATTCATACTTCTCAAACATACACAACAAACATAATGCTCGGCGAGAACGAGCTTCCAACCTTTACTCCTCAGAACAAACAAAACAGAAATCATACATACTCCTCAACACCAGTGATGGAAGAGCCACCGGCGGCCCTAACCATCCATACATATACAGACTCACGAGGGGTAGCGAACCCACATCGTGCCCTCCCCGGTTTTTACGCCGAAGGCATCGAAATATCACACCTTCCCAAACTCCCAGGGGTCGCGTGTGATATATCGGATGGAGACTACGCACAGGCCGAACCTCGACGGCCCGAACCGTCCCGAGGGTTCCTTACCCGTAGCTCCTTGGATCCACACATACAAATCATATCATAGCACATGCCAAATCTTTCATGGCGATCTCGCTAACAGAAACGTAAAGCTTTTCCAAAACATAGCTTACATAGGCTTACTTAATATCTTTTCCCAAAGCAAAGTTGTTCACAAGATCATAATCATATTCTAATCAACACATACATATCTATATATATAATATATAGTCACATGCACGGCTTGAAAACACCACATAAGGCTTTAGGTCGCTTAGCTAATAAAATCCTAAACCTCACCTTGTGCGTGATCAAAAAAATGAGCAGACGTGAACCTACGCCTCGGGCTCGTCAACTGGAACCTCCTCTGAAAAGAAAACACGAAAGCCCAAGACTTAGACTCTATATGAACCAAATAGGACGCTCGGCAAAATGCATGGTTCATATTCAAGATAAAATGTCACAATTAATTCATAAAATTCACAAAATCATATCACACATGCTTAATTACAATTTAATTATGCAAAACAATCAAATTATACAATTAATATGCAAAAGAAAAGCTTTTAAAATCATACAAATGCATAAGTAAAGCAAAGAGAAGAAAGGGCAAAATCCACCCTAGCGGATTTTTCCAAAGGGAAAAATCCACCCCCATGGATTTTTCCCAAGCTACTGCCTCAAATCCACCCTCGCGGATTTTTCCTTAAGGAAAAATCCACGATCGCGGATTTGATCCAGAAGGAGGGGTTCCGGCCCTGGGAACGACCGTTCCCGTTCCCAGTACAAACGGGGAACGGTCGTTCCCACTCTCGGGATGAACAGTACCGGGCATGGGAACGGTCGTTCCCAGTTTTAAAACTGGGCGGGAACGGCCGTTCCGGCCTGGTTCGAAGTCTGAAACAGAAAATTTTCTTACAGAAACAGGGGAGCTCATTTAAGAGCCAAAAATGGCCAAAAATTCATCCCTAAGAGTTGCCACAACCTCCCAAAATGCACACACAATACATATAATTCATGCTTGACATATAAACACTCAAATAATGCAAGAAAACGGAATGAAATGGCATGATCAAATAAATGCAAAATTCAAGCCAAATTCGTGCTCAATCATAAATGCTCAACCAACCATGGATAAAATGCAATAAATGCAACATATATAGCATATACCACTCATATATAAAGCTAGGGATCAAACACTTCAAGCAACGAGCACATATCCAAGTTTTTAGCAAAACCCTTACTATTCACGTAGGGAGCAAAGGCATGCAAAACTCACTCCAAACTCAGAATTTAAACCATGGAAACGACAAGCACGACGAGAGGATTCCGAAACCTACCTAAGTTCGAGAAAAGGCGAAGAAACGGGAGAGATATCGGCTTGGAAAGTTGGATGATCAAACTTGAGGGTTTGGCTCTTGCTTGGCTTGATGTTGCTGTTGTTGAACGTAAATGAAAGAGAAGGAAAATGGTTCAGCCTTTAAGGCTGAGCCGGTTCGGTTCACGGGTTCGGTTCAAGGTTTCCGGTTCAAGTTGGTTCGATTCAACAATTACGGGTTCAAATAAGGCCAACTCAAAATAAAACGAATAAAACACATGCAACACTAATTCAAATAAATTCATATAGTTCAAATAATTCATATAAGTCATAAACAATTAATTCAAAACGCAAATATTATTAAATCACATAATTTACCTGTACCGACTGTGAGTCGGGGTGTTACAACCTCCCCCCCTTCAGAGAACCTGGTCCCCAGGTTAACTGTCTGACCTGAGAACAACTCTGGGTACAACTGTCTCATCTTCTCCTCAGTCTCCCAAGTAGACTCTTCAGATTTCTGATCTCTCCAAAGAACTCGGACCAAGGGAATCTGTTTATTCCTCAACACTTGTATCTTCCGGTCTTGAATCTCAACCGGATGTCTTACTATCGTCAAATCCGACTCAAGTTGTACCTCTTCCACAGGGAGTATAGTTGATTCCTCGGGATAAAATTTCATGAGCTGCGAAACATGAAACACATTATGTATCCCGGTCAATCTCGGCGGTAGGTCCAACCTATACGCCACTTCTCCAACTCTCTCAAGGATTTCAAAAGGTCCAAGGTATCTCGGGTTAAGTTTCCCACCTCGACCTATTCGAGAAAATCCCTTCCTCGGAGATGCTTTCAAGAACACCTTATCTCCGACTTCAAACTCAAGGGGCCTTCTCCTCTTATCCGCATAGCTCTTCTGACGGTCCTGAGCTGCCTTCATTCTCTGCTGGATCAACTTAACCTTGGCAGTGGTCTTATCCAATCTCTCTCGAGGTGTAGCTCTTTCGAGCTTATTCTCCTCGGTCCACCGCCAATCTTCCATATCCCAAAATAGAGGCGATCTACACTTCCTTCCATAAAGTGCCTCATACGGAGCCATACCAATAGAAGTCTGAAAACTGTTGTTATAGGCAAACTCAACCAGAGCTAAATGCTTATCCCATTTCTCCTGGAAATCCAAAGCACACGCCCTCAACAAATCCTCCAAATACTTAATCAGTCTCTCTGATTGTCCATCTGTCTGAGGATGAAAAGCGGTGCTAAAATTAAGCCTTGTACCCAACCTACTCTGAAGATCCTGCCAAAACTTAGCTGTGAACCTCGGATCACGATCTGAGACAATGCTGGCAGGCGCCCCATGAAGTCTCACAATCTCATTACAATACAATTCGGCCAACTTCGGAGTCTTGTAAGACATCTTCACCTTGAGAAAATGAGCAGACTTGGTCAATCGGTCGACTATCACCCAAATTCCATCATAACCTCCTCTTGATCTTGGCAAGCCGGACACGAAGTCCATAGTCACTTGCTCCCACTTCCATTCAGGAATCGGAAGTGGTTGGAGGGTTCCTCCCGGTTTCTGGTGTTCTGCCTTCACCACTTGGCACGTGAGACACCGCTTCACAAAGTTCGCGACATCTCTCTTCATGCCATTCCACCAGAAGTATTCCTTCAAATCTCGGTACATCTTCGTACCACCGGGGTGAATGGAATATCCAGAACGATGTCCTTCCTCAAGTATTAACCTCTTGAGGTCTTCTGGGACACAAACCCTGGTCTTGAACCTGAACAAACCGGAATCATCAAACCCAAACTTCGTCTCGGGGTCTATCCTAGACCGAACCACTAGTCTCTGAATCTCTGCATCCGAAGCCTGAGAATCCAATAACCTCTGTTTCAAATCCGGCTGAACTGAGATGTTAGCTAATCGAGCCACTGAAACCAAAACTGTCGAACCCTGTCCTGAAGACTCTGTACTCAAACCGGAAACACTTGCTTTCCTGCTCAAAGCATCTGCTACGACATTAGCCTTGCCTGGATGATACTGAATCGTGCAGTCATAATCCTCTAAGAATTCCATCCAACGCCTCTGTCTGTTATTCAATTCCTTCTGAGTGAAAAGATACTTGAGGCTCTTATGATCCGTGAATATCTCGAAAGTTGTCCCATAGAGGTAATGACGCCACTTCCTCAAAGCAAATACAACCGCTGCAAGCTCAAGATCATGAGTGGGGTAGTTCTTCTCGTGTTCCTTCAACTTCCTAGAAGCATAGGCCACCACTCGGCCATTCTGCATCAATACACATCCGAGTCCTTCCTTAGAAGCATCTGCAAAAACTGAATAGCCCTCGGATCCCTCGGGTAGGGTAAGAACTGGTGCTGAAGTTAATTTTTCCTTCAAAGCTTGGAAACTTCTCTCGCACCCATCATCCCACTCATACTTCACCTCCTTCTTAGTTAATCGAGTCAACGGGCAGGCAATCTTGGAGAAATCCTTTACAAATCTCCTATAGTAACCCGCTAACCCGAGAAAACTTCTTATCTCGGAGGCATTCTTCGGTCTTTCCCACTGAACCACGGTCTCAATCTTAGAAGGATCAACTTCAATTCCCTTACCTGAAATAATATGACCCAGAAAAGACACTTTGTCGAGCCAGAACTCACACTTGCTAAACTTAGCATAAAGCTTGTGCTCTCTAAGTGTCTCCAAAACGATCCTGAGGTGAGACGCGTGCTCTTCCGCAGACTTAGAATACACCAAGATGTCGTCTATGAAAATGACCACAAACTTGTCAAGATACTGTCTGAACACTCGGTGCATCATATCCATGAACACGGCTGGAGCGTTAGTTAACCCAAACGGCATCACTACAAACTCGAAGTGTCCATAACGGGTATTAAACGCAGTCTTAGAGATATCCTCTTCCCGGATACGAAGTTGGTAATACCCTTGCCTCAAATCTAACTTAGAGTACACCTGCGACCCTTGCAAGATGTCAAACAACTCTTCGATGTGAGGTAAAGGATACTTATTCTTCACTGTCATCCGGTTCAACTCGCGGTAATCTATACACATCCTCAAAGTCCCATCCTTCTTCTTCACAAATAACACAGGAGCACCCCACGGGGATGTACTCGGACGGATGTAACCGCAAGTCAAAAGCTCATCCAGCTGAGTTTTCAACTCCTTCAACTCCGCAGGAGCCATCCGATACGGTGTCTTAGAGGAAGGCTCAGCTCCAGGATAAAGGTCGACTACAAACTCGATGTCCCTATCGGGTGGCAAAGAACCCAAATTCTCAGGGAATACATCGGGAAACTCGCTCACGACCTCTGTCTCCTCAAGTTTGGCCTGATCCTTCGGTTTATTCAAAAGATAGGCCACAAAACCTGTCGCGCCGTCCCGGAGGAGCTTACTTGCTTCCATAAAAGACACAAACGGGCTAGACTTCAACCTCTCACCCGTAAAGACCACTGACCCCAACGAAACCTTCTTCTCACGACAATCCAACTGAGCTCGGTATCTGAAGAGAAAATCCATACCAAGAATAACCCCATACTTCTTCAACGGTAGAACTATCAGATCTGCAGGAAAAACTCGGCCCTCAAACACCACCGGACACTCCCTAAACACCCTGTCCGCTTCCACAGATCCTCCCAAAGGAGTATTCACCACATACACATGCGCAGATAAATCATCAAGTAAAGGCAAAGAAGCAACAATATCCCGGGAAATAAATGAATGCGTAGCCCCGGGATCAAACAATGCATGTAATGATATGCCATGAATGTTGATTGTACCTTCTATCACGGCGTTTGGGTCGACATCAGCAGCTTCCTCCTCTCCGTCCAAAGCATATACACGTGCCTGCACAACCGGCCTCTTATTCGGGCAAGCATTCACCAAGTGATCAGAGGACCCACACACAAAGCATTTGCCCTGAAGTCTCCAACACCGCTCCACTGGGTGTCTCCCCTGACAATGTGAACAAACGGGTGGTCCCTGAGCTGGAGCCGGTCGAACTGGAGCAACAGGAGGTGCTACGGGACCGGTAATACGGGGCTTCTTGTTCCCTAAACCTTGGGGACGAAAAGCCGGTGGGACAGGAGCTCGTGGAGCAAAAGAAATGGGCCTCTTACCCAATCCAGAACCGGATCCTGCAACCCGTGTAGAAGAGAAAGGCGGAGGCTTCAACCGAGCCATTTGGGCCTCAACTTGGATTGCCCTCTTGGTAACCTTGGCCCAGGTACTCACATTCGCCGCTTGTAAAGCTTCTTGAATATCCCGGCGAAGTCCATGAAGAAAAGCTCGGGCCTTATGATCATCATGGTCGGTGATGTGAGTAGCATAAGGTGCTAGCCTCTCAAATTCCAATAAATAATCCTCCACCGTCCGATTGCCTTGCCTCAAATTAGTGAACTCTTGGAGGCGACGTTCTTGTGCACTATGAGGGATGTATTTCTCATGGAATTCCTGCACGAACGTCTCCCAGTTAAATTCCATACCCATCCTCTCCAACTTGGACCTCACACTCCGTAGCCAAATAGCCGCTGGCCCTTGAATAATTCGCCCAGTGCAAATAGCCTTGTCCTGAGAAGTTCCCGGACATATCTCCCAAATACCTCGGATCTCCGACAACCACTCTTCCGCCCTAATATCATCCCCTCCATACCACTTTGGAGGGTTGTTGTTCCGGAAGTCCCGATATACAGCTGAAATATCTTGTCCTTCACCCAGATTTGCATTACCCCTTTGATTTTGTTGGAGTTGATTGAGTAGGGCTTGGACAACATTCTCCGCGTTCATAGGTGGTGGCGGAGGTGCGTTATGTAGAGCCGGTTCATTCAAATCAGGAGTTTGTTCACGGTTGTTATGTCTTCTTGGAGGCATCCTGAAATTCACAAATTCAAGCAATATGGATGCATGTACATTAGTGTATGAATATGTATACAATTTAAGAAAATAATCAAATAATCAAGTAATCACACATTCAAATCATAGATGCACATAATCACACAATCACGTTGTCCTAAGCCGTACGACCTAGACAGACCCACACGACACTAGAGCCCGGTTTTGCAACCGCGCTCTGATACCACTTAAGGATGTAGCACCCACACGTAGGGCCACATCCCCCGCACCATAATCCGAACCCGAATACGAAATGGAATGTCCGCACCCGAATCCGAATCATAGCGAACGGGAGACCAAACACACACACTAGGCTAGGCGGAGCTAAACCAACAACGAAACAGAGTGCGCGGAAGCAATAAATAAAACCATAAACAGAATCATCATATATATATACGTAGGTACCAACTCACACCTATCCATATAGTATTTACATATAAGTACCAACGCATCACTTACAAAAGCCATCCCGGCTCGAACAAAATAATCAGTAGGTATATACAAATCATAGCTGCATAACTACAAAATAATAAAGTGCAAGAAGGTAAATGCACCTAACGAGACCTAGACTGACAAGTGCATAAAGCAGACACACTTCTCCGCCTAGCTCACGCTCCCAAAACCTGCAACTAAAAGAGTAAACGAGGAGTCAGTCAACTGACTGAGTGAGGGGGCTAACGCACACCCACACCCTACATATATATAGAGCAGAGCACAAAGCAAAGGCGAAACTATGAACCGGAATAGGTTTTACAAGCTATAACTTTCCAAAACAAATACATATACTTTAGAACCTTTTATAAACACTATCCCGATTCATACTTCTCAAACATACACAACAAACATAATGCTCGGCGAGAACGAGCTTCCAACCTTTACTCCTCAGAACAAACAAAACAGAAATCATACATACTCCTCAACACCAGTGATGGAAGAGCCACCGGCGGCCCTAACCATCCATACATATACAGACTCACGAGGGGTAGCGAACCCACATCGTGCCCTCCCCGGTTTTTACGCCGAAGGCATCGAAATATCACACCTTCCCAAACTCCCAGGGGTCGCGTGTGATATATCGGATGGAGACTACGCACAGGCCGAACCTCGACGGCCCGAACCGTCCCGAGGGTTCCTTACCCGTAGCTCCTTGGATCCACACATACAAATCATATCATAGCACATGCCAAATCTTTCATGGCGATCTCGCTAACAGAAACGTAAAGCTTTTCCAAAACATAGCTTACATAGGCTTACTTAATATCTTTTCCCAAAGCAAAGTTGTTCACAAGATCATAATCATATTCTAATCAACACATACATATCTATATATATAATATATAGTCACATGCACGGCTTGAAAACACCACATAAGGCTTTAGGTCGCTTAGCTAATAAAATCCTAAACCTCACCTTGTGCGTGATCAAAAAAATGAGCAGACGTGAACCTACGCCTCGGGCTCGTCAACTGGAACCTCCTCTGAAAAGAAAACACGAAAGCCCAAGACTTAGACTCTATATGAACCAAATAGGACGCTCGGCAAAATGCATGGTTCATATTCAAGATAAAATGTCACAATTAATTCATAAAATTCACAAAATCATATCACACATGCTTAATTACAATTTAATTATGCAAAACAATCAAATTATACAATTAATATGCAAAAGAAAAGCTTTTAAAATCATACAAATGCATAAGTAAAGCAAAGAGAAGAAAGGGCAAAATCCACCCTAGCGGATTTTTCCAAAGGGAAAAATCCACCCCCATGGATTTTTCCCAAGCTACTGCCTCAAATCCACCCTCGCGGATTTTTCCTTAAGGAAAAATCCACGATCGTGGATTTGATCCAGAAGGAGGGGTTCCGGCCCTGGGAACGACCGTTCCCGTTCCCAGTACAAACGGGGAACGGTCGTTCCCACTCTCGGGATGAACAGTACCGGGCATGGGAACGGTCGTTCCCAGTTTTAAAACTGGGCGGGAACGGCCGTTCCGGCCTGGTTCGAAGTCTGAAACAGAAAATTTTCTTACAGAAACAGGGGAGCTCATTTAAGAGCCAAAAATGGCCAAAAATTCATCCCTAAGAGTTGCCACAACCTCCCAAAATGCACACACAATACATATAATTCATGCTTGACATATAAACACTCAAATAATGCAAGAAAACGGAATGAAATGGCATGATCAAATAAATGCAAAATTCAAGCCAAATTCGTGCTCAATCATAAATGCTCAACCAACCATGGATAAAATGCAATAAATGCAACATATATAGCATATACCACTCATATATAAAGCTAGGGATCAAACACTTCAAGCAACGAGCACATATCCAAGTTTTTAGCAAAACCCTTACTATTCATGTAGGGAGCAAAGGCATGCAAAACTCACTCCAAACTCAGAATTTAAACCATGGAAACGACAAGCACGACGAGAGGATTCCGAAACCTACCTAAGTTCGAGAAAAGGCGAAGAAACGGGAGAGATATCGGCTTGGAAAGTTGGATGATCAAACTTGAGGGTTTGGCTCTTGCTTGGCTTGATGTTGCTGTTGTTGAACGTAAATGAAAGAGAAGGAAAATGGTTCAGCCTTTAAGGCTGAGCCGGTTCGGTTCACGGGTTCGGTTCAAGGTTTCCGGTTCAAGTTGGTTCGATTCAACAATTACGGGTTCAAATAAGGCCAACTCAAAATAAAACGAATAAAACACATGCAACACTAATTCAAATAAATTCATATAGTTCAAATAATTCATATAAGTCATAAACAATTAATTCAAAACGCAAATATTATTAAATCACATAATTTACCTGTACCGACTGTGAGTCGGGGTGTTACAGCTTTGTACCGAAAGTGGTAAGAGAGAGGAAGGAGCAAGAGTTTATGGAGTTAAAGCAAGGTGCTCGTACGGTGACTCAATACCTCGCCGTATTCAATAGACTTGGGAAATATGCTCCTCATGTCACCCGGGATGAGAAGAGAAAAGCAAGGAAATTCATTGCGGGGTTGAGGCAAGATTTGAGACACGGTCAGGCGGGTCACAACTTCGAGTCATTTGCCGACACCGTGCAAAGGGCTTTGGTTCAAGAGGAGGAATTCAAGAAGAAGGATCCGATGTTTAGAGCTCCAATGGGAAGAGGTTCCGGATCGAATTCGGGAAAGAGGCCGATGATTCAAGCTAGTCCACCTCCTAAGGGTCCGTTTAAGAAGCCAAGAATGGGAGGACCAACTCCACCGGTTCTAAAGGTTTTGCCTGTACCAACGAGAGATCGACAAGGTCCGAGTGAGGCGAGATTGCCTCAAGCTCCTTGTACACATTGTGGAGGACCAACTCACAATTTCTATAATTGTCGGAGGAGGTTGAATTTGTGCCTCATATGTGGAAAAAGCGACCATATGGCGGAGACATGTCCCTACAAGGACCCCGGATTTCGGAAAGGAGTTCAAAGGCCAATGATTCAGGCTCGTGTTTACGCCCTCGAGGGTGAAGAGCAAGATGCAGAGATCGATCCCACAACAGTGGTAGAAGGTACCCTATGCATACATAACATGAGCATTCATGCACTCTTTGATCCGGGTGCCACGCATTCCTTTATTTCTTGTGACTTAGTTGCTACTCTGTGCTTGCCTGTTATTTACCTTTCTTCTTGTTATTTGGTGAGTTCGCCACTGGGTGGTAGTCTTCAGACAAATCAGTTGGTTCGGGAGTGTTCAGTTCTGATTGAGGGGAAAGAATATCCGGCTGATTTAATTGTTATGCCCATGAAGAGGTATGGAGTTATCTTGGGTATGGACTGGTTATCCAGGCATCGGGCCAATGTTGATTGTTTTGCGAAGAAGGTGATTTTGGGTAACGAATTGGTGATTGGTAGTGGATCAAGAACGGTATCCCTCTTGTCTTATATGGAAGCTCACAAGTTGATAAGAGAAGGAGCAACGGGATTTATTGCTTACCTTCTTAATAGACCGAAAGATCAAGTTAAGTTGGAGGATACCGCGGTTGTTAAGAATTTCTCCGATGTGTTTCCAGAGAATTTGAGTTCTTTACCACCAGACCGTGAGATCGAATTTGTTATTGACTTACATCCAGGATCCACACCGTATTCTAAGACTCCGTATCGGATGGCACCGGCCGAATTGAAAGAGTTAAAGATTCAATTAGAGGAATTGCTCAAAGTTGGAGATATACGGCCAAGTTCGTCACCTTGGGCTGCTCCGGTTCTCTTTGTTAAGAAAAAGGATGGAACCTTAAGAATGTGTATTGATTACCGGGAGCTTAATCAGATGACTGTAAAGAATAAGTATCCTTTGCCCCATATTGAGGATTTATTCGACATGTTACAAGGTTCGGGGGTTTACTCAAAATTGGACTTGAGACAAGGATACTATCAATTGAAGATCCGGGAAGAGGACATTCCGAAGACGGGATTTAACACCCGGTATGGACACTACGAGTTCGTAGTAATGCCTTTTGGATTGACTAATGCTCCGGATGCTTTTATGGATATGATGCATCGAATTTTCCGGCCCTATTTGGATAAGTTTGTGGTAATCTTCATCGATGACATCTTGGTTTATTCGAGAACTCCGGAGGATCATGCAAGGCACCTCAGAATTGTGTTGGACACCTTAAGGGAACATCGGTTGTATGCTAAGTTTAGCAAATGCGAGTTTTGGATTGATCGGGTAGCATTTTTGGGCCATATTATTTCAAGGAAAGGTTTGGAGGTAGACCCTTCTAAGATTGAGACGGTTATTCATTGGCAAAGCCCGAAAAATGCTTCAGAAGTAAGGAGTTTCTTGGGTTTGGCAGGCTACTATCGAAGATTTGTACAGGATTTTTCAAAGATTGCGGCTCCTTTAACCCGATTGACTAAGAAAGTGGTTAAGTTTGAGTGGGACGAGGCATGTGAGGCTAGCTTTCAACTTTTAAAGGAAAAGTTGACTACCGCTCCTGTATTAACACTTCCCGAAGGTACAGAAGGATATACAGTTTATACGGACGCCTCAAAGGAAGGTTTGGGATGTGTGTTGATGCAAAATGGAAGAGTAATCGCCTATGCCTCAAGGAAATTGAAAGAGCATGAACAGAACTACCCCACTCACGATTTGGAATTAGCGGCAGTGATCTTTGCTTTGGGTAAGTGGAGACACTATCTTTATGGAATTTCGTTCGAGGTCTTTTCTGATCATAAGAGTCTCCAATACTTATTTTCACAAAAGGAATTAAACAAGAGACAACGGCGTTGGATGGAACTTTTGGCGGATTATGAGTGTACAATCCGATACCATCCCGGCAAAGCCAATTTGGTCGCGGATGCACTTAGTAGGAAAACTAGTGTGTCCAATGTGAAAGTGGAGATTGGAGATGAGAATGAGTTGTTCCTACTGAGGGCTAGTATTCGGAATATTACGGTTTAACCAGATCTTAAACAGAGATTATTTGATGCTCAGAGGATTGACCCCGAGGTTCAGAAATTAGCTGAGAAAGCTCGAGCTGATTCAGAGTGTCCGTTTGGGTTTGATGATACGGGACTTCTAAGATTCAAGAATAGAGTTGTTATCCCAGAAGAGTTAAAAAGGATTATTCTTGAGGAAGCCCATCGGTCAGGGTATTCGGTACATCCCGGAGGGAACAAAATGTATAAGGATCTTAAGCAATTCTATTGGTGGAATGGATTGAAACGGGATGTTATCAACTTCGTGAAGCATTGTATGACTTGTCAAGTGGTAAAGGCGGAACATCAAAAGCCATCGGGGCTACTTCAACCATTGCCTATCCCGGAATGGAAATGGGAACAAATAACTATGGATTTTGTTTCGGGATTACCAAAAGTGAGAGGAGGTTTCGATGGAATTTGGGTTATTGTGGACAGGTTGACAAAATCAGCTCATTTTCTGGCTACTAGAATGTCCGATAAAGTGAGTAAGTTGGCCAAGAGATACAATGATGAGATTGTCAGGCTTCATGGAGTACCTGTTAGTATTGTCTCGGATCGGGATCCCAGATTTACTTCATGGTTATGGCAAGAATTACAGAAGTGTTTGGGAACAAGGCTTCAATTCAGCACAGCCTTCGATCCTCAGACCGACGGACAATCAGAAAGGTTAATTAAGTATCTGGAGGATTTGTTGAGAGCTTGTGCATTGGACTTTCAAAGCTCGTGGAATGAACAGTTGCCGTTAATCGAGTTTGCTTACAACGATAGCTATCAAGCCTCGATTGAAATGGCCCCTTATGAAGCTCTTTTTGGACGTAAATGTCGATCACCGTTGTTCTTTGACTTGGAGGAATGGAATTGGACCAAGCAAGAAGGGATTAAAAGAGGGGAAAAGAAGGAAAAACCCTCTAAGGCTGTACAAGAGGCTATTGACAAGGTCCAGATAATTAGACAACGGATGACGGCCGCTCAGGATCGACAAAAGAGTTATGCAGATCTTCGGAGAAAGAATTTGGAGTTTGAGATTGGAGATAGTGTTTTCTTAAAGGCTTCTCCACGAAAAGGATTCTCAAGGAATGGACGAGGAGGAAAATTAAACCCTCGGTATATGGGACCATATGAGATTTTGGAGAAGATTGGGGATACGGCCTATCGATTGGACTTGTCTCCGAGTTTGACTGGAATTCATAACGTATTTCATGTTTCCCAGCTCCGAAAATATTATCGAGACGAGTCCGAGGTTCTACCGGTTGAAGAAGTGGAATTAGAACCGGATCTCACCTTCGTTCAGAAGCCGATTAAGATATTGGATCGAAAATTTCAGGAACTTCGAAATCGGCGTATTCCACTAGTCAAGGTTCTTTGGAGAAGTGATAAAACCGAAGAGGCTACGTGGGAGACGAAGGATAAGATGAAAAGGTTTCACCCCGAGTTGTTTCCGAGCGAGCAATGAATCCGAGGACGGATTCTTTTAAGGGGGAGAGATTGTAACGCCCCGACTTTTCGGACGTAAAGGTACGACGTATGTGTTTACCAATTTGCGCGAGTTAATTGTTTTTACTAGTTTTATATTTAATTTTATTATAATTATTATTATTTTATTTTATTATATTTTATTTTAATTTATTATTATTTTATAAATATTTCGTATTATAATATATAGATATATTTCAATTATTGTTAATTTAATTATTAATGTTAATTATGTTATTAATTTAATGATTATGCTAATTATATGTTATGTTAATTAATCATGTTTTAGTTAATTAATTATGTGACCTAATTTAATTTATTTAATATTAGAATTTATTTATTTATTTGAATTATGCATGGGAATTATATATTGTGCATGGAAATTATGATTTACGCATGAGTTGCATGAAATGAGTTTGTTTGTTTATTTTGTGCTTCGTTCTTATATGAAATGATATTGAATTGCCACGAATTTGTAGTATGTCGTAAATATATGTGTTATGAACATGATCTTATGCTCGGTTTATATTTTCGAATTCATTTGACATGTTAACAAATTTAATTTGAATCGAGGAACCAAATCGGGGGCTAACGAGCACTTAGCGTACCCTTGGTTCCGAATTTAATATCATCAGCTCGGGAACTCGGATTCGAGTTCCGTCAACTCCGCTGAACTCGTAACGAAAATTCGAGTTTAGTAAACTTAGCCTTATATTTTTCCTAATTCATTTGAACCTCCGAAATCCAACCGAAAAACGAATCGGTGACCAATTTGACCTTGTTGTACAAAGTTAGCCATATCTTATCCAAACTTTAACCAAATTTACCATGGTTTGATTCCTTAGATCCCCAACTCAACCACCTATCATGACATATCAAGCTCTAACCAAGCTAACCATCACACAATCCCCAAACACCAGCCAAAGCTACTGCTCTTCATTCCAGTCCCGTAACCCTTCATCCCTTGGAGATTTTGGAGCTCAAATCTCATCCAAACCTCATCCAATCAACAAGGTAAGTTTAGGATTGTATTATATGTTTATTTCTGAGCATTTTCATCCTTTCATTCATGAATTTGAGCATGGTTTCTTCATTCTGGGCCGTTTTTCCGAAAATGGAGTAATTTGGGCATTTTCTTGATCTCATTCGTTTCTCAATGGTTTTGATTGATTCCAAGCTTGAGATTGATTGTTTTGACATCCTTATATCATTTATGGTCATTGATTTAATGGTGGTTGAGATATTTATGAGATATCATTTATGACATTCTGAGAAAATTTCACTTGAAGGTCACGTACGGTTGCTGTCTTGTTTGAGCTTGTTTGGAACTGATTTATGTGTTGAATTTATGATGTTTTGCTGCTCATTTGTTGGCCTAAACTGGTATGAATAGATGGAGCTGAGGTGGGATCGTTCTTGCTCTGTTTTTCCTCGCTATTTTTGCTCTGTTTTGGGACTGGTTTTTGCTGTCAGAACTGCTGAATTTCCTTCTCTCTTTTGCTGTACAGTTCGTGGCTTTGTGGTGTGTGTAGTGACTGAACTTTTGCTGTAATTTGTACCTTGTTTCGTTGCTTGTGTTGCCTGCATTTCATACTGCATTCCTGCTCTGTTTCTGCACGTTTTGCTGTCAATACAGGGGTGGTTCTGGTTCATGACACGGGTGTGTCGTTTCTGCCCATTCCAGCGAGGAACGGGGGTGTAGTCTGGTCCTGATTTGCTGTACCAAGACACGGGGGTGTCTCGGTCTAGGCTTGGGGGGTGACACGGGGGTGTCACCCCGTTTTTCTTGAACTTTTGCTGCGTTTCCTTGGACTGCTGTGCTGCTGTATATATATATATATATATATATATATATATATAGGTTCTGTGTGTGTTTATGTGCATGGCTGTGTATATTTATGCTTGTGTGTGTGTGCATGATTGTGTTTGAAACTTGAATTTTGCATGCATGTGTATAATATATAGTATAGATTTGTTTCTGTGTGTGCATGCATGTGCTGCGTGCATGTGTGTGTTTATATATTATAGTATAATGCATGCATGCATGTGTAATGTATATAAATGTATTATATGTATAAGTATGTATTGTATTGTATTGTATATATTTTAATATCCTGTATATATATATATATATATATATATACAAATGTTAGTATATATTATTATATATATATTATATTATATGTGTTTATTATTATATTATATATATTTATTATAAATTTTAAATATTATTTGATTTAATTCAATTATTGAAATTAATTGACTTCTATTTCGCGTATTTAATTTACCGACTATTGAATGAACGTTTTATTTATTTTATTCCTAAATGTGAATTTGAATATTATGTGATATGCTTATTAAATGAATTCTTGGATTAATTGATATGCCTTATGAATGTTATGAATTTATGAAATTATGAATTTATGAAATTGAATGAAATATATGAACGAATGATTTGATTATATGTTTTAAATTTCTTAATAGTGCACATGAACATTTTATTGATCTAATATGATCATTTATGTATTCATGTCATATTCACTTCATTGCCGAGTGTCATATGTGGTCATTGAGTCTCATGCCTTTTCTTTTGCACAGATTCGGGTTTGGTCGGAGACGAGGGCGAGCCTTGAGACGCTTGTAACTACTCAAGTTTGATCAACAAAGGCCATAATTTCTGACGGGAAAGAACAACAACAATGACAAATCTCAAGTTTGATCAACAAAGGCCATAATTTCTGGTAATATGATGCATATATGTTCATAAGATGATAATATAACACTTAAACACTCAAAGCATGTAATATTATTGAGAAATCCAAGTTTCCAAGCTCATGGTCACTTTGATCAATCAAGCTCAATTCTCAATGATTTCATGAATAAATCAGGCTATAATCCAATATATGATCAACTAATCATGCTTTACTCAACAAATAATTCATTTAGCATATCAAACTCAAACCCTAGTCATGCCAAATATGATCAAACTCATCAATTCATGCAAATACCAACCTTGAAGATGAAATTATGGAGAAAATAAATGAAGATGATGATCAATTCCCAATTCCTTGAAATATTTCTTGAAATCTTGATGATTGGATGAACTCTGTCTTCCCTTTTTTTTACGTGATGAACCGAGAGAACAAGGAAGCAATTTGTTGGGAAAAACTTGAATGAAATGAGAGTTGGGAAGCTTGGAGGTATTGTTACGTGATTCATCCTCCTTGATTTTTGTGAAATATGCTAATTGCCAATTAATCCCTTAATTTGTGAATTTATGCAATCAAGTATGCAACCATTTGAATTAGGCACATTCAAGCACTTGAAATTCATGCAATTAAGTCCCTAGAGTTTCAAGAATTATACAACTAGGGACAATTTGGCAATTTGAAATACTCTCGGTAATTGTTTCATGCAAGAAATATTTTCCATGTCACGAAATACTATTTTCAATGATATGAATTCAAATAATTTATATAAATGATGTTTCATGAATTTTATAAAATATGAATGCCACGTAAGAATATATTATGAAATTAAAGAATTAAAATAAATCCTACGCTCAAAACTCACACGTGGCGTGCTTACCTGTTCATCCGGAACCGGGGCGTTACAAAGTAGAACCGATTTGAAAGAGTTTGATGAGCTTTTGCCTAGATGATTCGTTTATTTGGAAGTAGTCACCTTGTTAATGGAAACGAGTTAAGGTAGAAGAATCCGATCAAATAAGATCCTATCAAGTTTAAGGGATGTGGATAGGTAGCCATGTTGGTGCTAACTCAAGCAACGAGCTACAAACCATCGGTGCGTGTTGAAGGTTTTAGTGCCGTTAGAGTTAACAAATGACAAGACAAGATTGGTTGTTAACTCTCTGGGTGTTTCTTCAAGATGAGATGGAAGACACTGCTGAGGTGGGAATAGATCACTTAGATGCCGAAAGATTCTTTTCAAGTTTCAGAATCTTATACCATGGATTGCTTTAGGGAGTGCTTAGCACCACGATCATCCAACGAAGCTCTGAGGTAAATATCTGATTGGCAAATGAATCATGGACAACTCCTTGAAGATGGGCAGGCTAAAATTTAACACATATAATCAGAATTCTTGGGAGAAACTAAGGATGGTTCTAGTTGACCAAGGATTACGGTCTACTAAGGGGTTGGGTGATAAACAAGCTTTGCTGAGTTACCACTTTACGAAAAGACTCAAGACAAAGAAGCTCAGATGACGAAGATTGCATCAGTATCGTCTTAATCAACTCCTACCACTTCGTCTCAACTTCGTTGCGAAGATTCTCTACACTACGATGAACGGTACACTAAACATTCATGGCATTTGCATACATGCATCGCTTAAATACTCTTATCTTGTTTTTCTTGATGTGGATGATGACTATTGTTGTTCAATTGTGATAACTTGGATACCTGATCTAGTATTTGTAACTTGAAATTTCTACTTGTTATGAACCGTTGCTGAAATGAATGAGTTATGTACTTATGTGAACTGTTCGTGCTTTTGTGATTTAAAACTCTCTTGATTGCTCACTAACTTCTCATATAACATACATACCTACGGTAACCTTGTTGTACAGGGATTCCATCGCGATATGCCCCTTGAGTTAAGGTGCGAGCGTTGAATATATACTCAAGGGACACCGATATCATTTGTATAAGGTACACCAAACATGCATCGCATACTTTTCATCAAGTTCTACTTTGATGTGTGTATGTATGCATAACTGATCCGTGGATTTATGTGCAAGAGAGAGCTTAGGTTCCCTCTTTTTAAGTGTTGGAGAGATGTTGGATTCTCTCTATTTATTTGATAGAAAGGTGTTGGATTCTTTCTAAGTTTTGTGCACGAGAGATGTTGGATTCTCTTGTACTTAGATATTCGGAGATGTTGGATTCTCTCGAATCTAAGGGTTGGAGAAATGATGGATTTTCTCAAACTAGAATGTTTGGAAGATATGGAAATCTATCAGGCTTAGGTTGAGAGATGGGGTTCTCTCATTATGTGTTTGAGAGACGGGGTTCTCTTAATTATATGTTGAGAGACGGGGTTCTCTCTCTTGTGTGTGCCGAGGGACGAGGCTCTCTCACTTTACGTGCCGAGAGATGGGATTCTCTCTTGTTTGTTGCGGTCGCGTTACGCGTTGTCCTGGCTACGGTCTGCAAGTGACGAGTTTGCGACGCCATCGAAGTTGGGTGCAGTGACAACTATTCGTCTTTTGGGAATGGTCGCACAACTTGATGAAAGCAACGGTCCAGTACTCATACGGATCCCAATGACAACGAGACATCGCGAGAAAGGTTCAGTAAAGACAATGAGAGTAAACTTCACAACGAAGGCTATGTTTTACGCAACTCCTCAAGAAGGGTTAAGACATTATCAACTCGAAGCTTTTCTAGCTCAGGAGTGGAACCTGGGGACCAGGTTCTCTTAAGGGGGGAAGGGTGTAACACCCCGTATTTTCGAAACAAGATATGATGTCATTTTCGTGCGATTAGATTGTTATTTATTTAACTCTGCTTATGCGTGAATTACCTTATTCATGTTTTAATAGTTTAATTGACTCGATTGCAACCTTATGAAAATATGTGGACTTAATTGAAATATATGTTTTGTGCCTAATAGCTCTTTAACTTAGATTATGTGGGCTAATTTGGAATTGTTAAAAATTGGGGATCTATTTCTAATTATGAGATGTAACGCCCCGAAATTCGTTAATTACATTTTATGTTTATTATAATTTTATAAAATTATATTTTATCATATTCCATGCAATTTCATGAATTCATATTAAAATTATAGTTTACCTTAGCTCGAAAACATTTACTGCATGAAATAATTACCGAGAGTGCTTTAATTACGAACTTGTCCCTACTTATTCATTTTTCTAAATTAGGGACTTAATTGCAAAATCTTTCCAGGGACTTAAATGATCATATTTTAAAACTATATATCCTCAATTGCATGACTTGATTTCTTGGAGGATTAATTGGTAATTTGAGCATTACACAAGAATCAAGGATGGTGATTCACGTACAAAGCTTCCTCAAGCTTCCTTATTCATTTTCATCCAAATTCACCAACATAATTGCTTCCTCTCATTCTCGGTTCATCTAGGAAGAAAAGAGAGAGAAGAGATTTCATCACTCCGTCAAGATTTTTCAAGAAAAATTCCAAGTTTGAAGTTTGATCATCATCATCTTCTTCCTTCTTCATTTCTTTAACTTCAAGGTGGGTTTATGCATGAAAGTCATGATCTTGATCATATGTCTGAAGGCTAGGGTTTGAGAATCACAGATTAAATGGATTATTTGTTGTTTGCTATATGAAAACATGATTATATCATGATATATTGCATGAATTCTTGGAAAATATGGATTTGTGTGTTGATATGTGCATAAACTTGAAACTTGTGATTCTTCGTAATTTTTCATGGTTGGGAGGTTTAAATGAGATATGGTACTATGAACATGTATGCATATTTGTGCCCAGAATTCTTGCATTTTAAAGTACATTTGGTGTTATTTTGATGTTGTTGAATTTGTCCCGAGAGCTTCCCCTGCTTCTGCTCTGTTTTTCGAGTTGCAGAAGCTGGGAACGGCCCTTCCCGCTTCAGTGTATTATGGAAACAATCATTCCCATGCTTCTGATTCAAAATAGGCGGCTGAAACAGGGAACGCCCGTTCCTATTTTGGCCTGCGTGCCGGAAGGGCCGTTCCCAGAAGAGACGCATTTTTAATCTAAAAGTTGTTGGCACGTTTTGGAAGGGCATGGGAACGGCCCTTCCCATTTTCAACATGGGACCGGAACGGCCATTCCCAGGCCTGGTACAGAACAAAACATTCTGTATAAAATTGTAATTTTGGGATTTTAACCCAAGCATTTCTTTGACCCTAAATTGCTATTATATGATTGATTACATGCTAAAACAAGATGTTATCATACTACATTATATTTTGCTCGTCATCTCATTGCATTTTCGCCGTTCGTCATATTTGGTCCATTTAGAGTCATGTCTCACGTGTACACGTCTATCTTGCACAGACCAGCTTCACCGGGACGAGGAGCAAGCCCCGTAGGCCGTATCCTACTCGTCTTTTGTCGGTAAAGGTGAGGTTTAATTGTTAGTTATATAGAACCCGTATAACCATTATGTGGATTTCAAGCCAAAAGGTATATATATACTTATTTATAATGATTTCTAAACTTATACACAATTGCAAACAAGCAATGTTCAGGAAAAGCAAGTCATGTATCGGGATTTATTGATTGACCATGTTTTGGCGAGTAAAGCATATCGCGTTGGGCCCGAGGATAGTAATTTGAGCCAATAGGGAAAGCATGGGCTGACGGGTAACTCGAATGCTATCCTTACCCCATTGGGATGACCCCTGAATCCGCTAGGAGTGTAACACCCGAGCGCAAGGTGCCACATCCCCCGCACCGAGACCCGACCCGAATATGGCATGAACCATCCATACCCGAGCCAAATCACGGCGAACGGGGATATACACGCACTCTAAGCTAGGCAGGCTAACCCTTAAACTAAAAAAGTCAGTGTAAAACATTAAAGCGGAAGCAATAAACGAACATACATCATATATATACGCAATGAGCATCACAGCTCCAAAAGTAATTCATATACCGCATCAATTGCCATCACTGCTCAAACAAGTACGCTCCAATATATCATTCATATACAATATCAAAAGTAAGAGTATGCAAGTGTAAGACCCAAAATACAGACCTAGAGACGAATGCAAGACCTAGGACTCGTATTCCCACCTAGCTCCCTCGACACCTGCACAACACAGCTGAAAACCAAACGGGTTCTGTCCAAAAGGGACTGGTGGGTATAAAAACAGGGTGTAATATAATATACGACGGTAAATAAACAATCACATGCAAGCTATAATCCCAAGTGAGGTTTTTAAAGAATTTCCCAAGTGGGTGAAAAGAAATCATCAAAGGGGATTATAACGAATAACTAACATTAGGTCATTAGTGGCCCGATGAGTAGGCGTGCATTATCTCCAACCAACATGTAGCACCCGAGCGTAAGGTACCACATCCCCCGCACCGAGACCCGACCCGTATATGAAATGGAAGTCCATACACGTGCCAAATCCACGGCGAACGGGGACACAACACACACGCTAGGCTAGGCGGGACTAACCCTTGAACCAATCAACTCAAGAAACATAAATCAGAGTAAAATAAAATTCGCGGAAGCAAGAACTACATAGCATATATACAATGAGCTAACAAGCTCCAAAAATCAATATACAAGAGCATCCAAATATGCATGGCAGTCACGGCCTACAGAATCATAACGCTCCAAACTAAACTGTGATCAGATACAAAAGTAGCAACAAGAGTATGAATATGAGACTGAAAAGAAGTGCTAAACATAAATGCAAGACCTAGACGACTTGTATTCCCGCCTAGCACTCCTATACCTGCACAAAACAGCTGAAAACAACCGGGTTCAGTCTAAAGGAGACTGGTGGGTATAAAAACGGGGCATAAGATATATAATATCGCATAAATTAAACACATACATGCAAGCCCTAATCCCGTGTGAAGTTTGAAAGGAATTTACCAAGTGGTTAAAACAATAGAAAACATCAACGGGATTACGACGTTCATATTCATTCATAATTGTTCATAAGGATTTAAGCTCGGCGAGTGAGCGTGCACAATCTCCAACCTTCTCCTCGTGTAATCATATCATAATTATTGGTTGTCATACATATCTTTCGTGCACATACACAAATGATCATAATCATACATATACACCTTCTTCCTCCGGGTGGTGGACAAGTTAGCTAGACCTGACCACCGGATCATACATAATGGCTAGTGAGGTACATGAATCCTCAAAAGCCCGACCTGCGTTTCCTCGTCAAAACTCCTAACGAGGTCCGTATCGTCGTAAATTTGGTTGGAACTAGTATATGGGATCCCCGTCAGCCCTTGCTTCCTCGGTTAGCCACATATACTAAGTCCCGGGGCCCGTGAACATAACATACATACAATCTCGCCAAAACATAAGGTAGGGTTTCATAAATAAAAAGGGGTCATACGTTTAAAATCATTTACCCAAAATGACTCGATTTATATAAATATATTATTTTGGCTTAAAACTTTGCACATAAGGGATTTATAGGGTTGTTTAACTAATAGAAGAAAAACCCACCTTTACCAAAGCAAAAGAAAGGCACAAGCGTCTCAATGCTCGCCCTCGTCTCCGATAAAACCCGAATCTGTGCAAAAGAAAAGGTATGAGACTCAATGACCACATATGACGCTCGGCAATGAAGTGCATATGACATGAAGGCATAAATGATCATATTATATCATAAAAATGTTCATGTGCACGATTAAAGAATTTAAATCATATACTCAAATCATTCGTTCATATATTTCATTCAATTTCATAATCTCATAAATTCATAATTTCACAAATTCATATAAATTTCATAAATTCAAATCATGCATAATATTCATATTCACATTTAGGAATAAAATAAATAAAACGTTCAATCAAAAGTCAGTAGAATAAATACGCGAAATGGAAATCAATTAATTTCAACAATTAAATTAAATCAATTAATAATTAAAATACATAATAAATATATATAATATAATATAATATATATAATCATATAATACATACAATATATATATATAATATATATAACATATATACATATATACACGTACACATGCAAACCTACACATGCAACCCATGCACACACACAATATCATATATATACTAATATTCTATACCTTATATACACATGCATGCATTAACACAACACACAATATCACTCCCATGCATGCACACCACACATTCTGCACAACCATTCACACTCAACACCACAACAACTGTAGGAAAACGCAGCAACACAGCAGCAGTAGCAGCAGACCAAGGCAGCAGTAAAAGCTCAAGCAAAACGGGGTGACACCCCCGTGTCACCCTCCAAGCTTAGGCCGAGACACCCCCGTGTCTCGGTACAGAAATCCCAGGCCAAGTCTGCACCCCCGTGTCGTGCTGGAAAGGCCAGGAATGGCACGCCCGTGACGCACAGCAGCAACTCCAGTTCTCGGACAGCCACAGACGCAGAAAACAGAGTAGGAAAAAGGCAGCCATGTACGAGCAAGAAAGGCAACATTACAAGGCACAAATTGCTGCAACAACTCAACCATAATACATGCTAAAAGACCAAGAAAGCTGACAGCAAAAGCATGAATGAAATCAGCAGTTTTACAGCAACATATCGTGAGAAAAACAGGGCTAAAACTGGAGGAAAACAGAGCATGCTTGCTCTCAGCTCAAACGACTCAGTTCAGGTCCAAAAGGTCATCAAATACGCAGCAAACAACACAAATTCAACAAGTAAATCAGTTCCAAAAGTGATCAATCAAGGCATGGAAGCATACGTGACCTTCATGTGGAATTTTCTGAAAATTTCATAAATGATATCTCATGAATATCTCAACAACCACGAAATCAAAGATCATAAATGATATTAGGAAGTCAAAACAATTAATCTCAGGCTTGGAATCACTCAAAACCATAGAGAATCGAAGGAGATCAACATTTTGCCCAAAATCCTCTATTTTCGGAAAACAGTCCAGAAATGGAGAAACCATGCTCAAAATCATGAATGGAAGGATGAAAATGATCAGAATTAATCATACAATACAACCCTTAACTTACCTTGATGATTGGTTGAAGTTTGGAGGAGATTTGAGCTCCAAAATCTCCAAGGGATGAAGGGTTACGGGACTGGTGAGAAAAACAGTAGCTTTGGCTGATGTTTGGGGTTTGTGTGATGATAATCTCGGTCAAGGCTTGAAATATCTAGATAGGTGGTTGAGTTAGGGTTTAAAGGAATCAAACCATGGTTAATTTGGTTATGGTTTGGATGAGATATGGCTGAATTAGTGTAACAAGGTCAAGTTGGTCTCCGTTTCGTTTTTCGGTTGGATTTCGGAGTTTCAAATGAATTAGGAAAATTATAAGGCTAAGTTTACTAAACTCGAATTTTCGTTACGAGTTCAGCGGAGTTGACGGAACTCGAATCCGAGTTCCCGAGCTCAAGATATTAAATTCGGAACCAAGGATACGCTAAGTGATCGTTAGCTCCCGTTTTGGTTCCTCAATTAAAATTAAATTCGTTAACATAACAAATGAATTCAAAAACATAATTTGAGCATAAAATCATGTCCATAACACATATATGTACGACATATTACAAATTCGTGGCAATTCAATATCATATCATATAAGAACGAAGCACAAAATAAACGAACAAACTTAATCATGCAATTCATGCATAATGTATAAAATTCCCATGCACAATTATGATTTGCATGCATGCATATTTAATATTCTCCATGCATAATTCATTCAGAATTATTAATCCCATGCAGAAATAATAATCTCCATGCATGCATTTTAATTCCACGTATAGTAATATATGTAAATAAGTAATTAATTAAAACATGATTAATTAACATAACATATAATTAGTATAATCATTAAATAAATAATATAATAATTAAACATATATATATATATATATAATACGAAATATATATATATATATATAATTAATAATATTAAAATAAATATTATAATATAATATAATAAAATAATAACAATTATAATAAAATTAAATATAAAACACGTAAAAACAATTAATTCGCGCAAATAGGTAAACACATACGTCCTACCTTTACGTCCGAGAAATCGGGGCGTTACACAACACCTTGTGTAAATCATTAAATACTCATTCATTCATTCTTTTCATGCAAATCATTCTTTTGTGCACATTCATTAACATTTACGCCTTCTTCCTCCAGGTTGGTGGTGGGTTTGCAAGGCCCGTGTAACAGCCCTACTCAGGGCCAAGTCGAGAAAGGTAAGTAAAGGGTAACTCAGGAAGCGTTTATAATCTCGATCCCTATTAATTCATTTCATGCATTGCATTTTATGTGACTTATGTGCTTTTATGTGTTACATTTTTACTAAATGTTCATAGATTTAATTATTTTCTCTATTTAACTCATACCTCGAAACTCTTTTCATAAAATCCTAGAATTCTAGTAATCATTCCTTTCTTGCACCTAAAAACCCTTCATATGCTTCAAAACCCATTCCTACAGTTTTAGGTTGGAAATTACGAAAATACCCCTACAGCTCAAAAATATTCCTACATCTCCCGAAACACTTTCACTACCCAATATTTTAACCAATATAATCCTCACATTATTTCGAGAATCGTGATACTCTCCTTAAACCATAATTCCTATCCTAACTCCCGTAGTACCAAAAACCGGTGAAAACCCTAGCTTATGAATCGATCATCAATAAATCCTTATTCATCTACCTTTTGACATTCAAAATTATAACCAAAACAACCCTCAAATTATTTCATGAATTTTCACGCATTTACCAAAAACTCGATTTCACCCATAGCATATTTATAAATATTTTCCTATTTAAAAATCATCATTTTATTTTAAAATAATTAGCTTTTATTCAATAGTCGAAATTATACTTAAAACGATCCTTGAATTTTTCTCTACAATATAGTGATTTTTCCAAACTTTAAACTTTATCATGGCTTCGTTTATATAATTTTTCCTATGATTTTCATCATCTTCAATGTTCATAATTTATAAACGAAAAGTCCAAATATTTTATGTTTATAACTAAAACGAAGCTCATTTTTCACTCATTCTTTCATTAATTCACTACATCAAAATTTTACCTCTCGACTCTTGAATAAATTTTATATTATTTTTACATTTATTTTTATTCCAAATGACATCATCCATGACCTCATGCTCTTCTAGAAGAATTAAACAAATGAGCATAATTTCTCCACATTTCTTAGTTAATAACCTAGCATTTGTTTAAATTATAATTAAACCACATCTTCAATTTAATTACCAAGCATTTGTTGAAATCTTAGGCAACCACATCTCCCATAAACTCTCATTTATTGCTTAGAAACCCCTCATGACTACCTATAAATACCCCCTTAAGCCTCATTTATACCTCACATTCAACACACAAATATCACTCTCTCCCTCTCCCCAAACCTCACGCCACTCTCCCTCTTCTCTCTCTAAGGTATGTTTTCTTCTATTATCTCATGTTTTATATAATGTTCTTAGTATAGAAATAATAGTAGCATGCCTAGGATTAATTAAATTATGCTTTAGGAATTTATTTAATGAAATATGTGCATAGTTATTAGTTTAAATATAATGTGTGCACATTATTGAATTTTATTTAATTACATGCATGAATTATGATATGATATAATGAGATTAAGTATATAAATGCTTATGATCTTGTTCATGCTAAGAGTAATTTATTTAGAATTATTTTTCATAGAAAGTTCATATATTTTGCTATATTGTGCTTTAATCTTATGTTACGAATATGAATGTGATAGAACATGTTACACACCCTCTTTGAATATTCAAATAAGCTCAAGAACATGTTCATAATGTTCTTGGATGTGTGTGTGTGCATGTGTGTGCCGTGATCCATGTGTGTGTGTGTATGAATTTGATTTTGTGTTATAAAGTGTTTAATTCATATGAAATTGAATAGTAAATGTTTTTAATAGTAATTTTGACATTTGGTCAACCAAAATACTATTAATTTTGAAATTATTATAAAAATAATTATAAAATAAGTTTTGGAATTTTTAAAGAAATATTTTTCCTAAATTTTTCCAAAAATCAATAAACTATGTAATATTTTTCAAAAGATAACCTACATTGTCAAATTAAACCTCGAATTTCATTTCAAACCTTACAATTAGAATTATAATATAGTCAATAAATATTTGATTAGTTAAAGATCCCATAAACCCTAATTTGTTAATCAAATTCCCTTAAACGGGTAAATTTAGGGTTTACCGGGAAATCTTTAACGCATTACATAACGTGTATCTTCTCCAATTATTTCATTGTAGTATTGTGTGTAATTAGTTAGTTAGGAACTAAGAACCTAGTTCTAAGCCAGTAGTAGTTATTACTTTCAGGCGAACATAGGATCGAAGAGTGGAATCCTCACAGTTCCACTTAAATCTCGGTACCGGTGAGGGTTTTAAATCTTTTCAACTGAAATCATGATAAAATACTTTACTCTATTTTCTTGAATTTCCTTTCAAGTTATTCTTCCCTTTATGGGAAAATAATTCTTGTTAATTATTGAAAATTTACATTTACCCGAAAAGTACTTAGTACTTTCTTACGGGTAAATATTCTCGTCTTGCAAGCAAAGTTATTGTTTTTCCTATGGGCCCGGTGGTCTTGGTAGAAGTAGTAGTCCAGGAGGCACGGGCCGAGGTCTACTATTATACCAGCCGCCAACTAGATCTTGGTGGTGGTCTAACTGGAGGTTAGTTATTCCACACCAAGTGACGGGAAAAGGTACGTCCCTCCCAAACTCATGTATATCGTCACTAGGGGTAGCTCCCTGAGGTGACACCGGAGGAAGAAGGATGGTATTGTATTGTTGTATCTCTTTTTACTGAGTAACGACATCTTGATCAATGTCGTTACGAATATTCTTGGTTTTTAAGGTGTTAAGGTTGGAGACGCCTAAAAAGTTTCTAAAAAGTATAGCCTATATTCCCCCTACTCCTATTTCAAACTGATATGAATCGGATATTATTGTCATATATTTATTTGTTACTATATAGTATATACATTTCAAACCAAGACTTCCTTGGTCAAAACACTTCAAAATTCTTGCTTACAATCATAACCCTCAACCCCCATCACTTAGTCATTTTGACTAACCCTCCTGTTCTTTCAATTCATGATTTGAGGAATCTATACAGCGACGCCTTAGAGGTATCTTGAAGCTTTAAGGTGTCACATTCCAGTTATTTAGAGTGATCACGAGTGCATGTACATCTGACAATAAGCACTCTTCTGTGAAGTTAGACCTATCGTTGTAATTACTTGTTCAACTCAATAATATGTGTTCCGTTATGTATTGTCCCCTTTTATTGCTCAAGTTTATTTTCCGTTGCAATTAAATTTCATACTCTGGTATTGTATAGTCTTGTCCGTTCGCCGGAGTATTTCTCGAGTGCTAGGTCTCACATCCACTCGGGAAGTACAACGGTGCGGGGTTGTAGTGTTAAGGGGCGCTACAACTAAGGTGGTATCAGAGCATCATGTTTAGATAGAAAGAACTTGATTTAAACAATAGATAGAAAGAGTATTTTACTATAATTTCCTTGCTCTAATAATTTGTAAACTGTTTTTCTAGAGTAAAAATGGCTGGCTATGGTGAGTTTCCACATTCTGATAGCATCGAGTGGCTTGATCAGTATGAGCCTCCTAGGACCTTAGTTGTTACTCGTAGTGGGGGTCCTAGATACTATCCTTGGCAGAGGATTAGGCAGCATAGTCAGGATTCACATCAGGAGGCCTTTCCCGGGTATGCTTACCCGAACAGAGCAGTTCATCTATTAGAAACCGAGAGGGATACCTACTTTTATGAGTATCAAAGGACTGGTGAGTATCGATTGTAGGCTGAAAGGAACCGAGAGATGGCTAGACAGACAGCAGTAGATCGTGATCATGCTCGGGACCAGTTAGCCGTATCCCAGATCGCTATTTCTCAGTTAGCATCACGAGTGGCTGAGCTCAAGGAGGACGTGGTTAGTTTGCCTCTAGACCGTGAGGCTTCTATAGTGATCCATGACCAGTACAGAGCCCAAATGAGGAGCCGTTTGGAGGATGCACTTCACCTGAATGATACTCAGGTGATGGAGCAGGTTCTGGAGATGCAGCCCGGACCCACAGTAGCCCATTCCGGAGACAGTGAGGCTTCAGAGGCTGTAGCCCATTCTGATGAGGACGAGGAGGAGGAGCTCCAGCAGGACGATGAGATTGGCGAGGATGTTGATGGACTACAGGTTGTTCCTGAGGAGGAGGACAGTGTTGAGCCTAGCGAGGAGTGGAGTCCTATTAGGGTTCCAGATTCAGATGATACGGTTGACCTCGAGGCAGGTAGTGCTACATAGGATTAAGTTCAGACCATGGGATACGAGGTACAGTATATAGGATAGTTATCCGGGGGTATGTATATAGCAGCCAGTGGAGACACTCCCCATTTTTGCAGCAGTACATAGTAGCAGCAGCAGACAGTAGCAGCTTTGACTTACTAGGAGTGACAGTAATTGTAGGGTGTAACTCGAGGTAGATCGGGTCCACCCCCCCTCTTTTTGCTTTTATTTTTTTGTAGCTCTTGAAGCATATTAACCTTGATGCATATATATATGACACATTTTGATCATCTTACGCTGTTATTTCATGTTGCTTTACATTTTTGCATCATGAGTCTTAGAGTCGTTTCAAGATACCAGCAGGACCGTGAGTATTAATGTTATTTCTTTCTGCACTTTATGTTTGATAATTGATGTTATTTGGTGATTATTGTTCTGTGATGATCGTTGAGACATTCTTAACCCTGCATGCATTATATTTCCTATGTGATTGTGATTTCAGTATTCATAATGCCTCTACGAAGAACACCACGAAATAACTCCCCATCGCTACAAGATCCGCCCGGACACCCCGAACTTGTAGAAGCCTTAAGGCAGTTCGTTCGAACTTGCACACCTGGGAATAACCCTACCAACGAGCGATCCTTAGAGAGGTTTCTCCGAATGAATCCCCCAAAATTCTTTGGAGAACCTAACGACCTGAAAGCTGAAAATTGGATAGCCAGTTTAGAAAAGATTTACGAGGCTATGGATATATTTCCCGAGGAACGGGAACGAGTACAGTATGCAACCTTTCTCTTAGAAGGACCTGCTTTGAGCTGGTGGAAGCACGTCAAGTTAACCTGGATAGAAGACCACACTGATTACAGTTGGGCAGAGTTTGTAAAGGAATTTCAGAATAAATATATTCCTCAAGTGGTAAGAGATACTCGAGAGGCTGAGTTTATGACTTTAACTCAGGGTTACATGTCAGTGGCTGAGTACGAGGCAAAGTTCGTGAGACTTATTCAGTATGCTCCACATATTCTGAATGACAAACGAAGAAAGACCAAGCGATTCATTGATGGATTAAAGCCAGACCTTCGATGGGCTTTAGCTTCATTAGATATTGAAACTTATAACAAGGCAGTCGATAAAGCCTTAAAGACCGAAGCAGCTCACAAGAATATTCATCTGGCAGCTAATCGCCCTGGTCCCCCTCAAAATAAGCCCTCTCAAGGAATGAAACGTCCCGCTGGACCATCCAGCCAGAAATTTGGAAAGAAACCCACACCAGCCCAACAGAAGCCTAAGCCAGTCCGGTCTAATTTACAAGAAGAGATAACTTGTGAATACTGTCACAAACCGGGACATACTGAACAAGACTGTCGAAAGAAAGCTGGCACTTGTTTGTGGTGTGGAGACCCTAACCATCAGTTTAATACATGCCCAAAGAGACCGAGATTTAAGGAAAAGGAGAAAGCCGTGGGAAAGTCCGGAAAACCACTTGTCAAGGGAAAAGCTTACGCGTTGGAAGAAAACGAGGATCCAGACCCTTCGGATGTTGCCGAAGGTACGGTACACATTCTAAACACGCCAGTTAAGGTCCTATATGACCCTGGTGCCACGCATTCATTCATTGCATCAAATTTATGTGCGCGTTTAAATTTTCCCCTTGAATGTTCATCATATAATTTCGAGATAAGTTCCCCTTTGGGAGCTTGTCTAATAACGGATCGAGTATATAAACGCTGCCCTATACAAATCGGTGACCGTTATTACCCAATGGACCTCATCAAACTTCCGATAACAAGATATGGAATCATTCTGGGAATGGATTGGCTCTACAAATACCATGCTAAGTTGGATTGTTTCAAGAAAGAAATCATCTTAGGACAAGATGAAAGTTGGATTCCTGAAGATAAGAGATCAGTAGCAATGATTTCTATAACAGAGGCTAAGAAGTTGATTCAGAAGGGAGCCACAGGATTCATTGCCTATCTCTTAAATAGGCCAAAGGACCAACTTAAGGTTGAGGAGGTAGAAGTGGTAAATGAGTTTCTCGACGTTTTCCCAGAACATCTAAACTCGTTACCTCCAGACCACGAGTTGGAATTTGTAATCGATACAATCCCTGGGGCAGAGCCTTTCTCTAAAACCCCTTATCGGATGGCCCCAGCTGAACTTCAGGAGTTGAGAAAACAACTTGATGACTTGCTCGAATCAAGATATATTCGTCCCAGTACATCACCTTGGGGAGCACCGGTACTGTTTGTAAAGAAGAAAGATGGGTCATTACGGATGTGCATCGACTACCGAGAACTTAACCGAACGACCATAAAAAACAAATACCCTCTACCCCATATAGAGGAGTTATTTGATGTCCTTCAAGGATCTTGAGTCTATTCAAAGTTAGACTTAAGGCAAGGGTACTATCAATTAAAGATTAGGGAGGAGGATATCCCTAAAACAGCTTTCAATACCCGCTATGGACACTTTGAGTTCATAATAATGCCTTTTGGATTGACCAATGCACCTGCTGCATTCATGGACATGATGCATCGGATATTCCGACCATGTCTGGATAAATTTTTGGTCATTTTCATCGATGACATACTGGTATTTTCCAAAACGCCTGAGGAACATGCTGAACATCTCCGCATAGTGTTGAGTACTTTGCGAGATATAAGCTATATGCTAAGTTCAGCAAATGTGAGTTATGGATAGAAAAAGTTGCATTCCTTGGACACATAATTTCGGGATCAGGTGTTGAAGTAGATCCTTCAAAGATTGAAGCAATTACAAATTGGAAAGTACCAAGAAACCCATCAGAGGTGAGAAGTTTCCTAGGACTTGCAGGCTATTATCGCAGGTTCGTAAAGGACTTCTCCAAGATAGCTGCACCTCTCACAAAGTTAACAAAGAAGGAAAGAAAATTTGCATGGACCGAACAGTGCGAACAAAGCTTTCAAGAATTAAAGCAACGATTGACTTCTGCACCAGTACTAACCTTACTTGAAGGGAAAGAAGGTTATACAGTTTATACCGATGCCTCTAAAGAAGGGCTAGGTTGTGTATTGATGCAGCACGGAAAAGTTATAGCCTATGTGTAGCACCCTAAACCCCAAGGCGCCACATCCCCCGCACTATAGCCTCGGTCCACGTATGAAATGGATAGTTCATACATAAACCAAGACCACAGCGAACGGGTGACAATAAAAATGACGAGCTAGGCGGGACACTCTCCCCAACATAATTAAACAAACATGAATAGAAAAGCGGAAGCAATAAGGTCATTCATATATATATAGGTACCATATTTAGTACATAGATACATATAGATACCAATTCTAGCTGTCAATACATTATCATCTCTAAATAGGATACATCAATAAGTACTCAAAATGCACCAATCGTGAGCGTAACATGATAACCGGCAAAAGTATATACATGAGGGTACATTGCTAGACTCGGGACAATGCAAGACTCGACCAACTCCCGCCTAGCATGACCACGCTCAAAAGGTACCTGAAAAGTGAAGTATCAGTCTACCGAAGACTGAGTGAGGGGCAATAGTATATATCACACGTCACATGCAAGTTGTAGCCTCGGGTGAAGACTTTAGAAATGAAAGGAATATATAATTCAAGAATTTAATCTTTGCCCGAGAGTACAACCAATCATTTTAACACGTTTATTTAATCATGCTTGTTAATGTCATGAACATGTGGCCCCGGCGAGCAAGGGCAATCTCCAACCGAACTCCCAATCGTGAACAATACGTGATCATGCTTGCTTGCTTGATAAATACGTGATCATACAATTTAATTAGTGCTCATATAGACAGTTTCATGCTTGAAATCATGCAATAACCCGAGGATAACCCGACATGCCGGATTAATCCCCAGTCTCCTTCTTCCTCCGGGTGATAGCGAGTTTGCAAGGCTCGACTATCCACGACATGGTGTGTGTAGAGGACATGACCCTCTAGACACGGAACTCCTTCCACCACTAATCTCCTAGTGGCTTCGGGGGTGATCCCAACAATGTGAAGATAACTCAGGAGTTACCCGTCAGCCCTTGCTTTCCCGGTTGGCTCAAGAATTACCCTCGGGCCCACGTGCAATCATGTACTCGCCAACCATGCTTGAAATCATGATAATCAATACTTTCTTGCTTGGAAATGTTTATAAGTTTGAAAACGTTTATAATTATAATAGGTTTTGGCCGAAAATAGCACGTAAGAGTGGTAGGGTTCTATAACCATAACCTAAAACCTCACCTTTTCTTGCAAAATATAATATAGAAGCGTTCTAAGGAGCTTGCTCCCCGTCCACGCCCTCGTGACCTGTGCAAATACGACGTACATTCGTGAGACATGACCTAAAATGACCAAAATATGACGAACGGCGGAAATGTGTCGAGACGACCATGAAAATGCAATGTGGTATGATAACATGTTGTTTCACATCATATTAGCACATATTATAGCAATTCGGGGTCAAAGAAGTCGTCGGATCGAGGGGCTAATTTCGTAAATTTATGCAGAAACTTTTGTTCTGCATGTCCAGGTGGGAACGGCCGTTCCGTTCCCCTTTGAAAAATGGGAACGGTCGTTCCCATGCAACCCCAAAGCGCGCCAACGTTTTTCCCTTTTTAAAACGCGCCTAGCCGGGAACGGCCCTTCCGGCCCCAAGGCCAAAATGGGAACGGCCGTTCCCGTGGTCGGCCGCCCCTTTATTTGAAAAGAGATGGGAACGCCCGTTCCCACCAAGCCTTGAGGCTGGGAACGGTCGTTCCCAATTCCTGCAACTGAAAAACAGAGCAGAAACAGGGGAAGGCTACGGGAATGGCATAAAGCAACCACAAAATTCCATTTTTGATCCCCAAATACAATAATTTCTGGGAATATGATGCATACCACATCAATAATTGATAATATAACACTTAGACACATAAAACCATGAAAGATCATCATATATTCATGCTCCATGCTCATGATCAAACTTGATCATTTTTGCCAAATATCCAAGAATTTCAAGCTAGAAATCATACAATAACTCATGATATGGTCATTGAATCATGCTTTGCACAACACCTAATTCATCTAGCACATCAAGCTTAAACCCTAACCTATACAAACATGATCAAAATCATCACTTCCATGCAAACCAACCTTGAAAATGAAAGAAATGAAGAAAGTGGATGATGATGATGATGATCTCCTAATTCCTTGGAACACTTCTTGAAATCTTGATGATTGAAATGAAAAATCTCTTCCTTCTCCTTGCTTCTTGATACCGAGAGAGAGAGTGAATGAGTTGGGAAATATTTTTGATGAAATTGTTCAAGAAAGCTTAAGGAAGCCTTATACCGATACATCCCATTTTTGAAAAGTGTGAAATATGCTAATTTGCCAGTTGATCCTTGAAGTCTCTAAGTTATGCAATAAGGTATATAAAGTTTTGAGAAATGATCAATCATGCCCCTAAAAGATTATGCAATTAAGTCCCTAGAATTATAGAAAATATTTAACTAGGGACAATTTGGTAATTTTATCACTCTCGATAATTGTTTTCATGCAATGAATATTTTCCATGTATTGAAATAACATTTTTGATGATATGAAATCAATTGATTTATATAAACAATGTTTTATGAGTTTTATAAAAATTATGAATGCCACGTAAGAATATATTATAAATTAAAGAAATGAAATAAACCTACGCTCAAAACGCACACGTGGCGTGCTTACCTGTTCATCCGGAAACCGGGGCGTTACACTATGCCTCAAGAAAGCTCAAACCCCATGAAGAGAACTACCCTACTCATGACTTGGAATTAGCAGCAATTGTGTTTGCTCTTACCAAGTGGAGACACTATCTTTACGGGGTAACTTTTGAAGTTTTCACTGATCACAAGAGCCTACGGTATCTTTTTACTCAAAAAGAGTTGAATATGAGGCAAAGGAGATGGATGGAATTCCTGGAAGATTACGACTGTGTAATCCAGTAACATCCAGGAAAAGCTAACGTAGTGGCTGATGCTTTAAGTCGGAAGTCAAGTTTAGCGTCACTCTCAAGAAAGCCTTCAAGTAACCCACGAAAATCTGTGAAAGTAATCTCAAGAGCTCGATTAGCAAATTTAGTGGTACTACCACCACTAAAGGAAAAGATAAAAGAAGCTCAAGCTCAGGATGAGTGGATTCAGAAATGTCTCAAATCCAAAGAAAAGGATCTTGAGGAAAAATTTAAAACCGATGATCAAGGGATTTTGAGATACTAGAATCGGGTCTGCGTGCCTAGTATCGTTCGAAAGGAAATATTGGACGAGGCACACAAAACTCGTTACTCGATACATCCTGGAGGAACTAAGATGTATCATGACCTCAAAAGGCATTTCTGGTGGAACGGTATGAAAAGAGACATAGCCAATTACATCAAGAAATGTCTGACTTGTCAACGAGTTAAAGCAGAACATCAAAGACCTGGAGGATTGTTGCAACCATTATCTATCCCTACTTGGAAATGGGATCAGGTAACCATGGATTTTGTTTACGGATTTCCCAAAGTTAAGGGAGGATTTGATGGTATTTGGGTTATCATCGATAGATTAACAAAATCCGCACATTTCTTACCTGTCAAAGCAACTGATAATGTTAACTCGTTAGCCAAGCCCTATCAAAAAGAAATTATTCGGTTGCATGGAGTACCTCTTGGAATAGTTTCAGACAGGGACCCAAAGTTCACTTCACAACTTTGGCAAAACATTCAAGAAATGATGGGTACCAAGTTAAACTTCAGCACAGCAGCACATCCTCAAATCGACGGGCAATCTGAAAGAACCATCCGATACCTGGAAGATATGTTAAGGGCTTGTGCCTTAGACTTCCAAGACAATTGGAAGGATTGCCTACCCCTTGTGGAATTTGCATACAACCACAGTTATCAGGCCTCAATCTAAGCTGCACCTTATGAGGCCCTATATGGAAGAAAATGCAGATCCCCATTATATTGGGTTATGGATGAAACCAAGGAAATTAAAAGGAAACTCCAAGGAAATATTGTTAAGAGTTGGGTAGAAGAGGCAATAGAAAAGGTTGAAATCATCAAGCAAAGAATGAAAGCTGCCCAAGACCGGCAGAAAAGTTATGCTGATAATCGAAGAAGGGACATAGAATTTGCAATAGGCGAAAAGGTATTCTTGAAAGCATCCCCAAGAAAAGGGGTTATACGAATTGGGAAAGGAGGAAAACTAAACCCTCGATATATTGGACCTTTTGAAATACTAGAACGTATCGATCCAACAGCCTATCGCCTAGACCTACCAGCAAGTCTTACTGGAATACATAACGTATTCCATGTGTCCCAACTCCGCAAGTACTTTGCTGATGATTCACATATCCTACCTGTTGAAGAAGTACCACTAGAACCCGACCTTACTTATGAAGTAAAGCCAGTCAGAATCTTGGATAGGAAATTCCAAGAGTTGAGAAACCGAAGAGTTCCCCTCGTTAGAATCTTGTGGAAAAGAAATGGTACAGAAGAACAGACTTGGGAGACAGAGGAAAAGATGTTGAAACATTACCCAGGTCTGTTCAAGGACAGTAATAGAATCTGAGGACAGATTCTTTTAAAGGGGGGAAGATTGTAACAGCCCTACTCAGGGCCAAGTCGAGAAAGGTAAGTAAAGGGTAACTCAGGAAGCGTTTATAATCTCGATCCCTATTAATTCACTTCATGCATTGTATTTTATGTGACTTATGTGCTTTTATGTGTTACATTTTTACTAAATGTTCATAGATTTAATTTTTTTCTCTATTTAACTCATACCTCGAAACTCTTTTTATAAAATCCTAGAATTCTAGTAATCATTCCTTTCTAGCACCTAAAAACCCTTCATATGCTTCAAAACCCATTCCTACAGTTTTAGGTTGGAAATTACGAAAATACCCCTACAGCTAAAAAATATTCCTACATCTCCCGAAACACTTTCACTACCCAATATTTTAACCAATATAATCCTCACATTATTTCGAGAATCGTGATACTCTCCTTAAACCATAATTCCTATCCTAACTCCCGTAGTACCAAAAACCGGCGAAAACCCTAGCTTATGATTCGATCATCAATAAATCCTTATTCATCTACCTTTTGACATTCAAAATTATAACCAAAACAACCCTCAAATTATTTCATGAATTTTCACGCATTTACCAAAAACTCGATTTCACCCATAGCATATTTATAAATATTTTCCTATTTAAAAATCATCATTTTATTTTAAAATAATTAGCTTTTATTCAATAATCGAAATTATACTTAAAACGATCATTGAATTTTTCTCTACAATATAGTGATTTTTTCAAACTTTAAACTTTATCATGGCTTCGTTTGTATAAGTTTTCCTATGATTTTCATCATCTTCAGTGTTCATAATTTATAAACGAAAACTCCAAATATTTTATGTTTATAACTAAAACGAAGCTCATTTTTCACTCATTCTTTCATTAATTCACTACATCAAAATTTTACCTCTCGACTCTTGAATAATTTTTATATTATTTTTACATTTATTTTTATTCCAAATGACATCATCCATGACCTCATGCTCTTCTAGAAGAATTAAACAAATGAGCATAATTTCTCCACATTTCTTAGTTAATAACCTAGCATTTGTTCAAATTATAATTAAACCACATCTTCAATTTAATTACCAAGCATTTGTTGAAATCTTAGGCAACCACATCTCCCATAAACTCTCATTTATTGCTTAGAAACCCCTCATGACTACCTATAAATACCCCCCTTAAGCCTCATTTATACCTCACATTCAACACACAAAAATCACTCTCTCCCTCTCCCCAAACCTCACGCCACTCTCCCTCTTCTCTCTCTAAGGCATGTTTTCTTCTATTATCTCATGTTTTATATAATGTTCTTAGTATAGAAATAATAGTAGCATGCCTAGGATTAATTAAATTATGCTTTAGAATTTTATTTTATAAAATATGTGCATAGTTATTAGTTTAAATATAATGTGTGCACATTATGGAATTTTATTTAATTACATGCATGAATTATGATATGATATAATGAGATTATGTATATAAATGCTTATGATCTTATTCATGCTAAGAGTAATTTATTTAGAATTATTTTTCATAGAAAGTTCATATATTTTGCTATATTGTGCTTTAATCTTATGTTACGAATATGAATGTGATAGAACATGTTACACACCCTCTTTGAATATTCAAATAAGCTCAAGAACATGTTCATAATGTTCTTGGATGTGTGTGTGTGCATGTGTGTGCCGTGATCCATGTGTGTGTGTGTATGAATTTGATTTTGTGTTATAAAGTGTTTAATTCATATGAAATTGAATAGTAAATGTTTTTAATTGTAATTTTGACATTTGGTCAACCAAAATACCATTAATTTTGAAATTATTATAAAAATAATTATAAAATAAGTTTTGGAATTTTTAAAGAAATATTTTTCCTAAATTTTTCCAAAAATCAATAAACTATGTAATATTTTTCAAAAGATAACCTACATTGTCAAATTAAACCTCGAATTTCATGTCAAACCTTACAATTAGAATTATAATATAGTCAATAAATATTTGATTAGTTAAAGATCCCATAAACCCTAATTTGTTAATCAAATTCCCTTAAACGGGTAAATTTAGGGTTTACCGGGAAATCTTTAACGCATTACATAACGTGTATCTTCTCTAATTATTTCATTGTAGTATTGTGTGTAATTAGTTAGTTAGGAACTAAGAACACTGTTCTAAGCCAGTAGTAGTTATTACTTTCAGGCGAACATAGGATCGAAGAGTGGAATCCTCACAGTTCCACTTAAATCTCGGTACCGGTGCGGGTTTTAAATCTTTTCAACTGAAATCATGATAAAATACTTTACTCTATTTTCTTGAATTTCCTTTCAAGTTATTCTTCCCTTTATGGGAAAATAATTCTTGTTAATTATTGAAAACATACATTTACCTGAAAAGTACTTAGTACTTTCTTACGGGTAAATATTCTCGTCTTGCAAGCAAAGTTATTGTTTTTCCTATGGGCCCGGTGGTCTTGGTAGAAGTAGTAGTCCGGGAGGCACGGGCCGAGGTCTACTATTATACCAGCCGCCAACTAGATCTTGGTGGTGGTCTAACTGGAGGTTAGTTATTCCACACCAAGTGACGGGAAAAGGTACATCCCTCCCAAATTCATGTATATAGTCACTAGGGGTAGCTCCCTGAGGTGACACCGGAGGAAGAAGGATGGTATTGTATTGTTGTATCTCTTTTTACTGAGTAACGACATCTTGATCAATGTCGTTACGAATATTCTTGGTTTTTAAGTAGTTAAGGTTGGAGACGCCTAGCTTGCGGGCATCAAAATCATTTTCAAAACGGTTCATAAGTTTCTAAAAAGTATAGCCTATATTCCCCCTACTCCTATTTCAAACTGATATGAACAGGATATTATTGTCATATATTTATTTGTTACTATATAGTATGTACATTTCAAACCAAGACTTCCTTGGTCAAAACACTTCAAAATTCTTGCTTACAATCATAACCCTCAACCCCCGTCACTTAGTCATTTTGACTAACCCTCCTGTTCTTTCAATTCATGATTTGAGGAATCTATACAGCGACGCCTTAGAGGTATCTTGAAGCTTTAAGGTGTCACATTCCAGTTATTTAGAGTGATCACGAGTGCATGTACATCTGACAATAAGCACTCTTCTGTGAAGTTAGACCTATCGTTGTAATTACTTGTTCAACTCAATAATATGCGTTCCGTTATGTATTGTCCCCTTTTATTGCTCAAGTTTATTTTTCGTTGCAATTAAATTTCATACTCTGGTATTGTATAGTCTTGTCCGTTCGCCGGAGTATTTCTCGAGTGCTAGGTCTCACATCCACTCGGGAAGTACAACGGTGCGGGGTTGTAGTGTTAAGGGGCGCTACAGCTAAGGTGGTATCAGAGCATCAGGTTTAGATAGAAAGAACTTGATTTAAACAATAGATAGAAAGAGTATTTTACTATAATTTCCTTGCTCTAATAATTTGTAAAGTGTTTTTCTAGAGTAAAAATGGCTGGCTATGGTGAGTTTCCACATTCTGATAGCATCGAGTGGCTTGATCAGTATGAGCCTCCTAGGACCTTAGTTGTTACTCGTAGTGGGGGTCCTAGATACTATCCTTGGCAGAGGATTAGGCAGCATAGTCAGGATTCACATCAGGAGGCCTTTCCCGGGTATGCTTACCCGAACAGAGCAGTTCATCTATTAGAAACCGAGAGGGATGCCTACTTTTATGAGTATCAGAGGACTGGTGAGTACCGATTGGAGACTGAAAGGAATCGAGAGATGGCTAGACAGACAGCAGTAGATCATGATCATGCTCGGGACCAGTTAGCCGCATCCCAGATCGCTATTTCTCAGTTAGCATCACGAGTGGCTGAGCTCGAGGAGGACGTGGTTAGTTTGACTCTAGACCGTGAGGCTTCTATAGTGATCCATGACCAGTACAGAGCCCAGATGAAGAGCCGTTTGGAGGATGCACTTCACCTGAATGATACTCAGGTGATGGAGCAGGTTCTGGAGATGCAGCCCGGACCCGCAGTAGCCCATTCCGGAGACAGTGAGGCTTCAGAGGCTGTAGCCCATTCTGATGAGGACGAGGAGGAGGAGCTCCAGCAGGACGATGAGATTGGCGAGGATGTTGATGGACTACAGGTTGTTCCTGAGGAGGAGGACAGTGTTGAGCCTAGCGAGGAGTGGAGTCCTATTAGGGTTCCAGATTCAGATGATACGGTTGACCTCGAGGCAGGTAGTGCTACAGAGGATTAAGTTTAGACCGTGGGATACGAGGTACAGTATATAGGATAGTTATCCGGGGGTATGTATATAGCAGCCAGTGGAGACACTCCCCATTTTTGCAGCAGTACATAGTAGCAGCAGCAGACAGTAGCAACTTTGACTTACTAGGAGTGACAGTACTTGTAGGGTGTAACTCGAGGTAGATCGGGTCCACCCCCCCTCTTTTTGCTTTTATTTTTTTGTAGCTCTTGAAGCATATTAACCTTGATGCATATATATATGACACATTTTGATCATCTTACGCTGTTATTTCATGTTGCTTTACATTTTTGCATCATGAGTCTTAGAGTCGCTTCAAGATACCAGCAGGACCGTGAGTATTAATGTTATTTCTTTCTGCGCTTTATGTTTGATAATTGATGTTATTTGGTGATTATTGTTCTGTGATGATCGTTGAGACATTCTTAACCCTACATGCATTATATTTCCTATGTGATTGTGATTTCAGTATTCATAATGCCTCTACGAAGAACACCACGAAATAACTCCCCATCGCCACAAGATCCGCCCGGACACCCCGAACTTGTAGAAGCCTTAAGGCAGTTCGTTCGAACTTGCATACCTGGGAATAACCCTACCAACGAGCGATCCTTAGAGAGGTTTCTCCGAATGAATCCCCCAAAATTCTTTGGAGAACCTAATGACCTGAAAGCTGAAAATTGGATAGCCAGTTTAGAAAAGATTTACGAGGCTATGGATATATTTCCCGAGGAACGGGAACGAGTACAGTATGCAGCCTTTCTCTTAGAAGGACCTACTTTGAGCTGGTGGAAGCACGTCAAGTTAACCTGGATAGAAGACCACACTGATTACAGTTGGGCAGAGTTTGTAAAGGAATTTCAGAATAAATATATTCCTCAAGTGGTAAGAGATACTCGAGAGGCTGAGTTTATGACTTTAACTCAGGGTTATATGTCAGTGGCTGAGTACGAGGCAAAGTTCGTGAGACTTATTCAGTATGCTCCACATATTCTGAATGACGAAGGAAGAAAGACCAAGCGATTCATTGATGGATTAAAGTCAGACCTTCGATGGGCTTTAGCTTCATTAGATATTGAAACTTATAACAAGGCAGTCGATAAAGCCTTAAAGACCGAAGCAGCTCACAAGAATATTCATCTGGCAGCTAATCACCCTGGTCCCCCTCAAAATAAGCCCTCTCAAGGAATGAAACGTCCCGCTGGACCATCCAGCCAGAAATTTGGAAAGAAACCCACACCAGCCCAACAGAAGCCTAAGCCAGTCCGGTATAATTTACAAGAAGAGATAACTTGTGAATACTGTCACAAACCGGGACATACTGAACAAGACTGTCGAAAGAAAGCTGGCACTTGTTTGTGGTGTGGAGACCCTAACCATTAGTTTAATACATGCCCAAAGAGACCGAGATTTAAGGAAAAGGAGAAAGTCGTGGGAAAGTCCGGAAAACCACTTGTCAAGGGAAAAGCTTACGCGTTGGAAGAAAACGAGGATCCAGACCCTTCGGATGTTGCCGAAGGTACGGTACACATTCTAAACACGCCAGTTAAGGTCCTATATGACCCTGGTGCCACGCATTCATTCATTGCATCAAATTTATGTGCGCGTTTAAATTTTCCCCTTGAATGTTCATCATATAATTTCGAGATAAGTTCCCCTTTGGGAGCTTGTCTAATAACGGATCGAGTATATAAACGCTACCCTATACAAATCGGTGACCGTTATTACCCAATGGACCTCATCAAAATTCCGATAACAAGATATGGAATCATTCTGGGAATGGATTGGCTCTACAAATACCATGCTAAGTTGGATTGTTTCAAGAAAGAAATCATCTTAGGACAAGATGAAAGTTGGATTCCTGAAGATAAGAGATCAGTAGCAATGATTTCTATAACAGAGGCTAAGAAGTTGATTCAGAAGGGAGCCACAGGATTCGTTGCCTATCTCTTAAATAGGCCAAAGGAACAACTTAAGGTTGAGGAGGTAGAAGTGGTAAATGAGTTTCTCGACGTTTTCCCAGAACATCTAAACTCGTTACCTCCAGACCACGAGTTGGAATTTGTAATCGATACAATCCCTGGGGCAGAGCCTTTCTCTAAAACCCCTTATCGGATGGCCCCAGCTGAACTTCAGGAGTTGAGAAAACAACTTGATGACTTGCTCGAATCAAGATATATTCATCCCAGTACATCACCTTGGGGAGCACCAGTACTGTTTGTAAAGAAGAAAGATGGGTCATTACGGATGTGTATCGACTACCGAGAACTTAACCGAATGACCATAAAAAACAAATACCCTCTACCCCATATAGAGGAGCTATTTGATGTCCTTCAAGGATCTCGAGTCTATTCAAAGTTAGACTTAAGGCAAGGGTACTATCAATTAAAGATTAGGGAGGAGGATATCCCTAAAACAGCTTTCAATACCCGCTATGGACACTTTGAGTTCATAGTAATGCCTTTTGGATTGACCAATGCACCTGCTGCATTCATGGACATGATGCATCGGATATTCCGACCATGTCTGGATAAATTTTTGGTCATTTTCATCGATGACATACTGGTATTTTCCAAAACGCCTGAGGAACATGCTGAACATCTCCGCATAGTGTTGAGTACTTTGTGAGATCATAAGCTATATGCTAAGTTCAGCAAATGTGAGTTCTGGATAGAAAAAGTTGCATTCCTTGGACACATAATTTCGGGATCAGGTGTTGAAGTAGATCCTTCAAAGATTGAAGCAATTACAAATTGGAAAGTACCAAGGAACCCATCAGAGGTGAGAAGTTTCCTAGGACTTGCAGGCTATTATCGCAGGTTCGTAAAGGACTTCTCCAAGATAGCTGAACCTCTCACAAAGTTAACAAAGAAGGAAAGAAAATTTGCATGGACCGAACAGTGCGAACAAAGCTTTCAAGAATTAAAGCAACGATTGACTTCTGCACCAGTACTAACCTTACTTGAAGGGAAAGAAAGTTATACAGTTTATACCGATGCCTCTAAAGAAGGGCTAGGTTGTGTATTGATGCAGCACGGAAAAGTTATAGCCTATGCCTCAAGAAAGCTCAAACCCCATGAAGAGAACTACCCTACTCATGACTTGGAATTAGCAGCAATTGTGTTTGCTCTTACCAAGTGGAGACACTATCTTTACGGGGTAACTTTTGAAGTTTTCACTGATCACAAGAGCCTACGGTATCTTTTTACTCAAAAAGAGTTGAATATGAGGCAAAGGAGATGGATGGAATTCCTGGAAGATTACGACTGTGTAATCCAGTACCATCCAGGAAAAGCTAACGTAGTGGCTGATGCTTTAAGTCGGAAGTCAAGTTTAGCGTCACTCTCAAGAAAGCCTTCAAGTAACCCACGAAAATCTGTGGAAGTAACCCCAAGAGCTCGATTAGCAAATTTAGTGGTACTACCACCACTAAAGGAAAAGATAAAAGAAGCTCAAGCTCAGGATGAGTGGATTCAGAAATGTCTCAAATCCAAAGAAAAGGATCTTGAGGAAAAATTTAAAACCGATGATCAAGGGATTTTGAGATACTAGAATCGGGTCTGCGTGCCTAGTGTCGTTCGAAAGGAAATATTGGACGAGGCACACAAAACTCGTTACTCGATACATCCTGGAGGAACTAAGATGTATCAAGACCTCAAAAGGCATTTCTGGTGGAACGGTATGAAAAGAGACATAGCCAATTACATCAAGAAATGTCTGACTTGTCAACGAGTTAAAGCAGAACATCAAAGACCTGGAGGATTGTTGCAACCATTATCTATCCCTACTTGAAAATGGGATCAGGTAACCATGGATTTTGTTTACGGATTTCCCAAAGTTAAGGGAGGATTTGATGGTATTTGGGTTATCATCGATAGATTAACAAAATCCGCACATTTCTTACATGTCATAGAAACTGATAATGTTAACTCGTTAGCCAAGCCCTATCAAAAAGAAATTATTCGGTTGCATGGAGTACCTCTTGGAATAGTTTCAGACAGGGACCCAAAGTTCACTTCACAACTTTGGCAAACCATTCAAGAAATGATGGGTACCAAGTTAAACTTCAGCACAACAGCACATCCTAAAACCGACGGGCAATCTGAAAGAACCATCCGATACCTGGAAGATAAGTTAAGGGCTTGTGCGTTAGACTTCCAAGACAATTGGAAGGATTGCCTACCCCTTGTGGAATTTGCATACAACAACAGTTATCAGGCCTCAATCCAAGCTGCACCTTATGAGGCCCTATATGGAAGAAAATGCAGATCCCCATTATATTGGGTTATGGATGAAACCAAGGAAATTAAAAGGAAACTCCAAGGAAATATTGTTAAGAGTTGGGTAGAAGAGGCAATAGAAAAGGTTGAAATCATCAAGCAAAGTATGAAAGCTGCCCAAGACCGGCAGAAAAGTTATTCTGATAATCGAAGAAGGGACATAGAATTTGCAATAGGCGAAAAGGTATTCTTGAAAGCATCCCCAAGAAAAGGAGTTATACGAATTGGGAAAGGAGGAAAACTAAACCCTCGATATATTGGACCTTTTGAAATACTAGAACGTATCGGTCCAACAGCCTATCGCCTAGACCTACCAGCAAGTCTTACTGGAATACATAACGTATTCCATGTGTCCCAACTCCGCAAGTACTTTGTTGATGATTCACATATCCTACCTGTTGAAGAAGTACCACTAGAACCCGACCTTACTTATGAAGTAAAGCCAGTCAGAATCTTGGATAGGAAATTCCAAGAGTTGAGAAACCGAAGAGTTCCCCTCGTTAGAATCTTGTGGAAAAGAAATGGTACAGATTAACAGACTTGGGAGACAGAGGAAAAGATGTTGAAACATTACCCAGGACTGTTCAAGGACATTAATAGAATCTGAGGACAGATTCTTTTAAAGGGGGGAAGATTGTAACAGCCCTACTTAGGGCCAAGTCGAGAAAGGTAAGTAAAGGGTAACTCAGGAAGCGTTTATAATCTCGATCCCTATTAATTCACTTCATGCATTGCATTTTATGTGACTTATGTGCTTTTATGTGTTACATTTTTACTAAATGTTCATAGATTTAATTCTTTTCTCTATTTAACTCATACCTAAAAACTCTTTTCATAAAATCCTAGAATTCTAGTAATCATTCCTTTCTAGCACCTAAAACCCCTTCATATGCTTCAAAACCCATTCCTACAGTTTTAGGTTAGAAATTATGAAAATACCCCTACAGCTCAAAAATATTCCTACATCTCCCGAAACACTTTCACTACCCAATGTAGCACCCGAGCGTAAGGTACCACATCCCCCGCACCGAGACCCGACCCGTATATGAAATGGAAGTCCATACACGTGCCAAATCCATGGCGAACGGGGACACAACACACACGTTATGCTAGGCGGGACTAACCCTTAAACCAATCAGTGCAAGAATCATAAAATCAGAGTTAAATAAAATTCGCGGAAGCAAGAACTACATAGCATATATACAATGAGCTAACAAGCTCCAAAAATCAATATACAAGAGCATTCAAATATGCACGGCACTCACGGCCTACAAAATCATAACGCTCCAATCTATACTAGAATCAAATACAAAAGTAGCAACAAGGGTATGAATATGAGACTGAAAAGAAGTGCTAAACATAAATGCAAGACCTAGACGACTTGTATTCCCGCCTAGCACTCCTATACCTGCACAAAACAGCTGAAAACAACCTGGTTCAGTCTAAAAGAGACTGGTGGGTATAAAAACGGGGCATAAGATATATAATATCGCATAAATTAAACACATACATGCAAGCCCTAATCCCGTGTGAAGTTTGAAAGGAATTTACCAAGTGGTTAAAACAAAGAAGACATCAACGGGATTACGACGTTCATTTTCATTCATAATTGTTCATAAGGGTTTAAGCTCGGCGAGTGAGCGTGCACAATCTCCAACCTTCTCCTCGTGTAATCATATCATAATTATTGGTTGTCATACATATCTTTCGTGCACATACATAAATGATCATAATCATACATATACGCCTTCTTCCTCCGGGTGGTGGACAAGTTAGCTAGACCTGACCACCGGTTCATACATAGGCCAATGGGGGTACATGAATCCCCCAAGGGCACTCAGCTCCCATTCCTCGCTAAACCTCCTAGCGAGGGCCGGTATCACCGTAGTTTGGTTGGAACTAGCATATGGGATCCCCGTCAGCCCTTGCTTCCTCGGTTAGCCACATATACTAAGTCCCGGGGCCCGAACAAGCATATATAGAAATGTGTCTCGCCAAACATAAGGTAGGGTTTCACAATTAAAAAGGGGTCATACATTTGAAATCATTTACCCAAATTGACTCGATTTATATAAATATATTATTTTGGCTTAAAACTTTGCACATAAGGGATTTATAGGGTTGTTTAACTAGTAGAAGAAAAACCCACCTTTACCAAAGCAGAATAAAGGCACAAGCGTCTCAATGCTCGCCCTCGTCTCCGACCAAACCCGAATCTGTGCAAAAGAAAAGGTATGAGACGCAATGACCACATATGACGCTCGGCAATGAGATGAATATGACATGAATGCATAAATGATCATGTTATATCATAAAAATATTCATGTGCACGATTAAAGAATTTAAATCATATAATCAAATCATTCGTTCATATATTTTATTCAATTTCATAATCTCATAAATTCATAATATTCAAAACATTTATAAAGCATATCAATTAATCTAAACTTCATTTAATAAGCATAACACATATTATTCAAATTCCCATTTAGGAATAAAACGAATAAAATGTTCAAACACTAGTCAGTAAAATAAATACGCGAAATGGAAATCAATTAATTTCGAGAATTAAATTAAATCAAATAATATTTAAAATACATAATAAATATATATAATATAATATATACATATAATCATATAAATATAATAATATACAATATACATATATAATATATACATATATACACGTACACACACACAACCTACCCATGCATGCATATATACTATATATTATACACAAACCATGCATGCATTTATATATTACATGCAATATATATATACTATATAAATTATACACATGCATGCACACATAAAACTCACTCCCATGCATGCACACTACCACACAATACACAATTATACATATATACGCATGCAATCACACACACACACAAGCATTTGTATACACAACACCAAACACAACCATGCATGCACAAGCACACAATGCACCAGAATTACAGCAACAACACACACAGCAGAAGAGCAGCAAAAGCCATGGATACCACAGCAGCAGCAGGCAACAGGAAGACGCAGAAGTGTTCAAGGAAAACGGGGTGACACCCCCGTGTCACCCTCAAAGCCTGGACCGAGACACCCCCGTGTCTCGGTACAGAAAGATCAGCCCACACAGCACCCCCGTTCCTCGCTGGAACGGGCAGAAAAGGCACGCCCGTGACGCACAGCAGCAACCCCAGTTACAGACAACAAAATGCGCAGAAAACAGAGCAGGAAAAGGCAGCCATGAACGAGCAAGAAAGGCAACAAAATCATGCATGAAAAGCTGTAAAAGACTCAGTTAAACACACCCAAGAATCCATGAAAGAGATAACAAAAAGGAAGAAGGAATTGACAGCAGTTTTTGACAGCAAACCTCAAGCCAAAACCGATCAAAACTGGAGGAAAAACAGAGCATGCTTGCTCTCAGCTCGAACGACTCAGATCAGGTCCAAAAAGCCAACAATTGTGCAGCAAAATAACATGAAACCAACACAAGATTCAGTCCCAAACAAACTCACACAAGAAGGAAGCCATACGTGACAAACATGTGGGATTTTCTCAAAATTTCATAAGTGATATCTCATAAATATCTCAACAAACACGAAAGCAATGATCATAATTGATATGAGGATGTTAAAACAATTAATCTCAGGCTTGGAATCAATCAAAATCATTGAGGATCAAAGGAGATCAAGAATTTGTCCAAAATCCTAAATTTTCGGAAAAACAGTTCAGAAATGAAGAACCATGCTCAAAATCATGAATGGAAAGATGAAAATGATCAGAATTAATCATACAATACGACCCTAAGCTTACCTTGATGATTGGTTGAAGTTTGGATGAGATTTGAGCTCCAAAATCTCCAAGGGATGAAGGGTTTCGGGACTGGAATGAGGAACAGAATCTTTGGCTGAGTTTTGGGGCTTGTGTGAGGATAATCTCGGTCAAGGCTTGTCATGTCATGATAAAGGGTTGAGTCAGGGTTTCAAAGAATCAAACCATGGTTAATTTGGTTATGGTTTGGCCAAGATATGGCTGATTTAGTGCAACAAGGTCAAGTTGGTCTCCGTTTCGTTTTTCGGTTGGATTTCGGAGTTTCAAATGAATTAGGAAAATTATAAGGCTAAGTTTACTAAACTCGAATTTTCGTTACGAGTTCATCGGAGTTGACGGAACTCGAATCCGAGTTCCCGAGCTCAAGATATTAAATTCGGAACCAAGGGTACGCTAAGTGCTCGTTAGCTCCCGTTTTGGTTCCTCAATTAAAATTTAATTCGTTAACATAACAAATGAATTCAAAAACATAATTTGAGCATAAAATCATGTCCATAACACATATATGTGCGACATATTACAAATTCGTGGCATTTCAATATCATTTCATAAGAGAACGAAGCACAAAATTAGTGATATGATCAATCCAAGCAACTCAACATAAATCCCATGCATATATTATAATTCCCATGCATAAATAAAATTTTCATGCAAAAATATATTAGTTTGCATGCATAAATAAAATCTTCATGCATAATTATATATTGTACGTATAAATATATATATATATATATGAATAATCAATTAATTAATTAAAACATGATTAATTAACATAACATATAATTAGCATAATCATTAAATTAATATTAATATAATTAAACATATGTATATAATACGAATATATATATATATAAAATTAATAATATTAAAATAAAATAATATAATATAACATAATAAAATAATAACAATTATAATAAAATTAAATATAAAACACGTAAAAACAATTAATTCGCGCAATTAGGTAAACACATACGTCCTACCTTTACGTCCGAAAAGTCGGGGCATTACAATCTCTCCCCCTTAAAAGAATCCGTCCTCGGATTCACTGCTCGCTCGGAAACAACTCGGGGTGAAACCTTTTCATCTTATCCTCCGTTTCCCATGTAGTCTCTTCGGTTTTATCACTTCTGTAATTCTTGCCATAACCTTGAAGTAAATCTGGGATCCCGATCCGAGACAATACTAACAGGTACACCATGAAGCCTGACAATCTCATCATTGTATCTCTTGTCCAACTTACTCACTTTATCGGACATCCAGATAGCAAGAAAATGAGCTGATTTCGTCAACCTGTCCACACTAACCCAAATTCCATCGAAACCTCCTCTCACATTTGGTAATCCCGAAACAAAATCCATAGCTGTTTGTTTCCATTTCCACTCCGGGATAGGCAATGATCGAAGTAGCCCCGATGGCTTTTGATGTTCTGCCTTAATCACTTGACAAGTCATGCAGTGTTTCACGAAGTTGATAACATCCCGTTTCAATCCATTCCACCAATAGAATTGCTTAAGATCCTTATACATTTTGTTCCTCCGGGATGTAACGAATACCCTGACCGATGGGCTTCCTCAAGAATAATCCTTTTTAATTCTTCCGGGACAACAACTCTATTCTTGAATCTTAGAAGTCCCGAATCATCAAACCCAAACGGACACTCTGAATCAGCTCGAGCTTTCCCAGCTAATTTCTGAACCTCGGGATCAATCCTCTGAGTATCAAATAACTTCTGTTTAAGATCTGGTCGAACTGTAATATTCCGAACCCTAGCCCTCAGTCTGAACAAGTCATTCTCATCTCCAATTTCCACTTTCACATTGGACACACTAGTTTTCCTGCTAAGTGCATCCGCGACCAAATTGGCTTTGTCGGGATGGTATAGGATTGTACCCTCATAATCCGCCAAAAGTTCCATCCAACGCCGTTATCTCTTGTTCAATTCCTTATGTGAGAATAAGTATTGGAGACTCTTGTAATCAGATAAGACCTCGAACGAAATTCCATGAAGATAGTGTCTCCACTTACCCAAAACAAAGATCACTGCCGCTAATTCCAAATCGTGAGTGGGGTAGTTCTATTCATGCTCTTTCAATTTCCTTGAGGCATAGGCAATCACTCTTCCATTTTGCATCAACACACATCCCCACCTTCCTTTGAGGCGTCCGTATAAACTGTATATCCTTCTATACTTTCGGGAAGTGCTAATACAGGAGCGGTGGTCAACTTTTCCTTTAGAAGTTGGAAGCTAGCCTCACATGCCTCGTCCCACTCAAACTTAACCGCTTTCTTAGTCAATCGGGTTAAAGGAGCCGCAATCTTTGAGAAATCCTGAACGAACCTTCGATAGTAATCTGCCAAACCCCAGAAACTCCTTACTTCTGAAACATTTTTCGGGCTCTGCCATTGAGTAACCGTCTCAATCTTAGAAGGGTCTACCTCCAAACCTTTCCTCGAAATAATATGACCCAAAAATGCTACCCGATCAATCCAGAACTCGCCTTTGCTAAACTTAGCATACAACCGATGCTCTCTTAAGGTATCCAACACAATCCTGAGGTGCCTGGCATGATCCTCCGGAGCTCTCGAATAAACTAAGATGTCTTCGATGAAGACTACCACAACTTATCCTTCCATCAGAACTGAACACTCCCGAACCAACTGATCTGTCTGAAGACTACCACCCAGTGGCGAACTCACCAAACAACAAGAAGAAAAAGCAAATAACAGGCAAGCACAGAATAGCAACTAAGTCACAAGAAATAAAGGAATGCGTGGCGCCCGAATCAAAGAGTGCATGAATGCTCATGTTATGTATGCATAGGGTACCTTCTACCACTGCTGTGGGGTCGATCTCTGCATCTTGCTCTTCACCTTCGAGGGCGTAAGCACGAGCCTGAATCATTGGCCTTTGAACTCCCTTTTTAAATCCCGGATTCTTGTCGGGGCATGTATCCGCCCTATGATCAGCTTTTCCACATATTAGGCATAAACCTAACCTCTTCCAGCATTTGTGATAATTGTGAGTTGGCCCTCCACAATATGTACATGGTGGCTTGGATAATCGTGCTTCACTCGGACCTTGTCGATCCCTTGTTGGTGCAGGCAAAGCTATTGGAACCGGTGGAGTTGGTCCTCCCATTCTTGGCTTCTTAAACGGACCCTTAGGAGGGGAAGTAGCTTGAACCATAGGTCGCTTTCCCGAACTTGTTCCAGAACCTCGCCCCATCAGTGGCCTAAAAATCGGATCTTTCTTCTTATACTCCTCTTCTTGAACTGGAGACCTCTGTACCGTATCGGCAAAAGACTCGAAATTGTGACCTGCCTGACCGTGTCTCAAATCCTATCTTAACCCCGCAATGAATTTCCTTGCTTTCCTTTTCTCATCCCGGGTGACATGAGGAGCATATTTCCCAAGTCTATTAAATACTGTGAGATATTGGGTCACCGTACGCGTTCCTTGCTTTAGATCCATGAACTCTTGCTCCTTTCTCTCTCTCACTACCTCCGGCACAAAGCATTCTCTGAATTCTCTTTTAAAGACCTCCCAAGTTACTTCCTCTTCATCGACCTCAAGTTTCTCCCTTGTTCGTTCCCACCATTCATATGCATCTCCATCAAGTTGGAATTTAGCAAATTGAGCCTTCTCTTGTGTAGTAAACTGTCGGACCCCAAATATCCTCTCTAGTCGGATCAACCAACCCTCCGAGACCGAATCATCGATAGAACCAGAAAACCGAGGGGGGTTGTAGCTCAGAAACACCCCATGAGGAACTCTATTGTAATGGTTTAGTGGAGGAGCTTGTTGTTCTGCCTGTTGTGGTGGGTGAGCTTGAGCCCTCCTATGCTCTACATAGTTGAAAACCGCTTCCATAAAATTCCCCATATCCATCGGTGGTGCTTGTGGTTGGGGTGGAGGCGTAGGGGATCGATCATGATGACGACGATGTCCGGGAGATCTCTCACGATGTCTACGTGGAGGCATCCTGTTCAAGAAACACTAAAATGCATGCTCTTTTTAGTCCATGCATGCAAGTGCAATTAATTCGATCAAAATTCAAGATTTAGAGCACACAAGCACATAAACAATGCATATGCAACACATTGACAAGTTGTTCCTAAAGCAGAACGACCTAACTGACTCAACACGACACTAGAGCCCGGGTTTTGCAACCCTAAGCTCTGATACCACTTAAGGATGTAGCACCCGAGCGTAAGGTACCACATCCCCCGCACCGAGACCCGACCCGTATATGAAATGGAAGTCCATACACGTGCCAAATCCATGGCGAACGGGGACACAACATACACGCTATGCTAGGCGGGACTAACCCTTAAACCAATCAGTGCAAGAATCATAAAATCAGAGTTAAATAAAATTCGCGGAAGCAAGAACTACATAGCATATATACAATGAGCTAACAAGCTCCAAAAATCAATATACAAGAGCATTCAAATATGCACGACACTCACGGCCTACAAAATCATAACGCTCCAATCTATACTAGAATCAAATACAAAAGTAGCAACAAGGGTATGAATATGAGACTGAAAAGAAGTACTAAACATAAATGCAAGACCTAGACGACTTGTATTCCCGCCAAGCACTCCTATACCTGCACAAAACAGCTGAAAACAACCGGGTTCAGTCTAAAAGAGACTGGTGGGTATAAAAACGGGGCATAAGATATATAATATCGCATAAATTAAACACATACATGTAAGCCCTAATCCCGTGTGAAGTTTGAAAGGAATTTACCAAGTGGTTAAAACAAAGAAGACATCAACGGGATTACGACGTGCATTTTCATTCATAATTGTTCATAAGGGTTTAAGCTCGGCGAGTGAGCGTGCACAATCTCCAACCTTCTCCTCGTGTAATCATATCATAATTATTGGTTGTCATACATATCTTTCGTGCACATACATAAATGATCATAATCATACATATACACCTTCTTCCTCCGGGTGGTGGACAAGTTAGCTAGACCTGACCACCGGTTCATACATAGGCCAATGGGGGTACATGAATCCCCCAAGGGTACTCAGCTCCCATTCCTCGCTAAACCTCCTAGCGAGGGCCGGTATCACCGTAGTTTGGTTGGAACTAGTATATGGGATCCCCGTCAGCCCTTGCTTCCTCGGTTAGCCACATATACTAAGTCCCGGGGCCCGAACAAGCATATATAGAAATGTGTCTCGCCAAACATAAGGTAGGGTTTCACAATTAAAAAGGGGTCATACATTTGAAATCATTTACCAAAATTGACTCGATTTATATAAATATATTATTTTGGCTTAAAACTTTGCACATAAGGGATTTATAGGGTTGTTTAACTAGTAGAAGAAAAACCCACCTTTACCAAAGCAGAATAAAGGCACAAGCGTCTCAATGCTCGCCCTCGTCTCCGACCAAACCCGAATCTGTGCAAAAGAAAAGGTATGAGACGCAATGACCACATATGACGCTCGGCAATGAGATGAATATGACATGAATGCATAAATGATCATGTTAAATCATAAAAATGTTCATGTGCACGATTAAAGAATTTAAATCATATAATCAAATCATTCGTTCATATATTTTATTCAATTTCATAATCTCATAAATTCATAATATTCAAAACATTTATAAAGCATATCAATTAATCTAAACTTCATTTAATAAGCATAACACATATTATTCAAATTCCCATTTAGGAATAAAACGAATAAAATGTTCAAACACTAGTCAGTAAAATAAATACGCGAAATGGAAATCAATTAATTTCGAGAATTAAATTAAATCAAATAATATTTAAAATACATAATAAATATATATAATATAATATATACATATAATCATATATATATAATAATATACAATATACATATATAATATATACATATATACACGTACACACACAACCTACCCATGCATGCATATATACTATATATTATACACAAACCATGCATGCATTTATATATTACATGCAATATATATATACTATATAAATTATACACATGCATGCACACATAAAACTCACTCCCATGCATACATACTACCACACAATACACAATTATACATATATACGCATGCAATCACACACACACACAAGCATTTGTATACACAACACCAAACACAACCATGCATGCACAAGCACACAATGCACCAGAATTATAGCAACAACACACACAGCAGAAGAGCAGCAAAAGCCATGGATACCACAGCAGCAGCAGGCAACAGGAAGACGCAGAAGTGTTCAAGGAAAACGGGGTGACACCCCCGTGTCACCCTCAAAGCCTGGACCGAGACACCCCCGTGTCTCGGTACAGAAAGATCAGCCCACACAGCACCCCCGTTCCTCGCTGGAACGGGCAGAAAAGGCACGCCCGTGACGCACAGCAGCAACCCCAGTTACAGACAACAAAATGCGTAGAAAACAGAGCAGGAAAAGGCAGCCATGAACGAGCAAGAAAGGCAACAAAATCATGCATGAAAAGCTGTAAAAGACTCAGTTAAACACACCCAAGAATCCATGAAAGAGACAACAAAAAGGAAGAAGGAATTGACAGCAGTTTTTTACAGCAAACCTCAAGCCAAAACCGATCAAAACTGGAGGAAAAACAGAGCATGCTTGCTCTCAGCTCGAACGACTCAGATCAGGTCCAAAAAGCCAACAATTGTGCAGAAAAATAACATGAAACCAACACAAGATTCAGTCCCAAACAAACTCACACAAGAAGGAAGCCATACGTGACAAACATGTGGGATTTTCTCAAAATTTCATAAGTGATATCTCATAAATATCTCAACAAACACGAAAGCAATGATCATAATTGATATGAGGATGTTAAAACAATTAATCTCAGGCTTGGAATCAATCAAAATCATTGAGGATCAAAGGAGATCAAGAATTTGTCCAAAATCCTAAATTTTCGGAAAAACAGTTCAGAAATGAAGAACCATGCTCAAAATCATGAATGGAAAGATGAAAATGATCAGAATTAATCATACAATACGACCCTAAGCTTAACTTGATGATTGGTTGAAGTTTGGATGAGATTTGAGCTCCAAAATCTCCAAGGGATGAAGGGTTTCGGGACTGGAATGAGGAACAGAAGCTTTGGCTGAGTTTTGGGGCTTGTGTGAGGATAATCTCGGTCAAGGCTTGTTATGTCATGATAAAGGGTTGAGTTAGGGTTTCAAAGAATCAAACCATGGTTAATTTGGTTATGGTTTGGCCAAGATATGGCTGATTTAGTGCAACACGGTCAAGTTGGTCTCCGTTTCGTTTTTCGGTTGGATTTCGGAGTTTCAAATGAATTAGGAAAATTATAAGGCTAAGTTTACTAAACTCGAATTTTCGTTACGAGTTCAGCGGAGTTGACGGAACTCGAATCCGAGTTCCCGAGCTCAAGATATTAAATTCGGAACCAAGGGTACGCTAAGTGCTCGTTAGCTCCCGTTTTGGTTCCTCAATTAAAATTTAATTCGTTAACATAACAAATGAATTCAAAAACATAATTTGAGCATAAAATCATGTCCATAACACATATATGTGCGACATATTACAAATTCGTGGCATTTCAATATCATTTCATAAGAGAACGAAGCACAAAATTAGTGATATGATCAATCCAAGCAACTCAACATAAATCCCATGCATATATTATAATTCCCATGCATAAATAAAATTTTCATGCAAAAATATATTAGTTTGCATGCATAAATAAAATCTTCATGCATAATTATATATTGTACGTATAAATATATATATATATATATGAATAATCAATTAATTAATTAAAACATGATTAATTAACATAACATATAATTAGCATAATCATTAAATTAATATTAATATAATTAAACATATGTATATAATACGAATATATATATATATAAAATTAATAATATTAAAATAAAATAATATAATATAACATAATAAAATAATAACAATTATAATAAAATTAAATATAAAACACGTAAAAACAATTAATTCGCGCAATTAGGTAAACACATACGTCCTACCTTTACGTCCGAAAAGTCGGGGCGTTACACCCAATATTTTAACCAATATAATCCTCACATTATTTCGAGGATCGTGATACTCTCCTTAAACCATAATTCCTATCCTAACTCCCGTAGTACCAAAAACCGGCGAAAACCCTAGCTTATGATTCGATCATCAATAAATCCTTATTCATCTACCTTTTGACATTCAAAATTATAACCAAAACAACCCTCAAATTATTTCATGAATTTTCACGCATTTACCAAAAACTCGATTTCACCCATAGCATATTTATAAATATTTTCCTATTTAAAAATCATCATTTTATTTTAAAATAATTAGCTTTTATTCAATAGTCGAAATTATACTTAAAACGATCCTTGAATTTTTCTCTACAATATAGTGATTTTTCCAAACTTTAAACTTTATCATGGCTTCGTTTATATAATTTTTCCTATGATTTTCATCATCTTCAATGTTCATAATTTATAAACGAAAACTCCAAATATTTTATGTTTACAACTAAAACGAAGCTCATTTTTCACTCATTCTTTCAGTAATTCACTACATCAAAATTTTACCTCTCGACTCTTGAATAAATTTTATATTATTTTTACATTTATTTTTATTCCAAATGACACCATCCATGACCTCATGCTCTTCTAGAAGAATTAAACAAATGAGCATAATTTCTCCACATTTCTTAGTTAATAACCCAGCATTTGTTCAAATTATAATTAAACCACATCTTCAATTTAATTACCAAGCATTTGTTGAAATCTTAGGCAACCACATCTCCCATAAACTCTCATTTATTGCTTAGAAACCCCTCATGACTACCTACAAATACCCCCCTTAAGCCTCATTTATACCTCACATTCAACACACAAAAATCACTCTCTCCCTCTCCCCAAACCTCACGCCACTCTCCCTCTTCTCTCTCTAAGGTATGTTTTCTTCTATTATCTCATGTTTTATATAATGTTCTTAGTATAGAAATAATAGTAGCATGCCTAGGACTAATTAAATTATGCTTTAGGAATTTATTTTATGAAATATGTGCATAGTTATTAGTTTAAATATAATGTGTGCACATTATGGAATTTTATTTAATTACATGCATGAATTATGATATGATATAATGAGATTATGTATATAAATGCTTATGATCTTGTTCATGCTAAGAGTAATTTATTTAGAATTATTTTTCATAGAAAGTTCATATATTTTGCTATATTGTGCTTTAATCTTATGTTACGAATATGAATGTGATAGAACATGTTACACACCCTCTTTGAATATTCAAATAAGCTCAGGAACATGTTCATAATGTTCTTGGATGTGTGTGTGTGCATGTGTGTGCCGTGATCCATGTGTGTGTGTGTATGAATTTGATTTTGTGTTATAAAGTGTTTAATTCATATGAAATTGAATAGTAAATGTTTTTAAAAGTAATTTTGACTTTTAGTCAACCAAAATACCATTAATTTTGAAATTATTATAAAAATAATTATAAAATAAGTTTTGGAATTTTTAAAGAAATATTTTTCCTAAATTTTTCCAAAAATCAATAAACTATGTAATATTTTTCAAAAGATAACCTACATTGTCAAATTAAACCTCGAATTTCATTTCAAACCTTATAATTAGAATTATAATATTGTCAATAAATATTTGATTAGTTAAAGATCCCATAAACCCTAATTTGTTAATCAAATTCCCTTAAACGGGTAAATTTAGGGTTTACCGGGAAATCTTTAACGCATTACATAACGTGTATCTTCTATAATTATTTCATTGTAGTATTGTGTGTAATTAGTTAGTTAGGAACTAAGAACCTAGTTCTAAGCCAGTAGTAGTTATTACTTTCAGGCGAACATAGTATCGAAGAGTGGAATCCTCACAGTTCCACTTAAATCTCGGGACTGGTGAGGGTTTTAAATCTTTTCAACTGAAATCATGATAAAATACTTTACTCTATTTTCTTGAATTTCCTTTCAAGTTATTCTTCCCTTTATGGGAAAATAATTCTTGTTAATTATTGAAAACATACATTTACCCGAAAAGTACTTAGTACTTTCTTACGGGTAAATATTCTCGTCTTGCAAGCAAAGTTATTGTTTTTCCTATGGGCCCGGTGGTCTTGGTAGAAGTAGTAGTCCGGGAGGCACGGGCCGAGGTCTACTATTATACCAGCCGCCAACTAGATCTTGGTGGTGGTCTAACTGGAGGTTAGTTATTCCACACCAAGTGACGGGAAAAGGTACGTCCCTCCCAAATTCATGTATATCGTCACTAGGGGTAGCTCCCTGAGGTGACACCGGAGGAAGAAGGATGGTATTGTATTATTGTATCTCTTTTTACTGAGTAACGACATCTTGATCAATGTCATTACGAATATTCTTGGTTTTTAAGGAGTTAAGGTTGGAGACGCCTAGCTTGCGGGCATCAAAATCATTTTCAAAACGGTTCATAAGTTTCTAAAAAGTATAGCCTATATTCCCCCTACTCCTATTTCAAACTGATATGAACCGGATATTATTGTCATATATTTATTTGTTACTATATAGTATATACATTTCAAACCAAGACTTCCTTGGTCAAAACACTTCAAAATTCTTGCTTACAATCATAACCCTCAACCCCCATCACTTAGTCATTTTGACTAACCCTCCTGTTCTTTCAATTCATGATTTCAGGAATCTATACAGCGATGCCTTAGAGGTATCTTGAAGCTTTAAGGTGTCACATTCCAGTTATTTAGAGTGATCACGAGTGCATGTACATCTGACAATAAGCACTCTTCTGTGAAGTTAGACCTATCGTTGTAATTACTTGTTTAACTCAATAATATGTGTTCCGTTATGTATTGTCCCCTTTTATTGCTCAAGTTTATTTTCCGTTGCAATTAAATTCCATACTCTGGTATTGTATAGTCTTGTCCGTTCGCCGGAGTATTTCTCGAGTGCTAGGTCTCACATCCACTCGGGAAGTACAACGGTGCGGGGTTGTAGTGTTAAGGGGCGCTACAGCCCGACCACCCATTCATTGACCAAAAGGGGTTACATGACTCCCCAGATGGTGCTCAGCGTCAATTGCTCGCTAACTCCTAACGAGGTCCGGTTATGCCATTCATTGGTGGAACTAGTGTGAGGGATCACCGTTGGCCCATGCCTCCCCGGATAGCCACTCACACTAAGTCCCTGGGCCCCATTCGTGCATTCATTCATTTCTCGCCAAAACATTAGGTAGGATTCATAAAATAAGGCTTTACGTTGAAAACATTTACTCTTTAAATCGACTCGATATATATATATTAAGTTTGGTCGAAAACTTTCACATTGAAGGTATATATTGGGTCATATATCTACGTAGAAGAGAAACCCACCTTAACCGCAAAAGGGAGAAAACACGAGCCTCACGGATCGGCCTCGTCTCCAACTGAATCAAAATCTGTGCAAGAAAGGTGAGGTGAGACTCAATATGACCAAATAAGACACTCGGCAATGCAATGCTCATGAGGTGAATATGTAAAAGATAAAATTATGTTATGAAAATGTTCATGTGCACTATTAAGAAATTTAAATCATATAATCAAGTCATTCGATCATTCATTCGGTTCATAATCCCACATTTCAATCAAATGAATTTAATTAAATCAAATAACACTTAATGTTTAATAACCATGTATAAATATATAAATATATTGCATTATAATATATATATATATATATATATATATCACATGCACGTACAGTAGCATGCAACCACAAAATGCAAGGAAACAGAAGTTAACATGCCCGTGTCACCAATACAAAGCAATCCGTGACACCCCCGTGTCACGGTACAGCGGAATACGAAATCAGAAGGTGACACGCCCGTGTCACCAATACAAGGAAAACCGTGACACCCCCCGTGTCACGGTACAACAAAACCAGACGAACATGCACCCCTGTGTCACGCTGAAGAGGGAAAAGTTGACACGCCCGTGTCAACAGTACGCAGCAGAAAAACAGGGCAATCAGCAGAACAACAACGTACCAAAACTCCAACACCCAAAAATGGACCAAACTCACATCTACATGCTCAAATACCATGATATACACCTACTAGCATACAAATAAATCAATGACAACTCATAAAAACACATATTTCCACCTTAGATCATCAAGAATTCATCAAATGAAACCCATTTCATCATTCATGCGCCAAGTCCATAATCAACAAGTTAAAGGCATACAACTTGAGCTCAAAGTTCCTAAACATACTTCCAATATCTAATACTCACATTAACCAACATATAGCAAAGCCCTCTTCATACCAAAAATTCAAGAAAATCCTCCATGCTCTAAAATTACCTCAAATGAAAGAAATGGAAGCTAAGATGAAGAGATGAAGTTGATGATGCTTGAATGATCACAAATCCGACAAAAATGATGCTTGAATGAAGAAATCTTCCTCCACTTGATGAGGGTTTGGCTCGGTTGAAAAGAGGAAGAAAGAACAATGTGTATGTAATGTGTTTGTGTGTGAAATGAGAGGCATGGTACATGATGGCTGCTATGTATCAAGAAGAAATGCTCAAATTGCTATTAAGTCCTCTCATTATTTAAGTCATACAAGTAGGTTCAATTCCATAACAAATGAGCAATTAAGTCCAATGCAATTAAGTCCTCAAAGTTCATGAAATGATCAAATAAGCTCACAACAAAATGAAGTCAAGTTCGGGAAATTAATTCACGTTGCAATCAAGTTCGATTTATGCAATAAATATCAATTTGATGTGAATTCACAAAATACTTAATTTTAATAACTTAGGATATAATAATTAACATAATTAACATTATTAACATCTAATATATTTAAAATAAAATTAACCAAATAAACAGGTAAAAATAATTATTTCACGCAATTTAGTAAACACTTACGTCATACCTGTACGGCCGAATTATCGGGGCGTCACAACCTCTCCCCCTTAAAAGAATCCGTCCTCGGATTCATTGATCGCCCGGAAACAATTCAGGATGAAATCTTTTCATCTTATCTTCCATCTCCCACGTAGCCTACTCCATTTTATCCCTTCTCCATAAGACTTTAACTAATGGGATTTGCCGATTTCGAAGCTCTTGAAATTTATGATCGAATATCCTAATCGGCTTCTGAATGAAGGTGCGATTCGGTTCTAACTCCAATTTTTCGACAGGGATAACTTCTGATTCATCCGGATAATATTTCCGAAGCTGAGACACATGAAATACATTATGAATTCCGGTCAAGCTCGGGGGTAGGTCCAAACGGTAGGCCGTATCTCCAATTTTCTCCAAAATCTCATACGGTCCTAGATACCGAGGATTCAATTTCCCTCCTTTTCCAATCCTCGAAAATCCCTTACGAGGTGAGGCTTTCAAGAATACCCTATCACCAACCTCAAACTTAAGATCTTTCCTTCGGTGATCGGCGTAGCTTTTCTGTCGGTCTTGGGCTGCTTTCATCCGTTCTCTGATTATTTGAACCTTATCAATTGCCTCTTGCACAGCCTTAGAGGGTTTTTCCTTTTTCTCTTCTCGTTTCACACCCTCTTGCTTCGTCCAATTCCATTCTTCCAAATCAAAGAACAACGTTGACCTGCATTTCCGTCCGTAGAGAGCCTCATATGGAGCCATTTCTATTGATGCTTGAAAGCTGTTATTATAGGCAAATTCAATCAAAGGCAATTGCTCGTTCCACGAACTCGAAAAATCCAATGCACATGCTCTCAACATATCCTCTAAATATTTAAGGGTTAATTACATTTAGACCCCTTCCGAGTTTAATATATTACAATTGGACCCCTATTAGTCATTTTATTACAGTTTGACCCCTTCTAAAATTTTAAAATTACTAAACGGTGAAGAAAAGGTACGATTCCGTTAAATATTTCACGTTATATTCCAAATAATTGTGTTATATTCCAAATAATTTTGAAATGACCATTATGTTTGGTTCTAAGATCATGTTTTATAAAAGTAGGAAAAAAAATCACGTCTTTTTAGAATAAATAAACGGTTAAACAAACAATTATTTCACAATTATTTTGAATATAATGGTTATTTCACAATTATTTGGAACATTCCGTGAAATATTTAACGAAATTGTATTTTTTCTTCACCGTTTAGTAATTTCGAAATTTTTGAAGGGGACAAACTGTAATAAAATGACTAACAGGGGTCCAATTGTAATATACTAAACTCGGAAGGGGCCTAGATGTAATTAACCCAATATTTAATTAATCTCTCTGATTGTCCGTCTGTCTGAGGATGGAAAGTTGTCCTGAAGTGAAGCCTTGTGCCCAGATTCCTTTGCAATTCTTGCCAAAATCTGGAAGTAAACCTCGGATCCCGATCTGTTACAATGTTAACCGGTACTCCCTGAAGTTGGACAATTTCATCCACATACTTCTTAGCCAATTTATTCACCTTATCCGACATCCGAATAGCAAGAAAATTGCGCCGATTTCGTCAGTCGATCCACTATTACCCAAATTCCATCTAAACCATCTTTCACTCGTGGAAGACTCGAAAAGAAATCCATCGCCACTTGCTGCCATTTCCATTCTGGGATAGGTAACGGTTGAAGTAGCCCCGATGGCTTCTAATGCTCTGCCTTCACCACTTGGCAAGTCAAACAATGTCTCACGAAGTTGATCACATCCCGTTTAAGTCCATTCCACCAATAAAATTTCTTTAAATCCTTATACATCTTATTTCCCCCGGGATGTATCGAATACCCTGACCGATGAGCTTCTTCCATTATCAACCGTCTCGACTCTTCCGGAACCACAACTCTATTCTTAAACCTTAGAAGCCCGGTGTCATCAAATCCGAACGGACTCTCTGAATCATTTCTAGCTTTCTGCACTAATCTCTGAACCTCGGAATCCATTCTCTGGGCTTCAAACAATCTCTGCTGAAGATCCGGTTGAACCGTAATATTCCGAATACTAGCTCTTAGCTTAAAAGATCCAGATTCATCCATAGTTTCCACTTTAACACCCAACACGCTAGCCTTCCTACTAAGCACATCCGCGACCACGTTGGCCTTTCCTGGATGGTATCGAATCGTACACTTATAATCTACCAACATCTCCATCCAACGCCTCTGTCTCTTATTTAATTCCTTCTGAGAAAACAAATACTGGAGACTCTTGTGGTCGGAAAAGATCTCGAAAGAAATTCCATAAAGATAGTGTCTCCACTTTCCCAAAGCAAAGATCACTGTTGCAAGCTCGAGAACGTGAGTGGGATAATTCTGTTCTTGATCCTTCAATTTCCTCGAGGCATAAGCTATCACCTTACCATTCTGCATCAAAACACATCCCAACCCTTCTTTTGAGGCGTCCGTATAAACCAAGTATCCTTCCGTGCCTTCAGGGAGTGCTAATACCGGTGCAGTGGTTAATTTTTCCTTCAGGAGTTGAAAACTCGCTTCACATGCCTCGTCCCACTCAAATTTAGCTTCCTTCTTAGTTAATCGGGTCAAAGGACCGCTACCTTTGAAAAATCCTTTACAAACCTTCGGTAATAACCTGCCGATCTCAAGAAACTTCTAACCTCGAAAGCATTCTTCGGACTCTGTCATTTAATAACTGTCTCGATCTTTGAAGGATCCACTTCTAAACCCTTACTCGAAATAATATGGCCTAGAAAAGCAACCCGGTCGATCCAAAACTCACACTTACTCAACTTCGCAAATAACCGATGCTCTCTCAACGTCTCCAATACCAATTCGAGATGTCTAGCATGATCTTCCGGAGTCTTCGAATACACGAGAATGTCATCGATGAAGATTACGACGAATCTATCCAAATAAGGCCGAAAAATCCGATGCATCATATCCATAAACGCTTCAGGGGAATTTGTCAAACCAAACGACATCACTACGAACTCATAATGCCCATACCGGGTATTAAATCCTGTCTTTGGTATATCCTCTTCCCGGATTTTCAACTGGTAGTAGCCTTGCCTTAAATCCAATTTCGAATAAACCTTTGAACCTTGCAGTATATCAAATAAATCCTCAATGTGGGGCAACGGATACTTATTCTTGATAGTCATCCGATTAAGCTCCCGGTACTCTATACACATCCTTAACGACCCATCTTTCTTTTTGACAAAGAGAACCGGAGCACCCCACGGAGATGAACTCGGTCGGATATATCCACTCTTAAGTAATTTCTCGAGTTGAATCTTCAGCTCCTTCAATTCTGCTGGAGCCATTCTATAAGGAGTCTTGGAATAAGGTTCTGATCCCGGATATAAATCAACAACAAATTTAATCTCCCGATCCGGTCGTAGAGAACCCAAATTTTTAGGAAATACATCGGGATATTCCTTTACCACAGCCGTCTCCCCAAAACTGGATTGATCCTTCGGTTTATTAAGGAGATAGGCAATAAATCCCGTGGCTCCATCCTTCACCAACTTGCGAGCTTCCATAAACGATAAAAGAGGTGCATTCTTCCACCCAACTTCTCCAATCAATTCTTCACCCAATTTTATCTTCTTCTTAAAACAATCAACTTCGGCCCGGTGCCGATACAACCAATCCATCCCGAAGATTACCCCATACTTCTTCATAGGCATAACAATGAAATCTGCCGGATAATCTTTCCCCTCTATCAAAACTGAACAACCCGTGACAACCCGATCTGTCTGCAAACTACCTCCAAGAGGCGAACTTACAAAATAACAGGAATTTGAGCAAATAACAGGTAGGCACAGAGAGGCACATAGATCAGAAGATATAAAAGTATGCGTGCCACCCGGATCGAATAATGCATGAATGCTCGTGTTATGAATGCAAACAATACCTTCCACCACGGCGTTTGGATCAACCTCGACATTCTGCTCCTCGCTCTCAAGGGCATAGGCTCGTGCCTGAACCATCGGTCTCTGAGCTCCAGCTTGATATCCTGGAATCTTGTCCGGGCATGCAAACGGCATATGATCTCCTTTCCCGCAAATCAAACACAACTTCAATCTTTTTCGGCAATTGTTATAAGAATGAGTTAGCCATCCACAATAAGTACACGGTGGCTGATCATCACGAGATCCCTTAGGAACCGGTGGAGCCTGAGGTGGTCGTGGAACGGGTGCAATCTGACCTCCGATTCTTGGGTTCTTGAAAGGCCCTTTTTGTGGTGGAGCTGGTACATTCATCGGCCTCTTTCCTTTGTTAAATCCCTAGCCGGATCCTGACCCTTATCCTTGGCGAGAAACTGGCCTCCTAGCATTCACAGAATCTTCTACCTTTAAGGCTTTTGAAGTAGCCTTCGCCCAAGTGCTCGTATTAACTGCCTCTAGAGCTGTCTGGATGTCTGGTCGAAGTCCCTGAACAAACTGCATAGCCTTATGGAAGTCATCGCCTACTATATTTGGTGCATAGCGGAATAACCTCTCATACTCTGAAATATACTCGGCCACAGACCTCACTCCTTGCTTCAATTCGGTAAATTCTCTCAATCTTCGAGTACGGGATGAGGGAGGGATGAACTTATTCTTGAACTCTCTTGTAAAGACTTCCCAATTGTTCTCTTCTCCAGCTGCTTCCAATACAATCCGTGGGCTTTCCCACCAAGAGTAGACTTCGCCTTGTATTAAAGTGATGGTGCATCGAGCCTTCTCTCGGGACTCACATGGAATGAGCTCCCATATCCTCTCGACCTCTTTCAGCCACATTTCCGCCTGTATATCATTTCCCTTGAAGAACTTGGGAGGTCTTTGATTCTGAAACTCCCTAAGTATAACAGAAATCGGTGCCTCGGGCGGTACAGCAGGTGCAGGTGGTGCTGGAGATGCCAGTGGTACAAAATCTCGTAGCCTTTGATCTATGATATTGATAACTGAATTAACAAAAGCCTCTGACGGCGGTGGTTGTGGAGATGGAGGTGTAGGAGTACGATCACGATGATGATGTCGTCCTGGAGATCGATCACGATGTCTACGTGGAGGCATCCTGTTAATAAGCACTAGAAATGCATGTTATTTTTAGTTTATGCATGTTAATGCAAATAATTCAATCAAAGTTCAAAATTTAAATCAATTAAGCACAAAAGAGATGCATATGCAACACATTGTCAAGTAATTCCTAAGCCGAACGACCTATACTGACTCATACGACACGAAAGCCCGGGTTTTGCAACCCTAAGCTCTGATACCACTCAAGGATGTAACACCCGAGCGCAAGGTGCCACATCCCCCGCACCGAGACCCGACCCGAATATGAAATGGACGATCCGTACCCGAGCCAAATCACGGCGAACGGGGACATACACACACTCTATGCTAGGCGGGCTAACCCTTAAACCAAAAAGGTCAGCGTAAAACATTAAACCGAAAGCAATAAACGAACATACATCATATATATACGCAATGAGCATCACAGCTCCAAAAGTAATTCATATACCTCATCACGGCTCAAACAAGTACGCTCCAATATATCATTCATATACAATATCAAAAGTAAGAGTATGCAAGTGTAAGACCCAAAATACAGAGCTAGAGACGAATGCAAGACCTAGGTCTCGTATTCCCACCTAGCTCCCTCGACACCTGCACAACACAGCTGAAAACCAAACCGTTTCAGTCCAAAAGGGAGTGGTAGGTACAAAAACAGGGCGTAATATAATATACGATGGTAAATAAACAATCACATGCAAGCTATAATCCCAAGTGAGGTTTTTAAAGAATTTCCCAAGCGGGTGAAAAGAAATCATCAAAGGGGATTCTAACGAATCATTAAAATTAGGTCAATAGTGGCCCGGCGAGTGGGCGTGCATTATCTCCAACCAACACCTTGTGTAAATCATTAAACATTCATTCATTCATTCTTTTCATGCAAATCATTCTTTTGTGCACATTCATTAACATTTACACCTTCTTCCTCCGGGTTGGTGGTGGGTTTGCAAGGCCCGACCACCCATTCATTGACCAAATGGGGTTACATGACTCCCCAGATGGTGCTCAGCGTCCATTCCTCGCTAACTTCTAATGAGTTCCGGTTACACCGTTCATTGGTGGAACTAGTATGAGGGATCACCGTCGGCCCATGCCTCCCCGGATAGCCACTCACACTAAGTCCCTAGGCCCCATTCGTGCGTTCATTCATTTCTCGCCAAAACATTAGGTAGGATTCATAAAATAAGGCTTTACGTTGAAAACATTTACTCTTTAAATCGACTCGATATATATATATTAAGTTTGGTCGAAAACTTTCACATTGAAGGTATATATTGGGTGATATATCTACGTAGAAGAGAAACCCACCTTAACCGCAAAAGGGAGAAAACACGAGCCTCGCGGATCGGCCTCGTCTCCAACTGAATCAAAATCTGTGCAAGAAAGGTGAGGTGAGACTCAATATGACCAAATAAGAAGCTTGGCAATGCAAAGCTCATGAGGTGAATATGTAAAAGATAAAATTATGTTATCAAAATGTTAATGTGCAATATTAAGAAATTTAAATCATATAATCAAGTCATTCGATCATTCATTCGGTTCATAATCCCACATTTCAATCAAATGAATTTAATTAAATCAAATAACACTTAATGTTTAATAACCATGTATAAATATATAAATATATTGCATTATAATATATATATATATCACATGCACGTACAGTAGCATGCAACCACAAAATGCATGGAAACAGAAGTTGACACGCCCGTGTCACCAATACAAAGCAATCCGTGACACCCCCGTGTCACGGTACAAAGGAATATGAAATCAGAAGGTGATACGCCCGTGTCACCAATACAAGGCAAACCGTGACACCCCCGTGTCACGGTACAACAAAACCAGACCAACATGCACCCCCGTGTCACGCTGAAGAGGGAAAAGTCGGCACGCCCGTGTCAACAGTAAGCAGCAGAAAAACAGGGTAATCAGCAGAACAACAACATACCAAAACTCCAACACCCAAAAATGGACCAAACTCACATCTACATGCTCAAATACCATGATATACACTTACTAGCATACAAATAAATCAATGACAACTCATAAAAACACATATTTCCACCTTAGATCATCAAGAATTCATCAAATGAAACCCATTTCATCATTCATGCTCCAAGTCCATAATCAACAAGTTAAATGAATACAACTTGAGCTCAAAGTTCCTAAACATATTTCCAATTTCTAATACTCACATTAACCAACATATAGCAAAGCCCTCTTCATACCAAAAATTCAAGAAAATCCTCCATGCTCCAAAATTACCTCAAATGAAAGAAATGGAAGCTAAGATGAAAAGATGAAGTTGATGATGCTTGAATGATCACAAATCCCACAAAAATGATGCTTGAATGAAGAAATCTTCCTCCACTTGATGAGGGTTTGGCTCGGTTGAAAGGAGGAAGAAAGAACAATATGTATGTAATGTGTTTGTATGTGAAATGAGAGGCATGGTACGTGATTGCTGCTATGTATCAAGAAGAAATGCTCTAATTGCTATTAAGTCCTCCCATTATTTAAGTCATGCAATTAGGTTCAATTCCATAACAAATGAGCAATTAAGTCCAATGCAATTAAGTCCTCAAACTTCATGAAATGATCAAATAAGGTCACAACGAAATGAAGTCAAGTTCGGGAAATTAATTCACGTTGCAATCAAGTTCAATTTATGCAATAAATATCAATTTGATATGAATTCACAAAATACTTAATTTTAATAACTTAGGATATAATAATTAACATAATTAACATCTAATATATTAAAAATAAAATTAACCATATAAACACGTAAAAATAATTATTTCGCGCAATTTGGTAAACACTTACGTCATGCCTGTACGGCCGAATTGTCGGGGCATCACAAGGAGATTAGTGGAGGAAGGAGTTCCGGGCTTAGGGATTCATGTACCCTCTGCTCAATGAGCATGGATGATAGGGCCTTGCAATCCTATCATCAACCAGAGGAAGAAGGAGACTGGGGACGGGTCCGGAAACACGGATTGTCCTCGGGTTATTGTCATGACTACACTCATTGACCGTATTGCCTGAATACACATGCACGATTGCACGATAATTGAATTGCATGATCACATATTGATTAACAACGCATGAATGTATTGTACACAGTTGGAGTAAGGTTGGAGAATTGCCCTCACTCGCCGGGCCAAGTATTGCACGTATTGAATGCATGAAAATGATTCAAGTATTTAATATTGATAGTTGTAATCTCGGGCGAGTTCTCTATTATTATGACCTTATAATACTTTTAATTATAAAACCTTACCCGAGGTTATAACTTGCATGTTAACTGCGCTAATATATATGTATTGCCCCTCACTCAGTCTTCCATGGACTGACGCCCCACCTTTCAGGTTATCGCGGTCGTGTGCTAGGCGGGAGTTAGAGTCGTGTCTTGTCGTCTAGCTGGGTCTAGCACTTCATACATTTCCATGATATTGCTTTTGTCATATCCAGAGTTAGTATGTTATAGTTATTGTTATCGTTTGGAGACTTTTGCTTGTATGATATATAGGAGATGATAATGTATTGATATCTGTTGGTATCTATTAGTATTTATATCGTTGATGTAAATATGGTACCTATATGCATTAATGAATTAATACTTCCGCTTTTAAGTTTAATGTCTTGAGTTTGTATTGCTTTAGGGTATAGTCCCGCCTAGCTAGCCTGTTTCTTTTACTTGTCACTGTTTGCTATAGGTTAGTTCATGTAAGGATTGTCCATTTCGTATGTGGATCGGCCTATAGTGCGAGGGTGTAGTATCTCCACTTGTAGGGGTACTACATGAGAAATCAAATTGAACTTAATTGTAAACTACTTTAAAACCTTGGGGATGCTTTTATAATTACAAAATCTTTAATTGGATCTATTTGAACCTTACTTGAACTTTGGGACTCATTTGTATAACTTGAATTCTTTGAGGGACTTAATTGAATTTTGTATTTTAATGATAGGACTTAATTGAATTTTGCCTAATCGTGTGGGACTCTCTTCCTAATTTATTAATTTTGAATTTGGGCTTAATTAGACCTTATTTTTAATTATGTGGGTGCTTTTATAATTGTCAAATGTCTAATTGGTTTTGAGGTAAATCATACTTAAATATGGGGACTTAATCGCTTGACATAAACTTTGGAGGGGCTTTGATGCAATTTCGGAAAGAGAGGTCTTCTAATACCCCGAGAAACCCTAGCAATCTCCATTTTCTCCTTCCCTCTCATTCTCCTTCTACCTCCTAGAGAAGCAGCGGCGCGACAGCTTCGCCCTACACCTCCAACCACCATTTTCGCCGGCGATTCTCTCGTTAACCTCGCACCACGGCCGATCTGGCGCCTCACGCGCCACCTTTCGCCTCCACATCACTACCCTGTTTCTTCTTTCCCTTTCGTCTTCAACACGCAGCAGCCGCGGCGTAGCAGTCATACCATTTCACCACCATCGCCGCCGCTCCAGCCGGCCAACCGCCAGATTTAAAGCAGCGAGCGCTTCCACCACCACTGACATCACCACTCCCTTGTTCTTGGTGTCAACCGGCTTCTCGCCCTTCTCAACCTCTGGCGTTCCTTCACCAAGATTTAGCTGCGACACACCCCCCTTACAAACTCAGCAGATTCGGCGCCTCACGCGCCACCCTCCACCGCCCTCAATCTTCTCTCTTGTCCCAGATCTGGAAAGGGACAGACCCTAAGGCCGCCACCACCGCAATCTCATGCGTCGCCGTGGCCTTGGATCCAGCAAAGGACCACCATCATCGGTACCCCTCAGACGAACCTCTCTCTCCCATTCCAGAAGACGAGAAGCAGCCGTCTACCACCACTCCTTCCGTCGGAAAGGCCACGGTCATCCACCCCTCTCTTCCGACCATCATACAATAGTAACGGAGCAGCAGCAACATCGGCCATTTCTCTCTTTCAGATTTGGATAAGCCAAGGAGATATCGCCGGATATCACCACCGCCGCTTTCTTCAGCTTTCACAGTCGACGATCGCCGCTGATTCCCTTTCTTTCAATTCCGAATTTGTAGGCTTCCGTCTTTCTTTTTTTATTTACCTATAATTTTGTTTATAAAATAACTTGTGTATAGAGTGTACTTATATAATTATTCTTTTATAAACTGAGAATTGAACTTTCAATTTAATGAATCGATTTGTTATGAGGAAATCTGCATTTTAATCTGAAAATTTATGATGGAATATATTTTGTAATGAATTCTGGTTTAGTTGGTGATGTGTATATATGCAGCTGCAAATCGAGGGTCACTAACGTACAGTACATTTCGTGTATGCATCCTTATATTTGATAAATTGTGAAGTTAGGTTTTGTAATGAAGCTTTTGGGGTTGGGATGTTTTAATTGGAAATCTGCTATGTGCAATTTTGTAAGATGGTTCGTAATTCATGTTTTGAATCATACATTTGTGTATTACAATATATGACCTTACTAAATTGAATTGGAATTTGTAATTGCTTGAAGTTCTTCAAATTGACAATCTAAACCCTTATAACCTAAACTAAGTTGAGTTTTGTGGGACTAGTACCTCTAGTATCTATTTGGTAATGAGTTGAGTTGGGTGTTTTGTTGGTTTTACGAAATTAGGATTATATATATTAGTGTCTTGTGTTTGGAGTGGAATTGAGTGGGAACCGTGATGTATATGTTTTGTCTTCGTATGTCTGAGTTTAAATTTGTGCAAATATGTTATTCAATTAAATTAGTACATTAGTTGGGCAATTAAATGTTATAAAATAAACGCATAATGTGAGTGTGGGTATATGTTTCTCTTGATATATATCCGAATGTTTAGTAATTTATAAATTGAGATTCACTTAACTTTTAATTTGAAATTGTTGCTCAGATTGTTACGTGGTTGGTTTAAAAACTGATTATGCTTGACGATTGGTAAACTGTGGGGATCAACAGGTTATGTATTTAAATTGGGATCTTGAGTGTTGGGTATAAACTAGGCGTTTAACGAACCTTAAATCAGGAATGGATTTTATATTTAACCAATTGATTATAAGGTGAACCAATTACGATTTAATGGTGTTTAGTTGTTGTTTGGCTTATAACAACTGAATTGTATGCTGTCTCACGTGGTACATTAATTGTGCACATGAACACCTTCATGGCATTCTGGTAATTTTGTGAACAAGTCATGCTATTCCGTTTCATCTCATGATCAATGTCGTGCGTCTATGTGGTTCATGTCTGAGTCGTGTCTCATAAGTACCTTGTGTTTCCTTTTCTGTCAGCGATCTCCAGGGCGGAGACAATCCGATCGAGTTTGCAACCGTCGCGTCAGTTCTCATATCTTGTCGCTTCTCAGGTGAGGTTTAGGATTTTGTATAGTTATGCTGATTTCTACCCTTGCATGCGAGTATACCCTACTATAAATACGTATGTGTTGGATATGATATGTTTATGATTTTGCGTGTGTCCTGCGTGGGTGGAGGTCATGAGGCTTAAAGTACCATTGCGTAGGGATAAAAATATATAAACCAGTTTTTGAGGCATATGTAAGCTATTTTGGAAAAACAGTTGTGTTTTGATTATGTAGCGAGATTGCCATGAAAGTTTGGCGTATGTTATGTTATGATCTGTTCTGTTGTGGATCCAAGGAGCTATGGGATAGACAGCCCTGGAACGTTATAGGACCGTCAGGGATCAGTCTGTGTGTAGTTCCATTTGAGATATCTTCACGTGACCCGTGCTATAGGGGAGGTGTGGTATCTTGACCCTTCGGCTAAGGCCGGGGAGGACACTTGTAGGTTCGCTACCCCTTGAGGGTGAGTCTATTTTAGACGGTTTATTCTCGATGGTATGGGGACGGTACATCTCCTCCATCATTATTGTAGAGGATGGATTTATTTTGATTTATGTTCTGAGGAGTAAAGGTTAGAAGCTCGTACTCGCCGAGCAGTTGATTATATTATGTTATGGAATTATGAATCGATATAGAGTCTTTCTGAAAAGTGGTTTCTAAACTTATATCTATATCTATTTGGGTTCTTTCGAAGTGTTTTGGTATGCAACACCTATCCTCGATTCATGAGTCCATCCTTTTATTCTGTGTTATGCTTTTATATATATATATATATATTGTGGGTGTGCGTCAGCCCCCTCACTCAGTCAGTTGATTGACCCCTCGTTTTATCTCTTAGTTTACAGGTTTCCTTTTGGCTTGAGCTTGGCGGAAGTGAGTCTTCTGAGTCACACTTGTCAGTCTAGTTGGTGTTAGCATGCATTTGTCGCATACTCTACTTATGATATGTATTTATGTTTCACACTTGAAGGTTATGTTTACGTTCTACTTAGACTTAAACCCGTGTAGGGTTAGTAACTAGTACTTGCATGTTATTAGATACTGATGATACTTATGTTGATTATTAAATTGGATTATGAATTGATATTCGGGACTAGGTATCTATGCTAGTTGAACCCGTCACCTGTTCTGCATGTTGTTTTAATTACTTCCGCTTTCTGTTGATGATTGATTTAAATTTCTTCTGCGCTCTGAGTTTGACGAGTTACATCCGCCTAGCCTAGTGTGTGAGTTGGTCTCCCGTTCGCTTTGATTCAGATTCGGGCATGGACTTTCCATTTCGTGAGCGGGTCTGGGTCTTAGTGCGGGGGATGTGGCATCCTCCGTTTGGGATGTTACATCTCCAACTTAGGATCAACCCGGACCCCACCAGGAGGTTGGTTGGGGAATGGAATCCTAGGGCGTGAGTGTCATGAAACTCACGACCCATACATATAAGAGCGGACGACTTGGGTATGTACAACCCACTAATCAACCGGAGTAAGTGGAGGTATGTGTATTATGATTTTGTGTGCCTAAGTCTTCGTGCGTTATAAAGGAGTTGGATGGTTTTGCGCTCGTACCCGCCGAGTTTTGTTAAGTTATGTTTATCGCTCATAAGTTCGTGAAACGGGGTCAGACTCTTAAGTTAAGATAAAAGTTGATTTGATTTCCACCTAATAAGTTATGTACCGGTATGTGTGTGCTAAGTCTGCATGAATCTAAGCTTATGCCTCAAGAGATGTACGAATTAAGATTTGTTTGGTTGGTTTGATAAGTCCCCCTATATGTATACTATCACGGGAAAATATTTTGGTATGTAAAAACTAACCCCGGGTTCACGAACATTGCTTCAACTACGTGTTATGCTCTATATTTATGTATGTAACTGTGCGTGTGTAACCCCTCACTCAGTCTTTGGACTGACCCTCCTCCCTCCCCATGTTTTTAGCTTTGCAGGTTCGCTTTGGAGTTCGAGTTAGGCGGCTTGTGTCGGTCGTGAAGTCGGTTTTGTTTAGAGTCTCTGCATAAGTTTGGAGTCTTTTTGCATTTTGCATTTGAATTGTTTAAGTTTGTAAGATATGATCATGTTTATGTATATGAATATGTTGTCTAACTTATGTGAATATGCGGGACAGGCTTCTAGGACTAGTATGAACCCGTTTGATTGGTGAATAATGATTTATGTTTATGTTTGATTTTCGGGATTAGGGATTTATACTAGTTGAACCCGTTGTTGGTGTGATTGAAATTTTATGATTGGCTTGTTAAGCTTCCGCTTTCGCGCACGTTACATTTTGTTTTGTTTGTGGTTTCTGCGTCCTACCTAGCTTTCGTGCGTGTGTGTCTCCCGTTCATGTGTGGAGATTCATCTCACATGTGGATTGGGTCTAGGTGGGCTTGTGTTCATGTGTGGGCTTCCATCTCACATGTGGATTGGGTCTAGGTGCGGAGATGTGGCATCCCATTGTGCGGGGTGTTACATATGCCATGGATGCTTGATGTACCATTCATCGTTGTTTCAGAATCTTCCATTGTAGTGATCCGATTTGGCACTTGAGTCTTTGTTGGAGATTCTTCAAGCCATAGTGTCATGCCTCGAGATACCCGATATGTTTGATGCTTTGGCGACTACTCGGTCTATATCCCATGATCCATTCTCTTATTCTTACTAAACGCCACGGTCTGAAGTTCCAACCTTGGATGTACACTTGATCTTAGCCCACTAACTCATTCTCCTTCACAAATTGTATTCGGCCGTCTTGGATGCTTGAGTTAGTCTTTTAGTATCTAGAATCCCCATCTCTAATCCTAGTAGCGTTCCCGGCTCATCATGGAAAAACGACTGACGAGTTGGTAACCCATCTTGTTCATGTGTTATTCTTCCCTAAACTCTCAACTTCCAAAGCTCGGTTGATTTAACTCTCACTTAGTCGATCGCGGAATATAATGATTTGATCGGCCTCTATTATCCAATACCCTCCTTACCGATTCTACACATTCCTTCTCGATCTCATCATCTCCAAGTTATGGGACACGGTAAGTCAAACACAATCCTTTCACATTTGGGAGATTGAGTTCATATAGGTCCCGTAGCTAAACCAATTGTGTAAATATGGTATTTATAGTTATCATTGATCTTCCTTTACCTTGTCTTATCATTTCAACTCCCACTCATTCCTTCAATCCATATCTTCGTCTCTTGAAGCACTGGTCTCTCCCAATACCAATTCTCACAAGTTTCTTCACGGTCCCATCATCTTCAAAGTATGAGACTCGTTATACCATACATGATCATTTCAACCTTGGGTCGTTGTTCCTATTAGAAATAACCTATCGAGCACAACCATAAAGTTTAAGTCATCTCCCGGTCGGCTCTTCCCCTTAAGAATTTCTATCATAACTCCTTGAACCTGTTCTACCATCTCTGGAATAAAAAATTCTCGATTTGGTCAACTTAGCTTACTTGGTTCAAAATGGTTCTAGGCACGCCACGTGTCCGGTGATATCACTCCCATTCACTTTGAACTGATAAGTAGGGATAACCACCTACTCCTTTTGTTCCATCCTCCGGTTCTATTTTTCGAGCCTTGATATTCTCTCTTTTCGTTTTTAATCCACACTTTGCAACCCAAATATTTCTTCTTTCCTTGATTCAACCCAAAGTCATTCGGAGTGCCACTCGATGGTGAAGCAGAGAAAATTTCATATCAAATAAACACTAAACAATGCATGTCGGGTTAAGATGCCAGTACACATAGCACTCTGGCAAGCATTTAATAATGCGACACATTTGGGCAATTATGTCTAGTAGAGATGCACGTACATATATAGATGAATGCAAAAGATTAAATAATTTAATACGGGGTACGATGCACGTGCCATGAATGTATTAAACCTGTCACCGTGGTGGTAGCTTTCGGCTCGACAACTTATTCTTCATTTCGTGTAATTATGGCTTGCTTTGAGCTTGTTATTCTTTTCTTGTTTAACCACGGTCTTCTAACCTTCAAAGTTCTCTCGTATCAACTTGTGTGTTTACATGGCCCGAGATTACAATTCTTGAACTCAAAGTCTTCTACATTCAAGGAATTGGGTATTTCGAAGCCTTCCCGAGATTGGGTCACCAATTGTTGTCCAAATCTGCTCCATGGTTGTCACTTCATTTGAAGTTCCTTTGATTGTTCGTTACGAGTTCCACTGATTAAATGAACTCACATTCCAATTGCTTACACTTAAGTACTTAATTTCCCTCAAAAAGTTCGTTGCCTTTCATTATCGTTTCCATATTTCCCAATTCGGCCTCACAACCAGATAATTCAGCTTGGATCTAAAAGGTAACTCCAATCAGACCGAAATCAGACTTCTAACATTTGGGCTTTCTATGGACTTAAAATCACTACGTCGATCGACTTTCTTTGATCCCTTCCCGATTCGATTTCCTTCTTATTTGAAATCCAAAGAATCCTAATCCGAACTCTTCCTTACATGAATTCCAAAGTATCTCAATTCTCTCTTCTTTTTCCTTTTCCCGAACTCGAGTTCTCTGGAAGGTCTTCGTCTCCTCATCGATAGAAGCCTCGAACCTAAAACACCTTTGAGATTTTCTTCCTTGATTTTAAGCTTAGGAGTTGGCAAAACACAGTCTTCAACCTGAGTAAAGCTACTACAAATAGAACCTCACAAGAGCGAAGTATAGGTTCTACATCATAATTGTTGATTTCCAAAGCATTACTGAGATCGTGCTTATGCATAAGTGTTCAACATGATCGTGCTTATGCATAAGTGTTCATGTTGTGCTTGGATAAGGTGTCGTGGTCATTCAAGGCATATCAGTGCTCAACAAGGTCATATTTACAAGCAACCAACACGCAATTCCATATCCGAAGATGCAAGATCAATTTAGGAAGTCAATGTATTCACAAAATGCATATTAAATCATCCACTGTCACAGGGTTCAATTATAATATTAGAATTAAACATGAAGTTCATCTCGAGTAATAAAGTGCATAAGTAAGAGCAACTTGATCATATAAACATACAAGGTTGTTGTACATAGATGGCATGCCTGAAACAAATAAAGAGTGCATTTAATTCACTTAAGATCATACTTTACAACTTCATAACATGTTTGGTACACAAGCTCAAGTCACATTCATAGTTTCATAAATATTACACTTACATCCCCTAAGTTATTTATAAAAGTTTAGAATTATTACACATACATCCCCTTAGTTGATTACTAAGCATAATTGTTCGTTTAAAGTGTTTATACAATTATTCAACTAGGAATTAATTACTTACAAAGGATGACAGTTATCAATTTATCGTAATTCATAATATACCATTTTCGAGTAGTAAGAGTAAATCAAGATATTACAATTCTAACTTCTATCATGCATCAAGTCTTAAGTTGTTCAGGCATCCTTCATGTATCTAAATTTATATTTGAAACACAATTTACAACAAACATAACATTGAGAACGTCTCAAATCCATATAGAGAAATCACAACATGTTCGTTCTTCTAAAATATCATTCAAGTTTATTTAGTCACATAAGAGATTAGTTTCTAGATATTACACTAACACCCATTCATATCTAAACACATAGCATAAATTCATCACATCGGATTCAAATGGTAAATTGAAATATTCATGCGTATCACAAACCATTCAATACATGTTTTCGTATACGATTGGAATACATCTCGATCAACAAACCAACAATAACCAATTTATTTGCACTTAAAACAATTAATTCAAATAATCACAATTACACAAAATAATTCGTAATAAATAGATCGAGTGTCCGATTAACGAACGGAAGGTGGCGTTGAACTCACCACAACGAGACGAACATTTTGACCAGACGCCGTCGGAACGCCACCACTGTAGCTGCCAGAATTTGGCTGGGCGGCCACAGGGCCGCCGCCGAAGGTCGCCGGAAAAATCCCGAAAAATCATTCCTGAATAAAGTCTTCGTGCCCGTTCCGAATCCTCGATCAATTTCTGGAAATTCCAAGCCGATTGTCCTAGATCTGAAATCTAAGAAAACGAAAACCCTAAATCTTCAAACTCAAATTACTTCCAAACCGTTGAACCAAAATGCTATCCGTAAAAGCCATTGTCTTACCCATGACGAGCTCTTCGAAAGCCCTAAGGTAGCTCTCCGGAAAAATCCTCGGAGCTAGCGCCGCCGTTGCACCGCCACTTTGCCACCGCGATCCGCCGCCAAACCACAGAATCTGGAGTCGCCTGATCACAGGCCACTAGTTCTCGTCGTTCCGAACAACTTTCGTGAAGAGCCCGAGGCCAAAAGATAGCCGGAAAAGGCCCCCGTTGGCCGCCGAAGTTTCTACCGTTGCCCACGTCACCGGAACCACCACCTACAACCAAGATCTGGTGAAATTGATGCCGGAAATCGACTCAGGAGGTCAAAAAATCTTGGAAACCATCAAGCCCCGTCGAAAAACCCCGCCGGAAGGCGGCGAAACCTGCCGCTACAGTAAGGGCGGCCACCGCCGCGAGCTTTGGGCGGCGCTTGCCGCGCCGTCTCTGCTCCGATGGCCGCACCGCCAACGTCACCCTCTACGCCGGGAAGTCCTCTTTCTGGGCATGTGGCGCGTGTAACAAGGAGATGGCCGGAAACCGCCGCGAAGGCCGGCGAAGTGGCGGCGGTCTGACAGCTCCGGCGCTGCTACTGAAATCCGACCATAACTCCACTACCGTTCGTTGTTAGGCTGTCAAATTGGTACTCTTGCGTCGGTCTCGCCAAGATAATCGAAATGGACTATTCGTTTGTTGAATTCCGTCTAGAAACGATCAAGTTATGGTCTCGTAACCGAAGCCGCGGATAGTGACCCGCGGGAGAGAGAGAGTGGGAGAGGATAGAGAGAGAGAGAGAAAAGGGATTGGGAGAAATGTGTCTTGTGCACAAGCTAAATACAACCGGGTATCCTTATCCCGTAGCAAAGAGGCATATCGCGTACAAATAATCGTAAATAAAATTGGTAAAGTTACGAATAAAGATTCAAGCTCCGAATTAATTTTACAAATTAAAATGAAATAAAGATTTACCAATTAAAGTTTAATTCAATTTAATTTTTAGAAACCTTTCGTACAATTTAACGGCACTTCGTAAACACATGATTGATAATTAATCTCAAGGAATTCAAGTAAACCGAAATTAAACAAGTTAAGTAACATGATGGATTTAAAATCAACTTAACCATTAATTTTAGAATAATCCAAATGATCACATATTAAATTGGATTTATATTAAATCACATAATTCAAGAACTCTTAAATTAAACACACATAAGTGTAGAGACTTACTTGTTGATGTCGTAAGGATGCCCCTCGAGAAAATGGGGCGTCACATTTATTCCATCCTGGACTCCACTCCTCAGTTATTAAATGACAGGGACAAGCAGGTATATAGGAAACAAGCAGGAAATCAGGAATCAGTTACTGTTATAATTAACGGGAAAACAGGTACAAGTTAACCTCCTTCTTCAACGATGGTCCGGGTAGCTAACCCTCGCTATCCAGGCAGGATGATCTACGTGCTCATGATTCCCCATAGGCTTGTTGGGTGCCACGGCCGTGTTGGGTGCCACGGCCGTGTCTGGCCATGCGTTTCGAAGATTTGGTCGTGGATTTCTCAGTTTGTGCGTTAAGGGAGACACAACCATGTCTTCCTGGAATCCTCGAACCTCTGTACTGAGCTACGGTCGTGGCTCAATTTGCTCCTTCGGGGAGACACCCCCCCGTGTCTCCCCCTTTGGGAGGAGTTATCTACTTTCTTTTGTTTCGTGTGTTTGTTATATGCTTTTATCCCTCCCCGATTATGATCATAACTTAATTTATGCCATGTTAGGAATATGAATTTATGTGATAGGATATGTTTTGTAATTATATGATTTGGTTTCGTATTAAAACGTGTTATGTGCTCTTAAATGACTACGTGTCTTTATTTGTATTAATTGTGCACATCAACATGCCTTGATGTGTTTTAAGAATATGTTAAGTCATGAAATGCACTTAGTTGCATGGTATGAGTTTGAATACGAGTTTTGCCTATGTGTTTGTATCTCTTAAGTGCTTATGCATACGCCGTGCGTCTATGTGGTTCATCCATGAGTCTAAGTCTTGTTTTATGTCTTCAGCTTGTTCTGGTGCACCAGGGGTGGTCTCTCATTGGCAGTGTTGATCCCGGGGTGGATCAATCTTCGTGTTTGTTTCCCGTTGGTGTAAGGTGAGGTTAGGATATAGTTAAACCCTTTAAAACGTGCTCGTTTTCTATGCATGCGAACTATAACCTTAAGTATTAGTAAATACGTGCGAAATATGTAAGTTTATGAATTTGATACGCGATGTACGAGCCTATGTACACTTGTCTTGGTATGTTCTGATTTGTTATTGTTTGTATCTTTAAACTATACTTCAAACCGTGTGCCTCTTATGAGCCGGGTGCTTGAAGGTATGGATATGTTATGGATTTCACACGGAGAGGTATGTAAAGCATAGTTATTCCGAGTTAAGGTATGTACGTAAGTTATTATATATTATGTTCTATAGCGGGTTATATGCTCTGTTCTTTCTATTTGCTGGGCCCCAGAGTTGTGGGTAAGGGAGACCCGGGACAACCAAGGGTCGCCAATTATCACCCCTGTGTACATCCTCCAAGTTTGACAGGACAAACCCGGAACCCACCAGGAGGTTTTGTACGGGGGATGGGAACTTGAGGTTTTGAGTGTTTGCGCTCCCCTCGTCTGTATGGATGGTTAGGGTCGTGCAACCCTTCCATCACCGGAGAAGGTGGTATGTATGATATGCATGTTATTTTATGATTTGATTTTCCATGTATGTTTCGTATGAGGAGCCCAGGATGGGATTTGTTACTCGTACCCGCCGAGTTTTGTATGTATGTTATGTTAAGTTTATAAAATGGGGATAGACACTTAATCAACGTAAAATATGGTTCTTTTGAATGTATAAGTTAAGATATGAAATGTTTTGATAAGATTTGATACGAGAAGGTATAATTTGATATATTTGATATATATAAGTTTGTTAAGTTACGTTTTCTTGTGTTATAATAAGAATCCCTATATGTATGCATCACGGGCAGATGTTTTAGTGTGCAAAAACTATTCCTGAGTTCACGAACATTATATGTGGTACGCGCTTTACTCTATATTATATAGCGTGTGTGGGTAGCCCCTCACTCAGTCCGTGTGACTGACCCCACTCCCCTCTATTTTTAGTGTGCAGGTACTTGTTGTGGAGTTCGAGCTAGGCGAAGTGTCGAGTCGTTAGGGTCTATCGCGCCTTTCGTTTATTCATTTGGGTCTATTGCATTACATTTGATTTGGATTTTTGTATAAGTATGTTAGTATGTTTTATAAGCTTTGTTTTTATGTAATATGATTTCGGGACATGTTTCTAGGAACAGATTTGAACCCGTTTGCTTTTTTGATTATTGTTATTTTTGGGATTAGATAACTATGCTAGATGAACCCATCACTTGCTGCTTGTGTTTTAATATTTGATTGATTGTTTAGCTTCCGCGTACACTTTTGCCTTATGTTTTGTTTTAATTGGCAGGGTTTACGTTCCGCCAAGCTTAGGTGTGTGTCTGTCTGTCTCCCGGTCGCCTCTGCTTGGTTCATGTACGGGTTTCCCATCGCGTATGTGGATTGGGCTTAGGTGCGGGGGATGTGGTGACCCACCTTGCGGGCTGCTACTGATGGGTTCCGCTCAACATTGAAGTAGATATGGATGTCTCACGAGTTGTGGGTCCTTGATTGAAAGATCAGTGATGCAAAATCATTATTAGGAATTCCATGGGGATGGAATCGGCAATTCGTACCTACCTAAAGATTCTTAGAACTTTGGATGCCTCACGAGTCGTGGGTCCAAAACTAAGAATGTTTGGGATCCTAGTACCAATTGAAAAAATAAGTTTCTTCTAAGGTCATTAGGGATTTATAGACTTTCTAAAAACAGTGGGAGAAAATATTTCTAAAGACCTTGATAATATGTATATTGTTATTATTCAGCATGCTCATGATTTCTCTGTTTTCATTTAGGTTATAGTTCTATGATTCTCTACAATTGAAATGGCAACTAAAAACCCTCTAGCATCCATCCTTGAAGCAAACAAGCTGACGGGCCCAATTACTATGATTAGCTTCGAAATCTAAAAATAGTTTTAGATTCTGAGAAGAGAAGATAAGTTCTCTTTGAGGCAGAGCTCGCTGAAGGCGAGCCTCCAACTTGCGCCGAAAGAGATGCCATTGCAAAGTGGAATGAAGATAATGTTGTAGCCCGCTGCCTCATGTTGGCCCACATATCTCCGGACATGCGAAAGCAACACGATTCAATGGAAAATGCTTGGGAGATTTATGACCACCTTGAGCAATTCTACCACCCCAAAGAGCGTGTTTTAAAGTACAACACTGCTAAGGAGCTCTTTCATCTCAGAATGAAAGAAGGTACAAGTGTCCACGAACACGGTCTCAAGATTCTTGCTTTGAATGAGAAACTGACCTCCATGGAAATGCCAATGAGCGAAGAACTCATTGTGGACTTGTTGCTCGCATCACTTCCACCTTCATTCAATCTTTCGTGCGGAACTTTAACATGAATCATGCTCTTGCTACTGTCGCTGAGCTGATTATTCTACTTGTGACTGCTGAACATACGATCAAGAAGGATAACAAAGTAATGATTGTCACTTCCTCTTATAGGCCTTCTAAAGGCAAAAGGAAGAAAGTTCCCAAGAAGAAGGGAGCTCTTAAACCCGATGGAACGGTTAAAAAGAGAAAGGCCAAGAAGAAAAGAGATCAGAGAGAGGATGTTTGCCACCATTGTGGCGAGAAAGGGCATTGGGAGAGGAACTGCCAAGAGTACAAGGATACTCTAAAGAAAGGTGTGTTTATTGTTCAAGTAAATCTATCTATTAATTCTAATTCTTGGGTACTTGATATCGATTGTGGAGCTCATATGTATAATATTGTACAGATGCTAAATGAGGTTCGACAGCTTGATGAAGGAGAATGCGTCTTGAAGGTAAGGAATGGATCAAACGTTCAAGCTTAAGCCATTGGGACTGTAGATTAGATTTAGGTGTCTTTACTTTAGTTTTGAACAAAGTCCATTATGTACCTTCAATTATTCGTAATATTATTTCCATTCCAATACTTGATTGTAAAGGATTTGAAACTTTTTCTAGAAATGGAAACTTTTATCTTAAGAAGAATAACATTCCGTTTTGCTTGGTACATTATCTAATGGACTTTACACAACTAAAGACACTAATATTTTGAATATACAACAAATAAAAAAACGTAAAAGAACTGACAAGATCTCGGCTTCTTTATGGCATGTACGTTTAGGCCATGTTTCTAAAGATAGGATTGCTAAGTTAACTAATTTAGGATCATTCTATGATAATGAACTTAAAGAGTTAACTCATTGTGAATCATGTCTTAAAGGAAAGATGGCCAAAACTCCCTTTAGTGGTAAAGTGGAACGTGCCACTAAAGTATTAGATTTAATCCATATTGATGTTTGTGGACCACTTAGTGTAAGTACAACAAACAATCATCAGTATTTCATAACCTTTATAGACGACTTTAGTCATTTTGGTTATGTGTACTTAATGAAGTATAAATCTGAAGCCTTTGAGAAATTCTTGGAATTTCAAAAGGAGGTTGAGAACCAAACCGGTCACAAGATAAAGACACTTTGATCTGATTGAGGACCGAGTCTCTAAGTGACGAATTCCTTTGTCCATTATCTCTCAGTGGATTCCTCTAGGAACTCCTCGATTAAATGGAGCTTCGAAGAGAAGGAACAGAACCCTACTTGATATGGTTCGTTCCATGATGAGCTTCACTGAATTGCCACCTACATTCAAGGGTTATGCCTTAGAATCAGCAGTTAAGATTTTGAATGTTGTTCCTTCCAAATCTGTACCCAGAACCATATTCGAAATGTAGTTTGGCAAAATCCCTAATTATTCTTACTTAAGAATTTGGAGTTGTCCTTCTTACGTGAAGAAGACAGCGGGAGATAAGCTAGAAGCGATGTGACACCCGAGCGTGGGACCCCACATGTAGCACCCCACACGTGAGGCACCACATCCCCCGCACTATGGCTCGACACGAGTAACGAAACAGTAAATCCGCACCCGTATCAAACCACAGCGAACGGGAGACAAACATAAAAACCTTCCTAAGCCAGGCGGAACTAGACTCAGCGAAGAAAATCAATCAACAAAATATATTGCATAGCAAACCAAAGTTCGATCATACCACCCATAAACGGAATTTGGGCTCTTCAGGCCTCTTTTAAAGCATAGCAAAACCCAGTAAGGTCAATTCAATAACAGTTACATAAATATTCAAGTTCGGAACTACAGAATCGAATCAAACATAAATCAAGTACATGAGTGAGTGCAAAGACTCTCCTAACCTAACTTGACCAACACAAAGACTCCAACACCTCCGCCTAGCTCGAAACTCGGAAGCCAAACCTGCACACTAAAGTGTTGGGGAGGGAGAGGGTCAGTCTCTAGAAGACTGAGTGAGCAGGAGAGATACATATATATATAAAACATGCACATGCAACTCATAAATCCCGAGCAAGGTTTTATTTGAAATTAGTTCCCACTAAGGGTAAGAAAATAGAAAAACAATGCTCGAACTTTACGACTAAGTCATATTAAATTCATTACATTCATAAATCATACATAAATATAAGGCTCGGCGAGTGAGCGTGCACAATCTCCAACCAAACTCCGACCGTGTACATAAATATCAGTAATATATTGATTAGGCGATCAGGCAATATATCATAATACACACAGACCATAAATCATAACATAAATAGGCGTTTGGGCAATCCGTATCCCGGCCTTCCCGCACGGTGCATAATTCTATCAAAACGTATATATAAGAAGAGGCTTAAATCCTAACCAACCTTCTTCCTCCGGGTGGTGGACAAGTTAGCTAGACCTGACCACCGAATAAATCCTAGGCCAATGGGGGTACATGAATCCCCCAAGGGCACTCAGCTCCCATTCCCCGCTAAATCTCCTAGCGAGGGCCGGTATCACCGTATATAAGTTGGGACTAGTATATGGGATCCCCGTCAGCCCTTGCTTCCTCGGTTAGCCACATATACCAAGTCCCGGGGCCCGATAAGTAATAAGTAATAAATGTGTCTCGCCAAAACATAACAATCATAAGTACATAACATAATTCATAATTTATTTGAAAAAGGTTTACTCGATCAATACATACCATAAGAAATCATACCTTACCGTGTAATTCGGCATATGCTATCTACGTACCTCTCCGTGTCATCCCAATCCATAGCTAGCATGAAGACACACGGTTTGGAGCATAGCCTCATTACAAAACCATTTTTAAAGCTTATGTACGCTCATACATATAACTCAGAAGAATTTACTCGATAACTTCGTTTGAAAACCATATATATATATATATAATCATAAGGTTTTTGGCCAAAGCTTTTCACATAAGGTTTGTAGGGTTTGTTACATAGCTAAAACGAAAACCACCCTCACCTTAACCGTGAAGAAACAAGGACCGAGCACCAATTGCCTGAACGATCAAAAGCTCTCCACCCTGGAGACAAACTGTACAAAAGACCACAAGACGTGTTCGTGAGACTCAAGACTCTAAATGAACCATATATGACGCACGGCAATGCACAAGCATGATATGAAGGCATAAAGATCATAGATCATTCAATTCATATTTCCAATCCAATAATTCAAGAATTCAAATAGGAGCATAGAACATATTCAAGCTCTACCAACATGCTACTACATAACTCATATTACATAACATAGCATGTATCCAAGGTTGGACAACAAGAAGAAGTGACATGATATAGAAAATAAATGATGCGATTCATAAACGACATATAAACACACATAAACGGCAATAAGCAAAAGCATACCTATAACTCATCCAAATGCCACGAAATTGAACCACAATACTCCTAACACATAGCAAAACAAGTTCATAGTTTAACACAAAAGGAGATAAAGTCATTAAGGAGGTGAAACAAATCAAAAACCGAAGAGGAAGTAACGAAGACTGCGCATGGGAAGTGACACGGGGGTGTCACCAACCCTTGCCCAACTGAGCCACGGGCGTGGCTCAGTACAGAGCTGCCCAGAGGGTGTGACACGCCCGTGTCTCCCTCTTATGAGTAAATGAGACACGGGGGTGTCACGGTACAGAACCAAATCACACGTAAAATTTTACCGGCAACACTGAACTCATACAAATTCAATCCAAAGGCATACCAAACCCACTCCAAATGCTCTGAAACTTAATATACAAATATTTGGCATGTTATGAACATTTTTCATTTAGAGTTCAAAGGCTAAATCACACGTTAAGATCATCGAATCCATGCAACAAAACTGGGTCGCCAAAATCGTACATATGAGCCCTAATGATTCTATCATGCCTTGATCAAGTACTTAGGGCTTGAATTTGGATCTGAAACTTTGGGGAATGCATGCTAACATACTAAACAACTTATATACATCATATATATGCAAAATGGTACCATTTAAAGCACATTAGGGTGACCAACAACCACACATAGGCAACAGCAACAAATCTGTCATGGTGCATGCATAGAAACAGACCATGTATTTCGGTTTTGAGGCTTCAAATGGATCCAAATACTTGAAACATGAATGCTAACATATATAACAATGAGTATACATCAACTCCAAGCAATTTCACACGAAATGGAGGCCATATGATCATGCAACAACACCAAATCTCACACAGCAGTTCGAAAACAGGGGAAACATTTTGAACATCAAGTTTGGAGCTCCATATCTCCTAATTTCATAAAAGGGTCAAGAGATGAAATCCTCCTAACATCATATACTATGAGTTAGGAAAGAAACAAGCCAAGAAACAAGTTCATATGATCACATATAAGCAAGAAATTCAGCCACACCAACATATAGGTCACTAGAGCAAAAATCCCCAAAAGTTCATACAAAACCCAACATTCAAACCCTAACCAAAACTGATCCAAATCATGTTGTAAATAGATGAAATCAAGCATAATAGAGTATAGAAGACATAAATATTCATACCTTGAAGATTTGGTGAAGAAAAATGGTGATTTGAGCTCAAAATCACAAAGAATGGCCTAGGGTTTTCTTTCTTCTCCTCTTCCTCTTTCTCTCGTTCAGTTCCAGCTGAAAATGGAGATGTATGGTTCGGTTTTTCAGAGGAAAAAGGGGTAGGAGAAGGCTTAACCCATGGTACAAAAGTCATGGTTAAGGTGTGGTTAAGTTAAGAGGGGTTATGGGGTCCCACCATGAAGACTAGTCAACATAAGGGCTCTTCTTGCACGAGTTGTCCGTTACGGTTGGATTTTGGAGGTCTTAATGATCTCAAAAAGGTATGAGGCTTGTTCCATTGTCTCCGAATCGTCGATACGAAGGCAACGGAGGTGTCGGAATTCGAATCCGAATTCCCGAGCTCAAGATATCACGCACGGAACCAAGGGTGCGCTAATTGCTCGTTAGCCCCCGATTTGGTTCCACAATCAAAATTAAATTCATAAACACGTCAAATGAATCCGAAAACATAAACCGAGCATACAGGAATGTTCATAACACACATATTTACAACATATTAAATTTTCATACCAATCCGATATCATTACGTATATGAACGAAGCACAAACAGAACACTCATGCTCATGAACGAATTCATATTGTTATAATTGATTTACTAAAACTTAAATTCCATATTAATTAAATTAAAACCAACTAATAACATGTTGAAATTAATTAACGAAATTACCGAAATATTTAAGGTAACATGAAACCCTAATTGAGAAATTAACACTAAATATCAAAGTAGAAATAAAATGAATTAAATTAAATATTAATAGTTTATAGTTGAAAACAAATATAAACATTTATAAACAATTAATCATATAATTAAATAATTAAATAGCGCAATTTATAGACAATTACGTCACATTATTATCACTGAAAAACTGGGGCGTTACAATCTCTCCCCCTTAAAAAGAATCCGTCCTCGGATTCACACACGCCTGAAAACAAACAATGAGAGATTCCCCGTCTCTCACAAGTAACAAGGAGAGAGCCCCGTCTCTCGAACAGCAATGAGAGAACCCCGTCTCTCCAACAACAATGAGAGAACCCCGTCTCTCGCAAGCAAAGAGAGTACCCCGTCTCTCAAACAAAAATAAGAGAATCCCCGTCTCTTAACCGAAAATGAAGCAAGGGAGTCTCCAATACTCCCAAGCAACTCACGCAAAACCAAATTCAAAATCACTTAAGGCACCCCACGCAAGTAATAAGTGTCTCCCACATTGATTTTCAAATATTCCAAGTAATTTGACACCATGCAGATCAAAACACTTAACATAAAAATTATATAAACCAAATTTGCATGGATGCATGTATCATGAATGCTTTAAGTACCGTTCACCGTAGTTGCAAAAATTCAGATTTGTGAGTTGTCGTTGTCCAAGGTATGATCTGTCCTCAATGTAACTCGGTGCCCAACTTGTCTTGAACCTCTTCAGGGTTCCCCGGTGAAACGATTGATAAATTCCTTAAGGATTATATCCTTAAATCCTTTCTAATTTGCACTGCTACCCAACTTCTTCAATCCTTATCCAAATCGGTGCTTAACATATCCCCGAGGGTAACCACTCTGAGCAAACTTGATAATTCAATCCCAACCTTACGACGTTTGTTCTTATAGTCTCTCCCAACACAACTCTTTTTCCACCTTCCGTTCCAATTGTCCGTTCATTTCCTTTCGATCCTCCTCAACGTTATATTTGATAACTGGTCCCATATTTCCTTCACCGAAGATAGAAAGTTCTTGATGATTCTTGAAATTTGAGACCAATACTTCCTATTATCATCCTTTTTCCATTTGGTCTCTACTTAAGCTTCCTTGTGGGTTACCGTTGATATAACTAATAACTTATAACTAATAACTCGATGATATTATCTTGGACCCCTTCATACTTCGTTGAATAAATCTTGACCAACACCAGTAATAGCTTGATTCGATTTTCCCCCTTATTAATGCTAGCTTAGAAATTCATAGAAACCCTCTTATGATTCCATTATCTCCAGACCAGAATTCCATACGTAGCTTCCCTCTTAATAACTTAACCATAACCACCGTCTTATTCATTCCTAATCTCCACCCTCAGGACTTCCAGATTCTCCTTAGTTTGCATCCCCGTCATTACTCCTAGCATATTCATGCGAACACCACTCCCATCCTCCAATTCATCTCTCGGTCGTGCTCTCCCCCTTAAAATTTTTGCTCTTACATATCAACCTCCATGAATCCTTCCGTCATTGAAATTATTTTTTTTTGCTGAGCCACTTTTGTTTCTTTAATTCACTCCTAAGGTTCAATTCAAACCCTTCAGTAATTACTTCCTTCTAATCACCAACTCTTCCCTTTCTTTCTCTTCTTGAAATCTAGACCAATTTAATCCCTTCTTGTATTTCCATTCTTCAACTAAAGGTAATCCTCGCCTCTGAGATTAAGATTTCCCCAAAACTCTTCAACTTAGTTTCTTCGTTGTAGATTGTGCTAGCTAAGCTATATACCCAGAACTTCAAAATATAACCCAACCATTCTTCTCATCTTGATTCGAGGAAGCCTTGATTAATGAATAGCTTGATGAACAAGGTGGAGTCATTTCCTGTCAATTAAACACTAAGCCATGCATGTTGGATTAACATGCCAATGCACTTAGTAAACTGTCAAAGATGCAGCAATGCAACACGTTGAAAGAATTATAATAATTAAACATAAACGTACATATAGATACAGAAAGCAATTAGTTTAAATCGATGCATGATGCTTATGCCATGAATATGCAGAACCTGTCACCGAGGTGGTAAGCTTTTAGCTTGATGACGAGTTTCTCATTCCCATGATTGTAACTTTCTTTGGAGACATTGATAATTCCTTAGCTTTCCATGGTCTTCGAATCTCCCTAATCTTCTTCATCCATTTGTATATCCTACGGTCCGAACGTGCTATTCTCGAACTCAAGGTCTTATTTGTCAATGGAGTTTACCCCTCAACGTACTTCCAAGCATCAACCTCCAAAGGTCGTCCAAATCTTCCTCTTGACGTCCCCTCCGGTTAAAGTTCTTTTAGCTTATCCTTTGTTTCCGATCTACACGCATAATTCACCCATAATAACGCTTTCCATTCTTGCTTGCTTCTTGATGTCTCCATGTTCCAAGGTTCCAAAAAGATGACGTAATTTGTATTCCTCGATGCTTATAAGTCCCTTTTGCCTTGCGTCCATTCGTTGTCCCACGCTTATATTCGCATCAAGTGAGCTTCCATATTTCACCTCATAATGAGCCTTGTGATTAACGGCTCCCAATCCTTGCATCTGAGTTGAGTCGAATCCCTTTTTAACACATCATGTATCCGACTCCTTGAAGCTTCCCAATTTGGCCTTCCAATCACTCAACCATTCCAAACTCGGAGCTTCAACGGTGAACCTTGGGGCATTTACTCTTGTATTAGATGTCTCCAAAAATCGGGGTGGTGAAGAGTTCCACACCCCTCTTGTTGTCTCACGCATCCCCTTAAGTCGGAACTTGAGTCTTTGTAATTCTTGTATGTTGAGAACCTTCAAGGTTTGTAGGTAGGGTAAGATTGATGAACCTTCCCGCGATCCAAGCTTCCTCCCATGATACGAGCCATGATAGATGGTTTCATTGTACAAACCGCGGAATTTGAACATTCGGCCTTCAAGTTACTTTGCCAATTGTAGTTGGGATGATTTGTGGCTTTGTTTGCATGATAGTGGCCTATATAAGAAAGATCAACTCAAATATGGATGCATGAAGATTAGCGTATGCTTATGACACGTAGTTAAATGAACCAAGGCACATAAAATGCAAATTGCAACATTTAAAGCAACTAAATAAAAGAGTAGATGGTATCCAAGTATTAAACAATTCCCGACAATTAATATCAAATATTCATGCCAAACGATGCAATGCACATATTAACAAGTTGTTCCTATGCCGTGCAACCTAACTGACTCAAACACGACTCAAGAACACCGGTTTTGCAACCGGGCTCTGATACCACTTAAGGATGTAGCACCCCACACGTGAGGCACCACATCCCCCGCACTATGGCTCGACACGAGTAACGAAACAGTAAATCCGCACCCGTATCAAACCACAGCGAACGGGAGACAAACATAAAAACCTTCCTAAGCCAGGCGGAACTAGACTCAGCGAAGAAAATCAATCAACAAAATATATTGCATAGCAAACCAAAGTTCGATCATACCACCCATAAACGGAATTTGGGCTCTTCAGGCCTCTTTTAAAGCATAGCAAAACCCAGTAAGGTCAATTCAATAACAGTTACATAAATATTCAAGTTCGGAACTACAGAATCGAATCAAACATAAATCAAGTACATGAGTGAGTGCAAAGACTCTCCTAACCTAACTTGACCAACACAAAGACTCCAACACCTCCGCCTAGCTCGAAACTCGGAAGCCAAACCTGCACACTAAAGTGTTGGGGAGGGAGAGGGTCAGTCTCTAGAAGACTGAGTGAGCAGGAGCGATACATATATATATAAAACATGCACATGCAAGTCATAAATCCCGAGCAAGGTTTTATTTGAAATTAGTTCCCACTAAGGGTAAGAAAATAGATAAACAATGCTCGAACTTTACGACTAAGTCATATTAAATTCATTACATTCATAAATCATACATAAATATAAGGCTCGGCGAGTGAGCGTGCACAATCTCCAACCAAACTCCGACCGTGTACATAAATATCAGTAATATATTGATTAGGCGATCAGGCAATATATCATAATACACACAGACCATAAATCATAACATAAATAGGCGTTTGGGCAATCCGTATCCCGGCCTTCCCGCACGGTGTATAATTCTATCAAAACATATATATAAGAAGAGGCTTAAATCCTAACCAACCTTCTTCCTCCGGGTGGTGGACAAGTTAGCTAGACCTGACCACCGAATAAATCCTAGGCCAATGGGGGTACATGAATCCCCCAAGGGCACTCAGCTCCCATTCCCCGCTAAATCTCCTAGCGAGGGCCGGTATCACCGTATATAAGTTGGGACTAGTATATGGGATCCCCGTCAGCCCTTGCTTCCTCGGTTAGCCACATATACCAAGTCCCGGGGCCCGATAAGTAATAAGTAATAAATGTGTCTCGCCAAAACATAACAATCATAAGTACATAACATAATTCATAATTTATTTGAAAAAGGTTTACTCGATCAATACATACCATAAGAAATCATACCTTACCGTGTAATTCGGCATATGCTATCTACGTACCTCTCCGTGTCATCCCAATCCGTAGCTAGCATGAAGACACACGGTTTGGAGCATAGCCTCATTACAAAACCATTTTTAAAGCTTATGTACGCTCATACATATAACTCAGAAGAATTTACTCGATAACTTCGTTTGAAAACCATATATATATATATATAATCATAAGGTTTTTGGCCAAAGCTTTTCACATAAGGGTTGTAGGGTTTGTTACATAGCTAAAACGAAAACCACCCTCACCTTAACCGTGAAGAAACAAGGACCGAGCACCAATTGCCTGAACGATCAAAAGCTCTCCACCCTGGAGACAAACTGTACAAAAGACCACAAGACGTGTTCGTGAGACTCAAGACTCTAAATGAACCATATATGACGCACGGCAATGCACAAGCATGATATGAAGGCATAAAGATCATAGATCATTCAATTCATATTTCCAATCCAATAATTCAAGAATTCAAATAGGAGCATAGAACATATTCAAGCTCTACCAACATGCTACTACATAACTCATATTACATAACATAGCATGTATCCAAGGTTGGACAACAAGAAGAAGTGACATGATATAGAAAATAAATGATGCGATTCATAAACGACATATAAACACACATAAACGGCAATAAGCAAAAGCATACCTATAACTCATCCAAATGCCACGAAATTGAACCACAATACTCCTAACACATAGCAAAACAAGTTCATAGTTTAACACAAAAGGAGATAAAGTCATTAAGGAGGTGAAACAAATCAAAAACCGAAGAGGAAGTAACGAAGACTGCGCATGGGGAGTGACACGGGGGTGTCACCAACCCTTGCCCAACTGAGCCACGGGCGTGGCTCAGTACAGAGCTGCCCAGAGGGTGTGACACGCCCGTGTCTCCCTCTTATGAGTAAATGAGACACGGGGGTGTCACGGTACAGAACCAAATCACACGTAAAATTTTACCGGCAACACTGAACTCATACAAATTCAATCCAAAGGCATACCAAACCCACTCCAAATGCTCTGAAACTTAATATACAACATATTTGGCATGTTATGAACATTTTTCATTTAGAGTTCAAAGGCTAAATCACACGTTAAGATCATCGAATCCATGCAACAAAACTGGGTCGCCAAAATCGTACATATGAGCCCTAATGATTCTATCATGCCTTGATCAAGTACTTAGGGCTTGAATTTGGATCTGAAACTTTGGGGAATGCATGCTAACATACTAAACAACTTATATACATCATATATATGCAAAATGGTACCATTTAAAGCACATTAGGGTGACCAACAACCACACATAGGCAACAGCAACAAATCTGTCATGGTGCATGCATAGAAACAGACCATGTATTTCGGTTTTGAGGCTTCAAATGGATCCAAATACTTGAAACATGAATGCTAACATATATAACAATGAGTATACATCAACTCCAAGCAATTTCACACGAAATGGAGGCCATATGATCATGCAACAACACCAAATCTCACACAGCAGTTCGAAAACAGGGGAAACATTTTGAACATCAAGTTTGGAGCTCCATATCTCCTAATTTCATAAAAGGGTCAAGAGATGAAATCCTCCTAACATCATATACTATGAGTTAGGAAAGAAACAAGCCAAGAAACAAGTTCATATGATCACATATAAGCAAGAAATTCAGCCACACCAACATATAGGTCACTAGAGCAAAAATCCCCAAAAGTTCATACAAAACCCAACATTCAAACCCTAACCAAAACTGATCCAAATCATGTTGTAAATAGATGAAATCAAGCATAATAGAGTATAGAAGACATAAATATTCATACCTTGAAGATTTGGTGAAGAAAAATGGTGATTTGAGCTCAAAATCACAAAGAATGGCCTAGGGTTTTCTTTCTTCTCCTCTTCCTCTTTCTCTCGTTCAGTTCCAGCTGAAAATGGAGATGTATGGTTCGGTTTTTCAGAGGAAAAAGGGGTAGGAGAAGGCTTAACCCATGGTACAAAAGTCATGGTTAAGGTGTGGTTAAGTTAAGAGGGGTTATGGGGTCCCACCATGAAGACTAGTCAACATAAGGGCTCTTCTTGCACGAGTTGTCCGTTACGGTTGGATTTTGGAGGTCTTAATGATCTCAAAAAGGTATGAGGCTTGTTCCATTGTCTCCGAATCGTCGATACGAAGGCAACGGAGGTGTCGGAATTCGAATCCGAATTCCCGAGCTCAAGATATCACGCACGGAACCAAGGGTGCGCTAATTGCTCGTTAGCCCCCGATTTGGTTCCACAATCAAAATTAAATTCATAAACACGTCAAATGAATCCGAAAACATAAACCGAGCATACAGGCATGTTCATAACACACATATTTACAACATATTAAATTTTCATACCAATCCGATATCATTACGTATATGAACGAAGCACAAACAGAACACTCATGCTCATGAACGAATTCATATTGTTATAATTGATTTACTAAAACTTAAATTCCATATTAATTAAATTAAAACCAACTAATAACATGTTGAAATTAATTAACGAAATTACCGAAATATTTAAGGTAACATGAAACCCTAATTGAGAAATTAACACTAAATATCAAAGTAGAAATAAAATGAATTAAATTAAATATTAATAGTTTATAGTTGAAAACAAATATAAACATTTATAAACAATTAATCATATAATTAAATAATTAATGTTAGGAATAGTGCCCTAAAAAGCCGATTGTATATCCGCTTTGTGCTTTTCCTTATTGTAATCACAGACAATCTTTGAATGAAATAACGAATTGAGGCAACACTTCTTTATATGCTCTTGTTTGGTATGCGTTTACTTTAGCTGTGCATGTATGAGAACTCCCCTAATCCTGATGACTATAGGACTCTACCATTTAGGTGAAATGGTTCATGAAACGAGCCCTATATCACATAAGTCATGATTAGTAAAATACTCCAAGCCGATGAGTCCTACAGACAGTGGGAGTGTCAACCTGACTCCTCTAAGGCTTGCTTGTGGGATCACGCCCTTAAGAAGGACCACCTTGTTTCATGGAGGTGCAAAGTGTATAGTTGATACGTGCGTGATACATGAGGGTGCTTACTTTAATAAGTAAGTTCACTGAGGTGCCCCGTGTGAGAACATTCCTAAATGGAAACTTCCAGATTAGGAAATATCTCACGAGTCATTGATGTGATTAATTGATCCTTAGACTTGAGGTTCCTTGTCACTTTATGAGTTAACTCTGTAGTCTTAGGTATAAGCTTTAAAGGGTGTCGCCTTAGACAACTGATTCAAGGCTTATGCTGGGGCTGCACAAGTGATTCATGAAAGTGAATGAGAATCAAGAAAGGACCTACACTTGCATTTGCAAGGTGATCTCTTATTGTGTAAGTCATTCATATGCCATATGGAGTCCTTGGCCAAGGCAGTAGATCAAGACATCAAGAAAAGGGTTTCTTGGATTGAGATCAAATGGATATGAAATGCACTTAGCTTTAAGACCGGATTATTAGGGTTCTGATTATTCCCTTGCCCTAGATCTTGGTTGAGAGATAGTAAGTAGGAGGATTGTATCTCACATGATTCAATGACTTAAAGGTTCTGTCGAATCCGAACATTCCAATTCAGCTAGGGGTTAAACACCTGTTGCTAGACTATGGTCGTTTAATCTGTGGACTGATTAATTAATTAGTGAATTAATTAATTGGGGTCACTGCTAATTGAATTGAGAACCTAGAGGGTCACACACAACAACTTGGTTACATGAGTTGAGGCTTGAAAATGATTAAACGAGTTAATCGGACCAAGAGGGTTCCACACGTGTGAATTCACACGTGTGGATCACGTGAGTGACACGTGTCACTGTGACACGTGTCACACACGTGTATATATATATATATTATATATATATTAAATAATTAATTAGTTAATTATTTAATAGACTTTGGTTTAATTTTGAATTAAAAAGAAAGTCTAATTTTGGAGAAAATAATCTAGTTAATTAATTATGAATTAATTAATTAGATAAAATAAGTTATTTATTTTATAATAAATAAAGTATAAAATTATCCAAAAATAGTTTGGATATTTTTTTAAGCTCTCTTCAAAGTTGACTAGAATTAGAATTCAAAGTCAAGGTTGAAAATACTTGATCCTCAAGTAATAGGAGAGAGGGACCAAAATCCTAGCCCATAAAGGACTAGGAATTTCGGCACTCCCTTGCCTATATATAGGGGAGCTCGAGCTCCCCTTTAGAGCTAATAGACAATTCTTGGTTCATGTGTTGAACACCTTCCTTTCTCCAAGATTAAATTAAACCCTAGGTTAAGCCCAAACACTAACTAGAGAACTAGCATCCTTACTAGTTAGATTGTGATCAAGTTGGTGGACTTTCTCTAGAGACTTCAAGTTAGAAGTTTGAAGATTCGAGCTTTACCAAGGAGAGGGGATCAAGCCGCGTGAAGAGCGTTCTTGGGTGGCTTGAAACGCTTCAAGAAAGAATAAAAGAAAAGTAAGTTTTCTATCTTTACGAATTTGGTTACACGATTGCGAGTCCTAGATCCTTTTGTTGGGAAAAATTTTTAAATTCCGCTGCTTTCTGATTCGTGTTTTCCAACAAGTGGTATCAGAGCCACCTCGTTAATCGTGTTTCTGATTCGTCTCTATTATTCTGAATTTGGTAGAAATTCTTAGGCTTAGATGCGAATTAGGTATTCATGAGTTCTTTTAGAAAGCCTGAATTACGAAACTGTAATTTTTCCTGAATTTCTAAAACTGTTTTCTCAAATCGTGTTTTTGAAAAATTGTTTTAGTTGAAATTTGTTTAAATCGAATTTTTTAATTTTGGATTGAAACGGGTTTTGGAGAAACCCGGAAATACGAAACGGGACACGAAAAGAATGGGATTGGGCGTGCTAGCACGTCGCACGCCCAAACCCCATTACCGCCGCCCAGCCCTCCCGCATCCGCGCGGGAGGCCTCCCCGCCCGCCTAGGCGCCCTGCTCGCCTGTCCCGCAACCGTGCGGGACAGCCGCCTGCTCCTCCCGCAACCGCGCGGGAGCGCCCGCCCAGGGATGGGCGGGACTGCCTGCCCGCGCCGCACATCTGCGCGCAAGGGCGCGCCTGGCGCGCGCACTCTGGCGGCAATCGCTGCCGGCTGTGCGCAGCGCTGGCGCGCGCCTAGCGCGCGCTCCTGCACGGCGGGCGGGCGATCCCGCGTCATGCCGGGCCCGTGCATTCGTGTTTTCGTGTTTCGTGTTTTTCGGTCCGAAAAATCCCGATTTAATTTTATTTTAATTTTATCTTTTAAAATCAGTTTTGGTAAAATAAAATTATTTTAAAATTTTGATTAAATTGGGATTTTTGAGAAATTAAAGCGATTTGGTTTTTTGGAAAAATTATGAATATTATTTTCTGAAAATAATGAAAGAATAAAATTATTAATTTTGGAAATTAATTGGAATTTTATTAGTTTAATGTTTTTCGGGTTTTATTGAAAAGGCTCTTGAACAAGAATTGCATCTAAGTCGTGTTTTGAGTCATTAGGACTTGAAACGAGAATTTTAATTTATTGGCTAAATTTAAATTCTCGCAAAAGCATGTTAGGTGATCATGGGTTTAGATCTATGTATGGTTTTAATTTATGCACATGAATGGTTTCAATTGGGGTTGGAGCCCTATAGTTGCGTTTTTCAATTGAGGTTGGAGCCTCACTTATGTGCGTACTGTTATGTGATTTATTATGTGGCTTTCCATATTACTGTTTTTGAGGCCGGGGTATGCCCCGTGTAATTGTCTAAGGCCAATATGAAGATTGAGCCTTATTACTTTATGTCTTTTTCTTTTTATTGTAATTTGAGAGTAGAGATAGGTGGTGAGGTTTTATTTTCATTTTGGAGACAATGCACCCATGGAGTAAGATGGACCACATTCAAGTAACAAGGAGGCCATAAGTGAAGACCCCTCAAAATGTTAGGGAGGGGAATCTCAATTGTTAAATGTAATAGAGATAGGGCTCGTATTTTGTTACCGCTTTCCCTTATGTGATTTGAACTGTTTATGTGGCATGTATGTTAGAACTTGTGATTGTGGAGTGGCTCCCACATATCACGCATAAGATAGGTAGAACCCATGATCATTACATGTTAGTATCATGCTAGGACATGTTATCTGTTTATGTGCTTGTTTGAAATGCATTTAAGTGTACTTGCATTAATCAAGACTAATAAAATTGGATAACATATATGTTGGTGAGGTCGAACCGGACAACTCTCCGGTTGATTCGAAAATTCCCATTAAATATTAAGCTAATTTCGAACAAATAGGTGTTTAATTCGAGATGCAAGTTTTGAATTAAATTCCTAGCATTCCATCAATAGGTTTTAAGTTTAGTAAGTAAAGCTAGTTATTGTCCGCGAGTCGTGGGATAGCTAGTGGAGCTTACTAGTTCTTAGTTACCTAATTGATCATTTTAAATGATCAATATTTCGTGGTCAATTTTGGCAAGGGCGATGTCCGCGAGTCGTGGGTCGTTCGAACTAAGTTTTGGTCATGATCTTATGATTGATGGGTCTAGCTTAACACCTAAGTAAATATGGATGTCGCACGAGTCGTGGGTCCATATTGAAAGATAGGTGATGCAAAAACAATTACTGAGAGTTCTAAAGGTGTTAGAATTGGTAAGTTGTACCTACCTAGGGTTCTTACTTAGAATGTCCGCGAGTCGTGGGTTCGAGGTAAAATGCCTAGGATCTTAGTACCCATTGGGAAACGTGTTCCTCTTAGATCTTTGGGAATTCTAGATCTTTGAAAAACAGTGGGAGCTACAATAGATTAAAGACCTTATCTTTTGTATATCGTTATAATTCAGCATGCTCACTAGTTCTCTGTTTCACCATTTAGGTCGTAGATTCTGTGATTCTCTACGTGTTTTGAAATGGCAACCAAAAACCCTCTTGTATCGATCCTCGAGTCAAACAAGTTGACTGGTCCCAACTATTCTGATTGGCTGAGGAATCTAAAAATCATTTTAGATTCTGAGAAGAGAACTTATGTTCTCTTCGAAGGGGAGCCTACTCCTGAAGGGGAGGCTCCCACTCGGGCCGAGCGGGACGCGATTCAGAAGTGGAAGGATGATAATCTCCAAGCCCGTTGTCTTATGTTGGCTAACATGTCTCCGGACTTGCAAAGACAACATGAGGCCATGGAATTTGCTTGGGAGATTTACGACCACTTAGAGCAACTTTACCGCCCTCATGAACGTGTTACAAGGTATAACACTTCAAAGGAATTATTCCACTTGAGAATGAGGGAAGGTTCAAGTGTCCATGAATATGGACTCAAGTTTCTTGCCCTTACTGAGAAACTTGCCTCCATGGACATGCCGCTGAAAGATGAGCTTTCAGTGGATCTGTTGCTAGCTTCGCTCCCACCATCATTCAACCCATTTGTCCTTAACTTCAACATGAATCATGCTGGTGCTACTGTAGCTGAGCTGATTAGTCAGCTTGTGACTGCTGAAAGCACGATCAAGAAGGACAATAAGGTTTTGATGGTGAATGCTCCATCTTCCTCTTCTGGGCCTTCTAAAGGTAAGGGCAAGAAAGCCCAAAAGAAGAAGAAGAAACCCCTTAGGCCCACTGGTGGCATTTCGAAGGGGAAGGCCCAAAAGAAGAAGCGTGATCAGAAAGAGGATGTTTGCTTCCATTGTGGCAAAGCGGGACATTGGAGGAGAAACTGCCCAGAGTACAAGGCTACTCTAAAGAAAGGTATCTTTCTCGTTGAAGTAAATCTTTCTATTAATTCTAGTTCTTGGGTACTTGATACCGGTTGTGGAACTCATATCTGTAATGATGTACAGATGCTAAGTGAAGTCCAACAACTCAAAGAAGGAGAATGTGTCTTGAAGATCGGCGATGGCTCAAACGTTGAAGCTCGAGCTTTAGGCACAATTAGATTAGATTTAGGTAGTTTTGAGTTAGTATTAAACAAAGTCCTTTATGTACCGAGCATTATTCGTAATATAATTTCAGTTCCAATATTAGATTGCGAAGGTTATGAAACTTATATTAAGAATGGTAAATACTTTATCAAACGGAACAACTCTTCCGTTCATATCGGTACTCTAAGTAATGGACTTTACCTAACTCAAAATATCAATATTATGAATATACAACGAGAAACAAAGCGTAAGAGAGATGACAAAGTTTCAGCTCCCTTATGGCACGCTAGATTAGGACACATTTCCAAGAACAGAATTAGCAAGATAAACACTTTAGGATCATTCTCTGAAAATGATCTCAAAGAGTTAACTTCTTGCGAATCCTGTCTCAAAGGAAAAATGTCCAAAGTTCCTTTTAAAGGAACTGTGGAACGTGCCTCTAAGGTTCTGGATTTGATCCATACTGATGTTTGTGGACCGCTTAGTGTAAGCACAAGAAACAATCATCAGTATTTCATAACCTTCACTGACGACTTTAGTCGGTATGGTTATGTATACTTAATGAAGTATAAATCTGAAGCTTTTGAGAAATTCTTAGAATTTCAAAAGGAGGTTGAGAACCAAACTGGTCACAAGATCAAAGCACTTCGATCTGATCGAGGAGGCGAATATCTTAGTGAAGAATTCCTTAATCATCTCAAAGGTAATGGGATTATCTCTCAGTGGACTCCTCCGGGAACTCCTCAGCTTAATGGAGTTTCTGAGAGAAGGAATCGAACCCTACTTGATATGGTTCGTTCCATGATGAGTTTCACTGACTTACCGCCTTCTTTCTGGGGTTATGCCCTAGAAAGTGCAGCAAAGATTTTGAATCTTGTTCCCTCTAAGTCAGTCCCTAAAACGCCCTATGAAATGTGGCATGGTAAAATCCCTAATTATTCTTACTTAAGAATTTGGGGTTGTCCTGCTTACGTGAAGAGGACAGTGGGAGATAAGTTAGAATCTCGTTCTAACTTATGCTACTTTGTAGGTTATCCTAAGGAATCCATAGGATACTACTTCTATGATCAATCTGAACAAAAGGTGTTTGTTTCCAGAAATGCCACTTTTCTTGAGGAACCGTTCCTTAAAGAAAAGAAAGGCAAGATCATAGAATTAGAAGAAGTACAAAGTGACCCCATACCACCCACTGAAGAAACGTCCCACTCTGATCAACTACAACCAATCACGAATTTCGATACACATGTAAATCCTCCTCTAAGGCGTTCTGAACGTACTCCTAGACAGCCGGAGAGATGGTATGGATTCTTCCATGAAATCTCTCAAAAGGATAATGATCTTTTGACATATAAGGAGGCACTTTCAGATTCTGACTCTGAACAGTGGATAGAAGCCATGAAATCCGAAATGGATTCCATGAACTCCAACCAAGTTTGGACCTTGGTAGATTTGCCTGATGGGGTCAAACCCATAGGTTGCAAATGGATCTTTAAGAGAAAGCTTGGAGTTGATGGAAGCATTGCAGCCTACAAAGCAAGACTGGTTGCAAAAGGATTCACTCAGAGACCCGGCGTGGACTTTGACGAAACCTTTTCACCAGTTGCAATGCAAAAGTCCATTCGAATCATGCTTGCCATTGCTGCATATTATGACTATGAGATATGGCAAATGGATGTGAAAACTGCCTTTCTCAATGGTGACATTGACAAAGACATTTATATGGAGCAACCCATAGGTTTCACATTCAGTGGGAGTGAGCAAAAGGTTTGCAAACTCCAAAGGTCAATCTATGGATTGAAACAGGCTTCTAGGAATTGGAACATTCGATTTGATGAATCGGTCAAAGCGTTTGGCTTCATCCAAATTTCGAATGAGTCATGTGTGTATAGAAAGGAATTGGAGACCTCAGTGCAATTCTTAGTACTTTATGTTGATGACATCCTTCTTATTGGGAATTCGAAGGATGACATGAAAGTGACTAAGTTATGGTTATCGAACCAATTCGAGATGAAAGATCTTGGTGATGCGTCCTATATCCTTGGAATTAAAATCTATAGAGATAGATCTAGAAGGTTAATAGGACTATCACAGTCGATGTACATTGACAAAGTATTGAAGAGATTCAATATGGAGTCAGCAAAGGTTAAGAACCTTCCTATGAGTGTAGGAACATGTCTTTCAAAGAAGATGTGTCCTAAGACTAACCTTGAGAAGGAAAGAATGACTCATACACCTTATGCATCAGCAATAGGTAGCATAATGTATGCAATGTTATGTACTCGACCGGATGTGGCTTATGCACTTAGTGTAACAAGTCGTTTCCAATCTGACCCTGGAGATGGTCACTGGGCTGCCGTGAAGAATATTCTTAAGTACTTGAAAAGTACTAAAGATTTATTCTTAGTTTACGGAGGTCAGAAAGATCTTACTATCGAAGGATACTGCGATGCAAGCTTTGCATCTGACTTAGATGATTTTAAGTCAATGTCAGGATACATTTTCTGCCTAAACGGCGGAGCAGTGAGTTGGAAGAGTTCCAAGCAAACTACCACTGCTGATTCGACCACTGAGGCCGAATACTTAGCTGCAAATGATGCAGCTAAGGAAGGTGTTTGGATTAGAAACTTCATTCAAGAATTGAATGTTGTTCCTAGCATGAAAGACCCCATTACTGTGTTTTGTGACAACACTGGGGCGGTTGCTCAAGCAAGAGAACCAAGATCTCACCAACGGACCAAGCACATTATGAGGAAGTATCACCTAATCCGTGATATTATCAAAAGAGGAGATGTGCTAATTGAGAGGGTCACATCAGCAGAGAACGTGGCAGATCCACTTACTAAACCCCTTAGTCGAGAAGCTTTCCAAGGTCATCTTCAGAAGATGGGACTTAGAGTAGCTTTAGAATGGCTTTGACGGGCAAGTGGGAGATTGTTAGGAATAGTGCCCTAAAAAGCCGATTGTATATCCGCTTTGTGCTTTTCCTTATTGTAATCACAGACAATCTTTGAATGAAATAACGAATTGAGGCAACACTTCTTTATATGCTCTTGTTTGGTATGCGTTTACTTTAGCTGTGCATGTATGAGAACTCCCCTAATCCTGATGACTATAGGACTCTACCATTTAGGTGAAATGGTTCATGAAACGAGCCCTATATCACATAAGTCATGATTAGTAAAATACTCCAAGCCGATGAGTCCTACAGACAGTGGGAGTGTCAACCTGACTCCTCTAAGGCTTGCTTGTGGGATCACGCCCTTAAGAAGGACCACCTTGTTTCATGGAGGTGCAAAGTGTATAGTTGATACGTGCGTGATACATGAGGGTGCTTACTTTAATAAGTAAGTTCACTGAGGTGCCCCGTGTGAGAACATTCCTAAATGGAAACTTCCAGATTAGGAAATATCTCACGAGTCATTGATGTGATTAATTGATCCTTAGACTTGAGGTTCCTTGTCACTTTATGAGTTAACTCTGTAGTCTTAGGTATAAGCTTTAAAGGGTGTCGCCTTAGACAACTGATTCAAGGCTTATGCTGGGGCTGCACAAGTGATTCATGAAAGTGAATGAGAATCAAGAAAGGACCTACACTTGCATTTGCAAGGTGATCTCTTATTGTGTAAGTCATTCATATGCCATATGGAGTCCTTGGCCAAGGCAGTAGATCAAGACATCAAGAAAAGGGTTTCTTGGATTGAGATCAAATGGATATGAAATGCACTTAGCTTTAAGACCGGATTATTAGGGTTCTGATTATTCCCTTGCCCTAGATCTTGGTTGAGAGATAGTAAGTAGGAGGATTGTATCTCACATGATTCAATGACTTAAAGGTTCTGTCGAATCCGAACATTCCAATTCAGCTAGGGGTTAAACACCTGTTGCTAGACTATGGTCGTTTAATCTGTGGACTGATTAATTAATTAGTGAATTAATTAATTGGGGTCACTGCTAATTGAATTGAGAACCTAGAGGGTCACACACAACAACTTGGTTACATGAGTTGAGGCTTGAAAATGATTAAACGAGTTAATCGGACCAAGAGGGTTCCACACGTGTGAATTCACACGTGTGGATCACGTGAGTGACACGTGTCACTGTGACACGTGTCACACACGTGTATATATATATATATTATATATATATTAAATAATTAATTAGTTAATTATTTAATAGACTTTGGTTTAATTTTGAATTAAAAAGAAAGTCTAATTTTGGAGAAAATAATCTAGTTAATTAATTATGAATTAATTAATTAGATAAAATAAGTTATTTATTTTATAATAAATAAAGTATAAAATTATCCAAAAATAGTTTGGATATTTTTTTAAGCTCTCTTCAAAGTTGACTAGAATTAGAATTCAAAGTCAAGGTTGAAAATACTTGATCCTCAAGTAATAGGAGAGAGGGACCAAAATCCTAGCCCATAAAGGACTAGGAATTTCGGCACTCCCTTGCCTATATATAGGGGAGCTCGAGCTCCCCTTTAGAGCTAATAGACAATTCTTGGTTCATGTGTTGAACACCTTCCTTTCTCCAAGATTAAATTAAACCCTAGGTTAAGCCCAAACACTAACTAGAGAACTAGCATCCTTACTAGTTAGATTGTGATCAAGTTGGTGGACTTTCTCTAGAGACTTCAAGTTAGAAGTTTGAAGATTCGAGCTTTACCAAGGAGAGGGGATCAAGCCGCGTGAAGAGCGTTCTTGGGTGGCTTGAAACGCTTCAAGAAAGAATAAAAGAAAAGTAAGTTTTCTATCTTTACGAATTTGGTTACACGATTGCGAGTCCTAGATCCTTTTGTTGGGAAAAATTTTTAAATTCCGCTGCTTTCTGATTCGTGTTTTCCAACAATTAAATAGCGCAATTTATAGACAATTACGTCACATTATTATCACTGAAAAACTGGGGCGTTACACCACATCCCCCGCACTAAGACCAAACTCATATACAAATATAGTTTGTATACCAGTCCAATCCTAGTGTATGGAGACACGACACGGACCCTGGCTAGGTAGGACTAACCCTGTACCAACCATTCTTGCATCCAAACAGAATATATTCAAGAGTATAATCAAGAACGCGGAAGCTATGACATAATAAGACCGATAGAATATACAATATTCACAAGAGCAAGTATATCTACAAGAGAACAAGAGTATATGGCCTACACGGCCTAATAAAAATACATAACAAACGAAAACATGAGTGTGTAGTACATAAACCGTGTGACACGAGCTAGACATGAAATACAATAAGTAAAGCAATTTCTCGCCTAGCTACGCCTGCAAGGAAACCTGAGGGACAAAGAAAGGAGGGGTCAGTCTCTATAAGACAAAGTGAATGGCATAAATAAGATATATAAAGCGGGAAAGTCATTCGAGCCATAATTCCATGCAAGGGTTTCAAAAGAAGAGTAAAATATGTCTTTCAATGTATGGAATTACAACTTAACAAATTCATTTCAAGAAAATGATTCAGTGGCTCGGCGAGTGAGCTTTCTCCAACCTTACTCCTTTAGTGTACAAGATAAGTTATTAGGCGATCATGCAATTAATTAAGTGTCACTTTGTTACAGGATCAATTTCAGGTGCGCAATTACTCCTTTTTCCTCAGGGTTGGTGCTTCGGGTAGCTAGCCCATACCACCCAGTACAAGGTGATCAATGGGTACATGAATCCCATTGACGGGAATCCCTTCGGTCCACTAAACCTCCCGATGGACGTCCGGGCTGCTCCAAAATGGTGGGACTTATGCAAGAGATAGCCGTCAGCCCATGGTTTCCAGGTTCTCTAATTACACAAGCCCCTAGGCCCCAGGAAGTGCAAGTGTCTCATTAAAATGGGATAGGATCGGGTTCAAGGTACATTTAAAATCATTTGATCATTTTAAAGCAAGGTATTTATATATATATATATAATAGGTTTTGGCCAAAACATCACATAACCGGGTTGTAGGGAATTATACATTAATCAACTAATATTTCCTCACCTGTACCGAACAAAATGGGGACAAAGAAGACTCCTCGGACCCTACACAGCAGGCACGTCGCCCTCGTGAGAACTCTCTGGATAAGGAAACAAGATACGAGTGAGATCAACTCACTATGGACCAAGTATGACGCACGACAATGATAATTATATATATGCATGACATGTTTATAAGATCATATTATGCGCAAGTTCATATGGCACGAGTGTTCCACGTTGCATAATGAAGTCTTAATCATGACAAAGTCACGTAATTGAATCAAGGGATTAACGAAAATGATAAAAGTAATTAAAGTACGAAATAGGTTAATGATTATCATATAATTGATTAATTAAGTATGATGTTAATCACATAAACAAGGCTTGAGAATCATATAATGAAACTATGGAGAAATTACACAAACATCCCGTACTCAAACATTGAAACGGGTGAGTAACGGGGGTTACTCCCCTCAAGACAAAAGCTACGAACGCCCGTTAAGGGAGTCAGTAGACTTCTCCTCGGCTAGTAACGGGCGTCAGTGCCCCAATGAAGAAAATGGGTAACGAGCGTTACCTAGGTCCGTGGCTCAATCCTTCGCAGCAGCATGGAGGTAACGGGCGTTACCTCCCTCCAGTGTAAATGGGGTAATGGGCGTTAACCCATGCAGAGATGCATGCCCTGTTTCTTCTTGCCCTCGTAGCTCAACAACAACAACAACAAGCTTCCATGGCTTTTTCTTGATCAACCACAACCCTAACACATGCTAAACTCCAACCCAACCAAGGGATTCATCCAAATAACTCAAGGAAACATGTTTTAGGATCATATATCTCAATTTAACTTCAAATAATCTAAGGTTTCATGCATGAATTCAACAAAAGCTCTCATATAAAACCCCAAAGCATCAAGTAATCATACATGCCCCAAATTCCATGATCTCAAGTTATATATGCATGAAACTAACTCTAAATCATTGCAACACTTCAAAACATACCATGGAATTCATATTTAAAAGCCCTAGCATGTGTCCATGAATTCAAATATATGCTCATCTCATCATACCTTGAAGATGGAGAAAAATTAAGCTGAAGGGGAGGAAATGGCTTGAAGCTTGATTCCTTGAAGAGAAGTGGAGGAAAATCTTTGGCCCTTGCTTCCTTGTTGGGATCGATTGAAGGGGAGAAAAGATGGAAGAAATCTTGCTTTGTGTCTTGTTTTTAGGATGAACAAGATGAAAAAGGTGTATGTATAGCTGTGTGTGTATAGATATATCGATCCATATGGGTAGAAAAGAAAGAAATTGCACTTTGGACCTTATGAAATTCAAATGAATGCAATCAAGTATGAAATGTTATGTATGTGGCAAATTAGTCCTTATGAAATTATCAATTTAATCCCGAAAGTTTCCAAAAGTTACAATTAAGGACAATTAAGTAAAATTCTTACAATTATGAAATAATTGAACACTTAGTCATGCTCGAAGAATTAAAAGACATAATTCACGAAATAAATTCACGAAAGATATAATTTAAAAGCCTAAAAGAATTCACAAGTAATCAAATTGAAAGAATTAAATCACGCAATTAAATCAACGAGAGAATTAAATCAACCTAACTCTCAAAACTCTCACGCATGGCGCGCGTATCTGTACGGTCGAGAAATCGGGGTGTCACAACCTCCTCCCCTTAAAAGAATCTGGTCCCCAGATTCACTGCTCATTTGGAAACAACTCTGGAAGAAACTTCTTCATCTTATCCTCTATTTCCCAAGTGGCTTCCTCGGTCTTGTCACTTCTCCTGAAAACGTTAACCAAAGGAATACGTCGGTTTCTCAATTCTTGAAACTTCCGATCCAAAATCTTAATCGGCTTCTGGACAAAGGTTAAATCCGGTTCAACCTCAACTTCATCAAGGGGAAGGATCTCTGAATCATCGAGATAGTACTTCCTCAACTGAGACACATGGAAGACATTGTGAATCCCGGTGTGATTTGGCGGTAGGTCCAATTGGTAAGCAGCTTCTCCAACTTTCTTAAGAATCTCGAAAGGACCTAGATAACGAGGGTTCAACTTCCCTCCTTGGCCAATTCTTGCAAATCCCTTACGAGGAGATGCTCTCAAGAATACACGACACCAGCCTCAAACTCGATATTTCTTCTCTGGCGATCGGCATAACTTTTCTATCGATCTTGAGCATCTTTCATACGTTACCTTATCATCTGAACTGTATCTTCTGTGGCTGCTGAAAGCTTTGTCTTTCTAGCATCTCTTTGTACACCTTCTCGTTTTGACCATCTCCACTGTTCAAGATCAAAAAACAACGGTGATCGACATTTCCGGCCATACAAGATCTCATAAGGGGCGGCTTTAATCGAGGGTTGGTAACTGTTATTGTAAGCAAACTCGATCAGGTGCAAATGCTCATCCCACTTCGCCTCAAAGTCCAAAGCACAAGCCCTGGGCATATCTTCCAAATACTGAATCAACCGTTCTGACTGAGGATGAGAAGCCGTACTGAACTTGAGCTTGGTACCCAGTCTCTTCTGAAGCTCTTGCCACAACTTAGAAGTGAACCTCGAATCTCTATCAGAAATTATACTGAGAGGAGTACCATGAAGTCAGACTATCTCTCGACAATACTTATCTGCAAGTTTGCTTATCTTATCTGTCATCCAAACTGCAAGAAAATGTGCCGAGTTGGTTAACCGATCAACTATCACCGGAACACCATCAAGTCCACCCTTAGCTTTGGGCAACCCGGACACGAAATCCATGATAAGTTGTTCCCACTTCCATTGTAGGATAGGTAAAGGTTGTAATAAGCCTCCGGGCTTCTGATGTTCCTCCTTTACCATTTGACACGTCTTGCAATGTTTCACAAATTTTGCCACATCTTTCTTCAAATATCTCCACCAATAGAACTTCTTCAAGTCCCGATACATCTTTGTACCTCCAGGGTGGATAGAATAAGCTGATCGGTGAGCTTCTTCCAATATTACCCATTTCAATTCCTCGGGTACACAAACCCTTGTCTTGAATCTTAACAACCCTGTATCATCGAATCCAAATGGACACTCGGGATCATCACGAGCTTTCACTACCAACTTCTAAATCCCAGGATCTGTAGCTTGTGCATCGTACAATGTCTACCATAACTCGGGTTGTATCATGATATTAGCCACACGAGCCTTCTACACGGTAGGCTCGATACTCTCTCTCGAATCCACTTCCAAAGAAGATACGCTAGCCTTCCTGCTCAACGCATCCATGACCATATTAGCTTTGTGACACCAGAAGCGCAAGGTGCCACATCCCCTGCACTAACTAGAAAACAAAAGACTAACTAGCTAGGCGGGACTAACCCCAACCCAATTACCACAATGCATAATAAAATAAAGCAGAAGCATAATATGTCCATATATCAATACATTATCATCTTCAAAATACATAACATGTTATATAACCGGAAATAACGATACATATGCATCAAAATGGAAATGGACACGTGGTAGACCCCAAAACGACAGACTTGAATCGACACCAATCCCGCCTAGCACATAACCTGCAAAATCTTAAAAGTGGGGTGTCAATCTACAAAAGACTGAGTGAGGGGCATAGTATATATATAAGCGCAGATAACATACAAGCTGTAGCACCCGGAACGCCGAGATACCACACCCCCGCACCATAAGTCTAGCTCACACATGAAATGGGTAGTCCAGATATGAACCGGACTCATGGCGAACGGGTGACAGTAAAAAAACACGACACACTAGCTAGGCGGGACTAACCCTCAATTAAATACGATCATGCATAATCAATAAAACGGAAGCATAATATACATTCATGTCTTTAACATAATCCTTCCATCATTTACATAAATCCAATTCCAAAGATATCCAAATAGGTCATACTTAATACATAGGTACCAAGAGACATAACAATGCATATATGTATAAATAATGTACAACAAAATGAGGAAGACAAGTGTTAAACCCAAAGAACAAAAGACCTGACTCGATCCCGCCTAGCATGCAACCCTTGAAAACCTGAAAAGTGTGAGGTGGTAGTCAACCAAAGACTGAGTGAGGGGTATAGATAAATATATGCGCACATACATGCAAGTTATAATCTCGGGTAATAATTTTGGAAAATAACAATACAATTTAGTAAAATAAGAGATACTATCGCCCGAGATTACAACTAATTCAATTTATCAATTTAATCAATTCAATACAATCAATTCGTGGCCCGGCGAGTGAGGGCAAATCTCCAACCTTACTCCGGCAGTGAACATTACCAATATTTAGATTATCAATGATTAAGTGAGCATGCAAGTTATTACAGTGCATAATAAGCAATTTTCGTCCATCCTTCTTCCTCCGGTGATGGTGGGATTGTAAGGCCCCACCACCCAATAACGACGAGCATAGGGTTCATGAGTCCCTATGCCCGGGACTCCTTCCCCCACTAATCTCCTAGTGGGTTCAGGGGGCATCCCAAAGTTGTGTGGGTAGTGCAAGAGTTACCCGTCAGCCCTTGCTTTCTCAGTTGGCTCAATACACTACCCTCGGGCCCAAGTGAACATGCTTTACTCGCCAAAACAATCAATCAGTCTGTTCGATCGGTGAAACCAGTGAAAAATCAATAGAGTTTGGAAAACTATAGATATATAGATACATTTTGGCTTAAAACGTCACATAGGGTTATATGGGTTCCATATATCTAGAAATTAAACCTCACTTGACGAACGACGGAACAAAACAAGGATAAAAGAAAGCGTGTACTCGATCAATGATCTCTACCCTGGAGAAAAACTGGACAAGAAAGGAAATAGTGGAAACTCGTGAGACGAGACTCAATATGAGACCAAGTATGACGCACGACAATCCTCATGTACATAAATAAAACAAATAATCAATTGACACTTAGAATGTATGAACACCAATTAACACCTAAGAGGTGAAATTAATATCAAGAAATCATGTATTCATATCATTCAATTATTTCAAGTTCAATTCATATAAGGCATGGAATCACACAATCACGATTGAGCAATTAAGTACCAAGAAGTGTCAAGTAGGAGCATACTTATCAAGTAATCAGGTATATATATCATATAAATCACATATGGGAGCCGATAGAGTGAAACAAATGCAATAAGAAAGGTTTTGGTGAAGTTTGGTAAAAACGGACAATTTTGGGAAACATACATGCTGAGGGAAAACTGGAATATCTTGAGATATAGAAGTTGGAATTGAGTTTTTCTTATTGGGTATGAAACTAGACACAAATACCTTTCCGAGGATATATGGCTCGTTTTCTAGTTCAAAGTGAGGAGAAAATGGCGCAAGCTTGAAGTTGGATGAGTGCAGTTTGTCTGGAAAATAGCGACATCTAAAAGAATGGATTATATCTCACAACATAGAAAAGATATTAAGGTGATTCAAATTGGATGTGGTTCTAGACCTCAATAGGTTTCCAACGGTTAAAATATCAGGTCAATCGAAGTTCGTATGAGAGAGAAACGCCCTTTGAAAAATGACCTGAAAGCAGAAACGGCAGTTTGGAAGCTATCGGGTGTGACAGACACTGCCCAAACGGGCGTTTGGTGCTATAACTGAAATCCCAAACGGGCGTTTGGAAACATTCTGGGCAAAAAACAGGGGGAAAACAGGGGATGGGTACGGGAATTGGCTCCCAAGCCTTCCCAACACAAAACCAAGACAAGAATCAACTTAAAACTATCATATATCATGCATATAACTCATATATATCAATTAGGCATCAAGTAATCCATGAAACATGCACCAAATCATCAAGAATTAATCATGAAAACCCTATATATATTCATGCTTCCAATCTCCAATTTAAACTCAAGAAATCACGCAAGCTTCAAGTATAAAGGTCCTAAACATGCTTCTAAACTCATATATTCAAGCAATCCCACCAAGATCATCAACCCTACCCAAGCATGGATCAAGAAATTCATATACTTTCATACTATACCTTGAAATGGAAAATATAATGGATGATACGAAGGGATGATGATTATGATGCCTCAAACTCATGCAATTCCTCCTTGAAATTAACTTGGAATGATGAAATCTCCTCCTTCTCTTCCATGGTGTAAAAATCGGTATTTAGTGTGTGAGTATGTGTGGGAAATTTGATGAAATGAAATAAAATGGAATGAGAGAGAGATGAATGAGATATTTATCAAATTCTTCCAACTATATGCATTACTCAACACATTTTGCATTTAAGTCCATGGAATATTTGAGTGCATGCAATCAAGTTTCATTCCATAACATATAATTAATTAAGTCCAAAGAATTTATGCAATTAAGTCCACCAATTTTCAAGAAGTGATCAAATAAGGTCATATATGAACAATTAGTCACATTATCAATTAATTCATATAAATGCATGAGAATATATTGCATATAATGTTATGAACTATTAATATAATGAAGCATAACATATGAGTGAAAATCGGGGCGTTACAATTCTCTCCCCCTTAAAAGGACCTGGTCCCCAGGTCCATTGCCGAGTTTTAAAATGATGCACAAGCAATAAGAGAGCCCCGTCTCTCAAACAAGAAATGAAAGAACCCTGTCTTTCAACAAGAAATGAGAGAACCCCATCTCTCAACAAGAAATGAGAGAACCCCGTCTCTCAAACAAGAAATGAAAGAATCCCGTCTTTCAACAAGAAATGAGAGAACCCCGTCTCTCAACAAGAAATGAGAGAACCCCGTCTCTCATACACACAGACGAAAGCAATTCAAGGGAACAAATTGTAGAAACATTCACATAAATGTCACATAGGCCAAGTACCATCACGTTAATCACATATTTCTCATGTATATATAACCAGTTACAACTAACAAGAAAGTAAGTACAACAACAATAAAATCCATGATGCACGTCATATGCATGATTAGATGTACCGTTCATCGTTGGTTGGAATTCTTTCATTAGATTGATCCAATTTGATACTTGATTCTTTGTTGGAGATTTGTATAACCATAGCGCCCTACCTTGACATTTCCTGATGTATTCGACACTTTGATAATCATTAGGACTCTATTCCACGATCTATCTTCTGAACACAATATCATGCCCCGAGATGTCCGATGTAGATACAGATATTTTATGATTACTCAGTCTTTCACCCTCGATCAAATCCTTTCCAACACCACCATTCGGAAGTTTAATTCCTGAATGTGTGATTTTCTCCCTAAATCCTACACTTCCAACACCTAATGAAACGAAATCTCACTTCTATCCCAATATTCTCATGATCAATTCTTGATATTTTTCGAGACATGGAACTTGTTCATGAAATAATATCCTTGCAACCTTAGACGATTGAGTTTGTACGCTCCCGAAATAGGAACTAACGGCGTTGATCTTGTAACCGAAGTTGCTCTCAATTATCTTTCACCTCATCCTATAAAGTTAATTTCGAAGCTTTCCTTGAATTCATAATTATATCCCTTGTTTCCATTTCTAAGAACTCCCATTGTTTGTGACTCTTGAAATTGTATTGCTCCTAATGAGATAGCCCACTTAAGAAAAATTCCCAATTCCAACTAATCCCAATCGACTCTCCCCCTTAAGAATTTCCATTCTTATTCGTTGAGCTCGTGGCACCAGTTCCTAATTTGAAGAATCTCAATTCTTTCTATTGCTTCCTAGGTACAGATGATTTTATCCACGCCACTTGGCCGAAACTTTTCTCACTTTACTTTTGAAACGACTGGTAGGAATAAACCCACTTCTACCTATCCAACTCCCGATTACTTTTCCGGGCCTCTTAATTGCTCTTCCTTTTTCTGATCCAACTTTACAACCCAATTATTTTCCTTCTCATACTTCAATTATGTCTCGGGTGGAGTAATACTTGATAAACGAAATGGGAGAGCTCCTAACAAGTAAACACTTAACAATGCATGTCGAATTAGCATGGCAATACACGTATCACACTTATAAGTAGTCAAAGATGCATCACATAAATGAAGGAATTTAAATAATTTCAAACAACATATGATGCACGTGTCATGATGCGTTGAACCTGTCACCATAGTTGCATCCTTTAGCTTAGGACTTGTTCCTTGTTTGTTGAATTACAAGCTTGCCTTGAATTTGTTGATCATTTGTTGGTACCCACGATCTTCTAAATCTTTAGAATTCTCTGACATCAACTTGTAGCTCTCCATGGCTCGAAAGTAGAACTTCTTGAAAATATTTCTTTCCCAAGTATCAATCTTTAACCATTGCCCGAATCTTCACCATAAGTATCTCCTTGATCAAAGTTTCCTTGTACCAACTTACATAACTTGCGAATCCCAAATTGTGCTTCTTGAATTCAAATTCCTCTACAACTATGAAGTCAATGTCTTAAATTTTCTCGAATAAATAAATTTCCAAATGGTATCCTAGTCTTCACCATAATTATTACTTTAGTTGAAGCCTCCTTGCTTTATAGAAACCTTAACCCTAAGACATCTCCGACACTTTCTTCATTCTTCTCTTAAATAAATGGTCCTACGAAATCCGAATGAAATAACATAATCTTATCAAGTATCCGCCAACTTCCATTGAAATTGTCAGGTACTCTCCCGATTGTTTCTTCTATTCCCAATCTCATAACTCGAAGCATAGCTCCGTTTAAAAAAAAACAACAACTCCCGAATTCTTACTCCAACTTGAATCGCTGGAGCTGCTTTCTTCCCAACTTAATTCTTCTATTCCGGATCTTACCACTTGAATCGTAACCCGATTAGAACAATCCATGACTCTTGAATTCTTGGGTGAAGTTCCCCGGTGCATTCCTTACTAGAGAAAGGAGTTTGAGATAATTTGAGGTTGTCGTAGAAATTGGCCGTGGTTTGATATAATTTTCATAACCTATAACTCAAAAATAATTCAAAGCTAAATGCATGCGGTTAGTATATGCTTATGTTACATAATTGACACCAAAGACATGGATTTCGTAGAACCCGAGCGCAAGGTACCACATTCCCCGCACCAAGACCCGACCCGAATATGAAATAGACGATCCATACTCGAGCTAAGTCACGGTGAACGGGGACCTACACACACTCTATGCTAGGCGGGACTAACCCTTAAACCAAAAAAATCAGAATAAACATTAAAGCGGAAGCAAAATCTGAACATATATCGTACATATATCATGAGCATCAAAGTTCCAAGAATAACCATATACATCGTCCAACACCATCAAGTCTCAAAACATGTACGCTCCATTAATAATCATATACAACGATCAAAAGTGCAATATGCAAGTGTAAGACCAAATACAAGAGCTAGAAGCGAATGTAAGACCTATGACTCGAAAGCCCGCCTAGCTCCCTTGACACCTGCACAACACAACTGAAAACCAAACGGGTTCAGTCCAAAAGGGACTGGTGGGTATAAAACAGGGCATAAATATAATATACAACGGTAATTAAACATTCACATGCAAGCTGTAATCCCAAGTGAGGTTTTTAAAGAGTTTCCCAAGTGGGTGAATAGAAATCATCAAAAGGGATTATAACGATTCATTAACATTAGGTCATTATTGGTCCGGCGAGTGGGCGTGCATTATCTCCAACCAACACCTCATGTAATTCATTAAAAATTCATTCATTCATTCTGTTCATGCATATCATTCTTTCTTTCGTGCACATTCAATAACATTTACACCTTCTTCCTCCGGGTTGGTGGAGAGTTTGCAAGGCCCATCCACCCCTTCATTGACCAAAAGGGGAACATGACTCCCCAGATGGCACTCAGCGTCCATTCCTCGCTAACTCCTAACGAGGTCCGGTTACACGTTGTAACATCCCGCTACTTTGGCATTTCCAGGTACACGTCATGAGAGAGTTTAATTTCGTGATTTATGTAATTCGTATGCCTTAAATGTCAACGTGTAATTTATTTAAGTTTATGCGCCTTAGATATAATTAATTGTTTAGGCTCGAATGCTCAATACTTGAAGTTTAGGGACCTAATTAATTAGGGTGCTTTGGCCTTCGTGTCAATCTTGAGCTCGGGAATTCGAATTCGAATTTCGACCCCTGCATTGAGTTCGTTTCGACGATTCGGATTCGATGAAATTAACTTTATATTTTCAAAGCCATTTGTTAGCCCTATCATTTTAAAATCCGATTCGTTTGGATCGGATATCCTTTGATCCTACCCATTTTGTTAACCCAACCCGTTTCTTGGCCCTAAAAGGAACCGGACCCTCTTTTCTTACCCATTTTGATCGGTTCAAGCAAGGAGAGAGGGAGAGGAAGAGAAGAGAAGAAGAAGAAAGCCAACCCTTTTCGAGCTTAAGAACCCCGACCCCCGTCCGTCCAATCAACGATCCAAGGTAAGCAATGTGACCCTCTCCTTACGTGTTTCGATTCTACCGATTGAATCTTGCTTTATTGCCGTAATTCTTGAGTTTGGGGATAGTGTTGAATAGTATAGGTTTCGTGTTTTGGGTGTTTAGACTCGTTTCGAACCCCGATTTATGTTCTAATGTGATATATATATGTGATATATCTTGAATTTGTGTGTTTTTGGTGTATTATGTGATTGGAATGTGGTTTGGGGTGGTTTGGGAACCACCCCCGTCGACCCCTTGCTTTCCTGCTCTTTTTTTTCGGAGAAGACGACCCAACACGGCCGTGTCAGCCCCTAGTTCATTTCCGACACGGCCGTGTCAAGCCCTCGACTTTGAATTTTTTTTTACTCGGACACGGCCGTGTCAGCTTCTAGGCCAATTTTGACACGGCCGTGCTGACCTTGTTTGAACTCCAATTTGCCTGATTTTTGAACCTACGGAAACCTCTTGAACTCTAGAACATCCTCCAATTGGAATAACCTAAAAATTAGTTCTAGATTATGAGATATAATCGTTTGAAATTTGTGTCGCCATCCCGCCGAAATTCTGCTTTCGGCCAACTTCAAACGTACGCCATTTTCGGATCGCTTTGAACCACGTTTTGAGCCACCTACCATTTTAAAGATATTTGTGTCTAGTTTCAGTTTCAAGAAACAAAACTCAATTCCCATTTTTCAAACTCAAGTTATAACCGTTTTACTACAGCTTGTCCATTTCGGAATAATTTCTAGTTTTTGCCGGTTTTGTTCGGAACCATCTCTTATGCTTTCTTTCCGCTTTTCTTGGACCTTTCCACCTCCGAACTCATTCCTAACTTGTTTTATCTTGTGTATGTGTATATACTTGTTGCTATATGTGTTTTATGTTGCTTATTTAATATGAATTATTTGCACGAAGCATCAATGCACCTTGTTATGTATCTCCGCCTTGTAATATAAATTGTTTGTGTGCATGAATGTGTTATATGATTATAAATGAATATGTTGAGCTATGTATTGTCTTGGTTTGCAAGTAATTGATTCGAATATTTGTTATGCCTACTTGATTGCATCCCTTATATGCATGAACATACGCCGTGCATCTATGTGGTTCATTCTTGAGTCTAAGTCTTGTCTTTTGCCTTCAGTTTGTCCAGGTGCACCCGGGGTGGTATTTTTATTCGTCAGTTGATTCCGGGGTGAATCAAGTGCTTTGTCTTCGGCTTCGTTTGGTTCGAGGTGAGGTTAGGATATAGTTATACCCTAATGAAATGTGCCGGTTTTCGAATGCATGCAACTTATAAGCCTTTATGTATACGTAGATATGTGTAAGATGCGTATTTTGTTGGCTTTGCAATAAGTTTGAAAGTATGAAGTTATGTATAAGCCTATGTAAGCTTAGCTTTGGTTTTGTTATGATTTTGAGGTCAGTCTGCGTGATATGTACGTACGATAGCTAAGTACGATATGCATGAAATATGTCTGTCTGTCTGTAGCGGGTTAAGCTTCCGATTTCCGTGATATGTGTATGTGTGGGGCCCCAAATTTTGTGTATGGGATGTACCGGAACCCACCTGAGCGTAGGTTGGGGGATGGAGTCCGAGGGTTTGGGCAGCATTGAGCACTCCCCTCTTCCGCTTCTGGATGGCTAGGGTGGCGCAACCCTTCCATCACACCTACCTGGTATGTTTTATTTTGTTCTGTTTTGGTTAGTCTGTCTATGTGCTCGTACCCGCCGAGTTTCGTTATGTCTGTCGGTTATAAGTTCGTGAAACGGGGGTAGATTCTCAAATTAAGATAAAATTTGATATACTTTTAACCTAATAAAACATGTTTGGATATGTGTGCTTCGTCTGCATGTTTTGAATGTACGCATTAAATAAGTTAAGTTTCGTTTGTTCTGCTTTGCTAAATCACCCTATATATATATTATCACGGGCAAATGTTTTGGCGTGCAAAAACTACTCCAGGCTTCATGAACATCTTCTTTTTACGTGCTTTGCTATGTATATTATGTATAGCGTGCGTGTGTTAACCCCTCGCTCAGTCAAGTGTGACTGACCCCTCCCTCTTTATGTTTTAGTTCTGCAAGTTTGCTTTGGAGTTCGAGCTAGGTGGTGTGAGTCTCTTGGAGTCGAGTCTTGTATTAGTTGAGTCTTTGCATTTGCATTTTGAATCCAGTTTTAGTTTTGTGTTATTAACCTATAAACGAATATGTTTAAATGTGATTTGTTCATTTATGATTTGAAATCGGGACAGGTTAGGACAGGTGTTCGGATTAGATGAACCCGTTTTGATTATATGATTATTCGGGACAGGTTAGGACAGGTACTCGGATTAGGTGAACCCGTTTGTATTGATGATTTATGTTATGATTTAAATTTCGGGATTAGGAATTATGCTAGATTGAACCCGTCAACTGTTTGCATGATTTGAATTTTTGTTTGGCATGATCACGCTTCCATATATTTGTTAAGTATTATATGTGCAGGGTCTACGTCCCGCCTAGCTCAGGGTTTGAGTTTGTTTTGTTTGTCACCGTTCACTATGGTTTGGCACGTGTGCGGAGTCCTTGTTTCGATACATGTGTTGAGCTATAGTGCGGGGGTGTGGTGCCCATCGTTGGGGCGCTACAGCCGTTCTTTGGTGGGACTAGTGTGAGGGATCATCGTCAGCCCTTGCCTCCTCGGGTCACCACTCACACCAAGTCCCTGGGCCCCATTCAGTGCATTCATTCATTCATTCATTCCTCGCCAAAACATTAGGTAGGATCATGAAATAAGGGCTTTACGTTGAAAACATTTACTCTTTAAAACGACTCTATATACATATATAAATTTTGGTCGAAAGCTTTTCACATTGAAGGTATATAAGGTCATTTATCTAATTAGAAGAGAAACCCACCTTAAACGGCAAAAGGAGAACACAAGAGCCTCACAGACCGGCCTCCTCTCCAACGTAATCAAAATCTGTGCAAGAGAGGTGAAGTGAGACTCAATATGACCAAATAAGACGCTCGGCAATGAAATGATTATGATATGAGTACATATAAAAGATAAGATTATGTTATGAAAATGTTCATGTGAACTATTAAGGAATTTAAATCATATAATCAAGTCATTCAATCATTCGTTCACTTTCATTCAAATTCATAAATTCACATTTCCAAACAATTTAATCAAAGGATTCAAACATGAGCATAGTACTTATTAAATCACATTTACAATAAGAAAATAAACAATTAAATACATTCAATTTAAAATCGAAAATTTAAATAAAACATGAAATAGGTAACAATTAAATTCTATAATTCAATTAAATCAAATAACATTTAATATTTAATAAATATATATAAATATATAATAAATATATATATATATATATATATATATATATATATACAATGTATGCATGCAACGTACACGATATGCATGAAATATGCATGAAATTTTCATGCATCTAAACACATGTATGCAATTAATTTCATGCAACAAAACACATGCATGCAATGAATTTCATGCAACTCCATGCATTCAACATTTCATGCATGAAACAAATGTGTAAAAATACATATATATATAACGTATGCTTTGAATTCAGGAGAGTGACACCCCCATGTCACCAACATAGAACAAACCGAGACACCCCCGTGTCTCGGTACAGAAACATCAGACCATATATGCACCCCCGTTTCATGCTTAAAAGGAAAAGATTGACACCCCCGTGACAAGAACGCAGCAGCTCAACATAATCCCCTGTTTTTTTACAGCAACAGACGCAACAAGAAGGCAGCAACCAAAGCATGAAATGCAGCAATAAGAAGGCATGAAATGCAGCACAAAATAGCTCTAACAAGCCACTAAAACTGACAGCAAAAGCAAGGCAGAAACGCAGCAGCTTCAGCAACAAAATTCCAATTCAAAACAGGGCAAAACCCGCGAAAAACAGGGCACGAATGATCTCCATTAATCCCAACACGTTCATGTAAGTTAGGCTATCAAATGTGAAGCAAAACAACACCAATATGACATATAACTCAGTTCCAAAAGAGCTCAAGCATGAAGAGAAGGCATACGTGGCCAATCATAAAAATTTTCTCAATGTGCCATAAATGATTTCTCATAAATACATCAACCACCATGAAATCAATGATCATAAATGAGAAGAGGATGTCAAAACAATCATTTTCAAGCTTGGAATCGCTCAAATCCATCAAGAAACGAATGAGATCATCAAAATTTGCTCTAAACCTATTATTTCAAACTCAGCCAAAAACCTCATGAAACCATGCTCAAAATTGGGGATGACAGGATGAAAATGACCAGAAATGAACATATATTACAACCCTAAGCTTACCTTGTTGATTGGATGAGATTTGAGCTCCAAAATCTCCTAGGCACAAGGGTTACCGGAATGACTGGAATTTCAGTGACTTTGGCTGAGATTTGTGGTTTGCGTGAGGGTTGGTTCGGTTAGGTCATGGTATATCAGGTTAGGTGGTTGAGTTAGGGTTTCATAGCATCAAACCATTTTAATTTGGTCAATGTTTGAATGAGTTATGGCCATTTTAGTGCAGCAAGGTCAGTTTGGTCGCCGTTTCGTTTTTCGGTTGGATTTCGGAGGTTCAAGTGATGTTAGAAAAATTTAAGGCTAAGTTCACTAAACTTGAATTTTCGTTACGAGTTCAGCGGAGTTGACGGAACTCGAATCCGAGTTCCCGAGCTCAAGATATTAAATACGGAACCAAGGCTGCGCTAATTGCTCGTTAGCCCCCGACTTGGATTCCAAAATTAAAATAAATCCGAAACACATGTAAATGAACTCGAAGATACGAAACGAACATATATTCATATACAAGGCACGTATAAATCCAACATATTAAATTTGCACGAAATTTCGGTATCAATCCATATAGAAACGAAGCACGTAAATGTCACTCGTACGCAATGTAACAATAAAATTCATAATATTTCCAAATAAATACAAAACTTTAAAATTCATATTTAATTTATAATTGTAGTGCACGTATTAATATATATACTATAATTTAAAAGTGCACAATTAGAATATAAAATGAACAAATTTATTTAATTAAATGTCACCGGCACGATTTAAAAATAATTACAATTAAAGTGTACAAATTAAATTATGTTTTGGTATTGATAAAGTTAAAATATAATTAATTAACACTTAAATATAAAATTAAATATATAGAATTAAAAAATATATAAAACACTTATAAACAATTAATCACATAATTAAATAATTTAATTGCGCAATTCAAAAGCACATACGACATATTAGGACAAGTGAAAAACCGAGCGTTACAATCTCTCCCCCTTAAAAAGAATCCGTCCTCGGATTCACTGCACGCCTAAAACAACCAATGAGAGATTCCCCGTCTCTCACAAGCAACAAAGAGAGAGCCCCATCTCTCGAGCAGCAATGAGAGAACCCCGTCTCTCTAACGACAATGAGAGAATCCCGTCTCTCGCAAGCAAAGAGAGCACCCCGTCTCTCGAAAAAAAATAAGAGCATCCCCATCTCTTACAAACAACGAGAGCACCCCGTCTCTCAAAAAAAAAAAGAGCATCCCCGTCTCTTACAAACAACGAGAGCACCCCGTCTCTCAAACAAAAATAAGAGCATCCCCGTCTCTTACAAACAACGAGAGCACCCCGTCTCTCAAACAAAAATAAGAGCAAGGAAGTCTCCAATATTCCCAAGCTACACACGCGAAACCATAATTAAAATCATGTAAGACACCCCAAAGCAAGTAACAGACATCGTCCACGTTGGTTATCAATTACTCCAAGCAATTTAACATGATAAGAAATCAAAGCACGTAATATAAAAATTATTTAAGTTAAATTTGCATGGATGCATGTATCATGGATGCTATAAGTACCGTTCACCGTAGTTGCGAAATTTAGAATTGTGAGTTGTCGTTGTCCAGTGTATGATCTGTCCTGAAGATAAACTTAGCGCTCAGCTTGTCTTTAACCTCTTCAGGGTACCCCGGTGAAGCAATTGATGAATCCTTTAAGGATTATACTCTTGGATCCCTTCTGACTTGTACTGTTTCCAGTCTTCACCATTTCCCATAATCATCGTTCGACCAACCAATTCTTTTTAATTGACCGAGAATGACCTCCCCGAATACCTTTAAATCGTCTATCCCGAACTCAGGTCCATTGTTATTACCTTTACCATATCGAAGTCTAACATATCCCCGAGGATAACCACTCTAGACAACCTTGATGATTCAATCCCGACCTTAAGATGTTTATTCTTATGGTCTCTCTCAACACAAATCCTTTCCCATCTTCCGTTCCTATGACCCGTTCATTCCCTTTGACCCCCTGAAGGTTATATTCGATAATTAGTCCCATATTTCTTCAATCGAAGATAGAAGGTTCTTGACGATTCTTGAAGTTTGATATCAATCCTCCAATTATTATCCTTTTCTATCTGGTCCCTTCTTAAGTTTCCTCCTGGATTACCATTGATATAACCAATAACTCAATAATATTGTCTTGGACCCCTTTGTACTTCATTGAATTAATCTTGATTGACACCATCCCATTATATGATAACTTGATTCGATTTTCTTTTGTTAATTCTGACTTAGGAGTTCATAGAAACTAGCTTATAATTCCATCACCTCCAGATCAGAATTCCATACGTAGAAATGTTCAATGAACCATTTCGCTTATATCCCGTAAAATCTCCACCCGAATTTAGCAACGTAGCTTCTCTCTTAACAGCTTAACCATTACAGCCATCGTATTCATTTCTAGTCACCACCATTAGGACTTCCAGATCCTCCTTAATTTGCATCCCCTCTCCTTGGTAAAGCTCGAATCTTCACACTTCTAACTTGAAGCTCTCTAGAGATAGTCCACCAACTTGATCACAATCTAACTACTAAGGATGCTAGTTCTCTAGTTAGTGTTTAGGCTTAACCTAGGGTTTCGTTTATCTTGGAGAAAGGATGGTGTTCAACACATGAACCAAAAGAATTGCCAATTAGCTCCATAAGGAGCTCGAGCTCTCCTATTTATATAGAGGGGAGTGCCGAAATTCTTAGTCCTTATGGACTAAGGATTTGGTCCCTCTCTCTCCTATTACTTGATCATCAAGTATTTTCCAACTTTGACTTTGAATTCTAATTCAAATCAACTTTCAAGAGAGCTAAAAATATCCAAACTAATTTTGGATAATTTTATACTTTATTTATTTTAAATAAATAACTTATTTTATCTAATTAATTAATTCATAATTAATTAACTAGATTATTTTCTCCAAAATAAGACTTTCTTTTTAATTCAAAATTAAACCAAAGTCTATTAAATAATTAACAAATTAATTATTTAATCACCAAATAATTATTCACGCACATGCACACGTGTCCATGAAGGACACGTGTCACGCACGTGAGCCACACATGTGATTTCACACGTGTGGAACCCTTTGGCCCGATTAACTCGTTTAATCATTTTAAAGCCTCAACTCATGTAACCAAGTTGTTGTGTGTGACCCTCTAGGTTCTCAATTCAATTAGCAGTGACCCTAATTAATTAATTCACTAATTAATTAATCAGTCCACAGATTAAACGACCATAGTCTAGCAACAGGTGTTTAACCCCTTGCTGAATTGGAATGTTCGGATTTGACAGAACCTTTAAGTCATTGATTCATGTGAGATACAATCCTCCTACTTACTATCTCTCAACCAAGATCTAGGGCAAGGGAATAATCAGAACCCTAATAATCCGGTCTTAAAGCTAAGTTCATTTCATATCCATTTGATCTCAATCCAAGAAACCCTTTTCTTGATGTCTTGATCTACTGCCTTGGCCAAGGACTCCATATGGCATATGAATGACTTACACAATAAGAGATCACCTTACAAATGCAAGTGTAGGTCCTTTCTTGATTCTCATTCACTTTCATGAATCACTTGTGCAGCCCCAGCATAAGCCTTGAATCAGTTGTCTAAGGCGACACCCTTTAAAGCTTATACCTAAGACTACAGAGTTAACTCATAAAGTGACAAGGAACCTCAAGTCTTAAGGATCAATTAATCACATCAATGACTCGTGAGATATTTCCTAATCTGGAAGTTTCCATTTCCTGAAATAGAAACTTCCTTTCCCATTTAGGAATCTTCTCACACGGGGCACCTCAGTGAACTTACTTATTAAAGTAAGCACCCTCATGTATCACGCACGTATCAACTATACACTTTGCACCTCCATGAAACAAGCTGGTCCTTCTTAAGGGCGTGATCCCACAAGCAAGCCTTAGAGGAGTCAGGTTGACACTCCCACTGTCTGTAGGACTCATCGGCTTGGAGTATTTTACTAATCATGACTTATGTGATATAGGGATTGTAACGCCCCCTCCCGTACCAGAACAAGAGGAGAGCGGCATCTCAACCCCCGCACTGAAGCACCTCTCAAGTAATGGTGTGAGCCATCACTCAAGAAATACTCCAGCGAACGGCTGTTTATCAGAATTATACATGTACAATGATGTGGCTATGCAGCGGAAAATCAGAGTATTTTAAAACTTTTCAAAACATGTGCGTGATGGCATGTAACAAGCAAGAACATATCGATCGTGTAAGAGAGACTCGGCATATCAGAACATGTAACAGATTCACATATAAGTACCGATATAGCAGAGTTCAATGTATCGGTAAAAGAGTAGCAGAAAGAGTATAACAAAGATACTAAAGTATTCAGAAACATATACAGAAACATAAAGTGATGCAGCCATAAAACATATGCAGGACACAAAAGGAAGTAATACTAAGTCCTGACTGAGACAAAAATGACAATCTAGAGCTTCAAGATACCTCTAGACTGCGGCTGCAAGACCTGAAACCACGAGGCAAGAAAACGGGAGAGGTATTAGTCAAAAGGACTAAGTGAGGGAATACCTTAAAGGAAGTACTGAGTAATAAAGAACTTGAAGTAAAGTTTAGAACTGTCAATTGCAATGCTTTAAAGAAGAACTTGAAACAAGTTCAGTTGATAAAACTCTTTTGAACGCAATGTTGTAAAAGTATGCACGTTTTAAAACATTTTCATGAATGCTATCACACGCGCATACATATGCTATCGATGGTTCATAGTTCTTTCATAAAACGGGATAAGGGTAAAGTGAACTTTTCCAGATATGAACCATCCTTTATGAAACAGAATTTTGCCCGCAAGCTAGGCTCCTCCATCCTTACTCCAGAAAACATGATTTGGTAGAGCATCAGACCAGGGTCAACAACAATTCCACGTATAGTAGAGTATCGGACCAAGATCAGCAATAACCCCACATAAAGTAGAGCATTGGACCAAGGTCAACAACAACTCCGCACACAGTAGACTATTGGACCAAGGTCAACAACAACTCTTACCAACACATACAAACATGCACAATCCTCCACCGGTTGTCACTTCGGGGTAGCTAGCCCTAGGCGACCTGTAAACATGTAATGGGAACAGATTTGCTGTCCGTTCCCAGACAGATTGTCCTGACTTAACAAACCTCCTGTTAAAAGTCGGTGTCAATTGTCTAAGTGTGGCGGCCGGTATTGGTGATGTTGTTGGCGCTCACCTCCCGAGCATCACCTCCACACATAACCGCCGGGCCCAAACTGTAAACTGTATGCTTGCATTTAAGATTAGCAGTGACCAGAGTACAACTCCAGTATGCTAACTATAACATGTGAAACTGTAACTGTAACATATGATGCTGTCTGTAAAACATATGATTCTGTCTGTAAACATGTGATTCTGTCTGTAAACTGTTCTTTGAAAACATACGCAGAACATGTAACTGTCTTTGAACAAGAATGCAGAACTTTGGAAAACATGTGCTGTTGATCAAGGTATACTATTAAAGTATGAATGATCCTTTCAAAAGAATGTCCCGATAAAAGGGATAGTTCAAAATGAGGTTTAGCTTTGAATTTCAAAACATATGATACGATAGTATAATCGTGGTTCCAGTTGGAAAACATTTATAACTTCACCTCACCTAATAGTAACAAAAGGTAGGTAGACAGATTATGCGGTGCCCTGGGGATCCCAGTGCTCAACTTTAACTCCTATAGGTGGTGTACTTAGAGTGAGCTTAAGAATTAAGACCCACTACTAACCATGATGCATATGAAATGCACGAAACAATGAACAAGGATCATATAAAGAACATGTAACACAAGAGAGTAATACCATTTAAGGTATTCAAGAAAGGTAACACACAAAGGAATACGTTAAAGTGAGTTACTCTTAACGTGAGACTATGATCTTACTATAACCGAGTATGCTTTAGTCAAATTATGAATCCTATCGCAAACCTTAGGTTAAGAAACAAGTCCACGAAAGAAAACACATTTTGAAAACACATTTTAGACCCTGGATATGGAAACCCTAGGTGCAAATGTGTATTAGGAAAGCACAAGTTTTATTTCATTTTTACTATTCAAAATTACTATTCATGATTACTATTCACAGGTTACTATTCACATGTCGGGTCAAAGGGTCCAGTCAAACCCTTACTATACACGCACACCCACACACACGGTACACACACACACCATGCACGAACACACACACACACGGCATGAACACACACACCCTAATTAAATTATGATCTTGATTGTAACCTATAGTTTCAAGTTGAAGTTAATATAATCAAGTGTGATCTAGGTTAAAGGTATAACCTATGGTTAAGAGATCCAATTAAGGCATAAGATCAAGTTATGAAACACTACTCTATCTTAGGTTATAACATGTGACACTATTAAAGTGTATAACATATGATCAAGGCACTAATCCATTAATCCATATCATATCATAAGCTCAATTCATAATTCAAGAATCATATAACAATGTAACAACATGTCTCAACATATATCATATCAACCTTTAGGCATGTAACATGTAACAATTTAATTCAATACCAACATGTAACAAGTTGTGACATAATTAATTGTAAATCACTATTCCAATAGCTAGCATGCATGAATATAATTCAAATTCCATAATCATGCATCAATTCTCATAATATAACAATCATATCACATGATCATAGCATATACTAGAGTAATTCATAACATATTCAAGCATATACTAAACAATTAAAACATATAAACAACTATCAAAACCTATCATGAAAACTATACAATAAATGCATAAAATAAAATCCTATATGGCTTAGGGAAGACCCTAAGACCCAACCTAAACATAATATAAACATACCATAACATAAAAACATAAACTAACTAAACATAACATAAAACAAAACAAACTAACCTAGCTAAGGGAGGGGAAGAGGGAGAGAAGAAAGGGTGTTGTTAACACAACATTGAGCAAGGAATGAAATGCCATGAGAGGGGTATTTATAGTTGAAGAGAAGCCCCTCACCTTGGAAATAAAATGTGGAGAAGGGTATGAGAGCAAAATGGAATAGCTTCTCTTGGATGCTTTAGACATATGAAGCTAAAAATGGGGCTGCTGGGGGTATTTCTATAATTTCATTTCCCAAGGCTCGAGGATAAGTGGCTGGAAGTATAACCATTCCGACGGCAAGAAAATTAGCTTCGAAATGCATATTCATTCGTTGAAATCGGATTTACCGTTTGAAAGATATATTAGTTTTAGTGAATAAAAGTTTTGAGCTCGAAACTCAACACGAGTGAAAAACGACTTTCTAGAATGATTTTCAAGTCCGGATTGTTTCCAAAATTCAAGAAATAAATCGAGAAGCGTTTTGAGTCCAAAATCGACTATAAAACGTTTTACCGTTAAAAAGTTGAAAACGTAGAGTGAATAGTGAATTCTTACGTACGAACGTACGCTTCAAAATTTCAAGCTAGGGTTTGAATCAAGAGTTGTAAAACATCTCAAAAATCTTAAAATAGCTCAAGTAGTGCAAATCCGAAGAGAAAACATTTTCCGAATGAAAACCGTTCGTAGAAGAAATAGTGAACTAGGGTTTTCGAAAACATTTTCAATAAAACAAAGTTCCAGAATAGATTTCCAAGCCAAGAATGATTTCAAAAGACTCGTCCCGACTCAAGGATCGATTCGACTGTAAACTTGGGTAGAAAAGGTATCAGAATCAAAAGCTCATTTTTGGATGAATAGTAACTTTGGTCGGTAAGTTCCAAAAATACCCTTATGGTTCAAGAAAGACTCTCTGAGCTAGGGAAACAAGTTCAAACGATAGAGAAACATGTGTGATGAACCTCTAGGGTTCGAGTAGCAATTTGAACAAGGTAGGCTCGGGTTATGTGACACCCCGACTTTCAGACCGTACAGGTATGACGTATGTGCGCGATTTATATTATTTAAATTCATATTCTTTACTCTTTTAATTCTTATTTTAATTATTTCTTATGAATTCTAATGATTCTTATTTGAGTATGTACGTATTTTGTATGGATTGATTCGGTTTTGCCCGTTGTATGTTTTTGAATTAATTGTTCGTTCGGAACCTAAAGGAGGTTAAAACGTTTTTAGCGCACCATGGGTTCCGATATGTGTAATTTGAGCTCGGGAATTCGGATTTGAATTCTGTCACCACCGTTGAATTCGTTTCGACGATTCGGGTTCTATGGACTAAGCCTCATGAACTTTTAAGCTCATTTGGTAATCCGAAATCCGACCGGAAACTTACCTCGCTCTTATATGACTACCTTTAACCTATTTGTATCTTAGTCCCTCAATTCTTGACATATTACCTTCAACCTTGGCCCCACACTCCACCAAAACTCAGCATATCCATCTCTCTCCCTCTCATTATCGGTACAAGCAAGGCAAAGGAGAGAAGGTGCAGCAACTTTGGAGCAAAACCCTTCAAACCCGTCACTATTCACCCTAAGGAGGTTTTGAGCTCTAATCTCCATTTTCTTCCAACATCTTCAAGGGGTAAGTTAGTATTTGATATGTACATGATATTATGGTCATTTTGAGTTATTGAATCCATGCTTTGAGCTAGGTTTGATATAATTATGGAGCTTAACATGAATATTGAGGGTTTGATGATCTTATGCAATTCTTGGAGTTAAGCTTTGATTTGAAGATATGTATATGATCCCTTATGACTCTAATTTGATTATATGATTCCTCTTTTGAATATGGATGAGTGTGGTGAGAGTTGCCATTAATGGAATTTAAATTCTAGCATGAGAATTCTTGAAATATATGATGATTCTTGAACTTTTGTGATAGTTGGGAGATTACATGTTGATTATAAAGTGATTTGTCATGAATTATTTGAGTTTTGTGGCTTGGAATGGTTGCATGTTGTTGCTGCGTGCTTGCCCTGCTCCCTCCCCTGTTTTTTCCCGCAGAGTTACTGTTGCTGCTGTTATTTTTTTTCGAAGAAGACAGGCCAATACGGCCGTGTCAGCCCCTCGAATTAAGCCTCTGAATTTATTTTAACCGGACACGGTCGTGTCCATTTTGAACTAAAACCCAACACGGCCGTGTCATTTGAAAATATGGCGGCGGCAATTGCTCGTTTTATCGCTTCGTTGTTTTTCTTTGTGTTCTCTTTCTTCATTTATGACGTGTATGCAATGTTAGCTGGTTATATTACGCGTTATGTGCTCTGTTTTGAACTTATGACTTTATTTGCTATGAATTGTGTGAATAAGAATTGGTAGGATTATTGGACACGTAATTGCATTTCATTTACATTCTTTGCATTTCTAAGCATTGCCGAGCGTCTATTTGGTTCATATTTGAGTCTAATTCTTGGGTCTTGCTTTCTTTTGTGTTTCAGAGCCTCTTCCGGTCGTGCAAGAGCCCGAAGCTTAGGTGGTTGGTTGCCGTTCGATCCTACCTTTTTGTCCCTTTTGTTAAGGTGAGGTTAGGAATTAGTAGCTAAATACCCTATGGCCTATAATATGATGAATTTTTCCCCTGAATTCGGATATGGTACATATATCTAGATACGAGTGCTTAATTTATGTTTATGATCTTATGGAATAACTTTGGTCTCTTGGAAACAATATATGTACGAGTATATATAAGCTTGATTTTTAATCTCTTTTAGTATGTTTTGTTATGTTGAGCGTGTGCGCCCTGAAAGATGGGATTTTTGGTTTGAATTGGTTTGTGGGCCCTGGAGACGTGGGTAAGGAAGGCCCGGGGCGATCGCGGGGTCGCCGGGTTTAACCCCTGGCACGTTCTCATTTGAGATATTCACGTGCGACCTAGGGAGGTTGGGAAGGCGTGGTATCTTGAGCCTTCGGTGGATAACCGGAGAAGGCATAACGTGGGTTAGCTACCCCGTATGTTTTTGGTAATGTAGGTGCTAGGGTTTGATTCCCGACACACCATGGTTGTAAGGGTGGATTTATGATTTGATATTTATGTTTAGAGGAGTAAGGGATAGTCCGTTCTCGCCGGGCTTTCAATTATGTTTTGACTGATGGATTATGAATCGAGATAGATGCTTTTCCTACTATATATTAATTTCGGGAGATGGTTTTGGGTGTGCAAAACTCTAGCCTCGATTCATGACTATCACTTTTGATTTGTGTTGTGATCTATATGTATTTAAGGTGTGGGTGTGTTAAGCCCCTCACTCAGTCGAGTTGTGAGACTGACCCTCTCCTTTCCCTTTTAGGTGTGCCGAGCTAGGCGGGGAAGTGCGTCGAGTCGAGTCGTACTTAGCCGTTTAGGTCGAGTTGCATTCATTTTCTTGCCTTTTGTTTACACTTTCTATGTATTTGATTTTATAACTTGTCTTTTGGAGAATTTTAACCGATAAATGTGTATACTCGATCTTTTGGGCTGTGAAGCCATGTATATGATGTGTATGATTTTATGCTTATATGTCGAGCTCGTTTGGATCCTGTTCTTGCTTCCGTGTATTTGTTTAGTGTTTGCCCACTCTGGTGTTGTTTAGCCCCGCTTAGCCTAGTGTGTGGGTGTAGGTCACCGTTCGCTTAGACTTGGGCTCATGTATGGAAACCCATTTCATATATGGGTTCGGGTTTTAAGTGCGGGGGATGTGGTGGCCCACCGCTCCGGGCGTCACATCCTTAAAGTGGTATCAGAGCTCTCGGTTGCAAAACCGGAACTCTTGAGTCGAGTCTGGTGAGTCTTGGTCGTTCGGCCTAGGACAACGTGGTTATATGCATTTATATGATTATTTGGTTACCTTCTTGTTAATAGTGCACATGAACATGCACTAACCCTCACGCATATGAATTGGAATCCCTTGTTTTGTAGAAATATGCCTCCACGACGACACCATCGCCGAGATAGATCTCCAGAACATCGTCATCATCGAGATCATTCTCCACAACATGAAAACAATAATCCACCACCACCACCTCAAATAGATCCCGGAAACTTTATGGAAAGATTGGTCGTATTTTTGGAACAAAGGGCTCCGGAAAGGAATAATGCACCTCCGGCCGGAAATCATGGAGGGAATGCTATCACTGCTCTACTTCGGGAATTTAAAAATCAGAATCCACCGGTTTTCATTGGTGGGAATGATGTGCAAGCCGAGGAGTGGCTAATCCAGACAAATCGAATATGGCTCCTCACCCTTTGTGACCCGATGGACAAGCTACAGTGCACTCTTAGCATGATACAGGGATAGGCCTACAGTTGGTGGACTAGCCTTAGATTAAGTTGGAAGCTTCCGGGGAGGAGATTACATGGGATATCTTTGAACAGGAATTCAAGAACAAATATATCCCTAAGGCTACGAGAAACCGAAGGTTGAGAGAATTTATGGATTTGAAATAAGGGATTATGTCTGTTACTGATTATATCAACGAGTTTGAGAGACTCTCCCGTTATGCCCCTAATATCGCCAATGACGATGAAGCGAAGGCCTCTCAGTTTCTCCAAGGACTACGGGAGGATATGAAAGATGCTTTGGAAGCAGCCAACACGAGCACGTGGGCGAAAGTAGTTGATAAGGCGCTCAGGGTCGAAGAGAGAGTGGTTTTGAGGAGGAGGACTTCACATTCAGGGCAAGGGTCCAGTTCAGGGACTATGAATAAATTTGGAAAAAGGTCAGCCTTTCAAACTTTTCCACAGGCTAAGCCTCAGAATAAATCATTCAGACCAGCGGGGCCAATTCAAGCCAAGCAACCTTTAGCATTTCCAGCAGCACCTAAGGTGCAATGTACCTATTGCAAAGGTCCTCACCACGTGGATAACTGCTTCAGACTCCATAAAAGATGTTTCATTTGTGGAGCGCCGGATCATATGATGAATACGTGTCCGAAGAAGAAAGACAACCCGAGGCCTGCAATTCCAGCTAGGGCATATGCGTTGGGAGCTGAGGAGGAGCAAGCTGTAGATGTCGACCCAAACGCGATGGTCGAAGGTACTATAAGCGTCCATGGCACTACATTACATGCATTATTCGATCCCGGGGCTACTCATTCATTTATTTCCCGGGATATTGCTGCTTCTATGTGCTTGCCTGTTTCTTTATGTGCGCATGACTACGTGGTTAGTTCCCCTCTTGGTGGTAGCTTAGTATCTTGCAGGGTTTTTCGGGGTCGTCCAATTGGCTTTGAAGGCCGAGTCTTTCTGGAAGATTTGATTGAGATGCCTATGCAGATGTATGATGTTATTTTGGGGATGGATTGGTTGTATAAGTATGGGGCTCAGATGGATTGTCGGGAGAAGAAAGTTTCCTTTGGTTCAGTGGTGTTTAAGGGCGAGAAAGTTAAGTCAAGCCCGTTTATTTCTTTCATGGAGGCTAGTAAACTGGTCCGGGACGGAGCAACAGGTTTTGTGGCCTATCTTTTGAATAGACCGAAGGATCAGGCCAAACTTGAAGAGACGGAGGTCGTGCGAGAGTATATCGATGTTTTCCCTGAGACTTTAGGTTATCTTCCGCCTGATAGGGACATCAAGTTCGTAATTGACCTTTATCCCGGAGCAGAGCCTTTCTCGAAGACTCCCTACAGGATGGCTCCTGCTGAGTTGAAGGAATTGAAGTCGCAGCTTGATGAACTGTTAGCTTGAGGGTACATTCGCCCGAGCACTTCTCCGTGGGGTGCTCCCGTTCTATTTGTAAAGAAGAAAGATGGAACGTTACGGATGTGTATAGATTATCGTGAGCTGAATCGGATAACCGTGAAGAATAAGTATCCATTGCCTCACATCGAGGAGCTATTTGACATTTTGCAAGGGTCTAAGGTTTATTCTAAGTTGGATTTGAGGCAGGGTTACTATCAACTGCAGATTAGGGAGGAGGATATAGCTAAGACTGGATTCAATACTCGCTACGGTCATTTTGAGTTTTTTGTAATGCCTTTCGGGTTAACTAACGCTCCAGCCGTATTTATGGATATGATGCACCGAGTGTTTAGACAGTTCCTTGACAAGTTTGTGGTAATTTTTATAGATGACATTCTGGTGTATTCTAAGTCGGTTGAAGAGCATGCTCAGCATCTCCGGATTGTTTTGGAAACCCTAAGGGAGCATAAGTTGTATGCCAAGTTTAGCAAATGCGAGTTTTGGATCGACAGGGTCGTATTTTTGGGTCATATCATCTCGGGTAATGGAATTGAGGTGGATCCGTCTAAGATTGAATTTGTGCTTCGTTGGGAGAGACCGAGGAATGTATCAGAAATTCGGAGTTTTCTTGGATTGACCGGTTATTACAGAAGGTTTGTTAAAGATTTTTCTAAGATTGCTGCTCCGTTGACTCAGCTGACTAAGAAAGAAGTGAAGTTTGAGTGGGATGATAAGTGTGAAGCAAGTTTTCAGACTTTGAAAGTGAAATTGACTTCAGCACCAGTTCTCACCCTACCCGAGGGCACCGAGGGTTATGCAGTTTACACGGATGCTTCTAAGGAAGGTTTGGGTTGTGTTTTAATGCAGCATGATAGAGTGGTAGCTTATGCTTCGAGAAAATTGAAGGAGCATGAGAAGAATTACCCTACCCATGATTTGGAATTAGCTGTCGTTGTGTTTGCATTGATGGAGTGGCGACACTACCTCTATGGTACTACGTTCGAGGTGTTTACGGATCACCAAAGCCTCAAGTATCTCTTTTCTCAGAAGGATCTGAATGTAAGACAGAGGCGTTGGATGGAGTTATTAGAGGATTATGATTGCAAGATTCAGTACCATCCGGGTAAAGCGAACGTGGTCGCTGATGCCTTGAGTAGAAAGACGGGTGTGGTTAATTTGGAAGTAGGTTCTTCAAGTTCGGGTTCAGAGATTCTGGCTTCAGGGACTTGGTTGGCTAACCTCACAATTATACCGGATTTGAAACAGCAGTTATTAGAGGCTCCAGCCTCGGATGCCGAGATTCAGAAGTTGATAGCTCATTCCAGAGATGATCCAAATTCTAAATTCGAATTGGATGACTCAGGTTTGTTAAGGTTTGGATCGAGAGTTTGTGTTCCAACCGAGCTCAGGAGGCTGGTTTTAGAAGAAGCACATCGTTCGGGGTACTCGATTCATCCGGGAGGTACTAAGATGTATCGAGACTTGAAAGAGAAATTCTGGTGGAATGGCATGAAAAGGGACGTCGCGAACTTCGTGAAGCGATGTCTGACATGTCAAAAGGTGAAGGCAGAGGACCAGGAACCGGGAGGAACTCTCCAACCACTCCCTATTCCCGAATGGAAGTGGGAGCAAATGACAATGGACTTTGTGTCCGGCTTGCCTAGAGTCAAAGGAGGGTTCGATGGAATTTGGGTGGTTATCGACAGGTTGACTAAGTCTGCCCATTTTCTTAAGGTTCGGATGTCTGATAAGGTACTGAAACTAGCAGAGTTGTATGTGCGGGAAATCGTAAGATTACACGGAATTCTAGTCAGCATAGTTTCAGATCGAGATCCGAGGTTAACTTCGATCTTTTGGCAGAATCTTCAGAGATGTTTGGGTACTAAGCTCAAGTTCAGCACCGCTTCGCATCCTCAGACAGACGGTCAGTCGGAGAGGTTAATTCAGTATTTGGAGGACATGCTTAGGGCGTGCGCTTTGGATTTTCAAGACAAGTGGGATGAACATCTGGCTTTGGTCGAATTTGCGTATAATAACAACTTTCAGGGTTCGATTGGAATGGCTCCTTATGAGGCACTGTATGGGAGGAAGTGCAGATCCCCTCTATTTTGGGATATAGAGGATTGGAGATGGACTGAGGAGCATAAACTCGAGAGAGCCGAACCTAATGAAAATATTACTGCTACTATTGAGAAACTTCATCAGATTAGACAGAGAATGAAAGCGGCTCAATCTCGTCAGAAGAGTTACGCTGACAGAAGAAGAAGACCTTTACAGTTTGAGGTAGGAGATAAGGTATTTCTAAAAGCATCTCCGAGGAACGGATTCACTCAGATTGGTAAAGGTGGGAAACTTACTCCCCGATATCTTGGACCGTTTGAGATTTTAGAAAGAATTGGGGAAGCGGCATATAGGTTGGATTTACCACCGAATTTGACCGGGATACACAACGTGTTTCACGTTTCTCAACTCCGTAAATATTATCCCGATGAGGCCACAATTCTCCCAGTTGAAGAGGTTCAATTAGAGTTGGATTTGACGATTGAGAAATATCCAGTTGCAATTCAAGATCGGAAAATGCAAGAGTTAAGAAACCGACAGATTCCTTTGGTCAGGGTACTTTGGAGAGATCAGAAATCAGAGGAATCCACCTGGGAAACTGAGGAAAAGATGAAGAGATTATATCCAGAGTTGTTCAAGAACTCGGTTCGGACTTGAGGATAAGTCCTTTTTAAGGGGGAAGGATTGTGACACCCCGACTATCAGACCGTACAGGTATGACGTATGTGCGCGATTTATATTATTTAAATTCATATTCTTTACTCTTTTAATTCTTATTTTGATTATTTCTTATGAATTCGAATGATTCTTATTTGAGTATGTACGTATTTTGTATGGATTGATTCGGTTTTTCCCATTGAATGTTTTTGAATTAATTGTTCGTTCGGAACCTAAAGGAGGTTAAAACGCTTTTAGTGCACCATGGGTTCCGATATGTGTAATTTGAGCTCGGGAATTCGGATTCGAATTCCGTCACCACCGTTGAATTCGTTTTGACGATTCGGGTTCTATGGACTAAGCCTCATGACCCTTTTAAGCTCATTTGGTAATCCGAAATCCGACCGGAAACTTACCTCGCTCTTATATGACTACCTTTAACCTATTTGTATCTTAGTCCCTCAATTCTTGACATATTACCTTCAACCTTGGCCCCACACTCCACCAAAACTCAGCATATCCATCTCTCTCCCGCTCATTATCGGTACAAGCAAGGCAAAGGAGAGAAGGTGCAGCAACTTTGGAGCAAAACCCTTCTGTAGCACCCGGAACGCCGAGATGCCACACCCCCGCACCATAAGTCTAGCTCACACATGAAATGGGTAGTCCATATATGAACCGGACTCATGGCGAACGGGTGACAATAAAAAAAAAAACTCAAAAGCTAGGCGGGTACCCTCAAATACTACCAATAAACAATTCAGAACAATAAAAGTGGAAGCAATAGCAATCAATACTTATAGGTACCATATTTACATATTTACTTATAGATACCGACATTTATATAGTAGTAGGTACCAACACTTATCAATACATTATCATCCCCAACATATCCATAACATGAAAATGCAATGATAGACTCAACTCGACAACTGGACACGACTCGGACTCCCGCCTAGCACGCCACTGACAGAACCTGAAAAGTGTGAGGTGTCAGTCTACCACAGACTGAGTGAGGGGTTTATAAATAAATATTCGCGCAAGTAACATACAAGCTATAATCTCGGGTAAGGGTTTATAAAATAAAAACACTACAAGTTTAAAAGTAAAAGATAACTCGCCCGAGATTACAACTAATCAATTTAACAATACACTCAATTTAATTCAATTCAATCAGTGGCCCGGCGAGTGAGGGCAAATCTCCAACCTTTCTCCAACAGTGTACAATAATTCAGTTGTAATTAATTAAGTGATCAAGCAATAGAACTTAGTGCACAATTAGCGATTTCAATCAATAACTCCTTCTTCCTCTGGGTGATGGCGGGCTTGCAAGACCCAACCATCTAGGCACGGTGTACGTCAGGAGCATGACTCCCACGTACGGGGTTTCTTCCTCCACCAAACCTCCTGGTGGATTCAGAGGTGATCCCACAATGGTGAGGATAGTGCAAGAGTTACCCGTCAGCCCTTGCTTTCCCGGTTGGCTCAATACACTACCCTCGGGCCCAATGTGAACAATAGTTACTCGCCAAAACAATCAATGCGTTAATCAATCAATCAATCAATCAATCCAATTCCGTAAAATCATTTGAAAATCATAAGGTTCGAAAACTATAGATATATAGATACGTTTTGGCCGAAAATCACATAAGGGTTGTAAGGGTTCTATATATCTAGAATTTAAACCTCACCTGACGAGCGACGGAACAAGACAAAGATACAAGAAAGTGCCCAACGATCAATGATCTCCGCCCTGGAGAAAAACTGGACAAGAAAGGAAATAACGTGAACTCGTGGGACAAGACTCAATATGAAACCAAGTATGACGCACGGCAATGCTCATGTAAATAAGTAGAACTAGCAATCAAGTGACACTTAGCATGTAAGAGAACCAATCATATATCATCAAGAATTCATCTTCCAAACCCCAAATATATCATGATACCTAAGTCTCACATTATTCATGAATTCATGCAAGCTTTGGAGTGTAAAGATCAAGATCATGCTTCTAATCACAAATAACCAAGGATTTGCATTATAAATCTCAAACCCTTCTTCAACCATAACATCAAGAATTCAACAAAGTCTCAAGCTCTACCTTGAATGAAAGAAAGGAGAAGAAATGATGGAGTGATGATGATGATGCTTCAAAGTATGCAAGTTCCCGTTGAAACCAAGCTAGAAATGATGAAATCTCCTCCTCCTCTTCCATGGTGTTTTGAACGAGATTGAGTGTGTGTGAGTGTGTGAAATCTTAGATGAAAAATGGATAAATGAATTGTGGGGGAAGGATAAAATATTTTCATGAGTCAAGACATATATATATATAGATATATATATATGTATGTATACATTATATAATTCAAGTGGGGAGAAAAGTCTTGCTAATTAAAAGTTATTTGCACACAAGCCCTTACCTCTTAGGAATTTACAAGTTAGGGATGCTTCAACTTGGCATGCATGGTTGATGATTATATAAACACACATATATATAGCTCTAAAAGAATATGATGAAATGGAGTTGAATATATATATATATCTTATGCTAAATCACTTAAATCATGCTTGGAGAATTAAATACACAGTCACGAAATTGAATTCACGAAGTTATAATTTAAATCATAATTGCAAGTATTCAAATCAAGAAAATTAAATGACGCAAATCAATTAAATACAAATCATGCCATAAATTACAAGATGATAAAATTGCATGTAAACACTTGATCAAATAATTCAGAAATATCATGAAATACATAATTGAAAAACTGGGGCGTTACACCTTCAAACCCGTCACTATTCACCCTAAGGAGGTTTTGAGCTCTAATCTCCATTTTCGTCCAACATCTTCAAGGGGTAAGTTAGTATTTGATATGTACATGATATTATGGTCATTTTGAGTTATTGAATCCATGCTTTGAGCTAGGTTTGATATAATTATGGAGCTTAACATGAATATTGAGGGTTTGACGATCTCATGTAATTCTTGGAGTTAAGCTTTGATTTGAAGATATGTATATGATCCCTTATGACTCTAATTTGATTATATGATTCCTCTTTTGAATATGGATGAGTGTGGTGAGAGTTGCCATTAATGGAATTTAAATTCTAGCATGAGAATTCTTGAAATATATGATGATTCTTGAGCTTTTGTGATAGTTGGGAGATTACATGTTGATTATAAAGTGATTTGTCATGAATTATTTGAGTTTTGTGGCTTGGAATGGTTGTATGTTGTTGCTGCGTGCTTGCCCTGCTCCCTCCCCTGTTTTTCCCGAAGAGTTACTGTTGCTGCTGTTATTTTTTTTCGAAGAAGACAGGCCAACACGGCCGTGTCCATTTTGAACTAAAACTCAACGCGGCCGTGTCAGCCCCTCGAAATAAGCCTCTGAATTTATTTTAACCGGACACGGTCGTGTCCATGTTGAACTAAAACCCAACACGGCCGTGTCATTTGAAAATATGGTGGCGGAAATTGCTCGTTTTATCGCTTCGTTGTTTTTCTTTGTGTTCTCTTTCTTCGTTTATGACGTGTATGCAATGTTAGCTGGTTATATTACGCGTTATATGCTTTGTTTTGAACTTATGACTTTATTTGCTATGAATTGTGTGAATAAGAATTGGTAGGATTATTGGACACGCAATTGCATTTCATTTACATTCTTTGCATTCCTAAGCATTGTCGAGCGTCTATTTGGTTCATATTTGAGTCTAAGTCTCGGGTCTTGCTTTCTTTTGTGTTTCAGAGCCTCTTCCGGTCGTGCAAGAGCCCGAAGCTTAGGTGGTTGGTTGCCGTTCGATCCTACCTTTTTGTCCCTTTTGTTAAGGTGAGGTTAGGAATTAGTAGCTAAATACCCTATGGCCTATAATATGATGAATTTTTCCCCTGAATGCGGATATGGTACATATATCTAGATACGAGTGCTTAATTTATGTTTATGATTTTATGGAATAACTTTGGTCTCTTGGAAACGATATATGTACGAGTATATATAAGCTTGATTTTTAATCTCTTTAAGTATGTTTTCTTATGTTGAGCGAGTGCGCCCTGAAAGATGGGATTTTTGGTTTGAATTGGTTTGTGGGCCCTGGAGACGTGGGTAAGGAAGGCCCGGGGCGATCGCGGGGTCGCCGGGTTTAACCCCTGTGCACGTTCTCATTTGAGATATTCACGTGCGACCTAGGGAGGTTGGGAAGGCGTGGTATCTTGAGCCTTCGGTGGATAACCGGAGAAGGCATAACGTGGGTTAGCTACCCCGTATGTTTTTGGTAATGTAGGTGCTAGGGTTTGATTCCCGACACACCATGGTTGTAAGGGTGGATTTATGATTTGATATTTATGTTTAGAGGAGTAAGGGATAGTCCGTTCTCGCCGGGCTTTCAATTATGTTTTGACTGATGGATTATGAATCGAGATAGATGCTTTTCCTACTATATATTAATTTCGGGAGATGGTTTTGGGTGTGCAAAACTCTAGCCTCGATTCATGACTATCACTTTGGATTTGTGCTATGATCTATACGTATTTAAGGTGTGGGTGTGTTAAACCCCTCGCTCAGTCGAGTTGTGAGACTGACCCTCTCCTTTCCCTTTCAGGTGTGCCGAGCTAGGCAGGGAAGTGCGTCGAGTCGAGTCGTACTTAGCCGTTTAGGTCGAGTTGCATTCATTTTCTTGCCTTTTGTTTACACTTTCTATGTATTTGATTTTATAACTTGTCTTTTGGAGAATTTTAACCGATAAATGTGTATACTCGATCTTTTGGGCTGTGAAGCCATGTATATGATGTGTATGATTTTATGCTTATATGTCGAGCTCGTTTGGATCCTGTTCTTGCTTCCGCGTATTTGTTTAGTGTTTGCGCACTCTGGTGTTGTTTAGCCCCGCTTAGCCTAGTGTGTGGGTGTAGGTCACTGTTCGCTTAGACTTGGGCTCATGTATGGAAACCCATTTCATATATGGGTTCCGGTTTTAAGTGCGGGGGATGTGGTGGCCGACCGCTCCGGGCGTCACAGGTTATGAATAGTAAACTGTATCAAAGGTCAAGAATTCCCCCTTAAAACATGTCAGATTATATACGAGCACAAAGTTCTTGTAAGAATGCATTGCATGACGATTCAAAAAGTTGGATCACGGTCTATAAACGCTTTACCAATGCCCTTAACTTACTGTTTTCATCCAAGCCCTGTTTTGGGCTGTTACAGGGCTCGTGTCATGAACCATTTCACATAAATGGTAGAGTCCTAAAGTCATCAGGATTAGGGGAGTTCTCATACATGCACAACTAAAGTAAACGCATACCAAACAAGAGCATATAAAGAAGTGTTGCCTCAATTCGTTATTTCTTTCAAAGATTGTCTGTGATTACAATAAGGAAAAGCACAAAGCGGATATTCAATCGGCTTTCTAGGGCACTATTCCTAACATAAAATTGTTGCTCTTACATGCCGAACTCCCTCAATCTTTCTTGTATTGAAATTCTTTACGGAAAATTTTTATCAGGCAAGGTTTGAACTGTCATAGTAACCCATAGGTTTTTGCCTCCCAACTTTCCTACAGTCCTCTTGATAATCAAATCCTCCTTCTCTATTCTTATTCGATCCGAACACCCCGAAGCCAAATCTAACCTCACTTTCCTTCGGAGTTATTTTCCACCGACCTATCCCTTACCTGAAGTTCTTTATTTTCCGAAGTCCTCTTTCTTATCATGTGCCATCCTGTTATTGCTTTTCCTCATCATTCAGATGTGGCCAATCGAAAAGATACTTGCTGAGTGAAGTGAAAGAACTTCCTACCAAGTAAACACTAAAATGCATGTCGGGTAAAGATGTCAATGCATGTGTCACGTTTACAACAAGCAAATATGCAACACATTAGAGCAACAAAATCAAATAGAAATGCACGGATAAACATAAGGCTAGAAAAAAAATTATTGATGCGAAGTATGATGCACGTGCTATGAATGTTTTCGAACCTGTCACCAATGTGATAAGTTGTTAGCTCGGTAGCTTTTCCTCGTTCCTCCAATCCCGAGATTACTTTGACTTGCTGATTATTCCTTGCCTTTCCCACGGTCTTCAAGATTTCCAAGAATTCTTGTGCATCAACGAACTCCGATTAGAGCGATTCAAGAACCCACGAACTCGTAATCGAATTATCTATTCAATTTCATTAAGTTCTATCCAGTTCCATGCTTGGAAAATAAATTTACCATTTAGTCCCTAAATTATACTTTAATGTCTAAGTAGGCACGTTGGTTCATTAAAAGCTAAAACGTGTTATTAAAGCTTAAAGGCGACAATATGAGAACATAACCAATAAGTCATGGAGTCACGTATCTCATGTAATTGACGTATTTCACATAAGCATGAAGCGGCTATCAAATTAAGGCGTAAATCCACATAAATCATGCATAGAAAGGTAAATCGTACACTCTCTTTCCAAACCTTACCTTGATCGAGAAGCGGGGCGTCACAACCTCCCCTACTTAAGGAAATCATGTCCACAGATTTATCAACATAAAACAGCGCAGGGTGAAAACTCCGTATCTTCTCTTCCAGCTCCCAAGTGGTTCGACTTATCTTGGGTTTGACTTGGCACTCTTACCGATTCTGAGAACTCCTTCTTGGTGTTTCGTTTAAGAAGACTCGGTCACCCGCTTCGAAATCTAAGTCTTTTCTTCTTCCGTAGGCAAACTTCTTTTGCCAGTCTTGCACCGTTTCCCCAAGTGGCTTACCTTTTCGCACTTGTTGATGCAAAAGATCTTAGTTAGTGCTCACACCTTCGGCCCATCCTGGTCTTGCTTATCCACTTCAAAAGATCCCTTCTGAACAGAGCCATCTGAACGCGTTAGCCCACGAGACGAGACACACAACAAGAGAACCTCATCTCTCAACATACAATGAGAGGACCCCGTCTCTCAACAAACAACGAGAGAACCCCGTCTCTTATCCTAAGTTCAAAGGAATCCCGCATCCCTCAATCATCTAAGCTTGAAAGAGCTGACATCTCACAAACTCCTAAATTCGGGAGAACGTAACATTCCCAAATGACTATAACCGAGGGGACCCAACATCCCCCGAACACAAAAGAGGGAGGATCCTACAACTCCCGAGAACAAAAGCACACACGCAACTACTCGAATCTAAACATGCAAGGCGCAAAACAAGGCACCCAAAAAGGACTGCTGAACGGTCGAGTCATTCTCTATCGGTGAGGTAAAGGCTTTCGTCGTGTCAAGAGCGTCCCTCAAAGCTCACCGTAACAAGACGCACACAGTCAAGCATGTACAAGGTTCAAGGTTACAAATATCGCAAGAATTATCTCATACCTACATCATATAGGTTCACCAAAGTATCCAAGACCATGCAATTCAATTACTAACTTCACACCTAGTAGTAACATGCATAGAAAGGTCATTCGATTCAATTCCAAGATCATGTCTTGTATTAACATGTGTAGATAAAGTCAATTCGAGCATTTAACGTACATGAAGTTGTAAGTATCTAAACATAGCAATTTCAAGTCATACTTTAACAATTAATTCAAGTAGTACTAATCAAGAAATCGTAATCTGTCATGTATAAGTCTATGCAGCGCTCATGTATACATATGTCATTCTCTATACATATAAGGCATACATTTATTCACATAAGGTCATGCTTTCAAGGTAAACGACATATTCTCGATTTCTTTATATCACACTCTAACAATCAACTCAAGTCTCATACTCGCATGCATAGTTACCGCATATGTGTCATACTCAAAATGGAAGGTACCACTCAATCGCATAAAGCCATGTTTCAAACGTGAACGACAAACTCTAAATTCATTTAATCATGCCTTACAAATTCATAACATGCATTGGAGCACAAACTCAAGTTTTACACACATTCATAGTTTAGAGATATTACAAATAGATCCCCTATGTAACACCCCAAACGGAGGATGCCACATCCCCCGCACTAAGACCCAGACCCGGTCATGAAATGGAAAGTTCATGCCCGAATCCGAATCAAAGCGAACGGGAGACCAACTCACACACTAGGCTAGGCGGATCTAACTCGACAGACTCAGAGCGCGGAAGCAATTTAAACAATTATCATCAGATAGCGGAAGTAATTAAATCAATGTACAAAATAAGTGACGGGTTCAACTAGCATAGATACCTAGTCCCGAATATCAACATACATAACAGGTGACGGGTTCAACTAGAATAGGTACCTAGTCCCGAATCTCAAATCATTGCAACATAATAAACCAACATAAGTATCAGCAGAATAGCTAATTACATCCAAATGCTAGCATACTAACCCCACACGGTTTAAGTCTAAGTATAGCATAAAACATAATCTCCAAAAGCGAAATAAGAATACATAACATAAATAGAGTATGTGACAAATGCATCTTAACACCAACTAAACCAACAAGTGTGACCCAGAAGACTCACATCCGCCTAGATCAAGCCCAAAAGAAACCTGCAACTAAAAGATAAAATGAGGTGTCAGTCAACTGACTGAGTGAGGGGGCTAACGCACACCCACTGTATATATATAGAGCACAGCACATAACAGAAGGGTGAACTCATGAACCGGGGATAGGTGTTGCATACCAGAACATTTCAAACAACCCAAAATAGATATAGGTATAAGTTTAGAAACCATTTTCAGAAAGACACTACCCCGATTCATAATTCCCAGACAGAACAGAACATATGCTCGGCGAGTACGAGCTTCCAACCTTTACTCCTCAGAACAGATCAAAACATAAACACAAAATCCAATCCAACCGTCACACCAATGATGGAGAGGATGTACCGTCCCCAAACCATCCAGAACAGACAAACCCTCAAGGGGTAGCGAACCCACAAGAGTCCTCCCCGACTGTACACCGAAGGCTCAAGATATCACACCTCCCCTATCTCCCTGAGTCGCGCAATGATATCTCAAATGGAGACTATGCACAGGCCGAGCACTGACGGCCCTATACCGTCCCAGGGATTCCTTACCCATAGCTCCTCGGATCCATAACAGAACAGAATAGAACAGAACAGATACCATATATCATGGCTAACTCGCTACAGAACAGATCATAACATAACATAACTTTTCAAAACAGCTTACATATGCTTTCATATCTAATTTTTCCAAAATAAAACTGATTCACAAGGTTATAAACATATTATATCCAACACATACGTATTTATAATAAGATATACTCGCATGCAAGGGTTGAAATCAGCATGTAAAGGCCATAGGTCGCATAACTATACAAAATCCTAAACCTCACCTCGTGAAAGTAGAGTCTGAGAGTGTGAAGGGCCAAACACTCTAAACCTCGGGCCCACCGGCACCACCAAACTCTTTGACAAGACATACAGAAGCCCAGACTTAGACTCTTTATGAACCAAACAAGACGCACGGCGTTGCTCAACATGATCGTGGTTATTCATAAGTGTTCATGTTGTCCTTGGATAAGGTGTCGTGGTCATTCAAGTTATATCAATGCTCAACAAGGTCATATTTACAAGCAACCGACACGTAATTCCATATCCAAAGATGCACGATCAATTTAGGTAGTCAATGTATTCACAAAATGCATATTAAATCATCCAATGTCACAGGGTTCAATTATAATATTAGAATTAAGCATCAAGTTCATGACGAGTTATAAAGTGCATAAGTAAGAGCAACTTGATCATATAAACATACAAGGTTGTTGTTCGTAGATGGAATGCTTGATACAAATAAAGAGTGCATTTAATTCACTTAAGATCATACTTTACAACTTCACAACATGTTTGGTACACAAGCTCAAGTCACATTCATAGTTTCATAAATATTACACTTACATCCCCTAAGTCATTTATAAAAGTTTAGAATTATTACACATACATCCCCTTAGTCGATTGCTAAGCATAATTGTTCATTTAAAGTGTTTATACAATTATTCAACTAGGAATTAATTACTTACAAGCATGACAATTATCAATTTATCGTAATTCATAATATACCATTTTTGAGTAGTAAGAGTAAATCAAGATATTGCAATTCTAACTCCTATCATGCATCAAGTCTCAAGTTGTTCAAGCATCTTTCATGTATCTCGATTTTATATTTGAAACACAATTTACCACAATCTTATAATTGAAAACGTCTCAAATTCATATAGAGAAATCACAACATGTTCGTTTTTCTAAAATATCGTTCAAGTTCATTTAGTCACATAAGAGATTAGTTTCTAGATATTACATTAACACCCCTTCGTATCTAAACACATGGCATAAATTCATCACATCGGGATTCAAATTGTAAATCGAAACATTCATGCATATCACAATTCATTCAATACATGTTTTCGTATACGATTGGAATACATCTCGATCAACAAACCAACAATAACCAATTTATTTGCACTTAAAATAATTAATTCAAATAATCACAATTATACAAAATAAGTCGTAATAAATAGATCGAGTGTCCGATTAACGAACGGAAAGCGGCGTTGGACTCACCGCTTCGAGACCGACATTCTGTCCGAAAGTCGCCGGAGTGCCACCACCGGAGCCGCCAGAAAGTCGCAAGGCCGCCACTAGGCCACCGTCGAAAGTCGCCGGAAAAATCCCGAAAAATCAGTCCTAAATGAAGTCTTCGTGCTCGTTCCGAATCCTAGATCAATTTCTGGAAATTCCAAGTCAATCTCCTCCAATTTCAGATCTAAGAACACGAAAACCCTAAAATCTTCAAACTCAAATTACTTCCAAACCGGTGAACCAAAATGCGATCCGTAAAAGGCATTGTCTTACCCATGACGAGCTCTTCGAAAGCCCTAAGGTAGCTCGCCGGACAAATCCTCGGAGCTAGCGCCGCCATTACACCGCCGCTATGCCGCCGCGATCCACTGCCAATCGGCCAAATCTGGAGTCGCGTGATCACAGGCTACTAGTTCTCGTTGTTCCGAACAACTTTCGTGAAGAGCCCGAGGCCAAAAGATGGCCAGAAAAGGCCCCCGTTGGCCGCCGAATATTCTGCCGCCGCCCATGTCGCCGGAACCACCACCTACGGCCAAGATCTGGTGAAATTGATGCCGGAAATAAACTCAGGAGGTCGAACAACCTTGGAAACCATCAAGCCCCGTCGAAAACCACCGCCGGAAGCGGCGAAATCACGCCGCTACTGGAACGGGCGCCGCCGCTGCGAGCTTCAGGAGGCGCGTACAGCACCGTCGCAGCTCCGATGGCCGCACCGCCGATGTCAAACGAAGCGCCGGGATGTCCTCTTTCCGGGCATGTGGCCCGTGCATCAAGAAGATGGCCGGAAACCACCGCGAAGGCAGGCGAAGTGGCGGCGGTCTGACAGCTCCACCGCTGCTACTGAAATCCGGCCATAACTCCACCACCGTTCGTTGTTAGGCCGTGAAATTGGTACTCTTGCGTACGTCTCATCGAGATAATCGAAATGGACTATTCGTTTGTTGAATTCCATCGAGAAACGATCGAGTTATGGGCTCGTAACCGAAGCCGCGCATAGTACACGCGGGAGAGAGAGTGGGAGAGGAGGGAGAGAGAGAGAAAAGAGATTGGGAAAAATGTGTCTTGTACACAAGCTATATACAACCGGGTATCCTTATCGCGTAGCAAAGAGAAATATCACGTACAAATAATCGTAAATAAAATTGGTAAAGTTACGAATAAACATTCAAGCTCCGAATAAATTTTATATATTAAAATGAAAGAGATAGATTTACCAATTAGAGTTTAATTCAATTTAATTTTAGAAACCTTTCATACAATTTAACGACATTTCGTAAACACATGATTGACAATTAATCTCAAGGAATTCAAGTAAACCGAAATTAAACAAGTTAAGTAACATGATGGATTTAAAATCAACTTGACAATTATTTCAAGGAATAAATTTGAATTAAATCAAATTAGACAGTTAGGGCTAAATATGCGCGTAATTAATCAAGTTGACAATTAATCTTAGAATAATTCGAATGATCACATATTAAATTGAATTTACATTAAATCACATAATTCAAGAACTCTTAAATTAAACACACACAAGTGTAGAGACTTACTTGTTGATATCGTCAGGACGCCCTTTGAGAATACGGGGCGTCACACCCTAGGCAATTCACATAAGTTTGGAATTAATATAAAAACATCCTCTATGGTTTCCAACATCTTGATATAAACCATCCCTTTGGTAACAAATTAAGCATGATTCTCCAATTAAGAAAAAGTTCTCCCATAAGTAAACTAGGCATATTCTCAACAAAAAAATCATGCATCCAAAAAATAAGAAAACAACATGATCTCACAAGTACTTATTCATGCTTCAAATCTATTCAACGTAGCTCATAATTCCCAATGTTGCATTAATACAAGGGGTACCAGAGTTATCACATTGTAGCACAACTTATCCAAGTAAGCATTTATACCATTGCACAAGTAGGAGCCGAGCTAAATACAAACGTAACATCTATTGTCAATCATTACCGATATAGCATAAGAGAGGCTATAAAATAAATTAAGTTTAGGTAGAATGCATGTATCAACTATCAAGTACACCACCCGGTAAAGAACAATCAATTAATTTCCAACTTACCGTATTCACATGGCACTTAAAGCAATTAGCATCACAAGCCACATGCATGTCAAATAATCACATTCTAGTATATATCATTAACAAGTATAACAATCCGGTAATGACATCCAAACCAAAATGTATGAGTGTTATGCCATGTATGCAATTCGTACCTCTCACTGTAGTAATGAAGTCATGCTCATCTTCTTCTTGCCCTCCATTCAATGCATAGGCACGTGCATGAGCCACGGGCCTTGCCATACCACCTGAACCTTGAGTCTTTGGTTTGTCACAATTCTTTGCTATATGCTTGGTGCCCACACAATTGAAACATTTACCAAGCTTCTTCCAACAACTTTCCTCACGGTGAGTAATGCTACCACAATGATCACAAGGTTTACGGCCTTGCGTAGCCGGTAGAGTCTCCTTTCCTTTCCCCTTGTTACCCATCATAGCACCCTTCTTCGGTGGAGGAGATTGAGAGAAAGAACGAGGGATATCCCTCTTCTTATCACCCGGACCTCGTTCCTTTTTCTGGTCACATTCCCTTGTCCAAAGTGCTGAATCCCCATACGTAAAGTATTTCCCAAGCTTTTCCAAACATTCGTCTCCCTTATGGCCAATGCCGCCGTGATGGTCATACGAACCTCTAGTCCCCGGTCTATCACAATTCCTTACCAAATGTTTGGTGCTGCCACAATTGAAACATCTGCCTTGTTTCCACCAACAATTCTCCCCAGGGTGGGTAGGATGACCACAATGCTCACACGGTTCATGGCCCTTAGTAACTTGAGGGGCCGGTACTTGAGATGTAGAAATCTTAGACTTACCCTTCTTATCCATATGGTGGTCTCTCCTCCGATCGCAATCCTTAGCTTCACATTTTGGGTTACCACATATGTAACACTTCCCTTATCTTTCCCGATAGTTATCCCCGAAGTGATTGGCGCCCCCACAGTGCTGGTATGAGTTTCGGCCCTTAATAGCTGAAGAGGTCGATGATGTGACGCCCAGAGCGACGAGCCATCACATCCCCCGCACCTAGACCCAAACCCACATATGAAATGGTAGTCCATACATGAGCACAAGCCTAAGCGAACGGGGACCTACACACACACTAGGCTAAGCGGGGCTAAGACGACAACAGAGTGCACAAAACAAACACAGAAAAGGCGGAAACATCAAACAGTATCCATAAGAGCTCAACAAAAGCACATACATTACTATATATAAATAGCCTCACGGCCCAAAATAGAACCAATAATACATAAAGTGTTAATTCCAAAGGTATTTAATTCAAATACATATTAAAATATTCAAAAGATGCAAGTATGAAATACTAACTCTGTAACGCCCCGGTTCCGGATGAACAGGTAAGCACGCGACGTGTGAGTTTGAGCGTAGGTTTTATTTTCTTTCTTTAATCTCATAATAAATTCTTACGTGGCATCTCATAATTTTATAAACTTCACGAAACATTATCTATGTGAATTATATGAATTCATATCATTGAAAATATTATTTCACGACACGGAAAAATATTTATTGCATGGAATCACTACCGAGAGTGATTCAAATTACCAAATTGTCCCTACTTGATTGTTCTTTAAACTTTAGGGACTTAAGTGCATAACTTTGTAAGGGCTTAATTGAGCATATTTTAAATTATTGTATACTTGATCGCATGACTTCATAAAACAAAGGATTAAATGGCAATTAGCATAAGTCACAAAAATCAAGGATGATGAATTACGTATCATCTCTTCTTGCACATTCCATGATCATTTTCATCTACAATTCATCAACATCTCCATCTTTTCTCTCTCGGTTCCAAGGAAGAAAAAGGGAAGGAGTAAATTTTCCTTCAATCATCAAGATTTCAAGAAATCATCCAAGTTTTGGCAAATTGATCATTCTCTTCATTCATCTTCTTCATTTCTTAGCTTTCAAAGGTTGGTTGCATGGAAGTGATGATTCTTGATTGTGTTTGATGTGGTTAGGGTTTGGAAATTATATGCTAAATGAATGAATTAGAAGTAGAAGCACGATTATGTGATCATTTCATGAATTATGGCATGAATTATTCATGGTATTGTTGAGAATTTGAGCTTGGATGATCAAGGTGGGCATGAGCTTGAAATGTAACGCCCCAGTTTTTCAGTTTTAATAATGTGAAGTATTTGTTTATAAATTGCGCAATTTAATAATTTAATTATATGATTAATTGTTTATAAATGGTTATATTTGATTTAAACTATGAACTATTGTTATTTTAATTTATTTCATTTTATTTCACTTTCATATTTAGTGTTTAAATTCTTAATTAAGGTTTCGTGTTACCTTAACTATTTTGGTAATTTCGTTAATTAATTTCAACATGTTATAAGTTGGCTTTAAATTTATTTAATATGGAATTTAAGTTTTAGTAATTAATTTATAACAATATGAATTCGTTCATGCGCTTGAGTGTTTTATTTCTACTTCGTTCTTATATGAAATGATACTGGATTGGCGTGAAAATTTAATATGTCGTAAATATGTATGTTTTGAACATGCCTATATGCTCGGTTTATGTTTTCGGATTTATTTGACGTGTTTATGAATTTATTTTGATTTTTGGAACCAAGTAGGGGGCTAACGAGCAATTAGCGCACCCTTGGTTCCGTGCGTGATATCTTGAGCTCGGGAATTCGGATTCGAATTCCGACACTCCGTTGCCTTCGTATCGACGATTCGGAGACAATGGAACAAGCCTCATACCTTTTTGAAATCATTAAGACCTCCGAAATCCAACCGTAACGGACAACTCGTGCAAGAAGAGCTCCTTTGGTTGACTAGTCTTCATGGTGGGACCCCATAACACTCCTTAACCTAACCAAACCTTAACCTTGACTCTTGTACCTTGAGTTAACCCTTTCTCTTCCCCTTAAGCTGCAAAAACCGAACCCAAACCCTCACTCTCCAGCTGCAACTGAAATGAGAAAGAGAAGAGAGAGGAGAAGGAAGAAGAAAACCTTGGCCTTTGTGATTTTGGAGCTCAAATCACCATCTTCCTTCACCAAAACTTCAAGGTATGAATATTTATGTCTTCTTTACTCAATTATTCTTGATTTCATCTATTTAAAACATGATTTGGATCAGATTTGATTAGGGTTTGAATTATGAGATTGGTATGAACTTTTAGGGATTTTTGTTCTAGTGACCTATTTGCTTGTGTGGCTGATTTTCTTGCTTGTACATGAGTATATGAACTTGTTTCTTGACCTATTTCTTTCCCAACTGATAGTATATGATGTTAGGGGGATTTCATCTCTTGCTCCTTTTATAAAATTATGAGTTATGGAGCTTCAAACTTGATGATCTAATTGATTCCCCTGTTTTGTGACTGTTGTGTGAAATTTGGTGTTGTTGCATGATCATATGGCCTCCATTTCGTGTGAAAATGCATGGAGTTGATGTACACTCATTGTTCTATATGTTAGCCTTCATGCTTTAAGTATTTGGTTCCATTTGAAGCCTTAAAAATCGAAATACATGGCCTGTTTTATGCATGCTTCATGACAGATTTGTTGCTGTGGTGTTTGGTAAGTTGTTAGTCCTCCTAATGTACTTTAAATGGTACCATTTTGCATATATATGATGTATATTAGTTGTTTAGTATGTTAGCATGCATTTCCCAAAGTTTCAGATCCATATTCAAGCCCTAAGTACTTGATCAAGGCATGATAGAATCATTAGGGTTCATATGTCCGATTGTAGCGACCCAGTTTTATTGCATGGATTCGATGATCTTAACGTGTGATTTAGCTTTTGTACTCTAAATGAAAAATGTTCATAACATGCCAAATATGCTGCATATTAAGTTTCAGAGCATTTGGAGTTCATTTGATATGCTTTTGGATTGAGTTTGTAAGGGATCAGTTTTGCCGGAAAAACCTTGTGAACGGTTTTGGTTCTGTACCGTGACACCCCCGTGTCACATTTACTCATAAGAGTGAGACACGGGCGTGTCACACCCTCTGCTCAGTTCTGTACTGAGCCACGCCCGTGGCTCAGTTTGGCTAAGGGAGGTGACACCCCCGTGTCACTTCCCATGCGCAGTCTTCGTTACTTCCTCTTCGGTTTTTGATTTGTTTCCCCTCCTTAATGACTTTATCTCCCTTTATGTTGAACTATGAACTTGTTGTACTATGTGTTAGGAGTATTTTGGTTTAATTTCATGGCATTTGGATGTGCTATAGGCATGCTTTTACTTAATGCCGGTTATGGGTGTTTATGTGTCGTTTATGAATCGCCTCGCTTATTTTCTATATCTTATCACTTCTTCTTGTTGCCCAACCTTGAATATATGATATGTTATGTAATATGAAGTATATGGTAACATTATGGAAGAGCTTGAACATGTTCTGTACCCTTATTTGGATTCTTGAATTATTGGATTGGAAGTATGAATTGAATGATTTATGATTGAACAAGTGAATAAATTGGTTATATGATTTTCATGACTTAATATGATCTTTATGCCTTCATATCATGCTTGAGCATTGCCGTGCGTCATATGTGGTTCATTTAGAGTCTTGAGTCTCACGAACACGTCTTGTGGTCTTTTGTACAGTTTGTCTCCAGGGTGGAGAGCTTTTGATCGTCAGGCACTTGGTGCTCGATCCTTGTTTCTTCACGGTTAAGGTGAGGGTGGTTTTTGTTTTAGCTATGTAACAAACCCTACAACCCTTATGTGAAAAGCTTTGGCCAAAAACCTTATGATTATATATATATATATATGGTTTTCAAACGAAGTTATCGAGTAAATTCTTCTGAGTTATATGTATGAGCGTACATAAGCTTTAAAAATGGTTTTGTAATGAGGCTATGCTCCAAACCGTGTGTCTTCATGCTAGCTACGGATTGGGATGACACGGAGAGGTACGTAGATAGCATATGCCGAATTACACGGTAAGGTATGATTTCTTATGGTATATATTGATCGAGTAAACCTTTTTCAAATAATTTATGAATTATGTTATGTACTTATGATTGTTATGTTTTGGCGAGACACATTTATTACTTATTACTTATCGGGCCCCGGGACTTAGTATATGTGGCTAACCGAGGAAGCAAGGGCTGACGGGGATCCGATATACTAGTCCCAACTTACTACGGTGATACCGGCCCTCGCTAGGAGATTTAGCGGGGAATGGGAGCTGAGTGCCTTTGGGGGAGTCATGAAACCTCATTGGTCTAGGATTTAGGTGGTCGGGTCTTGCAAGCCCGTCCACCACCCGGAGGAAGAAGGTTGGTTAGGATTTAAGCCTCTTCTTATATATATGTTTTGATAGAATTATGCACCGTGCGGGAAGGCCGGGATACGGATTGCCCAAACGCCTATTTATGTTATGATTTATGGTCTGTGTGTATTATGATATATTGCCTGATCGCCTAATCAATATATTACTGATATTTATGTACACGGTCGGAGTTTGGATGGAGGTTGTGCACGCTCACTCGCCGAGCCTTATATTTATGTATGATTTATGAATGTAATGAGTTTAATATGACTTAGTCGTAAAGTTCGAGCATTGTTTATCTATTTTCTTACCCTTAGTGGGAATTAATTTCAAATAAAACCTTGCTCGGGATTTATGACTTGCATGTGCATGTTTTATATATATATATGTATCACTCCTGCTCACTCAGTCTTCTAGAGACTGACCCCTCTCCCTCCCCACTCTTTTAGTGTGCAGGTTTGATCTTTGGAGTTTCGGGCTAGGCGGAGGTGTTTGAAGTTTTTAAGTGGGTCGAGATAGGTTAGGAGAGTCTTTGCACTCACTCATGTGTTGAATTTATGTCTGTGTCGATTCTATGGTATCATGAACTTGAATAATTATGTAATCATAATTGAATTGTTTATTGGACTGTAATTCTGAGTTTAAAAGAGGCCTGTAGAGCCCAATTCTGGTTGTGGTCGATATGATTGAACTCTGGTTTTGCTATGCCTTTTTCTTTGTGAATTGGTATTCGTTGCAGGGTCTAGCTCCGCCTGGCTTAGGAAGGTTTTTATGTTTGTCTCCCGTTCGCTAGGGTTTGATACGGGTGCGGAGTTACAATTTCGTTACTCGTGTTGAGCCTTAGTGCGGGGGATGTGGTGCCTCACGTGCGGGGTGCTACATGAAATCTTGGAAACCTTGGTGATATAGCATGTTTATGTGGTTAAGTGTGATATTATTACTCCTTGAATGTGTATGCATCATCCTTCCAGAAATTATAGCATTTGGGGATCAAAAATGGAATTTTGTGGCTTTGTTGATTCTTTGCCGAGAGCCTCCCCTGTTTCTGCTCTGTTCTTCAAATTTGTAGAAACTGGGAACGACCGTTCCCAGCCTCAAGGCATTGAGGGAACGGCCGTTCCCACCTTTTCAAATGAACTGGGCGGCCGAGCATGGGAACGGCCGTTCCCACTTTGGCCTTGCTGCCGGAAGGGCCGTTCCCAGCTTAAAGGCGCGCTTTTATTTTAAAATCGTTGGCGCGTTTTGGGGAACTCATGTGAACGACCGTTCCCATTTTGCAAAGGGGACCGGAACGGCCGTTCCCACCTGACTTGTAGAACAAAATTCACTGCATAAAATTACGAAAATGACCCCTCGATCCAACGACTTCTTTGACCCCGAATTGCCATAATATGTACTAATATGAAGTGAAACAACATGTTATCATGCCACATTGTATTTTCGTGGTCGTCTCGATACATTTCCGTCGTTAGTCATATTTTGGTCATTTTAGGTCATGTCTCACGAATATACGTCGTGTTTGCACAGGTCACGAGGGCGTGGACGGGGAGCAAGCTCCTTAGAACACCACATTATTGTATTTTGCAGGAAAGGTGAGGTTTCAGGTTATGTATATAGAACCCTACCACCCTTATGTGCTATTTCGGCCAAAATATACTATACTTATAAATGATTTCAAAACCATGAATATTTCAAGCAAGCAAGTCATGATTTCAAGCATGTTTGGCGAGTACATGATTGCACGTGGGCCCGAGGGTAATTCTTGAGCCAACCGGGAAAGCAAAGGCTGACGGGTAACTCCTGAATTATCCTCAAATTGTTGGGATCACCCCCCGAAGCCACTAGGAGATTAGTGGTGGAAGGAGTTCCGTGTCTAGAGGGTCATGTCCTCTACACACACCATGTCGTGGATAGTCGAGCCTTGCAAACTCGCTATCACCCGGAGGGAGAAGGAGACTGGGGATTAATCCGGCATGTCGGGTTATCCTCAGGTTATCGCATGATTTCAAGCATGAAATTATCTATGTGAGCACTAAATGGAATTGCGTGATCATGTATTGAATTGATAAAGCAAGCACGTATTGTCACGTTTGGTGTAAAGGTTGGAGAATCGCCCCTGCTCGCCGGGGTCACATGTTCATGAAATGGTTAAGCTAAAATGTTAAAGTGATTGGTTGTAATCTCGGGCAAAGATTAAGTTTCTTGAATTATATATTCCTTTCATTTCCAAAGTCTTCACCCGAGGCTACACCTTGCATGTGATGTGTGTTATATATATTTATTGCCCCTCACTCAGTCTTCGGTAGACTGATACTTCACTTTTCAGGTACCCTTTTGAGCGTGGTCGTGCTAGGCGGGAGTTGTTCGAGTCTTGCATGCCTTCGGGTCTAGTTTCATACCCTTTTGTATAGTCTTATGCTAGTTTCATTTTATGATAATTATTGTCACGTTTTGGATACTTGAATATGTGTATTATCAAGAGATGATAATGTATTGATAGATAAATTGGTATCTATAAGTATCTATTCGATAAATATGGTACCTATATGTATATTTGAGTTATTGCTTCTGCTTTTGAATTCATGTTTTGCTTTATTTCTGTTGGGGAGTGTCCCGCCTAGCTCGTCATTTTTATTGTCACCCGTTCGCTATAGTTTTGGTTTGTGTATGGACTTTCCATTTCATACGTGGATCAAGGCTATAGTGCGGGGGGATGTGGTGCGCAGCGGGTTACGGTGCTACAAACTCGACCCAAACTAGCTAGTACAACACAACCACGTACTATCCTGCTTAGCTCGACCAGACCTGCAACTAAGGAGGGAAAAGGAGAGGGGTAAGCTACAACTTGACTGAGTAAGGGGGGCTAACGCACACCCACACACTACATAAATATATAACAAATCACATATTAATCACAGGATTATGAACCGGGAATAGGGTTTTGCACACCAAACCAATTTTCAAGATAAACATAAACATTTCATAATCAAAACAAAATATACTAGAGTTAAAGGAAGCTCCTATCCCATTTCATAATCAATGAATCATACAAAAGCTCGACGAGTACGAGCACTTAACCCTTACTCCTCTATAACGTAAGAAAATCAAGAAAACCATAAATACATAAACAATCTATCCGCAACAGCGTTTCGGGAGTCAAACCCTCTCCACCTAATTACCAATGCACATGGGGTAGCTAACCCGCAATGTGCTTGAAGCACCACGCCTCCTCAACCTCCAAGAGTCGCGCGTGAGTACTCCAAATGGAGACTGTGCACAGGCTTAACCCGACGACCCTTGCCGTCCCGGGCGTCCTTACCCACATCTCCGGGGCCCAGTAACAACTAATTATCCAATTAAACTTACTTAACTCGCTACATAATTAAACATAGCTTACGTACCTTATCGAGCATACCTTACCTTGCAACTCGGCATATGCTATACGTGTACCTCTCCGTGTCTTCCTTAACATTAAGATGTTGAGGTAGATCCCAGCTTGCTTGACAACGCACGGTTTGGAGCATAGCCTCGTTGCAAAATATTTTCAAGCTTATATATGCTTATACTTATAGTTCAAAACGTTTAATCGTATGACAAGGTCATAAACATATCATATGACACATATCTAATATATAAATATATTGTATATTCACATGCGGGTGAGAAATCATCACATTTAGGCCATAGGTCGATTAACTAAAGCAAAAGATCCTAAACCTCACTTTGTAGCAAAAGTAGTTAGAGTTCGGGGCCAAAAAGGAGCAAACAAACACCTAAACCTTGGGTTCAACGACGTTCGGAAGAGGCTCTGAAACAAAAGAACATAACACCAGAGACTTAGACTCAATCATGAACCAATTAGACGCACGTCGATGCATATAAATGCGAGTGGGTGCAATGCATGTCATAAAAATTCATATTTAGGCATGCCGGAGAAATTAATAAAATAATACATAAAGATTCAAGAATTAAACTCATATCATATCAAATAACCTCATAATGTATCGTATTATAGCATACCATAAGCGTTCATGAGCTTAAAATGCATAAAGAAGGCAAACCACACAAGAAAATATTACATGTATATCACTTAAGACGTATTGAATCATAACTCGTTCAAATCATATCAAATGAATTCAAAATTCTAATAAAATCAAATTAACACATAATACTACAAGTTAGCAAAGCTTAGAGATCATATTAGGGGTGGGAGAGAAGCAAATAAGCAAAGAAAAACAAGGCAATGAAGTGCGAAGCAAAAGGAAGCCGCTACCCTAAATCCACCCCGGTGGATTTTTTCCAAAGGAGGAATCCACCCCCATGGATTTAGGGCAGACAACTCTCTACCTCAAATCGACCCCGGTGGATTATTTTCAAAGCAGAAATCCACCCCGGTGGATTTGGGTCAGAGGCTAAAAAAATGAGAAAAAGCTTGCAAACCAAAGCAAAACCAAGAAAAATCACATCCACAACATGAAGGAAGGTAAAGGGACAAATATACTATAATATAATGCAAGGAATTCGAGGTAATACCAATCTAAACTCATTCAAATCATTCAAGGAAGAAAGGATCAAAGAAGCACAAGTATTCATCCCTTTTCTTGCAAGAACTCATATGAACATTAATGGTGAATTAAATCTCAAACAACTACCTTGTTGTAAAGCTCAAGATATGAGATAATTATGCTCCATAGATCAACATACAAGTCATAAAATTTCACGAAAGCAAGAGATGCACCAAAACGTGTCAAAAATCCACTCCGATGCACTTATCTTCAACCAATTTAATTAGATGAGCACATAGGCAAGAGTTTCATGCATTTCCCCCAAAAACCCCAAAGAGCATAAATGGTAAATCTTACCCCAAGTAATTACCATGAACAAGAATTACAAATAAGCAAGAAAGAAGCCTCCTAGGTCATCATATAAGCCATCAAACTCCAAATAGCCAAAGAATGCACATAGAATCCAAAATCTACCAAGAACCCTAACTATTCATCAAGTTTGGCATATACAAAGATCCTCAACATCAAAGCATGAAATTCATGGAGAGAAAGAAGCACAAGAACAAGAGAATCAAGAATCCTTACTTACCTTAAAAGATTGGAGCAAGAAAGGATGAAAATCTTGAGCTTAAGGGCCAAAAATGGAGGTTCCTTCCATGGAGTCTCTCCTTTCTTCTTAGGGCTGAGGGGGGCTCAGTTTTCGCATCAAAATCGGATGGAAAGAAGGGTCTTAGGTGTAATAAAGTCAAAGCAAGGACAATAGACAAGTGGGCTAGCCTCCAAGTAGGTATCTAGGGGCGTTTTAGGTACGTAGGGCGAGTTTGCATCATCGAGAGGTTGAAACAAAGTCAAAAGGTGATCAGGCTTGTCCCATTGAATCCAAATTGACGATTTGAGTCCAATGGAGCTGACGGAACTCGAATCCGAGTTCCCTAGCTCAAGATACGAATTAAGGACTCCAGAGTGGCCAATTTGCAAAAAGGCCCAAAATTTCAAATAAAGTGCAATTGAGTCCAAACTAAAATCAATTAAATCCAAGGCAAGTTAATACATACAAATAAGTCCTAAAATCATCTAATTCACATAGTTCACAAAGTTGACATACTCGGGATTCTAATTCATAAATCGTAAATTTCACAAATTGCATATATTCACATTTGGAGCTCAATTAAGGCAAATTCTTAACAAATAATTCAAGTAGTTAATATGAGAAATAAAATATGAGAACATACGTCATATAAAGTCATCAATTAAATAAGGAATCAACTAAGTTACAGAAAATAAACTCACACGTGACGCGTACCTGTACGTGGGAGCGAGCGGGGTGTCACAATCTTCCCCCCTTAAGAGAACCTGGTCCCCAGGTTCTACTGCTCAAGTTTCAAGATCGAACAACTTCCGTATTCACCCAAGTTCGAGGTACATGACATCCCGACAAGGGTTAGCTCGGTAAGGTCTTCCAACACGAAAGGGGTTTGATCAACTCTTGAAGTCTTGATGGAGTAATTCCTCACTGCTTGATCCGGGCTAGGGGCATTTCAAACATCTCGCACGGTAGAATGGTCCAAATTTGATTAATTACCCACCGTTTGATTTGTTCCAAACTAACTCAAGAGCTTGGTGTTACACGAGTAGCGTAGTTACTGGACTTTCACCACTCGCACCTTCTAACTTAGGAAGTTCCTCCAAGATGGTCATCCTTCTATTCGTTGTTGCCTTGAAAGTCCATTGTAATCTCGAACCTCGACTTACCATACTCTCGTACTCTCAGAACAAGTAAGCACTCAACAGGTAACAAGTACACGCAAGAACAAATGACAATAATCCAAATAGTAAAACAAGAATGCATGATGCGCGTGCCATGAATGATTTGTGTACCGTTCATCGTTGTTTGGAATTTCTTGACATCTGGATGATTAGGTGAGTAGCCAAAGTTGGTGTTGTAAGGCTCACAGCTCGACAATCTCGTTCTCAAGTTTCTTGGAAGAATCCTAACTTGATAATCAATTTCTTTCTCCAACTCCGTATGTTCTAATCACCGTATCCACTCGGTGGACTCTCCTTGTCCCCCCTAACAATCCCCTTGTAGTGGTGTGGAGTTGCTCTGGTCAAGCCGTTTTGAAAGTTTCTCTCTACTCCTCTTTGAATTAACCCTTCCCGTGCTTGGCCAAAAGATGTAAGAGCATGTCCTAGGCGACTTCGGACCATGCCCAGATAATTCTTGAATTCCTTTAAAATCCCACGGTCTTCAAAATCTCCATGAATCTTCTTACATCATCTAGTATATCTTCACGGTCTGAGATTACAATTTCTGGACTCCAATTCTTCTATTTCCATGGAAATAGTATCCTGACTTCTTCATACTAATCGACCTCCAATTATTGTTCTGAATCTTTACTTAGTTATCAGCTCGATGGAAGTCCCTTGATTTGACTCTTTACGGATTCGAATTGGTTGCATGACTTGTCCTCTGTTGACTTGCACTTGGGTAGATAATTTCCTTCCAAAACTTTTTGCCTTTCTTTATCGTTTTCATTTGTTACTTTAAATCTCCCAATTCAACTTCACAACACGGCCAAATCCACTTGGATCTGGAAAGTAAACTCCAATCCATCCCGAAGATAGAACTTCTCGCATCTTGGTTTTTCCATAGACTTGGAATCACTGTAATGATCGATTCTTTTTATATTCTCCCAATCCAACTTCTTCATTTCCCAAAATCCGAGGTGTCTCAGTTCTCTCTTCTTCTTTTCTCTTGCCCGAGCTTGACTTCTGATGAATTGGTTTAATTGGAAACTCTTTCTTGATGGTCCGTAGTGCTAATTATCCCCTAACCCCATGATATTCGAACCTTCTCCTACAATCTTTGTTACTTATCCCCTTAAAGAACTTATTTTACCTTGAGCCCTCTTGAAGATCATCACCTCATCATTGATCTGAATCTCGAATTAGAATATTCTAAAGATCCTTCCTTTGCTCTTTTCTCGGGTTAAATGATCCGGTGGAATCCGATTAATGTTCCTCTAGAATCGAGAGTTATTCTTTTCCCTCCTAGGAGTTTAGATTGAATACTTGTTCTCGGATCGTGGTTTCAATTCTCCCTTCAACATTCCCTTGACCACTCATCATTAAAGAATCCTTCTCTTTTCGCAAGGTCCTTAGCCTTCTTGTAATTATCTCCTCTAATTCCTTTGAATTTTCACCTTCTTCTTACCACGATTCTCGTTGCTTCGAGGAAAACTTCACTCGAAGGTGTAAAGATCTCATAATTAATTATAAAACAAGTTATCTAAGGCAAGAACACAATGATTTTTAAGGTGCGAGCATAATTAATTATAAAACAGTTCAGTTGTAACACATTAATAACAAGGAGCATGCAGTTCTTAATTTCCAAGGTAAGTTAGACAACTAATCAAGTCATTCATTCAACCTTCAAAACATGCTTCTAAAAGTACAAAAAATTAATCTATAAGCATTTATGGAGAAACTATAAGCACATAAACATGCATTTCTAATTAAAGCAAACAAAATTGCCTTTGACGAAATGGAATCTCACAATAGAAGTCAATTAACAGGGGAGCAAGCAAGTCTTCATTTCTAAGGTAATCATACAATTAATTCAATTGTGCCTAACATGATTCAAATTAGGCATGCGCAAGTGTATTAAAAAGATGGGAGCATGTAATCAAGTAGTTCAGAAAATGCATGTCAACTATTCAAAATTTCTAGTCAAGTACATGTAATGTACAAATTATTCCTATGTGGTACGACCTAGAACGACACAACATGACTCAAGAGCCCGGTTTTGAACCTTCGGCTCTGATACCAACCAAATAGGGGTGAAACGCCCCGACGAGGGCATCCACCCCTATCCCGCGCTATGGACCTAGCTTGTATATAGTATAGTTATCCATATACCTGCCAACCTCGAAGCAAGAGGTGACAAATGAACATCCTAGCTAGGCGGTACTAGACTCTCGATCGAAACAAATTAAAACAAACACAAATACGTGGAAGCTTAAAACATAACACATGCATAAGAGTTCAGTTTCAATATATGCACTAGTCCTTCCTATCTCAAACAACATAATATAGTAAAGATTAATCTATCAATTAAGCGACCAACACGGTCCAGCACATGTTGCCCAAAATACGGAAATGGAAATCATCCTAGAGACCGCCACGGTCCATCTAATAAGGTAACATCAACATCACCATACATATTAATCCATAAATAAACCCGAAAACATCAACATAAGTCATAGAGTATTCTACAAGCAAAACGAGTACAACTAGACTCAAAGACAAGACTCTCAAGAAAGACCCTGCCTAGCTTGACTCCAACGCAACCTGCGGACACAAAAAGTAAAAGAGATCAGTTCAAACGGAACTGGTGAGGAGGAGTATACCTAATATAAATGATATACATGTTGGAAAACAGAATCAGAAAAGTAGCGGAAATTTAAAAATGTTTCCAACAAAAGGATCTTAGACTCGCAATCGTGAATCCAAATTCGTAGAGATCAAGAAACTCACTTAGGTAGTAGCTTTCTTGACATGTTTTGAGCCGTCCCCAAACACGCTTCATACGGTAATGGCAACTCGTCCCTCGAAATCTCTTTCTACTTCAGAATCTATTGTAGGGATAACAATCCACACCAACCTGGATTCAAATCATGTTAGGGACGTTCTCAACGATATAACATAAAGAAAGAAACATGAAACGAGAAAGGCATGATTTAAACTCCCTTCGAAAACCAGTTTTGCGAAAGTAGAAATCTGCTAGCCATAAAACCCTCGTGAAAAAATTCCTCCTTCAGGATATGGACGAACGGTTTTCGCCATCTTCTTTGGTTCGATTTTTTCACTCGTTTTCTGTTGGGTTCAGAATCGTTTCATCATCCCTTCTGGTCGTTTTGCTTGATCCCCACTCCTTGGTAAAGCTCGAATCTTTAAAACTTATAACTTGAAGCTCTCTAGAGATAGTCCACCAACTTGGCTACAATTTAACTAGTAAGGATGCTAGTTCTCTAGTTAGTGTTTAGGCTTAACCTAGGGCTATTTTGATCTTGGAGAAGGGAAGGTGTTCAACACATGAACCAAAAGAATTGTCAATTACCCTCTAAGGGGAGCTCGAGCTCCCCTATATATAGGAAAGGGGAGGACCGAAAATCCTAGTCCTTATGGACAAAGGATTTGGTCCCTCTCTCCTATTACTTGATCATCAAGTAATTTTGACTTTGACTTTGAATTCAAATTCAAATCAACTTTTAAGAGAGCTAAAATATCCTAACCCTTTTGGATATTATTATACTATATTTATTAATAAATAAATAACTTATTTTATCTAATTAATTAATTCATAATTAATTAACTACATTATTTTTCTCCAAAATTAGACTTTCTTTTTAATTCAAAATTAAACCAAAGTCTATTAAATAATTAATAAATTAATTATTTAATATTTAATCAAATAAGCACGTGTGGCACACATGTCCCAATGACACGTGTCCAGTCACGTGACCCACACGTGTGGTTTCATACGTGTGGGACCCTTTAGGCCCGATTAACTCGTTTAATCATTTTAAAGCCTCAACTCATGTAACCAAGTTGTTGTGTGTGTCCCTCTAGGTTCTCAATTCAATTAGCAGTGACCCTAATTAATTAATTAATCAGTCCACAGATTAAACAACCATAGTCTAGCAACAGGTGTTTAACCCCTAGCTGAATTGGAATGTTCGGATTCGATAGAACCTTTAAGTAATCAATTCATGTGAGATACAATCCTCCTACTTACTATCTCTCAACCAAGATCTAGGGTAAGGGAATAATCAGAACCCTAATAATTAGGTCTTAAAGAAAAGTGCATTTCATATCCATTTGATCTCAATCCAAGAAACCCTTTTCTTGATGTCTTGATCTACTGCCTTGGCCAAGGACTCCATATGGCATATGAATGACACACACAATAAGAGATCATCTTGCAAATGCAAGTGTAGGTCCTTTCTCGATTCTCATTCACTTTCATGAATCACTTGTGCAGCCCTAGCATAAGCCTTGAATCAGTTGTCTAAGGCGACACCCTTTAAAGCTTATACCTAAGACTACAGAGTTAACTCATAAAGTGACATGGAACCTCAAGTCTAAGGATCAATTAAGCACATCAATGACTCGAGAGATATTTCCTAATCTGGAAGTTTCCATTTCCTGAAATAGAAACTTCCTTTCCCATTTAGGAATCTTCTCACACAGGGCACCCCAGTGAACTTACTTATTGAAGTAAGCACCCTCATGTATCACGCACGTATCAGCTATACACTTTGCACCTCCATGAAACAAGGTGGTCTTTCTTAAAGGCATTATCCCACAAGCAAGCCTTAGAGGAGTCAGGTTGACACTCCCACTGTCTGTAGGACTCATCGGCTTGGAGTATTTTACTAATCAAGACTTATGTGATATAGGGCTCGTTTCATGAACCATTTCACCTAAATGGTAGAGTCCTAAAGTCATCAGGATTAGGGGAGTTCTCATACATGCACAGCTAAAGTAAACGCATACCAAACAAGAGCATATAAAGAAGTGTTTGCCTATGATATTAATCAATCGTATATTATTAAAAGATTGTCTGTGATACTAGGAAAGTCCCAAAATGGATTATGACTAATCGACTTTCTAGGGCACTATTCCTAACAATACAAAGGTTCAATGCATGCTCAAATTAAAGGTGTTCATGATCCGCTCATATTTTCGAAAATAATGCAGATTTTATAAAATACGGATAATAAACTAAAGCACCGGCTTGACGAGTACGAGCACTCCATCCTTACTTCCCAAACCAAGTGAAATCAAACCAATCCATCCTTAACACCGTTGATGTCGAGGGTGTGCACCCCCCGATCTCGTAAAAGAACCATGGAGAAGTGGGTCCATGAAACCGACCTTCTCCCAAGCTTACCTTAACCCCGAATCCTCCTCGGAGTCTTAGTAAACTTGTCCAAAACAGGGTACTTCGTAAGGGTTCAACCGTCCGTCCTTGCGTTTTCGGCCTTACCACTTACTCCGCTCTGAGCACTATCAAAAGAACCGACCAAGCAAGCGTCCTTGCAAGGCATAACAAACCTCGTTATATAACTCACACGTTCATAAATTCTAAATAAAAGTTCCAAAAGCATTTTGGGTACCTATCCTATATACTAAAACTCAAGTTTTACTTGCAAACTGTTTTGCGTAAGCAAATATCCATAATATGAGCATAGCTCACAAAACTTGGCTTATAGAGCCTACATATACCTTTTACAAAACGGGAGTTTAAAACCATCAAACATGATAGGTCATATGTGTCCACAGTTTTGAAGAAATTTTATATATATATAACTCCTCACCTTCGCCAAGAACTTCGGAGGCTAACCACGAGCAACAAGCTACTCGACCGGAAACTCACCACCTAACAAGACAAACATACTAACAAAGTAAGACTCGACTCAATACCAAATAAGACGACGCACGGCTTTGACATGAATGCAAATGCGCTAATGATGTGCAAGAAATGTTCAAGGATGGCATAGATTGGAAATTATGATCACATTGCATCATATGAGTCACGTATCAAGTTCTCAAGTCATAGGATATGCAATAAGCGACATATGAGTCATACTTACACATTCTTACACAAAATCGAAGCATAAAAGACATTTAAACACATATAAACATGATTCCAAGTCATATATATCATGCTAGGGGTGTGGGAAGTGCAAAGGAAGTGTGACGTGCAAAGGAAGTGAAAACGAAGCAAAATGATCAAAATCACAAAAACTCATTTTTGGGACCCGAGGGTATGTAAACGGGCATTTGGCCCCTAAGAACAACTTGTAAACGCCCGTTTGGGGCTGAAAAACGTGACAGTGGCATCTCACACGGGGGTTTGGAGTTTTAGTTCAAAATCGAAACCCCGTTTGGCTTGCTGTTGTTGCAAAACTCAAATACGAACATATGCTTGAACTTGGCGAAAATTCAACTTAAAACACTCCAAAATCATGCTTCAAAGTTAATACAATATGCACAAACATAATTAAACATCAAATAGCATGTCAAGAACATCTAGGAACAAATATGTATCAAGAAATCCATTAATTTCGCACAAGAATATCATATTCTCAACCTCATGAAAGTTTCAGGCTCAACAATGGTGAAATCTTTAATCATGCATAAAACTCAAAGATATCTATCACATTCTTCATAAAAACACATAAGGAGCAAGAGTCCATCATCAAATCAAGCTAAAATAAGCTAGAATATGAACATGCAAGAATCCTTCATAAAAGCTTGAAAGGTCAACAATGGTGGTTTCTTCAAACAAGCGTGAAAATGAGAAATTCTTACATCAAATTGTTCCTAATATCACAAGAAACATATTTCCATCATAAAATTCTGATTTAATCCATCTAACATGAACCCTAGATTCACATTCAACCTTAGAACCTTCAAGAACACAAACCCAACAAGAGAGCACATAATCTTACCTTGAGAGTTGGGAATCGAAGAGGAAATCTTGTTCTTTAGTCTTGAATCTCCAGCTTTAATCTTCACTCTTGGTTCCTCAAAGTCTCTTCAAGGTAGCTCTTGAAGTTGGTGAGGGAGATGAATAGGTTTTGAGAGAAAAGAGAGAGAGTATTGGATCTCTTTGAAAATAACGTAACTTTAAGTTTGGTGTTATAATCTGATTTGGTGATTTGGGTCAGCTAATAGGGTCATGGGGCTGGTCGTACGGGTCGAATTTATGTGAAATTGGGTTAAATCTGAAATTTGGTCGCGGTCAACAATTAAGGCTTAAAAGGTTGACTTTTAATAAATTGGTCATAACTTCTCCGTCCGAACTCCGATTTGAGCGATTCAAGAACCCACGAACTCATAATCGAATTATATATTCAATTTCATTAAGTTCTATCCAGTTCCATGCTTGGAAAATAAATTTACCATTTAGTCCCTAAATTATACTTTAATGTCCAAGTAGGCATGTTGGTTCGTTAAAAGCTAAAACGTGTTATTAAAGCTTAAAGGCGACAATACGAGAACATAACCAACAAGTCATGGAGTCACGTATCTCATGTAATTCACGTATTTCACATAAGCATGAAGTGGCTATCAAATTAAGGCGTAAATCCACATAAATCATGCATAGAAAGGTAAATCGTACACTCTCATTCCAAACCTTACCTTGATCGAGAAGCGGGGCGTCACAACCTCCCCTCCTTAAGGAAATCATGTCCCCAGATTTATCCCACTCATAGTTTGAAATTGTTCAAGGTTTGGAAGACCGGTTGTAGTGGCATGAGAAAGATGTTATGGACTTTGTGTAATAATGTCTAAAAGCCAACGGATGAGGATTCTCCAACTACTCCCGAATTTAATTTGGATATGGGGCTAAACGCCTGGGACTTTGTGTCCGGTTTGCTAACTAAGGAGGTGATATCCGAGGAGTCTATCGTTCTCCGAGATGAGAGTGTTGTAGTGGGAGTTTGGAGTTTGGTTTATCTTAAGAGCCGTTCAAGATCTCACTCTAGACCTGAGGACATGTCCCTTTGAAGGAGGGGAGTTTGTAACATCCCGCTCGTCAGGCTCTATAGGTACGTTGTAACGAGAGTGTTATGTGCGCATTTAAATTAATTAATTATGCACTTATGTGGTTTAAATGAGATTTAAATGATCTAATCTTGATTTATATGAAGTATTTGTTAAGGTATAACTTGTACTTTGAACGTTTATGCCTATGTGCTCTAGAACTTGATCTATATGCGTTCGATTTCAATTTTGATTTTTGTGAAATCTTGATATACGTGAAATATGTACATTATAAACATGCTTGCATGCTCGTTATGTGTTTTAGGGTTTGTTTTATTTGATTCTTGGCTCATTTTGTAAAAACGGGATTTGTGAGGGACTTAAGGGCCTAAAACGTCTTAGCGCACCTTGGGTTCCGGGCGACATAACTGGAGCTCGAGAATTTGGATTTGAATTCCGGAAGATGCGTTGCACTCGTAACGAAGTAAGAAAACCAAAAAATCTAGCCTTAGATTTTTCTAAGCCCATTTGGACCTCCGAAATCCAACCAAAATGAGCATCTAGCAACAAGGAGACACCTTTTGACTAGTCTTGAGCTTGTGGACCCCACTTTAACCGCAATTAAAGCTAAACCATGAGTTTGATGAGTTGAGTTAAGCCTCTATCTCTCCCCATCAGCCCTATTTCGAACCATACCCCAAAAAGAAAGAGAAATCTCTCCCAAAAAGCTGATATCCAAGAGAAGAGGAAAGAAGAAGATGTACTATTCCATTTCTTGTGATTTTGAACTCAATACCCCATTTTAACTTCCATTTAGCATGATTTCAACATGATTTGAATGATATATGGCATATATAGTGAATAGTAAGGGTTTGGAGGAATTAGTTGATTATAGCTTGCTCTCTTGTGAAATCTTTTGATATGAAGCTTGAATATAGTTACTAAGACATCATTTATGATATATATGAACTTGCTTTGAGTGTTAGTTAAGAATTCATGACTTTTCCATTTATGAAATTTGGAGATTTTTGCATGACCTTGTTCTCTTTTCACTTCTTGCATGAGTTGTTGCAACTTTGAACCATTAAATGGCTTGAAATGCATGAGTTTTTGCCACCCTAATTTACCATTAATGTTAGCTTGATGTTTGTGTGGTTTGTTTGGAGTTTCTAGGGAGTTGCAATCTTTTTTCCTCAAAAATTTCGCCCCTGACCAAAATCCACGGTGGTGGATTTGGGGCAGGCTCTTTTGGAATGATTCTGACCCAAATCCACGAGGGTGGATTTGGGGCACCAGCTCTCTTTGCCCCAAAATTCTTTTTCTTGTTTCTTTTCGCTTATTTCTTGCTCTCCCACCCCTAATTTGATCCCCATGCTTTGCTAACATGTTGTATTATGTATTATGAGTATTGCATCAAGTTTATGGATTCATTTGATATGAAACGTGCAAGATATGATCTTATATGTCCTATGTGCTACCCCTCTCAATTCCTTTGCTTCTCTTGTGTTCCAAACTTGCTTTGTTGAATATTATATGATCGTTCATACTTTGTTTATGGTTTATATACTTCATTAACTTGTTTCATTTTATGTTATCCTCGTTTTTATAGATTTATGGTATGATTTTTGTGTTTGTATGTGAATTATGACCTAATGTGACACAAGTGCAATCCCATGACATCTTATACGCATCATTTGCAGTCATATGCACTTGCCGAGCGTATATTTGGTACATATTGAGTCTAAAATTATCCTTTGTCATTTCCTTCGTTCAGAGTTTGGTCCCATTGGTAGCAAGGAGGTCCCGTAACCGTCCGTTTCATATTCTTTATACGCCACTACGCTGGAAAGGTGAGGTTTTCTTTCTTTTAGTTAATATGACCTACAGCCCTACATGAATCTTTAGCCTGCATGCGACTTATATATATATATGTCTATAGATACGTGTTTGATACGTAATTTGTGGGAATTGTCCAGCTTTCTATGATATCTTTGGAAAATGCTTTTATATATATAAGCTACGTTTTCGTTTGTTTGTTTTCGAAAAGGGTTGGTGTGTGTTTTGCTTTAGCGAGCTTCATGAAAATTATGCCTTTTTGCACTTTGCCTTGGGCCCCGGACAAGTGGTATGTCATCTCGGGTGGGCCGTGGGGTCGCCGAGCTCTCTCATCAACACAACTCCACAAAAGGGAGACTTAGCCCAATCTCGGGAGGTCGAGGGGAAGGCTGGTCTTCTAGTGCCGGCGGGATCCTCCGAGCGACCGTCGAAGGGGCGGGTAGGATCCCCCGCTCATATTTTGCTGAGAGCCGGGGTTGAGGGGTCGCGTCTATCTTCCCCAACCGGAGAAGGTTGGATTGATTTTGCGCTTTGCTTTGCCTTTGCATTTTGCGTATAGATATGAAGTAGGTGGGTTGAGAACTCGTACTCGGCGAGTTGGTTTGCTTTTGCCTCCGCTTACGGTTTGTGAAACGGGAGTGGACTTCCAACTTCTAAAATTAGTTGATTTTGGTCTTCGGCATTAAACCTTTTTCTTTATATATATTATCACGAGATAAAACATTTTAGAATGTAAAAACCACGCCCCGGTTCATGAACTCGTTAATTTTGAATATGCTATGCTCTTACGTATATTGTACGTGTGCGTGTGTTAGCCGTCTCAGTAGTCTTTAGGACTGACCCCTCGTGGTTATTTCTGTTTTTTCCCCTTTCTTTGAGTTGCAGGTACTTTTGGAGTTTTGAGCTAGGCGTTGTCTTTGAGTCATCGGTTGAGGCTAGCTCGAGTCTCATGCATTAATTTAGCTTAGTTTCGCTCTCTAATGATTTTGAAACATGTAAAAATATGATACTTGGATTCTGGCCTAGGATTAAGCTTTATATATTTGTCTTGTATAAGTTGTATATGTTGGATATGATATTTGCCTGCTCTAACTTCTTCGCTGTATATGTTCATTTTTAGGTTATGATATGAACTATTTTAAATTGCTTCCACTGATTCATGTGATGTTATGCGTTTGTTAAGGGTCTACACTGCCTAGCTAGGGTGTGTTTTTGTTTGCTGCCGTTCGCCATAGCTTAGCACGTGTGTGGAGTTTCCATTTTGTTGCATGTGTCGGGCTATTGTGCGGGGGATGTGGTGCCCTTCGCTCCGGGGTGCTACAACATGCGCTTAAGCGGCTAATTTGTATGAATTTAGTGCCTGTTTTGCATGGATTTTTCTGCTGTAAACATGCTTCATTTATTGCCCTACGTGCTATTATTGTTAATGGTCTAAAACACGGGATTTGCAAGCTTGAAAGCTTCAAAATGTTGAGATAAGTGTTGCCTTGTTGCTGCTAGCTGCTATGTTTATTATTGTGATTAAAATTTCCTTAGTTAGAGTTGTTGTTTGCTGCTGTATCTCTGCCTTCGCTTCCCTCCCCTGCTGTTGTTGCTTCCATGGAGAATGAGCTGTTGTTGCTACTGTTCGAAATGAAGAAGGAGTGTGGCTGCTGTGAGCAGTCACCCCCGTTACTTTTGTTGCCTTTGGGGAGGTCACGCAGGCTTGCTTTGGGGGTGAGCTTCTGCTTGAAGTCACCGCTGTTACCTCTTGATGTCTTGCGGGTGGTAATGGGCGTTACCACCCCAGCCCTGGCATGTTTTTTTTGTTCTTTTTTTTCGTTAGTGCATGCATTGTGTATGTTTTGTTTTATGTAATTTTGTGGGTTGCATGTAATATGTGTATGTGCATGTGTGTACGTGAATGTACATATATATATATATATATATATATATATATATATGTATGTTATGTTAAGTGTTATATATGTAATATGATGTATGTTATATATGGATTCATTTGATACGCGATTCACGTGATATGAATTTGAATGCTTTAAGTGGTACCTTCTTATATTTCATTTGTATAAATCGTATTCATTGCATCGCCGTGCATCTATGTGGTACATAATTGAGTCTAAGTCTTTAGTATTGTATTTGTTTGTCACGGGGGTGCTTTCGGGAGGAGCCGTAACCGAAGTTTAAGGGTGTCCGAGGTTGTTTTCTCGCACCACACTACACTTTTGTTCAAATGTGAGGTTTAGGTTCTTTTCTTTTTAGTTAAGCGGCCTAAGACCCCTAAATGCTCATTTTCTAGCCCGCATGAAACTATATATATATATAGTTAAATATGTGTAATGTACAATATGTTTATGATCTTGTGATCAAGTTTCGGCTTCCGAAAGGGCTATATCTACGAGAATATATGAGCTCATGATTTTGATGAAAGTTTAATGCTTATGTAAGTAATGTTTTGAGTGAGAATGATTGGTAAAGGTAAAGAAAAGGTAATCTTGGATCCATGGAGACTACGGGTTAGGAAGCCCGGTACGGTAGAGGGTCGTCGGGTTAAGCCTAAACGTGGTTTCCCTCCGAGGCATTACGCGTGACCCCAGGAGGTTGGGATGGCGTGGTGCTCTTGATGCCTTCAGTATGAAGCCAGGGAGGACTCGTGTGGGTTAGCTAACCCCCAAGAAATTTATAATGGCACTCGCGTGGGTTAATCACCCCTCGAGGAACTTACTAATGGATGGTTAGGGTCGCACACGGAAGGTGGGGATTAAATGTGATTTTGTTTTATGTAATGTAACGTAATGAGAAGTAACGGTGGATGCTCATACTCGCCGAGCTTAATGAAATGGATGGATTATGGAACGAGAATAGAGTCTTTATTACTGTAATTTAAACGTATATGATATGTAATGTTTTATGAAAACGTTTTTGTAACGCCCCGACGAGGGCATCCACGCCTATCCCGCGCTACGGACCTAGCTTGTATATAGTATTGTTGTCCATATACCTGCCAAGCTCGAAGCAAGTGGTGACAAATGAACATCCTAGCTAGGCGGTACTAGACTCTCGACGGAAATAAATTAAAACAAACACAAATACGCGGAAGCTTAAAACATAACACATGCATAAGAGTTCAGTTTCAATATATACACTAGTCCTTCCTAACTCAAACAACACAATATAGTAAAGATTAATCTATCAATTAAGCGACCAACACGGTCCAGCACATATTGCCCAAAATACGGAAATGTAAATCATCCTAGAGACCGCCACGGTCCATCTAATAAGGTAACATCAACATCTCCATACATATTAATCCATAAATAAACCCGAAAACATAAACATAAGTCATAGAGTATGCTACAAGAAAAACAAGTACAACTAGACTCAAAGACAAGACTCTCAAGAAAGACCCCGCCTAGCTTGACTCCAACGCAACCTGCGGACACGGAAAGTAAAGGAGATCAGTTCAAACAGAACTGATGAGGAGGAGTATACCTAATATAAATGATATACGAAGGTTCACTGCATGCTCAAACTAAAGGTGTTCATGGTCCGCTCACATTTCCGAAAACAATGCAGATTTTATAAAATACGGATCATAAACCAAAGCACCGGCTCAGCGAGTACGAGCACTCCATCCTTACTTCCAAAACCAAGTGAAATCAAACCAATCCATCCTTAACACCGTTGATGTCGAGGGTAAACACCCCCCAATCATTGCAAAAGAACCATGGAGAAGTGGGTCCATGAAACCGACCTTCTCCCAAGCTCACCTTAACCCCAAATCCTCCTCGGAGTCTTAGAAAACTTGTCTAAAAGTGGGTACTTCGCAAGGGTTCATGTGACGCCCCGTATTCTCGAAGGGCGTCCTGACGATATTAACAAGTAAGTCTCTACACTTGTGTGTGTTTAATTTAAGAGTTCTTGAATTATGTGATTTAATGTAAATCCAATTTAATATGTGATAATTCGGATTATTCGAAAATTAATGGTTAAGTTGATTTTAAATCCATCATGTTACTTAACTTGTTTAATTTCGGTTTACTTGAATTCCTTGAGATTAATTATCAATCATGTGCTTACGAAGTGTCGATAAATTGTACGAAAGGTTTCTAAAATTAAATTGAATTAAACTCTAATGGGTAAATCTCTCTTTCATTTTAGTTTATAAATTAATTCGGAGCTTGAATGTTTATTCGTAACTTTACCAATATTATTTACGATTATTTGTACGTGCTATTACTCTTTGCTACGCGATATAGATACCCGGTTGTATATAACTTGTGCACAACCGTACCTATTTCTCGACGGATTATTTGTACGCGCTATTACTCTTTGCTACGCGCTATTACTCCCAAATCTCTTTTCTCTCTCTCTCTCTTCTCTCTCTCTCCTCTCCCACTCTCTCTCCCGTGGTCACTATTCACGGCTTCGGTTATGAGCCCATAACTCACTCGTTTCTCGACGGATTTCGACGAACCAATAGTCCATTTCGGAGAGCTAAACGACGTGGTCACAACCGTACTAAGATCTCGCCGATTTTCAGATGCGCAGGAGGGTGGCGGCGGACTGCGACCTCACCGCCCATTTCCGGCGGCTTCTGGCGGGCTTCCGGCAACACGCGCCCCAGACCCATAAACTAGACTCTCCGGCGCATCTTTCTGTGCAAGCGGCGCCACCATCAGGGCGGCGGTGCGAGTTACTGTAGCGACGGGTTTCGCCGCCTTCCGGCGGTTTTTTCGGACCAAGGATAGTGTTTTTCAAGGTTTCTCGACCCCCTGAGTTCATTTCCGACATCAATTTCATCCAATTTTGGCCGTAGGTGGTGGTTCCGGCAACGTAGATGATGGAAGAAACTTCGGCGGCCAACGGGGCCCTTTTCCGGAGATCTTTTGGCCTCGGGCCCTTCACGAAAGTTGTTCGGAACGACGAGAACTATCGGACATTGATCACGCGACTCCGGATTTGGCCGTTTGGTGGCGGATCGTGGTGGCAAAGCGGCGGTGCAACGGCGGCGCTAGCTCCGTTGATTTTTCCCAACGAATGGCTTAGCGCTTTCGAAGAGCTCGTCATGGGTAAGCCGATGCTTCTTTCGGATTCGATTTTAGTTCACCGGTTTGGAAGTAATTTGAGTTTGAAGATTTTAGGGTTTTCATGTTCTTAGATCTGAAATTGGAGGAGATTGTCTTGGAATTTCCAGAAATTGATCGAGGATTCGAAACGGACACGAAGACTTCATTCAGGACTTATTTTTCGGGATTTTTTTGGCGACCTTCGGCGGCGGCCCTGCCAAATTTCGGCAGCTACAGTGGTGGCCTTCCGGCGGCGTTTGGGCAGAATGTTCTTCTCGTTGTGGTGAGTTCAACGTCACTTTCCGTTCGTTAATCGGACACTCGATCTATTTATTACGAATTATTTTGCGTAATTGTGATTATTTGAATTAATTTTTTTAAGTGCAAATAAATTGGTTATTGTTGGTTTGTTGATCGAGATGTATTCCAATCGTATACGAAAACATGTATTGAATGGATTGTGATATGCATGAATGTTTTGATTTACAATTTGAATCCCGATGTGATGAATTTATGTTATGTGTTTAGATATGAAGGGGTGTTAGTGTAATATTTATGAAACTATGAATGTGACTTGAGCTTGTGTACCAAACATGTTGTGAAGTTGTAAAGTATGATCTTAAGTGAATCAAATGCACTCTTTATTTGTATCAAGCATGCCATCTATGTACAACAACTTTGTATGTTTATATGATCAAGTTACTCTCACTTATGCACTGTAGCAGCCCAAAGACCGACCCAGTATGCAGATATTGTCCCACCACTGGTGTCCCCAGGCACGGGTTTTGTTCCTCCCAGTGGGTTGGGCCACTGGGAAAACGCGTCTACAAGGAAAGGTTTCCATCCCCCCTTATAAGGAGGACTTCGTTCTCCTTCCCAACCGATATGGGATGGGCACACATCCACCCCCCCTTTGGAGGAGCTCAGCGTCCTCGTTAAGGACCTAACACATCAGCTTCCTGGCACCGGGTCTGATACCACATGTAGCAGCCCAAAGACCGACCCAGTATACAGATATTGTCCCGCCACTGGTGTCCCTAGGCACGGGTTTTGTTCCTCCCAGTGGGTTGGGCCACTGGGAAAACGCGTCTACAAGGAAAGGTTTCCATCCCCCTTATAAGGAGGACTTCGTTCTCCTTCCCAACCGATGTGGGATGGGCACACATCCAGCCCAAAGATCGACCCAGTATGCAGATATTGTCCCGCCACTGGTGTCCCCAGGCACGGGTTTTGTTCCTCCCAGTGGGTTGGGCCACTGGGAAAACGCGTCCACCGCTGGAGGAAGAAGGTTTGAACTTGTTTTATAAATATGATTATGTTATATTATGATTGTTATGCACCGTGCGGGAAGGCCGTGACACGGATCGCCCAAACGAATATGTTTTATGATATACAATCTGCATGTATAATGATATATTGCATGATCATCTATTTAAAGTATTATTGATATGTGTCGTACACAGTCGGAGTTTGGTTGGAGATGATGCACGCTCACTCGCCGAGCCTTTATGTTTATGTCTAAATTATGAGCCTAATGATTATATTATGAATTAGTTGTAATGTTCGAGCATTGTTTATTTATTTTCTTGCCCTTCGTGGGAACTAACTTCCAATAAAACCTGTGCTCGGGATTTATGACTTGCATGTGCATGTTTCCTATATATATATGTATCGCTCCTGCTCACTCAGTCTTCTAGAGACTGACCCTCTCCCACCCCAACACTTTAGTGTGCAGGTTTAGCTTTGGAGTTTCGAGCTAGGCGGAGGTTGTTGAGTTTGAGTCGGTCAAGTTAAGTTAGAAGTGTCTCTGCATTCACGTTATGTATTTAATTTCTGAATGATTTGACCTTGTAAGTTCATGGATTATGGATGTGTGCCCATCCCACATCGGTTGGGAAGGAGAACGAAGTCCTCCTTATAAGGAGGGATGGAAACCTTTCCTTGTAGACGCGTTTTCCCAGTGGCCCAACCCACTGGGAGGAACAAAACCCGTGCATCGGGACACCAGTGGCTGGACAATATCTGCATACTGGGTCGGTCTTTGGGCTGCTACATGCATCTTATAACTCGACATGAACTTGATGATTAATTGTAATATTATAATTGAACCCTGTGACATTGGATGATTTAATATGCAATTTTTTTAATACATTGACTTCCTAAATTGATCTTGCATCTTTGGATATGGAATTACGTGTCGGTTGCTTGTAAATATGACCTTGTTGAGCATTGATATGCCTTGAATGACCACGACACCTTATCCAAGCACAACATGAACACTTATGCATAACCACGATCCTGTTGAGCAACGCCGTGCGTCTTGTTTGGTTCATATAGAGTCTAAGTTTGGGCTTCTGTATGTCTTGCCACAGAGTTTGGTGGTGCCGGTGGGCCCGAGGTTTAGAGTGTTTGGCCCTTCACACTCTCAGACTCTACTTTCACGAGGTGAGGTTTAGGATTTTGTGTAGTTATGCGACCTATGGCCTTAATATGCTGATTTCAACCCTTGCATGTGAGTATATCTATTATATATACGTATGTGTTGGATATGATATGTTTGTAACCTTGTGAATCAACTCTGTTTTGGAAAATTAGATATGAAAGCATATGTAAGCTGCTTTGAAAAGTATGTTATGTTATGTTTCTGTAGCGAGTTGGCCATGAAATATTGGCATCTGTATGTATGTATGTATGTGGATCCGAGGAGCTATGGGTAAGGAGCCCCCGGGACGGTTAGGGCCGTCGGGGATATACTTGTGCGTAGTTCCATTTGAGATATCTTCACGCGACCCGTGCTGTAGGGATGGTGTGGTATCTTGAGCCTTCGGCTAAGGCCGGGGAGGACTCTTGTGGGTTCGCTACCCCTTGAGGGTATGTCTGTTCTGGATGGTTTGGGGACGGTACATCCCCTCCATCATTGGTGTGACGGTTGGATTTAATTTTGTATTATATGTTTCATATGTTCTGAGGAGTAAAGGTTGGAAACTCGTACTCGCCGAGCATGTGATCTGTTTTGTCTGGGAATCATGAATCGAGATAGAGTTTCTGAAATGTTTTCTAAAACTTATATTTATATATCTTTTGGGTACTTTTGGAAATGTCTTTGGTATGCAACACCTATCTCTGGTTCATGAGTCCACCCTTCTGATATGTGTTGTGCTTTATCTATATATAGTGGGTGTGCGTTAGCCCCCTCACACAGTCAGTTGACAGACCCCCTCATTTTATCTTTTAGTTTGCAGGTTTCCTTTTGGCTTGAGCTAGGCGTAAGTGAGTCTTCTGAGTCACACTTTTCGGTTTAGTTGGTGTTAAGATGTATTTGTCACATACTCTATTTATGTTATGTATTCTTATTTCGCTTTTGGAGATTATGTTTTATGCTCTACTTAGACTTAAACCCGTGTGGGGTTAGTATGCTAGCATTTGGATGTAATTAGCTATTCTGCTGATACATATATTGGTTTATTACGTTGCGATGATTTGAGATTCGGGACTAGGTATCTATGCTAGTTGAACCCGTCACCTGTTATGTATGCTGATATTCAGGACTAGGTATCTATGCTAGTTGAACCCGTCACTTATTTTGTACGTTGATTTAATTGCTTCCGCTATCTGATGATAATTGTTTAAATTGCTTCCGCGCTCTGAGTCTGTCGAGTTAGATCCGCCTAGCCTAGTGTGTGAGTTGGTCTCCCGTTCGCTTTGATTCGGATTCGGGCATGAACTTTCCATTTCGTGACCGGGTCTGGGTCTTAGTGCGGGGGATGTGGCATCGTCCGTTTGGGGTGTTATAGTTCAACCGTCCACCCTTGCGTTCCCGGCCTTACCACTTACTCTGCCCCGAGCGCTATCAAAAGAACCAACCAAGCAAACATCCTTGCAAGGCATAACAAACCTCGCTACATAATTCACATGTGCATAATTTCTAAATAAAAGTTCCAAAAGCATTTTGGGTACCTATCCCATATACTAAAACTCAAGTTTTACTTGCAAACTGTTTTCCATAAGCAAATATCCATAATATGAGTATAGCTCACAAAACTTGGCTTATAGAGCCTACATATACCTTTTACAAAACGGTAGTTTAAAACCATCAAACATAATAGGTCATATGTGTCACAGTTTTGAAGACGTTTTATATATATATAACTCCTCACCTTCACCAAGAACTTCGGAGGCTAACCACGAGCAACAAGCTACTCGATCGGAAACTCACCACCTAACAAGACAAACGTACTAACAAAGTAAGACTCGACTCAATACCAAATAAGACGATGCACGGCTTTAACATGAATGCAAAAACGGTAGTGATGTGCAAGGAATTTTCAAGGATGGCATAGATTGGCAATTATGATCACATTGCATCATATGAATCATGTATCAAGTTCTCAAGTCATAGGATATGCAATAAGCGACATATGAATCATACTTACACATTCTTACACATAATCGAAGCATACAAGACATTTAAACACATATAAACATGATTCCAAGTCATATATATCATGCTAGGGGTGTGGGAAGTGCAAAGGAAGTGAAAACAAAGTAAAACGATCAAAATCACAAAAACTCATTTTTGGGACCCGAGGGTATGTAAACGGTCGTTTGGCCCCTAAGAACAACTTGTAAACGCCCATTTGGGGCTGAAAAACGTGACAGTGGCATCTCACACGGGGGTTTGGGGTTTTAGTTTAAAATCGAAATGTTAGGAATAGTGCCCTAGAAAGCCGATTGTATATCCGCTTTGTGCTTTTCCTTATTGTAATCACAGACAATCTTTGAATGAAATAACGAATTGAGGCAACACTTCTTTGTATGCTCTTGTTTGGTATGCGTTTACTTTAGCTGTGCATGTATCAGAACTCCCCTAATCCTGATGACTTTAGGACTCTACCATTTAGGTGAAATGGTTCATGAAACGAGCCCTATATCACATAAGTCTTTATTAGTAAAATACTCCAAGCCGATGAGTCCTACAGACAGTGGGAGTGTCAACCTGACTCCTCTAAGGCTTGCTTGTGGGATAATGCCCTTAAGAAAGACCACCTTGTTTCATGGAGGTGCAAAGTGTATAGCTGATACGTGCGTGATACATGAGGGTGCTTACTTCAATAAGGAAGTTCACTGGGGTGCCCTGTGTGAGAAGATTCCTAAATGGGAAAGGAAGTTTCTATTTTAGGAAATGGAAACTTCCAGATTAGGAAATATCTCTCGAGTCATTGATATGCTTAATTGATCCTTAGACTTGAGGTTCCATGTCACTTTATTAGTTAACTCTGTAGTCTTAGGTATAAGCTTTAAAGGGTGTCGCCTTAGACAACTGATTCAAGGCTTATGCTAGGGCTGCACAAGTGATTCATGAAAGTGAATGAGAATCGAGAAAGGACCTACACTTGCATTTGCAAGATGATCTCTTATTGTGTGTGTCATTCATATGCCATATGGAGTCCTTGGCCAAGGCAGTAGATCATGACATCAAGAAAAGGGTTTCTTGGATTGAGATCAAATGGATATGAAATGCACTTTTCTTTAAGACTTAATTATTAGGGTTCTGATTATTCCCTTACCCTAGATCTTGGTTGAGAGATAGTAAGTAGGAGGATTGTATCTCACATGAATCAATGACTTAAAGGTTCTGTCGAATCCGAACATTCCAATTCTGCTAGGGTTAAACACCTGTTGCTAGACTATGGTCGTTTAATCTGTGGACTGATTCATTAATTAGTGAATTAATTAATTAGGGTCACTGCTAATTGAATTGAGAACCTAGAGGGTCACACACAACAACTTGGTTACATGAGTTGAGGCTTTAAAATGATTAAACGAGTTAATCGGGCCAAAGGGTTCCACACGTGTGAAATCACACGTGTGGGTCACGTGCTTCACACGTGTCCTTCATGGACACGTGTGCATGTGCGTGAATAATTATTTGGGGATTAAATAATTAATTTGTTAATTATTTAATAGACTTTGGTTTAATTTTGAATTAAAAAGAAAGTCTTATTTTGGAGAAAATAATCTAGTTAATTAATTATGAATTAATTAATTAGATAAAATAAGTTATTTATTTAAAATAAATAAAGTATAAAATTATCCAAAATTAGTTTGGATATTTTTAGCTCTCTTGAAAGTTGATTTGAAATAGAATTCAAAGTCAAAGTTGGAAAATACTTGATGATCAAGTAATAGGAGAGAGAGGGACCAAATCCTTTCCCAACAAGGATTAGGATCGGCGCCCCTCTCCCTTGCCTATATATAGGGGAGCTTAAGCTCCCCTTTAGAGCTAATTGGCAATTCTTTTGGTTCATGTGTTGAACACCTCCCTTTCTCCAAGATCAAATAAACCCTAGGTTAAGCCTAAACACTAACTAGAGAACTAGCATCCTTACTAGTTAGATTGTGATCAAGTTGGTGGACTATCTCTAGAGAGCTTCAAGTTAGAAGTTTGAAGATTCGAGCTTTACCAAGGAGAGGGGATCAAGCTGCGAGAAGAGCGTTCTTGGGTGGCTTGAAACGCTTCAAGAAAGAACAAAAGAAAAGTAAGTTTCTTAACTCTACGAATTTGGATACACGATTGCGAGTCCAAGATCCTTTTGTTGGGAAGATTTTTAAATTCCGCTGCTTTCTGATTCGTGTTTTCCAACACAAAACCCCCGTTTGGCTTGCTGCTGTTGCAGAACTCAAATACCAACATATGCTTGAACATGGCGAAAATTCAACTTAAAACACTCCAAAATCATGCTTCAAAGTTAATACAATATGCACAAACATAATTAAACATCAAATAGCATGTCAAGAACATCTAGGAACAAATATGTATCAAGAAATCCATTAATTTCACACAAGAATATCATCTTCTTCAACCTCGTGAAAGCTTCAAGCTCAACAATGGTGAAATCTTTAATCATGCATAAAACTCGAAGATATCTATCACATTCTTCATAAAAACACATAAGGAGCAAGAATCCATCATCAAATCAAGCTAAAACAAGCTAGAATATGAACATGCAAGAATCCTTCATAAAAGCTTGAAAGGTCAACAATGGTGGTTTCTTCAAACAAGCGTGAAAATGAGAAATTCTTACATCAAATTGTTCCCAACATCATAAGAAACATATTTCCATCATAAAATTCGGATTTAATCCATCTAACATGAACCCTAGATTCACATTCAAGCTTAGAACCTTTAAGAACACAAACCCAACAAGAGAGCACATAATCTTACCTTGAAAGTTGGGAATCGAAGAGGAAATCTTGTTCTTTAGTCTTGAATCTCCAGCTTTAATCTTCACTCTTGGTTCTTCAAAGTCTCTTCAAGGTAGCTCTTGAAGTTGGTGAGGGAGATGAATAGGTTTTGAGAGAAAAGAGAGAGAGTATTGGATCTCTTTGAAAATAACGTAACTTTAAGTTTGGTGTTATAATCTGATTTGGTGATTTGGGTCAGCTAATAGGGTCATGGGGCTGGTCGTACGGGTCGGATTTATGTGAAATTGGGTTAAATCTGAAATTTGGTCGCGGTCAACAATTAAGGCTTAAAAGGTTGACTTTTCGTAAATTGGCCATAACTTCTCCGTCCAAATTCCGATTTGAGCGATTCAAGAACCCACGAACTCATAATCGAATTATCTATTCAATTTCATTAAGTTCTATCCAGTTCTAGGCTTAGAAAATAAATTTACCATTTAATCCCTAAATTATGCTTTAATGTCCAAGTAGGCACGTTGGTTCGTTAAAAGCTAAAACGTGCTATTAAAGCTTCAAGGCGACAATAAGAGAACATAACCAACAAGTCATGAAGCCACATATCTCATGCAATTCCCGTATTTCACATAAGCATGAAGCGCCTATCAAATTAAGGCTTAAATCCACATAAATCATGCATAGAAAGGTAAATCGTACACTCTCATTCCAAACCTTACCTTGATCGAGAAGCGGGGCATCATAGTTTTGGTATGTAAAACCTATTCCCGGTTCATAACCTTTATCTTTTCTGTGCTTCGCTATAAATATGTATAGTGTGTGGGTGTGTGTTAGCCCCCTCACTCAGTCGAGATATGACTAACACCTCTCCTTTACCACTTTTTGCTTGCAGGTCTTTTGAGCACGAGCTAGGCGAAGAAGTGGGTCGTTCGAGTCTCACTTTTGGGTATAGGTCGTGCTAGGTGCATTGTATTTTATTTTGGACATGTATTTAGTGATTTGATCATGAGATATATTTTGCTATGTAAATGTGATTCGTTATGGATATGCATAATTGGCTACTTGATGCATATGTTTAATTTTGAAATTTTATGTTGCTTGAACTCCTATGCTTCCGCTATTTGTTTATTTGTTGCGCGCTCTGAGGTTGTTTAGCTCGGCCTAGCCTAGTGAGTGTGTGGTCTCCCGTTGGCTTAGACTTGGGCTCTTGTATGGATTTTCCCATTTCATATAAGGGTTCGGGTTTAGGTGCGGGGGATGTGGTGACCCGCGCTCTAGGTGCTACACAACGTGTTGGTAAGGGGCTACACGTGTGAGTCACACGTGTGGGACACGTGTCCTGCGTGACATGTGTCACATTGTCATATATTAAATAATTAATATTGATTAATTATTTAATGGAATTTAATTTAATTATAAATTATTATTAAAGTTCTAATTTGGAGATATTAAGTCTAATAAATAATTAATTATTAGCATCAAGTTATTTATTATGAATAAATAATTAATTAAATTAAATATCTAAAAGAGTTAGATATTTTTTCCTTGCTAGACAAGTTGATCAAAAGAAGACTTCTGGTTAAAGTAGAGAATCTTTCTCTCCAAGCAAGAAATCTCTTAGCTAAAAGGTTTAGGAAACAAGTCCAAAAAAAAAAAAAAGGTTTAGGAAACCTTGTCTGTAACAGCCCGAAAATCCGCCTGTCGATATTTTCCGCTATGGTGGGCTAAGCGACACCACCCTCACGGTTTTGTTTCTCCCGCTGGAATTTAAACCCGAAGGTGCCCAGCCAGGAAAAGGCCTCAACAAGGGAAAGGTATCCACCCCCTTATAAAGGAGGCTTTGTTCCCCTCTCCGACCGATGTGGGACAAGCACCTTAGGCTATTATAGTCCACCCCTAAGAGGGCCCAGCGTCCCCGCTAGCACACCGGCCCGGGCCCCGGCTCTGATACCATTTGTAACAGCCCGAAAACCCGCCTGTCGATATTGTCCGCTTTGGTGGGCTAAGCGACACCACCCTCGCGGTTTTGTTTCTCCCGCTGGAATTTAAACCCGAAGGTGCCCAGTCAGGAAAAGGCGTCAACAAGGGAAAGGTATCCACCCCCTTATAAAGGAGGCTTTGTTCCCCTCTCCAACCGATGTGGGACAAGCACCTTAGGCTATTACATTGTCCTACAAGCATAACGGGTACGAACCCCTTAGCCTATATATACATGGGGTTCGAACCCTATAAGGGATTGATAGACAATCTCCTTCTCCAAAATATATCACACAAACTCTAGAGCCTAAACACCAAATATAGAACTGGCATTCTCCCTGCTTAGATAGTGATCCAGGTTGCTGGGACTATTTCTCTAGAGGGCTACTTTCGTGGAGTATTGAAAGATTCGAAGGAGCTTGGGGACTTGCCTCTTGAAGAGCATTTGTGGGCTGCTCAAATGTGTCAAGAAAGTGTCGATTTAAGTGAGTTCTTAAATCTCTACGAATTGGAAATAAGAATTGCAAGTATAGATTCTACCATTTAGGAAAAAATTTTAAATGCCGTTGCGTTACTGTTTCGTGATTTCCCAATAATTAGCAGATAACATGTCCTAGCTTGATACTAATTACGAGATGATCATGGGTATCATGTCTTATACGTAATTATGGGAGTCACTCCATAATCACTAGTTCTAAACATTCATGCCACGTAAATAGATATTTCACATAAGGGTACAAAATTTAATGAAAAACCCTATCTATTACATTAATAGAAAAACAACCCTCCCTAACATTTTGAGGGGTCTTCAATTATGGAATCTTTCTCCGTGATTCGTGGATCCATCTTGCTCCTTGGGTTCTTGTCTCCAAAATGAAAAGAAAAACCTTACGTCCTAAGTTCTACTCTGTTTAGATAAAATCATATTGCTCAATCTGCATATTGACCATAGACAAATACACGGGGTATACCCCGGCCCAAAAACAATAATATGGAGAGCCACATAATAAATCAAGCAAAGCGGCCACATATGTAGGGCTCCAACCCCAATTGAAAAAACGCAACTATAGGGCTCCGACCCCAATTGAAATCATCCATGTGCAGAAATTTAAAACATCCATAAGACTAACCCATGATCACCTAAACTAGCATAATTCGCATGAAATTTAAATTTTTCGATTAAATTTAAAATTCCCTTCACTTCAAGTTCTAATAACTTATGTAGCACCCCAAGTGGTGGGCATCACATCCCCCGCACTAGAGCCCAACACGTGTAATGAAATGGAGACTCCATGCATGCACCAAGCACTAGCGAATGGGAGATAAACAAAAGCCACACCTAAGATAAGTGGTTTAGACCCTCAAACAGAGCGCGTATAAGTCAAACATATAAGAGCGGGAGCATTAAACAAGCTCACACAAGGCATAAAGTCAAGGTTAAACATCACTTAGAAAAAATTATACACATACTTGTCACAACGGGCCCAAAATTAACGAATACAAATTCCAAACTACAAGTGTTCAAAAGTACAAAATACAAAACAAACTATGAATGAAATGCAGACTCAAACTATACTAAGAAGATGCAAAAGACCACAAGCCGCCTAGCTCGAACCAAAAGACCGGTACCTACAAACTAAAAACATAAATAGGGAGGGGTCAGTCACACTGACTGAGTTAGGGGCTATACACGCATGTGTACATATATGTATGGAGCACAACACATATCAGAGTTGGAAGTCCATGAACCGAGGCGTGGTTTTTGTAACAAACTAACATAACAGAAACAAACAAAAATCAAACCAACTAGCACGCAAACCTTCACACAAAGGAAAATGTGCATAGGGATAATGTCTGTCCCAGATTCCCTATCCCACATCACGATGATCATGCACGGAAGTAATACCCGGTGTCCCGAGTCTCCCTTACCTATAATCACCGAGCCCCAAACATATACAAGATCAAGGAATATCAAGATTTCCAAGATCATGTCATATCATATTCAGAGGCATATCAAATTCAGATACATATCCATATTCATAGCGGGTTCATATTCATAACATATTCATGTCCGTAGCATATTCATATCCTAGCATATACAAATCGGATGCATATTCAAGAGCATAACCTTTAGCATACCTTTCCCTTGAGACAAGCTATCCTTTACTTACCCCTCCGTGTCGCTTCGTAGCTTGTTCACCTATCTTATTCCACGGCTCGGGTGAGGCACCAGGTATGGAGTATAGCTTGGTGTTGCCTAATTTAAACATAACATAGTAAACTTACATATACACGTACCTAACATATCATATTCTATAACATATAGCATAATCATACATATTCATATCTCGCACATATTACGTATACTTAAGGCTTATAATCACATGCATACATAGCGAGCACGTTTCATTAGGGTATAACTATAACCTAACCTCACCTTACACCGAAGAAACACAAAAGGGAACAAAACCAATGCCTACGGAGTGACCTCATCACCAACTGGACACTCCTCTGAACAAGACTAACATTACAAGACATACTTTGACTCAATATGAACAATATAAATGCTTGGCAAATGCATATGAATGTGAATGATGCAAACGCAAGTCACAACATTCAAACTTAGGCCTATCGAAGCAATTAGCATACTATCACATAAACAACACTTCAGTCAAACATTCAACACATTAAACAAACACATAATATCAGGCAATCAATACAAAGAATCACCACACGTATCACCTAAAGCATATAAGATCACATCTTGCATATATCCTATCAAATCAATCCAAAAAAAGCAAGAAAATAACATACAAAATGAATAAACGAAAAAGGAACGAAACGAATCAACATAAACACGCAAGAAAGGGTGGGACACGCCCATGTCTCAGTGTAGAGGTGCAGGACTGGAGAGACACACCCCGTGTCACCTATCAAGAACAAAATGTGACACGTGCAGCACCCGGAGCATGGGCCACCACATCCCCTACACCTAAACCCCAACCCGCATATGAAATGGGAAATCCATACACGAGCCCAAGTCTAAGCGAACGGGAGACCACACACTCGCTAGGCTAGGCGGAGCTAAAATTACTTAGTGCACGCAACAAAAAAAAAACAAATAGCATAAGCAAAGGAGTTATAACATCAGATATTTCAAAATCGAACATATACACTTATATCTATAACGAGTCATATTTACATAACAAAATTCGTATCATAATCAATTCGTTATACACAAGTCCAAAATGACGTATGCAATGCACCTAGCACGACCTAAACCCAAACGTGAGACTCAAACGACCCACTTCTCCGCCTAGCTCGTGCACCAAAAGACCTGCAAGCTAAAAGTGGTAAAGGAGAGGTGTCAGTCATAACTCGACTGAGTGAGGGGGCTAACGCACACCCACACACTATACATATATAGAGCAAAGCACGTAAAAGATAAAGGTTATGAACCGGGAATAGGTTTTACATACCAACACATTTTCATAAAGCATTACATATCTTATACGTATACATTACATTAGTAAATACTCTATTCCCATTCCATAATCCAACCATTTCATTAATCTCGGTGAGTACAAGCATCCACCGTTACTTCTCATTACATTATATTACATAAGATAAATCATATTCAATTCCCTACTTCGGTGATGGAAGGGTCAGCTAACCCCTAACCACCTATTAGTAAATTCCTCGAGGGGCGATTAACCAATACGAGTGCCATTATAAATTCATCGAGGGGTAGCTAGCCTACATGAGTCCTCCCCGGCTTCATACCGAAGGTATCAAGTGCATCATGCCTTCCCAACCTCCCGGGGTCGTACGTAATACCGCAGATGGAAGTCATGCACAGGGGTGATAATCGGCGACTACATGGCCGTCCCCAGTCTCCCTTACCCACGTCTCTGGGGCCCAACATTACCTTTCATTACCATTTCATTGCATTCTCGCTCATTACAAACCATTACCATTACAAACATAAGCATTACACTTCATAAGCATTAAACTTTCATTAAAAACATAAGCTCATATAAGCTCGTAGATATAGCCCTTTCGAAAGCTAAAACATTATCATAAGATCATAAACATATCATATATCACACATATTTAACTATATATATATAATATATAGTCACATGTGGGCGAGAAAATGAGCATTTAAGGGTCTTAGGTCGCTTAACTAAAAAGAAAAGAACCTAAACCTCACCTTTGAACAAAATAGTATAGTAGTGTGAGAAAACAACCCCGAACAACCTTAAACTTCGGGTACAACTCCTCCCCGGAAACACCCCTGTGACAAACAAACGCAATACTAAAGACTTAGACTCAAACATGCACCACTTAAATGCACGACGATGCAAATGAATGTGATGTATGCAAATGAAATGCAAGAAGGTACCAGCGTTCCAATTCATATCATGTAAATCTCGTATCAAATGAATCCATAAAATGAATTCAATACTTAAATTTATAACATTTAATATATTACATACATAACATACAGTATAATATATATATACATATATATATATATATATGTATATACACAAACACACACTCATGTACACAATTCATGCATGCACTATATAAATACAAACACATGCATACATACCACAATTAAAGACCATGCACACACACCAACTGCAAGCAAGAAAACTCCCCGCCTGGGGAAAGATCCAGCACAAAAGTCCCCTCCCAGGGAGAGGGAATGCAGAATATTTCTGCCGGGGATAATCTCAACACAAAATCTCTCCGCCCGGGGAGATTTTTACAGTAGGAAAAGAGCAGCAGTAGGGGCTGTCTCAGAGTTGGGAAAAACACAAGGAAACAATAGCCAAAACAAACAAAAAATACGCAAGGAAATCTAGGCCAAACTCATGCATGAATTCATGATAAACCACACAGATTCGCAGCAACAAAACACAACAGGAATAAAGCCATGAAAGCAACTGATTTCAGGCTCAAAACCAACATATATGCAGTTGAAACTGAAGGAAAACAGGACAGCAGCAGCACGTAACAGAACACCACAAGTTCAGATCATTTTCCATGCATTTCATACCCAAAATTCATGCAAAACTCCATTAAAACAGTAAGATATTGACAGCAACTAAGAACTATGAAAACAGTTCATTTTGTACCAACAATCCCCCATTTTTCATCCATAAACTCAAGTTCATTAATGCTACAAGTTGTTACATACAACAACCCTGCATTTATTGCAAAGAATCTAGTCGTAGAAGCTAAATGATCTCATTTCATGCAATAAAACTCAAGATATACACATGTAGAGAAAGTATTAAAAATCTTGAAGAAAGCCTAACTATTCATCATCTTCTTCATGTAGCATGAATCCATAACTTAAAACATGAATTAAATGGATGAAAATGATCACAAATAGGTAGAGAATAAGAAGCTTACCTTGATCTTGAAGATAGAGCAAAAGAAATGGAGATATGAGTTCAAAGGATATGAAAATGGTGGTTTCTCCCTTCTTCTTTTTCTTGGAGCTTCTTTCTTTCTTTTTCCTTACCCCAATTCGTGCACCAGCTAAGGGAGAGAGATAGGGATGGTTTTGGTTGAAAGAGAGTCAAAGAAATGATGAAAGAATGGGTCTCATAGCTCAAATATAGGTCATAGGGGCGTTTTAGGCGCGCGTGACTGAAATCTGCTTCTTCGGGGGCCGAAACATCATCGAAAAATTATGAAATTTGTTCCATTGTATCTGAATCATTGACAAGAGTCCAACTTTGAAGACGGAACTCAAATCCGAGTTCCCGAGCTCAAGTTATAAATGAAAACGTACATAAGTGCACTAAAATGACTTATTTTCCAAATGAGTCCAAAACTTTCAAAATGTTGCAATTAAGTCCAAAGTCAAGTTTTCAATTAAGTCCAACAATTTTAAAATCATTCAATTACATCCTTAAATCACGTATATCACATAATTCACAAAATTAGCATGCTCGGGAATAAAATTCGTATATCATAAATTCATAATTCTCAAGAATCAACATCATAATCTCACTTAGGGCATAATCTTGACATTCAATTCACATATTTCATATAATTTTCAAATAATTCTTGTAAGAAACAGTAGAATAAAAGATGAATGCATCAATTAAAGTGAAATTAAATGTAATTACAGAAAAAAAAATAAACTCAAACGTGGCACAAACCTGTACGTGCGGACGAGCGGGGTGTCACAACATGGGTGTATCTCGAAGCAGTAGCTTCATCCTTGTGTGAAAATGGCTGATCTTCCCCTGTTTATCCCTTTCATTTTGTGTAGCAGCAACAACAGTTCAAAAGCATGGAAAATACGTAACAAAACAAGAAAATAATGACACAAAATCATGTATAAACAAGCTGCAAATCGAATACAAACAAGGCATACTCCAACCGGCAACAATCAAAGTGCAAGAATTCATCTTCATCTTCAACTACCACTCAATACCAAGTTCAAAGATGCATTAAAGGATGTCTTAAGAACATTTTTCATGCTTCAAATTAAAAGAAAACACAAGGATGTACACATGATTCATCAAAAGTTCCAAAACCCTTACTATTCATACTCTAATCCATAGCATGCTCAAACCTAAATAAAAATCAGTCAATCATGGCTTAAAAGAATCAAAATGACTTGGAGAACAAGAATATATGCTTACCTATTGAATCGGAGAAGAAACAAAGGAGTTATGAGCTCTAAACTCCAAGGTGATGAATAGTTATGGGATTTCTTCTTTCTCCTTAGTTCAGCTGATTTTTTCCCCTTTTCTGCTTGTTTGCTCCAAATGAGAGTGAGGTAGGCAGAAATACGATTATTTTGGGGTCATGTAGGCCCAAGAATGACCTCATTTGGTGGAGAAATGAGCTAGATATGGTCAAAACGTTCAAATGTGGCGGCTTCAGTACCCGGTTCTCAGTTCGATGAAGTTTCGGGTGTTCAAACGGGCTTAGAAAAATACAAGACATGTTCCATTGGCTCCGTATCATCGATATAAGTCCAACTCTGGTGTCAAAATTCGAATCCAAATTCCTGAGTTCATGTTACGCCGCCCGGAACCCAACGTTTGCTAAATGCTCATTAGCCCTTTTAAGTTTCGTTTCACCAAAACTGGTAAAAACCTAACCAAAAAAGTTCTAAAACATGTATAAATCAATTAAACACATTCATAAATCATATACTTCATACATATCAAGTTTTTACAAGAATCAGAATCGAAATCGGTGTTGAACGGATCCAGAACGAGTTAAAAAAGTATAAAACGGTCAAAATTTAAACATAGAGTGTAACGCCCCGACAAGGGCATCCCACGCCTATCCCGCGCTACGGGTCCAGATTGTAAATAGAATTAGTATCCATATACCCACCAAAACCGAAGCAAGCGGTGACAAACGGACATCCTAGCTAGGCGGTACTAGACTCACAACAAGTAATAAAACAAACATAATTTCGTGGAAGCATAAAACATAATACTTTCATATGGATTCATCAACAATCATACATGCGTTTCACAATTCTTCACAAATCAAATAACACGAGGGGATAATCATAAATTCATCAGCTAAGTGACCAACACGGTTCAACACGAAATGCTCAAGTGTGAGAATGTAAAATCATCCTAAGTGACCGACACGGTCCAAACTAGCATAATAACATCAACATAGTGAATCCAAGAATCTCAAAACATAACATAAACCATAAAGTGAAGTACACTACAAACGTAAACAAGTACAAGCTAGACTCAAGACAAGACTCTCAAAGGACCCCGCCTAGCTTGACTCCAAAACGTGACCTGAGGACACGAAAGGTAAAGGACGTCAGTTCAAAAGGAACCGGTGAGGAGTAGTATACATAATATAATATAAGGGGTTCAATGCATGCTATAAACATAGGTGCTCATGATCCGAACTCGTTTTGTAAACAATGTAATTTTTTTATAAACATCGGATCATGAACCACACATATAATCGGCCCGGCGAGTTCGGACACTCCATCCTTTCTTCCCAAAATCAATACCATAAAAATCCATCCATTACGCCATTGATGTCGAGGGTGTACGGTCCCCGTATCCTTACAGTGAAGAGACAGGTCCATGAAACCGGCCTCTCCCTTGCAACCTTATCCCCGAAACCTTCTCGGAGCCTTAGTAGCAAGTTTTTTACATTGGGTGGGAACTTCGAATGAGGACAACCGTCGGCCCTTGCCTTCCCGGAATGTCACCCACCTTAGCCCCGAGCGCTAAAAAAAATTCACCAAGCAAGCATCCTTGCAAGGTACAACATAACGTCGTCGTACAACTCACACGTGCATAAAATTCAAATGAAAGTGTTAAAAGCATTTTGGGTACTTATCCCATATACCAAGACATGAATTTTACTTCTAAACTGTTTTCCAAAAGCAATATTCATAATACGTGCAAGGCTCACAAAACTTGACTTATTATGCCTACATATACCTTTTTACAAAACAGGAGTTCAAAACCATCAAACATGATAAGTCATATAGATGTCCACAGTTTTAGAAGCATTTTACATATACATAACTCCTCACCTTCACCACGAACCAACCGACGAACCACCACGAGCAACTAAGTCGACTCGTCCGGAGACCCACCACCTAACAAGACAACGTACTAACAAGGTAAGACTCGACTCGGAACCCAACAAGACGACGCACGACTTTGACATGAATGCAAATATGCTAATGATGTGCAAGGAATGTTCGACGATGGTATATATTGGCAATTATGATCACATTGCATCATATAACTCATGTATCAAGTTCTCAAGTCATATGTATTAAGCGACCTATGAATCATACTGAACACAATTTAATTAAACGTATAACTTAGTCAATTAAGATAACTTAAGCATGCTTAAGGTATAGAGATCATAATATAAGGTATGCATGAGATGTCACAACATATAACGAGGTCACAATACATTAGAGACATAACATAAATAAGTAAGGAACAAACGAGAGGCAAAACAAGTGAAACGAATCAAGAAAACAAGGCTGGGGACAATCCACCCCCGTGGATTTTCCTTCACAAAAAATCCACCCTCGCGGATTAGGTCCAGAAGCTACTGCCTGAAATCCACCCCCATGGATTTTTACACAGCAAAAATCCACCCTAGTGGATTCTGCCCAGAACTTAAAAAAAACGTGACAGCAACTTCAAACTCGACGGAAATGAGTTCAAAACATCCCAAAACATGAAATTAAGCTTCCAAAACCACAAATAAGCATCATAAATCATCAAGTTACATAATAAAGCACTTAGGAACATATAAACATCAAGAAACCTAGCAATTCATACAAGAACTTCATCTTCTACAAGTTTCATGAAAGCTTCAAGCATAACAATGGTGAAATCAACAATCATGCAATAAATTGTTGGAAATCTGTCACATTCTCCATAAAAAATCATAAGGAACAAGAATTCATCATCATATCAAGCTAAAACATGCTAGAACATAGACATGCAAGAATCTTCATAAAAGCTTCAAAGGTCAACAATGGAGGATTTCCCATAAGAGCATAAAAACATGAAATTCTTACACCAAATCATTCCTAGCAACATAAGAAACATATTTCCATCAACAAATTCGGATTTAATCCATCTAACATGAACCCTAGATTTCAAACTCAAGCTTCAAGTTCAAGAAGAAGACCCACATAAGCATTCAAGTAATCTTTACCTTAAGAGCTGAAAATCGAAGAGGAAATATTGTTCTTTAGCCTTGAATCTCCAGCTTTAATCTCCACTCTTTGTTCTTGAAGATGGCTTGAAGTGTTCTTGGTGTTCTTGAGAGAATATGAATAGGCTTTGAGAGAAACTCTTTGAGAGAATGGCTTGAATCTTATGAAATAACGTTAAAATGAACTTAAGTATTATAATCTGATTTGGGTCAGCTATTTGGGTCACGAACCGGGTCAAATGAATAGGGTTTAAGTGAAATCGGGTCACAAATTGGGTTAAATTCGAAATTGGTTCGCAGGTCAACTAGGTTAAGTAAAAAGGTTGACTTTTCGTAAAACGGCGATAACTTCTTCGTCCGAACTCCGAATTGAGCGATTCAAGAACCCACGAACTCGTAATTGAATTATCTGCTCAATTTCATTAAGTTCTAACCAGTTCTAGGCTTGGAAAATAAATTTACCATTTAGTCCCTAAATTATGCTTTAATGTCCATATAAGCACATTGTTTCGTTAAAAGCTACAAAACATGCTATCAATGCTCAATAATAGCAATACAAGAATATAAGGAATATGTCATAAAGCCACATATATCGCACACTTAATATATTTCACTTATGCACAAATCCATTATCCAATTAAGGCATAATTCCACATAAATCAGGCAAGGAAAGGTAAATCGTGCACTCTCATACCAAACCTTACCTTGATCGAGAAGCGGGGCGTCACAACCTCCCCTCCTTAAAGAAATCTGGTCCCCAGATTTACCATCGAAAATCAACTCAGGGTGAAAACTCCGCATCTTCTCTTCCATTTCCCAATTTGCTTCTTCGGACTTGAGATCTCTCCAAAGTACCTTCACCAAGGGAATTCGACGATTCCTTAACTCTTGGACTTCCTACCCAATCATCGTCGGTCATCGTACAAATGTTAAATCCGAATCCAATTATGCGTCTTCCACCGGAAAGTCTCCGTCTCCTCTCGATAATGCTCCCTCAATCCGTTCTACAGCTTCAAGTGGTTAGATAGATCTTTGGTTTGACTTGCCACTCTTACCAGTTGTGAGAAACTCCTTCTTGGTGTTGCCTTTTGTAACACCCCAAACGGAGAAGTGCCACATCCCCCGCACTATGACCCAGACCCGGAGCATGAAATGAAAGTCCATGCCCGAATCCGAATCAGAGCAAACGGGAGACCAACTCACACACTAGGCTAGGCGGATCTAACTTGACCAAAACTCAGAGTGCGGAAGCAATTAAAACCAACAACAATAGATAGCGAAAGAATTTAAAACAAAACATGTAAAGCAGGTGACGGGTTCAACTAGCATAAATCCCTAGTCCCGAATATCAACATAAAGTAATAATCATCAAGTGCCCCAAGGGGCCGAATGAGAGTGCCACACAGGGCTACCGAATAGTAAAATATAATCTCAAGTCTACAAGTCAAAGCATAAGTAAAGCGTATGAAAAGACAAATGCAAATAGAAAGACTAGACCGACGAAGTGCAACTCAAAGGACTCACTTCCGCCTAGCAAACGCCAACAATCTTGCAACTAAAAGTGTAAATGAGGGGTCAGCCAACTTGACCGAGTGAGGGGGCTAACGCACACCCACAATATATATATATAAGGAGCATAGCACAGAATAAAAAGGATGGACTCATGAACCGGGGATAGGTCTTACATACCAAAACGTTTCGAAAGAACCCGAATAAGATATAGATATAAATTTAGGAACCATTTTCCAGAAAGACTCTATCCCGATTCATAATTCCATAACATAACATAATCAACTGCTCGGCGAGTACGAGCTTCCCACCTTTACTCCTCAGAACATAAATCACAATCAATCCAACCGCTACACCAATGATGGAGGGGATGTACAGTCCCCAAAACCATCTATAATAACACCGTTTAAAATAGACTCGATCTCAAGAGGGTAGCGAACCCACAAGAGTCATCCCCGGCCTTAGCCGAAGGCTCAAGATATCACGCCTCCCTCATCACCCTAAGGTCGCGCAATGATATTTCAAATGGAAACTACGCACATGGTTGAAACTCCGATGGCCCTAACCGTCCCGGAGGCCCCATTACCCGTAGCTCCTCGGATCCACAATATAACAGGACAGAACAGATACCATATAACATGGCTAACTCGCTACAGAATCGTAACACAACTGAATTTTCCAAAATAGCTTACATATGCCTCAAAAACTGGTTTTTATACATATTCCTACGCTGTGGAATTTAACCCACGAACGCTCCCACACATGCAAGACGCACGTAAAAGCGCATAAACATATCATATCCAACACTTATGTATTTATAATAAGATATACTCGCATGCAAGGGTAGAAATCAGCATATAAAGGCCATAGGTTGCATAACTATACAAAATCCTAAACCTCACCTCGTGAAAGTAGAGTCTGAGAGTGTGAAGGGCCAAACACTCTAAACCTCGGGCCCACCGGCACCACCAAACTCTGTGACAAGACATACAGAAGCCCAGACTTAGACTCTATATGAACCAAACAAGACGCACGGCGTTGCTCAACATGATCGTGGTTATGCATAAGTGTTCATGTTGTGCTTAGATATGATGTCGTGGTCATTCAAAGCATATCAATGCTCAACAAGGTGATATTTACAAGCAACCAACATGCAATTCCATATTCAAAGATGCAAGATCAATTTAGGAAGTCAATGTATTCACAAAATGCATATTAAATCATCAAATGTCATAGGGTTCAATTATAATATTAGAATTAAGCATCAGGTTCATGTCGAGCGATAAAGTGCATAAGTAAGAGCAACTTGATCATATAAACATACAAAGTCGTTGTACGTAGATGGCATGCTTGATACAAATAAATAGTGCATTTAATTCACTTAAGATCATAGTTTACGACTTCAAAACATGTTTGGTACACAAGCTCAAGTCACATTCATAGTTTCATAAATATTACACTTACATCCCCTAAGTCATTTATAAAAGTTTAGAATTATTACACATACATCCCCTTAGTTTAGAATTATTTATAAAAGTGTTTATACAATTATTCAACTAGGAATTAATTACTTAAAAACATGATAATTATCAATTTATTGTAATTCATAATATACCATTTTCAAGTAGTAAGAGTAAATCAAGATATTACAATTCTAACTCCTATCATGCATAAAGTCTCAAGTTGTTCAAGCATCTTTCATGTATCTAAATTTTATATTTGAAACACAATTTACAACAAACATAACATTGAGAACGTCTCACATTCATATAAAGAAATCACAACATGTTCGTTCTTCTAAAATATCATTCAAGTTCATTTAGTCACATAAAAGATTAGTTTCTAAATATTACACTAACACCCCTTCATATCTAAACACATAACATAAATTCATCACATCGGGATTCAAATTGTAAATCGAAACATTCATGCATATCACAATTCATTCAATACATGTTTTCGTAAATGATTGGAATACATCTCGATCAACAAACCAACAATAACCAATTTATTTGCACTTAAAACAATTAATTCAAATAATCACAATTACGCAAAATAATTCGGATAAATAGATCGAGTGTCCGATTAACGAACGGAAAGTGGCATTGAACTCACCACATCGAGACGAACATTCTCACCAGACGCCCCCGGAACGCCACCACTGTAGCTGCCGGAATTTGGCCGGATCGCCGCTGAAGGTCGCCGGAAAAATCCCGAAAAATCAATCCTGAATGAAGTCTTCGTGCCCGTTCCGAATCCTCGATCAATTTCTGAAAATTCCAAGCCGATTGTCCTAGATCTGAAATCTAAGAGCACGAAAACCCTAAATCTTCAAACTCAAATTACTTCCAAACCGGTGAACCAAAATGCGATCCGTAAAAGCCATTGTCTTACCCATGACGAGCTCTTCGAAAGCCCTAAGGTAGCTCGCCGGAAAAATCCTCGGAGCTAGCGCCGCCGTTGCACCGCCACTTTGCCACCGTGATCCGCCGCTAAACCACAGAATTTGGAGTCTCCTGATCACAGGCCACTAGTTCTCGTCGTTCCGAACAACTTTCGTGAAGAGCCCGAGGCCAAAAGATGGCCGGAAAAGGCCCCCGTTGGCCACCGAATAATCTGCCACCGCACACGTCGCCGGAACCACCACCTACGGCCAAGATCTGGTGAAATTGATGCCGGAAATCAACTCAGGGGGTCGAAAAACCTTGGAAGCCATCAAGCCCCGTCGAAAACCACCGCCGGAAGGCGGCGAAATTGCACCGCTACAGTAACCCACGCCTCCGCCGACATCAACCGATGCGCCGGGATGTGTACTCTCTGGGTCTCCGGCGCGTGTAACAAGGAGGTGGCCGAAAAACGCCGCGAAACGCCGGCGAAGTGGCAGTGGTCTGACAGCTCCGCCGCTGCTACTAAAATTCGGCCATAACTCTGCCACTGTTCGTTGTTAGGCCGCAAAATTGGTACTCTTGCGTCGGTCTCGCCGAGATAATCGAAATGGACTATTCGTTTGTTGAATTCCGTCGAGAAACGATCGAGTTATGGGCTCGTAACCGAAGCCACGCATAATGACAGCGGGAAAGAGAGAGTGGGAGAGGAGAGAGAGAGAGAAAAGGGATTGGGAGAAATGTGTCTTGTGCACAAGCTAAATATAACCGGGTATCCTTATCGCGTAGCAAAGAGACATATCGCGTACAAATAATCGTAAACAAAATTGGTAAAGTTACGAATAAACATTCAAACTCCGAATTAACTTTATAAATTAAAATGAAAGAGAGAGATTTACCAATTATAGTTTAATTCAATTTAATTTTAGAAACCTTTCGTACAATTTAACGACATTTCGTAAACACATGATTGACAATTAATCTCAAGGAATTCAAGTAAACCGAAATTAATCAAGTTAAGTAACATGATGGATTTAAAATCAACTTGACAATTATTTCATGGAATAAATTCGAATTATCACATATTAAATTGGATTTATATTAAATCACATAATTCAAGAACTCTTAAATTAAACACACATAAGTGTAGAGACTTACTTGTTGATGTCGTAAGGACACCCTTCGAGAAAACGGGGCGTCACAACCTTCCCCCCTTAAGAGAACCTGGTCCCCAGGTTCCACTGCAAAAATGTAGATCCTCGAGTTGTAGTGCTCCAATCCTTCTCCCGAACTCGCGTGAGATCATAACTCTAACGGTGAGGCTTACTCCGGTCATCTACACTGCACCTCCTTTAGGATGTCTTGTTATCGTCGAGGTCCGTGCGAGTACTTGATCCGCTAGTTGTTCGAACTCGATCGGTCATTTCCATGATCGCATAGCTACAACTGCACCCAACCTCGTTGTCTTCTCAGACTCGCCATTTGCAACCCGTAGTCAGATCAACGCGTAACGCAACCACAACAAACAAGAGAGAATCCCATCTCTCAACACGTAAGTGAGAGAACCCCGTCCCTTAGCACCCATAAGAGAGAGAACCCCGTCTCTCGAGCACATATAAAAGAGAGAGCCCCGTCTCCCAAACACATAATTGAGAGAACCCCGTCTCTCAACCTAAGTCGGGCAGATTCCAACATCTCCCAACATTCTAGTTTGAGAAAATCCAGCATTCCTCAAACCCCTAGATTCAAGAGAATCCAGCATCCCTGAATATCTAAGGACAAGAGAATCCAATATCTCTCGCTCACAAAACTTAGAAAGATTCCAGCATCTTTCTACCATATAAATAGAGAGAATCCTACATCTCTCCAACACGTAAAAAGAGGGAATCTAAGGTCTCTCTGGCACATAAATTCACTGATCAGTTATTCATACATACACACATCATAGTAACACTTGACGAAAACTATGCGATGCATGTTTGGTGTACCTTATACAACTGATATCGGTGTCCCTTGAGTATAGATTCAACGCTCATACCTCAACTCAAGGGGGATATCGCGATGGAATCCCTATAAAACAGGGTTACAGTATGTATGTATGTTATATGAGAAGTTAGTGAGCAATCAAGAGAGTTTTAAATCACATAAGCATGAATAGTTCACATAAGTACATAACTCATTCATTTCAGCAACAGCTCAAAACAAATAGAAATTTCAATTTATAAATACTAGATCAGGTATTCAAGTTATCACAATTAAAATAGCAATAGTCATCACCCACATCAAGCAAAATAAGGTAAGAGTATTTTTACGATGCTTGTATGCAAATACCATGAATGTTTGGCGTACCGTTAACCAAAGTGTAAAAGTCTTGACAAGAAAGTCAAGATGAAGCGGTAGGAGTTGATTAAGCCGATAATGATGCAACCCTCGTCATCTGAACTTCTTTGTCTTGAGTCTTTTCATAAAGTGGTAACTCGACAATGCTCGTTTATCACCAAACCCCTTACTAGACCGTAATCCTTGCTCAACTAGAATCATCTGCAATCTCCTTCAAGAACTCTGACTTATGTGTTAACCCTTGATCTGCACATCCTCAATGAATTGCCCATAATTCAATTGTCAATCAGAAATCTATCTCAGAGCTAAGTTCGGCGCTAGTGGTATTAATCATTTCCCAAAGCAATCCATGGTATATGATTCTAAAACTTGAATAAAATCTTTTGGCATCTATGTGATCTATTCCCATCCCAGTAGAATCTTCCAACTCAGCAGAATCTTCCACCTCAGCAGAAAGAAGACACCAAGAGAGCTAACAACCAATCTTGTCTTGTCGTTCGTTAACTCTAAACGGCACCAAAACCTTCGACACTCACCGATGGTTTGTAGCTCGTTGCTTAAGTAACATGATTACCTATCCACATCCCTTGAACTTGATCGGATCTTATTTGATCAGATTCTTCTACATTAACTCATTCCCATCAACAAGGTGACTACTCCCAAATAAACGAATCATCAAGGTGAAAGCTCATCAAACTCCTTCAAAACGGTTCTACTTGATCAGACTCTCCTCCATTGACTCATTTCCTCAACAAGGTGACTACTTTCAGATGAACGAATCCTCAAGGTTAAAATTCATCAAACTTCATCTTTCAATTGACTTTAAGATAGTAAGTCAATATAGCAATTCTCATTCCTTCAACTCTAAACCTTTTCATGAACGTTGATCGGGGTAAAGAATCCTTTCATCTTCGAATTATGGCGTGTTTCCGTTGTAGTACCAATAGGTAGTGTTGACGGAGGGAAATCTTATTGTTGACTCATAGGGTACCCTGAAATTCAAACACTAAAATCGATGCATGCGGGTTAAAGATGCAAATGAAATGTAACACGCATATCACGTAAATGTAACAATTTGTTGTAATTTATAAAGCACATAAAATAAGATGTTGCATAATCAAAGTCACAATGTGCACACAATCATATAATCACGAAACAATTCATGCCGAAGGATCAAAATATCAAGTCAAACAAATGCAATGCGAAGTTATTCCTATGCCGTACGACCTAGACAGACTCAACACGACTCAAGAGCTCGGTTTTGCAACCTAGAGCTCTGATACCACTTAAGGATGTAACACCCCAAACGGAGAAGTGCTACATCCCCAGCACTATGACCCAGACCCGGAGCATGAAATGAAAAGCCATGCCCGAATCCGAATCAGAGTGAACGGGAGAACAACTCACACACTAGGCTAGGCGGATCTAACTTGACCAAAACTCAGAGTGCGGAAGCAATTAAAACCAACAACAATAGATAGCGGAAGCATTTAAAACAAAACATGTAAAGCAGGTGACCGGTTCAACTAGCATAAATCCCTAGTCCCGAATATCAACATAAAGTAATAATCATCAAGTGCCACAAGGGGCCGAATGAGAGTGCCACACAGGGCTACCGAATAGTAAAATATAATCTCAAGTCTACAAGTCAAAGCATAAGTAAAGCGTATGAAAAGACAAATGCAAATAGAAAGACTAGACCGACGAAGTGCAACTCAAAGGACTCACTTCCGCCTAGCAAACACCAACAATCCTGCAACTAAAAGTGTAAATGAGGGGTCAGTCAACTTGACCGAGTGAGGGGGCTAACGCACACCCACAATATATATATATATAAGGAGCATAGCACAGAATAAAAAGGATGGACTCATGAACCGAGGATTGTTGTTACATACCAAAACGTTTTGAAAGAACCCGAATAAGATATAGATATAAATTTAGGAACCATTTTCCAGAAAGACTCTATCCCGATTCATAATTCCATAACATAACATAATCAACTGCTCGGCGAGTACGAGCTTCCCACCTTTACTCCTCAGAACATAAATCACAATCAATCCAACCGCTACACCAATGATGGAGGGGATGTACAGTCCCCAAAACCATCTATAATAACACCGTCTAAAATAGACTCGATCTCAAGAGGGTAGCGAACCCACAAGAGTCATCCCCGGCCTTAGCCGAAGGCTCAAGATATCACGCCTCCCTCATCACCCTAAGGTCGCGCAATGATATCTCAAATGGAAACTACGCACATGGTTGAAACTCCGACGGCCCTAACCGTCCCGGAGGCCCCATTACCGTAGCTCCTCGGATCCACAATATAACAGGACAGAACAGATACCATATAACATGGCTAACTCGCTACAGAATCGTAACACAACTGAATTTTCCAAAATAGTTTACATATGCCTCAAAAACTGGTTTTTATACATATTCCTACGCTGTGGAATTTAAGCCACGAAGGCTCCCACACACGCAGGACGCACGCAAAAGCGCATAAACATATCATATCCAACACGTATGTATTTATAATAAGATATACTCGCATGCAAGGGTAGAAATCAGCATATAAAGGCCATAGGTCGCATAACTATACAAAATCCTAAACCTCACCTCGTGAAAGTAGAGTCTGAGAGTGTGAAGGGCCAAACACTCTAAACCTCGGGCCCACCGGCACCACTAAACTCTATGACAAGACATACAGAAGCCCAGACGTAGACTCTATATGAACCAAACAAGACGCACGGCGTTGCTCAACATGATCGTGGTTATGCATAAGTGTTCATGTTGTGCTTAGATATGGTGTCGTGGTCATTCAAAGCATATCAATGCTCAACACGGTCATATTTACAAGCAACCAACATGCAATTCCATATCCAATGATGCAAGATCAATTTAGGAAGTCAATGTATTCACAAAATGCATATTAAATCATCCAATGTCACAGGGTTCAATTATAATATTTGAATTAAGCATCAAGTTCATGTCGAGCGATAAAGTGCATAAGTAAGAACAACTTGATCATATAAACCTACAAAGTCGTTGTACGTAGATGGCATGCTTGATACAAATAAAGAGTGCATTTAATTCACTTAAGATCATAGTTTACGACTTCACAACATGTTTGGTACACAAGCTCAAGTCACATTCATAGTTTCATAAATATTACACTTACATCCCCTAAGTCATTTATAAAAGTTTAGAATTATTACACATACATCCCCTTAGTTTAGAATTATTTATAAAAGTGTTTATACAATTATTCAACTAAGAATTAATTACTTACAAACATGACAATTATCAATTTATTGTAATTCATAGCATACTATTTTCAAGTAGTAAGAGTAAATCAAGATATTACAATTCTAACTCCTATCATGTATAAAGTCTCAAGTTGTTCAAGCATCTTTCATGTATCTAAATTTTATATTTGAAGCATAATTTACAACAAACATAACATTGAGAATGTCTCAATTCCATATAAAGAATTCACAACATGTTCTTTCTTCTAAAATATCATTCAAGTTCATTTAGTCACATAAAAGATTAGTTTCTAAATATTACACTAACACCCCTTCATATCTAAACACATAGCATAAATTCATCACATCGGGATTCAAATTGTAAATCGAAACATTCATGCATATCACAATTCATTCAATACATGTTTTCGTATACGATTGGAATACATCTCGATCAACAAACCAACAATAACCAATTTATTTGCACTTAAAACAATTAATTCAAATAATCACAATTACGTAAAATAATTCGTAATAAATAGATCGAGCGTCCGATTAACGAACGGAAAGTGGCGTTGAACTCACCACATCGAGACGAACATTCTGACCATACGCCGCCGGAACGCCACCCTTTAGATACCGGAATTTGGCCGGACCGCCGCCAAAGGTCACCGGAAAAATCCCGAAAAATCAATCCTGAATGAAGTCTTCGTGCCAGTTCCGAATCCTTGATCAATTTCTGAAAATTCCAAGCCGATTGTCCTAGATCTGAAATCTAAGAACACGAAAACCCTAAATCTTCAAACTCAAATTACTTCCAAACCGGTGAACCAAAATGCGATCCGTACAAGCCATTGTCTTACCCATGACGAGATCTTCGAAAGCCCTAAGGTAGCTCGCCAGAAAAATACTCGGACCTAGAGCCGCCGTTGCCCCGCCACTTTGCCGCCGCGATCCGCCGCCAAACCACAGAATCTGGAGTCGCCTGATCACAGGCCACTAGTTCTCGTCGTTCCGAACAACTTTCGTGAAGAGCCCGAGGCCAAAAGATGGCCGGAAAAGGCCCCCGTTAGCCGCCGAATAATCTGCCACCACACACGTCGCCAGAACCACCACCTACGACCAAGATCTAGTGAAATTGATGCCGGAAATGAACTCAGGGGGTCGAAAAACCTTGGAAACCATCAAGCCCCGTCGAAAACCACCGCCGGAAGGCGGCGAAATTGCGCCGATACAGTAACCCGCGCCACCGTCGACGTCAACCGATGCGCCGGGATGTCTACTCTCTGGGTCTCCGGCGCGTGTAACAAGGAGGTGGCCGGAAAACGCCGCGAAACACCGGCGAAGTGGCAGCGGTATGACAGCTCCGCCGTTGCTACTGAAATCAGGCCATAACTCCGGCACCGTTCGTCGTTAGGCCATCAAATTGGTACTCTTGCGTTGGTCTCGCCGAGATAATCGAAATGGACTATTCGTTTGTTGAATTCCATCGAGAAACGATCGAGTTATGGGCTCGTATCCGAAGCCGTGCATAGTGACCCGAGGGAAAGAGAGAGTGGGAGAGGAGAGAGAGAGAAAAAAAAGGGATTGGGAGAAATGTGTCTTGTGCACAAGCTAAATACAACCGGGTATCCTTATCGCGTAGCAAAGAGACATATCGCGTACAAATAATCGTAAACAAAATTAGTAAAGTTACGAATAAACATTCAAACTCCGAATTAATTTTATAAATTAAAATGAAAGAGAGAGATTTACCAATTATAGTTTAATTCAATTTAATTTTAGAAACCTTTCGTACAATTTAACGACATTTCGTAAACACATGATTGACAATTAATCTCATGGAATTCAAGTAAACCGAAATTAAACAAGTTAAGTAACATGATGGATTTAAAATCAACTTGACAATTATTTCATGGAATAAATTCGAATTATCACATATTAAATTGGATTTATATTAAATCACATAATTTAAGAACTCTTAAATTAAACACACATAAGTGTAGAGACTTACTTGTTGATGTCGTAAGGACGCCCTTCGAGAAAACGGGGCGTCACACCTTTAAGAAGACCCAATGGCCTACTTCGAATTCAACTCTTTCCTCCTCAATCGGCATTACTCTATTGTCGGTCTTGTAACGCTTCAACATGTAGCTTAATCTTCCATACTTGTTGATGCAAAAGGTCTCTGTTAGTGTGCGTACGTTCGATCCGTCTTGATCTTGCTTACTCCCTTCAAAGGATCCCTCCTGATCAGAGCCACCTGATCGTAGCCCAAGAGACAAGACACACACGAGAGAGCCCCATCTCCGAACAAGCAACGAGAGAACGCCGTCTCTCAACATCTAAGTTTGAAAGAGTTGTCGTCTCACAAACTCCTAAATTCGGGAGAATGTAACATTCCCTAATGACTATAACCAAGGAAATCCAACATCACTCGGGCACACAAAAGAAAGAGAATCCAACAACTCCCGAGCACAAAAGCACATGCACAACCACTCGAAGCTAAAACATGCAAAGCACAAAGAAGGCACACAACAGAGGGCCACTGTACGGTCGATTCGTTCTCTATCGGTGAATTAAAGGTGTTCGTCATGACAAAGGTGTCCCTCAATGTAACGCCCCGATTTTTCGGACGTAAAGGTAGAGCGTATGTGTTTACCTAATTGCGCGAATTAATTGTTTTACGTGTTTTATATTTAATTTTATTATAATTGTTATTATTTTATTATATTATATTATATTATATTATATTATTTTAATATTATTAATTCTATATATGTATGTTTCGTATTATATATATATATATATATGTTTAAGTATTATATTATTATTAATTTAATGATTATGCTAATTATATGGTATGTTAATTAATCATGTTTTAATTAATTAATTGATTATTAATATATATATATATATATTTTACGTACAATATGTAATCATGCATGAAGATTTTATATATGCATGCAAATTAATATATTTTGCATGAAAATTTTATTTATGCATGAAAATCATATTCTGCATGGGAATTATTATTGCATGAAATTTCATTTCATTTATGCATGGGAATTTAATATGCATGAGTTTCATTTCATTTTGCATGAAAATTTGCATGAATTGCTTGGGAATTTTAAATTTATGCATGAATTGTTTGGAATATGCATGTTGTTCATTTTGGTGCTTCGTTCTCTTATGAAATGATATCAAATTGCCGCAAATTTGTAATATGTTGTACGTATATGTGTTATGAACATGATTTTATGCTCAAATTATGTTTTTGAATTCATTTGTTATGTTAACGAATTAAATTTTAATTGAGGAACCAAAACGGGAGCTAACGAGCACTTAGCGTACCCTTGGTTCCGAATTTAATATCTTGAGCTCGGGAACTCGGATTCGAGTTCCGTCAACTCCGATGAACTCGTAACGAAAATTCAAGTTTAGTAAACTTAGCCTTATAATTTTCCTAATTCATTTGAAACTCCGAAATCCAACCGAAAAACGAAACGGAGATCAACTTGACCTTGCTGCACAAAATGAACCATATCTCACCCAAACCATGACCAAATTAACCATGGTTTGATTCCTTTTAACCCTAACTCAACCACCTATCTAGATATTTCAAGCCTTGACCGAGATTATCATCACACCATCCCCAAACATCAGCCAAAGCTACTGTTTTCTCTCCAGACCCGTAACCCTTCATCCCTTGGAGATTTTGGAGCTCAAATCTTCTTCAAGCTTCAACCAATCATCAAGGTAAGCTTAGGGTTGTAATATATGATTAATTCTGAGCATTTTCATCTTTCCATTCACAAGTTTGAGCATGGTTTCATCCATTTCTGGCCATTTTACCGAAAAGTGGAGTTTTTGTACAAATTCTTGATCTTCTTCGTTTCTTTATGGTTTTAATCGATTCCAAGCCTGATATTAATTGTTTTGACTCCCTCATACCATTTATGATCATTGCCTTCATGTTTGTTGAGATATATATGAGATATCATTTATGAAATTTTCAGAAATTCCACGGGAAGGTCACGTATGCTTCCATGCTTTGATTGATCACTTTTGGAACTGAATTACTTGTTGAATATATGATGTTTTGCTGCGTATTTGTTGGCTTTTTGGACCTGATCTGTGTCGCATGAGTTGAGAGCTAGCTTGCCCTGTTTTTCCCGCAACTTTGCCCTGTTTTTGGCGTGAGGAGTTGCTGTCATTTACTGCCGATTTCCTTCTTCCTTTTTGCTGTCTCTTTCATGGCTATTTGGTGTGGGATTAGCTGAGTTTCTTGCAGCATTTTATGCCTTGCTTTGTAGTCTTTCCCTGCCTGTTTTTATCGCCTTCAAGGATGCCCTGTTTCTGCGTCAGTTTTTGTAAAACAGAGACTGCTGCTGCTGCGTGTAACGGGCGTGTCTCTTCCCTCTCTTCTGGCGAGACACGGGGGTGCAGTTGGGTCTGGGATTTCTGTACCGAGACACGGGCGTGTCTCGGTCTAGGTTTGGAGGGTGACACGGGGGTGTCACCCCATTTTCTCTGAACTGTTCCTGCGTCTTCTTCTTCTTCTTCTTCTTCTCTGCGTGTGTATAGGCTGTTGTTCTGCTGCTGTTTTGCTGCTGTATAGATGTGCAATGTGTGTGCGTGTGCATGGTTTTGTGTTGTAATTGCATGCATGTTGTGTATTATACATAGCATATATATATATTTATGCATGTAATATATATAATATATATGCATGCATGTGTGTGTGAGTGTGTACGTGAGTTATATATATATATATGTAATATGTATATATGTTATTATATTATATGATTATATGTATATATTATATATAATGTATATTATTATATATATGATTATATATATATGTTATATTGTATGTATATTTATTATATATTTTGAATATTATTTGATTTAATTTAATTATTGAAATGAATTGAAGTCTATTTCGTGTATTTATTCTACTGACTTTTGCTTGAACGTTTTATTTATTTTATTCCTAAATGTGAATTTGAATAATATGTGTTATGCTTATTAAATGAATTTTAGATTAATTGTTATGTACTATGAATGTTATGAATGATTTGAATTTATGAAATTTATATGAACCTATGAATGTTATGAATTTATGGAATTTATATGAATTTATGAAGATTATATGAATGTTATGAATTTATGAAATTATGAAATCAAATGAAACATATGAATGAATGATTTGAATTATATGTTTTAAATTCCTTAATCGTGCACATGAACATTTTTATGATATAACATGATCATTTATGCATTCATGTCATATTCACCTCATTGCCGAGCGTCATATGTGGTCATTGCGTCTCATACCTTTTCTTTTGCACAGATTCGGGTTTGGTCGGAGACGAGGGCGAGCATTGAGACGCTTGCGCCTTTATTTTGCTTTGGTAAAGGTGGGTTTTTCTTCTATTAGTTAAAACAACCCTATAAATCCCTTATGTGCAAAGTTTTAAACCAAAATTATATATTTATATAAATCGAGTCATTTTGGGTAAATGATTCCAAACGTATGACCTCTTTTATATATGAAACCCTACCTTATGTTTTGGCGAGATTGCATGTATGTTATATTCACGGGCCCCGGGACTTAGTATATGTGGCTAACCGAGGAAGCAAGGGCTGACGGGGATCCCATATACTAGTTCCAACCAAATTTACGACGACACGGACCTCGTTAGGAGTTTTGACGAGGAAACGCAAGTCAGGCTTTTGAGGATTCATGTACCTCACTAGCCATTATGTATGATCCGGTGGTCAGGTCTAGCTAACTTGTCCACCAACCGGAGGAAGAAGGTGTATATGTATGCTTATGATCATTTTGTATGTGCACGATAGATATGTGTGATAACCACTAATTATAATATGATTACACGAGGAGAAGGTTGGAGATTGTGCACGCTCACTCGCCGAGCTTAAACCCTTATGAACAATTATGAATGAATCTGAACGTCGTAATCCCGTTGATGTTTTCTATTGTTTTAACCACTTGGTAAATTCCCTTCAAACTTCACACGGGATTAGGACTTGCATGTATGTGTTTAATTTATGCGATATTATATATCTTATGCCCCATTTTTATACCCACCAGTCTCTTTTAGACTGAACCCGGTTGTTTTCAGCTGTTTTGTGCAGGTATAGGAGTGCTAGGCGGGAATACAAGTCGTCTAGGTCTTGCATTTATGTTTAGCACTTCTTTTCAGTATCATATTCATACCCTTGTTGCTACTTACGTATTTGATCCTAGTATAGATTGGAGCGTTATGATCTTGTAGGCCGTGAGTGCCGTTGAATATTTGAATGCCCTCGTATAATTATTTTTGGAGCGTGGTGGCTCACTGTATATGCTTTGTCGTTATTGCTTCCGCAATTTTCTTTAACTCTGATTTTATGATTCTTGCACTGTTTGGTTCAAGGGTTAGTCCCGCCTAGCATAGCGTGTGTGTTGTGTCCCCGTTCGCCGTGGATTTGGCACGTGTATGAACTTTCATTTCATATACGGGTCGGGTCTCGGTGCGGGGGATGTGGTACCTTACGCTCGGGTGCTACACTCAAGGCTCACCGCAACAAACTACACAAATCAAGCATGTACGACATCCAAGGTTACAAATATCACAAGAATTAACTCATACTTACATCATACAAGTTCACCGAAGTATCCAAGATCATGCAATTCAATTACTAACTTCACACCTAGTAGTAACATACATAGGAAGGTCATTCGATTCAATTACCAAGCTCATGTCTTGTATTAACATGCGTAGGTAAAGTCAATTCGAGCATTTAACGTACATGAAGTTGTAAGTATCTAAGCATGGCAATATAACTCATACTTTAACAATTAATTCAAGTAGTACTAATCAAGAAATCATAATCTTAGTCATGTATAAGTCTATGCAGCGCTCATGCTTACATACATCATGCCTAATGCACATAAGGCATACATTTAATCACATAAGGTCATGTTTTCAAGGTAAACGACATATTCACGATTCCTTTATATCAAACTCTACGGGTTCATAGCAAGGTTTGAAACATAAGCTTAAGTGTTACCCACATTCATAGTTTAAGAAAGATTACACAAACATCCCCTATGGTTTCTAACAACTTATTATAAACCACCCCGTTCTTACTTAATTAGGCAGGATTCTCCAATTACATGAAAGTTCCCCACAAATAAATTTCGACATAATTTTTAACAAAATCATGCATCCCAAAACAAGAAAACAACATGTCTCACAAGTACTCATTCATGCTTCAAATCTATTCAATCATAGCCCATAAATCTCAAGGTTGAATAATACAAGGGTTACTAGAGTTATCACATTGTAGCACAACTTATCCAAGAAAGCATTTACACAATTGCAGAAGTAGGAGACAAGCTAAATACAAACGTAACATTTATTATCAATCATTACCGACATAGCATAGAGAGGCTATAGAATAAATCAAGTTTATGTAGAGTGCATGTATCAACTATCAAATATACCACCTGGCAAAGAACAATCAATCTCTAACTTACCGTATTCACATTGGCACTTAAAGCAGTTAGCATCGCAAGTCATATGCAGATCAAATAATTACATTCTAGCATATATATATCATCAACAAGTATAACAATGCGGTAGTGACATCCAAACCAAAATGTATGAGTGTTATGCCATGTATGCAATTCATACATTTCACCATAGTAATGAAGTCATGCTTATCATCTTCTTTCCTTCCATCCAACGCATAGGCACGTGCATGAGCCACGGGCGTTGCCCTACCACCCGAACCATGAGCCTTCGGTTCGGTACAATTTCTCGCTATATGTCCAGGGCTTCCACAATTAAAGCATTTCCCTAACTTCTTCCAACAACGGTTCTCATCATGGGTGATACTACCACAATGCTCACACCGTTTACGCCCTTGTGTAGTCGAAGGAGTCTTCTTCTCTTTTCCTTCGTTCTCCATAAGTGGCATTTAGAAAATGGTTGCGATGACTTAGAGAACGAGTGTGGAGTTGTCCTCTTATATCCCGAACTGGAACCACTAACACTCTTCTTGGCTCCATGTCTTTGCTCTTCTGCTTCAACCTTCAAAGCTAACCCGGTAGTATCGGCCCAAGTGTAAATGTGCACCGGAGCTAATGATCTTGCTATCTCTCCTCGAAGTCCTTCTACAAATTTCTCACATTTGCGGTCCTCCTCATCGGTGATATGTGGTGCATAAGGGGACAACCGATTGAACTCGGCAATGTACTCGGTCACGGACATACTTCCTTGCTCTAAGTTTATAAACTCCCTTTCACGGCGCTTCCTTGCCTGTTTCAGTATGTAGTGTGCCCAAAACTCTCTTGCAAACATCTCCCAAGTAACATTATCTTCACCAACCCCAAGGCGGGATACGGTGCTACGCCACCAATTGTAAGCTTCATCGCGTAGAAGATCAATAGCACACAAGGCTTTCTCCGTTTCGGAACAAGTAACAACCCGAAAGATCCTCTCAATAGTAGTAATCCAATATTCGGCCTTCAAGTCATCCGTTGTACCCATAAATATCGATGGATGGCGCCTACTAAACCGGTCACAAACACTTTCAATCGGAGACGGTGGTTGTAACAGCCCGAAAACCCATCTGTCGATATTGTCCGCTTTTGTGGGCTAAGCGACACCACCCTCACGGTTTTGTTCTTCCCAGTGGAATTTAAACCCAAAGGCGCCCACCCAGGAAAAGGCCTCAACAAGGGAAAGGTATCCACCCCCTTATAAAGGAGGTTTTGTTCCCCTCTCCAACCGATGTGGGACAAACACCTTAGGCTATTACAGTCCACCCCCCTAAGAGGGCCCAGCATCCTCGCTAGCACACCGGCCTAGGCCCCGGCTCTGATACCATTTGTAACAGCCCGAAAACCCGCCTGTCGATATTGTCCGCTTTGGTGGGATAAGCGACACCACACTCACGGTTTTGTTCTTCCCGGTGGAATTTAAACCCAAAGGCGCCCACCCAGGAAAAGGCCTCAACAAGGGAAAGGTATCCACCCCCTTATAAAGGAGGTTTTGTTCCCCTCTCCAACCGATGTGGGACAAACACATTAGGCTATTACAGAGGTGGAGGTGCCGGAGGAGGTGCTTGCCCGGCTTGTTGCGCATTCACGGCTTGCACAAATTGAGTCATAAAAGCCATGAGATCCTCGAAATTCGCTAACGGTGGTGGTGGAGGTGGATTTTGATTATTCTTCGGAGGACCTTGCTCGTTTCTACGAGCCGGAGCATGGGCACGACGACGAGGAGGCATCCTACACACAATCTTATCATATATGCATGTCGATTAGTCATATGTTCATGTCACTTAATATCGAGCAAGCAATGCAATTTGCGTAATTTAAAAGCAATAGTTAAAGAGATATATATATCATAAGATTGTAGACAAATCAAGACAAGCCAACACCTGAGTGTGAAATGATTTAGCAAAACGAAGTGATCACCACTTAGGTGACATTAGAAAGTAATCAACGTAACGATCAAAATAGAAACAATGTATTCAATCAAAATGCTCACATGATGCAAGTACAATTATGTTAATCAACAATATATGCAAAATGAATCAATTTAAAACACATAAGCAAGTTGTTCTTATTGCCGTACGACTTAGATGACTCGAGACGACTCAAGAGCGCGGTTTTGAACCTTCGGCTTTGATAGCAACCAAATAGGGGTGTAACGCCCCCGACAAGGGCATCCCACGCCTATCCCGCACTACGGGCCCAGCTTGTATATAAAATTACTATCCATATACCCGCCAAAACCGAAGCAAGCGGTGACAAACGGACATCCTAGCTAGGCGGTACTAGACTCACAACAAGTAATAAAACAAACATAAGTTCGCGGAAGCATAAAACATAATACTTGCATATGGATTCATCAACAATCATACATGCGTTTCAAAATTCTTCACAAATCAAATATCACGAGGGGATAATCATAAATTCATCAGCTAAGTGACCAACACGGTTCAACATGAAATGCTCAAGTGCGAGGATGTAAAATCATCCTAAGTGACCGACACGGTCCAAACTAGCATAATAACATCAACATAGTGAATCCAAGAATCTCAAAACATAACATAAGCCATAAAGTGAAGTACACTACAAACGTAAACAAGTATAAGCTAGACTCAAGACAAGACTCTCAAAGGACCCCGCCTAGCTTGACTCCAAAACGTGACCTAGGGACACGAAAGGTAAAGGACGTCAGTTCAAAAGGAACCGGTGAGGAGTAGTATACATAATATAATATAAGGGGTTCAATGCATGCTATAAACATCGGTGCTCATGATCCGAACTCATTTTGTAAACAATGCAATTTTTTTATAAACATCGGATCATGAACCACACATATAACCGGCCCGGCGAGTTCGAGCACTCCATTCTTTCTTCCCAAAATCAATACCATAAAAATCCATCCATTACGCCATTGATGTCGAGGGTGTACGGTCCCCGCATCCTTACAGTGAAGAGACGGGTCCATGAAACCGGCCTCTCCCTTGCAACCTTATCCCTGAAACCTCCTCGGAGCCTTAGTAGCAAGATTCTTACATTGGGTGGGAACTTCGAATGAGGACAACCGTCGGCCCTTGCCTTTCCGGAATGTCACCCACCTTAGCCCCGAGCTCTAAAAAAAATCCACCAAGCAAGCGTCCTTGCAAGGTACAACATAACCTCGTTGTACAACACACACGTGCATAAAATTCAAATGAAAGTGCTAAAAGCATTTTGGGTACTTATCCCATATACCAAGACATGAATTTTACTTCTAAACTGTTTTCCAAAAGCAATATTCATAATACGTGCAAGGCTCACAAAACTTGACTTATTATGCCTACATATACCTTTTTAAAAAACGGGAGTTCAAAACCATCAAACATGATAAGTCATATAGATGTCCACAGTTTTAGAAGCATTTTACATATATATAACTCCTCACCTTTACCACGAACCAACCGACGAACCACCACGAGCAACTAAGTCGACTCGTCCGGAGACCCACCACCTAACAAGACAACGTACTAACAAGGTAAGACTCGACTCGGAACCCAACAAGACGACGCACGACTTTGACATGAATGCAAATATGCTAATGATATGCAAGGAATGTTTGACGATGGTATATATTGGCAATTATGATCACATTGCTTCGTATAACTCATGTATCAAGTTCTCAAGTCATATGTATTAAGCGACCTATGAATCATACTTAACACAATTTAATTAAACGCATAACTTAGTCAATTAAGATAACTTAAGCATGCTTAAGGTATAGAGATCATAATATAAGGTATGCATGAGATGTCACAACATATAACGAGGTCACAATACATTAGAGACATAACATAAATAAGTAAGGAATAAACGAGAGGCAAAACAAGTGAAACGAATCAAGAAAACAAGGCTGGGGACAATCCACCCCCGTGGATTTTCCTTCACAAAAAATCCACCCTCGCGGATTAGGTCCAGAAGCTACTGCCTGAAATCCACCCCCATGGATTTTTACACAGCAAAAATCCACCTTAGTGAATTCTGCCCAGAACTTAAAAAAAACGTGATAGCAACTTCAAACTCGACGGAAATGAGTTCAAAACACCCCAAAACATGAAATTAAGCTTCCAAACCCACAAATAAGCATCATAAATCATCAAGTTACATAATAAAGCACTTAGGAACATATAAACATCAAGAAACCTAGCAATTCATACAAGAACTTCATCTTCTACAAGTTTCATGAAAGCTTCAAGCATAACAATGGTGAAATCAACAATCATGCAAGAAATTGTTGGAAATCTGTCACATTCTCCATAAAAACACATAAGGAACAAGAATCCATCATCATATCAAGCTAAAACATGCTAGAACATAGACATGCAAGAATCTTCATAAAAGCTTCAAAGGTCAACAATGGAGGATTTCCCATAAGAGCATAAAAACATGAAATTCTTACACCAAATCATTCCTAGCAACATAAGAAACATATTTCCATCAACAAATTCGGATTTAATCCATCTAACATGGACCCTAGATTTCAAAATCAAGCTTCAAGTTCAAGAAGAAGACCCACATAAGCATTCAAGCAATCTTTACCTTAAGAGCTGAAAATCGAAGAGGAAATCTTGTTCTTTAGCCTTGAATCTCCAGCTTTAATCTCCACTCTTGGTTCTTGAAGATGGCTTGAAGTGTTCTTGGTGTTCTTGAGAGAATATGAATAGGCTTTGAGAGAAACTCTTTGAGAGAATGGCTTAAATCTTATGAAATAACGTTAAAATGAACTTAAGTATTATAATCTGATTTGGGTCAGCTATTTGGGTCGTGAACCGGGTCAAATGAATAGTGTTTAAGTGAAATCGGGTCACAAATTGGGTTAAATTCGAAATTGGGTCGCAGGTCAACTGGGTTAAGTAGAAAGGTTGACTTTTCGTAAAACGGCTATAACTTCTTCGTCCGAACTCCGAATTGAGCGATTGAAGAACCCACGAACTCTTAATCGAATTATCTGCTCAATTTCATTAAGTTCTAACCAGTTCCAGGCTTGGAAAATAAATTTACCATTTAGTCCCTAAATTATGCTTTAATGTCCATATAAGCACATTGTTTCGTTAAAAGCTATAAAACATGCTATCAATGCTCAATAATAGCAATACAAGAATATAAGGAATATGTTATAAAGCCACATATATCGCACACTTAATATATTTCACTTATGCACAAATCAATTATCAAATTAAGGTATAATTCCACATAAATCATGCAATGAAAGGTAAATCGTGCACTCTCATACTAAACCTTACCTTGATCGAGAAGCGGGGCGTCACATAGAGCATAAGATAATCATTCAATTATCAAATAAATCACACAATTAAAGGCTTAAATAATTTAAAATACATCTAGCACACTCGTAACATCATACCTTTACGGCTAAAAAGTTGGGGTATCACAATCTCTCCCCCCCGCCCTAAAAAGGACCTGTAGCGCCCCCAAAAATACACTACAACCCCGCACTATAACACTTCCCAGGCGGATGTGAGACCTAGCACCTGAGAGGTACGCCGGCGAATGGATGATGCTATATGATATCAGAGTAACGGAACATGACAGCGGAATTTGAAACATTTAGATCAACAACTTATGTTTGGGGTAGCGAATAAAAGAATTTGAATAATTTAAAATTTATGAAAACATAAGAGCAATACCGTAAGATTAAAGTTGTTCATAATCTAAGAGTATGATACTAGAGTAATTAATAACTAGAAGGGATTATAGTCTAAATTGGCTCAGTCGAGAGAACCTGATCTAATATGCACAAGATAATGGACTCTCTATGCTTCAAGATACCAGCTAATGACCGATGGCAATACCTGAAATCATGAATTTGAAAAGAGCGACGGATTAGTCAAAATGACTAAGTGACGGGGTGGTTGAAACTATCTATGTATATAGAACTTTAGGGCTGTAGCGCCCCCTAACACTACAACTCCCGCACCGTACTACCCCCGAGTGGATGTGAGTCCTAGAACTCGAGAAATACTACGGCGAACGGTATAGACGGTACTTAAGTTGTAACGCCCCGGTTCTGGATAAACAGGTAAGCACGCCACGTGTGCGTTTTGAGCGTAGGATTTATTTTAATTCTTTAATTTCATAATATATTCTTACGTGGCATTCATATTTTTATAAAATTAATGAAACATCGTTTATGTGAGTTATTTGAATTCATATCATAGGAAACATTATTTTACGACACGGAAAATATTTATTGCATGAAACAATTACCGAGAGTGTTTCAAATTACCAAATTGTCCCTAATCGATAATTTTCTAAACTTTAGGGACTTAACTGCATGAATTGTCAAGGGCTTGGTTGTGCATATTTCAAATGGTTGCATACTTGATTGAATGATTTCATAAACCGAAGGATTAAATTATAATTTGAATATTTCACAAAAATCAAGGAGGATGAATCACGTAACAATATAACCAAGCTTCCTTATACTCATTTCATCCAAGTTTTCCCAACAACTTTGTTTCCTTTCATCTTGGTTCATCACGTAAAAAGGGAAGAATTGATTTTTCATCCAATCATCAAGATTTCAAGAAATATTTCAAGTAATTGGGGAGTTCATCATCATCATCATCTATCTTCTTCATTTCTTCTATTTCAAGGTTGGTTTGCATGAATTGATGATGTTGATCATATTAGACATGACTAGGGTTTGAGTTTGATATGCTAGATGGATTATTGGTAGTTGGGAGCATGATTAGGTGTTGATATGTTGAAGTATGGCATGATTTATTCATCAAATCATTGAAAAATGGAGCTCGATTGATCAAAGTGAGCATGAGCTTGGAAGCTTGAGATTCTTGATAATATTTCATGCTTTGAGGGTTTAAGTGCTATAATATCCGTTCTTGAGCATATATGCATTATATTTCCAGAAAATAATGACTTTGGTGATGAAAATTGGGAATTTTGTTGCTTGATCATCCATTCCCGTAGCCATCCCCTGTTTTTCCTCTGTTTCTGTAAGTTGCAGAAACAGGGAACGGCCGTTCCCGGCCTCAAGGCATTATGGGAACGGGCGTTCCCCTCTTTTAAACTAAAATAGGCAGCCGAGCATGGGAAGGGCCGTTCCCATTTTGGCCTTGGTGCCGGAAGGGCCGTTCCCAGCTTCAGCACATTTTTAAACTAAAAACGTTGGTGCGATTTTGGGGCTTACGGGAACGACCGTTCCCATTTTTCAAAGGGGTCCGGAACGGCCGTTCCCACCTGGAATGTAGAACAAAAGTTTCTGCATAAAATTACGTTTTTAACCCCTCGATCCGACGACTTCTTTGACCCCGAATTGCTATTATATGTGCTAATATGTACTGAAACAACATGTTATCATGCCACATTGCATTTTTCTCGTCATCTCGATACATTTCCGCCGTTTGTCATATTTGGTCCATTTTAGGTCATGTCACACGTATACACGTCGTGTTTGCACAGGTCACGAGGTTGTGGACGAGGAGCAGGCTCCGTAGAGCATATCCTCATTGTATTTTGTAAGAAAAGGTGAGGTTTTGTTTTAGGTAAATCTAACCCTATAACCTTTATGTGTCCTTTTCGGCCAAAACGTATTATATTTATAAACATTTTCAAAGTTATAAACATTTCAAGCAAGCAAGCCATGATTGTCATGGTTTTCAAGCAAGTTTGGCGAGTACATGATTGCACGTGGGCCCGAGGGTAATTCTTGAGCCAACCGGGAAAGCAAGGGCTGACGGGTAACTCCTGAATTATCCTCACATTGTTGGGATCAACCCCGAAGCCACTAGGAGATTAGTGGTGGAAGGAGTTCTGTGTCTAGGGGGTCATGTCCCCTACACACACCATGTCGTGGATAGTTGAGCCTTGCAAACTCACTATCACCCGAAGGAAGAAGGAGACTGGGGATTAATCCGGCATGTCGGGTTATCCTCGGGTTATTGCATGATTTCAAGCATGAAACTGTTTACGTGAGCACTAAGTGGAACTGCATGATCATGTATTGAATTGATAAAGCAAGCACGTATTGTCACGTTTGGTGTAAAGGTTGGAGAATCACCCCTACTCGCCGGGGTCACATGTTCATGAAATGATTAAGTTAAACTGTTAAATGGATTAGTTGTAATCTTTGGTAAAGAATACGTTTCTTGAACTATATATCTATTTCATTTCCAAAGTCTTCACCCGAGGCTACAACTAGCATGTGATGTGTGTTATATATATTTATTGCCGCTCACTTAGTCTTCGGTAGACTGATACTTCACTTTTCAGGTACTTGAGCGCTTGGTCGTGCTAGGCGGGAGTCCGGTCAAGTCTTGCACTATCACGGGTCTAGTTTTGTACCTTTCATGTATAGCACTTTTGGACATCTCATGATATGGTCGTTGTTATTACATTTTGGATACCTGAGTATGTATATTATTAAGAGATGATAATGTATTGATAGTTGAGTTGGTACCTATACGTATCTATTCTATAAATATGGTACCTATATGTATATTTGAGTTATTGCTTCCACTTTTGAATTCATGTTTGATTTATTTATGTTGGGGAGTGTCCCGCCTAGCTCGTCATTTTTTTATTGTCACCCGTTCGCTATAGTTTTGGTTTACGTATGGATTTTCCATTTCATACGTGGATCGAGGCTATAGTGCGGGGGATGTAGTGCCCTGGGGGGTTAGGGTGCTACATAAGTAGAGCGTAGGATAAAATGCAGCGGAAGATAAAGGAATTTAAAATTTGCAACAAGCGACATGATAACACACAGAATAGTGCATGATATTGTAAGGGGGTAATATGATAGCGTAGTGTACAGAGTTAATGTATAAGAGCAATTTATTAGTAATATATACATGATCAGGATTAAATGCTCTTAATCTAAACCTGATCTAATAAGTGTAACACCTATACCTTCAAGATACCTCTAGGTGTCGTTGTCCTCGCTCCCTGAAATCATGTGTTTGAAATAGGCGAGGAATTAGTCAAAGTGACTAAGTGAAGGAAGATTAGATATAGATTTATATAGATATATATTTATATAGGACCAAGAAATTTTTTGGTCTAAAATAATAGCAATAAGATATAACAAATAAGATATGGTTCATAAGTTTAAAATAGGGATAGGGGTATTTGGAGTTTATTTATAAGTGATGAACCGTTTGATAAAATATTTGTACCGCCTGCAAGTGAGGCGTCTCCCTCCGAACTCCTTAAAATGTTTATAAAATAGTACCGGGCTGATCAAGGCACTGGTACTTTGATAAAACTAAATATGATAATAACTCCGCAACACCGTAGTGTCAGTAGGGGAGCAAACCCTACTGACGATAAGTAATACGTGGGAGGAAGCTATCTCTCCCAGGGAGGTTGTCTCCCTTGTAAGTCCCCTGGCGTGGAGTAACTAACCTCCAGTTAAACCACTACCAAGAGTTGGTGGCGGTCTGTGGCACCAACAATACCTTCGGCCCGATGCCTTCCAGGTATTGCTCGACACAAATGCAAGCCGGGCCCATTTTGGTAAATAAAAAGGATTTACTTGCTTAGTCGGGAATCAGTTCTTAGTATTAATAGAACTGAAGTATATAATGTCCGGATAAGTTCCTGATTCCGACTCAATAGTATTTTCCTCATAAAGAGGAATATTATATTATATTAATATGTATAAATAGGAAATCAAATAATAGGTAGGTTTTAGAAATCATTTTATAATTAGATATAGATATAAACATGATTCCAGTTAAAAATGTTTTAACCCTCACCTAGTATCGAAATTCAAACAAGTTGGAATGGATCCCACTGTTCAATGCAATTGTCGCCTGAAAGTAATTACTACTGACTTAGAACTAGGTTCTTATTATTCTAATCAAATAATCACATAAGGTTTAGGAAATATAACATATTAGAAAATTCTTATAACATTTAGAGGTTTTCCCGGTAAAATTTAATTTTAATTGTTTAAGAAAATTTAATTAATTAATTAGGTTTCATGAATTCTTTAACCACTTATATATTTATTAAACATGTTGTGACCTTAATTAGAATGTTAGGAATTAAATTTAGAATTTAATTCAACAATGTAGGTTGATTTTGAAATTATTTTATAATTTTATTAATTTTTTGAATTAATTTGGAAAAATCTTTATTTAAAATTCCAAAATCCTATTTTATAATTAATTTTAAATTAATTTCGAAATTAATTAATTAAATGTTCACCAAAAAGTCAAAATTACTATTGAAAACATTTACTATTCAATTTCTTATGAATTAAACACTTTATAACATAAAATTAAACACACACACACACACACACACACACACTATCACACGTGCACATGATTTTGATTCATGAACATTATGAATGTGTTCTTAAGCTTATGAAGATGTTCATACTAGTTCATGATCATATTTAATAAATTTCAAATTCATAACATATAATTTAAATTCAAATATAACACTTTAATCATAAAATTAAATCTAAATAAATTATTCTAAGCATAAATTTAATCAAACAAGAACATAATTATTTAAATACATAATCATATTATATCATATCATAATTCATGCATTTAATTAAATAAAATTCCATAATGTAAGCACATTACACATAAAGCTAACAATTATGCATATATTTTATAAAATAAATTCCTAAAGCATAATTTTATTAAACCTAAGCATGCTACTAATATTATTATATTAAAAACATAACATAAAGCATGAAATAATAAAATAAAAGCACACCTTGTGAGAGAGAGGGGGTATTGCCGTGGGTTTGAGGGAGAGAGAGTGAGGATTTTGTGTGATTTTTGTGTTATGCTTCCTAGGGTATTTATAGGTATGTCTTGGGGGATTATGTTGCAATTTTGGAGACTTAATTAGATGAATCATGGTGTGAGTAAGCTAGGTTCATTTATTAGCGGGATTTAGGTGTATACTTAGGTGTACATTGAAGATATAATTAATTAATCTAGTAATTATCACAAAATAAAAATAATTCTAAAATAGGATGAAAATGATAATAAAATCATAGAAGAACGTCTAGGTTTTAGGTCGAAATGAGATAAATTGCAAAAGAAAGAGAATCGAAAGAGCTTTCAAATGGTTATAAACACTTAACGTTTGAATGTCTACATTTAAAGTAGTAGTCGTTCGGGAATTTTGAAAAATACGATAAAATTCATAAACGAAGCTAGAATGTGAATTGATTTCCGAGAAGGTGTCCATGATTCTTGAAATAATTCAAGGATTGTTCTGACTGTAATATTGGATACCAAATGTTGTACGGTTTGAAAATTAGTTTTTACGGTGGAAATAGTACTTTGGGAAAAATATGAAAAATTTATAAAACGAGTTAGGTTTCGAAATAGAGTTTGGAAAAGATCCTAAAATTCATAAAATAATCCAAGGATCATAATGGTTATATTATTGTATAGGAAAAACATTGAAATTCGGAAATTTCTAAATTAGGACAAAACTAGGGTTTTTCGGCCGGTTTTGATTTCTACAGAAGCTACATTAAGAATTAGGGTTTGGGAATCATACCAAAATTCATAAAATTTTGCAAGGATTCTATCGAACCCAATATTGTATGGGTAAAAGTGTTTCGAAAATTCCTACAATTAAAGGTGAGTAGTAACTAGGGACCTAAATGGAATTTTTTGGCAAACAATTTTCAAAACGTATTTCGGAATGACGAAAGCTATGATATGATTTTGGAAAATGTGGAAACCAACTTTCTAAGGTTTCTGAAGGTTTAGGTAAAGGTCTAGGGTTCGGTGGATGAATAGTGATGTGATTCTCTCAAGAAGGCAGAAATCATAAATCAGAACATAAGTGCACATAATTCACGTAAAATGGAATGTGTAATGGACTAAGGCTATAAACACTTTCCTCTTAACCCTTTACTTACCCGTGCTATCCTGATCTCGAAAATCCGGGTTGTTACAATCCTCCCCCCTTAAAGTGAATCTGTCCTCAGATTCTATTCCTGTTTCGGAACAACTCTAGGTAGTGTTTTTGCATCTTTTCTTCGGTTTCCTAGGTCTATTCCTCTGTTCCATGTCCTTTCCATAATACTTTAACAAGGGGGATTTTTCGATTTCTTAGTTCTTGGAATTTCCTATCCAAGATTTCGGTTGGTCTTACTGTATAAATCAAGTCGGGCATTAGAGGAACTTCTTCTACCGGCAAAATGTGGGATTCATCCGCAAAATATTTACGAAGCTGAGATACATGGAATACGTTATGTGTTCCAGTGAGGTTTACTGGTAAATCTAGGCGATAGGCTACTGGTCCAACACGCTCTATGATTTCAAAAGGTCTTATATATTTGGGATTCAGTTTTCCACCTTTCCCAATGCGTGTGAAACCTTTCCTTGGTGACACTTTTAAAAACACCTTATCGCCAACGGTAAATTCTATATCCTTCCTTCGAGTATCGGTGTAACTCTTTTGCCTATCTTGAGCCGCTTTCATTCTTTGGCGGATAATTTCAATCTTTTCTGTAGACTCCGCTATCCACTTTCTAATGGTTTTCCTAGTATCCCCTCTTTCAGTTGCTTTAGTTTCTTCCATATCCCAGTATAACGGAGATCTACATTTCCTTCTATACGAGGCTTCATAAGGTGCTGCTTGGATCGATGCCTGATAACTATTGTTATACGCAAATTCCACAAGAGGTAAACATTCTTTCCAGTCCTCTTGGAAATCCAAAGCACAAGCTCGCAACATATCCTCTAGATATTTGATTGTCCTTTCTGATTGACCATCGGTCTGAGGATGTGCGGCTGAACTAAAATGTAACTTAGTCCCCATCGTTTCTTGAAGACTTTGCCATAACTGTGAGGTAAATTTCGGATCCCTGTCGGAGACAATACTAGTGGGTACACCATGTAACTTAATGATCTCTTTCTGATACAGCTTTGCCAGAGAACCAACCTTATCAGTAGTCTTGACCGGTAAGAAATGTGCAGACTTAGTCAACCGATCAATGATAACCCATATACTATCATATCCTCCTTTAACTTTTGGCAAGCCCATGATAAAATCTATAGTGATTTGTTCCAATTTCCAAGTAGGGATTGGTAGCAGCTGTAACTTTCCTCCAGGTTTCTGGTGGTCCATTTTGACTTTCTGGCACGTCAAACACCTTTTGACATAGCTACCAACATCTCGTTTCATTCTATTCCACCAAAAACGTTTCTTAAGATCATGATACATCTTTGTTCCTCCTGGATGTATCGTATATCGAGTCTTATGTGCCTGATCCAAAATTTCTTTTCGAATTGCAGGAGGTACACAGACTCGGCCTTTATATCTCAAAATTCCATGGCCGTCTGTTGTGAATTTGGTCTCAATATCCTTTTCCTTAGAATTGAGACATTTCTTGATCCACTCATCTTGAGCATAGGTTTCCCTAAGTTTTTCTTTTAATGGAGAGGATATCACTATATTGGCCAGTCGGGATTTCGAAGTGACAGTTATCTGTTTGCTTCTTCCGTCTAATGCTGATAGACTGGATTTTCGGCTTAAAGCATCTGCCACTACGTTGGCTTTTCCTGGATGGTACTGGATTTTACAGTCGTAGTCTTCCAGAAATTCCATCCATCTTCTCTGTCTCATGTTTAACTCTTTTTGGGTGAATAAATATCTCAAACTTTTATGGTCGGTAAAGACTTCAAAAGTTACCCCGTACAGATAGTGCCTCCATTTAGCTAAGGCGAATACAATCGCAGCTAATTCTAAATCATGTGTGGGGTAATTCTCTTCATAAGGTTTAAGTTTCCTTGAGGCATAGGCTATAATCTTACCATTTTGCATTAGGACACACCCTAATCCTTCTTTGGATGCATCCGTGTAAACTACATAACCTTCTTTTCCTTTTGGTATGGCTAATACTGGGGTAGATGTTAATCTTTGCTTCAGTTCTTGAAAACTCCGTTCACACCTTTCTGTCCATTCAAATTTTCCTTGTTTCTTGGTTAACTGAGTAAGAGGCGCTGCTACCCTGGAGAAATCTTTTACAAATCTCCTGTAATATCCGGCAAATCCTAGAAAACTTCTTACTTCTGATGGATTCTTTGGCGTTTTCCAATTCATCACAGTTTCAACTTTTGAGGGATCTACTTCTATTACAGAACCGGATATTATATGTCCAAGGAAGGACACTCTTTCCAACCAAATTCACACTTGCTGAACTTCGCGTATAAATTATGATCTTTTAAAGCTCTTAACACTTTACGGAGGTGTTCAACATGCTCTTCTGGGGTTCTTGAGAATACTAGTATGTCATCAATAAAGATGACCACAAACTGGTCCAAATATGGTTGGAACGTTCGGTGCATTAAATCCATGAATGCAGCCGGGGCATTGGTTAACCCAAAAGGCATTACTACAAATTCGAAGTGACCGTAGCGGGTGTTAAAAGCAATTTTTGGAATGTCCTCCTTTTTAATCCTCAGCTGATAATATCCTTGCCTTAAATCCAACTTGGAGTACACTCGTGATCCTTGAAGAATATCAAACAGCTCTTCAATATGGGGAAGAGGGTATTTGTTCTTGATGGTCATACGATTGAGTTCTCGATAATCGATACACAATCGCAATGATCCGTCCTTCTTTTTGACAAATAGCACAGGTGCCTTTTTGACAAATAGCATAGGCGCTCCCCATGGGGATGTGCTAGGACGGATGTATCCCGAAGCTAACAATTCATCAAGTTGTTTTCTCAACTCTTGGAGCTCGGCTGGAGCCATTCGATAAGGTGTATTAGAGAATGGCTCAGCTCCAGGGACTAAGTCGATTACAAATTCTAGTTCCCTGTCAGGAGGTAATGAATTCAGATGCTCAGGAAAGACATCAGTGAATTCCTTTACCACCTCTACTTCCTCAATCTTGAGCTTATCCTTGTGCCTATTCAACAAATAGGCAACGAATCCAGTAGCTCCATTACTCACTAACTTCTTAGCTTCGGCTTTTATAACCAATGGTACCGACTCAAATTTTTCTTCCGACCCAGAGTGATCACCTTTCCCTAAGGTGACCTCTTTCTTGAAACAATCCAACTTAGCATGGTATCTACTAAGCCAATCCATTCCCAAAATAATTCCATATCTTGACATCGGTAATTCTATAAGATCTATCGGGTAGTATTGGGTACCAATCCGTATAGGACAACGTTTATATCCTCTATCCGTAGTAAAACAAGCTCCCAAAGGAGAACTTATTTCGAGCATATAAGGCAAAGATTCAAGTGGAAAATTGAAATGCGCACATAATTGAGATGCAATAAATGAATGCGTGGCGCCAGGATCATATAAAGCAATAACTGGCGTGTTTAGAATGTGTACCATACCATGAACGACCTTGGTTGGATCGAGATTCTCATCACCCTCTATAGCACAAGCACGTCCTTTAACCACTGGTCTTCCAGAAGTCTTAGTTGGAGCCTTTCCTCTACCCCACTGTTTCGGTCCTTTTGGACAGTCTGGAAATTGATCATCAGGATTTCCACACCAAGTACATACTCCATCTTTCTTATGACAATCCTTCTCAGTATGCCCACGCCTCTGACAATATTCACAGACGACTTCCTCTTGGGGTTTTGAAAACGCTGGTTGTGGTCGGGACCAGGATTGCATTGGTCTCTTTCCTGGATTTGGTTTGCTGGCCCAGCTGGCCTCTTTGATCCTTGAGGTGATTTATAAAAAGATCCAGGACGATTAGCCATTACACGGACTTCTTTATGAGTTGCCTCAGTCTTCATATCCTTTTCCACAACTGTAGTATATATTTCCAGTTCAAATGGAGCCAATGCCCACTTAAGATCAGGCTTAAGTCCATTGATGAATCGCTGGGTTTTTCGACGTTCATCATGGAGGATGTGTGGGGCATATTGAATCAATCGGAAGAACTTGGCTTCATACTCAGCTACCGACATGTTGCCTTGTACTAATTCCATGAATTCTGCCTCTCGAGCATCCCTAATGACTTGAGGGATATATTTGTTTTGAAACACTCTGACAAAGTCTACCCACCTATAATTAACTTGACTTTCTGCCCAGACACGGTTGATATAATTCCACCAACTTAATGATACTCCTTCTAACATGAAAACTGCAAACTGAATCCTTTCAGGTTCTTCAGGAGAAATACCCATAGCTTCAAAGATCTTTTCAATATTAGCTATCCAATTCTCAGCTCTTACATCGCTGGGCTCTCCAAAGAACTTTGGTGGGTTCATTCTTAGAAACTTCTCTAAGGTCTTCTCATTATTTCCCTTCGATCCATTAGCACAAGTCTGAACGATCTCTTTCAAATCATCTACTAATTCGGAGTTTCCTCCTACCGAGGATGCATCTTCCCTAGGAGAAGTGGGGTCTTGGCAGCTCTTCGAGGAGACATACTGATCTCCAGTTGCTTTATCAGGAGTATAATGCATGATGGTTAAGAATGTGTTGCATATAATCACATAAATACATGTTTCAAATAATATCACAAAGTAGGTATCATATCACATAGATTTAGTAAAACACAAATTTAAACATAATAACAAGTAAAGGTACAGGAAAATAAAATATTCACTCGCGGTCCTGCTGGTATATTGAAGCAATTCTAACTTATAATGCAATAAATGTGAAAGCAGTAAATGTGAGACAAGAATATAAATGCAAAAGTGGGTTATATATATATGCATCAAGTTTGAGAGCTATAGCTACAACTACAAAAAGCAAAATCCGGTGGACCTGATCTATGTCAAGTTACACCCTACAAAGCTCTCAACTCACTCATGTCTGTCAAGCTAGTTGCGTCAACTGGTACGTCAAAAGGGAAGGTCCTCTACTGACTGACCTGTACAACCTCCCACTCATACTACTCCTATATGTACCAAGCTCCATAAAACCCTCTGTCTAATCATGCTGATCACCATCTACGACCTCGCCCCGAACAGGACTCCATCTGTCACCCTGCTCATGCTTCTCAACCTCTGCATCATCTCCGGGCTCCTCCTCCTCAGGCTCAACTGCTGCTGCCTCCTCCTGACCCTCCATCTCCTCAACAGCCTGTACACCACTCAGATGGTAGACACCAGCAAGGCGGTCCCAAACGCAAGAATGGTAGCGCTGATATAGAGTCTGGGCGGCATTCCTAGCAAGAGTCATAGAGGCTAGGTCCTGCTGTAAAGTCGCCACCTGCGCCACAAGATCGGCGTTCTCCTACTCCAATGTAGATGTCTGCTGCTGGGCAAAGTTCCTATTCACCGCATTCTGTAGAGCTAACTCAAGGTGCCTAGTAGACTCCAACTGATACTCGTGAGCCATCTGAGACTCCATATAATATGCATCTCGCTCTGACTCAAGTATGTGTACTAAACGGTTCGGATAAGCATGCCCTACTCTACCTGCTCTACCTCCACAAAATACGTGTCTCGCCCTCTGCCAAGTGTAATAACGATTAGGGTTCTCATGACGAGATACTATTATGGTGTGTGGAGCCTCGTACTCCTCAAGCCAGATATGATGTGGGTTCCCGTGTTCTTGATTCACCATTGCTATATAAAGAAACACTTAGAGTGAATTCTAAAGTTCAAGTACAAAAAGAGCATTCTCCCAGCATTTATAGGTTAAATCTCTTCTTAACCCAACCTGATGCTCTGATACCACCTTAAGCTGTAGCGCCCCCTAACACTACAACTCCCGCACCGTACTACCCCCGAGTGGATGTGAGTCCTAGCACTCGAGAAATACTACGGCGAACGGTATAGACGTACTTAAGTAGAGCGTAGGATAAAATGCAGCGGAAGATAAAGGAATTTAAAATTTGCAACAAGCGACATGATAACACACAGAATAGTGCATGATATTGTAAGGGGGTAATATGATAGCGTAGTGTACGGAGTTAATGTATAAGAGCAATTTATTAGTAATATATACATGATCAGGATGAAATGCTCTTAATCTAAACCTGATCTAATAAGTATGACACCTATAGCTTCAAGATACCTCTAGGTGTCGTTGTCCTCGCTCCCTGAAATCATGTGTTTGAAACAGGCGAGGAATTAGTCAAAGTGACTAAGTGAAGGAAGATTAGATATAGATTTATATAGATATATATTTATATAGGACCAAGAAATTTTTTGGTCTAAAATAATAGCAATAAGATATAACAAATAAGATATGGTTCATAAGTTTAAAATAGGGATAGGGGTATTTGGAGTTTATTTATAAGTGATGAACCGTTTGATAAAATATTTGTACCGCCTGCAAGTGAGGTGTCTCCCTCCGAACTCCTTAAAATGTTTATAAAATAGTACCGGGCTGATCAAGGCACTGGTACTTTGATAAAACTAAATATGATAATAACTCCGCAACACCGTAGTGTCAGTAGGGGAGCAAACCCTACCGACGATATGTAATATGTGGGAGGAAGCTATCTCTCCCAGGGAGGTTGTCTCCCTTGTAAGTCCCCTGGCGTGGAGTAACTAACCTCCAGTTAAACCACTACCAAGAGTTGGTGGCGGTCTGTGGCACCAACAATACTTTCGGCCCGACGCCTTCCAGGTATTGCTCGACACAGATGCGCGCCGGGCCCATTTTGGTAAATAAAAAGGATTTACTTGCTTAGTCGGGAATCAGTTCTTAGTATTAATAGAACTGAAGTATATAATGTCCGGATAAGATCCTGATTCCGACTTAATAGTATTTTCCTCATAAAGAGGAATATTATATTATATTAATATGTATAAATACGAAATCAAATAATTGGTAGGTTTTAGAAATCATTTTATAATTAGATATAGGTATAAACATGATTCCAGTTAAAAATGTTTTAACCCTCACCTAGTATCGAAATTCAAACAGGTTGGAATGGATCCCACTGTTCAATGCAATTGTCGCCTGAAAGTATTTACTACTGACTTAGAACTAGGTTCTTATTATTCTAATCAAATAATCACATAAGGTTTTGGAAATATAACATATTAGAAAATTCTTATAACATTTAGAGATTTTCCCGGTAAAATTTAATTTTAATTGTTTAAGAAAATTTAATTAATTAATTTGGTTTCATGAATTCTTTAACCAGTTAAATATTTATTAAACATGTTGTGACCTTAATTAGAATATTAGGAATTAAATTTAGAATTTAATTCAACAATGTAGGTTGATTTTGAAATTATTTTATAATTTTATTTATTTTTTGAATTAATTTGGAAAAATCTTTATTTAAAATTCCAAAATCCTATTTTATAATTAATTTTAAATTAATTTAGAAATTAATTAATTAAATGTTGACCAAAAAGTCAAAATTACTATTGAAAACATTTACTATTCAATTTCTTATGAATTAAACACTTTATAACATAAAATTAAACACACACACACACACTATCACACGTGCACATGATTTTGATTCAAGAACATTATGAATATTTTCTTAAGCTTATGAAGATGTTCATACTAGTTTATGATCATATTTAATAAATTTTAAATTCATAACATATAATTTAAATTCAAATATAACACTTTAATCATAAAATTAAATCTAAATAAATTATTCTAAGCATAAATTTAATCAAACAAGAACATAATTATTTAAATACATAATCATATTATATCATATCATAATTCATGCATTTAATTAAATAAAATTCCATAATGTAAGCACATTACACATAAAGCTAAAAATTATGCATATATTTTATAAAATAAATTCCTAAAGCATAATTTTAGTAAACCTAAGCATGCTAATAATATTATTATATTACAAACATAACATAAAGCATGAAATAATAAAAGAAAAGCACACCTTGTGAGAGAGAGGGGGTATTGCCGTGGGTTTGAGGGAGAGAGAGTGAGAATTTTGTGTGATTTTTGTGTTATGCTTCCTAGGGTATTTATAGGTATGTCTTGGGGGCTTATGTTGCAATTTTGGAGACTTAATTAGATGAATCATGGTGTGAGTAAGCTAGGTTCATTTATTAGCGGGATTTAGGTGTATACTTAGGTGTACATTTAAGATATAATTAATTAATCTAGTAATTATGACAAAATAAAAATAATTCTAAAGTAGGATGAAAATGATAATAAAATCATAGAAGAACGTCTAGGTTTTAGGTCGAAATGAGAGAAATTGCAAAAGAAAGAGAATCGAAAGAGCTTTCTAATGGTTATAAACACTTAACGTTTGAATGTCTATATTTAAAGTAGTAGTCGTTCGGGAATTTTGAAAAATACGATAAAATTCATAAACGAAGCTAGAATGTGAATTGATTTCCGAGAAGGTGTCCATGATTCTTGAAATAATTCAAAGATCGTTTTGACTGTAATATTGGATACCAAATGTTGTACGGTTTGAAAATTAGTTTTTACGGTGGAAATAGTACTTTGGGAAAAATAGGAAAAAATTATAAAACGAGTTAGGTTTCGAAATAGAGTTTGGAAAAGATCCTAAAATTCATAAAATAATCCAAGGATCGTAATGGTTATATTATTGTATAGGAAAAACATTGAAATTCGAAAATTTCTAAATTAGGACAAAACTAGGGTTTTTCGTCCGGTTTTGATTTCTACGGAAGCTACATTAAGAATTAGGGTTTGGGAATCATACCAAAATTCATAAAATTTTGCAAGGATTCTATCGAACCCAATATTTTATGGGTAAAAGTGTTTTGAAAATTCCTACAATTAAAGGTGAATAGTAACTAGGGACCTAAATGGAATTTTTTGGCAAACAATTTTCAAAACATATTTCGGAATGACGAAAACTATGATATGAGTTTGGAAAATGTGGAAACCAACTTTCTAAGGTTTCTGAAGGTTTAGGTAAAGGTCTAGGGTTCGGTGGATGAATAGTGAAGTGATTCTCTCAAGAAGGCACAAATCATAAATCAGAACATAAGTGCACATAATTCACGTAAAATGGAATGTGTAATGGACTAAGGCTATAAACGCTTTCCTCTTAACCCTTTACTTACCCGTGCTATCCTGATCTCGAAAATCCGGGCTATTACAAGGGTTTTGACCAAAATATTTTATTCAAAAGATCTTTATTAGAAAAGTGAACAAGACTGAAGAAATAATTTGAGAGTAATGTTTAAATAAATGTACATAATGGGGTTAACCAAGAAACTCCTTGGTTAGCACCCGATAATAGGAAAATATTATATCAATAACAATACTGGGTTCATAATTATTTTAAAATAACGGGATAGGGGGTTATATGCTATACTTTGAGAAAACATGAACCCTTTTTAGAACAATATGATGCCCGCAAGTTAGGCGTTCTCCAACCTTTACTCCTGAAAACCGAGAATATTCATAACGACATTGATCAAGATGTCTTTACCAATGAAATAAACAATATAATCCCTTTTTCCTCCGGTATCACCTCAGGGAGCTACCCCTAGTGATGATATACATGAGTTTGGGAGAGACGTACCTTTTCCCGTCACTTGATGTGGAATAACTAACCTCCAGTTAGACCATCACCAAGATCTAGTTGGCGGCTAGTATAATAATAGCCATTGGTGCTCGCCTCCTGGTCTATTACTTCTACTGATACCACCGGGCCCACAATAAGAAAAGATATTTTACTTGCATTTAACGGTACTAGATAGATGGTAATGTAGTACCGAAACATTATAACGTGAAATACTTTATTCTTTATAAGAATACAAGGCAATAAGAATACTTTAAAATGATTGATTTTGTATACTAGAATAATATAAGTTGATATTAAATTATTTTCCCAAAAAGGGTTGTATAATATAAAAGAGTAAGACTTGAAGTATATTAGCATAGGACATAAAATGGTTTATATATATATAGACTCAAGATCCCAGTTGGAAACATTTAACCTCACCTACAGTAACCAGGTATTATGTAATAATATCGGAGTCCTAGTCAGTCCAAACCTCACCTGTGAGTGGTGATCAACTATAAGTTTCTATTCCTTAACCAAAACTATAGCACTCGCAACGATAGGCACCACATCCCCCGCACTAGAAGTCTAGTCCACACATGAAATTGATGATCTAGCATAAATCGGACTCATAGCGAACGGGTCACAAAATAAATAAAAAAAACAACTCCCTCGCTAAGTGTAATCTAACCCTGTACCAATTAATTCAACAACCTGACGAGTGCAATGCGAAAGCAATTAATAATAATTAATCACAACGATAGCTCACAGGCTCAACCTAAACAACAATGACTACAAGCCCTAATTCCATAAACATAATTAAATTTAACATGCAACTAACAACGGGTTCAACTAAGCGTGCAACCTAACCCGAATCAATACTCAATAATTCAATCATTCATAAGTCATGCATTGGCACACAGGCCTATTTAAATACATGATACAAGTAAACATAATACACATGTAAAATGTGACTCGAGTGTACAAATGAGACTCGAATGAAAGCTAAGACTTGACTCCCGCCTAGCTACACCTACAAGAAAACTGAGAAGTGGGAAAGAGGGGTCAGTCTCTAGAAGACTGAGTGAACAGGAGCTGTACATACAAATAAAAACATGTGCATGCAAGTTATAAATCCAGAGCAAAGTTTTATTAAGAGTTAGTTCCCACGAAGGGCAAGTGATAGATAAGCAATGCTCGGACTTTACAACTAGTTCATATTAAATTCATTAAGTTCATAATTCATGAATGATCATAATGGCTCAGCGAGTGAGCGTGCATAATCTCCAACCAAACTCCGACCGTGTATAATGAACATGGCTTTATACTTTTGAATACGTGATCATGCAATACATAATAATACATGCGAGCATATAACATGAGACTTGATCGTTTGGGCAATCCGTGTCCCGGCCTTCCTGCACGGTGTATAACATTAATAACCATCCCATAATAACAATATCGAGACGGGGGCTCATGACTCCTACCCGCTCCTTCGATGGGTTGACTGTAGCACCCCTACACGTGGAGATGCCTCGCCCCCCGCACTATAGGTCGATCTACGCACGAAACGGGTAATCCGTACATGAACTAACCTATAGCGAACAGGTGACAATGCAATAAAATGATAAGCTAGGCGGGATTAACTCATACATGTAACATAATAAAGCGGAAGCATAATTTATTCAATATCAATTACTAACATCAAATGGACTATATTCTAACTTCGCATATCAATACATTATCATCTCCAAATGTAAATAACAACATTAATCATAACTCTTTTGAACAATAAATAAACAATTAAATAAAATGCACCATGCTTGACTCGACTACAAAGACTGGACTCGACTCACTTCCCGCCTAACGTGCCCTGCAATAACCTGAAAGGTGGAGGCGTCAGTCTGTGAAGACCGAGTGAGGGGTTTAAATAGATATTTGCGCAATTTAACATGCAAGCTATATTCTCGGGTAAAGTTTTATAAATGATAAATGTATAAATTCAATCATAAAGTATTCTTCGCCCGAGAATATAACTATCAGTATTAAATACTTGTTCATTTTCATGCAATCAATACATGGCCCCGGCGAGTGAGGGCGGTCTCCAACCTTACTCCAAATGTACATGAAACATGCTTGCTTGATGGTTAATCAATAGGTGATCATGCAATTCAATTATCGTGTAATCGTGCGATAGTGTAACCAAGTAACACATTCATGGAATGAAATCATGCAATAACCCGAGGACAGTCCGTGGTGCCGGACCCGTCCCCAATCTCATTCCTCCTCCGGTTGATGATGGGATTGCAAGGCCCCATCATCCATGCTCGTTGAGCAGAGGGTACATGAATCCCTAAGCCGGAACTCCTTCCTCCACTAACCTCCTAGCGGATTCAGGGGTCATCCCAATGTTGTGAGGATAGCATTCGAGTTACCCATCAGCCCATGCTTTCCCGGTTGGCTCAAATCACTATCCTCGGGCCCAAAGTGAATGGTCATGCTACTCGCCTAAAACATGCACGATACATGACTTGCTTGCTTGCTTTTCATGAACATGACTTGCTTGAAATGATAAGTGACTTTATAAAGTTATAGCTATAAATACCTTTGGCCGAAAGATCACATAAGGGGTATACGGGTTCTATATAACTAACAATTAAACCTCACCTGACAGGCGACACGATGACTCATGGATGCGTGAACGTGCTCATGCTCGACAATCTCCGCCCTGGAGAATAACTGGACAAGAAACGGGACAATGTACGTGCATGAGACCACAATTCAAGAACATTACTCCATATAAGACGCACGGCGTGATCAAGTACTAGACATCATGCAATAAACAATGTAGCATGTAAATATCATGTTTTGGCATGTAATTAATCATATATTAACAATTTGGGGTCAAATAAATCATTGGAGTTAAACTCCAAAATTGCAATTTTATGCAGAATGTTTCTGCACTTCCAGAAGCCTGGGAACGGCCGTTCCAGGTTTTAGTACAAAATGGGCAGGGCCGTTCCCCGCTCCCGAAGTTGCTCCCCGAAGATGGGAACGGCCGTTCCGGCCTGTGAGACATAATGGGAACGGTCGTGCCCGTTCTCGCCGCCCTGCACATTATTCTAATCTATGGGAATGGGAAGGGTCGTTCCCGTTTTACAGAAGATATAGAAGCAGGGGACAAAATAGGGGACCTTCGAACCATGGCCAAAATCACTCAAAAATCCATGCTTTCATTCATAATATGCAAGAATTCTGGGGATTAATATACATATATGCTCAAGATACAATAAGGTCTCATGTAAACACTCAAATCATTGCTTAATCACCAAAATCATCATCATCATCTCAACCATGAGTTCATCATACAACTCCATAATTCTCATGATATATGCAAGGAATTCAAGTTCAAGGCTCCTAATCATGCTTCTAACATTATATAATCAAGTTATTACATGGAAATCATAACCCTAGCTTCAAGAATTGTTATCAAGAAATCACATATATGCTCATATATACCTTGAAGTGAAAAGAGAAGATGAAAGATGAAGTTATGAAGATGGTGATGCTTCTAAGCTCCTAATATCTCCAAAATAATGGCTTAAGATGATGAATTCCCTTCCCCTTCTTGGAGAGTTGTGGTTCGGTTGAGAGGAAAGCAAACATGGAGGTCTTGGCATGAAATGGAAAATGAAGATTGTGGAAGAGATGCATATACCGATATATCTCTTGAGGAGATATGGTTTTTACAATTAAATCCCTCAATTGTGCAAGTTATGCAATTAAGTACAAAAGGTTTGGAAATGATCAATTAGGTCCCGTCCCCTAATGTTTTCATGGAATTTAGTCCTTTAATTTACATAAGTGATCGATTAATGACAATAAACAATTAAATCACGTTCGGTAATTATTTCACGTAGCAATTACATTCACTTTATCAAATAATTCTCAAGATGACAAGTATTTCACATAATTTCACGTAACATGTTGAAATACAATTTATAGAAATTAATATAACATGTATAAATTGAATAAACGAAAATAATAAAATAAATCCTAACGCTCGAAACTCACACGTGTCGAGCATACCAGACTGTCTGAAAATCGGGGCGTTACATTGACCATCGGCTCAAGAATATCCCGCCTTCCTGCCTCCTTGGTTGGGTGAGGATATTCTCAAAGGGTACTACGTGCTAAGGGGTTGCCCGACGGCCAGATGTCGTGCCGGTGTCCAAGCCCACGTTTCCCCGGGCCCAATAACATGAACATGATGTGCATATCTCGCCAAACATTTCAAGTCATGATCATAAATATCATAATTCATTTCATAAATCTTGAGAAAAGATTTATTTGATAAAGATTTACTCGATGACTTTACTTTGAAATAAATAAATATATATATATATATATATATATATATATATATATATATACTTTAGGTTTTTAGCCAAAACTTATCAGACAAAGGTTGTATGGATTTAATATGTAACTAGAACGAAAACACCCTCACCTGGAATACCACGAGACAAGGAACATGAGTAATATGGGTGCCTATTCGATCCGGAAGTCTCCACCCTGGAGATGAACTGTACAAGAGAAGGCATAACGAGTACTCGTGAGAAATGACTCGATATGAAACCAAATAAGACACACGACATGGATATGAGGTGTCGTGAAATGATATGACATGCGTACAAGAATTAGAGTGTTCATGTATACAATTAATGTTCTATGTAGTAGGCGATCATACAAAGTCATACCACAACGAACAATCAACCGATAATCAATTGCCAAGCCAAGGAGTGCAATTAACAAGATAATAATCAATTAGACATTTATAATATGAATTTAAGTCACATAATAGGTCGGGTAAGTGGAAGGAAAGCGATAAAATAGGTTTTGGCAAAGTTTAGCAAAAGTTAGGAATTTTCAGAATTGCGCAAGCTGTAGAAAAATGGATGGATATATCTTGAGTTTGAGAAGTGGGAATTGGTTATTGATTTTTGTGTATGAAATTAGACACATATACCTTTAAAATTATATATGGCTCGAATCGTGGTTCAAAGCGAGGAGTAAATAGCATAGGTCCGAAATTGAAGGAGTGCAGATTTTCAATAAAATGGCAACACCAAAATGAATTGATTATATCTTACAAACAGGAAACTATATTAAGGTGATTCCAATTGAAGAATATTCTATACTTCAATAGGGTTCTGTGGGTTCAAAATTCAGGTCAATCGGAGCTCGTATGAGGGCGAAACGACCTTTTGAAAAATGGTCTGAAAGTAAAAACGGGCGTGAGAAGCTCCTCGGGAAAGGCAGCAGATTGCTACATGGGCGTTTGGTGAATGAACTAGGTACCCAAACGCCCCTTTAGGTAGGCTCTGGTCGAAAAAACTGTAGGGGAACCGAAATAGCTCGAAGGGGTGGTTCCAAAATCACCCCAACCAAAACAACTCACAAGAACATCAAAACACAGGATATAGCACACCAAACACACATTAAAACAAGCTTAAATCCATGAATTCATCCAACCCACATCAAAACACACATATATGCATACACACACACATCAACTAATTCTTGAAATAAAATCATAGATCCTAACATATATTAGCATAATATCATCAAGGAACAAGAATTTAAACTTAAATCATAATAATCTCTAACAAAACAGACACACACACACACACACACACACACACACATATATATATATATATATATATATATATATATATATATATATACACCTTGGGATGGGATGAGGGAGATAGAGGAACGAAATGATGGAGATGATGAAGATGATGATGATGATTGCTAATTCTTCTTGATGGATGATCCAACTCTTCCTCTTCTTCTTGCTTGGGGATCAAAGATGATGAATGAAAGGGTTTAGTGTGTGTGTTAGAGAAAGAGTGTGTGTTCTTGTGTATGAGTCTTGTGTATATGTAATGTAGTGTATATACAATATATGTAATATAATTATAGATATATATCATATGTGTAAAGTTAAAAGTTTAGATATTACGTATATTATATGTATATAAATCTTTAGTGCTCTTATTATATATATATAATGCATGAGTGAGTGTATTAGTATATATATATGTGAATGCATGTTTCATGAATAAATGCATAAAGAAATGGAAATATTATTCTTATGAAATTAGTTTAAGTTTATGTAAGTATATATATATATGAAAATATGTTATAGAATGAAATGTATAAATTATGCATATATTGAGAAATGGAATTGCATTTAAAATGATCACATAAGCAATTAGACAATTATTCACATAATCCACTTAGTCTCGTATTCAATTAAGCATGTTTCACAATCTAACTCTCAAACTCACGCGTGTGGCGCACGTACCTGGATAATTTGAAAATACAGGGCGTTACAAAAAATAATCACATAGATAATTTACCATAGTAAAGCATGTCATAACACGAAATAAGGTCAAATACTATTCCGGTAAAATACAACTTTAACATTCAAACAAAGTTTATAAAATAAGGTCCATTTTTATATCAAGGAATTATTAATCAAATAAGGAATCTTAATAAGCTTCTATGTTATAAAAGAAGTTCATAAAGAAATCTTAATTTGAAAATGATATTTTAAAATATCCGATTTGAAAATCCTAAATGAATATCTTTATTTTGAAATTCCTACTTTAGTTTAATAAAAGTCAAAACTTGGATTTCATTTAAAATAGAAATCCTAATTCTTTAATGTTTGAAACCTTGAATGTTTTTGAATCTCAAAACGATATTTGAAATATGAAATGTTTAAATGCTTGTTGAAACTTTAATCCCCTATTTTATTTAATTAAAACATTAATCAGGAATTATTATTTAAATTTAAATTTATTCTTATTTATTTTGAAATCATTATTTGAAAACAACTACTATTTAAGTATGGGGGATTTGACACACACTTAAACACCTAATCATTCACACACTAACACACACTACACATACGACACAAACACACTTCACACACTACTCAAGAACACTAAGAACATGTTCTTGATCATACTTGATTATTCATAAGATGTTCAAGGCATTCTTGATTAATTCATATTCATAACATAAGATTAAAGCATAAATGAACATAATATATAAACTTTACATGAAAATTAATTCATAACCAAATTTCCTAAACATGAATCTATTCAAATATTCAACAACATAATTATGAATATATACATAGATATTTAAATTATTTCAAATGATAATCATGCATTTTTATAAATTAAATTCGTAACTTTAATTCATGAAATATAAATTCCTAACACATAATTTCCTAACAAAACATAATTATTTAAAATAATTTAAAGCATATAAAATATACTAATTAAATACCTAAACTAATTATGAAATAAAGCATGAATTAAAGCATAAAAAAAATAAAAACTAACCTTGAGAGAGAGAGGAGAGTGGCGTGAACGAGAGAGAAATGGAGGGATTTGTGTGTTAGAAATGAGGGGAATTTGTGAGTTAGAAATAGTTCTCTTAAAGGGTATTTACAGGTAGGAACTAAGGACCTAAGAGTAATTTCTAAGAACATGTAAGAAATGCGGAGAATTCTAAGTCACAAAAATATATGTAAATTATGTAGGAAATGTGGAAAATTCTAAATCACACACCTAGCACTTCTATTTTGGGAAAGAATTGTGGAAGATTTTGAATCACAAAAATATGTAGAGAATATGTAGGAAATATGGAGGATTTTATATCATACACTTAACCTTTCTATTTTAGGAAGGAGATGTCATGGATGATGTTATATTTAATAAAAATAAATATAAAATTTATTTAACAGTCGAGAAATGAGAGCTTGAAGTGGTAAAAGTAGTGAAAGAATGAGTGTAAAATGAGCTTCGTTGTGATTATAAATGTGTAAAGTTTAGGTCTTTCATTTGAAAAACATAAACGTTAGAGATTATGCAAAATCATGATAAATTATATAAACAAAGCTATGAAAAAGTTTAAAGGTTGAAAAAATTATCATAGTTAGAGAAAAATTCAAGAAACGTTTTAAGTATAATTTTAGATATTTAAATGAAAACTAAACATTTAAAAATAAAATAATAATTTTTAAAAAGAAAAATGTTTATAAAATAAACCATGGTTGGAATTAAGTTTCGGTAAGTGTATGAGAATTCATAAAATAATTCAAGGATCGTTTTGACTATAATATTGAATATCAAAAAGTGAATGAATAAAAAGTTGTTTACAGTAAGAATAGTAACTAGGGTTTTGAAGTGATTTTCGATCCTACTGGAGTTAGAATAGGAATTAGGGTTTGTGGACGATATCAAAATTCTTGAAATGATTGAAGGGTTCATTCGACTATAATATTTGATAGGAAAAATTGTTTCGAGTAAATTCCTAATTTTATGGAATGAATAATGATCAAGGGGACCTAATGGAAATTTTGATCAACAATTTTTGTAAAGAGTTTCGGGTATAGAAAACATGTATAGAAAATGTAGGTTTCTAAGGTTCTATAAGTGAGATAAGAGAAATGGCTTGGTGGATGAACAATGACGATAGAGATAAATTGTAGCGTTCGATCTAAAATTTTCGGAAATGAGTTTAGGACATGAGATGCGAGTTATGGTATTCAAGAGATACATATTTGGGTCTTTAGGATTCTATTGAGGGAATGAAGGCTCGGAAAATGAATAGTAATCTAGGATTTTAAATGAGATTTCTCCCAAACTCACACATTAGCACGTAAGAACAACTTAAAACACGTAGAAATGTGATGCATGATGTAACGCCCCGACTTTTCAGTCGTACAGGTATGACTTATGTCTGATGCCCGGTTCATCTAAATGTTTAGGTTAGCAAGTGTTAGGGTTGTGGGAAGTTTACCCGAAGAATCTGACATAACCCTAGCAAGCTAGTTTTGGGAGAACAGTGTCAATAGATCGCTTTAAAATTCCTTTGAATTGACCTAAGTTCGGGATGAGTTATTTGAGATCCGTTTTGGGTATTGGACTTATTTTGATGTTTTGAGATGATTGACGTTAGTTTCATAATTTTCGGAGACCATTTGCTACCCCGACTGTAGCACCCGGAACGCTAGGCGCCACATCCCCCGCACTATAGCCTCACTCCACATATGAAACGACAATTCATACATGAACCAAAACTATAGTGAACGGGAGACAATAAAACTCAAGAGCTAGGCGGGTACCCTCAATTAATACCACTAAACAATTGTATCAATAAAATCGGAAGCAATAACATTCAATACTTATAGGTACCATATTTACGTATTTATTAATAGATACCAACATTTCATACAATACAATATCACCTCCAATATTAGGTAAAGCATAATACAAAATATAAGAAATGTCAATACATGAGCTACAATATGAAGGTGAAGTGCTAGACTCGAATAAAAGACAGGCTAGACTCTAATTCCCGCCTAGCACGAACCTGCAAAAGCTGAAAAGTTGAGGTGTCAGTCCAACATGGACTGAGCGAGGGGGTATAAATAAATATTCGCGCACATACATACAAGTTATAATCTCGGGTAATGATTTTGGAAAATAACAACACGATTTAGAAAAGAAGAGATAATATCGCCCGAGGTTACAACTAATCCATTTTATCAATTCAATCAATTCAATACAATCAATTTGTGGCCCGGCGAGTGAGGGCAAATCTCCAACCTTTCACCGACTGTGTATAATACTTCAATTTATTAGTGGATTAGGTGATCACACAACAATTCCGTGCACAATTAGCAATTTCAATCAATAAATCCTTCTTCCTCCGGGTGATGGCGGGCTTGCAAGACCCAGCCATCCAATCATGGTGTACGTCGGGAACATGACTCCCACGTACGGGATTTCTTCCTCCACCAAACCTCCTGGTGGATTCCGAGGTGATCCTACAATGGTGAGGATAGTGCAAGAGTTACCCGTCAGCCCTTGCTTTCCCGGTTGGCTCAGTACACTACCCTCGGGCCCAACGTGAACAATAGTTACTCGCCAAAACCATCAATTTGTCAATCAATCAATCAATCAATCCATTTTCGTGAAATCATTTGAAGATCATAAGGTTAGAAAACTATAGATATATATAGATATGTTTTGGCCGAAAATCACATAAGGGTTGTAAAGGCTCTATATATTTAGAATTTAAACCTCACCTTAACCAACCAAAAGGAACAAAGAAACACCCTATGGAGCGTGCTCCTCGTCTCCGGGACCGAGATCTGTGCAACAAGGACAAGTGTGACATAAGACTCGACTCGAATGAACCAATTATGACGAACGGCAATGATATGTAACCTCAATCATGAATTTATAATCAATGAGTGTCAAATAGGAGCATACTTATCAATAAAGTGAGCATATAGTTCATATAAGTCATATATGGAAGCCAAAACAATGAAAAGAATGCAATATGAAAGGTCTTGGTGAAGTTTAGGAAAACTTGACAATTTTGGGAAATGTACATGTTGTGGGAAAACTGGAATATATTAAATTCTAGAATCGGGAATTGAGTTTTGCTTGTTGGGAATGAAAGTAGACACATAGACCTTTCCAACGCTATATGGCACGCTTTCTAATTCAAACCGAGGTGAAAATGGCGTTCGTCCGAAGTTGGGCAAAATGCAGGAAAGTGACACGCCCGTGTCGTCAATACAAGGCAAACCGTGACACCCCCGTGTCACGGTACAGAAAATCAAATCAACCTGCACCCCCGTGTCGCCAGCACGAAGCAAAGTTGACACCCCCGTGTCAGCTGTGCGTAACAGAAAAAACAGGGGAGAAACAGGGGTTTTCATGCAAAACCAACCCCAAAACAAAATATCATCAAACTCCAACCATAACAAATGTTGAAACACCTCATATATGCATCATACTTCCAATATTCATCAATTCAACCAAGAAATAAACATCCCAACATCAAGAATTTCTCATGAAAACCCCATATTATACACATGCTTCCAACCTTCAATAATTTCAAGATTTTCATGCAATCCTTACTCCTTAAGATCAAGATCATGCTCTCAACTTCAATCATGCAAGAATTCAACAACAAATCCCTAAACTCATACTTGATCACATATTCAAGAATTTCAAGAAATTTCTAATTTCTACCTTGAATCAAAAGAAATGGTGATGAGATGATGATATATTGTTGATGATGCTCCTACTTCACACTTCCTTCAATTCTAGCTTGAATTAAGGTTGATGTCTTCTTCCTCTTCTCAAGGTGTAAATGTCGGTTTTCACTAGGTGTATGTGTGTGTGAGTTTTTCTCTTGAATCATATGGGACATAATGGAAGAAATGAGACACAATTCATGATATATCCTAAAGTCATGTGTGGAAATATGTGATTCTTCCCTATTTGCATAAAAGTCCCTCATTTATATAAATTGATGCACATAAGTAAAATCTCTAACTATTGATGCAATTAACTTCAAGTCATGATATACAATCATTACACAATTTCACATAAGGGTACAATTAAGGATCATATAATACCAGTATGGCACTTATTCCACTTATTTCATATAATTCATATAAATGTATGGGAACATATGGCAAGTAATATGATGATACTTGTAATTAAATGAACAAACAAGTAATTTAACCTCCCAACTCCCGAAGACCCGCTCGTGGAGTGCTTACCCGAACTTCCGGAAATTGGGGCGTTACAACTCTCCCCCCCTTAGAAGAATCTGGTCCCCAGATTCATTGATCGGAGTTGAACAACTCGGGGTGGAACCTTTTCATCTTTTCTTCCGGTTCCCAAGTCATCTCTTCGGATTTATCACTTCTCCATAACACTTTGACCATAGGAATCCGTCGATTTCTTAATTCTTGATACTTTCTATCCAACACCTTAACCGGCTGCTGAACAAAAGAGAGATTCGGTTCCAACTCAACCTCTTCAACGGGGAGAATTTCTGTTTCATCCGGATAATACTTCCTGAGCTGAGATACGTGAAAAACATTGTGAATCCCGGTAATATTAGGGGGTAGGTCCAATCTGTAAGCCACTTCCCCAATTCTCTCAAGAATCTCGAATGGACCCAAATAGCGAGGGTTAAGCTTTCCTCCCTTTCCAATACGAGAAAACCCCTTTCTTGGAGATACTTTCAAGAAAACCCGATCTCCAACTTCAAACTTAAGATCCCTCCTACGGATATCGGCGTAGCTTTTCTGTCTATCTTGTGCAGCTTTCATCCGTTGTTGTATTAACTGAACCTTTTCAATCATAGCTTCCACGGCTTTAGAAGGTTTCTCCAGTTTTCCTTCCTTCTTTACTCCCTCTTGTTTTGTCCACTTCCATTCCTCTAGATCAAAATATAATGGGGACCGACATTTTCGTCCATAAAGTAATTCATACGGAGCCATGCCGATAGAGGATTGATAGCTATTGTTATAAGCAAATTCAATCAAGGGGAGTTGGTCACACCATGAATTTGAAAAATCCAAAGCACACGACCGGAGCAAATCTTCTAAATATCTTATCACCCTCTCGGATTGACCGTCGGTTTGGGGATGAAAAGCCGTGCTAAACTGAAGTTTTGTTCCCAATATATCTTGCAATTCTCGCCACAACTTAGAAGTAAAGCGGGGATCTCTATCCGAAACAATGCTCACCGGAATTCCATGAAGGCGAACAATCTCTCTATTATAAATCTCGGCCAATTTCTTAATCTTGAAGGACATACGGACCGGTAAGAAATGAGCAGACTTAGTCAATCGGTCCACAATCACCCAAATACCGTCATACCCTCCTTTCACCTTTGGTAACCCGGTTATAAAATTCATTGTCACCTGTTCCCACTTCCACTCGGGGATAGGCAACGGCTGTAAAAGACCTCCGGGCTTTTCATGTTCAGCTTTAACTTGTTGACATGTCAAACAACGTTTCACGTACTCGGCTACATCCTTCTTTAATCCACGCCACCAATAAAATTGTTTTAAGTCTCTATACATTTTGTTTCCTCCCGGATGTACCGAATAGGCCGATTTATGAGCTTCCTCCAACAATACCCTTTTCAATTCCTCGGGTACCACTACTCGGTTCTTGAAGCGAAGAAAACCAGCTTCATCAAACCCAAATGGACTTTCCGGATCTTCTCTTGCTTTAGCAACTAACTTTTGAACTTCCGGATCTTTACCTTGAGCCTCAAACAATCTAGATTTCAATTCCGGTTGAATGGTGATATTGAATACTCGGGCTTTCATCACAATAGGCTCGATCGTACCACTTCCTTCCAACTCCAGATTAGAAGCACCAACTTTTCGGCTTAATGCATCGGCTACGACATTAGCTTTCCCAGGGTGATACTTGATCACACAATCATAATCCCCTAGTCGTTCCATCCATCTCCGTTGCCTCAAATTAAGATCTTTCTGAGTAAATAAATATTGGAGACTCCTATGATCCGTGCAAATCTCAAAGGTAACTCCATACAAATAATGTCTCCATTTCCCAAGTGCGAATATCACCACTGCGAGTTCAAGATCATGCGTTGGATAATTCTTCTCATAATCCTTCAACTTCCGGGAAGCATAAGCAATAACTTTACCATTTTGAGTCAAAACACATCCTAAACCTTCTCTAGAGGCATCAGTGTAGACTGCATATCCTTCTAAACCATCCGGAAGAGTTAGAACCAGGGCTGAAACCAATCTTTTCTTCAATTCATTGAAACTTTTCTCACACTCGTCATCCCAATCGTACTTAACATCTTTCTTTGTTAACCGAGTCAAAGAAGCGGCAATCTTAGAGAAATCTTGCACGAACCTCCTATAGTATCCTGCTAACCCCAAAAAACTTTTAATCTCCGAGGCATTCCTCGGTCTCTCCCACTTCATTACCGCCTCAATCTTGGAAGGATCAACTTCCAACCCGTTTCCCGAAATTATATGCCCCAAGAACGATACCCGATCGATCTAAAACTCACACTTGCTAAACTTGGCAAATAATTGGTGTTCCTTTAAAGTTCTCAACACAAGCTCAAGATGCCTTGCATGTTCCTCAACCGACTTGGAGAAAACCAAAATATCATCAATAAAGATCACAACAAACTTGTCAAGAAATGGCCGAAAAATTCTATGCATCATATCCATGAAAGCGGCGGGAGCATTCGTCAAACCAAAAGGCATAACCACGAATTCATAATGCCCATATCTCGTATTGAAGCCCGTCTTTGGAATATCCTCGACTCGGATCCGTAGTTGATAATACCCTTGTCTTAAGTCAAGCTTCGAATACACTTTTGATCCTTGGAGTATATCAAATAACTCCTCGATATGTGGAAGAGGATATTTATTCTTAATTGTCATCCGATTCAATTCCCGATAATCAATACACATCCTCAACGTACCATCTTTCTTCTTTACAAATAAAACCGGAGCACCCCACGGTGATGAACTTGGCCTAATATATCCGACTTCCAAAAGACCCTCAAGTTGCACCTTTAACTCCTTCAACTCTGCCGGAGCCATCCGATATGGAGTTTTAGAATACGGCTCGGCATTTGGATACAAATCAATCACAAACTCTATCTCCCTTTCCGGTGGTAAAGAATTTAAATTTTCCGGAAACACTTCGGGAAACCCTTTAACAACCTCCGTTTCTTCTAACTTCATCTGATCCTTGGGTTGATTAAGAATGTAAGCTATAAATCCCGTAGCCCCATCACGAACCAATTTTCGAGCTTCCGAGAAGGATAATAAAGGCACGGTTTTAGAACTTCGACCCGTTACAATTTCTGAACCCAACTGGACTCTCTTAGCTCGGCAATCAACAGTAGCACAGTGCTTGTAAAGCCAATCCATACCCAAGATAGATCCATACCGAGACATAGATAATTCAATGAAATCCGTGGAAAAGTCCCGACCCTCAATACTCACCGGCACCTCTCTAAAAACCCGGTTAGTTTTTGCACTACCACCAAAAGGAGTACTCACAACATAATAAGTAGAGGAAAGAGTAACACATAGAGGCAATTTCATAGAAATATCACAAGAAATGAAAGAGTGGGTAGCCCCCGGATCAAACAAAGTATGTATGTTCGTGCCATGAATGCAAATGGTACCTTCAACAACGGCAGCGGGGTCGACATCTGCATCCGCTTCCTCTCCCTCCAAGGCATAAGCACGGGCTCGGATAAGTGGCCTCTGACCCCCAGGCGGTGGATCCCGTTTATCTGGACATGTATCCAATTTATGATCGGCCTTCCCACAAATTAAACAAAGATTCAGGCGACGCCGACAATTCTCAAAGGTATGGTTAGGCCACCCACAATAAGAACATCCCGGTTTTCCGGTAGATGGTGGTGCGGCAGGAATAACCCGGGGAGCTTTCTGACCCGGCACTTGTGGCACTTGAGGCTTGAATTTCTTCATCGGGCCCTTAGACTGCGGTGGGGAAACATCATAAGTGATTGGCCTCTTCCCGGGATTATAATTCGACCTCGATCCCGAGCCGGAACCCTGACTCGATCTATAAGTAGATCTCCGAGCATTTACCGAATCTTCCACTTTTAAGGCCTTTTGAGTAGCTTTCTTCCAAGTGCTAGTATTAACAGCTTCTATTGCGGCTTGGATGTCTGGCCTTAAACCTTGCACGAATTGCATAGCCTTATGGAAATCATCACCGGCGATATTGGGTGCATATTTAGACAATCTCTCGAACTCGGCTATATATTCGGCAACCGATCTATTCTCTTGCTTGAGCTCCGTGAATTCCCTAAGCCTTCTAGTGCGAGAGGAGGGAGGAATGAACTTGTTCTTGAATTCCCTTATGAAAACTTCCCATGTAACTTCTTCTTCAGCGGCATCTAGAACAATCTTGGTGCTTTCCCACCAAGAATAAGCTTCTCCTTGGATCAAAGTAAGGGTACACCTAGCCTTCTCTCGAGTCTCGCAAGGGATAAGCTCCCAAATCCGTTCAATTTCTTTGAGCCACTGTTCAGCTATCATATCGCTCCCTTTAAAGAATCTGGGTGGATGTTGATTTTGAAATTCCCTCAAAATAGCTGAAATTGGGGCCGGTGGCGCTGGTGGAGGAGCTGGTGGTGCAGGAGGCACATAAAATCTTAGTATTTGATCAATAAGCTGTACCATAGAGTTTAAAAAATCTTGAGGTTGCGCTTGAGGGGGTGGAGGTGGAGTTCGATCACGACGACGATGCCGATGACCGGGAGAATGCTCTCTGCGGGGCCTTCCACGAGGCATCCTGAAATTCCAACACTGTACATGCATGGTCGATTAACAAGTATGAATAAATGTAATTAATGTCCATAGAACACGTAAGTCACATAATTCAAATAAGGCCAGATAGTTTCAAATACGATGCAAGACTCTCAAGTAATCAAGTAATCCTATGCCGTACGACTTAGACTCGACATGACACGACACTAGAACCTCGGTTTTGCAACCGGGCTCTGATACCACCTTAGGATGTAGCACCCGGAACGCTAGGCGCCACATCCCCCGCACTATAGCCTCACTCCACATATGAAACGGCAATTCATACATGAACCAAAACTATAGCGAACGGGAGACAATAAAGCTCAAGAGCTAGGCGGGTACCCTCAATTAATACCACTAAACAATTGTATCAATAAAATCGGAAGCAATAACATTCAATACTTATAGGTACCATATTTACGTATTTATTAATAGATACCAACATTTCATACAATACAATATCACCTCCAATATTAGGTAAAGCATAATACAAAATATAAGAAATGTCAATACATGAGCTACAATATGAAGGTGAAGTGCTAGACTCGAATAAAAGACAGGCTAGACTCTAATTCCCGCCTAGCACGAACCTGCAAAAGCTGAAAAGTTGAGGTGTCAGTCCAACATGGACTGAGCGAGGGGGTATAAATAAATATTCGCGCACATACATACAAGTTATAATCTCGGGTAATGATTTTGGAAAATAACAACACGATTTAGAAAAGAAGAGATAATATCGCCCGAGGTTACAACTAATCCATTTTATCAATTCAATCAATTCAATACAATCAATTTATGGCCCGGCGAGTGAGGGCAAATCTCCAACCTTTCACCGACTGTGTATAATACTTCAATTTATTAGTGGATTAGGTGATCACACAACAATTCCGTGCACAATTAGCAATTTCAATCAATAAATCCTTCTTCCTCCGGGTGATGGCGGGCTTGCAAGACCCAGCCATCCAATCATGGTGTACGTCGGGAACATGACTCCCACGTACGGGATTTCTTCCTCCACCAAACCTCCTGGTGGATTCCGAGGTGATCCCACAATGGTGAGGATAGTGCAAGAGTTACCCGTCAGCCCTTGCTTTCCCGGTTGGCTCAGTACACTACCCTCGGGCCCAACGTGAACAATAGTTACTCGCCAAAACCATCAATTTGTCAATCAATCAATCAATCAATCCATTTTCGTGAAATCATTTGAAGATCATAAGGTTAGAAAACTATAGATATATATAGATATGTTTTGGCCGAAAATCACATAAGGGTTGTAAAGGCTCTATATATTTAGAATTTAAACCTCACCTTAACCAACCAAAAGGAACAAAGAAACACCCTATGGAGCGTGCTCCTCGTCTCCGGGACCGAGATCTGTGCAACAAGGACAAGTGTGACATAAGACTCGACTCGAATGAACCAATTATGACGAACGGCAATGATATGTAACCTCAATCATGAATTTATAATCAATGAGTGTCAAATAGGAGCATACTTATCAATAAAGTGAGCATATAGTTCATATAAGTCATATATGGAAGCCAAAACAATGAAAAGAATGCAATATGAAAGGTCTTGGTGAAGTTTAGGAAAACTTGACAATTTTGGGAAATGTACATGTTGTGGGAAAACTGGAATATCTTAAATTCTAGAATCGGGAATTGAGTTTTTCTTGTTGGGAATGAAAGTAGACACATAGACCTTTCCAACGCTATATGGCATGCTTTCTAATTCAAACCGAGGTGAAAATGGCGTTCGTCCGAAGTTGGGCAAAATGCAGGAAAGTGACACGGCCGTGTCGTCAATACAAGGCAAACCGTGACACCCCCGTGTCACGGTACAGAAAATCAAATCAACCTGCACCCCCGTGTCGCCAGCACAAAGCAAAGTTGACACCCCCGTGTCAGCTGTGCGTAACAGAAAAAACAGGGGAGAAACAGGGGTTTTCATGCAAAACCAACCCCAAAACAAAATATCATCAAACTCCAACCATAACAAATGTTGAAACACCTCATATATGCATCATACTTCCAATATTCATCAATTCAACCAAGAAATAAACATCCCAACATCAAGAATTTCTCATGAAAACCCCATATTATACACATGCTTCCAACCTTCAATAATTTCAAGATTTTCATGCAATCCTTACTCCTTAAGATCAAGATCATGCTCTCAACTTCAATCATGCAAGAATTCAACAACAAATCCCTAAACTCATACTTGATCACATATTCAAGAATTTCAAGAAATTTCTAATTTCTACCTTGAATCAAAAGAAATGGTGATGAGATGATGATATATTGTTGATGATGCTCCTACTTCACACTTCCTTCAATTCTAGCTTGAATTAAGGTTGATGTCTTCTTCCTCTTCTCAAGGTGTAAATGTCGGTTTTCACTAGGTGTATGTGTGTGTGAGTTTTTCTCTTGAATCATATGGGACATAATGGAAGAAATGAGACACAATTCATGATATATCCTAAAGTCATGTGTGGAAATATGTGATTCTTCCCTATTTGCATAAAAGTCCCTCATTTATATAAATTGATGCACATAAGTAAAATCTCTAACTATTGATGCAATTAACTTCAAGTCATGATATACAATCATTACACAATTTCACATAAGGGTACAATTAAGGATCATATAATACCAGTATGGCACTTATTCCACTTATTTCATATAATTCATATAAATGTATGGGAACATATGGCAAGTAATATGATGATACTTGTAATTAAATGAACAAACAAGTAATTTAACCTCCCAACTCCCGAAGACCCGCTCGTGGAGTGCTTACCCGAACTTTCGGAAATTGGGGCGTTACAACTCTCCCCCCCTTAGAAGAATCTGGTCCCCAGATTCATTGATCGGAGTTGAACAACTCGGGGTGGAACCTTTTCATCTTTTCTTCCGGTTCCCAAGTCATCTCTTCGGATTTATCACTTCTCCATAACACTTTGACCATAGGAATCCGTCGATTTCTTAATTCTTGATACTTTCTATCCAACACCTTAACCGGCTGCTGAATAAAAGAGAGATTCGGTTCCAACTCAACCTCTTCAACGGGGAGAATTTCTGTTTCATCCGGATAATACTTCCTGAGCTGAGATACGTGAAAAACATTGTGAATCCCGGTAATATTAGGGGGTAGGTCCAATCTGTAAGCCACTTCCCCAATTCTCTCAAGAATCTCGAATGGACCCAAATAGCGAGGGTTAAGCTTTCCTCCCTTTCCAATACGAGAAAACCCCTTTCTTGGAGATACTTTCAAGAAAACCCGATCTCCAACTTCAAACTTAAGATCCCTCCTACGGATATCGGCGTAGCTTTTCTGTCTATCTTGTGCAGCTTTCATCCGTTGTTGTATTAACTGAACCTTTTCAATCATAGCTTCCACGGCTTTAGAAGGTTTCTCCAGTTTTCCTTCCTTCTTTACTCCCTCTTGTTTTGTCCACTTCCATTCCTCTAGATCAAAATATAATGGGGACCGACATTTTCGTCCATAAAGTAATTCATACGGAGCCATGCCGATAGAGGATTGATAGCTATTGTTATAAGCAAATTCAATCAAGGGGAGTTGGTCACACCATGAATTTGAAAAATCCAAAGCACACGACCGGAGCAAATCTTCTAAATATCTTATCACCCTCTCGGATTGACCGTCGGTTTGGGGATGAAAAGCCGTGCTAAACTGAAGTTTTGTTCCCAATATATCTTGCAATTCTCGCCACAACTTAGAAGTAAAGCGGGGATCTCTATCCGAAACAATGCTCACCGGAATTCCATGAAGGCGAACAATCTCTCTATTATAAATCTCGGCCAATTTCTGAATCTTGAAGGACATACGGACCGGTAAGAAATGAGCAGACTTAGTCAATCGGTCCACAATCACCCAAATACCGTCATACCCTCCTTTCACCTTTGGTAACCCGGTTATAAAATTCATTGTCACCTGTTCCCACTTCCACTCGGGGATAGGCAACGGCTGTAAAAGACCTCCGGGCTTTTCATGTTCAGCTTTAACTTGTTGACATGTCAAACAACGTTTCACGTACTCGGCTACATCCTTCTTTAATCCACGCCACCAATAAAATTGTTTTAAGTCTCTATACATTTTGTTTCCTCCCGGATGTACCGAATAGGCCGATTTATGAGCTTTCTCCAACAATACCCTTTTCAATTCCTCGGGTACCACTAATCGGTTCTTGAAGCGAAGAAAACCAGCTTCATCAAACCCAAATGGACTTTCCGGATCTTCTCTTGCTTTAGCAACTAACTTTTGAACTTCCGGATCTTTACCTTGAGCCTCAAACAATCTAGATTTCAATTCCGGTTGAATGGTGATATTGAATACTCGGGCTTTCATCACAATAGGCTCGATCGTACCACTTCCTTCCAACTCCAGATTAGAAGCACCAACTTTTCGGCTTAATGCATCGGCTACGACATTAGCTTTCCCAGGGTGATACTTGATCACACAATCATAATCCCCTAGTCGTTCCATCCATCTCCGTTGCCTCAAATTAAGATCTTTCTGAGTAAATAAATATTGGAGACTCCTATGATCCGTGAAAATCTCAAAGGTAACTCCATACAAATAATGTCTCCATTTCCCAAGTGCGAATATCACCACTGCGAGTTCAAGATCATGCGTTGGATAATTCTTCTCATAATCCTTCAACTTCCGGGAAGCATAAGCAATAACTTTACCATTTTGAGTCAAAACACATCCTAAACCTTCTCTAGAGGCATCAGTGTAGACTGCATATCCTTCTAAACCATCCGGAAGAGTTAGAACCGGGGCTGAAACCAATCTTTTCTTCAATTCATTGAAACTTTTCTCACACTCGTCATCCCAATCGTACTTAACATCTTTCTTTGTTAACCGAGTCAAAGAAGCGGCAATCTTAGAGAAATCTTGCACGAACCTCCTATAGTATCCTGCTAACCCCAAAAAACTTTTAATCGGGGAGGCATTCCTCGGTCTCTCCCACTTCATTACCGCCTCAATCTTGGAAGGATCAACTTCCAACCCGTTTCCCGAAATTATATGCCCCAAGAACGATACCCGATCGATCTAAAACTCACACTTGCTAAACTTGGCAAATAATTGGTGTTCCTTTAAAGTTCTCAACACAAGCTCAAGATGCCTTGCATGTTCCTCAACCGACTTGGAGAAAACCAAAATATCATCAATAAAGATCACAACAAACTTGTCAAGAAATGGCCGAAAAATTCTATGCATCATATCCATGAAAGCGGCGGGAGCATTCGTCAAACCAAAAGGCATAACCACGAATTCATAATGCCCATATCTCGTATTGAAGCCCGTCTTTGGAATATCCTCGACTCGGATCCGTAGTTGATAATACCCTTGTCTTAAGTCAAGCTTCGAATACACTTTTGATCCTTGGAGTATATCAAATAACTCCTCGATATGTGGAAGAGGATATTTATTCTTAATTGTCATCCGATTCAATTCCCGATAATCAATACACATCCTCAACGTACCATCTTTCTTCTTTACAAATAAAACCGGAGCACCCCACAGTGATGAACTTGGCCTAATATATCCGACTTCCAAAAGACCCTCAAGTTGCACCTTTAACTCCTTCAACTCTGCCGGAGCCATCCGATATGGAGTTTTAGAATACGGCTCGGCATTTGGATACAAATCAATCACAAACTCTATCTCCCTTTCCGGTGGTAAAGAATTTAAATTTTCCGGAAACACTTCGGGAAACCCTTTAACAACCTCCGTTTCTTCTAACTTCATCTGATCCTTGGGTTGATTAAGAATGTAAGCTATAAATCCCGTAGCCCCATCACGAACCAATTTTCGAGCTTCCGAGAAGGATAATAAAGGCACGGTTTTAGAACTTCGACCCGTTACAATTTCTGAACCCAACTGGACTCTCTTAGCTCGGCAATCAACAGTAGCACAGTGCTTGTAAAGCCAATCCATACCCAAGATAGATCCATACCGAGACATAGATAATTCAATGAAATCCGTGGAAAAGTCCCGACCCTCAATACTCACCGGCACCTCTCTAAAAACCCGGTTAGTTTTTGCACTACCACCAAAAGGAGTACTCACAACATAATAAGTAGAGGAAAGAGTAACACATAGAGGCAATTTCATAGAAATATCACAAGAAATGAAAGAGTGGGTAGCCCCCGGATCAAACAAAGTATGTATGTTCGTGCCATGAATGCAAATGGTACCTTCAACAACGGCAGCGGGGTCGACATCTGCATCCGCTTCCTCTCCCTCCAAGGCATAAGCACGAGCTCGGATAAGTGGCCTCTGACCCCCAGGCGGTGGATCCCGTTTATCTGGACATGTATCCACTTTATGATCGGCCTTCCCACAAATTAAACAAAGATTCAGGCGACGCCGACAATTCTCAAAGGTATGGTTAGGCCACCCACAATAAGAACATCCCGGTTTTCCGGTAGATGGTGGTGCGGCAGGAATAACCCGGGGAGCTTTCTGACCCGGCACTTGTGGCACTTGAGGCTTGAATTTCTTCATCGGGCCCTTAGACTGCGGTGGGGAAACATCATAAGTGATTGGCCTCTTCCCGGGATTATAATTCGACCTCGATCCCGAGCCGGAACCCTGACTCGATCTATAAGTAGATCTCCGAGCATTTACCGAATCTTCCACTTTTAAGGCCTTTTGAGTAGCTTTCTTCCAAGTGCTAGTATTAACAGCTTCTATTGCGGCTTGGATGTCTGGCCTTAAACCTTGCACGAATTGCATAGCCTTATGGAAATCATCACCGGCGATATTGGGTGCATATTTAGACAATCTCTCGAACTCGGCTATATATTCGGCAACCGATCTATTCTCTTGCTTGAGCTCCGTGAATTCCCTAAGCCTTCTAGTGCGAGAGGAGGGAGGAATGAACTTGTTCTTGAATTCCCTTATGAAAACCTCCCATGTAACTTCTTCTTCAGCGGCATCTAGAACAATCTTGGTGCTTTCCCACCAAGAATAAGCTTCTCCTTGGATCAAAGTAAGGGTACACCTAGCCTTCTCTCGAGTCTCGCAAGGGATAAGCTCCCAAATCCGTTCAATTTCTTTGAGCCACTGTTCAGCTATCATATCGCTCCCTTTAAAGAATCTGGGTGGATGTTGATTTTGAAATTCCCTCAAAATAGCTGAAATTGGGGCCGGTGGCGCTGGTGGAGGAGCTGGTGGTGCAGGAGGCACATAATCTCTTAGTATTTGATCAATAAGCTGTACCATAGAGTTTAAAAAATCTTGAGGTTGCGCTTGAGGGGGTGGAGGTGGAGTTCGATCACGACGACGATGCCGATGACCGGGAGAATGCTCTCTGCGGGGCCTTCCACGAGGCATCCTGAAATTCCAACACTGTACATGCATGGTCGATTAACAAGTATGAATAAATGTAATTAATGTCCATAGAACACGTAAGTCACATAATTCAAATAAGGCCAGATAGTTTCAAATACGATGCAAGACTCTCAAGTAATCAAGTAATCCTATGCCGTACGACTTAGACTCGACATGACACGACACTAGAACCTCGGTTTTGCAACCGGGCTCTGATACCACCTTAGGATGTAGCACCCGGAACGCTAGGCGCCACATCCCCCGCGCTATAGCCTCACTCCACATATGAAACGACAATTCATACATGAACCAAAACTATAGCGAACGGGAGACAATAAAACTCAAGAGCTAGGCGGGTACCCTCAATTAATACCACTAAACAATTGTATCAATAAAATCGGAAGCAATAACATTCAATACTTATAGGTACCATATTTACGTATTTATTAATAGATACCAACATTTCATACAATACAATATCACCTCCAATATTAGGTAAAGCATAATACAAAATATAAGAAATGTCAATACATGAGCTACAATATGAAGGTGAAGTGCTAGACTCGAATAAAAGACAGGCTAGACTCTAATTCCCGCCTAGCACGAACCTGCAAAAGCTGAAAAGTTGAGGTGTCAGTCCAACATGGACTGAGCGAGGGGGTATAAATAAATATTCGCGCACATACATACAAGTTATAATCTCGGGTAATGATTTTGGAAAATAACAACACGATTTAGAAAAGAAGAGATAATATCGCCCGAGGTTACAACTAATCCATTTTATCAATTCAATCAATTCAATACAATCAATTTATGGCCCGGCGAGTGAGGGCAAATCTCCAACCTTTCACCGACTGTGTATAATACTTCAATTTATTAGTGGATTAGGTGATCACACAACAATTCCGTGCACAATTAGCAATTTCAATCAATAAATCCTTCTTCCTCCGGGTGATGGCGGGCTTGCAAGACCCAGCCATCCAATCATGGTGTACGTCGGGAACATGACTCCCACGTACGGGATTTCTTCCTCCACCAAACCTCCTGGTGGATTCCGAGGTGATCCCACAATGGTGAGGATAGTGCAAGAGTTACCCGTCAGCCCTTGCTTTCCCGGTTGGCTCAGTACACTACCCTCGGGCCCAACGTGAACAATAGTTACTCGCCAAAACCATCAATTTGTCAATCAATCAATCAATCAATCCATTTTCGTGAAATCATTTGAAGATCATAAGGTTAGAAAACTATAGATATATATAGATATGTTTTGGCCGAAAATCACATAAGGGTTGTAAAGGCTCTATATATTTAGAATTTAAACCTCACCTTAACCAACCAAAAGGAACAAAGAAACACCCTATGGAGCGTGCTCCTCGTCTCCGGGACCGAGATCTGTGCAACAAGGACAAGTGTGACATAAGACTCGACTCGAATGAACCAATTATGACGAACGGCAATGATATGTAACCTCAATCATGAATTTATAATCAATGAGTGTCAAATAGGAGCATACTTATCAATAAAATGAGCATATAGTTCATATAAGTCATATATGGAAGCCAAAACAATGAAAAGAATGCAATATGAAAGGTCTTGGTGAAGTTTAGGAAAACTTGACAATTTTGGGAAATGTACATGTTGTGGGAAAACTGGAATATCTTAAATTCTAGAATCGGGAATTGAGTTTTTCTTGTTGGGAATGAAAGTAGACACATAGACCTTTCCAACGCTATATGGCATGCTTTCTAATTCAAACCGAGGTGAAAATGGCGTTCGTCCGAAGTTGGGCAAAATGCAGGAAAGTGACACGGCCGTGTCGTCAATACAAGGCAAACCGTGACACCCCCGTGTCACGGTACAGAAAATCAAATCAACCTGCACCCCCGTGTCGCCAGCACAAAGCAAAGTTGACACCCCCGTGTCAGCTGTGCGTAACAGAAAAAACAGGGGAGAAACAGGGGTTTTCATGCAAAACCAACCCCAAAACAAAATATCATCAAACTCCAACCATAACAAATGTTGAAACACCTCATATATGCATCATACTTCCAATATTCATCAATTCAACCAAGAAATAAACATCCCAACATCAAGAATTTCTCATGAAAACCCCATATTATACACATGCTTCCAACCTTCAATAATTTCAAGATTTTCATGCAATCCTTACTCCTTAAGATCAAGATCATGCTCTCAACTTCAATCATGCAAGAATTCAACAACAAATCCCTAAACTCATACTTGATCACATATTCAAGAATTTCAAGAAATTTCTAATTTCTACCTTGAATCAAAAGAAATGGTGATGAGATGATGATATATTGTTGATGATGCTCCTACTTCACACTTCCTTCAATTCTAGCTTGAATTAAGGTTGATGTCTTCTTCCTCTTCTCAAGGTGTAAATGTCGGTTTTCACTAGGTGTATGTGTGTGTGAGTTTTTCTCTTGAATCATATGGGACATAATGGAAGAAATGAGACACAATTCATGATATATCCTAAAGTCATGTGTGGAAATATGTGATTCTTCCCTATTTGCATAAAAGTCCCTCATTTATATAAATTGATGCACATAAGTAAAATCTCTAACTATTGATGCAATTAACTTCAAGTCATGATATACAATCATTACACAATTTCACATAAGGGTACAATTAAGGATCATATAATACCAGTATGGCACTTATTTCACTTATTTCATATAATTCATATAAATGTATGGGAACATATGGCAAGTAATATGATGATACTTGTAATTAAATGAACAAACAAGTAATTTAACCTCCCAACTCCCGAAGACCCGCTCGTGGAGTGCTTACCCGAACTTCCGGAAATTGGGGCGTTACACCGACACCCTAAAACCGATCCACGTGAACCGGTTACTATTGGAATTGAACCTAGATTATTCACCTACTAGCTTCTTTCTCTTTCCTCCTAATTGAAGCAGCTCATCACCTCCTTGCTTCCCTTTTTCCCTCACGTTTAAGAAAGAGATAGCAACCCTTAATTTCAGCCTCATCACCTCCTTGCTTCCATTTATCTATCACGTTCAAGCAAGTGGCAGCAGCTCCTAAATTTCAAGTGCATCATCACCTCCTTGCTTCCATTCCTCCTCACGTTAAAGATAGTAGCAGCAATAGCACAACATCAATTTACTTCTTTCCTTTCCCCACGTACAGCCCCTTTTCTTTCTTGCCAAAAGTTAAAGAGCTTCATTGAAGACAAGTGAAGAAACAAGTTGTCCCTCTACTTCCACCTTCGTTTCTTTCAGTTAAGGGAGGTAAGAATTGAGTCTCTCATCATGTTTCCCCCGCCGTTTCAGTAAGGTTTAACTTTTAAGAGTTGGATATGGAACTTAGAAGTTCAGATATGTGTAGAGATATGTGGGAAATTGGAGATTCTTGCTTGTTTGTTGAAAGTTGATGACCGTTATGTGATTCTTAAGTGTATAAACTGCATAGTTCTTGCGTAAACTGAAGTTTATTTACAGCATGTTACCTTACATGAAATTTTAGGTGCTTTACGTATGAGTTCTGGACCTTATATTCAACTTTTGAGGCCTGGAACAAGTAGGAACCGAACCTACTAGAAATCCCCTGTTATGCCCTGTTTCACAGTTTTCTACAGTGTCTTTGTTGCAGCTGTTACACACCTAAACCATCTTAGAATTGCCTGAATTTGTAACCACTGAAACTTCTTTAAATCTTTGAAACTTCTCTGAATAGCTATATATTAAGGTTATATATGTATGTATACTTCTGATATTTGCAATCTTGAAGCTTTTGTTTGATACCTGTATTATTTTGGGCCTATGTATACCTTGATTTTGAGAAATGGTAACTCTTGAATTTAAAAGTGATAAAATGTGATGTATGTACTCTTGCGAGATAAGCCATTGAAAGATATGGCAAGTGTGTTCCTGATACTGGTGTATACTTCGTTTATTGGGCCCGGAGGCTATTGGTAAGGAAGTCTGGAACGATATGGGGCCATCAGGATTGTGCCCGGTGCATAGTCCTCATTTAAGATTACTTGCTTGTTTCCAAGAGGTTTGGTACAGGTCAGTTATCTTGAGCCGATGGTAACCCCATCGAAGGAGCGGGTAGGAGTTATGAGCCCCCGTCTCGAAGTGTATTCGTGTTTATGAATGGATTGGGGTGCACTCCCTTCCTTTCCATGGCGTGATGGCGGATTTTGTGTTTGATTTCTATTTTCCTGTATTTTGAGGCGTGTTGGTGGATGTGGTTTGAAAACTCGTACTCGCTGAGCTCTGTTCTATTTTAAGTTTGTGAAATAAGGATGGACTGATTAGGATTTTGATTTCTTTTGTATACGCATGTACCCTTTTCTTCTAGAAAATATGTTGGTGTGCAAAAACCATCCTTGGGTTCATGAACATTCGAATTTTGATATGTGCTTTGCTCTGTTATATCTATAGCGTGTGTGGGTTAACCCTTCACTCAGTCGTGGATTGATTCCTTGCTTTTCCACCTTTAAGTTTCGCAGGTACAGGTATGCTTTGGTCGAGCTAGGCGGAGCATTGAGTTGAGTCAAGTTCATGTTCGTCTAAGTCGAGTCGTTTGGGTTGTACTTGCATACACTCTACATTTTTTTCATGTATATATTGTTGCCATGGCAGCTCAGATGTTAGGTTTTAAATTACCCCTATCAGGCTTGATCTTTTGGAACAAACTTGGTAAATGTTGTTTATTTTCTCAATTATGGCCTGTGATGGGCTCGTATCTGAATTTCTTTGAAATATTACGCTTCCGCATGTGCTTGTAATTTGATATTTAAATGTGCATTTCGTAAAGGTTAGAATCCGTCTACCTTAGGAGTGTTTGTCTGTCTCCCGTTCGCTTCGACTTGGGCATGTATACGGATTTCCCATTTCGTATATGTGTCGGGTCAGAGTGCGGGGAATGTGGTGACCCTACGCTTCGGGATGCTACATTATGGGATTACTATTTGCGCATTTAAATTAATTTAATTATGTATTTATATATTTTATTCTTATTTTTAATTGTTAAATTCTTTAATTATATGAAATTATTTGAAATGAATATTATGAATTCTTGAACGTTATGGTTTTACATGACCTGATTGCGTGCCGTTTCTATATGATTTCATTTTTGATTTTCGTGTAAATTGAGTATGTGCTAGACTTATGTGTTATGAATGTGTTTATATGCTCGTATTATGTTTTCATTGTCGTTTGGCTTGGTTTTGAATTTTATTTTGGAGACGGGACCGAGAAGGGGGCTAAAGTGCATTTAGCGCACCTCCTGTTCCAGGCGGCATATCTTGAGCTCGGGAACTCGGAGTCGAGTTCCGTCAAGTTCATTGGACTCGTATCGATGATTCGGGTTCAATGAACCCAAACCCATATTTCTCTATACCGGTGTGGAAATGGGAACAGGTGACCATGGATTTCATATCTGGTTTACCGAGGGTCAAAGGAGGATTCGACGGGATTTGGGTGGTTGTGGACCGCTTAACCAAATCAGCCTACTTTCTCAAGGTTAGAATGCTCGACAAAGTAGAAAAGCTAGCAGAGTTGTATTGTAAAGAGATCATGAGACTTCACGGCATGCCGATTAGTTTCGTATCAGACCGTGATCCGCGCTTTACAGCTACTTTATGGCAAGATCTACAAAGATTTTTGGGGACTAAACTAAATTTCAGCACCGCATCGCATCCCCAAACGGATGGCCAATCAGAGAGACTTATTAAGTATCTTGAGAACTTGCTCAGAGCTTGTGCTTTGGACTTTCAAGAATCTTGGGACGAGCACTTATCCTTAGTGGAATTCGCTTATAACAATAGTTATCAAGCATCAATTGGTATGGCCCCATATGAGGCATTATACGGAAGAAAGTGTAAATCGCCTCTCTTTTGGTATTTGGAAGATTGGCGTTGGACTAAGGAAGGCGGCGTTAAACGAGCTACATCTCCAAAGGTTCTTCAAAAAGCTATCGAGAAAATCTAAATAATTCAACAATGCATGAAAGCGGCGCAAGATCTTCAAAAGAGTTACGCAGATCGCCGGAGAAGACCCCTGGAATTCGAAGTCGGAGATAGGGTTTTCTTGAAAGCATCTCCAAGGAAAGGTTTCAGCCGTATTGGTAAATGTGGAAAGCTCAATTCCCTCTATCTTGGACCTTTTGAAATCCTCGAACGGGTTGGAGAAACGGCATATAGACTGAACTTGCCTCTGAACATGACCGGAATTCATAATTTATTCCATGTTTCACAGCTCCGCAAATATTATCCCGATGAATCAACCATTCTCCCAATCGAAGATGTATAACTTGAACCGGACCTAACCATCAAGAAGAAACCGGTGAGAATCATGGATCGAAAATGCAAGAGTTAAGAAGCCGGAAAATCCCAATGGTTAAAGTGTTATGGAAAGATCAGAAGTCTGAAGAAACCACTTAGGAAACTGAAGAAAAGATAAGGAAGCTGTATCTGGAGTTATTTAGATCAGATCAGTGAACCTGGGGACCAGGTTCTTTTAGGGGGGGGGGGGAGGTTGTGACGCCCTGTTCATCTAAATGTTTAGGTTAGCAAGTGTTAGGGTTGTGGAAAGTTTGCCCAAAGAATCCGACGTAATCCTAGTAAGCTAGTTTTGGGATAACAACGTTAATAGATCGCTTTCAAATTTGTTTGAATTAACCAGGATGAGGTATTTGAGATCCGTTTTGGGCATTGGACTCGTTTTGACGTTTTGAGATGATTAACGTTAGTTTCATAATTTTCGGAGACCGTTTGCTACCCCGACACCCTAAAACCGGTCCACGTGAACCGGTTACTCTTGGAATTAAACCTACATTATTCACCTACTTGCTTCTTTCTCTTTCCTCCTAATTGAAGCACCTCATCACCTCCTTGCTTCCCTTTTTCCCTCATGTTTAAGCAAGAGATAGCAGCCCTTAATTTCAGTCTCATCACCTCCTTGATTCCATTTTTCTCTCACGTTCAAGCAAGTGGCAGCAGCTCCTAAATTTTAAGTGCATCATCACCTCCTTGCTTCCATTCCTCCTCACATTAAAGAAAGTAGCAGCAGCAGCACAACATCAATTTACTTCTCTTGCCAAAAGTTGAAGAGAATCATTGAAGACAAGTGAAGAAACAAGTTGTCCCTCTACTTCCACCTTCGTTTCTTTCAGTTAAGGGAGGTAAGAATTGAGTCTTTCATCATGTTTCCCCCTCCGTTTCAGCAAGGTTTAGCTTCTAAGAGTTGGATATGGAAATTAGAAGTTCAGATATGTGTAGAGATATATGGGAAATTGGAGATTCTTGCTTGTTTGCTGAAAGTTGATGACCGTTATGTGATTCTTAAGTGTATAAACTGCATAGTTCTTGCATAAACTGAAGTTTATTTATAGCATGTTACCTTACATGAAATTTTAGGTGCTTTATGTATGAGTTCTGGACCGTATAATCATGTTTTGAGGCCTGTAACAAGTAGGAACCGAGCCTACAAGAAATCCCCTGTTATGCCATGTTTCACAGTTTTCTGCAGTGTCTTTGTTGCAGCTGTTACACACCCAAACCGTCTTAGAATTGCCTGAATTTGTAACCACTGAAACGTATTTGAATCTAGGACACTTTCCTTTTTATGGATTGTCAAAATTCGTCCTAGAGAGTGAGATATGCCCAATACAAAATGGTGTCACCAGTCTATCGAAATCCTACGTTCAGCCAACTTTAAACAATAAACTGTTTCGATCCGCTTTGAAGAAAAAATTGATCCATATATGGTCAGAAATATCTGTGTGTTTAGTTTCATCTCCAGAAAACAAAACCGGATTTGGACTTCCCAATTTGAAGATATTCTGATTTTCCTGCAGCCTGGTCATTTTGAGAAAACTGCCAGCTTTTGCTAGACTTCAACCGAAGCCTCGTTTGAGCTTCTCTTCCATTCCTTTCATGATTTGTCCATACCATGCTTGTTTCTAACATGTCAAATTATGTAATTATGTATTGTTCAGATTATGGTGCTATGATATGAGTTGAAAATATGCTCCGTGATTCTCTTCTCGAAGCTCGGCATACCTAAATGAAATCCTTGCTCATGTGCATTTCATTTCATGCATTCAATTTCATTCATTTTTCATTGCCGTGCATCTAAGTGGTTCAAGATTGAGTCTATGTTACGTTTTGCCCTTTTCTGTTCAGAGGCGATCGCAGGAGAGTTCGAGCCGGAGGGTTAGTCTCATTTCCATGTCCGGTGTTGATCTTTGGATCTCTTTTGTCAAAGGTGAGGTTAGGTGTGTTTTAGTTATGCCCTAATACCCCTATATGATTGTTTTTTACCTGAGTAGCTATATATTAAGGTTATATATGTACGTATACTTCTGATATTTGCAATCTTTAAGCTTTTGTTTGATACCTGTATTATTTTGGGCCTATGCATACCTTGATTTTGAAAAATGGTAACTCTTGAATTTAAAAGTGATAAAATGTGATATTTGTGATGGAAAAACACGAATCAGAAAGCAGCGGAATTTAAAAATTTTCCCAACAAAAGGACCTTGAACTCGCAATCGTGTAACCAAATTCGTAAAGATAGAAAACTTACTTTGCTTTTATTCTTTCTTGAAGCGTTTCAAGCCACCCAAGAACGCTCTTCACGCGGCTTGATCCCCTCTCCTTGGTAAAGCTCGAATCTTCAAACTTCTAACTTGAAGTCTCTAGAGAAAGTCCACCAACTTGATCACAATCTAACTAGTAAGGATGCTAGTTCTCTAGTTTGTGTTTAGGCTTAACCTAGGGTTTAATTTAATCTTGGAGAAAGGAAGGTGTTCAACACATGAACCAAGAATTGTCAATTAGCTCTAAAGGGGAGCATGAGCTCCCCTATATATAGGAAAGGGGAGGGGCGGCCGAACCTAGTCCTAATGGACAAAGGATTTGGTCCCTCTCTCTCCTATTACTTGATCATCAAGTATTTTCCAACTTTGATTTTGAATTCTAATTCAAGTCAACTTTTAAGAGAGCTAAAAAAATATCCAAACTATTTTTGGATAATTTTATACTTTATTTATTATAAAATAAATAACTTATTTTTATCTAATTAATTAATTCGTAATTAATTAACTAGATTATTTTCTCCAAAATTAGACTTTCTTTTTAATTCAAAATTAAACCAAAGTCTATTAAATAATTAACTAATTAATTATTTAATATGTATATAATATATATATACACACACGTGTGTGACACGTGTCACAGTGACACGTGTCACTCACGTGAGCCACACGTGTGACTTCACACGTGTGGAACCCTCTTGGCCCGATTAACTCGTTTAATCATTTTCAAGCCTCAACTCATTTAACCAAGTTGTTGTGTGTGACCCTCTAGGTTCTCAATTCAATTAGCAGTGACCCTAATTAATTAATTCACTAATTAATTAATCAGTCCACAGATTAAACGACCATAGTCTAGCAACAGGTGTTTAACCCCTAGCTGAATTGGAATGTTCGGATTCGACAGAACCTTTAAGTCATTGATTCATGTGAGATACAATCCTCCTACTTACTATCTCTCAACCAAGATCTAGGGCAAGGGAATAATCAGAACCCTAATAATCCGGTCTTAAAGCTAAGTGCATTTCATATCCATTTGATCTCAATCCAAGAAACCCTTTTCTTGATGTCTTGATCTACTGCCTTGGCCAAGGACTCCATATGGCATATGAATGACTTACACAATAAGAGATCACCTTGCAAATGCAAGTGTAGGTCCTTTCTTGATTCTCATTCACTTTCATGAATCACTTGTGCAGCCCCAGCATAAGCCTTGAATCAGTTGTCTAAGGCGACACCCTTTAAAGCTTATACCTAAGACTGCAGAGTTAACTCATAAAGTGAGAAGGAACCTCAAGTCTAAGGATCAATTAATCACATCAATGACTCGTGAGATATTTCCTAATCTGGAAGTTTCCATTTCCTGAAATAGAAACTTCCTTCCCCATTTAGGAATGTTCTCACACGGGGCACCTCAGTGAACTTACTTATTAAAGTAAGCACCCTCATGTATCACGCACGTATCAGCTATACACTTTGCACCTCCATGAAACAAGGTGGTCCTTCTTAAGGGCGTGATCCCACAAGCAAGCCTTAGAGGAGTCAGGTTGACACTCCCACTGTCTGTAGGACTCATCGGCTTGGAGTATTTTACTAATCATGACTTATGTGATATAGGGCTCGTTTCATGAACCATTTCACCTAAATGGTAGAGTCCTAAAGTCATCAGGATTAGGGGAGTTCTCATACATGCACAGCTAAAGTAAACGCATACCAAACAAGAGCATATAAAGAAGTGTTGCCTCAATTCGTTATTTTATTCAAAGATTGTCTGTGATTACAATAAGGAAAAGCACAAAGCGGATATACAATCGGCTTTATAGGGCACTATTCCTAACAATCTCCCACTTGCCCGTCAAAGCCTTTCTAAAGCTATTCTAAGTCCCATCTTCTGAAGATGACCTTGGAAAGCTTCTCGACTAAGGGGTTTAGTAAGTGGATCTGCCACGTTCTCTGCTGATGTGACCCTCTCAATTCGCACATCTCCTCTTTTGATAATATCACGGATTAGGTGATACTTCCTCATAATGTGCTTGGTCCGTTGGTGAGATCTTGGTTCTCTTGCTTGAGCAACCGCCCCTGTGTTGTCACAAAACACAGTAATGGGGTCTTTCATGCTAGGAACAACATTCAATTCTTGAATGAAGTTTCTAATCCAAACACCTTCCTTAGCTGCATCATTTGCAGCTAAGTATTCGGCCTCAGTGGTCGAATCTGCAGTGGTAGTCTGCTTGGAACTCTTCCAACTCACTGCTCCGCCGTTTAGGCAGAAAATGTATCCTGACATTGACTTAAAATCATCTAAGTCAGATGCAAAGATTGCATCGCAGTATCCTTCGACAGTAAGATCTTTCTGACCTCCGTAAACTAAGAATAAATCTTTAGTACTTTTCAAGTACTTAAGAATATTCTTCACGGCAGCCCAGTGACCATCTCCAGGGTCAGATTGGAAACGACTCGTTACACTAAGTGCATAAGCCACATCCGGTCGAGTACATAACATTGCATACATTATGCTACCTATTGCTGATGCATAAGGTGTATGAGTCATTCTTTCCTTTTCAAGGTTAGTCTTAGGACACATCTTCTTTGAAAGACATGTTCCTACACTCATAGGAAGGTTCTTAACCTTTGCTGACTCCATATTGAATCTTTTCAATACTTTGTCAATGTACATCGACTGTGATAGTCCTATTAACCTTCTAGATCTATCTCTATAGATTTTGATTCCAAGGATATAGGACGCATCACCAAGATCTTTCATCTCGAATTGGTTCGATAACCATAACTTAGTCACTTTCATGTCATCCTTCGAATTCCCAATAAGAAGGATGTCATCAACATAAAGTACTAAGAATTGCACTGAGGTCTCCAATTCCTTTCTATACACACATGATTGATTCGAAATTTGGGTGAAGCCAAACACTTTGACCGATTCATCAAATCGAATGTTCCAATTCCTAGAAGCCTGTTTCAATCCATAGATTGATCTTTGGAGTTTGCAAACCTTTTGCTCACTCCCACTGAATGTGAAACCTATGGGTCGCTCCATATAAATGTCTTTGCCAATGTCACTATTGAGAAAGGCAGTTTTCACATCCATTTGCCATATCTCATAGTCATAATATGCAGCTATGGCAAGCATGATTCGAATGGACTTTTGCATTGCAACTGGTGAAAAGGTTTCATCAAAGTCCACGCCGGGTCTTTGAGTGAATCCTTTTGCAACCAGTCTTGCTTTGTAGGCCGCAATGCTTCCATCAACTCCAAGCTTTCTCTTAAAGATCCATTTGCAACCTATGGGTTTGACCCCATTAGGCAAATCTACCAAGGTCCAAACTTGGTTGGAGTTCATGGAGTCCATTTCGGATTTCATGGCTTCTATCCACTGTTCAGAGTCAGAATCTGAAAGTGCCTCCTCATATGTTAAAGGATCATTATCCTTTTGAGAGATTTCATGGAAGAATCCATAGATTCTCTCCGGCTGTCTAGGAGTGCGTTCAGAACGCCTTAGAGGAGGATTTTCATGTGTATCGAAATTCGTGATTGGTTGTGGTTGATCAGAGTGGGACGTTTCTTTAGTGGGTGGTGTGGGGTCACTTTGTACTTCTTCTAATTCTATGATCTTGCCTTTCTTTTCTTCAAGGAACGGTTCCTCAAGAAAAGTGGCATTTCTGGAAACAAACACCTTTTGCTCAGATTGATCATAGAAATAGTATCCTATGGATTCCTTAGGATAACCTACAAAGTAGCATAAGTTAGAACGAGATTCTAACTTATCTCCCACTGTCCTCTTCACGTAAGCAGGACAACCCCAAATTCTTAAATAAGAATAACTAGGGATTTTACCATGCCACATTTCATAGGGCGTCTTGGGGACTGACTTAGAGGGAACTAGATTCAGAATCTTTGCTGCACTTTCTAGGGCATAACCCCAGAAAGAAGGTGGTAAGTCAGTGAAACTCATCATGGAACGAACCATATCAAGTAGGGTTCGATTCCTTCTCTCAGAAACTCCATTAAGCTGAGGAGTTCCCGGAGGAGTCCACTGAGAGATAATCCCATTATCCTTGAGATGATTAAGGAATTCTTCACTAAGATATTCGCCTCCTCGATCAGATCGAAGTGCTTTGATCTTGTGACCAGTTTGGTTCTCAACCTCCTTTTGAAATTCTAAGAATTTCTCAAAAGCTTCAGATTTATACTTCATTAAGTATACATAACCATACCGACTAAAGTCATCAGTAAAGGTTATGAAGTACTGATGATTGTTTCTAGTGCTTACACTAAGCGGTCCACAAACATCAGTATGGATCAAATCCAAAACCTTAGTGGCACGTTCCACAGTTCCTTTAAAAGGGACTTTGGACATTTTTCCTTTGAGACAGGATTCGCAAGAAGTTAACTCTTTGAGATCATTTTCAGAGAATGATCCTAAAGTGTTTATCTTGCTAATTCTGTTCTTGGAAATGTGTCCTAATCTAGCGTGCCATAAGGGAGCTGAAACTTTGTCATCTCTCTTACGCTTTGTTTCTCGTTGTATATTCATAATATTGATATTTTGAGTTAGGTAAAGTCCATTACTTAGAGTACCGATATGAACGGAAGAGTTGTTCCGTTTGATAAAGTATTTACCATTCTTAATATAAGTTTCATAACCTTCACAATCTAATATTGGAACTGAAATTATATTACGAATAATGCTCAGTACATAAAGGACTTTATTTAATACTAACTCAAAACTACCTAAATCTAATCTAATTGTGCCTAAAGCTCGAGCTTCAACGTTTGAGCCATCGCCGATCTTCAAGACACATTCTCCTTCTTTTAGTTGTTGAACATCACTTAGCATCTGTACATCATTACAGATATGAGTTCCACAACCGGTATCAAGTACCCAAGAACTAGAATTAATAGAAAGATTTACTTCAACGAGAAAGATACCTTTCTTTAGAGTAGCCTTGTACTCTGGGCAGTTTCTCTTCCAATGTCCCGCTTTGCCACAATGGAAGCAAACATCCTCTTTCTGATCACGCTTCTTCTTTTGGGCCTTCCCCTTCGAAATGCCACCAGTGGGCCTAAGGGGTTTCTTCTTCTTCTTTTGGGCTTTCTTGCCCTTACCTTTAGAAGGCCCAGAAGAGGAAGATGGAGGATTCACCATCAAAACCTTATTGTCCTTCTTGATCGTGCTTTCAGCAGTCCCAAGCTGACTAATCAGCTCAGCTACGGTAGCACCAGCATGATTCATGTTGAAGTTAAGGACAAATGGGTTGAATGATGGTGGGAGCGAAGCTAGCAACAAATCCACTGAAAGCTCATCTTTCAGTGGCATGTCCATGGAAGCAAGTTTCTCAGTAAGGGCAAGAAACTTGAGTCCATATTCATGGACACTTGAACCTTCCCTCATTCTCAAGTGGAACAATTCCTTTGAAGTGTTATACCTTGTAACACGTTCATGAGGGCGGTAAAGTTGCTCTAAGTGGTCGTAAATCTCCCAAGCAAATTCCATGGCCTCATGTTGCCTTTGCAAGTCCGGAGACATGTTAGCCAACATAAGGCAACGGGCTTGGAGATTATCATCCTTCCACTTCTGAATCGCATCCCGCTCGGCCCGAGTGGGAGCCTCCCCATCGGGACTAGGCTCCCCTTCGAAGAGAACATAAGTTCTCTTCTCAGAATCTAAAATGATTTTTTAGATTCCTCAGCCAATCAGAATAGTTGGGACCAGTCAACTTGTTTGACTCGAGGATCGATACAAGAGGGTTTTTGGTTGCCATTTCAAAACATGTAGAGAATCACAGAATCTACGCCCTAAATGGTAAAATAGAGAACTAGTGAGCATGCTGAATTATAACGATATACAAAAGATAAGGTCTTTAATCTATTGTAGCTCCCACTGTTTTTCAAAGATCTAGAATTCCCAAAGATCTAAGAGGAACACGTTTCCCAATGGGTACTAAGATCCTAGGCATTTTACCTCGAACCCACGACTCGCGGACATTCTAAGTAAGAACCCTAGGTAGGTACAACTTACCAATTCTAACACCTTTAGAACTCTTAGTAATTGTTTTTGCATCACCTATCTTTCAATATGGACCCACGACTCGTGCGACATCCATATTTACTTAGGCGTTAAGCTAGACCCATCAATCATAAGATCATGACCAAAACTTAGTTCGAACGACCCACGACTCGCGGACATCGCCCTTGCTAAAATTGACCACGAAATATTGACCATTTAAAATGATTAATTAGGTAACTAAGAACTAATAAGCTCCACTAGCTATCCCACGACTCGCGGACAATAACTAGCTTTACTTACTAAACTTAAAACCTATTGATGGAATGCTAGGAATTTAATTCAAAATTTGCATCTCGAATTAAACACCTATTTGTTCGAAATTAGCTTAATATTTAATGGGAATTTTCGAATCAACCGGAAAGTTGTCCGGTTCGACCTCACCAACATATATGTTATCCAATTTTATTAGTCTTGATTAATGCAAGTACACTTAAATGCATTTCAAACAAGCACATAAACAGATAACATGTCCTAGCATGATACTAACATGTAATGATCATGGGTTCTACCTATCTTATGCGTGATATGTGGGAGCCACTCCACAATCACAAGTTCTAACATACATGCCACATAAACAGTTCAAATCACATAAGGGAAAGCGGTAACAAAATACGAGCCCTATCTCTATTACATTTAACAATTGAGATTCCCCTCCCTAACATTTTGAGGGGTCTTCACTTATGGCCTCCTTGTTACTTGAATGTGGTCCATCTTACTCCATGGGTGCATTGTCTCCAAAATGAAAATAAAACCTATCTCTACTCTCAAATTACAATAAAAGGGAAAAAGACATAAAGTAATAAGGCTCAATCTTCATATTGGCCTTAGACAATTACACGGGGCATACCCCGGCCTCAAAAACAGTAATATGGAAAGCCACATTATAAATAACATAACAGTACGCACATAAGTGAGGCTCCAACCTCAATTGAAAAACGCAACTATAGGGCTCCAACCCCAATTTAAACCATCCATGTGCATAAATTAAAACCATACATAGATCTAAACCCATGATCACCTAACATGCTTTTGCAAGAATTTAAATTTAACCAATAAGTTAAAATTCTCGCTTTAAGCTCTAATAGCTTAAAACACGACTTGATGCGAGTCTTATTTATAAAAGTTTTCAATAAATCCCAAATTACCAAAACAAATAAAATTCCAATTAATTTCTGAAAATTAATAATTTTATCAAGATGTATTTTCCCAAAATATAAACCGTTTCAATTTCTCAAAAATCCCAATTTTAAGTTTTATTCAAAAAAAATTAAAATAAATATTCAAAAATAAAATTTTAAAATTAAAATAAAATTGGGACTGGATTGCACGAAACACGAAAAGGCCGGATCACGAAAACGGGGTTGCCCGCCCCAAGTGCGGCGTGTGCGCACAGCATGCGCGCACAGCGCGCGGCCAAGGCCGCGCGAGTGCGCGCTGGAGCGCGCAGCTCCTGCCGGGCATTGGGCGGCCAGTCTCGGCCGCCTTGGGCGGGCACGCCTAGGCGCGCCCGGAAGGCTCCCGCACAGGCGTGCGGGAGGTGCTGGGCGACTGGCCGGTCTGTCCCGGCCAGGCCTGGGCGGCGACGGGCGGACGGCGTGCGGGCGACTGGCCGGTCTGTTCCGGCCAGCCCTGGGCGATGATGGGCGGCGCGCCCGGGAGGATCTCCCGCGCGGTTGCGGGAGGGTGGTGCGCGAAGCCCGCCCGCGCGACTCCTTCGCGCGCGGGGTTTCGCGTGTTCATCGCGATCCGGGCTTTCGTTTCGTGTTTTCGTTCAAAAGCAAAACCAATCCAAGAAATCCAAAAACAGTTTATACAGTTTCAAATCTAAAATTGTTTTTCAAAATTAAATTTTATAAAAACCAATTTTCAGAAACTTTCAGGAAAAAATACAGTTTCGTAATTCAGGCTTTCCAAAACAATTACAAATACTCAATCGCATCAAGCCTAAGAATTTCTACAAAATTCAGTATAATTGAGACGAATCAGAAACACGATTAACGAGGTGGCTCTGATACCACTTGTTGGAAAAACACGAATCAGAAAGCAGCGGAATTTAAAAATTTTCCCAACAAAAGGACCTTGAACTCGCAATCGTGTAACCAAATTCGTAAAGATAGAAAACTTACTTTTCTTTTATTCTTTCTTGAAGCGTTTCAAGCCACCCAAGAACGCTCTTCACGCGGCTTGATCCCCTCTCCTTGGTAAAGCTCGAATCTTCAAACTTCTAACTTGAAGTCTCTAGAGAAAGTCCACCAACTTGATCACAATCTAACTAGTAAGGATGCTAGTTCTCTAGTTAGTGTTTAGGCTTAACCTAGGGTTTAATTTAATCTTGGAGAAAGGAAGGTGTTCAACACATGAACCAAGAATTGTCAATTAGCTCTAAAGGGGAGCATGAGCTCCCCTATATATAGGAAAGGGGAGGGGCGGCCGAACCTAGTCCTAATGGACAAAGGATTTGGTCCCTCTCTCTCCTATTAGTTGATCATCAAGTATTTTCCAACTTTGACTTTGAATTCTAATTCAAGTCAACTTTTAAGAGAGCTAAAAAAATATCCAAACTATTTTTGGATAATTTTATACTTTATTTATTATAAAATAAATAACTTATTTTTATCTAATTAATTAATTCGTAATTAATTAACTAGATTATTTTCTCCAAAATTAGACTTTCTTTTTAATTCAAAATTAAACCAAAGTCTATTAAATAATTAACTAATTAATTATTTAATATGTATATAATATATATATACACACACGTGTGTGACACGTGTCACAGTGACACGTATCACTCACGTGAGCCACACGTGTGACTTCACACGTGTGGAACCCTCTTGGCCCGATTAACTCGTTTAATCATTTTCAAGCCTCAACTCATTTAACCAAGTTGTTGTGTGTGACCCTCTAGGTTCTCAATTCAATTAGCAGTGACCCTAATTAATTAATTCACTAATTAATTAATCAGTCCACAGATTAAACGACCATAGTCTAGCAACAGGTGTTTAACCCCTAGCTGAATTGGAATGTTCGGATTCGACAGAACCTTTAAGTCATTGATTCATGTGAGATACAATCCTCCTACTTACTATCTCTCAACCAAGATCTAGGGCAAGGGAATAATCAGAACCCTAATAATCCGGTCTTAAAGCTAAGTGCATTTCATATCCATTTGATCTCAATCCAAGAAACCCTTTTCTTGATGTCTTGATCTACTACCTTGGCCAAGGACTCCATATGGCATATGAATGACTTACACAATAAGAGATCACCTTGCAAATGCAAGTGTAGGTCCTTTCTTGATTCTCATTCACTTTCATGAATCACTTGTGCAGCCCCAGCATAAGCCTTGAATCAGTTGTCTAAGGCGACACCCTTTAAAGCTTATACCTAAGACTGCAGAGTTAACTCATAAAGTGAGAAGGAACCTCAAGTCTAAGGATCAATTAATCACATCAATGACTCGTGAGATATTTCCTAATCTGGAAGTTTCCATTTCCTGAAATAGAAACTTCCTTCCCCATTTAGGAATGTTCTCATACGGGGCACCTCAGTGAACTTACTTATTAAAGTAAGCACCCTCATGTATCACGCACGTATCAGCTATACACTTTGCACCTCCATGAAACAAGGTGGTCCTTCTTAAGGGCGTGATCCCACAAGCAAGCCTTAGAGGAGTCAGGTTGACACTCCCACTGTCTGTAGGACTCATCGGCTTGGAGTATTTTACTAATCATGACTTATGTGATATAGGGCTCGTTTCATGAACCATTTCACCTAAATGGTAGAGTCCTAAAGTCATCAGGATTAGGGGAGTTCTCATACATGCACAGCTAAAGTAAACGCATACCAAACAAGAGCATATAAAGAAGTGTTGCCTCAATTCGTTATTTTATTCAAAGATTGTCTGTGATTACAATAAGGAAAAGCACAAAGCGGATATACAATCGGCTTTCTAGGGCACTATTCCTAACAATTTGTACTCTTATGAGATAAGCCATTGAAAAATATGGTAAGTGCGTTCCTGATACGGGGTGTATACTTCGTGTATTGAGCTCGGAGGCTATTGGTAAGGAAGCCTGGAACGATATTGGGCCGTCAGGATCGTGCCCTGTGCATAGTCCTCATTTAAGATTACTTACTTGTTTCCAGGAGGTTTGGTACAGGTTAGTTACCTTGAGCCAATGGTAACCCCATTGATGGAGCGGGTAGGAGTCATGAGCCCCCGTCTCGAAGTGTATTCGTGTTTATGAAAGGATTGGGGTGCACTCCCTTCCTTTCCATGGCGTGATGGCGGATTTTGTGTTTGATTTCTGTTTTCCTGTATTTTGAGGTGTGTTGGCGGATGTGGTTTGAAAGCTCGTACTCGCTGAGCTCTGTTCTGTTTTGAGTTTGTGAAACAAGGATGGACTGATTAGGATTTTGATTTCTTTTGTATACGCATGTACCCTTTTCTTCTCGAAAATGTGTTGGTGTGCAAAAACCATCCTTGGGTTCAAGAACATTCGAATTTTGATATGTGCTTTGCTCCATTATTTCTATAGCGTGCGTAGGTTAACCCCTCCCTCAGTCGTGGACTGATTCCTCGCTTTTCCACCTTTTAGTTTCGCAGGTACAGGTATGCTTTGGTCGAGCTAGGCGGAGCACTGAGTTGAGTCAAGTTCATGTTCGTCTAAGTCGAGTCGTTTGGGTTGTACTTGCATACACTCTACATTTTGTTCATGTATATATTGTTGCTATGGCAGCTCAGATGTTAGGTTTTAAATTGTCTCCTATCAGGCTTGATCTTTTGGAACAAACTTGGTATGTAACGCCCCGGTTTTTCAATTTTATTAATATGCTTTATTTGTTTCTAAATTGCGCAAATTAATTGGTCTTTAGTGTTTTCTATAATTAAATTTCATTGTTTAATTGTTAAATAAGGGACTAATTGAAAAATATGCAATATTTGAATTTGAATTTATGTGAATAACTTGTGTGCTCTTTAATTGCGCGAATAATTATTTTTACGTGTTCTATATATTTCATTTTATTTTAATTATATTAGATGTTAATTATTTAATTTAATGTTATTAATATTAATTACATTATATAACACATATATATATATATATATATATATTTGTGTACGTGTGTGCATGGATTTAAATTATGCATGCATGTAATACTTATATATCATATTTGCATGCATTTTCTAATTATAACTTATATAATATTGCATGCATGTATTTATCTATATTATTTACGTATGCATGCCTGTAAATTATAAACTAATATTTCATGTATGTAATTATAAAATATTATTTACTTATATAAGTGTTACATTTTGTTAATATTTTGGATTGATTTGTTAATTTGCATATGAGTGACATTTACGTGTCTTGTTTATGAATATATGTTCGTTTCGTATTTTCGAATTCATTTGATATGTTAACGGATTTAATTTGAATTTTGGAATCCAAGTCGGGGGCTAACGAGCACTTAGCGTACCCTTGGTTCCGTATTTAATATCTTGAGCTCGGGAACTCGGATTCGAGTTCCGTCAACTCCGCTGAACTCGTAACGAAAATTCGAGTTTAGTAAACTTAGTCTAATATTTTTCTAACGTCATTTGAGCCTTCGAAATCCAACCGAAAAACGAAACGGCAACAAAACTGACCTTGTTACACAAAAATGGCCATAACTCATTCAATTGTTGACCAAATTAACCATGGTTTGATTCTAATGATCCCTAACTCACCCCCCTAACCGGATATGTCATGCCCTAACCAAACCAATCCTCACACAATCCCCAAAACTCAGCCAAAGTCTCTGGAAATACAAGCAGTCCCGTAACCCTTCATTCCTTAGAGATTTTGGAGCTCAAATCTCATCCAAACTTCAACCAATCATCAAGGTAAGCTTAGGGATTGTATTGTATGTTTAATTCTGGTCATTTTCATCTTTTCATTCATGATTTTGAGCTTGGATTCTCCATTTCTGGGCTTATTACCGAAAATATGAGTTTTGGACAAAATCTTGATCTTCTTCATTTCTCAACGGTTTTGATTGATTCCAAGCTTGAGATTGATTATTTTGACATCCTCATATCATTTATGATCATTAATTTCGTGGTTGTTGAAGAATTTATGACATATCATTTATGATAAATTTCAGAATTTTCACTTGAAGGGCACGTATGTCTTCTCTTCTTGTTTGAGCTTGTTGGGAATTGATTTACTTGATGAATATATAATGTTTTGCTGCTTCTTGGTTGGCCTTAACTGAGTTGAATGATTGGAGAAGGAGTGAGTTCGTTCATGCCCTGTTTTTCTTCGAAAATTTCTCTGTTTTTCCCGGACTGAAATTGCTGCCAAACTGCTGTTTTTCTTCCTTCTTTTTGCTGTCGTTTTTCATGGCTTTTTGGTGTGTAATCTTGTTAAATTCTTGCAGCAATTTGGGCCTTGTATTGTGGTGTTTGTTACTTGCTTTTGGGTTGCTCTGTTTTCTGCATTTTCTGTCGAAACAGGGGTGTTTCTGTTGGTCGACACGGGGGTGTCGTTTGTGGCTTTTCCAGCGAGGCACGGGGGTGCTGTGAGGGCTGGGACTCCTGTACCGAGACACGGGGGTGTCTCGGTCCAGGCTTGGAGGGTGACACGGGGGTGTCACCCCCTTTTTGCTGAACTGTTTCTGCTGCTTCTTCCTGGAACTTGTTGCTGCCATTTCTGCTGTTGCTGCTGTGCGTAGTATATATATATATATGCATGTCTGTGTGTGTGTGTGTTGATTTTAAATTGTGTGTGCATGCATGTGTATAAATTATATAGTATATATATTGCATGTAATATATTAATGCATGCATGGTTTGTATTTAGAGTACATAATATGGTTTGCATGCATGGGTGTGATTGTGTTTGTGTTTTACGTGCATGCATGTGTGAGTGTATATATATATTTATATATTATATATATACTATATGTTATTATATATATATTATATATATATATTTATTATATATTTTAAATATTATTTGATTTAATTTAATTATTGAAATTAATTGATTTCTATTTCGCGTATTTAATTTACTGAATATTGATTGAACGTTTTATTTATTTTATTCCTAAATGTGAAATTGAATAATACGTGTTATGCTTATTAAATGAATTCATGGATTAATTGATATGCATTATGAATATTATGAATTTATGAACTTACGAAATTGAATGAAATATATGAACGAATGAATGATTATATGTTTTAAATTTCTTAATCGTGCACATGAACATTTTATTGATATAATATGATCATTTATGCATTCATATCATATTCATTTCATTGCCGTGCGTCATATCGGGATTATTAGGAGTCTTGAGTCTCACGAACACGTCTTGTGGTCTTTTGTACAGTTTGCCTCCAGGGTGGAGAGCTTTTGATCGTTCAGGCACTTGGTGCTCGATCCTTGTTTCTTCACGGTTCAGGTGAGGGTGGTTTTTGTTTTAGCTATGTAACAAACCCTACAACCCTTATGTGAAAAGCTTTGGCCAAAACCCTTATGATTATATATATATATGGTTTTCAAATGGAGTTATCGAGTAAATCCTTCTGAGTTATATGTATGAGCGTATAACTTAAAAATGGTTTTGTGATGAGGCTATGCTCCAAACCGTGTGCCTTCATGCTAGCTACGGAATAGGATGACACGGAGAGGTACGTATATAGCATATGCCGAATTACACGGTAAGGTATGATTCTTATAGTATGATTGATCGAGTAAACCCTTTTCAAATGGATAATGATGGATATGGTATGATTCTTATGAATCAAATGTTTTGGCGAGACACATCTATCACTAGTTACAGAACGGGCCCCGGGACTTAGTGTATGTGGCTAACCGAGGAAGCAAGGGCTGACGGGGATCCCATATACTAGTCCCACTACTAGACAGCGGTACCGGACCTCGTCAGGAGATTGGCGGGGAAAGGGAGCTGAGTGCCATCTGGGGAGTCATGTAACCCCTTTTGGTCAAAGACGGAGGTGGTCGGGTCTTGCAAACCCACCACCAACCCGGAGGAAGAAGGTTGGAATTAATTATAATTGAATGATTGATTGACTGATTGATTATTGATGGATAGGCACTGTGCGGGAAGGCCGGGAATCGGATTGCCCAAACAAATATATTTAGGATATGACATGAATTATGGTCTGCCTGTATTATGATATATTGCATGATCGCCTAATCAATATATTATTGATAATTGTCGTACACGGTCGGAGTTTGGATGGAGGTTGTGCACGCTCACTCGCCGAGCCTTATATTTATGTACGATTTATGAATGGAATGAATTTAATATGAATTAGTCATAAAAGTCGAGCATTGTCTATTTATTTTCTTACCCTTAGTGGGAACTAATTCCAAATAAAACCTTGCTCGGAATTTATGACTTGTATGTGCATGTTTTATATATATCTATCGCTCCTGCTCACTCAGTCTCCTAGAGACTGACCCCTCTCCCTCCCCAATCTTTTAGTGTGCAGGTTTGATCTTTGGAGTTTCGGGCTAGGCGGAGGTGTTTGAAGTCTTTAAGTGGTCGAGTTAGTTAGGAGAGTCCCTGCACTCATTTATGTATTGGAATTATGTATGATTCATTCTATTATATCATGAACTTGAATATTTATGTAATTGTTAGTGAACTGACTTTACTGGGTTTTGCTATGTTTTAAAAGAGGCCTGAAGAGCCCAAATTCCGTTTATGATTTGGTTTGATTGAGTTTTGGCTTTTCTGCATTATATTTTGTGGATTGGTAATCATTGCAGGGTCTAGCTCCGCCTGGCTTAGGAAGGTTTTATGTTTGTCTCCCGTTCGCTAGGGTTTGATACGGGTGCGGAGTTACTATTTCGTTACTCGTGTTGAGCCTTAGTGCGGGGGATGTGGTGCCTCACGTGCGGGGTGCTACATCCTTAAGTGGTATCAGAGCCCGGTTACAAAACCGGTGTTCTTGAGTCGTGTCGGAGTCAGTCTAAGTCGAACGGCATAGGGACTATGTGATATTGTGTGCATTGCATCGATCTTAATTGTGGAATTTGGTTTCCTTAAGAATTTCGCTGAATTACTTGTTGCATTTTATGGATTCTTGTCTTTTGTCTTGAATATGTGTTATGAGCATGCACTAATCCCATGCATCCATTCTTGAAATGAGTTATGGTTTTCAGGTTATAAAGATGATATCAAACCACGGCCAAATTTTATGATCACAACAACCTATTGCAAATTCGTTCGGAGGCATGGAAGATAGGAAGGATGCCCGAGGAGGAGTGTGGAGAATGCTAGTTATGTGGCTTTGTAGACTGAGTTGCAATTAACGGTTGGGACTCAGAATGGGAGGTTCGACCTTGGCGATGCGTTGGCAGAGGAACATTTGGGGATCTTGCAACCTAAGAAATGAAGGGAACAAAACCTTGAAGATATATTGGTCCCGGATTTGGATCATGGAAGAGGTACTAGTAAGTAAGAGGAGTAGAGATAACAAGGGTCTACAAAGAAAGACTCCGAACTAAACCTAGTGATTAGGAGTCGGGTTCTAGAAGATAAGCATTTGGGTAAACGCAAATAGAGGGAAGGTGGCGATATGGAGAACAGGATTTGAGTTTATTTTTCCAAATCCCAGCTGAACTGTCATGTTGTGAGGTTAAATCGGAAGATATGGAGCAACCAATGGAAACAAGAAAGAGAGGAAATCATGCGCTCAAGTAGAAACAATTGGAGGTGAATTAAACCCACAAAGGATAAACGCGAAATTCTTGATTGAGGTGACGATTAGAAGTAAAGGTCGAATTTCGAGGAGAAGTTCGGATACTAACTCTGTGGACGTGGAAGAGTTAAGGATTAAGAAATTGCAATCTCGGATAGTGGAAGATACAAGGGATGCCAAAAGACTCATGGAAAACTTGAAGACCGTGGGAAAGGCAAGGAATAATTACCAGGTCAAGTGACCTTGGGATCGGAAGAACGAGGAGAGCTACCGAGTTAGTAACTTACCACCTTGGTGACAGGTTCCAAAGCATTCATAGCACGTGCATCGTATCTCGCATTAGTTATTTATTCTTATGACTTTATGTTTATCCGTGCATTTCTAATTGGTTTCGTTGCGCTAATGTGTTGTATAATTGCTTGATGTGAACGTGACACATGCATTGTCATTTTAACCCAACATGCATTTTAGTGTTTACTTGATAGGAAGCCTTTCGCCCCAACTATCAAGTATCAGTTCAACCGAATCGCATCCGAGTTATGAGGAAGAGAAATAATAGGATAACATAAGAAGGAAGGTGAATCTGGAGAAATAAGAACTTCTATTAAGGGATAGATTAACGAAAACAAGAATTCAGAAGGAGAAGTGAGATTAGAGTTCCGGACAAGATTAAGAAAGGAGTTTCGGACATCAAGAGAACTAGGGAAGGAGTTGAAAGGCCAAATCTTTGATTTTTATATCAGTTAAACTCCACCAAATGGGGTTTACTCATCAAGAGTTTCGATAAGAGAAGAATTGATGAAGTTCAACTCGGTACAATAGAAATTTAAGGGGGAGAGCACGACCGAGGAACAAATTGAAGATTGAATGGGTGCTCGAAGGAATATTTTAGTGAGAGTAATGGAATTGCAAACTAAGGAAGACCTGGAAGTCCTATTAGTGATGATCAGAAATAAATAAGACGGTTTGAATGGATAAGTATCAATAGGGGAGTTAAATTACTAAATACGGTTGAAGTCTATCACCAGGAATAAAGGAAATGATTTAGAGAATATTCTTATGTGTAGAACATGGATTTGGGGATAACGGAATAATAAGGAAGCTTCTGGGAACTCCTAAGTCAGAATTGACAAGAGAGAGTGACGAATCAAGTTGGCATACGATGGAATGATGGCAATCATGAGTAATCTAATAGGGTACAACAGAGGGTTTAATAATGACAATATTATTAAGTCTTCGGTTAGTCCCATGTTACTTCGGAGGGAAATCTAAGAAGGAATTAAACCGGAAAGGATGATCATTGGAAGATTTACATCAAATTTCAAAACGCATCAAGAACATTCTGTCTTAGATCCAAGAGATGCAGAGTCAGATGCAGAATACAACCTTAAAGGGGTTAAAAAGGAATGAACGGATAATATGAACGAAAGATAGAAAAGGATTCATGCTAAGGTAGATCCTAATAAAGAACACCTCAAGGTAGGGATTGAATCGTCAGGGTTGTCAGGAGTAGTTATCCTTGAGGGTATTTCAAACTCCGATATGGGTAAGATAGTAGCTATGGACCTAACTTCAAGACGGATGGTCTAAGGGTATTCGGGAGGTCAAACTTGGTTAACTACAAAGAGTTGGTTGAAGGAAGATTAAGGGAAATAATGAAGACTGGAAACAGTACCAGGCAGAAGGGATCTAAGAAGTATAACCCCTGAAGAGGTTAAAGACAAACTGAGCACTGAATCTATCTTCTGTACAGATGATACACTGAACAGCGACAACTCACAATTTTTAAAAAACTTTGCAACTACGGTGAACGGTACTTATAGCATCCATGATACATACATTCATGCAAATTTAACTTAATAATTTCTTTGTTATGTGCTTTGTTTTCTTACCAAGTTAAATTACTTGAAGTAATTAATGATTAACGTGATGATAATTGATATTTACCTTGAGGTGGCTTATGTGATTTTGAATTTGGTTTTGCGTGTGCTGCTTGGGGGTATTGGAGACTTCCTTGCTTTATTTATCTTGTTTGAGAGACGGGGTGCTCTCGTTATTTCTAAGAGACGGGGTTTCTCTTATTTTTGTTCGAGAGACGGGGTACTCTCTTTGTTTGCGAGAGACGGGGTTCTCTCATTGTTGCTCGAGAGACGGGGCTCTCTCCTTGTTGTTGCGAGAGACGGGGAATCTCTCATTGTTTAATTTCAAGCGTGTTTTGAATCCGAGGACGGATTCTTTTAAGGGGGAGAGATTGTAACGCCCCGGTTTTTCAATTTTATTAATATGCTTTATTTGTTTCTAAATTGCGCAAATTAATTGGTCTTTAGTGTTTTCTATAATTAAATTTCATTGTTTAATTGTTAAATAAGGGACTAATTGAAAAATATGCAATATTTGAATTTGAATTTATGTGAATAACTTGTGTGCTCTTTAATTGCGCGAATAATTATTTTTACGTGTTCTATATATTTCATTTTATTTTAATTATATTAGATGTTAATTATTTAATTTAATGTTATTAATATTAATTACATTATATAACACATATATATATATATATATATATATATATATATATTTGTGTACGTGTGTGCATGGATTTAAATTATGCATGCATGTAATACTTATATATCATATTTGCATGCATTTTCTAATTATAACTTATATAATATTGCATGCATGTATTTATCTATATTATTTACGTATGCATGCCTGTAAATTATAAACTAATATTTCATGTATGTAATTATAAAATATTATTTACTTATATAAGTGTTACATTTTGTTAATATTTTGGATTGATTTGTTAATTTGCGTATGAGTGACATTTACGTGTCTTGTTTATGAATATATGTTCGTTTCGTATTTTCGAATTCATTTGATATGTTAACGGATTTAATTTGAATTTTGGAATCCAAGTCGGGGGCTAACGAGCACTTAGCGTACCCTTGGTTCCGTATTTAATATCTTGAGCTCGGGAACTCGGATTCGAGTTCCGTCAACTCCGCTGAACTCGTAACGAAAATTCGAGTTTAGTAAACTTAGTCTAATATTTTTCTAACGTCATTTGAGCCTTCGAAATCCAACCGAAAAACGAAACGGCAACAAAACTGACCTTGTTACACAAAAATGGCCATAACTCATTCAATTGTTGACCAAATTAACCATGGTTTGATTCTAATGATCCCTAACTCACCCCCCTAACCGGATATGTCATGCCCTAACCAAACCAATCCTCACACAATCCCCAAAACTCAGCCAAAGTCTCTGGAAATACAAGCAGTCCCGTAACCCTTCATTCCTTAGAGATTTTGGAGCTCAAATCTCATCCAAACTTCAACCAATCATCAAGGTAAGCTTAGGGATTGTATTGTATGTTTAATTCTGGTCGTTTTCATCTTTTCATTCATGATTTTGAGCTTGGATTCTCCATTTCTGGGCTTATTACCGAAAATATGAGTTTTGGACAAAATCTTGATCTTCTTCATTTCTCAACGGTTTTGATTGATTCCAAGCTTGAGATTGATTATTTTGACATCCTCATATCATTTATGATCATTAATTTCGTGGTTGTTGAAGAATTTATGACATATCATTTATGATAAATTTCAGAATTTTCACTTGAAGGGCACGTATGTCTTCTCTTCTTGTTTGAGCTTGTTGGGAATTGATTTACTTGATGAATATATAATGTTTTGCTGCTTCTTGGTTGGCCTTAACTGAGTTGAATGATTGGAGAAGGAGTGAGTTCGTTCATGCCCTGTTTTTCTTCGAAAATTTCTCTGTTTTTCCCGGACTGAAATTGCTGCCAAACTGCTGTTTTTCTTCCTTCTTTTTGCTGTCGTTTTTCATGGCTTTTTGGTGTGTAATCTTGTTAAATTCTTGCAGCAATTTGGGCCTTGTATTGTGGTGTTTGTTACTTGCTTTTGGGTTGCTCTGTTTTCTGCATTTTCTGTCGAAACAGGGGTGTTTCTGTTGGTCGACACGGGGGTGTCGTTTGTGGCTTTTCCAGCGAGGCACGGGGGTGCTGTGAGGGCTGGGACTCCTGTACCGAGACACGGGGGTGTCTCGGTCCAGGCTTGGAGGGTGACACGGGGGTGTCACCCCCTTTTTGCTGAACTGTTTCTGCTGCTTCTTCCTGGAACTTGTTGCTGCCATTTCTGCTGTTGCTGCTGTGCGTAGTATATATATATATATGCATGTCTGTGTGTGTGTGTGTTGATTTTAAATTGTGTGTGCATGCATGTGTATAAATTATATAGTATATATATTGCATGTAATATATTAATGCATGCATGGTTTGTATTTAGAGTACATAATATGATTTGCATGCATGGGTGTGATTGTGTTTGTGTTTTACGTGCATGCATGTGTGAGTGTATATATATATTTATATATTATATATATACTATATGTTATTATATATATATTATATATATATATTTATTATATATTTTAAATATTATTTGATTTAATTTAATTATTGAAATTAATTGATTTCTATTTCGCGTATTTAATTTACTGAATATTGATTGAACGTTTTATTTATTTTATTCCTAAATGTGAAATTGAATAATACGTGTTATGCTTATTAAATGAATTCATGGATTAATTGATATGCATTATGAATATTATGAATTTATGAACTTATGAAATTGAATGAAATATATGAACGAATGAATGATTATATGTTTTAAATTTCTTAATCGTGCACATGAACATTTTATTGATATAATATGATCATTTATGCATTCATATCAAATTCATTTCATTGCCGTGCGTCATATCGGGATTATTAGGAGTCTTGAGTCTCACGAACACGTCTTGTGGTCTTTTGTACAGTTTGTCTCCAGGGTGGAGAGCTTTTGATCGTTCAGGCACTTGGTGCTCGATCCTTGTTTCTTCACGGTTCAGGTGAGGGTGGTTTTTGTTTTAGCTATGTAACAAACCCTACAACCCTTATGTGAAAAGCTTTGGCCAAAACCCTTATGATTATATATATATATGGTTTTCAAATGGAGTTATCGAGTAAATCCTTCTGAGTTATATGTATGAGCGTATAACTTAAAAATGGTTTTGTGATGAGGCTATGCTCCAAACCGTGTGCCTTCATGCTAGCTACGGAATAGGATGACACGGAGAGGTACGTATATAGCATATGCCGAATTACACGGTAAGGTATGATTCTTATAGTATGATTGATCGAGTAAACCCTTTTCAAATGGATAATGATGGATATGGTATGATTCTTATGAATCAAATGTTTTGGCGAGACACATCTATCACTAGTTACAGAACGGGCCCCGGGACTTAGTGTATGTGGCTAACCGAGGAAGCAAGGGCTGACAGGGATCCCATATACTAGTCCCACTACTAGACAGCGGTACCGGACCTCGTCAGGAGATTGGCGGGGAAAGGGAGCTGAGTGCCATCTGGGGAGTCATGTAACCCCTTTTGGTCAAAGACGGAGTTGGTCGGGTCTTGCAAACCCACCACCAACCCGGAGGAAGAAGGTTGGAATTAATTATAATTGAATGATTGATTGACTGATTGATTATTGATGGATAGGCACTGTGCGGGAAGGCCGGGAATCGGATTGCCCAAACAAATATATTTAGGATATGACATGAATTATGGTCTGCCTGTATTATGATATATTGCATGATCGCCTAATCAATATATTATTGATAATTGTCGTACACGGTCGGAGTTTGGATGGAGGTTGTGCACGCTCACTCGCCGAGCCTTATATTTATGTACGATTTATGAATGGAATGAATTTAATATGAATTAGTCATAAAAGTCGAGCATTGTCTATTTATTTTCTTACCCTTAGTGGGAACTAATTCCAAATAAAACCTTGCTTGGAATTTATGACTTGTATGTGCATGTTTTATATATATCTATCGCTCCTGCTCACTCAGTCTCCTAGAGACTGACCCCTCTCCCTCCCCAATCTTTTAGTGTGCAGGTTTGATCTTTGGAGTTTCGGGCTAGGCGGAGGTGTTTGAAGTCTTTAAGTGGTCGAGTTAGTTAGGAGAGTCCCTGCACTCATTTATGTATTGGAATTATGTATGATTCATTCTATTATATCATGAACTTGAATATTTATGTAATTGTTAGTGAACTGACTTTACTGGGTTTTGCTATGTTTTAAAAGAGGCCTGAAGAGCCCAAATTCCGTTTATGATTTGGTTTGATTGAGTTTTGGCTTTTCTGCATTATATTTTGTGGATTGGTAATCATTGCAGGGTCTAGCTCCGCCTGGCTTAGGAAGGTTTTATGTTTGTCTCCCGTTCGCTAGGGTTTGATACGGGTGCGAAGTTACTATTTCGTTACTCGTGTTGAGCCTTAGTGCGGGGGATGTGGTGCCTCACGTGCGGGGTGCTACATGGTAAATGTTGTTTATTTGCTCAGTTATGGCCTGTGATGGGCTCGTATGTGAATTTTTTTGAAATATTACGCTTTCGCATGTGCTTGTAATTTGATATTTGAATGTGCATTTCGTAAGGGTTAGAATTCGCCTAGCTTAGGAGTGTTTGTCTGTCTCCCATTCGCTTTGACTTGCGCATGTATACGGATTTCCCATTTCGTATATGTGTCGAGTCAGAGTGAGGGGGATGTGGTGACCCTACGCTTCGGGGTGCTACATTATGTGATTACTATTTACGCATTTAAATTAATTTAATTATGTATTTATATATTTTATTCTTATTTTTAATTGTTAAATTCTTTAATTATATGAAATTATTTGAAATGAATATTATGAATTCTTGAACGTTATGGTTTTACATGACCTGATTGCGTGCCGTTTCTATATGATTTCATTTTCGATTTTTGTGTAAATTGAGTATGTACTAGACTTATGTGTTATGAATGTGTTTATATGCTCGTGTTATGTTTTCATTGTCGTTTGGCTTGGTTTTGAATTTTATTTTGGAAACGGGACCGAGAAGGGGGGGTAAAGAGCATTTAGCGTACCTCCGGTTCCAGGCGGCATATCTTGAGCTCGGGAACTCGGATTCGAGTTTCGTCAAATTCGTTGGACTCGTATCGACGATTTGTGTTCAATGAACCCAGACCCATATTTTTCTAACCTCGTTTGGACTTTCGAATTTCACCCGAAACTTGTAATCTCGCCAAAATGACCACCCTTCACTTATTTAACCATAATTTGAACTATAGTTAACCAAATTAGGTGAAATTTGAACCCACTTGAAGCTAAGTCAACCCTTGTTCATCCAACTTACCTTTCAATCCATCCAACACTCCACACTTAGCCTAAAATCTGCTGGAAACCGAGACACCCTTGAAGGAGAAGAAAAATACTATTCATCTTCAACCATTTGAGCTCAATCCTTCATCATTTCTTCCCATACTTCAAAGGTAAGTCCATGATTGTCTTATCCACCTTCTCCTCTTTCTTTTAAGTCTTATATGGATAAATTTGATGGAGATATGAGCATGTTTTGATGAACTATGTGAATAGTAAGGGTTTGATTAAATTTTGATGTTTTGGATGAATTCATGTGTTTCCTTTAAGTTTGATGCATCATAAATGAACCTTTTTTGTCCATTATTACTTGTATGAACTGAATTGGCTTTGTAGTTGAGGATTTAAATGGCTTTCATTAATGAACCTTGCAAGAACATGGTGGATTTTGAACGTCTTTCTTCCTTGATCAAGTTTGAGCTTGTTGTTGTAGTTTTTTGCTTGATTTGAGGGGTATTTGCTAAGTTTTTGTTACCTTAACTTACCTTGATTCGTTGGTTTTGAGTTGGTTGAAGTTTGGTTCATTTCTCCCCTGTTTTGGCTGGGAAATGGTTGTTGGAAATGTATGTCGCGGCCGAGAACGTGCCAAGAGCAATCTTGGTCACGACCGCGACTCACTCTCAGATTTTCTTTGCAGACATGGGGTCGTGCCCGCGACATCTTCACGCACATTTTTAGTCGTGGCCTCTACCTAAATTTGGCCTTTTTTTCGAGATCTTGAAAATTCAGCAAAAAATTCCTGAAATATTCAAGGTAGCGGTTGCTACTATTCTTTTCTACTTATATGGCTTATATGAATTGCTTACATGTTATTGTATGTAATATGATCGTTGTATGAACTTCATGACTTGTTTTGGTATGAAATGTGAGATATATGAATTCCTATGAATATGAAATCTTCATGTAATGCCTACACTTGCACTTGTTGATTGAATTGCTCAATTTTATGACTTCATGGCATCATTTTACTTGTTATGCACCACATATCATGAACATGGCATGTTGTGCGTCATAATTGGTCATTTTGAGTCTCATACCTTTTCCTTTTGCACAAATTTGGGTACGGGCGGAGACGGGGACGAGCCTTGCGACGCTTGTGCCTTATTTTGATTCAAAAAGGTGGGGTTCTCTTCTATTTAGATAAAATGGCCCTATATACATCCCTATGTGAGATGTTTTAAGCCAAAATAGTATAACTTTATATAGAGTCTTTTTCTCGAGTAAATGATTGCAAACGTATAACCTTTCGTTTATTAATCCTACCTTATGATTTTGGTGAGACATGATTGTTATTGCACTGGCCCAGGAACTTAGTACATGTGGCTATCCTGGGAGGCAAGGGCCGACAGTGATTCCATGTACTAGTTCCAACCAAACTACGATGATACCGGACCCTGCTAGGAGATTAGCGGGGAATGGGAGCTGAGTGCCCTTGGGGGCTTCTTGTACCCCCATTGGCCTATGTATGGTCGGGGCTTGCAATCCCATCCACCACCCGGAGGGAAAAGGTTTATATGTAAGATTATGAATCGTATGATTCTGTACAAATAAGATATGTATGATAACAAATGAAAATTATGATTATGAATACATAAGGTGTTGGTTGGAGATAATGCACGCCCACTCGCCGGGCCATGAAACCTTATGAATAATTATGAACGAATATGATAGTCGTAATCCCGTTGATGACTCCTTGTTTTGCCCACTTGGGAAAATTTCTTATTAAACTTCATACGGGATTTGGGCTTGCATGAATGTGTTTAAATTCTGCGATATTTATATTATATGCCCCGTTTTATACCCACTAGTCTCCTTTAGACTGAACCCGGTTTATCTTCAGTTGTTTTGTGCATGTGATAGGAGGAGCTAGGTAGGAATTCGAGTCATGCACTTGAGTCCTGTATTCATGTCTAGCTCTTTTCTTTTGGGGTTGAATACACTCATCATATTTTGTATTATGATTATGTATTTTGAGCGTTTATGTTTTGTTAGGCCGTGTGGGCCATGGATTACTTAAATGGTACTTGTATATCTATTAACGAGCTTAATAGCTCGTTGTATATGATATGTGTTAGTTTTGCTTCCGCACTTTCATATTACTCTGATTTTAGTTATGTTTGGTTATTGAATGGTTTAAGGGTTAGCTCCTGCCTAGCATAGCGTGTGTGTGTGTCCCCGTTTGTCGTGATTTGGCACGTGTATGGACTTCCATTTCATATACGGGTCGGATCTCGGTGCGGGGGATGTGGTACCTTGCGCTCGGGTGCTGCATCCTTATGTGGGATCAGAGCTTAGGGTTGCAAAAGCAGGGCTCTCGTGTCGTGTTGAGTCAGTCTAAGTCGTACGACTTTAGGAACAACTTGTCAACGTGTTGCATATGCACTCTTTATGTGCTTATGTGCTCTAAATTTTGAATTTTGATTGAATTAATTACACTCTCATGCATGGACTAAAAATAGCACGTATTTCAGTATTTCTTTGATAGGATGCCTCCACATAGACACCGTGAGAGATCTCCGGGGCATCGCCATCACCGTGACCGATCTCCTGCGCCACAACAACAAGAACAACAACCACAACCACTTCTAATGAACATGGAGAATTTTATGGAAGTGGTTTACAACTTTGTTGAGCAACGAAGAGCTCAAGTTCCCCCACCACAATAAGCAGAACAACCGGTTCCTTTACCAAACAACAATCGGGATCTACATGGGGTATTTCTAAGCTATAATCCCCCTCGATTTTCTGGCTCCATTGATGATGCAGTTTCGGAGAGATGGTTGACTAGAATAGAGAGAATCTATGGAGTTCGACAATTCACCACGTAAGAAAGGGCTCAATTCACCATTTTTCAGTTAGATGGCGAGGCATATGATTGGTGGGAGAGGACAAGGAAGAATTTAGAGGTAGATGAAGAGGAAGTTACCTGGGAGGTATTCAAGAGGGAATTCTGAGAGTGTTTTGTGCCCGAGGTTGTACGGGGAACGAAAGGAGCAAGAATTTATGGATTTCTAGCAGGGCAACCATTCAGTGGCCCAATATTTTGGAACTTTCAACAGACTTGGAAAGTATGCTCCTCACATTACAGGGGATGAGAAGAGGAAAGCCAAGAAATTTATTGCAGGGCTAAGATAGGATCTGAGACATGGCCAGGCTGGGCATAACTACTTGTCCTTAGCCGACACGGTACAAAGAGCATTGGAACAAGAAGAAGAATTTAAAAAGAAGGATCCAGTCTTTAGGGCACCAATGGGATGAGGTTCCTGATCAAGTTCGGGAAAGAGGCCGATGGTTCAAGCTACTCCCCCTCCCAAGGTTCCTTTTAAGAAGCCACGGATGGGAGGACAAGCTTCACAAGCTCGAAAGGCCTACCAATGGCACCGACATCTACCACATCACGCCGAGATGTACCTCCTTGTTTACATTGTGGAGGACCAACCCATACCTTTAAAAACTGTCGAAGGAGGTTGGCTTTATGCCTTATTTGTGGAAAGGGTGACCATATGGCGGATATTTGTCCTGATAAGGCCCCAGGATTTCAAAGGGGAGTTCCAAAGCCACTGATCCAAGCACGTGCATATGCTCTGGAGGGTGAAGAACAGGATGCAGAGGTCGATCCTACCGCGGGGGTGGAAGGTACTATATACATTCATACCATGAACATACATGCACTTTTCGATCCGGGTGCTACGCATTCCTTTATTTCTTGTGATCTTGCTGCTACTATGTGCCTACCTGTTATTTCTTTATCTTATTGTTATTTGGAGAGTTTTCCTCTCGGTGGAAGTCTTCAGATAGATCAGATGGTTCGGGATTGTTCAGTTTTGTTAGATGGGCATCGGGCCAAGGTTGAATTTGTTATTTGGTGGGTTTTCCTCTCATGTTGGGCATTGATTGGTTATTTCGGCATCGGGCCAAGGTTGATTGTTTTGCCAAGAAGGTTATTTTGGGTGAAGAGTTGGTGATTGGTAGTGGATTGAAAGTAGTGCCTCTCTTGTCTTTCATGGAAGCTCATAAGTTTACCAGAGGATTCATTGCTTATCTTCTCAATAAGCCGAAAGATCAAGTTAAGCTTGAGGACACCGCGATTTTTAAGGAATTTCCTGATGTCTTTCCGAAAAATTTGGGTTCTTTACCGCCGGATCGTGAGATTGAATTTGTAATAGATTTTTATCCGGGATCCGAGCCGTATTCTAAGACTCCCTATAAAATGACACCTGCTGCACTAAAGGAATTAAAGATTCAGCTTGAGGAATTGCTTAAGATTGGGTATATTCGGCCAAGTTCATCACCATAGGGTACACTGGTTCTTTTTGTCAAGAAGAAAGATGGAACGTTAAGAATGTGTATAGATTACCGAGAGCTTAATCGGATGACAATAAAGAACAAGTATCCTTTACCCCACATCGAGTATTTGTTTGACATGTTGCAAGGTTCGGGGGTATATTCGAAGTTGGATTTGAGACAAGGATACTACCAAAAATCCTGGAAGAGGACATTCCGAAGACGGGATTTAACACTCGGTATGGGTATTATGAGTTGGTGATGCCTTTTGGATTAACGAACGCCCCAGCTGCTTTTATGGATATGATGCATCGGATTTTTCGGCCATACGTGGATAAGTTTGTGGTAATATTCATTGATGACATCATTGTTTATTTGAGAACTCCGGAAGATCATGCAAGACTTCTCAGAATTGTGTTGGAAACTTTGAAAGAACACCGGTTGTATGCTAAGTTTAGCAAATGTGAGTTTTGGATTGATAGGGGTAGCATTTCTAAGCCATATTATCTCAAGGAAAGGTCTGGAAGTAGATCCTTCTAAGATTGAGATCGTTACTCAGTGGTAAAGCCCGAAGAATACTTCAGAGGTAAGGAGTTTCTTGGGTTTGGCGGGCTATTATTGAAGATTTGTACAGTATTTCTCAATGATGCTGCCCCTTTGACCCGACTAACTAAGAAAGAGGTTAAGTTTGAGTGGAATGAGGCGTGTGAGGCTAGCTTTCAAGTCTTGAAGGAAAATTTCACAACTGCATCGATATTAGCACTTCCCAAAGGCACAGAAGGATATATAGTTTATACGGACGCCTCAAAGGAGGGTTTAGGATGAGTTCTGATGCAGAATGGAAAGGTAATTGCCTACGCCTTGAGGAAATTGAAGGATCATGAACAAAACTACCCCACTCACGATCTCGAGTTGGCGGCTGTGATCTTTGCCCTGGGAAAGTGGAGACACTATCTTTATGGAAAATCATTCGAGATCTTTTCAGACCACAAAAGTCTCCAGTATTTATTCTCTCTGAAGGAGTTGAAGAAGAGACAACGGTGTTGGAAGGAAATTTTGGCGGATTATGAGTGCACAATCCGATACCATCCCGACAAAGCCAATGTGGTCGCGGATGCGCTTAGTAGGAAGGCTAGCGTGTCCAATGTTAAATTGGAAATTAGAGATGAAGGTGAGATGTTCAAATTAAGGGATTGTATTCGGAATATCTCGGTTCAGCCAGATCTTCAACAGAGATTATTTGATGCTTAAAGAAACGATCCCAAGGTTCAGAAATTAGTAGAGAAGGCTTGACCAGATTCTGTGTAGCGCCCAGAACGGTGGGCCACCACATCCCCCGCACCTAAACCTGAAAACACATATGAAATGGATTTCCATACATGAGCCCAAGTCTAAGCGAACGGGAACCTACACTCACACGTTAGGCTAAGCAGGGCTAGAACTCAAACAGAGCTCACAAAATAAACAAATAAGAATGCGGAAGCAATAACATAAGGATCGAAAAGAGCTCTATACTAACATTTACATCATATACCATGGCCTGACGGCCCAAAAATAGGTCAAGTATATACATCAAAAGTTCATAATTCTCCGTAATACATAATTAGAATTCAAAAATAGTTCATAAAAACAATCAAAATGCAACAGGTAAATATGCCGACTCGACCTAAACTCGAAAGTACGACACGACCGACGCACTTGCCCGCCTAGCTCGAGCAACCTGCAACTAAAGTGTTAAATGGAAGGGGTCAGTCAAAACTCGACTGAGTGAGGGGGCTAACACACACCCACACCATAAATACATATAGAGCATAGCATAAAATCAAAAGGGGTCGACCATGAACCGAGTTAGGGTTTTACATATCAAATCATTTTGAAAACATACATATAGTACAAAGGAAATCCTAACTCGTTTCACAACCACCGAAGCATAAGAGGAAACATAAAGTCCGGCGAGTACGGACCTCCTCAACTCCTCGTACAAATCATAAATAGAAAAGAATTCATAAATTCATAACTCCTCAACGCCTTGGTGATCAGGAATTCAACCCTCTCCACCCATATGGATTCTATATACATACGGGGTAGCTAACCCACGATATGCCTTCCCCGGTTATTCACCGAGGGCTCAAGGTAATAGCGCCTTCTCAACCTCCAAGAGTCGCACGCCACCACCTCAAATGGGAAGTGCACAGGCTTAACCGACGGCCCTTGCCGTACCGGGCGTCCTTATCCACAATCGCTGGGCCCGAATTCATAAGAAACATACCAACAACCCATCTTTCAGGGCACAACTCGCTGAACCAAAAAGGAAACGTACAAGGAATTCAAAATCATAAGCTCATATACGTCCATACTAATACCATTTTCAAAAATTCTTAAAGGGGATTCATAAAATCATAAACGTATCATAAGCATTCGTATTTAGCCATATAATACATATATAGCCACATGCGGGATAGGAAATCAATAACATAAAGGCCATAGGTCGCTTATCTACAAGAAAAGATCCTAACCCTCACCTGGAAGTGGAAACGGAGTGAAAACCGAACAAAAGGAGTAACCGGACACCTAAACCTCGGGCTCTTTCACTTCCTGAAGAGGCTCTGAAACAAAAGAACGCAAGACTCGAGACTTAGACTCAAATATGTACCACTTAGACGCTCGAAAATGCATATGTATGAAATGAATGCATACGAAATACAAGAATGCATTATTTAGATCATTTAAGTTCATAGCTCGTATAAAACGTATCAAATAAATTCAAAAACGTAATTCCTAAAACATAACAAATAATTTAAATCATAAAATCAAATTTAATTTAAAACCTCAAATTCAAATCCCTTAAATTCATTTAATTAAACAAATAACATAATATATATATTTATATATATATATCATATAAAGCACTTAAATACATAATATATATATATATACATATACATCATATAAAGCACTTAAATACATAATATACAATATATATATATATATATATATATATATATATATATATATATATATATATATATATCGTATACACGTACATGCAGTTATTAAGTACACCAACTAATATGTTTAAAACCCAAGCAAAAATCACCATGCATTCCATGTTAGACTCCAAGCAAAGTCACGTACAGCATGCAAGACCCATGCATAAATCACTTATCAACCATGCAAAGTTAGGAAGTCAAACGAAACATTCATGGTTGCCCTTCATCTCCCCGCCCGGGGGAAGTTTTATACACAGAAGTACCCTCCTGGGTACATTTAATGCAGAAGGTTTCTGCATAGTACGTACACGGCCGGGTACTTTCATGAATAAAATCTCCCCGACCGGGGAGACAATTCAGATGCAGAAAAGCGGTAAGTTCAGCCCTGTTATGCCCTGCTTCTCATACCAATCAAATACCAACTCATTGAAGCATGCTAAGGCAAGAAAAACAACAGCAATTCAGCACAAAAACCTCTTTAAAACAGCTGGAAACGAACAACAGTAGTTGAGGAAAGGAAATGGCACCAACTCATGCATATATCTCAACAAAAACTCAAGTACATTAATGGTATCTCACCCATATCACAACTACCACCAAATTCAGGTATATTCAACAATAAATGAAGCATAAGAGATCAAGTTTATAGCCTCAATTCAAGAGAAACACCAAAAGAAGTCATGGAATTCAAAAATGGCAATAAAAAATAACTATTCATGTCTTGGCCCAAAACTATATCAAACATGGATGAAAATCAGAATTTCTTAGATTAAAAGGAGCACTTAATCATGTATATATCAAATACAAGCTTACCATTTGAAGATGGTGAAGGAAAATGAAGATTAGAGCTTCATGTCTTGGCCCAAAACTATATCAAACATGGATGAAAATCAGAATTTCTTAGATTAAAATGACAACTTAATCATGTATATATCAAATACAAGCTTACCATTTGAAGATGGTGAAGGAAAATGAAGATTAGAGCTCAATCTCTTCAATGGGTGAATAGTGATGGGAATGGTATTGTTGCTCCAAAAATCTGATATTTCTCCCTTCCCCTGTGTATCAAACGAAATGGAAGAAATATGGTGTGATAAAGGGTTGAGTTAGTGGAGTGTGGGTCTAGGTTTGAGGGCAATTGGCCAAGAATTGAGGGACTTATGTGCAATATAGTAAAAGGTGGCCATATAAGCGCGAGACAAAGTTACGGGCTGATTTCGCGGTATCAAATGAGGTCGAAAAATTACAAGGCCTGTTCCATTGCACTCAAATCGTCGAAACGAGTTAAACGGAGGTGACAAAATTCAAATCCGAATTCCCGAGCTCAAATTACACTACCCGGAACCCAAGGTGCGCTAAGTACATTTTAGCCTCCTTTAGGTTACCCCAACAAAACGAGTCCCGAAGACCCAACAAATAAACCCGAAAACATATAACGAGCACGTATTGAAGTTCACGACTCATAAAACTCCAACATATTAAAATGGCACAAAATTTCGATCTCAAATCAAACACGAACGCATCTCATTCAACAAATAAGCATATCATTTGAATAATAAAAATTCAAATAAAATAAATAAAATAAAAAATAAAATACTAATTTAAATGAATTAAAATAAATACAATTTTAATAAAAAGGCTATTTTTCAATTAAGTCCTAAACTTTTAAAAATTGTCAAATAAGTCCAATTTAAGTTTTCAATTAAGTCCAATAATAAATAAAACCATACAATTAAGTCTTTAACTCTTATAAATAACATAATTTATGAAATTACCTTGTTCGGGAATTAATTTCACATATCATAAATTCATAGAAATTCATATCATAACTCACTTAAGGCAATTTTGACATATAATTCAAATATTTCATATAAATTCAAATAATAAAATATAATTAAATTAAATGCATCAATTAAATATGAAATTAAAATAATTTAAATTGCGCACATACGCCATACCTGTACGGCCACAGAGTCGGGGTGTTACATTCTGAGTGTTCGTTTGGGTTTGATGATACGGGACTTCTAAGGTTCAAGAACAGAATTGTGGTGCCTAGTGAATTAAAAAGGATCATTCTAGAAGAGGCTCATCGGTCAGGGTATTCAATACATTCCGAAGGAAATAAAATGTACAAGGATTTAAAGCAATTTTGTTGGTTGAATGGGTTAAAACGGGATGTGATTAATTTCGTGAAACAGTGTATGACCTGTCAAGTAGTAAAAGCAGAACATCAAAAGCCATCGGGGCTACTTCAACCCTTACCTATCCCGGAATGGAAGTGGGAACAAAAAGCTATGGATTTTGTGTCGGGTTTACCAAGAGTGAAGGAGGCCTTTATGGAATTTGGGTAATTGTGGACAGGTTGACAAAATCGGCTCATTTTCTTGCCATCTGTAGCACCCCAGATGGTAGATACCACATCCCCCGCACTAGGATCCAAACCCGGTCAAGAAATGGAATGTTCGTACCCGAGTTCGAATCGTAGGGAACGGGAGACCAACTCACACACTAGGCTAGGCGGATCTAACTCGACAAACTCAGAGCGCGGAAGCAATTTAAATCAACATATAAAATAAGTGACGGGTTCAACTAGCATAGATACCTGGTCCCGAATCTCGAATCATCACAACGTAATAAACCAAAGTAAGTATCAGCAGAATAGCTAATTACATCCAAATGCTAGCATACTAACCCCACACGAGTTTAAGTCTAAGTAGACCATAAAACATAATCTCCAAAAGTGAAATATGAATACATAACATAAATAGAGTATGTGGCAAATGCATCCTAACACCAACTAAACCGACAAGCATGACTCAGAAGACTCACTTACGCCTAGCTCAAGCCAAAAGGAAACCTGCAAACTAAAAGATAAAATGAGCGGTTCAGTCAACTGACTGAGTGAGGGGCCTAATGCACACCCACTATATATATATATGGAGCACAACACAGATAAAACGTTGGAATCATGAACCAGGGATAGGTGTTGCACAACAAATCATTTCAAAGAACCCGAAATAGATATAGATATAAGTTTAGAAACCATTTTCAGAAAGACTCTATCCCGATTCATAATTCCCAGACATAACAGAACATATGCTCGGCGAGTACGAGCTTCTAACCTTTACTCCTCATATCAAAACAAGACGGAAATACAGAAATAAATCCTCCCTAACTCCGGTGATGGAAAGAGCCCCGCGATGGCCCTAACCATCCAGAACAATCATACCCACAAGGGGTAGCGAACCCACAAGTGTCCTCCCCGGCTTTCACACCGAAGGCTCAAAGTACCACGCCTCCCCTATCTCCTTGAGTCACACGATGATACTTCAAATGGAACTATACACAGGTTTATCCCCGACGACCCTAACCATCCCGGGGGCTCCTTACCCATAGCTCGTCAGATCCACAGACTTATATACATACAGATGCCAATATTTCATGGCCAACTCACTACAGAATCATAACATATCTTAATTTTTCCAAAATAGCTTACATATGCCTTAATAATTAATTTTCCAAAACCAAGGATGGTCCACAAGGTCATAATCATATCATATCCAAAACATATCTAATCATATATAGTATATAACCACATACAAGGGTTGAAATCATAATATTAAGGTCATAGGTCGCTTAACTATACAAAAATCCTAAACCTCACCTCGTGAAAGTAGAGTCTGAGAGTGTGAAGGACAAACACTCCTAAACCTCGGGCACACCACCGCCACCAGACTTTGAAACAGATCATACAAAACCCCGGACTTAGACTCTTTATGAACCAAACAAGACGCACGGCGTTGTTCAACATGATCGTGGTTATGCATAAGTGTTCATGTTGTGCTTTGATATGGTGTTGTGGTCATTCAAGGCATATCAATGCTCAACAAGGTCATATTTACAAGCAACCAACACGCAATTCCATATCCAAAGATGCAAGATCAATTTAGGAAGTCAATGTATTCACAAAATGCATATTAAATCATCCAATATCACAGGGTTCAATTGTAATATTACAATTAAGCATCAAGTTCATGTCGAGTTATAAACATACATAGATGGCATGCTTGATACAAATAAATAGTGCATCTAATTCACTTAAGATCATACTTTACAACTTCACAACATCTTTGGTACACAAGCTCAAGTCACATTCATAGCTTCATAAATATTACACTTACATCCCCTAAGTCATTTATAAAATTTTAGAATTATTACACATACATCTCCTTAGTTGATTACTAAGCATAATTGTTCGTTTAAAGTGTTTATACAATTATTCAACTAGGAATTAATTATTTACAAGCATGACAATTATCAATTTATCATAATTCATAATATACCATCTTCGAGTAGTAAGAGTAAATCAAGATATTACAATTCTAACTCCTATCATGCATCAAGTCTCAAGTTGTTCAAGCATCCTTTGTAGCACCCGGGACGATAGGCACCACATCCCCCGCACTACAAGTCTAGTCATTTATGAAATTGATGATCCAGCATGAACCGGACTCATAGCGAACGGGTGACAAAATAAAAACAACTCCCTGGCTAGGCGAAATCTAACCCTGTACCAATTAATGCAACAACCTGACGAGTGCAATGCGGAAGCAATGATACCAACAATAAAATTCAGTAATGGCTACAAGCCCAACAATTCCAATACATAAATTAAAATCATCATGCATCCTAACAACGGGTTCAACTACGCATGCAACCTGTCCCGAATCAATAATCAACAATAATTCATAATTGGCACACAGGCCCAAATACATAAAGGGATTTCCATTAAATCATACAATATCAAATGTGACTCCAGTGCACAAGTGACTCGACAAGGAAAATAAAACTCGACCTCCGCCTAGCATGTAGTACCCCAGACGGAAGGCGCCACATCCCCCGCACTATAACCCAAACTCGGTTACGAAATGGGAAGTCCGTACCCGAATCCGAATCATCGCGAACGTGAGACCACTCACACACTATGGTAGGCGGGGCTAAACTTCGAAACCAAATAAGCAATTAACCAAAATTAAATTCACGTGCAGAAGCAAATCATAAGTTCAATCACAAGATAAGCAGCATATGACGGTTCAACTAACATAAATACCTAGTCCCGAAATTCATACATATATCATAAATCAAAATATTTCATACATTCAATACATAACTTAATCAATTACAATATGTGTGTAGTGTGACTCAGACTTGACCCCACGACTTAATAGACCCAAAATCCCGCCTAGCACTCCCAAAACCTGCAAAAGAACTGAAAACAAAACCGGGTTCAGTCTATAGGAGACTGGTGGGTATTAAATAGGGTTTAATATAATAAATAGTACATAATTAAACACCCTCACATGCAACTCATAATCCCGTGCGATGTTCTTTAAAATATTTCCCAAGTGGGTGAAAACAAAATAAAACAACACTCGGGATTACAACAGTCAATTCCATTCATTCATTACAATCATGCGGTCGATACGTGAGCCCGGCGAGAGGGCGAATTCTCCAACCTCCACCTAGTGTGTGCATTTATTCATTTTCGTTCATTAGTGATCACACAATCATTCATTCAGTCACAATCATTCATTAATTCATTCGTTCATTCATTCACTCATTCATTCAATCATGCATTACACTTACACCTTCTTCCTCCGGGTGGTGGACGGGTTAGCAAGACCCGACCACCTCAATCATTGACCAAAGGGGTGTCATGAGTTTCCCAAAGGCGGTCAGCCCCCTTCCCTCGCTAATCTCCTAGCGAGTTCCAGAATCTATAATTTGGTTGGGACTAGCACATAGGATCACCGTCGGCCCTTGCCTCCTCGGATCGCCATATGTACTAAGCCCCGGGCCCCCATACGTGCAATCATTCAATACTCGCCAAAACATTAGGTAGGGTATCACTAAATAAAAGGCTTAACATTAAAATCATAGACTCTTGAAAGACTCGATATATACATATATAATAATAATTACATATTTCGCTTGAAACTTTCACATAATGGATTTATCGGGTCGATTCATATCTAATGGAAGAGAAACCCACCTGTTACACCTTACCGAACAATACCAAGAAAAAAGAAGACTTGAAAGAAGCCTAAGAACCCGGCACGTCTCCGCCCTGGAGAAAACTGTACAAGAACCAACATGGTGCACTCGTGAGACTCAAGACTACATATGAACCAATTATGAAGCACGTCAATGAAATGCTCATGGTATGAAGTGCATAATATAAGTAATCATGTCACAATGCCAATAAACGATCAACCATTCAAGTTCAATCAATACATGAAGGTTTTAAGTTCATTCGTTCCATGTCGGTCATGAATCATAGCAATCGAGCCATAACCTTAAAACAATGATCATAATACCATAGCAACATGTTTACAATATATAAAATAAATATAAAGGCAATAGGATTCAATTAAGATGTCGAAACAATGCAAGAAAGCACTTAACATTTCATATAGAAGCACTTAAGCCACGTTATAACATATTAGGTTGTTACCCGACAAAATCATATCGAAACACTCCAAAACTTTAACACACAACAATTAAAACCCATAATACAACATTTCACAACATATCATGGGCATTCATGAGTTTAAAATACATAAGAGAGTCAAAGGATACAAGAAAGCTTCAAATGTGTCATTTAAACGTTCATTCATTCAAGTCATGTTTACACTTATCAAATGAAACCATAAAATTAAAAGAAGTAAGCAACCATATCATATTATATCAATTAATCATGTATACATACATTCAAACCACATAAGGAGTCCAAGGGAGTGGAAGGAAAGCAAGAGAACGGATTTAGGCGAGTTTTGACAAGAGCTGACAGTTCTTGGAATTGCGCATGCTGTAGAAAAATGGGAATATCTCAAGTTCTAGAAGTTGGAATTGGGTTTTGTTTGTTGGATATGAAATTAGACAAGTATACCTTTATAATGGTATGTGGCTCAAATCTTGGTTCAAAGCGAGGTGAAAATGGCGTTGGCCCGAAGTTGGATGAATGCAAATTCCCGGTGAAGTGGCGATACAAAATTAAAATGATTATAACTCACAAATGAGAAATAATATTGAGGTGATTCCAATTGGAGGATGTTCTAGACTCGATTTAGTTTCTACAGTTCGAATTTCATGTCAATTGGAGTTCATTTGAATGGTTAACAGAGAATGAAACCGGAACGGAAAAGAATAAAAGCACAAAACTGTAGGTCAGTCTAAAGGGAGGGTAACGGGGGTTAACACTTTCAAGGGAAAAATGGGTAATGGGCATTAACGGAAACAGGCGCTCCAAGAGCCAAGCTAACGGGCGTTAACAATTTAAAGCACAAAAGGGGTAACGGGCATTACTCCACCTCGGACTGCAACTCCATGTTTGGCCTCCAATGGCGGAAAACACACCCAACACACACAAGCACACCACAAAACAACTCCAAATCACCCAAAATTCATACCACAAGTCACGTACAACACATAGATCATATATTCGCAAGTTAGAGCTCGTGAAATGGGCTTGAACATAACAAATCCTGACCCCCCCTACACTATTCATCATCTCCCCCAAAGAACACTTAGGCAAGGATTCAAGTTACAATATATACGTAGAATTGAAGCACGTAACGAGAGGAATACAATGGTTGTCTTAGGTCGTTGATCGGACGGTTGGATCTCGAAAATCCCGAGCTCAAGGGTTCATGGCCAAAAGGGGGAAAATTCTTCTCCTTCTCTTCTTCCTTGACTTGTACGTGAAAATGAAAGAGAGAGGAAGACTTGGCTCCTTTTTTAGGCTGAGTTAGACAGGTCGGATTATACGGGGTAGGGTCAAACGGTATCCGGTCCATCCGGATCGGATTTTAAAATGGTAGGGTGATCAAATGACTTTAAAAGTTTAAAAGGTTAATTCATTAAATCCGAATTACCAAAACGAACTCAATGTTAAGGTTGGAATTTGAATTCGAATCCTGAGCTCAAGGTAGCCACAAACAGCCCCAAAACACCCTAATTATAATTAGGTCCTTAACGAGCAATTATTGGATAATTGAATCCAAGAACAATTTAAATAATTCTAAGGCGCACGAAATTAAAATAACTTCACGTTGACAAATAGACATGCGACATCATATAATTCACGAAATTACTGAATTAAACTCTCACGTGGCCTCGTACCTGGCATGCCAGAAAACTGGGGCATTACATAGCAAGACCTGCAAGAACTGAAAAGTGGGAAAGAGTGGTCAGTCTCGAGAAGACTGAGTGAGCAGGAGTTGTACATATATATAGAAACATGTGCATGCAAGTCATAAATCCCGAGCAACGTTTAAAGTGAGGTTAGTTCCTGCGAAGGGTAAGAAAATAGATAAGCAATGCTCGGACTTTACGACTAATTCATATTTAATTCATTAAGTTCATAAATTATGAATAATCATAATGGCTCGGCGAGTGAGCGTGCAAAATTCTCCAACCAAACTCTGACTGTGTGTAATGAACATGATTTAATATGTTTTAAATACGTGATCATGCAATACATAATAATACAGGCGAGACATAAACATGAGACATGAGCGTTTGGGCAATCCGTGTCCCGGCCTTCCCGTACTGTGCATAATCATAATAATATAATCATAATCAAAAAATAATTTCCAACCTTCTCCCTCCATAATGGCCGGGCATGCAGACCCGAACTGTAACATCCCGATCGCTAGGATTTCCAGGTACGCAGTAACGAGAGGGTTATATGCGTATTTAAATTATTTAATTATGTAATTAAGTGTTATTTTAATGCTTATATGATTATTTTAATTTATATGAAATTAATTGTTTATATTATGAACATTGAATTTTAACGTTTAAGTTTACATGCCCGTAATTTGCTCGTTATGTGCCGGAATTCAATTATGATTTTTGTGAAATTTTGAGATACGTGATATATGTGGGTTAAGAATGTGTTTTCATTCTCGTTTTAAGTTTTGGGTTCATTTGTCGAGGTTTTAAACCTTTGGTATTTGATGAGTGACTCGAGTGCCTAACCAGCTATAGCGCACCTTGGGTTCCGGAGGCTATAACTTGAGCTCGGGAATTCGGATTCAAATTTTGGAAGAAGTGAAAGACTCGCAATGAAGAGAGGAAACTTTTGAACTAGGTTTTGTATTTTTCTAAGCCCATTTGGACCCCCGTTTTTCATCCAGAATGAACAGCTTGCACCAAAGCAACCTTCTTTGACTAGTCTTGTACTTGTGGGCCCAATTTAACCATACCTAAGCCTTAACCCTTGGTTTATTTGACCATAACTCAGCTCTCTCTCTCTCCCTTACCTGCTGCATTTCGAACCACACACCCACAAGAGAAGGAAAAAGCTGATCCAAGAGAGAAGAAGAAGAGAAAGAAGAAACCTTCCGCCATGGCTTGTGATTTTGAAGATTTATCTCTTCCATACTCCATGAACTCTTGAAGGTAAGTAGATTTTCGAATTCTCCATGTTTATATGATGATTTTTATCCATGAATTTCATGCTTTAATTGAGTTTTAATATGAGTTTGGGAGATGGCTCGAGTAGGAAGGGTTAGAGGTCAAGTCTTGCTTCCTTGCCTTAGCTTGAGTTTGGGGCTGAATTGATGCAACTTTGGTGATTATATGAACTTCTTTGCTTCCATTCTTGATCTATACTTCATGATAGATATGTTAGGGTTATTTCTTCTTTGATAACTTGAATGAAACCTTGAGCTTTTAGCCATGAAAACTAGAATTCGAACAGCTGCAAATCTGCTCCTTTTCACCGAATTGCTGTCATGTTTTTTAGGTTTGTTTGATGGATTCTTGCATCCAATCTCGTGTATTAATGCATGGTCATGTGTCACACATGTTACTCTATGAATAAGTTTTGTTTTGCATTGATTTGATGCTTCATTTCAGCTTCAAATGTGAGAATATATCCTGTTCTTCCCGGTTTGAACTGCTATCAGAATTTTGCTTCGTTTGATGACTTCTTGAGCTCCATTTCGTGTGAAATTGCATTGACATGAAGTATTTGAATTGCCCTACATGTTAGCTAAGTGTTCCAAGCTTTTATCCCCTGTTTCAGCCCCAAACTTGAAGAGAATGGCCTGCTTGCATTCATGTGTTTCCTTGTTTTGTTTTCTTGCATGATTGAGATCGGTTTTGTTGTTGCTCGTTAGGGCATGAATTCTTGTATCTTTGCTGAATATATCTTTCTTGATGTGTTAACTTGATGCTTGTGTTGTTTGTTTGGAGTTTTGAGGGAGTTTGCAAGCTTGTTTCCCGAAAATTTGGCCCCTGACCAAAATCCACGGGGGTGGATTCTCCTTTTGAAAAAAATCCACCGGGGTGGATTTAGGGCAGTGGCTCCCTTTTGTTCCGAACTTCGTTTTCTTGTTTCTCCCACCCCTAATTTGATCCTCATGCTTTACTAACATGTTAAATTATGTGTTATAATTATTGTATTAGATTTATGGATTCGTTTGACGTGATTGGTGCCTTATATGATTCGATGTGTACTCCTACACGCATGAATGAATGTGTACTTTGTTTGCTTGCCTTGTATGTAATCTCCTTGGTCTTATATGAACTATATGCATTGTTAATATGTTGTATGATATGTTATGCATGTTATGTGAATTTTATGAATTCGTTTGACGTGAATTATGTGATTTATGGCTTGATGTAAACTTATATGCACTAAATGCACTAAACTTATATTCATATGTTGTGATTTATGAATGCTCTTGATATGCTATTATATGATAAGTTATAGTTTTAATTGATGCGTTTGTTAGTTATTTTTTTGATATTTCGTTGTTTGCCTCGATGTTCCTATGTGTGAATTTATATGAAGTGCATTGCATCTTTTGCATCCGTATGCATATGCCGAGCGTCTATATGGTTCATGTTTGAGTTTAAGTTTGTTCCTTGTGTTTTGTTTTGCTCTTAGGTTCGTCCCTTGGTCGATGAGGAGGTCTCTTAGAAGTGTTTGGGCTTCTTTTTGTTCGGTTTAGTCGGCAAGGTGAGGTTTCTTTCTTTTAGTTATTACGACCTACAACCCTTGATGTGATTTAAGCCCGCATATGACCTATGTATATGTATAAGTAATTAGATATATGTTTGATATGTATTTTGTGGGATTTTGGCCCTATTGTTATGAAATATTTGAAAATGCTTTTATGTATATGTAAGAAATATTTCCGTTTGTTTGTTTTGATAAGAGTTGGTGTGTGTGTTTTGAAACTACGAGTTATGTTTTGAAAATTATGTTGGATTTTGAAAATGAAGAACTTTCGAACAATTTGAACAATTAGATGGTCCCTGGAGATTTGTGCGAACGAGACCAGGGACGGTGTAGGCCGTCGGGTAGTCCCTAGTACAGTCTTCACCTTAAGGATCAACCCTGAACCCACTAGGAGGCTTGGTGGGGGATGGAGTCCTCGGGCATGAGTGCCATGAAACTCACGACCCATACTGTTTGTCCGATGGTTGGGGTGGCACCACCCTGCCATCACCCGGAGGAGAGGTATGTTTGTCTAATTCTGGATTATGTTTGTTTTGATTTAAGCTTTGATTTATGAATGGAGTTAGGTAATCCAAGGCTCGTACTCGCCGAGTCGTGTGTGCATGATTTTGAACTTAGTTTGTGAAACGGGAGTGGATTCATAAATACTAAAATTTGGTTGATTTTGGCCTTCGGCCTTAACTCTTTTTCCTTATAATTATTATCACGTGTTAAATGTTTTGGATTGCAAAAACCACGCCCCGGTTCATGAACCTTCTAATTTTTGAATATGCTCTACTCTATGTATGCGTATGTGTGAGTGTGTTAGCCCTCTCACCAGTCTTTAGGACTGACCCCTCCTTGTTGTTTCTCTCTTTTTCCCCCTTTGATTTGAGTTTGCAGGTACCCGTTGTGAGGAGTTGGAGCTAGGCGGTTGTGTTTGAGTCGTGGTTGTGGATAGCTCGAGTCACATGCATTGTATTTTGCTTTCTTTATGCATTTTGATAGATTTTGAAATAGGTATAAGTCATTTTTTTAATTCGATTTGCAAAGGTTTGTATAACTTGACTCGTTAATTTTGATATATCTCTTTTATGTTTCGAGTAGTTATGTCTGTTTTTGGGATTCTGGTGCTTCCGCATTCGTTATTTGTTTTTTTTGCGCACTCTGAGTAGGGTCTAGACCGCCCAGGTTAGGTTGGATTTTTTGTTTGTCACCCGTTCGCCATGGCTTGATGCGTGGGCGGAATTCCCATTTCCTTTCACTTGTTAGGCTATGGTGCGGGGTATGTGGCGCCCTTCGCTTTGGGGTGTTACATCCTTAAGAGGTATCAGAGCTCTTGGTTGCAAAATCGGAGCTCTTGTGTCGTGTTGGGTTTGTCTAGGTCATTCAGCTTAGGATTACGTGTTTGTTCGCATTCACTACATCACTTATGTGAATTATTTTATATTATTTGTCTTAATCGTACACATGAACATGTACTAAAAACCCCGCATGCATCAATATTTTCTTGGAATTGTATTTTATTTCATAATACTCCTTCGTTATCAACAAGTATCACCGGGAAAAGAACAAGAGGGACAGATATTTTTGGGCTACAAGGGACTTAGGGATTTTGATCTTTGGAAGCGATTTGAAATGAGGATATCAAAGCCAAGTTCTAGGTGATCAAGAGATTGGAGTTGGAATTTAAGGAGTCCGAGAAGAATTCTTATGAGGTAGTTCTATTCGAGAACTTTGTACAAGTACCTCCCTTCCGAGTTTGATGATAAGAAGATTTCAATTAGAACGATGAAAGAAGATGATTTTACTAGCAATGATGGATTCGACACCTTATTCATCGAAAATAATCCAATGTTCCTTTTTTCCGAGACCTGAAGTACAAGAAGGACGGATCTTTACGACTTCGTATCGACTATCGGGAGCTCAACAGAATGACAGTGAAGAACAAGTATCCTCTCCCTCATATCGACGAGTTATTTGATTTACTCCATGTATCTCATACTCCAAGTTAGATTTGAGACAAGGATACTATCAGTTGAAGGTGAAAGCAGAAGATATTCCCAAAACAACTTTTAATAGTCGCTACGGACATTTCGAGTTTATAGTGATGTCATTTGGATTGACGAATGCCCCAGCTGCTTTCATGGATATGATGCATCAGATTTTCCGACCATTTCTCGACAAGTTTGTCGTAATCTTCATAGATGATATTCTAGTCTTTTCCAAGACACCAGAGGAACATGCAAAGCATCTTCGATTGGTGCTAGGCACTTTGCTGGATCACAAGCTATACGCAAAATTCAGCAAATGTGAGTTTTAGTTAGAGAAAGTCACATTCTTGGGGCATATCATATCGGGTTCAGAGGTCGAGGTTGATCCCTCGAAGATTGAAACAATTATGGATTGGAAACAACCAAGGAATCCTTCAGAAGTGAGAAGCTTTTTGGGACTCTTCGGCTACTATAGAAGATTCATGCAAGACTTTTCCAAGATAGTTGCACCACTTTCAAGATTAAAAAAAAAAAAAAAAGAAGGGAAGTTCGAATGGACAGAAAAGTTCGAACAGAGTTTCCAGGAATTAAAGAAGAGGGTTGATGACGGCACCAGTACTAGCATTACCAGAAGGAAAGGAAGGTTACATTGTCTATACTGATGCCTCAAAAGAAGGATTGGGCAGTGTTCTAATGCAATATGGAAAAGTGATAGCGTGCCTCAAGGAAGCTTAAACCACATGATGTTAACTACCCTACACACGATTTGGACTTAGCAGTAATTATCTTCGCCCTTCCTATGGAGACATTATCTTTATGGGGGTACATTTGAAGTCTTTACGGATCATAAGAGTTTGCGTTGTTTATTCACTCAAAAGGAGTTGAATATGCTATAAAGAAGATGGATGGAATTTCTTGAAGACTACGATTGTATAATTCAGTACCATCCAGGAAAAGCTAATGTGGTAGCTGATGCACTGAGTCGGAAGGCTAGCTTGGCACAGACCATGGGAGACTTTGCCAAGAGCAGAAGGGAACCTGTACAAGTGATATCAAGAGCCAGATTGGCTAACCTAGTCATCTTGTCACCATTAAAGGAGCAAATTCTAGAAACACAGGCCACGGACGACTGGATTAAGAAATGTTTGAATTCTAAGGAAAAAGATGACGAAACAAAATTCAAAAAGGGTGAAGACGGAATGTTGAGATACAAAGGTAGAGTTTGTGTGCCGTCTGAAATTCGAAAGGAAATATTGGATGAGGCACATAAAACACGAAATACGATACATCCTGGAGGGACAAAGATGTATAAAGATCTCAAGGAGCATTTCTGGTGGAAGGGAATGAAAAGAGACATCGCTAAATATGACAATAAATGCTTAACTTGTCAAAAGGTTAAAGTAGAACATCAAAAGCCAGGAGGAAAATTTCAACCATTGCCAATTCCTACATGGAAATGGGAGCAGATAACTATGGATTTTGTCACCGGGTTACCTAAGGTTAAAGGAGGATAAGATAGCATTTGGGTTATAGTCGATAGATTGACTAAGTCAGCACATTTTCTGCTGGTAAAGACCACAGATAAGGTTAACACCTTAGCCAAGTTATACCATCAGGAGATTGTGAGATTGCACGGGATACCAGCTAATATAGTATCTGATAGGGATCCAAAGTTTACATCGCAACTTTGGCAGAGTATTCAAGAATTGATGGGAACAAAGTTAAACTTCAGCACAACAGCACATCCTCACATAGATGGATGGTCAGAAAGATTGATTAAGTACCTGAAAGATCTGCTAAGAGCGTGCACGTTGGATTTTCCAGATAATTGGAAGGACTGTCTACCACTTGTGGAGTTTGCATACAATAACAGTTATCAAGTTTCGATTCAAGCCGTCCGTATGAAGCTTTATATGGGAGGAAGTGTAGATCTCCATTATATTGGGATTTGGACGAAGCAAGATGGACCCCTGAGAAAACCAAAAGACCAAAAGTCATTGAGTGGATAGAGAAAGCTACTGAAAAGATTAAGATTATTCAGCAAAGAATGAAGGCTGCTCAAGATAGACAGAAGAGTTACGCTGACAAAAGGAGAAGGGATTTGGAGTTTGATTTTGGTGAGAAAGCGTTTTTAAAGGCATCGCCAAGGAAAGGGTTCACAAGAATTAGAAATGGTGGAAAATTGAACCCTAGATACATAGGACCCTTTGAAATACTGGAACGTGTGAGGCCAACAGCGTATCGCCTGGACTTATCAGCAAGCTTAACCGGAATCCACAATGTATTTCATGTATCCCATTTCGGAAGTACTTTGCTAATGAGTCACAGGTGGTACTAGTGGAGGAACTCCCGTTAGAACCTAATCTAACCTATGTTTGAAACCAACAAGGATCTTGGATAGGGAACTCCAAGAGTTAAGAAATAGGAAGATTTTGCTGGTTAAGGTGTTATGGAAAGAACATGGTACTGAGGAAGCCACATGGGAAACTGAAGAAAAGATCCAGAAGCAGTTATTCACAGATCAAGAAAAGAATCTGAGGACAGATTCTTCTTAAAGAGGGGAGATTATAATAGCCCGGATCGGGGCCTGGTCGTAAATGGTAAGCTAAGGGTATCGTAAGAGCGTTTATACACCTTGACCCATATTTAAAACACTTCATGCATTGCATCTTTAAGTGAAATATGTGCTCTTTTGTGATATTATGTTATTTCGAGGGAAAGTCGGCACTAAAACACTAAAGTACTATTCATTTCCCAAACCACTACTGCTCCGTTTTGTCAATGAAATTTTAAAGGATCAAAACTCATGATTTTTAATCATTCAAACTTGTTTTTCAAGTCCCGAGAACCTTTTATGAATTTTTGAAGCAATTTAGGATTTTCTTTTAAAGTTACTATTCACCGCCGAAATGAACTTTTGATCGGTACACCGTTTACCCCTCAATATTATACTTAAAACGACCCTTGAATTATTTTATGAATTTTGGTATGCTTTTCAAACCCTAATTCCAACCGTAGCTCGACTAGTAAACGAAAATGTTTAACGAATAAGTTACTATTCATTTTGCGAATTAGAACTTTTAAACCGTACGTCCGATTTTGACGAATGAGCAATCGTTTCGAAGGAAATTTTATTTCCCGAACTTTGAACACTTTTTCCATTCTCGTAGCTACTCGTTTGAAGGTGAAATGACTTAAATATCCTTTTTCTACCATTTTATAATTAATTTTAGGGAAAATCTTATTTATTATCAATAATTGCACATAGTGCCCCGTCTAAGCCCTACCACAATTATTAATTGATGATTAGTCCCTAATGATTACTATAAATAAGGTGCTTTGGCATCAGTTGTTACTTGTTCCTGACTTCCGAAATTCCTCCTAAAGGTAAGCTTTCCTTTTTCTCTTTTGTTTGTTTTGTTTTCGTTTTTAATTTGTTTATTTAATTTATGTTTTATTTAGATTTTAGTTTTAGATTTTAATTTATGTTTTGTTTTAGATTATTATATGATTTATTTTATGCATGAATTATGTATTTAAACTTATGTTTTAAATTCATGAATTACATGATTTATGTTTTATAAATTAAATGTTACATGATTTAATCAGGCTACAATTTAATTATGTGACAACTATTATGACATGATACATGTTACATTTAATTATAATTTTTTCCTACTTAGGTAATTTGATATGATACATGATTTAATTCCGATACATATTACATAAATTGTAATTATAACCTATAGTTTTAATTGTTTCATGTTTAATTAATTATAACCCTAACCAATTGATATATGTTATGTTGTACATATATAAAATACGTATTATACGGTATGTATTTTTGTATAAATACCAAATGTATTTTTAGTATAAATACTTAATGTATTTTCATAAATACCAAATGTATTTTAGTATAAATACTTAAAGTATTTTCGTATAAGTACCAAACGTATTTTTGTATTAATACTATATGTACCTTCGTACAAATACTTTATAAATACCATATGTATTTTCGTATAAATACTAAACTTATTTTCGTACAAATACAATATAAATACCGTACACGTGAACAGTAACTTTGACCAGAATAGTAACTTTGACAGTTGACTTTCCGGCGTTGATTTCCGAGTAGACCTTTTTAGTTGACTTTTTCAGTTGGCTTTTCGAGTTGACTTTTTGGCCAACTTTGAATTTCACCTATAAACTCATTTTGACGAGACGGATTCAACGGCGAAAGCCTTTTTCACAAATTTTCAAAATCGGGAATCAAAATTAAGCTTTTCAAACCAAACTCTTACTCAATTGAAGTTGTTTCAGAATCCTAACCGTGATATTTGATTTTACGTTATAATCTTTCGTGTAAGATTAATCATTTGCCTGAATTCTTTTTCTGATAAGGGTAATCATTCTGGAGCAATGTTTTTTTTCTTATCAATTATGTGATTTATTACTTGAACTCGATCATGCTTTCATGATGTATTATGGTATTAATGAATATCAGATTTTACCATGAGATTTCGTTACGTGTTATGACATGCTTCGATCAAGTTTTGTTCTGATCATATGATATCATTATGTGCTATTGAATGTTTTGAGGTGGTTTGAACGTGCTTCTGTGGCTATATGGTTTGAGGATAGAAACTTATAGTTATTCACCACTTACAGGTGAAGTTTGGATATACTGAGGCTCCGGTATTATTGCATAATACCATTTTCTTTAGGTGAGGTTTAAATCTATTTTCAACTGGAACCATGAAAATATGTATGTATGCGAAACGTTTGAAAACCATCCCTAAAGGTTTTAAAGATCCTTGTTTTCAAAGATAAACGTTTCCCTTCTTAGGGCACTGTTTCATTTTAAAGATACTCTGTTTTGTTTAAAGATAATGTTTTCTGATATTCCATTTGTTTAAAGTTGTACCGTTTTGATTAACGAGCATTGAGTAATGTTTTAGAGTTTTGTTCTGATCAACGTTTAGTTTCTGGATTTTGTGTGCTTTACGCACTTTTGAAATTTTGGACAATGCAAGCTTTGGATATACTGTTCTGTTGGGGCCCTGACGGTATGGTTGAGTAGTAGATCGGGAGGCGTGCGCCAATGGCTAGTATGATACTGGCCGTCGTACAGACCATGATGATGGTTTAATCGGAGGTTGGTTATTCCACATCGAAGGTCGGGAGAGGTGGATGTAATTCCTCCTGTTCATGTTTACGTCACCGTGGGGTAGCTCCCTGGGCGCGACAACTGGAGGAAGAAGGATGGTGGATGTGATTATGGGTATCGGGATCCTAACCGGTCTCCATACCAACTCTGTTAATTTTTTGGGAGTAAAGGTTGGAGAACGCCTAGCTTGCGGGCAAATTCTGCTTTTAAAGACTGGTTCATATTTTGAAAAATATACCCAATACCTTATTCCCATTCTGTAAAGTATATATGAACCGGAAACTCTGATGTGTGCGCATGTGTGTCCTTTCTTGGAAATCCTGCTCCAAAGTAATTTTTTGAGGTTCCGTTCTGAAATAAAGTGTTAAAGTAAAGTTTTGAAATTCAGTATTAAAGTACCATTTTGAAGTAAAACCTTTTCTGAAAAGTCTAAATTTTTAAGTATTTATATGATTCCAAAGTTATGCCTCACTTAGTCCCTTTGACTAATACCTCTGCCCCGTTTTCTAACCTCATGGTTTCAGGTTCTGCGTTTGCTGGTTGGTTGGTACCTTGAAGCATAGGAAATCTTATGTTGTACTCTTTCGGTCAGGTTCTTTTGAACCATCTTAAATTCCACTCACTTGTTGTTATCGTATTGTTCTGTTAGGCCTTAATTAGCTTGGTCTCTTGTATCCTTGTTATTGTTTCCAAAAGTTTTAAATTGCCCATATTTCTGCTGCAATGTTTTCTTTTAGTACTCTGATCCTATAATGTATAGTCCGTTCGCCGGGGTGCCTTTTGGGTGCTAGGCTCGTATTCACTCGAGAGGTATGACGGCGCGGGGTTGTGGTACCTTCGGGGTGCTACAGCTAAGGTGGTATCAGAGCCCTAGGTTGCGGAAACCTGGGGTTCATAGAGTCTCATAAGTATTCTCGTATCTTTAGTGCTTAAATTGTGATCGATCACTGTTTGGGGCGGCCGACCAGTATGTGATTTGTTGCAATTGTAGTACTGAAACCCTTCCTTAATTGAGTTAACAATCTAGTTTTGATCTACATCAAAATTTCAAGTTTCATAGGGTCTTTCAGTACTTTTTGAAAATTTTCGATTCATTAGTGGTTACGGTTTTTAGATTGATATCTCATTCCTTTTTCTATTCACTCTCCCTACTTTTGAAAATTCTTTACTTACTCTTCCCAGTCTGTTCATGTCTCAAGTCTTAGAGTCACTTCAAGATACCGACAAGGTCGATATATTACGTGTTTTATGTGCATAATCGGATTCTGATTATTTGAATATTGAATATTGTTGAACTGTTGTTCAATGTTTTGACATGTACTGGCTAATTGTTAGTTGATGATCAATGAAATACACTTGTTGCCTGAATATTGCTATACTAAATTCTGATTGGTTGTTGTTCCCTACAATGATAAGTACTTGTTATTTGTTATTAATTGCTCAGTGATATGTATACTTGCTTCATGAATATTGCCTCTGTGACATTCTGTGAACCATTCTTCACCAACATGCATTATATTTTAATTGAGGTTCTTAACTTCAAAAAGTACCTTCCTTGGAATAAAGTGGGAACTCGGATTTCATTGACATGACCAGAAGAATGGTACACGCTCTTAACACGCCATTTAAGGTTCTATAACCCTGGCGCCATGCATTAACTTCATCAAAACTTTATGTGTGCATACTTGTTCTTGTTGAGTACTTGGGCATGCAAACATCGTGGTAAAATATCTTTTGGGATTTGATTTATTACGCAATTGGTATATAAACGCTACCCTATAAGAGTTGGTAATCAGTTTTATCTGACGGATCTTATCACACTTCTAATGACGAGATACTGAGTCATACTGCGTATGGATTGGCTCTACAAATACCATGCTAAATTGGACTGTTTTAAAAAGGAAGTCATCTTAGGAAAAGATGAAAGTTGGATATCAGATGGAAAGGAAAAGCAATCATCGATGGTTTCTATAACAGAGGCGAGGAGGATGATTCAAAAGGGAGCTACAGGGGTCGTTGCCTATCTCTTGAATAGACCTAGCGATCAAATCAATTGGGAAGAAGTTGAAATAGTTAATGAGTTCTTAGAGGTGTTTCCCGAACACCTGGATTCGTTACCTCCAGATCATGAATTGGAGTTCGCAATTGAGACAGTACCGGGAGCAGAACCCTTTTCCAAGAGACGATATCGGATGGCACCTGCTGAACTCCAAGAGTTAAGAAAGCAAGTTGATGAGTTGATAGAAGCAGGTTATATTCGACACCTTTGGGAGCACCTGTATTATTTGTCAAGAAGAAGGACGGATCTTTACGACTTTGTATCGACTATCGAGAGCTCAACAGAATGACAGTGAAGAACAAGTATCCTCTCCCTCATATCGAAGAGTTATTTGATTTACTCCATGGATCTCGAGTATACTCCAAGTTAGATTTGAGACAAAGATACTATCAGTTGAAGGTGAAAGCAGAAGATATTCCCAAAACAACTTTTAATAGTTGCTACGGACATTTCGAGTTTATAGTGATGTCATTTGGATTGACGAATGCCCCAGCTGCTTTCATGGATATGATGCATCGGATTTTCCGACCATTTCTCGACAAGTTTGTCGTAATCTTCAGAGATGATATTCTAGTCTTTTCCAAGACACCAGAGGAACATGCAAAGCATCTTCGATTGGTGCTAGGCACTTTGCTGGATCACAAGCTATACGCAAAATTCAGCTAATGTGAGTTTTAGTTAGAGAAAGTCACATTCTTGGGGCATATCATATCGGGTTCAGAGGTCGAGGTTGATCCCTCGAAGATTGAAACAATTATGGACTGGAAACAAGCAAGGAATCCTACAGAAGTGAGAAGCTTTTTGGGACTCTTCGGCTACTATAGAAGATTCATGCAAGACTTTTCCAAGATAGTTGCACCACTTTCAAGATTAAAAAAAAAAAAAGAAGGGAAGTTCGAATGGACAGAAAAGTTCGAACAGAGTTTCCAGGAATTAAAGAAGAGGGTTGATGACAGCACCAGTACTAGCATTACCAGAAGGAAAGGAAGGTTACACTGTCTATACTGATGCCTCAAAAGAAGGATTGGGCAGTGTTCTAATGCAATATGGAAAAGTGATAGCGTGCCTCAAGGAAGCTTAAACCACATGATGTTAACTACCCTACACACAATTTGGACTTAGCAGTAATTATCTTTGCCCTTTGTGATGCCCCGATATTTCGGCCGTACAGGTATGACGTAAGTGTTTACCAAATTGCGCGAAATAATTAATTATACGTGTTTTATGTATTTAATTTTTATTTTAATTATATTAAATGTTAATTAATTTATTCAATGTTATTAATATAAATATATTTATATATATTATTTGTGTACGTGTGCATGGATATAATTAATGCAAGCATTTCATATCTATAAATTATATATGCATGAATGTATTATAAATTATATATATACGTATGCATGCATTATTAATTATAATATATTATATACGTATTTGTAGTTTATTATTTGTAATATTGTTAATTTTATTGTTACGTTGCGTATGAGTGACATTTACGTGCTTCGTTTCTATTTGAATTGATACCAGAATTTCGAGCAAATTTAATATGTTGAACTTATACGTGTCTTGTATATGAATATTTGTTCGTTTCATATTTTCGGGTTCATTTGAATGTGTTTCAGATTTAATTTGAATTTTGGAATCCAAGTTGGCGGCTAACGAGCACTTAGCGCACCCTTGCTTCCGTATTTAATATCTTGAGCTCGGGAACTCGGATTCGAGTTCCGTCAACTTCGCTGAACTCGTAACGAAAATTATAGTTTAGTAAACTTAGCCTTATATTTTTCTAACGTCATTTGAACCTCCGAAATTGAACCGAAAAATGAAACGGCGACAAAACTGACCTTGTTGCACTAAACTGGCCATAACTCATTCATTTGTTGACCAAATTAACCATGGTTTGATGCTATAGAACCCTAACTCAACCACCTAACCTTCGGTACCATGACCTAATCGAACCAACCCTCACACAATTCACAAATCTCAGCCAAAGTTACTGCTCTCCAGTTCTCTCCCGTAACCTTGCATTCCTTTGAGATTTTGGAGGTCAAATCTCATCCAATCTTCATCCAATCAACAAGGTAAGCTTAGGGTTGTATTATATGTTCATTTACGATCATTTTCATCCTTTCATCCCCAAATTTGATCATGGTTTCATGGGATTTTTGACTGAATTCGAAAATAAGAGGTTTAGAGCCAATTTGATGATCTTATTAAATTCTTGATGGTTTTGATTGATTCCAAGCATGAAAATGCTTGTTTTGACATCCTCTTCTCATTTATGATCATTGATTTCATGGTAGTTGAAGTATTTATGAAATATCATTTATGGCACTTTGGGAGATTTTTATGAAATGTCACGTACGACAGCTTTTCTTGGTTGAGCTCTTTTGGAACTGATATACATGTTGAAATTGTGTGGATTTGCTGGGTTTTGATAGCCTAATTGACCTGAACTTATTAAGATTACTTCAGATCATTCTATGCCCTGTTTTCGCGTGAGTTTTGCCCTGTTTTTGGGACTGAAATGTTGCTGTCAAAGTTGCTGCGTCTTCTTGTTCTTTTGCTGTCAGTTTTTAGCCTTTTAACTAGGTTGTTCATGCATTATGGCTGCTACATTTCATGCTTTGGGTTGCTGCCTTCTTGTTGCGTACTCTGCTGTAAAAAAACAGGGGAAAGTCTGCGTTTATTGCTGCTGCTGAACGGGTTGACACGGGTGTGTCGTTCTTGTTTGTTCCAGTGTGAAACGGGGGTGTATATTTGTTCTGAATTTCTGTACCGAGACACGGGGGTGTCTCGGTTTGTTCTTTGGGGGTGACACGGGGGTGTCACCGTGTGACTTTCCCTGCATGTTCTGTATGTTGCCGTGAACTGCTGCTGCTGGTTTCCTTTTTCTTTCCTGCTTGAAATGTTGATTGTTAATGCATGAGTTTGCATGCATAATGTTTGCATGCATATATGTATATAATTATACCTAAACTATTGCATGCTTGTGTTTTAATTGCATGAAAATTTTCATGAATTTGGTTTTGCATGCATGGGCTACGTATGCATGTCTATATATATATATATATATATATATATATATATATATATATATATAAATCATATAATATAGTATATATATATTATAATTAATTATATATTTATATATGTTTATTAAATATTGAATGTTATTTGATTTAATTGAATTATAGAATTTAATTGTTACCTATTTCATGTTTTATTTAATTTCCAAAATTTAATTGAATGTATTTAATTGTTTAACTTCTAATTGTAAATGCGATTGAATGTGTTTAATTGTTTATGTTCTAAATTTAAATGTGATTTAACTTGTACTATGATTATATTTGAATTTCTTGAATTAATTTGATTGAAAATGTGGAATTATGAAAGTGAATGAAAGTGAATGACTTGATGATATGATTTAAATGTATTAATAGTGCACATAAACATTTCATAACATAATTTTATCTTTTATATATTCATATCATGATCATTGCATTGCCGAGCGTCTTATTTGGTCATATTGAGTCTCACTTCACCTTTCTTGCACAGATTTTGATCCTGTTGGAGACGAGGCCGGTCAATGAGGCTCGTGCTTTCTTATTTTGACGGTTTAAGGTGGGCTTTTCTTCTATGTAGATATAAGACACTATGTATACCTTCAATGTGAAAGCTTTCGACCAAAATTATATATATATATAGCGAGTCGTTTTAAAGAGTAAATGTTTTCAACGTAAAGCCTTGTTTTATCAATCCTACCTAATGTTTTGGCGAGAAATGATCGAATGCACGAATAGGGCCCAGGGACTTAGTGTGAGTGGCTATCCGGGGAGGCACGGGCCGACGGTGATCCCTCACACTAGTTCCACCAATGAACGGCGTAACCGGACCTCTTTAGGAGTTAGCGAGGAATGGACGCTGAGTGCCATCTGGGGAGTCATGTAACCCCTTTTGGTCAATGAATGGGTGGTCGGGCCTTGCAAACCCACCACCAACCCAGAGGAAGAAGGTGTAAATGTTAATGATTGTGCACAAAAGAATGATTGCATGAAAAGAATGAATGAATGAATGAATGTTTAAATGATTTACACAAGGTGTTGGTTGGAGATAATGCACGCCCACTCGCCGGGCCACTAATGACCTAATGTTAATGATTCGTTATAATCCCTTTTGATGATTTCTATTCACCCACTTGGGAAATTCTTTAAAAACCTCACTTGGGATTATAACTTGCATGTGATTGTTTAATTACCATCATATATTCTATTTATGCCCTGTTTTATACCCACCAGTCCCTTTTGGACTAAACCCGTTTAGTTTTCAGCTGTGTTGTGCAGGTGTTGAGGGAGCTAGGAGGGAATACGAATCCTAGGTCTTGCATTCGTCTCTAGCTCTTATATTTTGGTCTTACACTTGCATACTTTTATTTTGATCATTGTATATGTATAATGATGTGGAGCGTACATGTTTTGGGCCGTGATGGCAATTGATGATGCATATGAATTATTTTTGGAGCTTGGATGCTCATGGTATATATATATATGGTATATGTTCGTTTAGTGCTTCTGCTTTAATGTTTTATGTTGTTTTATGGTTTTAAGGGTTAGCCCGCCTAGCTTAGAGTGTGTGTTGGTCCCCGTTCGTCGTGAATTAGCTCGGGTATGGATCGTCCATTTCATATTCGGGTCGGATCTCGGTGCGGGGGATGTGACACCTTGTGCTCGGGTGTTACATACATAAGTGGTATCAGAGCTTAAGGTTGTAAAACCCGGGCTTTCGTGTCGTGTGAGTCAGTCTAGGTCGTTCGTCTTAGGAGTTACTTGACAATGTGTTGCATATACATCTCTTTTGTGCTTAATTGATTTAAATTTTGAATTCTGATTGAATTATTTGCATTAACATGCATAGACTAAAAATAACATGTATTTTAGTGTTTATTGACAGGATGCCTCCACGTAGACATCGAGATAGATCTCCAGGGTGACGTCATCATCGTGATCGTACTCCTACACCTCCACCTCCACAACCACCGCCGGCAGAGGCCTTTTGTGACGCCCCGCTTCTCGATCAAGGTAAAGTTTGGTACGAGAGTGCACGATTTACCTTTCCTTGCATGACTTATGTGGATTTATGCCTTAATTTGATAGACATTGGGGCTTATGTGAAAAACATGATTTACATGACTTATGTGGCTATTTGATATGATAAGTATGTGCTCGTATTGTGCTTAAAGAATTTTGATAGCATGCTTTATGGTTAAACGAAATAATGTGCTTATTTGGATATTAAAGCATAATTTAGGGACTAAATGGTAAATTTATTTTCCAAGCCTGGAACTTGTTAGGACTTAATGAAATTGTGTAGATAATTCGATTATGAGTTCGTGGGTTCTTGAATCGCTCAATTCGGAGTTCGGACGAAGAAGTTATGGCCATTCTACGAAAAGTCAACCGTTTTAAGCCTAAATGTTGACCTGCGACCCAATTTCAATTCTGATCCAATTTGAGATCTAATTTCACTTAAATCCGACCCGTATGACCCGCTCCATGATCCTATTCAGCCGACCCAAATCAGATTATAACACCCTAAACTCATTTTACAATATTTCACAAGAGATTCAAGTTCTCTCTCCCTCACTTTTCTCTCAACCCATTCATCTTCTCTCAAGAACCCCTTCAACCTTTTTCAAGAGACAAGAGTGGAGACTAAAGCTGGAGATTCAGGACTAAAGAGCAAGATTCCCTCTTCCATTTTCAGCTCTTAAGGTAAGAAATGCTTGAATGCTTATGTGGGTCTTCTTCTTTAAACTTGAAGCTTGAGTTTGAAATCTAGGGTTCTTGGTTAGATGGATTAAATCCGAATTTTATGATGGAAATATGTTTCTTATGATGTTGGGAGTGATTTGATGTAAGAATTTTTTATTTTCATGTTCATTTGAAGATTTCACCATTAAAGCACTTTGAAGCTTTTCATAAGAACTTATGCATGTTCATGCCCTAGCTTGTTTTAACTTGATTTGATAATGGATTCATGTTCCTTATGTGCTTTTATGAAGGATAGGATAGGTTTCCTTGAGTTTCATGCTTATTTGAAGAATCCACCATTGATGACCTTTGAAGCTTTCTTGAGAATTCTTGCATGTGTTATGTTCTTGTGTGATTTAACTTGATTTGATGATCGATTCTTGTTCCTTGAGAAATTCCATGAAAAATGTGATTAATTCCTTTGAGTTTCTTGCATGATTGTTGATTTCACCATTGTTATCCTTGAAGCTTTCATGAAACTTGTAGAAGATGAAGTTCTTGTATGAATTGCTAGCTTTCTTGATGTTTATATGTTCCTAAGTGCTTTATTATGTAACTTGATGATTTATGATGCTTATTTGTGGTTTTGGAAGCTTAATTTCATGTTTTGGGGTGTTTAGAACTCATTCCCGTCGAATTCCAAGTGGCTGTCACGTTTTTTTTTTAGTTCTGGGCAGAATCCGCTAGGGTGGATTTTTGCAGTGTAAAAAATCCATGGGGGTGGATTTGAGGCAGTAGCTTCTGGACAATCCGCGAGGGTGGATTTTTTGTGAAGGAAAATCCATGCGGGTGGATTTTCCCCTGCCTTGTTTTTTTGACTTGTTTCGCTTGTTTTGACTCTTGTATGTCCTTTTCTTGTTTCTATAATACCTTTAATGAGTTGTGGCCTTATTATATGTGGTGGAACTTCTTGCATATCACTTGTTATGATTTTATTGCCTTGATCAAGTTTAAGTTGTCACATTTTGCTAAGTTATGCATTTACTTGAACTTGTATGACTTCCTACGTTATGTGTGACCTTGACATGCTATACATGCTCATGATTGATCCTCACATTTCATTAAGTGCATGATATGACTCCATAAGCATACATAACTCTCATAAGTGACTTGTTACTTAAGCCGTGCGTCGTTTACTTGGTTTGGGTCGTGTCTTACCTTTGTTAGTACGTTTGTCTTGTTAGGTGGTGAGTCTCCGGCTGAGTAGTCCGTTGCTCGTGGTCGACCTTTGAGGTTCTTGGTAAAGGTGAGGAGCTATAATATAAAAATGTTTTCTAAAACTGTGGACACATATGACCTATCATGTTTGATGGTTTTGAACTCCCATTTTCGAAAAGGTATATGTAGGCTTAATAAGCCAAGTTTTGTGAGCGTTGCTCATATTACGATGTTTGACTATGGAAAACGGTTTACAAGTAGAATTTGAATTGGTATATGGGATAGGTACCCAAAATGCTATTTTGGAACTTTCATTCGAATATTATATATGTATGTGTGAGTTGTGTAGCGAGGTTATGATGTACCTTGCGAGGACGCTTGCTTGGGGTAATCGAAATTGAGCTCGGGGATGGAGGTGAGAGATATTCCGGGAAGGCAAGGGCCGACGGATGTCCTTATCCAAAGTTCCCACTGTGGACAAGACTACTAAGACTCCGAGGAGGTTTCGGGGTTGAAGTTTTCTTGGAGAGAGCTAGGTTACATGGACCGAATTCTCCACTCAAAAGGCAAAAGGGATGCTCGGGGGGGTGCACTCCCTCGACATCAATGGCGTAAAGGTTGGATTGGTTTGATTTCTTGGTTTGGGAAGATCGGATGGAGTGCTCGTTCTCGCCGAGCCGGTTATGTGTGGTTTATGATCCATATTTTTCTAAAACTTGCATTTACTTTGAAAATAAGTTGGATCATGAACACCTTTGTTTTGAGCATGCATTAAACCCTCTTATATCACTTATATTATGTACACTTCTCCTCACCGGTTCCGTTTGAACTGATCTCCTTTACCTTTCGCGTCCGCAGGTCGTACTTTGGAGTCTTGCTAGGCGGGGTCTTGCTTGAGAGTTGTTGTCGAGTCTAGCTTTACTTGTTGTGTCGTAATATACTTTATGTTTTACGTTCCGCTTTTGGATTTATGGATCCGGCTTGTATGATGAATTATCTTGTTAGTTGGACCGTGGCGGTCTCTAGGATGATTTACACTTCCGTATTTTGAGCATTTCATGCTGGACCGTGTTGGTCACTTAATTGATGATTTAATCTTTCGCATTTGTTTTCATTTGACTTGAGAAGGTCTGAAGTGGGTATATTGAATTTGAACTCTTATGCATGTGGTATGTTTTAAGCTTCCGCGTATTTGTGTTTGTTTTAATTCTCTTGATGTGAGTCTAGTACCGCCTAGCTAGGATGTCCGTTTGTCACCGCTTGCTTCGATCTTGGCGGGTATATGGATAGCAATTCTATATACAAGCTAGGCCCGTAGCGCGGGATAGGCGTGGGATGCCCTCGCCGGGGCGTTACACCCCTATTTGGTTGGTATCAGAGCCGAAGGTTCAAAACCGGGCTCTTGAGTCGTCTCGAGTCGTCTAGGTCGTACGGCAATAGGAACAACTTGCTTATGTGTTTTTAAATTGATTCATTTTGCATATGCTACATTGTTGAGTAACATAATTGTTCTTGCATTACATGTGTATCTTGATTGAATATGTTGACCCTTTTGTTAACTACTTGCCTATATCACTTAACTTGTAACTACTTTGTTATACTTAAATTAATTTCGTGCTTATGTGTTGGTTTGTTTTCATATATGAACGTCCTCATGATACGTATATCTTTTTAACTATTGCTTCTAAATTATGCAAATTGCATTGCTTACTTGACAATATGTGACATGAACATATGACTAACCGACATGCATACATGATAAGATTGTGTGTAGGATGCCTCCTCGTCGACATGACCGCTCTCCAGCTCGCCAAAATGAGAAAGATGCTACGGCGGGGAATCAAAATCCTCCACCACCACCGTTAGCGAATCCCACGGATCTTATGGCTTTTATGACTCAATTTGTGCAAGCCGTCCAGGCACAACAAGCGGCGCAAGCACCTCTACCGGCACCTCATCCACCACCGGCGCCAACTGAGAGTGTGTACGATCGATTTAGCAGACGCCGTCCTCCTACGTTTCCGGGCTCTACGGATGATATAAAAGCGGAGTATTGGATTACCACCATCGAGAGGATCTTTCGGGTTGTTACTTGCACCGAGATTGAGAAAGCCATGTGTGCTATTGATCTCCTACGAGATGAAGCATACAATTGGTGGCGTAGCACCATACCCCGCCTTAGGGTGAGTGAAGATAATGTTACTTGGGAGATGTTTGCAAGAGAGTTTCGGGCACACTACATACCGAAACAAGCAAGGAAGCGTCGTGAAAGGGAGTTCATGAATTTGGAACAAGGGAACATGTCCGTGACCGAGTATATTGCCGAGTTTAACCGGTTATCACCATATGCACCTCACATAACCGATGAAGAAGACCGCAAGTGTGAGAAGTTTGTAGAAGGGCTTCGTGGAGAGATAGTGAGATCCTTAGCCCCGGTGTCTATTGATAACTGGGCTACCGCTACCGGGCTTGCCTTAAAAGTTGAGGCCGAGGAACAACGACTGGGAGCTAAGAAGGGTGACATTGGTTTCGGTTCGGGTTTCAAGAGGTCAGCTCCACCACCATCATTTCAATCTCCACAAGCTTTGAGAGGTCACCCTATGGATAAGAAGGGTAAGACTAAGACTTCTAAACCCCGAGCAACAGCCCCTCAAGCTATAAAGGGTTGCGATCCGTGTGAGCATTGTGGCGGCATTAGCCATCAGGGAGATGAATGCTGGGGAAAGCTTGGGAAATGCTTCACTTGTGGTAGTTCAAAGCATTGGGCAAGGGAACGTGACCAGAAAAAGGAACGAGGTCCGGGTGGTAAGAAGAAACCAGTGGCACATGCTCGTGTCTATGCATTATGCGGTAAGCAAGAGGATGACAACATTGATCCCATTACTACGGTGAAAGGTATGAACTGCATTCATGGCATTGCACTCATACATTTGATTCGGATATCATTACCTGTTGATAATATAAGTTGGAATGCACTTATATGATATGCATGTGATTTGCGATGCTAATTGTTTTAAGTGCTAACATGAATACCGTAAGTTAGAAATTGATTGTTCTTTATCGGGTGGTATATTTTATAGTTGATATGTGTTTCACCTAAACTTGATTTATTTTATGGCCCCTCTCATGTTATGTCGGTAATGATTGACATTAAATGTTACGTTTGTATTTAGCTTGTCGCCTACTTGTGCAATTGTATAAATGCTTTCTTGTATAAGTTGTGCTTACAATGTGATAACTCTAGTAACCCTTGCATTAATGCAACCTTGAGATTTTTGAGCTATGTTGAACGGATGTAAAGCATGAATAAGTACTTGTGAGACCGTGTTGTTTACTTGTTTTCGGGATGCATGATTATTGTTGAAATTATGTCAAATTTTTTTTTTATTTATGGGGAACTTTCATGTAATTGAAGAATCATGCTTAATTAGTTAACAAATGGATGGTTTATGTCAAGTTGCTAGGAACCTTAAAGGATGTTTTGTATTAATTCCAAACTTATGTGAATCGCCTAGGGTATCTAATTGTAATATCTCTAAACCTTGAATGTGTGTAAGAACTTGAGTTTAAGTTCCGATGCATGTTACAAATTCGTAAGGCATGATTAAGTTAAATGAGAATTTACCGCTTACCTTAAAAACATGACTTTATGTGATTAAATTATGTTGTTCATTTGAGCATGATAATATGGGATGACGATGCATACACTCATCTACAATTTCGAATATGAGACTTGAATTGATCATTAGAGTGTGATATAAGGAATCGAGAATATGTTGTTTACCTTGGAAGTATGACCTTATGTGAATAAATGTATGCCTTATATGTATTGAGCATGACGTACGTATACTTAAGCGCTGCATAGACTTATACATGACTAAGATTACGACATCTTGATTAGTGCTACTTGAATCAATTGTTAAGGTACGACTTGTAATTGATATGTTTAGATACTTACAACTTCATGTACGCTAAATGCTCCAATTGACTTTATCTATGCATGTTAATACAAGACTTGAGCTTGGAAATTGAATCAAATGACCTTTCTATGCATGCTACTACTAGGTACGAAGTTAGTAACCGAATCGCATGATCTTGGATACTTTGGTGAACTTGTATGATGTAAGTATGAGTTAGTTCTTGTGACTTTTGTAACCTTGGATGTTGTACATGCTCGATTTTGTGCACTTTGTTACGGTGAGCTTTGAGGGACGCCTTTGATGCGACGAAGCCTTTACCTCACCGATGGAGAACGACTCAACCATACAGTGGTCCCTTGTCGTATGTCTTGTTTGTGCTTTGCATGTTTTGGATCCGAGTAGTTGTTCGTGTGCTTTTGTGCTCGGGTGTTGTAGGGTTCTCCCTCTTTTGTGTTCGGGGGATGTTGGGTCCCCTCGGTTTTAGTCATTTGGGAATGTTACATCCTCCCGAATTTAGGAGTTTGTGAGATGCTAACTCTTTCAAACTTAGATGTTTGAGGGATGCGGGATTCCTTCGAACTTAGGATGAGAGACGGGGTTCTCTCATTGCTTGTTGAGAGACGGGGTTCTCTCATTGCTTGTTGAGGGACGGGGTTCTCTCATTGCGTGTTGAGGGACGGGGTTCTCTCGTTGCGTGTTGAGGGACGGGGTTCTCTCGTTGCTTGTTGAGAGACGGGGTTCTCTTGTTGTGTGTCTCGTCCCGTTGGCTAGCGCGCTCAGATGACTCCGTTCAGAAGGGATCTTTTGAGGTGGATAAGCGAGATCAAGATGGACCGAAGGAGTATGCACCAAGTAAGATCTTTTGCATCGACAAGTGTGGAAGGATAAGCCACATGTAGGAATGGCATAAGACCAACAATAGAGTTATGCCACACGAATGAGGAAAGAATTTGATTCGAAGAGGGTGACCAAGTCTTCTTAGAGGCAACGCCAAGAAGGAGTTTCCCCCAAATCAATGCGAGCAGTAACCTAAACCCGAGATCTATCGAGCCGCTTGGAGCTGTGAATGGATTGAGAAAGTATTTCCGAGAGGAGATGGGGACTATTCTGATGAAAGAGGTACACTTGGATCAGGACTTGACACGTAACAACTGGGGAAGATTTTAGCCGAAATACCATGGATTAAGAATTCAGCTAACTCCTTTGGATAAAGCCTATGGAGAGATCTCAAGCAGAAGAAGCAACTTGGAAGACAGAAGAGAAGGTGCAGAGTTTCCACACTGAGTCTTTTCCGTTGGTAAATCTGGGGACCAGATTTCTTTAAGGAGGGGAGGTTGTGACGCCCCTCTTCTCGATCAAGGTAAAGTTTGGTACGAGAGTGCACGATTTACCTTTCCTTGCATGACTTATGTGGATTTATGCCTTAATTTGATAGACATTGGGGCTTATGTGAAAAACATGATTTACATGACTTATGTGGCTATTTGATATGATAAGTATGTGCTCGTATTGTGCTTAAAGAGTTTTGATAGCATGCTTTATGGTTAAACGAAATAATGTGCTTATTTGGATATTAAAGCATAATTTAGGGACTAAATGGTAAATTTATTTTCCAAGCCTGGAACTTGTTAGGACTTAATGAAATTGTGTAGATAATTCGATTATGAGTTCGTGGGTTCTTGAATCGCTCAATTCGGAGTTCGGACGAAGAAGTTATGGCCATTCTACGAAAAGTCAACCGTTTTAAGACTAAATGTTGACCTGCGACCCAATTTCAATTCTGATCCAATTTGAGATCTAATTTCACTTAAATCCGACCCGTATGACCCGGTCCATGATCCTATTCAGCAGACCCAAATCAGATTATAACACCCTAAACTCATTTTACGATATTTCACAAGAGATTCAAGTTCTCTCTCCCTCACTTTTCTCTCAACCCATTCATCTTCTCTCAAGAACCCCTTCAACCTTTTTCAAGAGACAAGAGTGGAGACTAAAGCTGGAGATTCAGGACTAAAGAGCAAGATTCCCTCTTCCATTTTCAGCTCTTAAGGTAAGAAATGCTTGAATGCTTATGTGGGTCTTCTTCTTTAAACTTGAAGCTTGAGTTTGAAATCTGGGGTTCTTGGTTAGATGGATTAAATCCGAATTTTATGATGGAAATATGTTTCTTATGATGTTGGGAGTGATTTGATGTAAGAATTTCTTATTTTCATGTTCATTTGAAGATTTCACCATTAAAGCACTTTGAAGCTTTTCATAAGAACTTATGCATGTTCATGCCCTAGCTTGTTTTAACTTGATTTGATAATGGATTCATGTTCCTTATGTGCTTTTATGAAGGATAGGATAGGTTTCCTTGAGTTTCATGCTTATTTGAAGAATCCACCATTGATGACCTTTGAAGCTTTCTTGAGAATTCTTGCATGTTTATGTTCTTGTGTGATTTAACTTGATTTGATGATCGATTCTTGTTCCTTGAGAAATTCCATGAAAAATGTGATTAATTCCTTTGAGTTTCTTGCATGATTGTTGATTTCACCATTGTTATCCTTGAAGCTTTCATGAAACTTGTAGAAGATGAAGTTCTTGTATGAATTGCTAGCTTTCTTGATGTTTATATGTTCCTAAGTGCTTTATTATGTAACTTGATGATTTATGATGCTTATTTGTGGTTTTGGAAGCTTAATTTCATGTTTTGGGGTGTTTAGAACTCATTCCCGTCGAATTCCAAGTGGCTGTCACGTTTTTTTTTAAGTTCTGGGCAGAATCCGCTAGGGTGGATTTTTGCAGTGTAAAAAATCCATGGGGGTGGATTTGAGGCAGTAGCTTCTGGACAATCCGCGAGGGTGGATTTTTTGTGAAGGAAAATCCATGGGGGTGGATTTTCCCCTGCCTTGTTTTTTTGACTTGTTTCGCTTGTTTTGACTCTTGTATGTCCTTTTCTTGTTTCTATAATACCTTTAATGAGTTGTGGCCTTATTATATGTGGTGGAACTTCTTGCATATCACTTGTTATGATTTTATTGCCTTGATCAAGTTTAAGTTGTCACATTTTGCTAAGTTATGCATTTACTTGAACTTGTATGACTTCCTACGTTATGTGTGACCTTGACATGCTATACATGCTCATGATTGATCCTCACATTTCATTAAGTGCATGATATGACTCCATAAGCATACATAACTCTCATAAGTGACTTGTTACTTAAGCCGTGCGTCGTTTACTTGGTTTGGGTCGTGTCTTACCTTTGTTAGTACGTTTGTCTTGTTAGGTGGTGAGTCTCCGGCCGAGTAGTCCGTTGCTCGTGGTCGACCTTTGAGGTTCTTGGTAAAGGTGAGGAGCTATAATATAAAAATGTTTTCTAAAACTGTGGACACATATGACCTATCATGTTTGATGGTTTTGAACTCCCATTTTCGAAAAGGTATATGTAGGCTTAATAAGCCAAGTTTTGTGAGCGTTGCTCATATTACGATGTTTGACTATGGAAAACGGTTTACAAGTAGAATTTGAATTGGTATATGGGATAGGTACCCAAAATGCTATTTTGGAACTTTCATTCGAATATTATATATGTATGTGTGAGTTATGTAGTGTAGCACCCCGCACATGAGGCACCACATCCCCCGCACTATGGCTCAATACGAGTAACGAAACAGTAAATCCGCACCCGTATCAAACCATAGCGAACGGGAGACAAACATAAAAACCTTCCTAAGCCAGGGGGAGCTAGACCCTGCAATGGTTACCAATCCACAAAATATAATGCAGCAAAGCCAAAGTTCAATCATACCAACCATAAACGGAATTTGGGCTCTTCAGGCCTCTTTTAAAACATAACAATACCCAGTAAGAGCAATTCACTAACAATTTCATAATTATTCGAATTCATGATATAATAGAATGAATCATACATAATTCCAATACATAAATGAGTGCAGGGACTCTCCTAACTAACTCGACCACTTAAAGACTTCAAACACCTCCGCCTAGCCCAAAACTCCAAAGATCAAACCTGCACACTAAAAGAGTGGGGAGGGAGAGGGGTCAGTCTCTAGAAGACTGAGTGAGCAGGAGCGATACATATATATATAAAACATGCACATGCAAGTCATAAATCCCGAGCAAGGTTTTATTTGAATTTAGTTCCCAAAAAGGGCAAGAAAATAGATAAACAATGCTCGACTTTTACGACTAATTCATATTAAATTCATTACATTCATAAATCATACATAAATATAAGGCTCGGCGAGTGAGCGTGCACAATCTCCATCCAAACTCCGACCGTGTATGACAAATATCATTAATATATTGATTAAGCGATCATGCAATATATCATAATACACACAGACCATAAATCATGTCCTAAATATATTGTTTGGGCAATCCGATTCCCGGCCTTCCCGCACAGTGCCTATCAATCGATAATCAATCAGTCAATCAATCATTTCAATCATAATAAGTTCCAACCTTCTTCCTCCGGGTTGGTGGTGGGTTTGCAAGGCCCGACCACCCGATCATTGACCAAAAGGGGTTACATGACTCCCCAGATGGCACTCAGCTCCCTTTCCCCGCCAATCTCCTGACGAGGTCCGGTACCGCTGTTCAATAATGGAACTAGTATATGGGATCCCCGTCAGCCCTTGCTTCCTCGGTTAGCCACATATACTAAGTCCCTGGGCCCGTGAACATATCATATTTGCATAATCTCGCCAAAACATATCAATTCATAAGTACATAACATAATTCATAAATACATTACCGTGTAATTCGGCATATGCTATATACGTACCTCTCCGTGTCATCCTAATCCATAGCTAGCATGAAGACACACGGTTTGGAGCATAGCCTCGTTACAAAACCATTTTTAAGCTTATATACGCTCATACATATAATTCAGAAGAATTTACTCGATGACTTCATTTGAAAACCATATATATATAATCATAAGTTTTTGGCCAAAGCTTTTCACATAAGGGTTGTAGGGTTTATTACGTAGCTAAAACGAAAACACCCTCACCTTAACCGTGAAGAAACAAGGATCGAGCACCAAGTGCCTGAACGATCAAAAGCTCTCCACCCTGGAGATAAACTGTACAAAAGACCACAAGACGTGTTCGTGAGACTCAAGACTCTAAATGAACCATATATGACGCACGGCAATGCACAAGCATGATATGTAGGCATAAAGATCATATTAAGTCATGAAAATCATATAACCAATTCATTCACTTGTTCAATCATAAATCATTCAAATTCTTCAATTCATATGTCCAATCAATTTAATTCAAGAACTCAAATAGGAGCATAGAACATATTCAAGCTCTTCCATAATGCTACCACATAATTCATATTACATAACATAGCATATATCCAAAGTTTGACAACAAGAAGAAGTCTTATTCTATAGAAAATAAGTGATGCTATTCATAAGCGACATATAAACACACATAAACGGCATTAAGTAAAAGCATGCCTATAGCACATCTAAATGCCATGAAATTAAACCATAATTCTCCCAACATATAGCAAAACAAGTTCATAGTTCAACACAAAAGGAGATAAAGTCATTCAAGAGGTGAAACAAATCAAAAACCGAAAAGGAAGCAACAAAGACTGCACATGGGAAGTGACACGGGGGTGTCACCAACCCTAGCCCAACTGAGCCACGGGCGTGGCTCAGTACAGAGCTGTCCAGAAGGTGTGACACGCCCGTGTCTCCCTCTTATGAGTAAATGAGACACGGGGGTGTCACGGTACAGAACTTGAGGCGCATGCAAGACCTAACCGGCAAAACTGAACTCAAACAAACTCAATCCAAAGGCATACCAAATGAACTCCAAATACTCTGAAACTTAATATGAAACATATTTGGCATGTTATGAACATTTTTCATTTAGAGTGAAAAAGCTAAATCACACGTTAAGATCATCGAAACCGTGAAACAAAACTGGGTCGCTACAATCGGACATATGAGCCCTAATGATTCTATCATGCCTTGATCAAGTACTTAGGGCTTGAATTTGGATCTGAAACTTCGGGGAATGCATGCTAACATACCAAACAACTAATATACATCATATATATGCAAAATGGTACAATTTAAAGCACATTAGAAGGACCAACAAGTTACCAAACTCAACAGCAACAATTCTGTCAAAGATCATGCATAAGAACAGGCCATGTCTTGCGGTTTTGAGGCTTCAAATGGAACCAAATACTTAAAGCATGAATGTTAACATATAGAGTAATGAGTGTACATCAACTCCATGCATTTTCACACGAAATGGAGGCCATATGATCATGCAACAACACCAAATCTCACACAGCAGTTCGAAAACAGGGGAAACAGTTTGAACATCAAGTTTGGAGCTCCATATCTCATAATTTCATAAAAGGGTCAAGAGATGAAATCCTCCTAACATCATACACTATCAGTTAGGAAAGAAATAAGCCAAGAAACAAGTTCATATGATCACATATAAGCAAGAAATTCAGCCACACAAACATATAGGTCACAAGAGCAAAAATCCCTAAAAGTTCATACCAATCTCATAATTCAAACCCTAATCAATTCTGATCCAAATCATGTTGTAAGGAGATGAAATCAAGTATAATAGAGTAGAGAAGACATAAATATTCATACCTTAAAGATTTGGTGAAGAAAAATGGTGATTTGAGCTCAAAATCACAAAGGATGGCCAAGGGTTTTCTTCCTTCTCCTCTTCTTCCCTCACTCGTTTCAGTTGCAGCTGGAAATGGAGGTATGTGGTTCGGTTTTCAGAGTTAAAGAGGAGAGGAAGGGCTTAACTCAAGGTAGGTAAGTCATGGTTAAGGTAGGGTTAAGTTAAGAGGTGTTAGGGGGTCCCACCATGAAGACTAGTCAACAAAAGGAGTTCTTCTTGCACGAGTTGCTCGTTACGGTTGGATTTCGGAGGTCTTAATGATTTCAAAAAGGTATGAGGCTTGTTCCATTGTCTCCGGACCGTCGATACGAAGGCAACGGAGGTGTCGGAATTCGAATCCGAATTCCCGAGCTCAAGATATCACGTACGGAACCAAGGGTGCGCTAATTGCTCGTTAGCCCCCGATTTGGTTCCATAATTAAAATTAAATTCATAAACACGTCAAATGAATCCGAAAACATAAACCGAGCACATTGGCATGTTCATAACACACATATATACGACATATTAAATTTCCATACCAATCCGATATCATTACATATATGAACGAAGCACAAATAGAACACTCATGCGCAAGAACGAATTCATAACGTTAAAATTTAGTTACTCAAACTTAAATTCCATTTTAATTAAATTATAACCAACTAATAACATGTTGAAATTAATTAACAGAATTACCGAAATAGTTAAGGTAACACGAAACCTTAATTAAGAAATTAAACAATAAATATCAAGGTAGAAATAAAATGAATTAAATTAAATATTAATAGTTTACAGTTTAAATCAAATAAAACACTTTTAAACGATTAATCATATAATTAAATAATTAAATCGCGCAATTTATAAACAAATACGCCACATTATTAAAACTGAAAAACTGGGGCGTTACAATCTCTCCCCCTTAAAAAGAATCCGTCCTCGGATTCACAACACGCCTGAAAATAAACAATGAGAGATTCCCCGTCTCTCACAAACAACAAGGAGAGAGCCCCGTCTCTCGAGCAGCAATGAGAGAACCCCATCTCTCGCAGTAAAGAGAGTACCCCGTCTCTCAAACAAAATAAGAGAATCCCCGTCTCTTACAAACAAAGAGAGCACCCCGTCTCTCAACCGAAAATAAAACAAGGAAGTCTCCAATACTCCCAAGCAACTCACGCAAAACCAAATTTAAAACCACGGAAGTCACCCAAAGCAAGTAATAAACGTCGCCCACATTGATATTCAATTACACCAGGTAATTTAACACATTATAGCTTAAAGCACCCAACATAAAAATTATATAAGTTAAAATTGCATGGATGCATGTGTCGTTAATGCTATAAGTACCGTTCACCGAAGTTTCAAAGTTTAGAACTGAGAGTTGTCGTTGTCCGGTGTAGGGTCTATCCTGAAGATAGCTCAGTGGTCAGCTTGTCTTGAACCTCTTCAAGGTTCCTCGGTGAAGCTATTGATAAATCCTTTAAGGATCATACTCTTGGATCCGTTCTGACTTGTACTATTTCCAGTCTTCACCATTTCCCATAATCTTCATTCGACCATCCAATTCTTTTTTAATTAACCGAGCTTGACCTCCCCGAATATCCTTAGACCATCTGTCTCAATGTTAGATCCATAGCTACTATCTTACTCATATCAGAGTTTAAAATATTCTCAAGAATAACTGCCCCTGACCACCTTGACGATTTAATCCCTACCTTGAGGTATCTGTCAATAGGATCTACCTTAACACGAATCCTTTTTCATCTTCCGCGCATATTATCCATTCATTCCCTTTAACCCCTTAAGGTTACATTCGGCATCAGGCCCCATATTTCTTGTATTGAAGATAGAATGTTCTTGATGATTCTTGTCGTTTGATGTAAATCCTCCAATGGTCATTTTTTTTTTTCCGGTTTGGTTTCTTCTTAGATTTCCTTCCGAAGTATCGTGGGACTAACCGAAGACTTGATAATAGTGTCATTATTGAACCCCCTTTTTGTACCCTATTGGATTACTCGTGATCGCCATCATTCCATCATATGCCAACTTGATTCGACACTCTCTCTCTTGTCAATTCTGACTTAGGTGTTTCCAGAAGCTCCCTTATAATTCTGTTATCCCCAGATCCCTGTTCTATACCTAGGAATATTCTCCAAGACATTTCCTTTATACCTAATGAGGGACTCCAACCCGACTTGAGTAACTTAACTCTCCTCTTAACCGCTTAACCATTCAAGCCGTCTTGTTTATTTCTGATCATCACTAAGAGGACTCCCAGGTCTTCCTTAATTTGCAATTTCGTTATTCTTACTGAAATATTTCTTCGAGCACCCTTTTAATCGTCCAATTTGTTCCTCGGTCATGCTCTCCCCCTTAAATTTCTGTTGTCCCGGGTTGGACTCCATCGATTCTTCTCTTATCGAAACTCTTGATGAGTAAATCCCATTAGGTGGAATTTAACTGATGTAGAAATCAAAATTGTGGCCCTTCAACTCCTTCCCTAGTTCTCTTGATGTCCGAAACTCCTTTCTTAATTTTGTCCGGAACTCTAGTCTCACCTCTCCTCCTCATAACTCAGATGCGGCTTGGTTGAATTGATACTTGATAGTTAAGGTGAAAGGCTTCCTATCAAGTAAACACTAAAATGCATGTTGGGTAAAGATGGCAATGCATGTGTCACGTTTACACCAAGCAATTATACCACACATTAGCGCAACAAAACCAATTAGAAATGTACGAATAACATAAGATCAAGAGAATAAATAATTAATGCAAAATATGATGCACGTGCTATGAATGCTCTGGAACCTGTCACCAATGGGATAAGTAGTTAGCTCGACAGCTTTTCCTTGCTACTCCAAGTCCCGCGGTTACTTTGACTTGGTAATTATTCCTTGCCTTTCCCACGGTCTTCGAGATTCCCATGCCTATCCCTTGTGAGCTCAATTCACCTCCAACTGCTTACATTGGAGTGCATGATTTCCTTTCTTTACCATTTCCATTTGTTGCTTCATATCTTCCATTTTACTTCACAACATGGCGATTCAGCTTGGTTTTGGGAAAACGAACTCATATCCCAATCCACACCTTGATCAAGATTCCCGTGACTATTGTTTATGAGTTTCCTATCACGATCGAAATCCAGAGCACCCAAGTCCAACTCTTCCCGGTCTTAACTTCGACAGACTTGATTTCAATTCACTAGGCTTAATCAGAAATCCTTCTTGTCGACCCCAGGTACACAGCTCCTACCGGGCCCATTTTATCTGAGTCTCTCCTAACTATTGAGACCTCTTCAACGATCCAATCCGGGATCAAAATATCTTCAAGGTTCATCCCTTTCATTCTTTAGGTTGAAAGACCTTGCTAAATCCGATTAAAACACTCCAAGTAGCAGATCCTCATAAGTTAGTCTTTTGAGTCCCAACAATCCCATGATTAACTCCTATTCCGATTTCACCAATTGTCTCCCTGCCATCGCATCTCTAAATTCAATCTTCCCATTCCAAATCCTAACCGTTAATTGTAACCCAGTCTATGAAGCCACGCATCTAGAATTCTCCACATCCTTTCCAGAGTATCCTGCCTATCTTTCGTGTCTCAGAAAGGTTTGCAATCGATCTTCTTTGTCGTAGAACTTGGCCGTGGTTTGATATTATCTCCATAACCTATAAATCATAGCTTACTTCAAGAATAGATGCATGCAATTAGTGCATGCTCATGACACATTTTCAACAATTAATGCAAGGATCCTTAGGTAATTGCAACAGATAGTCTAGCCAAAATTCAAAAAGGAAAGCCAAATTCATGTTCAAGATCAATGCAATGCACACATTGCCATATAGTCCCTAAGCCGTTCGACCTAGACTGTCTCACACACGACACGAGAACACCGGTTTTGCAACCGGGCTCTGATACCACTTAAGGATGTAGCACCCAGCACATGAGGCACCACATCCCCCGCACTATGGCTCAATACGAGTAACGAAACAGTAAATCCGCACCCGTATCAAACCATAGCGAACGGGAGACAAACATAAAAACCTTCCTAAGCCAGGCGGAGCTAGACCCTGCAATGGTTACCAATCCACAAAATATAATGCAGCAAAGCCAAAGTTCAATCATACCAACCATAAACGGAATTTGGGCTCTTCAGGCCTCTTTTAAAACATAACAATACCCCGTAAGAGCAATTCACTAACAATTTCATAATTATTCGAATTCATGATATAATAGAATGAATCATACATAATTCCAATACATAAATGAGTGCAGGGACTCTTCTAACTAACTCGACCACTTAAAGACTTCAAACACCTCCGCCTAGCCCAAAACTCCAAAGATCAAACCTGCACACTAAAAGAGTGGGGAGGGAGAGGGGTCAGTCTCTAGAAGACTGAGTGAGCAGGAGCGATACATATATATATAAAACATGCACATGCAAGTCATAAATCCCGAGCAAGGTTTTATTTGAATTTAGTTCCCAAAAAGGGCAAGAAAATAGATAAACAATGCTCGACTTTTACGACTAATTCATATTAAATTCATTACATTCATAAATCATACATAAATATAAGGCTCGGCGAGTGAGCGTGCACAATCTCCATCCAAACTCCGACCGTGTACGACAAATATCATTAATATATTGATTAAGCGATCATGCAATATATCATAATACACACAGACCATAAATCATGTCCTAAATATATTGTTTGGGCAATCCGATTCCCGGCCTTCCCGCACAGTGCCTATCAATCGATAATCAATCAGTCAATCAATCATTTCAATCATAATAAGTTCCAACCTTCTTCCTCCGGGTTGGTGGTGGGTTTGCAAGGCCCGACCACCCGATCATTGACCAAAAGGGGTTACATGACTCCCCAGATGGCACTCAGCTCCCTTTCCCCGCCAATCTCCTGACGAGGTCCGGTACCGTTGTTCAATAGTGGAACTAGTATATGGGATCCCCGTCAGCCCTTGCTTCCTCGGTTAGCCACATATACTAAGTCCCTGGGCCCGTGAACATATCATATTTGCATAATCTCGCCAAAACATATCAATTCATAAGTACATAACATAATTCATAAATACATTACCGTGTAATTCGGCATATGCTATATACGTACCTCTCCGTGTCATCCTAATCCATAGCTAGCATGAAGACACACGGTTTGGAGCATAGCCTCGTTACAAAACCATTTTTAAGCTTATATACGCTCATACATATAATTCAGAAGAATTTACTCGATGACTTCATTTGAAAACCATATATATATAATCATAAGTTTTTGGCCAAAGCTTTTCACATAAGGGTTGTAGGGTTTATTACGTAGCTAAAACGAAAACACCCTCACCTTAACCGTGAAGAAACAAGGATCGAGCACCAAGTGCCTGAACGATCAAAAGCTCTCCACCCTGGAGATAAACTGTACAAAAGACCACAAGACGTGTTCGTGAGACTCAAGACTCTAAATGAACCATATATGACGCACGGCAATGCACAAGCATGATATGTAGGCATAAAGATCATATTAAGTCATGAAAATCATATAACCAATTCATTCACTTGTTCAATCATAAATCATTCAAATTCTTCAATTCATATGTCCAATCAATTTATTTCAAGAACTCAAATAGGAGCATAGAACATATTCAAGCTCTTCCATAATGCTACCACATACTTCATATTACATAACATAGCATATATCCAAAGTTTGACAACAAGAAGAAGTCTTATTCTATAGAAAATAAGTGATGCTATTCATAAGCGACATATAAACACACATAAACGGCATTAAGTAAAAGCATGCCTATAGCACATCCAAATGCCATGAAATTAAACCATAATGCTCCCAACATATAGCAAAACAAGTTCATAGTTCAACACAAAAGGAGATAAAGTCATTCAAGAGGTGAAACAAATCAAAAACCGAAAAGGAAGCAACAAAGACTGCACATGGGAAGTGACACGGGGGTGTCACCAACCCTAGCCCAACTGAGCCACGGGCATGGCTCAGTACAGAGCTGTCCAGAAGGTGTGACACGCCCGTGTCTCCCTCTTATGAGTAAATGAGACACGGGGGTGTCACGGTACAGAACTTGAGGCGCATGCAAGACCTAACCGGCAAAACTGAACTCAAACAAACTCAATCCAAAGGCATACCAAATGAACTCCAAATGCTCTGAAACTTAGTATGCAACATATTTGGCATGTTATGAACATTTTTCATTTAGAGTGAAAAAGCTAAATCACACGTTAAGATCATCGAAACCGTGAAACAAAACTGGGTCGCTACAATCGGACATATGAGCCCTAATGATTCTATCATGCCTTGATCAAGTACTTAGGGCTTGAATTTGGATCTGAAACTTTGGGGAATGCATGCTAACATACCAAACAACTAATATACATCATATATATGCAAAATGGTACAATTTAAAGCACATTAGAAGGACCAACAAGTTACCAAACTCAACAGCAACAATTCTGTCAAAGATCATGCATAAGAACAGGCCATGTCTTGCGGTTTTGAGGCTTCAAATGGAACCAAATACTTAAAGCATGAATGTTAACATATAGAGTAATGAGTGTACATCAACTCCATGCATTTTCACACGAAATGGAGGCCATATGATCATGCAACAACACCAAATCTCACACAGCAGTTCGAAAACAGGGGAAACAGTTTGAACATCAAGTTTGGAGCTCCATATCTCATAATTTCATAAAAGGGTCAAGATATGAAATCCTCCTAACATCATACACTATCAGTTAGGAAAGAAATAAGCCAAGAAACAAGTTCATATGATCACATATAAGCAAGAAATTCAGCCACACAAACATATAGGTCACAAGAGCAAAAATCCCTAAAAGTTCATACCAATCTCATAATTCAAACCCTAATCAATTCTGATCCAAATCATGTTGTAAGGAGATGAAATCAAGTATAATAGAGTAGAGAAGACATAAATATTCATACCTTAAAGATTTGGTGAAGAAAAATGGTGATTTGAGCTCAAAATCACAAAGGATGGGCAAGGGTTTTCTTCCTTCTCCTCTTCTTCCCTCACTCGTTTCAGTTGCAGCTGGAAATGGAGGTATGTGGTTCGGTTTTCAGAGTTGAAGAGGAGAGGAAGGGCTTAACTCAAGGTAGGTAAGTCATGGTTAAGGTAGGGTTAAGTTAAGAGGTGTTAGGGGGTCCCACCATGAAGACTAGTCAACAAAAGGAGTTCTTCTTGCACGAGTTGCTCGTTACGGTTGGATTTCGGAGGTCTTAATGATTTCAAAAAGGTATGAGGCTTGTTCCATTGTCTCCGGACCGTCGATACGAAGGCAACGGAGGTGTCGGAATTCGAATCCGAATTCCCGAGCTCAAGATATCACGTACGGAACCAAGGGTGCGCTAATTGCTCGTGAGCCCCCGATTTGGTTCCATAATTAAAATTAAATTCATAAACACGTCAAATGAATCCGAAAACATAAACCGAGCACATTGGCATGTTCATAACACACATATATACGACATATTAAATTTCCATACCAATCCGATATCATTACATATATGAACGAAGCACAAATAGAACACTCATGCGCAAGAACGAATTCATAACGTTAAAATTTAGTTACTAAAACTTAAATTCCATTTTAATTAAATTATAACCAACTAATAACATGTTGAAATTAATTAACAGAATTACCGAAATAGTTAAGGTAACACGAAACCTTAATTAAGAAATTAAACAATAAATATCAAGGTAGAAATAAAATGAATTAAATTAAATATTAATAGTTTACAGTTTAAATCAAATAAAACACTTTTAAACGATTAATCATATAATTAAATAATTAAATCGCGCAATTTATAAACAAATACGCCACATTATTAAAACTGAAAAACTGGGGCGTTACATGTAGCGAGGTTATGATGTACCTTGCGAGGACGCTTGCTTGGGGTAATCGAAATTGAGCTCGGGGATGGAGGTGAGAGATATTCCGGGAAGGCAAGGGCCGACGGATGTCCTTATCCAAAGTTCCCACTGTGGACAAGACTACTAAGACTCCGAGGAGGTTTCGGGGTTGAAGTTTTCTTGGAGAGAGCTAGGTTACATGGACCGAATTCTCCACTCAAAAGGCAAAAGGGATGCTCGGGGGGGTGCACTCCCTCGACATCAATGGCGTAAAGGTTGGATTGGTTTGATTTCTTGGTTTGGGAAGATCGGATGGAGTGCTCGTTCTCGCCGAGCCGGTTATGTGTGGTTTGTGATCCATATTTTTCTAAAACTTGCATTTACTTTGAAAATAAGTTGGATCATGAACACCTTTGTTTTGAGCATGCATTAAACCCTCTTATATCACTTATATTATGTACACTTCTCCTCACCGGTTCCGTTTGAACTGATCTCCTTTACCTTTCGCGTCCAGAGGTCGTACTTTGGAGTCTTGCTAGGCGGGGTCTTGCTTGAGAGTTGTTGTCGAGTCTAGCTTTACTTGTTGTGTCGTAATATAATTTATGTTTTACGTTCCGCTTTTGGATTTATGGATCCGGCTTGTATGATGAATTATCTTGTTAGTTGGACCGTGGCGGTCTCTAGGATGATTTACACTTCTGTATTTTGAGCATTTCATGCTGGACCGTGTTGGTCACTTAATTGATGATTTAATCTTTCGCATTTGTTTTCATTTGACTTGAGAAGGTCTGAAGTGGGTATATTGAATTTGAACTCTTATGCATGTGGTATGTTTTAAGCTTCCGCGTATTTGTGTTTGTTTTAATTCTCTTGATGTGAGTCTAGTACCGCCTAGCTAGGATGTCCGTTTGTCACCGCTTGCTTCGATCTTGGCGGGTATATGGATAGCAATTCTATATACAAGCTAGGCCCGTAGCGCGGGATAGGCGTGGGATGCCCTCGCCGGGGCGTTACACCTTTGTTAACTCAAATATCAATATTATAGATCAAAGGCTACGAGATTATGTACCACCGGCACCTCCAGCACCACCTGCACCTGTTGTACCGCCCGAGGCACCGCTTTCTGTTATACTTAGGGAGTTTCAGAATCAAAGACCTCCCAAGTTCTTTAAGGGAAATGATATACAAGCGGAATTGTGGCTGAAAGAGGTAGAGAGGATATGGGAACTCATTCCATGTGAGTCCCAAGAGAAGGCTCGATGCACCATCACTTTAATACAAGGGGAAGCCTACTCTTGGTGGGAAAGCACACGGATAGTATTGGAGGCAGCTGGAGAGGAGATCAATTGGGAAATCTTTACAAGGGAATTCAAGAATAAATTCATCCCTCCCTTATCCCGCACTCGAAGATCGAGAGAATTTACCGAATTGAAGCAAGGATCTAGGTCTGTGGCTGAGTATATTTCAGAGTATGAGAGGTTATCCCGCTATGCACCAAATATAGCAGGCGATGACTTCCATAAGGCTATGCAGTTTGTTCAGGGGCTTCGACCGGATATTCAGATAGCTCTAGAGGCAGTTAATACGAGCACTTGGGCAAAGGCTACTTCAAAAGCCCTAAAGGTTGAAGATTCTGTGAATGCTAGGAGGCCAGTTTCTCGTCAAGGACAAGGGTCAGGATCCAGCTGGGGATTTATCAAAGGAAAGAGGCCGATGAATGTACCAACTCCACCACAAAAAGGTCCTTTCAAGAAGCCGAGAATCAGAGGTCGGATTGCACCCGTTCCACGACCACCTCAGGGTCCACCGGCTCCTAAAGGATCTCGCAATGATCAGGCTCCATGTACTTATTGTGGATGGCCAACTCATTCTTACAACAACTACCGAAAGAGATTGAGATTGTGTTTGATTTGTGGAAAAGGGGATCATATGGCTTTTTCATGCCCGGACAAGACTCCAGGATATCAAGCTGGGGCTCAGAGACCGATGGTTCAGGCACGAGCCTATGCTCTTGAGAGCGAGGAGCAGAATGTTGAGGTCGACCCAAACACCTTGGTGGAAGGTACCGTTTGCATTCATAACGCGAGCATTCATGCATTATTCGATCTGGGTGCCACGCATACTTTTATATCTTCTGATCTATGTGCCTCTCTGTGCCTACCTGTTATTTGCTCAAATTCCTGTTATTTTGTGAGTTCGCCTCTGGGAGGTAGTTTGCAGACAGATCGGGTTGTCAGGGGCTGTTCAGTTTTGATTGAGGGGAAAGATTATCCGGCAGATTTCATTGTTATGCCTATGAAGAAGTATGGGGTAATCTTTGGGATGGATTGGTTATATCGGCACAGGGCCGAAGTTTATTGTTTTAAGAAGAAGATAAAGTTGGGTGAAGAGTTGATCGGAGAAGTTGGGTCGAAGAATGTACCTCTATTATCGTTTATGGAAGCTCGCAAGTTGGTAAAGGATGGAGCCACGGGATTTATTGCCTATCTCCTTAATAAACCAAAGGATCAATCAAGTTTTGAGGAGACGGCTGTAGTAAAGGAATATCCCGATGTATTTCCAGAAAATTTTGGTTCTCTACCCCCGGATCAGGAGATTGAGTTTGTTATTGATTTATATCCGGGATCAGAACCTTATTCCAAGACTCCTTATAGAATGGCTCCGGCAGAGTTGAAGGAGCTGAAGATTCAACTCGAGGAATTACTTAAGAGTGGATATATCCGACCGAGTTCATCTCCGTGGGGTGCTCCGGTTCTCTTTGTCAAAAAGAAAGATGGGTCGTTGAGAATGTGTATAGATTACCGGGAGCTTAATCGGATGACTATCAAGAATAAGTACCCGTTCCCCACATTGAGGATTTATTTGACATGTTGCATGGTTCAAAGGTTTATTCGAAATTGGATTTAAGGCAAGGCTATTACCAGTTGAAAATCCGGGAAGAGGATATACCAAAGACAGAATTTAATACCCGGTATGGGCATTATGAGTTCGTAGTGATGCCTTTTGGTTTAACAAATGCCCCTGCAGCATTCATGGACATGATGCATCGGATTTTTCGGCCGTATTTGGGTAAATTCGTCGTAATCTTCATTGGTGACATTCTTGTGTATTCAAAGACTCTGGAAGATCATGTTAGGCATCTCAATTTGGTATTGGAGACGTTGAGAGAGCACCGGTTGTATGCGAAGTTTAGTAAGTGTGAGTTTTGTATCGACTGGGTTGCATTTCTAGGCCATATTATTTCAAGTAAGGGTTTGGAAGTTGATCCTTCAAAGATCGAGACGGTTATTCAGTGGCAGAGTCCGAAAAATGCTTCCGTGGTTAGAAGTTTCTTAGGATTGGCAGGTTATTACCGAAGGTTCGTGAAGGATTTTTCGAAGATAGCCGGTCCTTTAACTCGATTAACTAAGAAGGAAGCTAAATTTGAGTGGGACGAGGCATGCGAAGCCAGTTTTCAACTCTTGAAGGAAAAATTGACCACTGCACCGGTATTAGCACTTCCCGAGGGCGCTGAAGGATACATGGTTTGTACGGACGCCTCGAAAGAAGGGTTGGGATGTGTTTTGATGCAGAATGGTAAGGTGATAGCTTATGCCTCAAGGAAATTGAAAGATCATGAACAACATTATCCCACTCACGATCTTGAGCTTGCAGCAGTGATCTTCGCTTTGGGAAAGTGGAGACACTATCTTTACGGAGTTTCTTTTGAGATCTTTTCCGACCACAAGAGTCTCAAGTATTTGTTTTCTCAGAAGGAATTAAACAAGAGACAGAGGCGTTGGATGGAGATGTTGGCGGATTATGAGTGTACGATTCGATATCATCCAGGAAAGGCAAACGTGGTCGCGGATGCGCTTAGTAGGAAAGCTAGCGTGTTAAGTGTTAAGGTGGAAGTTGAGGATTAATCTATGTTTTTTAAGCTGAGAGCTAGTATTCAGAATATTACGGTTCAACCGGATCTTCAGCAGAGATTGTTTGAAGCTCAGAGAGTGGATTCCGAGGTTCAGAGGTTAGTGCAGAAAGCTAGAAATGATTCAGAGAGTCCTTTCGGATTTGATGACACCGGACTTCTAAGGTTTAAGAACAGAGTTGTGGTTCCGGAAGAGTTGAGACGGTTGATTTTGGAAGAAGCTCATCGGTCAGGGTATTCGATACATCCCGGGGGAAATAAGATGTATAAGGACTTAAAGAAATTTTATTGGTGGAATGGACTTAAACGGGATGTAATCAACTTCGTGAGACATTGCTTGACTTGCCAAATGGTGAAAGCAGAGCATCAGAAGCCATCGGGGCTACTACAACCGTTACCTATTCCAGGATGGAAATGGCAGGAAATGGCGATGGATTTCGTTTCGGGTCTTCCACGAGTGAAAGGTGATTTAGATGGAATTTGGGTAATAGTGGATCGACTGACGAAATCGGCACATTTTCTTGCTATTCAGATGTCGGATAAGGTGAATAAATTGGCTAAGAAATATGTTGATGAAATCGTCCGACTTCATGGAGTACCGGTTAGCGTTGTATCAGATCGGGATCCGAGGTTCACTTCTAGATTTTGCCAAGAATTGCAAAGGAATCTGGGCACAAAGCTTCAATTCAACACAACTTTCCATCCTCAGACGGACGGGCAATCAGAGAGATTAATTAAATATTTGGAGGATATGTTGAGAGCATGTGCATTGGATTTTTCGAGTTCGTGGAATGAACAATTGCCTTTGATTGAATTCGCCTATAACAACAGCTTTCAAGCATCGATAGAAATGGCTCCATATGAGGCTCTCTACGGACGGAAATGCAGGTCACCATTGTTCTTTGATTTGGAAGAATGGAATTGGACGAAGCAAGAGGGTGTGAAACGAGGAGAGAAAAAGGAAAAACCCTCTAAGGCCGTGCAAGAGGCAATTGATAAGGTCCAAATAATCGGACAACGGATGAAAGCAGCCCAGGACAGACAGAAAAGCTATGCGGATCACCGAAGGAAAGATCTTAAGTTTGAGGTTGGTGATAGGGTATTCTTGAAAGCCTCACCTCGAAAATCTAGAAAAGGAGGGAAATTGAATCCTCGGTATCTAGGACCGTATGAGATTTTGGAGAAAATTGGAGATACGGCCTACCGTTTGGACCTACCCCCGAGTTTGACTGGAATTCATAATGTATTTCATGTGTCTCAGCTTCGGAAATATTATCCGGATGAATCGGAAGTTATCCCCGTTGAGGAAGTGGAGTTAGAACCGAACCTCACCTTCGTTCAGAAGCCGATTAAGATTTTGGATCGCAAATTTCAAGAGCTTCAAATATCGGCAGATCCCACTAGTTAAAGTCTTATGGAGAAGTGATAAAACGGAAGAGGCTACGTGGGAGACCGAGGATAAAATGAAAAGATTTCATCCCGAATTGTTCCCGAGTGATCAATGAATCCGAGGACAGATTCTTTTAAGGGGGAGAGATTGTGATGCCCCGATATTTCGGCCGTACAGGTATGACGTAAGTGTTTACCAAATTGCGCGAAATAATTAATTATCCGTGTTTTATGTATTTAATTATTATTTTAATTATATTAAATGTTAATTATTTTATTTAATGTTATTAATATAAATATATTTATATATATTATTTGTGTACGTGTGCATGGATATAATTAATGCATGCATTTCATATCTATAAATTATATATGCATGCATGTATTATAAATTATATATATACGTATGCATGCATTATTAATTATAATATATTATATACGTATTTATAGTATATTATTTGTAATATTGTTAATTTAATTGTTACATTGCATATGATTGACATTTACGTGCTTTGTTTCTTTTTGAATTGATACCGGAATTTCGTACGAATTTAATATGTTGAACTTATACGTGTCTTGTATATGAATATTTGTTCGTTTCGTATTTTCGGATTCATTTGCATGTGTTTCGGATTTAATTTGAATTTTGGAATCCAAGTTGGGGGCTAACGAGCACTTAGCGCACCCTTGGTTCCATATTTAATATCTTGAGCTCGGGAACTCGGATTCGAGTTCCGTCAACTTCGCTGAACTCGTAACGAAAATTCGAGTTTATTAAACTTAGCCTTATATTTTTCTAACGTCATTTGAACCTCCGAAATTCAACCGAAAAACGAAACGGCGACGAAACAGACCTTGTTGCACTAAAATGGCCATAACTCATTCATTTGTTGACCAAATTAACCATGTTTGGTGTTATAGAACCCTAACTCAACCACCTAACCTGATGTACCATACCCTAACCGAACCAACCCTCACACAATTCAAAAATCTCAGCCAAAGTTACTGCTCTCCAGTTCTCTCCCGTAACCTTGCATTCCTTGGAGATTTTGGATCTCAAATCTCATCCAATCTTCATCCAATCAACAAGGTAAGCTTAGGGTTGTATTATATGTTAATTTCTGAATATTTTCATCCTTTCATCCCCAAATTTGATCATGGTTTCATGGGATTTTTGACTGAATTCGAAAATAAGAGGTTTAGAGCCAATTTGATGATCTTATTCAATTCTTGATGGTTTTGATTGATTCCAAGCATGAAAATGATTGTTCTGACATCCTCTTCTCATTTATGATCATTGATTTCATGGTAGTTGAAGTATTTATGAAATATCATTTATGGCACTTTGGGAGATTTTTATGAAATGTCACGTATGACATCTTTTCTTGGTTAAGCTCTTTTGGAACTGATATACATGTTGAAATTGTGTGGATTTTCTGCGTTTTGATAGCCTAATTGACCTAAACTTATTAAGATTACTTGAGATCATTCTATGCCCTGTTTTCGCGTGAGTTTTGCCCCATTTTTGGGACTGAAATGTTGCTGTCAAAGCTGTTGCGTCTTCTTGTTCTTTTGCTGTCAGTTTTTAGCCTTTTAACTAGGTTGCTCATGCATTATGGCTGCTGCATTTCATGCTTTGGGTTGCTGCCTTCTTGTTGCGTACTCTATTATCAAAAAACAGGGGAAAGTCTGCGTTTGTTGCTGCTGCTGAACGGGTTGACACGGGTGTGTCGTTCTTGTTTGTTCCAGTGTGAAACGGGGGTGTATATTTGGTCTGAATTTATGTGCCGAGACACAGGGGTATCTCGGTTTGTTCTTTGGGGGTGACACGGGGGTGTCACCTTGTGACTTTCCCTGCATGTTCTGTATGTTGCCGTGAACTGCTGCTGCTGCTGGTTTCCTTTTTCTTTCCTGCTTGAAATGTTGATTGTTAATGCATGAGTTTGCATACATAATGTTTGCATGCATATATGTATATAATTATACCTAAACTATTGCATGCATGTGTTTTAATTGCATGAAAAATTTCATGAATTTGGTTTTGCATGCATGGGCTATGTATGCATGTATATATATATATATAAACCATATAATATAGTACATGTATATTATATTTAATTATATATTTATATATGTTTATTAAATATTAAACGTTATTTGATTTAATTGAATTATAGAATTTAATTGTTACCCATTTCATGTTTTATTTAATTTCCAAAATTTAATTGAATGTATTTAATTGTTTAACTTCTAATTATAAATGCGATTGAGTGTGTTTAATTGTTTATGTTCTAAATTTAAATGTGATTTAACTTGTACTATGATTATATTTGAATTTCTTAAATTAATTTGATTGAAAATGTGGAATTATGAAAGTGAATGACTTGATTATATGATTTAAATGTATTAATAGTGCACATAAACATTTCATAACATAATTTTATCTTTTATATATTCATATCATGATCATTGCATTGTCGAGCGTCTTATTTGGTCATATTGAGTCTCACTTCACCTTTCTTGCACAGATTTTGATCCTGTTAGAGACGAGGTCGGTCAGTGAGGCTCGTGCTTTCTTCTTTTGACGGTTTAAGGTGGGCTTTTATTCTATGTAGATACAAGACCCAATATATACCTTCAATGTGAAAGCTTTCGACCAAAATTATATATTTATATAGAGAGTCATTTTAAAGAGTAAATGTTTTCAACGTAAAGCCTTGTTTTATCAATCCTACCTAATGTTTTGACGAGAAATGACTTAGTGTGAGTGGCTATCCGGGGAGGCACGGGCCGACGGTGATCCCTCACACTAGTTCCACCAATGAACGGCGTAACCGGACCTCGTTAGGAGTTAGCGAGGAATGGACGCTGAGTGTCATCTGGGGAGTCATGTAACCCCTTTTGGTCAATGAATGGGTGGTCGGGCCTTGCAAACCCACCACCAACCCAGAGGAAGAAGGTGTAAATGTTAATGATTGTGTACAAAAGAATGATTGCATGAAAAGAATGAATGAATGTTTAAATGATCTACACAAGGTGTTGGTTGGAGATAATGCACGCCCACTCGCCGGGCCACTAATGACCTAATGTTAATGATTCGTTATAATCCCTTTTGATGATTTCTATTCACCCACTTGGGAAATTGTTTGAAAACCTCACTTGGGATTATAGCTTGCATGTGATTGTTTAATTACCGTCATATATTCTATTTATGCCCTGTTTTATACCCACCAGTCCCTTTTGGACTGAACCCGTTTGGTTTTCAGTTGTGTTGTGCAGGTGTTGAGGGAACTAGGCGGGAATACAAATCCTAGGTCTTGCATTCGTCTCTAGCTCTTATATTTTGGTCTTACACTTGCATACTTTTATTTTGATCACTGTATATGTATAATGATGTGGAGCATACATGTTTTGGGCCGTGATGGCAATTGATGATGTATATGAATTATTTTTGGAGCTTGGATGCTCATGGTATATATATATATATGGTATATGTTCGTTTATTGCTTCCGCTTTAATGTTTTATGTTGTTTTATGGTTTTAAGGATTAGCCCGACTAGCTTAGAGTGTGTGTTTGTCCCCGTTCGCCGTGAATTGGCTCAGGTATGGATCGTCCATTTCATATTCGGGTCGGATCTCGGTGCGGGGGATGTGACACCTTGCGCTCGGGTGTTACTTCCTTAAGTGGTATCAGAGCTTAAGGTTGCAAAACCCGGGCTTTCGTGTCGTGTGAGTCAGTCTAGGTCGTTCGTCTTAGGGATTACTTGACAATGTGTTGCATATACATTTCTTTTGTGCTTAATTGATTTAAATTTTGAATTCTGATTGAATTATTTGCATTAACATGCATAGAATAAAAATAGCACGTATTTTAGTGTTTATTGACAGGATGCCTCCACGTAGACATCGAGATAGATCTCCAGGGCGATGTCATCATCGTGATCGTACTCCTACACCTCCACCTCCACAACCACCGCCGGCAGAGGCCTTTGTTAACTCAGTTATCAATATTATAGATCAAAGGCTACGAGATTATGTACCACCGGCACCTCCAGCACCACCTGCACCTGTTGTACCGCCCGAGGCACCGCTTTCTGTTATACTTAGGGAGTTTCAGAATCAAAGACCTCCCAAGTTCTTCAAGGGAAATGATATACAAGCGGAATTGAAGCTGAAAGAGGTAGAGAGGATATGGGAACTCATTCCATGTGAGTCCCAAGAGAAGGCTTGATGCACCATCACTTTAATACAAGGGAAAGCCTACTCTTGGTGGGAAAGCACACGGATAGTATTGGAGGCAGCTGGAGAGGAGATCAATTGGGAAATCTTTATAAGGGAATTCAAGAATAAATTCATCCCTCCCTCATCCCGCACTCGAAGATCGAGAGAATTTACCGAATTGAAGCAAGGATCGAGGTCTGTGGCCGAGTATATTTCAGAGTATGAGAGGTTATCCCGCTATGCACCAAATATAGCAGGCGATGACTTCTATAAGGCTATGCAGTTTGTTCAGGGGCTTCGACCGGACAGTCAGACAGCTCTAAAGGCAGTTAATACGAGCACTTGGGCAAAGGCTACTTCAAAAGCCCTAAAGGTTGAAGATTCTGTGAATGCTAGGAGGCCAGTTTCTCGTCAAGGACAAGGGCCAGGATCCGGCTGGGGATTTATCAAAGGAAAGAGGCCGATGAATGTACCAACTCCACCACAAAAAGGGCCTTTCAAGAAGCCGAGAATCGGAGGTCCGATTGCACCCGTTCCACGACCACCTTAGGCTCCACCGGCTCCTAAAGGATCTCGCAATGATCAGCCTCCATGTACTTATTGTGGATGGCCAACTCATTCTTACAACAACTGCCGAAAGAGATTGATATTGTGTTTGATTTGTGGAAAAGGGGATCATATGGCTTTTTCACGCCCGGACAAGACTCCAGGATATCAAGCTGGGCCTCAGAGACCGATGGTTCACGCACGAGCCTATGCTCTTGAGAACGAGGAGCAGAATGTTGACCTCGACCCAAACGCCGCGGTGGAAGGTACCGTTTGCATTCATAACACGAGCATTCATGCATTATTCGATCCGGGTGCCACGCATACTTTTATATCTTCTGATCTATGTGCCTCTCTGTGCTTACCTGTTATTTGCTCAAATTCCTGTTATTTTGTGAGTTCGCCTCTGGGAGGTAGTTTACAGACAGATCGGGTTGTCAGGGGCTGTTCAGTTTTGATTGAGGGGAAAGATTATCCGGCAGATTTCATTGTTATGCCTATGAAGAAGTATGGGGTAATCTTTGGGATGGATTGGTTATATCGGCACCGGGCCGAAGTTGATTGTTTTAAGAAGAAGATAAAGTTGGGTGAAGAGTTGATTGGAGAAGTTGGGTTGAAGAATGTACCTCTATTATCATTTATGGAAGCTCGCAAGTTGGTAAAGGATGGAGCCACGGGATTTATTGCCTATCTCCTTAATAAACCAAAGGATCAATCAAGTTTTGAGGAGACGGCTGTAGTAAAGGAATATCCCGATGTTTTTCCAGAAAATTTAGGTTCTCTACCCCCGGATTGGGAGATTGAGTTTGTTATTGATTTATATCCGGGATCAGAACCTTATTCCAAGACTCCTTATAGAATGGCTCCGGCAGAGTTGAAGGAGCTGAAGATTCAACTCGAGGAATTACTTAAGAGTGGATATATCCGACCGAGTTCATCTCTGTGGGGTGCTCCGGTTCTCTTTGTCAAAAAGAAAGATGGGTCGTTGAGAATGTGTATAGATTACCGGGAGCTTAATCGGATGACTATCAAGTATAAGTACCCATTGCCCCACATTGAGGATTTATTTGACATGCTACAAGGTTCAAAGGTTTATTCAAAATTGGATTTAAGGCAAGGCTATTACCAGTTGAAAATCCGGGAAGAGGATATACCAAAGACAGAATTTAATACCCGGTATGGGCATTATAAGTTCGTAGTGATGCCTTTTGGTTTAACAAATGCCCCTGCAGCATTCGTGGACATGATGCATCGGATTTTTCGGCCGTATTTAGATAAATTAATCGTAATCTTCATTGATGACATTCTTGTGTATTCAAAGACTCTGGAAGATCATGTTAGGCATCTCAATTTGGTATTGGAGACGTTGAGAGAGCACCGGTTGTATGCGAAGTTTAGTAAGTGTGAGTTTTGGATCGACCGGGTTGCTTTTCTAGGCCATATTATTTCAGGTAAGGGTTTGGAAGTTGATCCTTCAAAGATCGAGACGGTTATTCAGTGGCAGAGTCCGAAAAATGCTTCAGAGGTTAGAAGTTTCTTGGGATTGGCAGGGTATTACCGAAGGTTCGTGAAGGATTTTTAGAAGATAGCTGGTCCTTTAACTCGATTAACTAAGAAGGAAGCTAAATTTGAGTGGGACGAGGCATGCGAAGCGAGTTTTCAACTCTTGAAAGAAAAATTGACCACTGCACCGGTATTAGCACTTCCCGAGGGCGCTGAAGGATACATGGTTTATACGGACGCCTCGAAAGAAGGGTTGGGATGTGTTTTGATGCAAAATGGTAAGGTGATAGCTTATGCCTCGAGGAAATTGAAAGATCATGAACAGAATTATCCCACTCACGATCTTGAGCTTGCAGTAGTGATCTTCGCTTTGGGAAAGTGGCGACACTATCTTTACGGAGTTTCTTTTGAGATCTTTTCCGACCACAAGAGTCTCCAGTATTTGTTTTCTCAGAAGGAATTAAACAAGAGACTGAGGCGTTGGATGGAGATGTTGGCGGATTATGAGTGTACGATTCGATATCATCCAGGAAAGGCCAACGTGGTCGCGGATGCGCTTAGTAGGAAAGCTAGCGTGTTAAGTGTTAAGGTGGAAGTTGAGGATGAATCTGAGTCTTTTAAGCTGAGAGCTAGTATTCGGAATATTACGGTTCAACCGGATCTTCAGCAGAGATTGTTTGAAGCTCAGAGAGTGGATTCCGAGGTTCAGAGGTTAGTGCAGCTAGAAATGATTCAGAGAGTCCGTTCGGATTTGATGACACCGGACTTTTAAGGTTTAAGAACAGAGTTGTGGTTCCGGAAGAGTTGAGACGGTTGATTTTGGAAGAAGCTCATCGGTCAGGGTATTCGATACATCCCGGGGGAAATAAGATGTATAAGGACTTAAAGAAATTTTATTGGTGGAATGGACTTAAACGGGATGTAATCAACTTCGTGAGACATTGCTTGACTTGCCAAATGGTGAAAGCAGAGCATCAGAAGCCATCGGGGCTACTGCAACCGTTACCTATTCCAGAATGGAAATGGCAGCAAGTGGTGATGGATTTCGTTTCGGGTCTTCCACGAGTGAAAGGTGGTTTAGATGGAATTTGGGTAATAGTGGATCGACTGACGAAATCAGCACATTTTCTTGCTATTCGGATGTCGGATAAGGTGAATAAATTGGCTAAGAAATATGTTGATGAAATCGTCCGACTTGATGGAGTACCGGTTAGCATTGTATCAGATCGGGATCCGAGGTTCACTTCTAGATTTTGGCAAGAATTGCAAAGGAATCTGGGCACAAGGCTTCAATTCAGCACAGCTTTCCATCCTCAGACGGACGGGCAATCGGAGAGATTAATTAAATATTTGGAGGATATGTTGAGAGCAGGTGCATTGGATTTTTCGAGTTCGTGGAACGAACAATTGTTTTTGATTGAATTCGCCTATAACAACAGCTTTCAAGCATCGATACAAATGGCTCCATATGAGGCTCTCTACGGACGGAAATGCAGGTCACCATTGTTCTTTGATTTGGAAGAATGGAATTGGACGAGCCAAGAGGGTGTGAAAGGAGGAGAGAAAAAGGAAAAACCCTCTAAGGCCGTGCAAGAGGCAATTGATAAGGTCCAAATAATCAGACAACGGATGAAAGCAGCCCAGGACAGACAGAAAAGCTATGTGGATCACCGAAGGAAAGATCTTAAGTTTGAGGTTGGTGATAGGGTATTCTTGAAAGCCTCACTCGTAAGGGATTTTCAAGGATTGGAAAAGGAGGGAAATTGAATCCTCGGTATGTAGGACCGTATGAGATTTTGGAGAAAATTGGAGATACGGCCTACCGTTTGGACCTACCCCCGAGTTTAACTGGAATTCATAATGTATTTCATGTGTCTCAGCTTCAGAAATATTATCCGGATGAATCGGAAGTTATCCCCGTTGAGGAAGTGGAGTTAGAACCGAACCTCACCTTCGTTCAGAAGCCGATTAAGATTTTGGATCGTAAATTTCAAGAGCTTCGATATCGGCAGATCCCACTAGTTAAAGTCTTATGGAGAAGTGATAAAACGGAAGAGGCTACGTGGGAGACGGAGGATAAAATGAAAAGATTTCATCCCGAATTGTTCCCGAGTGATCAATGAATCCAAGGACGTATTCTTTTAAGGGGGAGAGATTGTGACGCCCCAATATTTCGGCCGTACATGTATGACGTAAGTGTTTACCAAATTGCGCGAAATAATTAATTATCCGTGTTTTATGTATTTAATTTTTATTTTAATTATATTAAATGTTAATTATTTTATTTAATGTTATTAATATAAATATATTTATATATATTATTTGTGTACGTGTGCATAGATATAATTAATGCATGCATTTCATATCTATAAATTATATATGCATGCATGTATTATAAATTATATATATATGTATGCATGCATTATTAATTATAATATATTATATACGTATTTATAGTATATTATTTGTAATATTGTTAATTTAATTGTTACATTGCGTATGAGTGACATTTACGTGCTTTGTTTCTATTTAAATTGATACCGGAATTTCGTACGAATTTAATATGTTGACTTATACGTGTCTTGTATATGAATATTTGTTCGTTTCGTATTTTCGGATTCATTTGCATGTGTTTCGGATTTAATTTGAATTTTGGAATCCAAGTTGGGGGCTAACGAGCACTTAGCGCACCCTTGGTTCCATATTTAATATCTTGAGCTCGGGAACTCGGATTCGAGTTTCGTCAACTTCGCTGAACTGGTAACAAAAATTCGAGTTTAGTAAACTTAGCCTTATATTTTTCTAACGTCATGTGAACCTCCGAAATTCAACCGAAAAACGAAACGGCCACGAAACTGACCTTGTTGCACTAAAATGGCCATAACTCATTCATTTGTTGACCAAATTAACCATGGTTTGATTCTATAGAACCCTAACTCAACCACCTAACCTGATGTACCATGCCCTAACCGAACCAACCCTAACAAAATTCAAAAATCTCAGCCAAAGTTACTGCTCTTCAGTTCTCTCCCGTAACCTTGCATTCCTTGGAGATTTTGGAGCTCAATTAAAACTGAATTTTGGAGGCTTGCTGAAAATTCTTTGTTTCCTAGATAAAATTGAAAAGAATTAGAAAACACACATCAAGAAATTTTTCTACCTAGCACCAAAACTAACCTAATAGTCGAAAACTTACATTGAGAAACAAAGAACACGAGCCCAGATCGAGAAATTGGAAAAAAAGGTCAAAATTTTCGACTAACCTGATGAAATGAAGAAAGCATGAAAAAACTCAGCGGCGGCGACAACATGGTGGCGTAATACGGTGGTCTGGTGACGGAGATGTGGTGGCGGATGGCGGTGAGATTGAGCGGCAGATCCGCAAAGAGAAGACAAGGTTGTGGAATCACGATGACGGCGAGAAATAAAAATAGGGTTTGCTAATTATTTTTCTTTTTTTTTTTTAATATTGGGGCGGGTCCTAGAGCGGGTCTGGATCGGACCCGTTAAGGACCCGAATATAGACAGGTCCGTTTTTTCGGGTCTAGACCCGATCCAGGACCCGATGGGGTGGGTCTCTCGCGGGTCTACCGTGGTTGGTCTGGGTCCAGGACCCGTTGGACCCGCCCCATTGACACCCCTAAATATAACTCACATATGTCAATTAGGCAACATAAATCAAACATTTATGCACTTAGATCTACCAAGCAAAGCCTCATTCATGCTATAACAAGAAATCTTCTACTAACCAAGGTATTCATGCAATAACTTCAAAGATAATCACAAATAAGATCAAATATTCAAGCTCAAGGTCAAGGAAACCATTCAAGTCATCTAACCCTAACTATTCATCCCACATAACAAATATAAATCATCAAACCTTGAATGGAAGAAAGGAAATGGTGAGATGGTGATGATGAAGATGATGATCTTGTTGATGCTTGTGCCTCCTGATGAATAATCCTTCCTAACCTCTTCTTCTTGGAGATCAAATGTGATGAGGATGAAGATAAGTGTGTGTAAAGTGGGTGTTAGATATTTGGTGTGTGAAATGTGTGTGTCTTGCAAAAGAGGAATGTATACAATGCATATATGTATAGATATATAATGTATATGTATAAAGTTAGATATTAATATATAATATGTATATAAATAATCTTAGTGCTCAATATTATATATGCTTATAATGCATGTGAGTGTAATAATGTATAAGAGTTATATATGAATATATATATATGATTGCATGTCCCAAGAATATAGTATATAAATATTACTCTTAAGTTAATAGTTTAGATATCTATGTATATATATATTTATATACAATATGATAGGTTTATGAAGTGCATGAACTATATATGTATATATATATATATATATAAATATATATATATGAAATGAAATGGAATGGAATATAATTGCAAATAAAATGATCTCATAGGCAATTAAACAATTAATCACGTAATCCACTTTGTCACATAATTCAATTAAGCATTCATTCACATAATTCATTTAGACACATAATCAATTAAAGTACACAAGAGATTCTAACTCTAAAACCCACACGTGTTGCGCGTGTACCTGAATTACTTGAACATGCGGGGCGTTACATCCTTCATGTATCTCAATTTTATATTTGAAACACAATTTACAAGAAACATAACATTGAGAACGTCTCAAATTCATATAGAGAAATCACAACATGTTTGTTCTTGTAAAGTGTATAGTTGATACATGCGTGATACATGAGGGTGCTTACTTCCATAAATAAGTTCACTGAGGTGCCCCGTGTGAGAAGATTCCTAAATGGGAAAGAAAGTTTGTATTTCAAGAAATGGAAACTTCCAGATTAGGAAACATCTCATGAGTCATTGATGTGATTAATTGATCCTTATACTTGAGGTTCCATGTCACTTTATGAGTTAACTCTGTAGTCTTAGGTATAAGCTTTAAAGGGTGTCGCCTTAGACAACTGATACAAGGCTTATGCTGGGGCTGCACAAGTGACTCATGAAAGTGAATGAGAATCAAGGAAGGACCTACACTTGTATTTGCAAGGTGATCTCTTATTGTGTAATTCATTCATATGTCATATGGAGTCCTTGGCCAAGGCAGTAGACCAAGACATCAAGAAAAGGGTTTCTTGGATTGAGATCAAATGGACATGAAATGCACTTAGCTTTATGACCAGATTATTAGGGTTATGATTATTCTCTTACCCTAGATCTTGGTTGAGAGATAGTAAGTAGGAGGATTGTATCTCACATGAATCAATGACTTAAAAGTTCTGTTGAATCGATACATTCCAATTCAGCTAAGGGCTAAACACCTATTGCTAGACTATGGTTGTTTAATCCGTGGACTGATTAATTAATTAGTAAATTAATTAATTAATTAGGGTCACTTCTAATTGAATTGAGAACCTAGAGGGTCACACACAACAACTTGGTTACATGAGTTAAGGCTTTAAAATGATTAAACGACTTAATCGGGCCAAAGGGGTTCCACACATGTGAAGCACACGTGTAGGGACGTCACGTGAGTGACACGTGTCCTATATGGACATGTGTGCAATGTACGTGTATATTTATTTATGTATTAAATAATTAATGTGTTAATTATTTAATAGACTTTGGTTTAATTTTGAATTAAAATGAAAGTCTTATTTTCGAGAAATTAATCTATTTAATTAATTAGATAAATAAGTTATTTATTTATTAATAAAGAAAGTATAATATTATCCAAAAGGGTTTGGATATTTTAGCTCTCTTAAAAGTTATTTGAATTAGAATTCAAAGTCAAAGTTTAAAATTACTTGATGATCAAGTAATAAGAGAGAGGGACTAAAATCCTTAGTCCATAAAGACTAGGATTTCGGCCACCCCTCTCCACTTATATATAGGGGAGTTTGAGCTCCCCTTAGAGGGTAATTGAGGATTTCTTTTGGTTCATGTGTTGAACACCATCCTTTTTTCAAGATCAAATAAACCCTAGGTTAAGCCTAAACACTAACTAGAGAACTAGCATCCTTACTAGTTAGATTGTAGTCAAGTTGGTGGACTATCTCTAGAGAGCTTCAAGTTAGAAGTTTTGAAGTTTCGAGCTTTACCAAGGAGAGGGGATCAAGCCGCGAGAAGAGCATTCTTGGGTGGCTTGAAACGCTTCAGGAAAGATTATTGAAAAGTAAGTTTCTAATCTCTCTAATTCGGATTCACGATTGCGAGTTTCGATCCTTTTTGTAGGAAAATTTTTAAATTTTCGCTGCTTTCTGATTCCGTTTCTCCAAAACATGTATATCACAATTCATTCAATAAATATTTTTGAATATGATTGGAACACATCTCGATCAACAAACCAACAATAAACAATTCATTTGCACTTAAAACAATTAATTCAAATAATTACAATTAAGCAAAATAATTCGTAATAAATAAACCGAGTGTCCGATTAACGAACGGAAAGCGGCGTTGGACTCACCGCATCGAGACCGATATTCTGTCCGAAAGTCACCGGAGTGCCACCACCGGAGCTGCCGAAAGTTGTCGGGCCGCCGCCGAAAGTCGCCGGAAAAATCCCGAACAATTGCCCGAGAAAGTAGTCTTCGTGGTCGTTTCTAAATCCTTGATCAATTTCTGAAAATTCCAACCCAATCGTCCTAGATCTTAAATCCAAGAATACAAAAACCCTAAAAACCTCAAAACCAAATTACTTCCAATCCGGTGAACGAAAACGAAATCCATAAAAGGCAATGGCTTATCCATGACGAGTTCTTCAAAACCCCCAGGTCGGTCGCTGGAAAAAGTGGCCGAAAAGTATCGAATTCGGCCGCTACAGTGACATGCCGCCGCCGCCGCCGTGCCTTCACGCACCGCCACCTCCACTCCGATCGGTGAACCATCCCGAGATGCTTCAGATCGGTACCTCATCAGCCCAAAACCGCCACCGGAATCACCGAAAACGGCCGGCGAAGTTCGCCCAGATCCACCACCAACAGCGTGAGATTCGGGCGGCGCGTGTGGAGCCACCGCTGCCCCAATAACTGCGCCACCACTACAAAGTTGTAGATCTCATCGAGATGTTCGATTTACATACCAATTTTGCTAGATTCCGATGTCGGAGGAAGCCTAACGAGGCTGTCGAAGTTGCTATCACAATCCAGTCGCGATTTCCGAATTTTTTAGCAGCCATGTCTAAAAATCGCAGATATCTCCTTCACCGTTCATTGTTTAGCTGTGATCTTTGTACCATCGTGATCCTCTCATCGAGCTCTTCGAAATGGACTACTCCTTCGTCGAATTCCATCGAGAAACGGCCAAGTTACGACTAGTGTGTGTTTTAGGTGTAGTGTGTGTGCGGGAATGAGAGAGAGAGAGACAGAACCAAGAGAGAGAAGAAGAGATTGGGAGAAATGTGTCTTGTGCACAAGCTATATACAACCAGGTATCCTTATCGCATAGCAAAGTGAAATAGCGCGTGCAAATAATCGTAAATAAAATTTGATCAAGTTACGAATAAACATTCAAGCTCCGAATTAATTTTATAAATTAAAATGAAAGCGAGATTTACCAATTGGAGTTTAATTCAATTTAATTTTAGAAACCTTTCGTACAATTTAACGATACTTCGTAAATACATGATTGACAATTAATCTCAAGGAATTCAAGTAACCGAAATTAAACAAGTTAAGTAACATGATGGATTTAAAATCAACTTGACAATTAATCTTAGAATAGTCCGAATGATCACATATTAAATTGGATTTACAGTCAATCACATAACTCTAGAAACTCTTAAATTAAACACACACAAGTGTAGAGAATTACTTGTTAATGTCATCAGGACGCCCTTCAAGAACACGGGGTGTCACCATCAAAATGTCCGACAAAGTGAGTAAGTTAGCTAAGAAGTATAATGATGAGATTTTCAGGCTTCATGGAGTGCCGGTTTGTGACACCCCGGTTTTTCGGCCGTCCAGGTACGCACTTACGAGAGAGCTAATTGTGCAATTTAAATCATTTTAATTTCATATTTAATTGAATTATACTTCTGTTATTTGAAAATTATTATATGAATTATTTGAATTTATATGAATATTCAAATTATATATCAAAATTGCCTAAGTGATTGATGATACGAATTTTTATGAATTTTATGATATGTGAATTTAATTTCCGAGCATGCTAATTTTTGTGAATTATGTGATTAAGGGCTTAATTGTATGATTTATTTAATTTTGGACTTAATTGAAAATTTGAACTTGGACTTATTTGACACTTTTTGAAAGTTTTGGACCTAATTGAAAATTAACCTTTTTAATAAAATTTTATTTATTTTAAATAGTTTAATTATTATTTTAAAATTTTATTTATTATTTCATTGAAAATTTAATTTCATTATTTGAATAATATGCTTATTAGTTGAAAATATATTGCGTTTGTGTTTGATTTGACATCGAAATTTTGTGCCGATTTAATATGCATGAATTATACGTGTTATGAATTCGTTTATGTGCTCGTTTTAATTTTCCGGACTTGTTTGATATGGTAACGCACCATATTTTATTTGTTGGGGACTCTAGGGCCTAACTAGTTTAGCGCGCCTTGGGTTCCGTAGACCATAACTTGAGATCGGGAATTCGGATTTGAATTCCTGAAGTGGCGCTGGACTCGTAATGAAGAATGGGAGCTAAGGAACCAAGCCTTGTAATTTTCTAAGCCCGTTTGAGCCTCTGAAATTTTTTCGAAAGGAGCTGTTCGAGCAGATTCGCCACCTTGGAACTATATATATGTATAAGCCTATGATTACGTATTTGTGTTTTATGTTTGATTTATGGGATTAGGTATCTATGCTAGTTGAACCCGTCACCTATTTTTATTTGAGATTTTGCATGATTAAGAATGTATTTGCGATCCTGTTGCTTCCGCCTTTGATATTATTTTGTTGCGTGCTCTATTTTAGGGTCTAGACCGCCTACCCTAGGAGTGTGCTTTTAATTGTATTTCGTTCTCCATGGCTTCGTGCGTGTACTGAGTTCCCATTTCATTACACATGTCGGGTTATGGTGCGGGGGATGTGGTGCCCTTCGCTCCGGGGTGCTACACGGTTAGCATTGTGTCGGATCGGGATCCAAGGTTTACTTCCAAGTTTTGGCAAGAATTACAGAAGTGTTTGGGAACAATGCTTCAATTCAAGACAACTTTCCATCCTCAGACCGATGGACAATCAGAAAGGTTGATTAAGTATTTGGAGGATACGTTGAGAGCATGTGCATTGGATTTTCAGAGCTCGTGGAATGAGCAGTTGCCACTAATCGAGTTTGCTTACAACAATAGCTATCAAGCCTCAATAAAGGTGGCACCTTATGAAGCTCTCTACGGACGAAAGTGTAGGTCTCCGTTGTTCTTTGATTTGGAGGAATGGAATTGGACCAAGCAAAAAGGTGTGAAAAGAAGGGAGAAGAAAGAAAAACCCTTTAAAGCAGTGTAAGATGCAATACATAAGGTCCAAATAACTAGGCAACGGATGAAGGGGGCTCAGGATCGACAAAAGAGCTATGCTGACCATCGAAGGAAAAATCTTGAATTTGAAGTTAGAGACAGAGTCTTCTTAAAGGCTTCTCCACGAAAAGGGTTCTCAAGGATTGGTCGAGGAGGAAAACTGAATCCTAGGTATTTGGGACCTTACGAGATTTTGGAAAAGGTTAGAGATACAGCTTATCGGTTGGATCTACCTCCTAGTTTGACCGGAATTCACAATGTATTTCATGTTTCGCAACTCCGAAAGTATTACCGGGATGATTCTCAGGTTTTACAGGTTGAAGAAGTGGAACTAGAACCAAATCTCACCTTCGTTCAAAAGCCGATTAAGATATTGGATCGAAAATTTCAATAACTCCAAAATCGGCGTATTCCACTAGTCAAGGTTCTTTGGAGAAGTGATCAAACCGAAGGGGCTACGTGGGAAACAGAGGAAAAGATGAGAAGATTCCACCCCGAGTTGTTTCCGGGCGAACAGTGGATCCCAGGACGGATTCTTTTAAGGGGGAGAGATTGTAAGGCCTCGACTATTTACGCATTTAAATTAATTTAATTAAGTATTTATATATTTTATTCTTATTTTTAATTGTTAAATTCTTTAATTATATGAAATTATTTGAAATGAATATTATGAATTCTTGAACGTTATGGTTTTACATGACTTGATTGAGTGTCATTTCTCTATGATTTGATTTCTGATTTTCGTGTAAATTGAATATGTACTAGACTTATGTCTTATGAACGTGTTTATATTCTCGTATTATGTTTACATTTTCGTTTGGCTTGGTTTTGAATTTTATTTTGGAGACGGGACCGAGAAGGGGGCTAAAGAACATTTAGCGGACCTCCGGTTCCGGGCGTCATATCTTGAGCTCGGGAACTCGGATTTGAGTTCCGTCAACTCCGTTGGACTTGTATCGACGATTCAGGTTCAATGAACCCAGCCCCATCTTTTTCTAACCTTTTTTGGACTTTCGAATTTAACCCGAAACTTGTAATCTTGCCAAAATGACCACCCTTCACTTATTTAACCATAACTTGAACTATAGTTAACCAAATTAGGTGAAATTTGAACCCACTTGAAGCTAACTCAACCCTTGTTCAGCTAATTTTCCTTTCACCAAGAGCAATCTTGGTCGCGACTCACTCTCAGATTTTCTTTGCATACATGGGGTCGTGCCCGCGACCTCTTCACATTCATTTTTAGTCGCGGCCTCTACCTAAATTTGGCCTTGTTTCGAGATCTTGAAAATTCTGTAAAAAATTCCTGAAATATTCGAGGTAGAGGCCACTACCATTTCATGAAGGAAATGGATTACGGCCGCGACCCTCACCTCTTGAATGCATGATTTCAAAATTCAACCTTGTTTTTCATGGATTTCTCGACTCATTTCTGGTCCATACACTTCATTAGCATTTCATATAATGTGTTATCTTGGGTGTTATGAAGTTTCATGATTTTTGGTTTAATATTTTCCGAGATGTGCATGAACGTGACTTTATTGCTCCATGACATACATGAACACTTTGTTGCATGGCTTGTTAACCCTAAATGAATATCCTTTTCTACTTATTTGGCTGCTATGAATTGCTTACACGTTAATGTATGTAATATGATCGTTTTATGAACTTCATGACTTATTTTGGTATGGAATGTGAGAGATATGAATTCCTATGAATATGAAATCTTCATGTAATGCCTGTACTTGCACTTGTTGATTGAATTGCTCGATTTTACGACCATGGCATCATTTTACTTGTTATGCACCACATATCATGAACATGGCATACCGTGCGTCATAATTGGTCATTTTGAGTCTCATACCTTTTCCTTTTGCACAGATTTAGGTACGGTCGGACACGAGGATGAGCCTTGAGACGCTTGTGCCTTATTTTGATTCAAAAAGGTGGGTTTCTCTTCTATTTAGATAAAATGACCCTATATACATCCCTATGTAAAATGTTTTAAGCCAAAATAGTATAACTATATATAAAACCTTTTCTCGAGTCAATGATTGCAAACGTATGACCTTTCGTTTATGAATCCTCCCTTATGACTTTGGCGAGACATGATTGTTAATACACAGGCCCAGGAACTAAGTACATGTGGCTATCCGGGGTGGCAAGGGCTGACGGTGATTACATGTACTAGTTCCAACCAAACTATGGTGATACCGGACCCCGCTAGGAGATTAGCGGGGAATGGGAGCTGAGTGCCCTTGGGGGATTCATGTACCCCCATTGGCCTATGTATGGACCGATGGTCGGGGCTTGTAATCTCATCCACCACCCGGAGGGACAAGGTGTATTTGTATGATTATGAATCATATGATTGTGCATAAATAAGATATGTATGATAACGAATGAAAATTATGATTATGAATACACAAGGTGTTCGTTGGAGATAATGCACGCCCACTCGTCGGGCCACTAAACCTTATGAATAATTATGAACAAATCTGATAATCGTAATCCCGTTGATGACTCCTTGTTTTGGCCACTTGGGAAAAATTCTTATCAAACTTCACACGGGATTAGAGCTTGCATGAATGTGTTTAAATTCTGCTATATTTATATTATATGCCCAGTTTTATACCCACCAGTCTCCTTTAGTGTAGCACCCCTTACACGTGGAGGTGCCACACCCCCGCACTATAGCCTCGATCCACGTATGAAATGGAAAGTCCATACCTAAATCAAAACTATAGCGAACGGGTGACAATGCAATACCAACAAGCTAGGCGGGAACTAAACTACACATGTAATAAAATAAAGCGGAAGCACCGAATAATTCGTAGGTATCAATACTGTACTTAACTATCAATACATTATCATCTTTCAGATAACATTCACATAGATGTACTTAGAGCTATCAACATGATTCTCTGAACTATTAGTACATGAGAAGAAGAGCTAGGCTAGACTCAGCTGGACAGAACGACACGACCCGACTCCCGCCTAGCACGCCACGAACAAAACCTGAAGGGTGGAGGCGTCAGTCTGGGAAGACCGAGTGAGGGGCAATATATATAAACACAAGTACCATGTGAGTTATAATCTCAGGTAAGGTTTTGTAACCAAATAATAATATCATCAATAAGTGCAAGAATATCAATAACTCGCCCGAGATTACAACTATCAGGTTTAACATGATAATCACGGTTATTATAACTATTAGTGGCCCTAGCGAGGGGCGTGCACGATCTCCAACCAACCTTGACAGTGAACAAGGGTTGCGCTTTCATTTAATTAAGTTATCATGCAAGTCATTAAAGTGCACACGATCAATAACATGAAATCCATCCTTCACTCCATTGGTGGTGGGTTTGCAAGGCCCGAACCACCCACGATATCACGGTGCACGTCGGGAGTATGACTCCCACGTACGGGACTCCTTCCTCCACCAAACCTCCTGGTGGATTCAGGGGGCATCCCCACGGTGTGAGAGAGGTGTTATGAGTTACCCGTCAGCCCTATGCCTTCCCGGTTGGCTCAAACACTCACCCTCGGGCCCATTAACACGATACACGGTACACGATAGTTCGCCAAACACGATCACGGTAACACGATGACACGATTCATGACTTGATTATAAACACGATACACGATTTGCTTGTCATGAGCATGATTAGTTTCAGGAAACACGATTTGTAATATGATACACGAGTAGGTATTAAATCCCTTGAAGTTGGAAAACGATTATAAAGATATACGCACGTGTAATTTGGCCGAAATCCATTTAAGGGTTATAGGGTTCTAGATAATTAATAACTAAACCTCACCTTTACCGACAAAGTGCAAGCCAAGACACGGCCTACGGCCCCTGCTCCACGTCACGAGAAATGGATCTGTGCAAACACGACGTGTACACGTGAGACATGACTCTAAAATAGACTAAATATGATGAACGACGGAAATGTGTCGAGACGACCACGAAATTACAATGTGGCATGATAACATGTTGTTTCACTACATATTAGCACATATTAAAGCAAATCGGGGTCAAAGAAGTCGTCGGATCGAGGGGCTAAAATTGTAATTTTATGCAGAATATTTTGTTTTGCTTGTCAGGTGGGAACGGCCGTTCCGGTTCCCTTTGAAAAGTGGGAACGGTCGTTCCCGCTACCCCAACAAACGTTCCAACGTTTTTCTTATTAAAATGCACCTTTGAGCTGGGAACGGTCCTTCCGGCGCAAGGCCAAAATGGGAACGGCCGTTCCTAGGCTCGGCCTCCCTTTTATTTGAAAAGAGATGGGAACGCCCGTTCCCATAAAGCCTTGAGGCTGGGAACGGTCGTTCCCAGTTTCTGCAACTGGAAAAAACAGAGCAGAAACAGGGAAGCTCTCGGCAATGGTACCAAAACAACAACAAAAGCCAAGTTTGATCAATAAAGACATGAAATTCTGGAAATATACATGCATATATCTTCAATAAATGATAAAGTAACACTCAAACACTTAAACCCTGAAATATTATCAAGAATTCATGTTTCATGCTCATGATCATACTTGATCATTCAAACCCAATTTTCCATTAAATTCGTGAAGAAATCATTCCATAATTCATGATATAATCACATATTCATGCTTTCATCTACAAATAATCCATCTAGCATCAAACTCTCAAACCCTAGCTCAATCAAACATGATCAAGAATCATAAACTCATGCCAAACCAACCTTGAAATGAAAATATGGAGAAAAGAGATAAGGATGATGATCAAGTCCCAATTCTTGAAGTATTTCTTGATAATTCTTGATGAAAAGTATGAAATCTCTTCCCTTTTCTTCCTTGTATGAACCGAGATCAATAAGCAAATGTGGTTGGGATATTTTTGGATGATGTGAGAGCAAGGAAGAAGCTTGGGGATGCATATATCGATTCATCAAATTTTGAAATGTGTGAGATGTCCCATTTTGCCAATTAATCCTCTAAGAGTTCAAGTGATGCAATTAAGGATATAAGGTTTTGAAATATGGTCAATTAGGTCCTTGAAACCCATGCAATTTAGTCCCCAAGTTTAAAGAAATATCTATCTAGGGACAATTTGGTAATTAACTCATACCCGGTAAATAATTTTACGAAATGGATATTTTCAAGTCATGAAAGAAATTCTCAATTTGTTATAAATTCATAAAATATTCATGAAAGTATTGTAAAATATAATTTGTAAAATTATTTTAAAACATAAGATATTAATAAATAAAATTCGGGGCGTTACAACTCTCCCCCCCTTAAAAAGGACCTGGTCCCCAGGTCCACTGTCAAGTTTTAAAATGATGCACAAGCCATAAGAGACCCCGTCTCTTGAACAAGAATGAAAGAACCCCGTCTTCCACAAGAAGTGAGAAAACCCCGTTTCTCGTTAAGGATGAGAGTGCCCCGCCTCCCGAACAAGTTAGGAGAGAACCCCGTCTCTCGAATATACTCCAAGTAATAATCCAAACAATTATGGAAACATTTATCACAAAAGAGGCAAGTATAGTCATGCCAATCACATCTATTTATCTTTTACACCGACGCATATTGTTGATAATAAAACTCATGATGCTCGTGATATGCATGTTTGAAGGCACCGTTCACCGTGATTCTTGCCTGTCACGTGAGCTCTGACCCCTAGTGGACCGCTCTTTCCGTTTTGGACACATATCAATTTCATGTTCGGAACTTCCACAACGGAAACATAACCGCAACCGCTTTCTACATCCATCATAGGTATGTGTATCCCATCCACAATAAGTACAAAGTGGTTTCCCTGATCGTGCTGGCAATGTAACAGATACCTTCTCTGAAGTTGATTTGTCGATCTGGGACTTTTTCCTTTTGGCCCTTCCCTGGGAAAGTGAAATTGAAGCAGCATTGGACCTTTTCATTGTGTTGGAATCCTGTCCTGATCCCGAAGCTGGCTCCAGTTCAAAGCAAGGAATAGACGTTCTTGCGTTGTCTGAATCTTCGACTTTCAATGCTTTAGTGGTAGCCTTGGCCCAGGTGCTCGTGTGGCAGCTTTCAAGGCCCCCTGGATATCCGGCCTAAGTCCCCGCACGAATTGTGTCCCCTTGTGAAAGTCATCGTTTGCTATGTTGGGAGCGTAACGAGACAATCTTTCAAACTCGGCAATGTACTCACCAACTGATCTCTCTTCTTGTTTTAACTCAGTGAACTCCCTCAACCTACGAGTGCGGGAAGCTGGTGGAATGAACTTATTTTTGAATTCCCGAACAAATACTTCCCAAGTAATAGCTTCCCCGGTAGCCTCTAATACAATCTGGGTACTTTCCCACCATGAGTAGGCCTCGCCCTGAATCAAGGTGAGGGTGCAACGAGCTTTTTCCTGAGTATCACACGGAATAAGTTGCCAAATCCTTTCTATCTCCTTTAACCACATCTCTGCCTGGATGTCATCACCCCTATAAAACTTGGGAGGTTGTTGATTCTGAAATTCCCGTAGTATAGTAGAAATAGGGTTTTCCTGTGGGGCTATTGGTGCAGGTGGTGCTGGAGGAACCCGTTCTTGAAGTCTCTGATCAATTAACCCGACCACCGCATTCATAAAATCTTGTGGCTGAGCATGAGGGGGTGACGGGGCACGAGGAGAATGATCATGATGATGTCTCCTATGTCGAGGCATCCTGTAATTGAAACACTAGATATGCATGTTGGATTAGAAAATGCTAATGAACATATTTAAGATCATAGAATACAAGTATAACACATAATTCAAGATCAACTAGTTGGCAATTAATAGCAAAATCAATGCAAGGCACAACTTATTGAGTAATTTCGCTAATTCAAGTAATTTCAGGTAAGTCCAAGTAGCTCCAAATAAGATGCAAGACTCACCAAGTATCAATTAATCCTATGCCGTTCGACCTAGACTGACCCGACACGACTCGAGAACCTCGGTTTTGCAACCGGGCTCTGATACCACCTTAGATGTAGCACCCCTTACACGTGGAGGTGCCACACCCCCGCACTATAGCCTCGATCCACGTATGAAATGGAAAGTCCATACCTAAATCAAAACTATAGCGAACGGGTGACAATGCAATACCAACAAGCTAGGCGGGAACTAAACTACAAATGCAATAAAATAAAGCGGAAGCACCGAATAATTCGTAGGTATCAATACTGTACTTAACTATCAATACATTATCATCTTTCAGATAACATTCACATAGATGTACTTAGAGCTATCAACATGATTCTCTGAACTATTAGTGCATGAGAAGAAGAGCTAGGCTAGACTCAGCTGGACAGAACGGCACGACCCGACTCCCGCCTAGCACGCCACGAACAAAACCTGAAGGGTGGAGGCGTCAGTCTGGGAAGACCGAGTGAGGGGCAATATATATAAACACAAGTAGCATGCGAGTTATAATCTCGGGTAAGGTTTTGTAACCAAATAATAATATCATCAATAAGTGCAAGAATATCAATAACTCGCCCGAGATTACAACTATCAGGTTTAACATGATAATCACGATTATTATAACTATTAGTGGCCCTAGCGAGGGGCGTGTACGATCTCCAACCAACCTTGACAGTGAACAAGGGTTGCACTTTCATTTAATTAAGTTATCATGCAAGTCATTAAAGTGCACACGATCAATAACATGAAATCCATCCTTCACTCCATTGGTGGTGGGTTTGCAAGGCCCGAACCACCCACGATATCACGGTGCACGTCGGGAGTATGACTCCCACGTACGGGACTCCTTCCTCCACCAAACCTCCTGGTGGATTCAGGGGTCATCCCCACGGTGTGAGAGAGGTGATATGAGTTACCTGTCAGCCCTATGCCTTCCCGGTTGGCTCAAACACTCACCCTCGGGCCCATTAACACGATACACGATACACGGTACACGATAGTTTGCCAAACACGATCACGGTAACACGATGACACGATTCATGACTTGATTATAAACACGATACACGATTTGCTTGTCATGAGCATGATTAGTTTCAGGAAACACGATTTGTAATATGATACACGAGTAGGTATTAAATCCCTTGAAGTTGGAAAACGATTATAAATATATAAGCATGTGTAATTTGGCCGAAATCCATTTAAGGGTTATAGGGTTCTAGATAATTAATAACTAAACCTCACCTTTACCGACAAAGTGCAAGCCAAGACACGGCCTACGACCCCTGCTCCACGTCACGAGAAATGGATCTGTGCAAACACGATGTGTACACGTGAGACATGACTCTAAAATAGACTAAATATGACGAACGGCGGAAATGTGTCGAGACGACCACGAAATTACAATGTGGCATGATAACATGTTGTTTCACTACATATTAGCACATATTGAAGCAAATCGGGGTCAAAGAAGTCGTCGGATCGAGGGGCTAAAATTGTAATTTTATGCAGAATATTTTGTTCTGAATGTCAGGTGGGAACGGCCGTTCTGGTTCCCTTTGAAAAGTGGGAACGGTCGTTCCCGCTACCCCAAGAAACGTTCCAACGTTTTTCTTATTAAAATGCACCTTTGAGCTGGGAACGGTCCTTCCGGCGCAAGGCCAAAATGGGAACGGCCGTTCCCAGGCTCGGCCTCCCTTTTATTTGAAAAGAGATGGGAACGCCCGTTCCCATAAAGCCTTGAGGCTGGGAACGGTCGTTCCCAGTTTCTGCAACTGGAAAAAACAGAGCAGAAACAGGGAAGCTCTCGGCAATGGTACCAAAACAACAACAAAAGCCAAGTTTGATCAATAAAGACATGAAATTCTGGAAATATACATGCATATATCTTCAATAAATGATAAAGTAACACTCAAACACTTAAACCCTGAAATATTATCAAGAATTCATGTTTCATGCTCATGATCATACTTGATCATTCAAACCCAATTTTCCATTAAATTCGTGAAGAAATCATTCCATAATTCATGATATAATCACATATTCATGCTTTCATCTACAAATAATCCATCTAGCATCAAACTCTCAAACCCTAGCTCAATCAAACATGATCAAGAATCATAAACTCATGCCAAACCAACCTTGAAATGAAAATATGGAGAAAAGAGATAAGGATGATGATCAAGTCCCAATTCTTGAAGTATTTCTTGATAATTCTTGATGAAAAGTATGAAATCTCTTCCCTTTTCTTCCTTGTATGAACCGAGATCAATAAGCAAATGTGGTTGGGATATTTTTGGATGATGTGAGAGCAAGGAAGAAGCTTGGGGATGCATATATCGATTCATCAAATTTTGAAATGTGTGAGATGTCCCATTTTGCCAATTAATCCTCTAAGAGTTCAAGTGATGCAATTAAGGATATAAGGTTTTGAAATATGGTCAATTAGGTCCTTGAAACCCATGCAATTTAGTCCCCAAGTTTAAAGAAATATCTATCTAGGGACAATTTGGTAATTAACTCATACCCGGTAAATAATTTTACGAAATGGATATTTTCAAGTCATGAAAGAAATTCTCAATTTGTTATAAATTCATAAAATATTCATGAAAGTATTGTAAAATATAATTTGTAAAATTATTTTAAAACATAAGATATTAATAAATAAAATTCGGGGCGTTACATTTAGACTGAACCCGGGTTGTCTTTAGTTGTTTTGTGCAGGTGATAGTAGGTGCTAGGCGGGAATTCGAGTCATGAACTTGAGTCTTGTATTCATGTCTAGCTCTTTTCTTTTGGGGTTGAATAAACTCATCATATTTTGTTTTATGATTTTGTATTTGGAGCGTTTATGTTTTGTTAGGCCGTGTGGGCCATGGATTACATAAATGGTACTTGTATATCTATTAACGAGCTTAATAGCTCGTTGTATATAATATGTGTTAGTTTTGCTTCCGCACTTTCATATTACTCTGATTTTAGTTATGTTAGGTTATTGAATGGTTTAAGGGTTAGCTCCCGCCTAGCATAGCGTGTGTATGTGTCCCCGTTCGCCATGATTTGGCATGTGTATGGACTTCCATTTCATATACGGGTCGGGTCTTGGTGTGGGGGATGTGGCACCTTGCGCTCGGGTGCTACACATGAAGAACACTTGATGGATCAAAGTCTATAAACGCTCACCTTCTTTCAAGGTTTATTAGTTCCAACTTGGCCCTGTTTAGGGCTGTTACAATCCTCCCCCCTTAAAAAGAATTTGTCCGCATATTCTCTTATTGTCCAGGAATAACTTGGGTAGTGTTTTTCATACTTCCGTTTATTTTTCTTGTTGTTTCTCCATTCCTATATCCTTTCCAAAAGACCCTGACTAGGGGATTTCTCTTATTCAATTTCAATTCTAAGTCAAGTTTAATTCCAGTGGTACTTCTTCCACTGATAAAACTTGAGATTCTTTAGTTGGGTACTTACAAAGAGAATGAACTCAGGGAGGTAGAGTCGAAATGACTATGAGAAAATAGGCTAAAGTATTCAAACTTAATGAACACGTTCAATAAAAAAAAAAAAATTCCGCATTCGTTTTTTTTCCCCTTACGACACGAGAATCAAATTTGGATTCTCGGATTTGTGGAACCAAAGACCACTCTGCGTTTGAGTTCGGATTGGAATTCTGATTCAAGTGAACTAAATGTGTTCTTGTATCTGAAGGGAAACTGTACACCCTCGTTTTAACTCATTATCCTTTAGATTTTTACTCATCCACTTTAATTGCTTATCAGTCTGAGGGTTCCTTAAAATGTTAAACTTAGTACCCAACACCTCCCTGAGTACTTCTTCAAAACAATGATGTGGTTTTGATTCCCTTATCTGTAGTCTTAACCACCAAGAGGCATGTTGACTTTATCGACCTTCCAACGATGACCCATATATCATTGTATCTTCCTTTGTAGTGCTTTGGGTACTCCTATTGTGAATTTCTCGTGATCTGATCCATTTGCTATGTTGGGATTAATGGTGGTTGCAACCTTCTTTCAAATTTCCATTAATTTGTTGTCACCTTTTTTTCCTTATTGAGGGACTTAGGTTTCCTTGGAGCGTAACTTTTACTCCAATCACCAATACCTACCTTGACCCTTATTTAGAGACATTGGGGTAAACTGTAAACTTCTTTTATTGAGGCAGGGTTAGCACTGGTACATAAATCAGTCTTTGCTTTAGTACTTGGAAGTCTTTCTATGACTTCTTTGACCCTTTAACTTCCAGGCCTTGAGTGTAGCTATTTCTGAGAAGTTTCAACAACCCTCTTGTAATTACTTGTGATCCAGCAAAGTGCCCAGTGCTATTTAGAGATGTTTGGTAAGTTCATCTAGTCTCCTTCAATACACCTAGATGTTGTCAATATTGATCAAGATAACTTGCTGAGGTATAACTGGAAAAACCGATACATCTTGCTAGTAGATGTTATGGGGGAAATGGTTAAACCAATAGTGTCTCTTAAGATAACAGTCGTCGAAGAAAGTTTTCAGGTGTTCTCTTCTTTAACCTTCATTGGGAGCACCTTTTATCCAAATCTAATTCGGAGCACACTTGAGATCCTTGAGATATCAAAATGACTTCTTCACAACAGGTGGAGGGTATTTTGTTATTCACTATCAAGTGACACAACTTGATTGAATTGGTAAATAAGCTAGGTTCCTCACATAACATGAGGGTGTTCTATAATGAAGTGTTGTAGCAGCTAAACCTTGATCCAATCACTTCACTATGTCATTACTTCAACTTTGTTTTGGTCCGCTGAGTCAACCTTTCTGGTGTTGCTCAAAAAGACCCAGATTCAGTATCGTCTCCACTTTTTTGATTTGAAGTGATCCGTTGGCCCTTTTTAAAAGACAGGCGACGTATCACTAATTGCTTTCTAAAATAACCTTATAGTTTCTAATTCCTAACTCTCATCCTTTCCTAGTATGATACCTCATCTCGCCATGGGTAGTGGGGTCGGATTACCATCCCGATAAGAGTAACATTTATAAACCGATCCGTAATGAGGTAAATCCCAAAAGGAAATTTACTTCAAAGTTTGTATGATAAATTATTCAACAGGGATACATATAGGCACACATAAATTGATATAATGAATGAGTGCATGGTGCCAGGGTCATAGGACCATAACTAGCGTGTTAAGAACATTTACCGTACTTCTTGTCACTGGTGAGATCCAGGGCCCCATTTTCTCCAAGAATGTTACACACTCTTGCAGAGAACCGCATAGGAAGATATAATGCATGGGGTTAAGAATGATTCACAAATTTGTCACAGAAGCAGTAAATCTCAAGTATAGTGCTAGAATTACAAGCACATAGAACACACATTGGCATAACATGAAATAATAACGACCCTAATGTTAGGAATAGTGCCCTTAAAGCAGATGTTTGCTTTACTATTTTCTTATGAAATCACAAACAATCTTTGAATAATAAACGGGATGATTTTGTTCATAGGCAATCACTTCTTCATGTGCTTATTTATGTCTGTTTTGGTTGACTGTGTTTTGCATGTATTGAACTCCCCTAATCCGATGAGGCCGTTAAAAACTTTGTCGTTATGGGAACGACACTTGAAACAAGTTCTTAACTCCATAGACGAGGATTAGAAACTTCTCTAAGTCAATGAGTCCGACACACAGTGGGAGTGTCGACCTTGATTCTACTGAGACTTGCTTATGTGATTATGTCATTTTGAAGGATCACTTAGTTTCATGGAGTGATAAGTGCATACGTTGATGCGTTCATAATACATAAGGGTGATTGTTACAAGAACTTCATCACTGAGGTGTCTCGCATGAGAACATTCCTAAGTGGGAAAGGAAGTTTCCTGAAACTTCCAGATTAGGAAATATCTCACAAGTCAATGACGTGATTCATTAATCCTTAGACTTGAGATTCTGTGATGTCTCATATGAGCTAACTCTGAAATCTTTGATATAGGTTCAAAAGGGTGTCGCCATATAGACACCTAAACCACGGCCTATGTTGGTATTACACAAGAGGCATATGTAGAATTAGTAGAATCGATAAAGGGCCTACACTTGTTAAGAACAAGGACGATCTCTTACTGATTGAGTTGTTCGTATTCCATTAAACTTAAACCCTTGGCCAAGGTGGATAAAAGATCAAGACATCAAGAAAATGGTGTTTTCTTGGATTGAGGTCTAAATGGATATGAAACGAACTTAACTTTAAAGATCCAGAATATTTGGGCTCTGAGAATATTCCCATGCCTTAGTTCTTTATTGAGAGATGGAGTTGTAGGAGGATCTTATTTCACTGATTGTCATTGACTGTAGGGTTTTTTGATTCATTTTGTTATTCGGCTAGGGGTTACACACCCATTGCTAGATTACGGTAGTGTGATCTGTGAATTGATTAATTAATTAGTGAATTAATTAACTGTTATCATTGCTAATCAAATATTGAACCTAAAGGGTCACACAAAAATGCCAGAACACGAGGGTTATGGTAGGATGTTAATATGATTAACAAAGGGTCAAAATAGTTGATCGCAACGGAGAAATACACGTGGGCATCGCCACCTGTCAACCACGTGTCACGTATACGTGGCTGTTGCATGGCTTCGTTGTGTGGTTTATTTTTGTAACGCCCCGGTTTCCGGATGATCAGGTAAGCACGCCACGTGTGAGTTTGAGTGTAGGTTTTATTCTATTTCTTTAACTTTTATAATATTTCTTACGTGGCATTCATAATTTTATAAAAATTCATGAAACATTGTTTCTATAAATCATTTGATTTCATATCATTGAAAATATTATTTCATTACACGAAAAATATTTATGGCATGAAATAATTACCAAGAGTGTTTTAAATTACCAAATTGTCCCTAGTTAAATATTCCTTAAAACTCTAGGGACTTAATTGCATAACTTTCAAAGATCTAATTGATCATATTTTAAAAACTCATATACTTGATTGCATAAATTCACAAATTAAAGGATTGATTGGCAATTAGCATATTTCACAAAAATCAAGGTTGTTGTTTTACGTGATAATTCATTCCATGAGCTTCTAGGAGCTCATTTCACCCAAAAATTGCCAAACACAATTGCTCTCTCTCTCGGTTCTAAGGGAAGAAAAGGAAAGAGTGATCTTTTGCATCCAATCATCAAGATTTCAAGAAATCATTCAAGTTTTGGGAGATTGATCATCATCTTCATCTAATTTCTCCATATTTTCATCTTCAAGGTTGGTTTGCATGGAAGTGATGATTCTTGCTTATACTTGACATGCTTAGGGTTTGGAAATTATATGCTAAATGATGAATTAGAATTAGAAGCATGATTATGTGATCATTTCATGAATTATGGCATGATCTATAGCTTGAATTCTTGGAAATTTGGCATGAATGATCAAGTGTGAGCATGAACTTGAAATCATGAATTCTTGAGGATATTTTGTGCTTTAAGTGTTTGGGTGTTATGGTATCATTTCTTGAGCATATATGCATGTTTATTTCTAGAAATCATGATTTTGGGGATTGAGAATGGAATCTTGTTGCTTTGTTGATCATTGCCGAGAGCATGCTCTGTTTTTGCTCTGTTTTCCAGTTGCAGAAACTGGGAACGACCGTTCCCAGCCTCAAGGCATTGCGGGAACGGGCGTTCCCATCTTTTCAAATAAAATAGGCGGCCGACCGCGGGAACGACCGTTCCCATTTTGGCCTTGGAGCCGGAAGGGCCGTTCCCAGCTAGGCGCGTTTTAAAATGGGAAAAACGTTGGCACGCTTTGGGGAACTCATGGGAACGACCGTTCCCATTTTTCAAAGGGGACCGGAACGGCCGTTCCCACCTGACTTGCAGAACAAAATTCACTGCATAAATTTACGAAAATGACCCCTCGATCCAACGACTTCTTTGACCCCGAATTGCTATAATATGTGCTAATATGATGTGAAACGACATGTTATCATACCACATTGCATTTTCATGGTCGTCTCGACACATTGCCGCCGTTCGTCATATTTTGGTCATTTTAGGTCATGTCTCACGTATATACGTCGTGTTTGCACAGGTCACGAGGGCGTGGACGGGGAGCAAGCTCCTTAGAACACTACATTATTGCATTTTGCAAGAAAAGGTGAGGTTTTAGGCTATGTTTATAGAACCCTACCACCCTTATGTGCTATTTTTGGCCAAAACCTATTATAATTATAAACGTTTTCAAAGTTATAAATATTTCAAGCAAGCAAGTCATGATTTCAAGCAAGTTTGGCGAGTACATGATTGCACGTGGGCCCGAGGGTAATTCTTGAGCCAACCTGGAAAGCAAGGGCTGACGGGTAACTCCTGAATTATCCTCACATTGTTGGGATCACCCCCGAAGCCACTAGGAGATTAGTGGTGGAAGGTGTTCCGTGTCTAGAGGGTCATGTCATCTACACACACCATGTCGTGGATAGTCGAGCTTTGCAAACTCGCTATCACCCGGAGGAAGAAGGAGACTGGGGATTAATCCGGCATGTCGGGTTATCCTCGGGTTATCGCATGATTTCAAGCATGAAATTGTCTATATGAGCACTAAATGAAATTGCATGATCATGTATTGAATTGATAAAGCAAGCACGTATTGTCACGTTTGGTGTTATGGTTGGAGATTCGCCCCTACTCGCCGGGGTCACATGTTCATGAACTGGTTAAGCTAAACTGTTAAAGTGATTGGTTGTAATCTCGGGCAAAGATTGAACTTCTTGAACTATATATATATTCCTTTTCATTTCCAAAGTCTTCACCCGAGGCTACACCTTGCATGTGATGTGTGTTATATATTTATTGCCCCTCACTCAGTCTTCGGTAGACTGATACTTCACTTTTCAGGTACACTTTGAGCGTGGTCGTGCTAGGCGGGTGTTCGGTCATCTTTTGCATCTTCACGAGTCTAGTACCGTACCTTTCATGTAAAGTACTTTTGAGACATTTCATGTTATGATCGTTATTGTCACGTTTTGGATACTTAAGTATGTATATTATTAAGAGATGATAATGTATTGATAGTTAAGTTGGTATCTATACGTATCTAATTGGTAAATATGGTACCTATATGTATGAATGATTTTATTGCTTCCGCTTTCATTATCATGTTTACTTTGGTGTTGTTGGGGAGAGTGTCCCGCCTAGCTCGTCATTTTTATGTGTCACCCGTTCGCTATAGTTTTGGTTTATGTATGGATTTTCCATTTCATACGTGGATCGAGGCTATAGTTCGGGGGATGTGGTGCCCTGGGGGTTAGGGTGCTACAATTTCACACGTGAATTCTTTTCTAGAAATTAATTGATTAAATTGTAATTAGTTAATTTTAGTCTTTTAATTAATTATTGAATTAATTGTTAAGACTATTCTCAAATAAACTTAACCCAATAAATAATTAATTGGGAATTAATTTATTTATTGAATATTGACTTTTACCTTTAGAAAAGTTGAAAAGTCCAACTTCCTATTGTAGGAGAGAGAAGAATATTCTTGCAAGACTTGGAGAGCAAGTTGGGAACTTATTTTCTCCAATTTAATCAATAATTAAATTAGTTAATTAGTGAGCAAGAAAACAATCTAATTGGTACTTGGATACCCTAGGGGTTCGAACCAACCTAGTATAAATACTAGGGATGGTGTTTCTCTTATTCTTTAAACCAACACTCACGAAGTGTTAAGTTTTTGAGAAAAATAAAAGAAAAGTTTTCAAAGCAAAAATTATCCTAGTCATTAACACAAGCTATAAAACTAGCATTCTCACTAGCTTGATGGTGTTCTAGGACTGGTGTGGATACGCTTTGGAGGCCTTCTACTTTGGAGTCTAAATCGAAGAATCGTTCGAGGGACTTTCCACTTGAAGGGTGTTTGTTAGGCGGTAATAACATCACAAGAAAGATTCAATTAAAGTGAGTTTCTTGTTATTCCCAATGTTACAGTACGAAAATTGCAACACAACGATTAAACTTGTGAAAAAAATTTAAACTTTCGTTGCTCAACTCTTTCCTGTTTTCCAACACCTATCGGTCTATTGAAGCGATTCTAAGACTCGAGACGTAAACATGCAGGAAAATGGGACTAAAAGGTTTTAACAACTTGAAGGTATCAATTTTGACAGCACTTTGAAATAATGTATTTTTAGAAAAGATAAGATTTTAAAAAAAGAGTACCAAGGATACCGAGGTGACCTGAGGCTCTGATACCACCTTAGTTGTAGCGCCCCCAAATACACTACAATCCCACACCATCGCACTTCCCAGGCGGATGTTAGACCTAGCACCGGAGAGGCACGCCGGCGAAAAGGACGATGCTATACGATATTAGAGTAAGAAAACATGACAGCGGAATTTAAAACATTTAGATCAACTATTTGGGGTAGTGAATAAAAGAATTGGAATAATTTAAAATTTATGAAAACATAGGAGCAATACCGTAAGATTAAAGTTGTTCATGATCTAAGAGTATGATACTAGAGTAATTAATAACTAGAAGGGATTATAGTCTAACATGGCTCAGTCGAGAGAACCTGATCTAATATGCACAAGATAATGGACTCTCTATGCTTTAAGATACCAGCTAATGACCGATGGTAATACCTGAAATCATGAATTTAAAAAGAGCGAGGGATTAGTCAAAATGACTAAGTGAGGGGGTGGTTGAAACTATATATGTATATAGAACGTTAAGGTTTTGACCAAAATATTTTATTCAAAAGATCTTTATTAGAAAAGTGAGCAAGACTGAACAAATAATTTTGAGAGTAATGTTTAAATAAATGTACATAATGGGGTCAACCAAGAAACTCCTTGGTTAGTACCCGATAATAGGAAAATATTATTTCAATAACAATATTGGGTTCATACTTATTTTAAAATAATCGGATAGGGGGTTATAGGCTATACTTTGAGAAAACATGAACCCTTTTTAGAACAATATGATGCCCGCGAGTTAGGCGTTCTCCAATCTTTACTCCTTCAAACCGAGAATAGTCGTAACGACATTGATCAAGATGTCGTTACCAATGAAATAAAAAATATAATCCCTTTTTCTTCCGGTGTCCCCTCAGATGAGTTTGGGAGGGACGTACCTTTTCCTAGTCACTTGATGTGGAATAACTAACCTCCAGTTAGACCATCACCAAGATCTAGTTGGCGGCTGGTATAATAATAGCCATTGGCGCTCGCCTCCTGGTCTATTACTTCTACCGATACCACCGGGGCCCACAATAAGAAAAGATATTTTACTTGCATTTAACGGTACTAGATAGATGCTAATGTAGTACCGGGACATTATAGCGTGAAAAACTTTATTCTTTATAAGAATACAAGGCAATATGAATACTTTAAAATGATTGATTTTGTATACTAGAATAATATAAGTTGATATTAAAGTATTTTCCCAGAAAAGGGTTGTATTATTTATAAAAGAGTAAGACTTGAACTATATTAGCGTAGGACATAAAATGTTTTATATATATATAGACTCATGATCCCAGTTGGAAACATTTAACCTCACCTACAGTAACCAGGTATTATGTAATAATACTGGAGTCCTAGTCAGTCCAAACCTTCACGTGTGAGTGGTGATCAATTATAAGTTTCTATTCCTTAATAAAAACTAATCACATAAACAATTTACCATAGTAAAGCATGTCATAACACAGAATAAGGTCAAATACTATTCCGGTAAAATACAACTTTAACATTCAAACAAAGTTTATAAAATAAGGTCGATTATTATATGAAGTAATTATTAATCAAATTAGGAATCTTAATAAGCTTCTACGTTATAAAAGAAGTTCATAAAGAAATCTTATTTTGAAAATGAAATATCCGTTTTGAAAATCCTAAATGAATATCTTTATTTGAAATTCCTATTTTAGTTTAATAAAAGTCAAAACTTGGATTTCATTTAAAATAGAAATCATAATTCTTTAATGTTTGAAGCCTTGAATGTTTTTGAATCTCACAATGATATTTGAAATATGAAATGTTTAAATGATTCTTGAAACTTTAATCCCCTATTTTATTTAATTAAAACATTAGTCAATAATTATTATTTAAATTCCAATTTATTCTTATTTATTTTGAAATCATTATTTGAAAACAACTACTATTTAAGTGTGGGGGATTTGACGCACACTTAAACACCTAATCTTTCACACACTAACACACACTACACATACGACACATGCACACTTCACACACTACTCAAGAACACTAAGAACATGTTCTTGATCATACTTGAATATTCATAAGATGTTCTAGGCATTCTTGATTAATTCATATTCATAACGTAAGATTAAAGCATAAATAAGCATAATATATAAACTTTACATGAAAATTAATTCATAACCAAATTTCCTAAACATGAATCTATTCAAATATTCAACAACATAATTATGAATATATACATACATATTTAAATTATTTCATATAATAATCATGCATTTTTATAAATTAAATTCGTAACTTTAATTCATGAAATATAAATTCCTAAAACATAATTTCCTAACAAAACATAAATATTTAAAATAATTTAAAGCATATAAAATATAGTAATTAAATACCTAAACTAATTATGAAATAAAACATGAATTAAAGCGAAAATAAAAATAAAAACTAACCTTGAGAGAGAGAGGAGAGTGGCATGAGAGACAGAGAGAAATGGAGGGATTTGTGTGTTAGAAATGAGGGAAATTTGTGAGTTAGAAATGGTTCTCTTAAAGGGTATTTATAGGTAGGAACTAAGGACCTAAGAGCAATTTCTAAGAATATGTAAGAAATGTGGAGAATTCTAAGTCACAAAAATATATGTAAATTATGTAGAAAATGTGGAAAATTCTACATCACACACCTAGCACTTCTATTTTGGGAAAGAATTGTGGAAAATTTTGAATCACAAAAATATGTAGAGAATATGTAGGAAATGTGGAGGATTTTATATCATACACTTAACCTTTCTATTTTAGGAAGGAGATGTTATGGATGATGTTATATTTAATAAAAATAAATATAAAATAATATAAAATTTATTTAAGAGTCGAGAAATGACAGCTTGAAGTGGTAAAAGTAGTGAAAGAATGAGTGTAAAATGAGCTTCGTTGTGATTATAAATGTGTGACGTTTAGGTTTTTCATTTGAAAATTATAAACGTTAGAGAATATAAAAAATCATGATAAATTATATAAACGAAGCTATCAAGACGTTTAAAGGTTGAGAAATGTAGCGCCACAATGGAAGGCCCCACATCCCCCGCACCGAGACCCAACCCGCATATGAAATGGAGAGTCCATGCACGAGCCAAATCACGGCGAACGGGGACTCACTCACACACTAGGCTATGCGGGAGCTAGAACCTCGAAACCAATTAAACATGCTCATGAATTAAATGCGAGTGCGGAAGCAGGACATGTAATCAATCATAAGTTCTAGTAGTAATTGACGGGTTTAACTAGCATAAATACCTAGTCCCGAAATTGTTAGGAATAGTGCCCTAGAAAGCCGATTGTATATCCGCTTTGTGCTTTTCCTTATTGTAATCACAGACAATCTTTGAATGAAATAACGTATTGAGGCAACACTTCTTTATATGCTCTTGTTCGGTATGTGTTTACTTTAGCTGTGCATGTATGAGAACTCCCCTAATCCTGATGACTTTAGGACTCTACCATTTAGGTGAAATGGTTCATGAAACGAGCCCTATATCACATAAGTCATGATTAGTAAAATGCTCAAAGCCGATGAGTCCTATAGATAGTGGGAGTGTCAACCTGACTCCTCTAAGGCTTGCTTGTGGGATCACGCCCTTAAGAAGGACCACCTTGTTTCATGGAGATGCAAAGTGTATAGTTGATACGTGCGTGATACATTAGGGTGTTTACTTCAATAAGTAAGTTCACTGAGGTGCCCCGTGTGAGAACATTCCTAAATGGGAAAGGAAGTTTCTATTTCAGGAAATGGAAACTTCCAGATTAGGAAATATCTCACGAGTCATTGATGTGATTAATTGATCCTTAGACTTGAGGTTCTTTGTCACTTTATGAGTTAACTCTGTAGTCTTAGGTATAAGCTACAAAGGGTGTCGCCTTAGATAACTGATTCAAGGCTTATGCTGGGGCTGCACAAGTGATTCATGAAAGTGAATGAGAATCAAGAAAGGGCCTACACTTGCATTTGCAAGGTGATCTCTTATTGTGTAAGTCATTCATATGCCATATGGAGTCCTTGGCCAAGGCAGTAGATCAAGACATCAAGAAAAGGGTTTCTTGGATTGAGATCAAATGGATATGAAATGCACTTAGCTTTAAGACCGGATTATTAGGGTTCTGATTATTCCCTTACCCTAGATCTTGGTTGAGAGATAGTAAGTAGGAGGATTGTATCTCACATGAATCAATGACTTAAAGGTTCTGTCGAATCTGAACATTCCAATTCAGCTAGGGGTTAAACACCTGTTGCTAGACTATGGTCGTTTAATCTGTGGACTGATTAATTAATTAGTGAATTAATTGATTAATTAATTAATTAGGGTCACTGCTAATTGAATTGAGAACCTAGAGGGTCACACACAACAACTTGGTTACATGAGTTGAGGCTTTAAAATGATTAAACGAGTTAATCGGGCCAAAGGGTTCCACACGTGTGAAACCACACGTGTGGGTCACGTGCGTGACACGTGTCCTTCATGGACACGTGTGCATGTGCGTGAATATTTATTTGGTGATTAAATAATTAATGTGTTAATTATTTAATATACTTTGGTTTAATTTTGAATTAAAAAGAAAGTCTTATTTTGGAGAAAAACAATCTAGTTAATTAATTACGAATTAATTAATTGGATAAAATAAGTTATTTTTTAAAATAAATAAAGTATAAAATAATCCAAAAATAGTTTGGATATTTTTAGCTCTCTTGAAAGTTGATTTGAATTTGAATTCAAAGTCAAAGTCAAAATTACTTGATGATCAAGTAATAGGAGAGAGGGACCAAAAATCCTTAGCCCATAAGGACTAGGATTTTCGGTCCTCCCCTTCCTATATATAGGGGAGCTCGAGCTCCCCTTAGAGCTAATCGAGAATTCTTTTGGTTCATGTGTTGAACACCATCCTTTCTCCAAGATAAATAAAACCCTAGGTTAAAGCCTAAACACTAACTAGAGAACTAGTATCCTTACTAGTTAGATTGTAGTCAAGTTGGTGGACTATCTCTAGAGAGCTTCAAGTTAGAAGTTTGAAGATTCGAGCTTTACCAAGGAGAGGGGATCAAGCCGCGAGAAGAGCGTTCTTGGGTGGCTTGAAACGCTTCAAGAAAGACAATTAAGAAAGTAAGTTTCTAATCCCTACGAATTTGGTTACACGATTGCGAGTCCTAGATCCTTTTGTTGGAAAATTTTTAAATTTCCACTGCTTTCTGTTTCGTGTTTTCTAACAGAAATTTCCAGACATAAAACATAAATCATAGGGCATGAATCACAGGTTCAGTCTATCCCTAGAAGCCTGTCCCGAATCAATACATCATAATCAAAACATTTATACATTCTTTAATATAACTTATACAACTGAAAATATGAGTGTGAAAAGACTCCAATTGAGCCACACGACTCGACAGACTCAACATCCCGCCTAGCACTCCAAAAACCTGCAAAGAACTGAAAACAAAGTCGGGTTCAGTCTATAAGAGACTGGTGGGTATAAAATAGGGCATAACATATATAATATCACCGAATTTAAACACCCACACATGCAAGCTATAATCCCGTGCGAGGTTTTTAAGATATTTCCCCGAATGGGTAAAACAAAGGAAAACAATGCTCAGGATTACAACCATCAAATTCATTCATTTCATTACATTCATGTGGTCAGTACGTGAGCCCTGGCGGGTAGGCGAATATCTCTAACCTACTCCTCGTGTGTGCATATCAATTCAATATTTACATTAGTGATCTTACACATTCATACATATTCATTCATAATCAATCATAATCAGTATCATTCATAAATAAAAACACTTACACCTTTTTCCTCCGGGTGGTGGATGGGTTAGCAAGACCCGACCACCGGTCCATACATGGGCCAATGGGGGTACATGAATACCCCAAGGGCAATGAACTCCCATTCCCTGCTAAACCTCCTAGAGAGGGCCGGTATCACCGTAAATGTGGTGGGACTAGTACAAGGGATCACCGTCGGCCCTTGCCTCCCCGGATCGCCGCTTATATGAAGTCCCTGGGCCCGTGTGTTCAATCATGTCCACTCCAAAAATCATAAGGTGGGAATACATAAAAGAAGGGCTTTACGTTGGAAATCATTGAGTCTTTTGAAAAGACTCGATATATAATTATAATACTTGGGCTCAAAACTTTCACATAAGGGATATATCAGGTTATTATAACTAATAGAAGAGAAACCCACCTGTTACACCTTACCGAACAATACCGAGAAGAAAAGAAGGCTTGAAAGTAATATATGAACCCTGCACGTCTCCGCCCTGGAGAAAATTGTAAAAGAATTGACACGGTGGAAACGTGAGACTCAAGACTCCATATGAACCACATATGACGCACGATCATGCTATGCACATTATATGAATGTAGCACCCGGAACGCCGAGATGCCACACCCCCGCACCATAAGTCTAGCTCACACATGAAATGGGTAGTCCATATATGAACCGGACTCATGGCGAACGGGTGACAACAAAACTCAAAAGCTAGGCGGGTACCCTCAAATACTACCAATAAACAATTCAGAGCAATAAAAGTGGAAGCAATAGCAATCAATACTTTTAGGTACCATATTTACATATTTATTTATAGATACCAACATTTATATATATCAATACAATATCATCTCCAAGTATAAATCCAAAACATGCTACAAAATAACTAGTATCAATACAGGAACAAAGTGTGAAGGTGAAGTGCTAGACCCGAATAAAAGACACGAGACTCTAATTCCCGCCTAGCACGAACCTGCAAAAACTGAAAAGTTGAGGTGTCAGTCCAACATGGACTGAGCGAGGGGTTTATAAATAAATATTAGCGCAATTACCATGCAAGCCATAATCTCGGGTAAGGGTTTATAAAATAGAAACAATATAAGTTCAATATTAAAATAGATCTCGCCCGAGGTTACAACTAATCCATTCAATCACTATAAACGTTATCAGTTCAATTCAATTCATTCAGTGGCCCGGCGAGTGAGGGCAATCTCCAACCTTACTCCAATTAGTGAACAATACCATCTTTAGGTTTTATTTCAATAATTATCATACAATCATTAGTGCACATTTATCATTTTCACGAACTCCTTCTTCCTCCTGTGATGGTGGGATTGCAAGGCCCAACCATCCATGAACGGTGTACGTCGGGAACATGACTCCCACGTACGGGATTTCTTCCTCCACCAAACCTCCTGGTGGATTCAGAGGTGATCCCAAAATTGGTGAGGATAGTGCAAGAGTTACCCGTTAGCCCTTGCTTTCCCGGTTGGCTCAATACACTACCCTCGGGCCCATGTGAACACGATATGCTTACTCGCCAAAACACGATCAATCACGATAACACGATTATTCATTAGATCACGAAATCATTTGCAATCGGTAGAGATTGTGGGAAAGATATATACAAATATATATATATATATACATTTTGGCTGAAAACATCACGTAGGGTTGTAAGGGTTCTATATATATCTAGTAATTAAACCTCACCTCTACCAACCAAAAGAAGCAAAGAAGCACCCTACGGACCGTGCTCCTCGTCTTCGGGACCAAGATCTGTGCAACAAGGATAAGTGTACATAAGACTCAACTCGAATGAACCAATTAAGACGCACGGCGAAGTCATAATCAAGATATTATGCAACAACAATCAAGGAGTGTCAAATAGGAGCATGATTATCAATTAAGCAAGTATATATATCACATAATTCACATATGGGAGCCAAGGAAGTGAAAGAAATGCAATAAGAAAGGTTTTGGTGAAGTTTGGCCAAAACCGACAATTTTTGGAAATGTACATGTTGTGGAAAAACTGGAATATCTTAAATTCTAGAAATGGGAATTGAGTTTTGTTTGTTGCATATGAAAGTAGACACATAGACCTTTCCAACGCTATATGGCACGTTTTCTAATTCAAACCGAGGTGAAAATGGCGTTCGTCCGAAGTTGGACAAAATGCAGGAAAGTGACACGCCCGTGTCACCAAATTACACTAAGCCGTGACACCCCCGTGTCACGGTACAGAAAAACCGCCCCAGCCAACCTGCACCCCCATGTCACCCAAAACAAAGCAAAGGTGACACGCCCGTGTCACCTGTGCGTGACAGAAAAACAGGGCAAAAACAGGGGTTTCCATGCACAAACCAACTCCAAACCCAACATAATCCAAACTCCAAACATAACAAATGTTGAAACACCTCATATATTCATCATACTTCAAGTATTCATCATTTCATCCAAGAAATAAACATCTAAGCATCAAGAATTACTCATGAAAACCCCAAAATATACATGTTTTCCAAACTTCACATAACTTCATGTTTTATGCAAGAAATGAAGGGAATATGAGCTAAACATGCTTCTAATCATGAACACACATGAAAGCATCAAGCTAACATCAAACCCTACCCATATCCAATCAAGAAATTCAATCCATGCTTCCATATATACCTTGAAATGAATGAAGAATGAAATGAGATGAAGAGATGAAGATGTTGGTGCTTCTAGCTCCAAAGTTCTTCAATTATGGCTTGAGATTAGTTGAAATCTTCCTCCTCTCTTGAAGGTGTTTTGATCGGTTTCTTTTGTGTGTGTGTGTGTAGAGATTCTTGTGTGTATGTAATGTATGAGAGTGTTGGAAGAGATGCATATACTAGATATATAATATATCCTCCACTATCTTAACATATGTCCCCAAATTGCAAACAAGTCCCTAGGTTATTTAAATGAATGCAATCAAGTATTATCCCTACCTAAAAGATCCATTAGCTCCAAACCAAGTTATGCAATTGAGTCCATAAATTTCATGAAATGATCAATTAAGGTCACATAATACAATTAAGCACATTATCACTTAATTCACAAATTTCACATTAAGGATAATTCATATAAAGCATGAACTTATAATACATATAATATTATGAAATATAGATAAATCTTCACATAATGTGTAAATTGAAAACGGGGCGTTACAATGAATGCATAAAAGATGATATTATGTCATGAACACGTTCATGTGCATTATTAATGCATTTAAGGCATATAAACAAGCCATTCATTCGTTCAAGGAAGCATTCATATTTATTCAATTTCATATCTTCACATTTCATATCAAATCAATCTAAGAATTTCATATAACGATCATAACACGTACTATATCATGTTTACAATTAGAGAATGGACAAATAAAGACATTCAAGTCATGATCGAAAATTAAATAACACGAAATAGATAACAATTTAGTTCTATAGCTCAATTAAATTAAATAATTCATACATATATAATATATATATACATCACAAACAAAATACATATATATACATACACGTACACATGCATGCATGTATTACATATAATATTACACAACACACATGCATGCATTTAATATATATACTAAATATATACATTTGCATGCAGCTCATGCAAAATCAACAAAATAAACACCACTCATGCATGTTAGATTCATGAATTAGTAGCAACACACGTAGCCCTCATTCATTCATGCATGCCTCACGTTAATAACCAAGAAAAAGGGACAAAAGGGATCAAATTAATAGAAGAAGCAAATAAAGCAATTAAAGGTCTTCACTCCATCTCCCGTCCCGGGGAGATTTGCACATAAAAAGTCCCCTGGCCGGGGACTTTCATGCAGAATACATTCTGCATAAGAGTACCCGGCCGGGTACCTCCAATGTTCAAAATCTCACCGGCCGGGGAGACATTTCCGTCGCGGAAAAGAGGGAAAAACACCCCTGATCAGCCCTGCATACAACTCCAACCAAATACCAACTCATCTAGGCATGTAAAGGTAGCAATTTCAGTAGTAAATCAAGTCATATACTCCCACAATTAAGGCTGGAAATGAACAGTAGCTGGGGGAAAGGAAAATGGGACAAACTCATGCATATATCTCAACACAAGCTCAAGAACATTAATGGTAAGTCACTCATGTTTCAAATACTACCAAATTCAGGTATATTCAACAATAAATGAAGCATAAATGATCAATATCCCAGCTCCAATTCAAGCAAAACACCAAGAGAAGTTAAGGAATTCAAAAATGGAATAAAACCTAACTATTCATATCTTGAGGCAAAGCTATATCAAACATAGCTTAAAATTAGAATTTCTTGGATGAAAATGATCATATAAGCATGTACATATCAAATATATTCTTACCCCTTGAAGATGATGGAAGAAAATGGAGATTGGAGCTGAAAATCTCTCTTGGGTGAATAGTGACCGGATTGTAGTTTCTTACCCCAAAATAGCTGAATTTCTTCTCCTTGCCTTGTGTGAATCGATGTGAGGGAGAGAGGGATAATAGAGTATTAAGTTAGGGTCATGTGGGTCTAGGTTTCACTCCATTTGGTTAACTATGGTTCAAGTTATGGTTAAAATGGTGAGAGGTGGTCATTGAGGCGGGTTTGTCATGTTTCGGGCAAAATTCGAAGATCGAAACGAGCTTAGAAAAATATAAGGCTTGCTGCATTGAATCCGAATCATCAATACGAGTTCAGTGGAGATGATGGAACTCGAATCCGAGTTCCCGAGCTCAAGATATCACATACGGAACCAAGGGTGCGCTAATTGCCCGTTAGTCCTCGATTTGGTTCCACAACTCAAAATAAATTCGTTACCACGTCAAACGAGATCGAAAACATGAAACGAGCATATGGACATGTTCATAACTCGTAAACCTACAACATACTTAATTTTCACGAAATTCTGATATCAAATCATTTAAGAACGAAGCACGATTAAAACACTCATGCGCAAACATTAACAATTTCATAACATTCAAGTTAAAGAATAAAATTTAAATTACATTTTTAAATTAAATAATAATAAAAAAATCAACGATTAATGTTGAAATTAATTAATATAATTAGAGCTATAGTTAATTAACATTAACATTTAATTATCAATTAAAAATACTAATTCACGAAATAAAATATAATAAAATAAAATAAAATAATAATAAATATTTATAATAAAATTAAATATATAAAACACTTATAAACAATTAATTCCCGTAAATTGGTAAACACATACATCATACCTGTACGAATGAAAAGTCGGGGCGTTACAATCTCTCCCCCTTAAAAGAATCCGTCCTCGGATTCACCGTTCGCCTAAAAAAAAAAACAATTAATGAGAGAACCCCGTCCCTCACACAACAATGAGAGAACCCCGTCTCTCAAAAGTAACAAAGAGAGAGCCCCCGTCTCTCGAACAACATTGGAAAAGAAAACATTATATAGTTCAATGAAATCATATTAAACATTAGGGTATGTTCATGTGCACGATTAATGCACATAAAAGAAACTAAAAGGCAATACAACTCACATTATTTCATATCAATTCATTCTTCGCATATCCAATTCATATTTGTACGAATAAATTATTTCTTACGTGCAAAAGTTTCTAATTTAATCATATAAGTCTCATTCAATTCACATATCGCACAATAGATTCATATATTGCACATTTACAAAGCAATCAAATGAAATTCACATATCAGATTTCATAAAATTACACGTATTACGAAGCCAAGCAAACCATATAATAGCATGCTACGAATTTTATTTAAAGATCACGAGGTTACATTTCAAATTCCAACTGGATCATAGAATGCACAAACGAAGAATATTAAGTTATTCAATTATGCAAGGTTTCATATAATTTTGTAATGCATATCGAATTCACATTTTACATAATAGATTAAATCCCAATTTTCGTGGTTTAAACCTTAATTTAAAGTTTCAAGGTTAGGCATATTAACTTCTTATAACGAAATCATAATTATCATATTTTTTTATCAATCGACAAGGATTAATTAGTTCAATCCATATAAATTTACATATTTAGGAAAATTACACAAACATCCCCTCTAAGTTAAATAAATAACACAAATTTAACATACCGGGATTCAATTTATCAAATCAAAGTCTCCTTACATATCACATTTCATTTCATACATGATTTCATACACATTGGATTACATAATGATCGACAATTTAAGCATATCACAATTAATTAGCATTTAGAACAATTAAATCAAATAATCACAATTATACAAATAAATACGTAGAAATTAAATCGAGTGTCTGATTGACGAATGGAAAGTGGTGTTGGACTCACCACAACGAGGCAGACAAGCTGTCCGAAGCCTGCAGGAACGCCGCCCCCGGAGCCGCCAGAATAGTGGTCTGCCGCCGCCGGAACGTGCCAGAAAAAACCCTAAAATTCACGCTTGCAAGAATTCCTCATGCTCGTTCCAAATCCTCAATCAATTTCTGGAAAAACCAAGCCAAACGTCTCTAATTTAAAATCCAAGAATACGAAAATCCCGAACTCTTCAAATCGAAATTACTTCCTATAACAGCCCTACTCAGGGCCAAGTTGAGAAAGGTAAGTAAAGGGCAACTCAGGAAGCGTTTATAACCTCGATCCCTATTAACTCACTTCATGCATTGCATTTTATGTGACTTATGTGTTTTTATGTGTTACATTTTACTAAATGTTCATAGATTTAATTCTTTTCTCTATTTAACTCATACCTCGAAACTCTTTTCATAAAATCCTAGAATTCTAGTAATCATTCCTTTGTAGCACCTAAAAACCCTTCATATGCTTCAAAACCCATTCCTACATTTTTAGGTTGGAAATTACGAAAATACCCCCACAGCCCAAAAATATTCCTACATCTCCCGAAACACTTTCACTACCCAATATTTTAACCAAAATAATCCTCACATTATTTCGAGGATCGTGATACTCTCCTTAAACCATAATTCCCATCCTAACTCCCGTAGTATCAAAAAACCGGCGAAAACCCTAGCTTATGATTCGATCATCAATAAATCCTTATTCATCTACCTTTTGATATTCAAAATTATAACCAAAACGACCCTCAAATTATTTCATGAATTTTCATGCATTTACCAAAAACTCGATTTCACCTATAGCATATTTATAAATATTTTCCTATCTAAAAATCATCATTTTATTTTCAAATAATTAGCTTTTATTCAATAGTCGAAATTATATTTATAACGATCCTTGAATTTTTCTCTACAACATAGTGATTTTTCCAAAGTTTAAACTTCATCCTAGCTTCGATTATATAATTTTCTCATGATTTTTCATCATCTTCAATGTTCATAATTTATAAACAAAAACTCCAAATATTTCATGTTTATAACTAAAACGAAGCACATTTTTCATTCATTCTTCCATTAATTCACTACATCAAAATTTTACCTCTAGACTCTTGAATAAATTTTATATTATTTTTACATTTATTTTTATTCCAAATGACATCATCCATGACCTCATGCTCTTCTAGAAGAATTGAACAAATGAGCATAATTTCTCCACATTTCTTAGTTAATAACCTAGCATTTGTTCATCATGAAATTAAACCACATCTCCAATTTAATTACCAAGCATTTGTTGAAACCTTAGGCAACCACATCTCCCATAAACTCTCATTTATTGCTTAGAAACCCCTCATGACTACCTATAAATACCGCCCTTAAGCCTCACATTCAACACACAAAAATCACTCTCTCCCTCTCCCCATTCTCACGCCACTCTCCCTCTTCTCTCTCTAAGGTATGTTTTCTTCTATTATCTCATGTTTTATATAATGTTCTCAGTATAGAAATAATAGTAGCATGCCTAGGATTAATTAAATAATGCTTTAGGAATTTATTTTATGAAATATGTGCATAGTTGATAGTTTAAATATAATGTGAGCACATTATGGAATTTTATTTAATTATATGCATGAATTATGATATGATATAATGAGATTATGTATATAAATGCTTATGATCTTGTTCATGCTTAGAGTAATTTATTTAGAATTATTTTTCATAGAAAGTTCATATATTTTGCTATATTATGCTTTAATCTTATGTTATGAATATGAATATGATAGAACATGTTACACACCCTCTTTGAATATTCAAATAAGCTCAAGAACATGTTCATAATGTTCTTGAATATGTGTGTGTGCATGTGTGTGCCGTGATCAATGTGTGTGTGTGTGTATGAATTTGATTTTCTGTTATAAAGTGTTTAATTCACATGAAATTGAATAGTAAATGTTTTCAATAGTAATTTTGACTTTTTGGTCAACCAAAATACCATTAATTTCGAAATTATTATAAAAATAATTATAAAATAAGTTTTGGAATTTTTAAAGAAATATTTTTCCTAAATTTTTCCAAAAATCAATAAACTATGTAATATTTTTCAAAAGATAACCTACATTGTCAAATTAAACCTTGAATTTCATTTCAAACCTTACAATTAGAATTATAATATAGTTAATAAATATTTGATTAGTTAAAGATCCCATAAACCCTAATTTGTTAATCAAATTCCCTTAAACGGGTAAATTTAGGGTTTACCGTGAAATCTTTAACGCATTACACAACGTGTATCTTCTCTAATTATTTCATTGTAGTATTGAGTGTAATTAGTTAGTTAGGAACTAAGAACCTAGTTCTAAGCCAGTAGTAGTTATTACTTTCAGGCGAACATAGGATCGAAGAGTGGAATCCTCACAGTTCCACTTAAATCCCGATACCGGTGAGGGTTTTAAATCTTTTCAACTGAAATCACGATAAACTACTTTACTTTATTTTCTTGAATCTCCTCTCAAGTTATTCTTCCCTTTATGGGAAAATAATTCTTGTTAAATATTGAAAACATACATTTACACGAAAAAGTACTTAGTACTTTCTTACGGGTAAATATTCTCGTCTTGCAAGCAAAGTTATTGTTTTTCCTATGGGCCCGGTGGTCTTGGTAGAAGTAGTAGTCCGGGAGGCACGGGCCGAGGTCTACTATTATACCAGCCGCCAACTAGATCTTGGTGATGGTTTAACTGGAGGTTAGTTATTCCACACCAAGTGACGGGAAAAGGTACGTCCCTCCCAAACTCATGTATATCGTCACTAGGGGTAGCTCCCTGAGGTGACACCGGAGGAAGAAGGATGGTATTGTATTGTTGTATTTCTTTTTACTGAGTAACGACATCTTGATCAATGTCGTTACGAATATTCTTGGTTTTAAGGAGTTAAGGTTGGAGACGCCTAGCTTGCGGGCATCAAAATCATTTTCAAAACGGTTCATAGATTTTGTAAAGTATAGCCTATATTCCCCCTACTCCTATTGTTTCAAAACAATATGAACCGGATATTATTGTCATATATTTATTTGTTACTATATAGTATATACATTTCAAACCAAGTCTTTCTTGGTCAAAACATTTCAAAAATCTTACTTATAATCCTAAATCCCAAACCCCCCCGTCACTTAGTCATTTTGACTAACCCTCCTACTCTTTCCATTCATGATTTCAGGAATCTATACAGCGACGCCTTAGAGGTATCTTGAAGCTTTAAGGTGTCACATTCCAGTCAATTAGAGTAATCACGAGTGCATGTACATCTTACAATAAGCACTCTTCTCTAAAGTCAGAACTTTTGCTGTAAACACTTATCCAACTTAATAATATGTGCTTTGTTATGTATTGTCCCCTTTTATTTGCTCAAGTTTATTTTTCGTTGCATTTAAATTTCATACTCTGGTATTGTATAGTCTTGCCAATTCGCTGGAGTATTTCTCGAGTGCTAAGTCTCACATCCACTCGGGAAGTACAACGGTGCGGGGTTGTAGTGTTAAGGGGCGCTACACTTCCAAACCGGTGAACGAAAATGAGATTCGTAAAAGTCATTGTCTTACCCGTGAAGAGCTCTTCGAAACCTCCATAGTGGTAGCCGAAAAATATCCTCGGACCGGACCTCCATCGCGAAGCGCCACGATGCCACGCCAGAACCACCACCTCCGGTCACCAATTGCTCAAACTGATGCCGGAAACGAGCTCAGGGGGTCGGAAAGGTGGTAAACCGTCAAGCCTCGTCGGAAAAAACCATCGGAATACGGCGGGAGACGCCGCTATAGTGACACGCCGCCGCAGTATAAACTTCAGGCGGCAAGTGTGCTGTCGTTCGTCGACCGTTAGCCACGATGTCAATGGCAAATGGAACGCCGGGAACTCCTCTCTCTGGCCATGGGGCGCGTGCTTCAAGAAAGTGGCCGAAAACCGCCGCGAATGGCCGGTGAAGTGGCAGTGGTCCGAAACCCCACCGCTGTGACTGAAATTCGATGATAACTCTCCGCCACCGTTCATTGTTTGGTCAAGATCTTGGTACGGTTGTGATCGCATCGTCGTGCTCTTCGAAATGGACTATTCATTCGTCGAATTTCGTCGAGAAACGGGCATGTTCCGGGAAGTGTATGTTTATGTGTGTGAATAGTGATGAGGGGGAGAGAGATCACGTGAGAGAGAGAGAAAGAGCTGAAGTCTGATGCTCTGCACGAAAAATGAGGATCCGGGTATTTATCTCGGGTCCTCGTACGCGAAAACGGTCGGAAGAAGGGGTTAACGACGTCAGAATTGGGCAAACTCAGAGTCCACGGACTCATCTCGATGCCCCGAATGCGTTAAAGGGGTCAAAGAAGTCAAAATCTCGTTCAAACGAGAAATGACCAAAAAACCCCTAAAAGGAGAAAATTGCAAGCAAGCGCCTAAACTTTGAAAGAGTTCAAAATTGGGCCACGCAAAATACAAAATCACATAATTAAACACATAATAAATTTGGAACGCGCGTACCTTATACATCGGACGAGCGGGATATTACAGTTTGGGCTTGTAGCTATCATTGGAATTCACGTATGATGTTAATTACTTCCGCATTGCACTTGTCGAGTATTCTTATTTGATTGATTGGTACAGGGTTAATTTTCCGTCTAGCCAGGGTCGTTTTTCTTTATCACCCGTTCGCTATGAGTCTGGTTCATGTATGGACTACCCATTTCATACGTGGACTAGACTTATGGTGTGGGGATGTGGCGCCTACCGCTGCGGGTGCTACATCCTAAAGTGGTATCAGAGCCCTAGGTTGTAAAATCGGGGTTTCTTGTATCATGTTATGTCAAGTTTAGGTCGAACGACTTAGGAACAACGTGTCAACATGTGCATTGCATTGATCATGAGCATTTGATTTGGAAATTATATTGTCGAATGTGCTTAATTTAAATTTTGCTGAATTATGTGCTGCATTTGCATCAAATAAATGCAAAGGTGCTAATTATGTGACATATGCATTCACTAACCTACATGCATTTATATTTGAAATTGAGTTGTGAATTGTAGGCAACTACACAACATCAAACCAAGGTCAAATTTTCACTACAACAACCACATGCTATAAGTAATTCTTTTGGGATATCAGTAGCTTGAAGAAGATTTCGGGGATTAAGAGAAATTTAGTTAGTTGGTGGTTCTTATGACAAGGTTATAGGTCGGGAGTTTAAGCTTGAGATGGGGATTAAATCATGCGTGAAGATTGGTATGGATAAAGTAATGGGGTGTGTGTGTGATGTCTATAACCCACAAGATAAAAACACGTGCCTACGCCACAAAGAGAGTTGATCAACCGGGTCCAAGAGACTGGCTTAATTCGAAGGAGAAGTGAGGAAAAACTCGAAGATACCAAAATTTGAGGCTTTAAGGTATAGGTAAGATGGGGAAATTACAAGATGTTCAATTTGGGATCGAGTTAGTGGGATGAAAAGGATCGTCCGGTATGAATGATTAAGGAAAAGAATCTTGAAGGTGTTAGAGTTGAGGTTCGAGAAGGCAAGTGAGCTAGGGATCTTCGAGGAGATGCCAAAATGAATTTAATCCTTGGGTGACGATCGAAAGAAGATTAAAAAGGGGATTTTTCAAGGGAATTACCTTATCGGAATTGAAGGGGTAAATCGAGATGGTTAGGGTCGAAGTTAAGATTGGGAGTTAAGCTCGGGGTAAAGTCCCTTAAGGTTGGAATAAGAGATCAAGTAGAAAGAGCTGAGTCAGGATACCTTGGATTTCGAAATAAAGTTCAGATTGATTTGGAAAAGTTAAAAGAACCAACTAATTTTGGATTCATGAAGACAACAAGTAGAGGAACCAAGCAACTAGAAAATCAACATAAACCTATGGGAAGTCAAGACACTTGAGTTGTCAAGCTCGTTATTCGGAGTACAGTGAAAGGAGTAGGATTACCTAATCGTAAAAGATGGTTCATTCACCTTATGAACTCACTAAGAATGGAATAAGAAGGCTCCTCTCAAGATAACAACTACGGTGAAGATTCAGACAATTTGGGATCTGGATTTGGAAAGGAATTAAGAGATCGAGAAACACAGATATGGAGGAGATTGGATTTGAAATAACAACTTCAAATCATGAAGTCACACGAGGGATACAAGGGAGTAAAAGGAACTTGGAATCGATTTTGGGAAGAATTAAAGAATCGAGATGTTCGGGTATAGAAGAATTGAAATTGAACAACAAATTCGGACTTTGGAACATGTGGGCGGATGCTAGGAAATTGAGGAAGTTTGGAAGACCGTGGGTAAGAAAGAGGTAATCAACAAAGTCGAGAACAAAGGCCAAAGTGTCAAGCTAAAGCTTACCTATATGGTGAAAGGTACTTGCATTCATAGCACGTGCATCATTCATTTCTTTAAATTATTTAATTTCCTTTCATATGTGTATAATCGATTTAATTGGTTAAATATGTTGCATACCTTAATTGTTGGAGATGTGCGACATGCATCGAGCATTCTTACCAAACATGCATAGCTTGGTGTTTGTTTGATAGGAAATAAATCCACCTCATTCTTCAAGTATTGTTTTGATCGAATCTAGTTAAATCAAGAAAAAGAAGAATTTGAGGTTGCAGACTTTGGATAATAGTGGAATTAAGATGGTTAAGAATTTTGTGTGGTGAAAAGCTTGGTGGAAACGGAATAGAATTTTTGAGGCAAGAAAGATTGAATCGGAGGTTGAGAATGATGTATGGTTACTAAGCCAACCCACCACTTCAAAGTGAATGTCGACAAGACAATCGAACATATTCCCTAACTAGAGACATTAAACACAAGGCGAAATAAACCTTATAGAGATCGGAGAAATTTTGGATGAGGAAACGGTGGATCAAGTTCAACAACCGAAGATGGGAATTTTAAAGGGGAGAGTACGACCAAGAAATAAACTTAAGCTCTCGGTCATGCCAAGGCAGCTACATCTAGTCGGAACAATGAAAATGCAAGATTTAACAAATTATAGACCCTACAAAAGTAATAAGAAATAAGTTGGAAATTTTGAACACTCGAAGAATTCAAGACCAAGATGACTAGAACTCCAAGAAGTTGTTGGGAGGAACGGTTACTTAAATGGATAAAGTTGCAAGCTCGAGGGGTGTTTAGGAGTTACTCCGACAAGACAGGGTGGAGGAAGACCAATGGTTGTAATTAACATTGCCGATCTCCTGTTATAAAGCATGAACGACCTCAATCTTCCATGATTTAAAAAGATTGAGTCCTTGTGTGACGTGTTTTAGATACCGAAGATGATGGGATCATAAAGAAACTACAAGGAATGGTGAAGAAAATATCGAGTAAAGGAAAGCCTGATCAGATTATCATACTCCGTGATGGTCAAATTGAGAGTCAATTCAACCAACCTTTAAGATGAGATGAATTACCGGTTCGTTAGTCATTTTTCCATGATGAACCGGGAACGCCACAAGAGTTGGAAATCATAATTCGGGCTCCTAGAGGAGTGGCTCAATAAATCAAGGATACCGAACATAGTTCCTTGGAAAGCGAATTAATTTGGGTCGAAGCCAAGCATACAATCAAGAATTTGAAAGAATGACAAGGAAGGGAGAGCAGGATAACTAGGAGTCGGGTTAGGCGGAGAATTGGATCAACTAAGGCCCGGGGCTTGTGACAACCCATATCAGGGCCTAGCTAGAAACGGTAAACCAAGGATAACCTGAATGCGTTTATATATCTTGTCCCATCCTTAAAATGCTTCATGCATTGTATCTCTACATGAACTAAGTGTTTTTTTGTGACATTATGTGATGTTTGGGGGGAAATGGCACGGAAACCCTAAAACCGCTATTTATTTTCGAACCAGCACTACGCCGTTTTATTCGAGAGACTCTAAAGAACCTATACTTATTTCCGTAGAATTTTTCAGTTCTCTTTTCAATGCGTTGAGGTTTCGTTTATGTAACGCCCCAGTTCTGTGATTTAAGCTTGACGTATGTGGTTACTAAAGTGCGCAATTTAATTAATTATATATGATTTTTAATTATGGATTCTTTTGTTAAGTTTTATTGTTTAATTATGAATTCTTGATCGTATTTGCGTATATGCTCTTGTTTGAGTGTCGTTCTTATTCGATTTGATTTCTGTTTTTCGTGGATTCTTGGCATGAGTGAATTATGTGCTTTAAGATCATGTTTATTTGCTCATTTCATGATTTTGTTCTTGCATGTTTGAGTTTTGTGTTCGTTTGTGCGATCGGAACCGAAAAGGGGGCTAAAGAGCATTTAGCGTACCTTGTGTTCCGGGCGGCATATCTTGAGCTCGGGAACTCGGAATCGAGTTCCGTCACCTCCATTGGATCCAAATCGACGAATCGGAGACAATGGGATAAGCCTCATATTTTTATAAGACCAATTGGATCCTCAAATTTCAACCGGAACGAGCAACTCGCGCTTAAATTGACCGATCAAGATTATACCTAAGTCACGGACCTATTATTACGCACCTAGACCCTATCCATTGACCCTATCCCACTTGCACACTCTCTCTCTCACCCTTTTCTACCCCAAACCGACACCCTAACCCCCCCACACTTAGATATTTTCAGTTTTATGGGGAGAGAAGGAAAAGAAAGAAGAAAAGAAGAAGAAGATGAAGGAATCCTTTTTGGCCATGGGAGTTTTGAGCTCATCTCCCCACCTTTTCTTCTCCAAATTGAAAGGTAAACTCATATTTGTGTTGTGTATCACTTGGTAATCATTTTAAGTTCCATATTCCATGATTTCTCGAAGATTTGAGCATGTTTGGGCATATGGCAAGAATAGTGACGAGTTGGGAGAAAAGGGATGATTCTATCTTGCTTTCTTCTGAATTCTTTTGGTATGAAGCATGTATTTTATTCCTAACACATCATATGTGATATGTATGAACTTACTTTGGGTAGTGGATTAGGATCCATGACTTTGCTATTTGTGAAAATTGAAGAGTTTGCATGAACTTGTTCCATATTCTTTCCTTGCTTGATTTGTTGCATCTTTGGTTGTCTTAATGGATTGAAATGCATGAATATTTGCTACCCTAACTTACTTATGTGTGTTAATTTGAGGTTTATATGGTTTAGCATGAGTTTTACCCTACTTGTTATGTGTTTTTCGCCACTGACCTAACTCCGCGAGGGTGGATTTTTGGCCTTGAAGAAATCCGCGGGGGTGGATTTGATGCAGAAGAGCTTCTGACCAGAATCCATGGGGGTGGATTTTTCCCCATGGGGGTGGATTCTCCCCTACCCATTTTTATTACCCCGGTTCCGTTTTTCGTCGCTTGTTTGAGCTTCCTCCACCTCTTTTATGACTTCTATGCTATACTAACATGTTTTATAATGTGTTATCTTATTTATTATAAATTTTCATGATTTTTCGTGGAAAATTTTTCGAGGTATGATTTAATATGTCGTTAATGCTCCAAGTACGTGCACATATGGATCTTTGCTATCAATATGAACCCTACTGGTGTATTTATCTTTTCTTTGTGATTCATATGAATTGTATACTTGTTGAAATATAGGTTATGATCTTTGTTCGGAATTAATGGATGGATTTGATATTATACATGGGAGATATGAACTCAAGTGACTATGAAAGCCCCAAGAATGAATGAAATGATTGATTATGTGCCTTAATGCATCTCCATGACATGACTTCCTCTCTTATGCATATCATAAGACATTCATTGCATTGTCGTGTGTCATATATGGTTCATTTAGAGTCTTGAGTCTCACGAATGCATTGTATCGTCTTGTGTACAGTTTTCTCCAGGGCGGAGATATGCCGGGTTCATAGTACACCTCAAGTCTTTCTTTCTTTTGGTATTGTCGGTAAGGTGTAACAGGTGGGTTTCTCTTCTATTAGCTAAAATGACCCTATATAAACCAACGTGTAAAGTTTTAAGCCAAAATGTAGTTACTACGTATACAGAGTCTTTTCTCGAGTAAATGGTTTCAAACGTAAGCCTTTATTTCATGAACCCTTACCCAATGTTTTGGCGAGATTAGTGAACACAATGTTTAATGGGGACCGAAACTATGTGTACGTGGGTATCCGGGGAAGCTCGGGCTGACGGTGATCCCCGTGCACTAGTCCCAACTATTTAACAAAGACCAGACCTCACTAGGAGATTAGCGTGGAATGGTAGTTGAGCGCCCTTGGGGGATTCATGTACCCCCTGGGTCAATGCATGAGGTGGTCGGGTCTTGCTAACCCGTCCACCACCCGGAGGAAGAAGGTTGGAACTTATTTTATGATATGATTATGAATGTATGCTAATGAACGAATGCATGAACGAATGAATGAATGTGATATGGTCACTAATGAATGATTGAATTAATTAATTAATTAATTAATTAATGCACACACGAGGAGAAGGTTGGAAAATTCGCCCTCTCGCCGGGCTCACGTATTGACCCCATGAATGATTATGAATATGAAATTATGAAATTGATCGTTGTAATCCCGAGCGTTGTTTTCCTTTGCTTTCACCCACTTGGGAAATATTTAATAAAACCTCGTACGGGATTATAGCTTGCATGTGGGTGTGTTTAAATTCTGTTATATTATTATTATTCTATTATGCCCCATTTTATACCCACCAGTCTCCAATAGACTGAACCCGGATTGTTTTCAATTTTCTTGCAGGTTTGGAGTGCTAGGCGGGGAGTCATGTTGTCAAGTCTTTTGGTCAAGTTGAGTCTTGTCACACACTTTCATTGTAACTCAATCATTTATGAGCATTGTATGATTATGATTATTTTATGATTTGTGTATGAAATTCGGGACTAGGTATCTATGTTAGTTGAACCCGTTGTTCTGTTTTATTGGAATGAATTTATCTGCATTGCTTCCGCTTTTGTTTATTTCTTTTGATAATTGTTTATTCGGTTTTAAATTTTTAGCTCCCGCCTAGCCTAGTAAGTGAGTGTGTCCCCGTTCGCTGTGAGCTTGGTTCATGTATGGACTCTCCATTTCATGTGTGGATCGGGCTCATAGTACGGGGGATGTGGCGCCTCTTGTTTCGGGCATTACATCCTTAAGTGGTATCGGAGCCCGATTGTAAAACCGGTGTTCTAGTGTCGTGATTTAGTCAGTTAGGTCGCACGGCATAGGAACAACTTGTTAATGTGTGCATTGCATCGATTTGGCATAAATATTTGATACTAATTGTTGGAAATTGCTTAATACATGTATACAATCTATTCTCTTATTTAGTTGCTTTAAATGTTGCATTTTGCATTCTATGTGCGTTGATTAATTTAACTACGTGCCATAAGCATATACTAATCTTCATGCATCCATATTTGAGTTGATTTTTCTTATATAGGCTACTATCATGCAAATAAAGCTACAATTCACACCAACTACAATTGACAAAGTAACTTGAAGGCCAAGTGTTCAAATTCCGCGGTTTGCACAATGGAACTACCTATCATGGCTCGTATCATCGGAGGAAGCTTGGATCACGGGAAGGTTCATCAATCATGCCCTACCTACAAACCTTGAAGGTTCTCAACATACAAGAATTGTAAAGACACAAGTTCTAACTTGAGGGATGCGTGAGACAACGAGAGGGGTGTGGAACTTTTCACCACCCCGATTTTGAAGACATTTAATACAAGATTAAATGCTCCAAGGTTCACCGTTGAAGCTCCGAGTTTGGAATGGTTGGGCAATTGGAAGACCAAATTGGGAAGCTTCAAGGGATCGGATGCAAGATGTGTTAAAAAGGTTCGACTCAACTCAGATGCAAGGATTGGGAGCCATTAATCATAAAGCTCACTATGAGGTCAAATATGGAAGCTCACTTGATACGAATACAAGCGTGGGACAACAAATGGACGCAAGGCAAAGAGACTTAAGAGCATCGAGGAATTCAAATCGCGTCGTCTTCTTGGAACCTTGGAACATGGAGACATCAAGAAGCAAGCAAGAATGGAAAGCGTTATCACGGATGAATTATGCACGTAGATCGGAAACAAAGGATAAGCTAAGGGAACTTTAACCGGAGAGGACATCAAGATGAAGATTCGGACGACCTTTGGAGGTCGATGCTTGGAAGTACGTTGAGGTGTAAACTCCATGGACAAAGAAGACCTTGGGTTCAAGAATAGCACGTTCGGGCCGTGGGATATACAAATGGATGCAAGAAGATTATGGAGATTCGAAAACCATGGAAAGCTAAGGAATTATCAATGTCTCCAAAGAAAGCTACAATTATGGGAATGAGGAACACGTCATCAAGCTAAAAGCTTACCACCTCGGTGACAGGTTCTGCATATTCATGGCACGAGCATCATTCATCGATTTAAATTAATTACTTTCTTTATCTATATGTACGTTTATGTTTAATTAATATAATTGCTCCAACGTGTTGCATCGTTACATCTTTAATTATTTACTATGTGCATTGGCATGTTAATCCAACATGCATGGCTTCGTGTTTAATTGATAGGGAATGGCTCCACCTTGTTCATCAAGTGATTCTTTGATCAAGGCTTACTCGAATCAAGACGAGAAGAATAGTTGGGTTATATCTTGGGAGTTAAAAAGTAAAAAGGAATTTGGAGGCTTGGAAATTAGAACCGGAGTAGAGCAAAAACGGATGTTTAACCCTATCAATCATGTCGATTTGAGTGAAAGCAAGAGTTCCGGGCATATAGCTTAGCTAGCACAATCTACACCGAAGAAACTAAGTTGAAGAGTTTTGGGGAAACCTTAATCTCAGAGGCGAAGTAACAAATTCAACTAAAATTTCCAAATAAGGGAGCATTGATTAGGAAATAATGTAAATCCTTTTCGATCCTTGAAGGGATTACCTTTAGTTGAAAGAATGGAAATACTTGACAACAAGTAACGAAAACTTCATATGAGGGATAAAGGACGAATGGAGCTGGAATCTTAGGGAGTGAGAAAGTTTTGGGTTAACCTCGAGGATTGTAGGAAGAACAAGACTAGAGAATAGTATTCCAAGAATTAAGAGAATTAGGTGAGAAATTGGAGGGGCAACGAATTTGGGTTTACGCGATAACATCTCTACCAAAAACGGCTTATCAAGAATTTTGATACAAGAGGGGATTAAATTAGTCCAGATTTCAATAAGAGCAAGAAAGAGAAAAGTTGGGGATCAGAAGGAAGTAATTATTGAAGGGTTTGAATTGAACCTTAGGAGTGAATTAAAGAAACAGAAGTGAAGTGCACTTATAAAGGTCGAAGATGAAATAAATTCGGAGATTAGCAAAGGACGCCACTAAGTATTGAAGGGATGTGATTAATGTACGACACACGAACTTTACCTAGTGGTCGATCATCCCTTCACGAAGGCTTCATGGAAAGGTTTAGCACTTGCTATCATTTCAAGATTTAATTAGATGAAGCCATGGAAGTAATAGCGGAAGGGATGAATACCTTTACGAACTCAACTTCTCAAGAGAAAAAGGAAACTTCAAGAATTGATCGGGAGCCAAATCGGATCCTCCAACTACTTTATGAATTATCAAACTTCAACCTTATTGCTACGGTGAACGGTACCATAAACATTCATGACATATACATACATGCAATTTAATTCAATAATTTTGTTGTTGTGTGCCTTGGTCTCTTTTCATGATAATTGCCTTGTATAATTGATGAATAATGTGCTTGCCTTATATATATATATATATATATTACTTGGCCCTCGTGTCTTATTTGATGTTAATTGTTGTAATTGCCATTGTTACCTCCTCCTTGTTATTTGCTCTTTGTTGTTGTTGTTGCTTATGTTTGGGTTGTGTCGCTCGGGAGTATAGGAGACTCCCTTGTCTCCTTGTTGTTTGAGAGATGAGGTTCTCTCTCCTTGTTATTTGAGAGACGGGGTTCTCTCTCCTTGTTGTTTGAGAGACGGGGTTCTCTCTTTGCTGCTTTCGAGGGACGAGGCTCTCTCTTTGTTTGCTTTAGTTTTAGTGAATCCGAGGACGGATTCTTTTTAAGGGGGTGAGTTTGTAACGCCCCAGTTCTGTGATTTAAGCTTGACGTATGTGGTTACTAAAGTACGCAATTTAATTAATTATATATGATTTTTAATTATGGATTCTTTTGTTAAGTTTTATTGTTTAATTATGAATTCTTGATCGTATTTGCGTATATGCTCTTGTTTGAGTGTCGTTCTTATTCGATTTGATTTCTGTTTTTCGTGGATTCTTGGAATGAGTGAATTATGTGCTTTAAGATCATGTTTATTTGCTCGTTGCATGATTTTTTTCTTGCATGTTTGAGTTTTGTATTCGTTTGTGTGATCGGAACCGAAAAGGGGGCTAAACAACATTTAGCGTACCTTATGTTCCGGGCGGCATATCTTGAGCTCGGGAACTCGGAATCGAGTTCCGTCACCTCCATTGGATCCGAATCGACGAATCAGAGACAATGGGATAAGCCTCATATTTTTCTAAGACCAATTGGATCCTCAAATTTCCACCGGAACGAGCAACTCGCGCTTAAATTGACCGATCAAGACTATACCTAAGTCACGGACCTATTATTACGCACCTAGACCCTATCCATTGACCCTATCCCACTTGCACACTCTCTCCCTCACCCTTTTCTGCCCCAAACCGACACCCTAACCCCCCCACACTTAGATATTTTCAGTTTTATGGGGAGAGAAGGAAAAGAAGGAAGAAAAGAAGAAGAAGAAGAAGAAACCCTTTTTGGCCATGGGAGTTTTGAGCTCATCTCCCCACCTTTTCTTCTCCAAATTGAAAGGTAAACTCATATTTGTGTTGTGTATCACTTGGTAATCATTTTAAGTTCCATATTCCATGATTTCTCCAAGATTTGAGCATGTTTGGGCATATGGCAAGAATAGTGATGGGTTGGGAGAAAATGGATGATTCTAGCTTGCTTTCTTGTGAATTATTTTGGTATGAAGCATGTATTTTATTCCTAACACATCATATGTGATATGTATGAACTTACTTTGGGTAGTGGATTAGGATCCATGACTTTGCGATTTGTGAAAAGTAAAGAGTTTGCATGAACTTGTTCCATATTCTTTCCTTGCTTGATTTGTTGCATCTTTGGTTGTCTTAATGGATTGAAATGAATGAATATTTGCTACCCTAACTTACCTATGTGTGTTAATTTGAGGTTTATATGGTTTAGCATGAGTTTTACCCTGCTTGTTGTGTGTTTTTCGCCACTGACCTAAATCCGCTGGGTGGATTTTTGGCCTTGAAGAAATCCGCGGGGGTGGATTTGATGCAGAAGAGCTTCTGACCATAATCCATGGGGGTGGATTTTTCCCCATGGGGGTGGATTCTGCCCTGCCCATTTTTATTACCCCGGTTCCGGTTTTCGTCGCTTGTTTGAGCTTCCTCCACCTCTTTTATGACTTCTATGCTATACTAACATGTTTTATAATGTGTTATCTTATTTATTATAAATTTTCATGATTTTTCGTGGAATATTTTACGAGTTATGATTTAATATGTCGTTAATGCTCCAAGTACGTGCACATATGGATCTTTGCTATCAATATGAACCCTACTGGTGTATTTATCTTTTCTTTATGATTCATATGAATTGTATACTTGTTGAAATATGGGTTATGATCTTTGTTCGGAATTAATGGATGGATTTGATATTATACATGGGAGATATGAACTCAAGTGACTATGAAAGCCCCAAGAATGAATGAAATGATTGATTATGTGCCTTAATGCATCTCCATGACATGACTTCCTCTCTTATGCATATCATAAGACATTCATTGCATTGCCGTGCGTCATATATGGTTCATTTAAAGTCTTGAGTCTCACGAATGCATTGTATCGTCTTGTGTACAGTTTTCTCCAGGGCGGAGATATGCCGGGTTCATAGGACACCTCAAATCTTTCTTTCTTTTGGTATTGTCGGTAAGGTGTAACAGGTGGGTTTCTCTTCTATTAGCTAAAACGACCCTATATAAACCAACGTGTAAAGTTTTAAGCCAAAATGTATTTACTACGTATACAAAGTCTTTTCTCTAGTAAATGATTTCAAACGTAAGCCTTTCTTTCATGAACCCTTACCCAATGTTTTGGCGAGATCAGTGAACACAATGTTTAATGGGGCCCGGGACTATGTGTACGTGGCTATCCGGGGAAGCTCGGGCTGACGGTGATCCCCGTGCACTAGTCCCAACTATTTAACAAAGACCAGACGTCGCTAGGAGATTAGCGTGGAATGGTAGTTGAGCGCCCTTGGGGGATTCATGTACCCCCCTGGGTCAATGCATGAGGTGGTCAGGTCTTACTAACCCGTCCACCACCCGGAGGAAGAAGGTTGGAACTTATTTTATGATATGATTATGAATGTATGCTAATGAACGAATGCATGAACGAATGAATGAATGTGATATGATCACTAATGAATGATTGAATGAATTAATTAATTAATTAATGCACACACGAGGAGAAGGTTGGAGAATTCGCCCTCTCGCCGGGCTCACGTATTGACCCCATGAATGATTATGAATATGAAATGATGAAATTGATCGTTGTAATCCCGAGCGTTGTTTTCCTTTGCTTTCACCCACTTGGGAAATATTTAATAAAACCTCGTACGGGATTATAGTTTGCATGTGGGTGTGTTTAAATTCTGTTATATTATTATTATTCTATTATGCCCCATTTTATACCCACCAGTCTCCTGTAGACTGAACCCAGATTGTTTTCAGTTTTCTTGCAGGTTTAGAGTGCTAGGCGGGGAGTCGTGTTGTCAAGTCTTTTGGTCAAGTTGAGTCTTGTCACACACTTTGATTGTAGCTCAATCATTTATGAGCATTGTATGATTATGATTATTTTATGATTTGTGTACGAAATTCGGGACTAGGTATCTATGTTAGTTGAACTCGTTGTTCTGTTTTATTGGAATGAATTTATCTGCATTGCTTCTGCTTTTGTTTATTTCTTTTGATAATTGTTTATTCGGTTTTAAATTTTTAGCTCCCGCCTAGCCTAGTAAGTGAGTGTATCCCCGTTCGCTGTGAGCTTGGTTCATGTATGGACTCTCCATTTCATGTGTGGATCGGGCTCATAGTGCGGGGGATGTGGCGCCTCTTGTTTCGGGCGTTACAATTTATGTGTCCAGAGCAATTTTAGAATTTATTTTCAAATAAAAATTTCCGTCAGTAGAATATATTTCCTTCGATAGAATGATTTAACCCTTGAGATCATCGCCATAACGTTCCTCGATTTTTTTTACATTTTGGACCTTCAAATTTTATCCTAGTATTTATTTCGTAATTAAATCAATTTTCGAAATTCAGGAAAATCCTATCTTCCGAAGCTAATAACTTTTAAAACGTACGTCCGATTTCGAAGCTAATTTTATTTCCTAGCTCTTGGTCACTTTTCCAGCTCCAAAAATATGCAGGAGAAAGGTGAAATTACCAGATTATCCCTGCTGTAACAATTATACTTAAGAGCAAACCTATTTTTGGAAATTTCATAAAATACCCCACCTAAGTCCCTAGAATAAATATTATTTGCACTCTAGTCCTTCCCAACAACTATAAATAAGTGTGTTGGGGTCTCATTCTCTCCCTCACACCCCCAAAACTCGCGCCCTCCCCCTTGAAGAATAGGTGAGTTTTCTTATTTTAATTTTATGTTTTAATTAGTTTATTTTATGTTTTATTTTATGTTTTAATTTATTTATTAATTATTCTAGGTTTAGGTTTTAATATATGTTTTATTTTATGCATGAATTATTTTATTTAATTTATGCTTTAAATATTCATGAATTTATGAATTATGTTTCTTATAGTATAGTTTATTATGAAATGTGTTACATAATCTAATTATGTTACAAATTAATTATGTGAAAATTATTCTAGCATGTTATATGTTACATTTTAATTATTTTATGATCATACTTAGGTAATTTAATTTATTATATGATTTAATTTAATGTCATATGTTATTTAATGTTACATAATTAAAGTATAACCTATAGTTTTAAATGCTACATGTTTAATTAATTGTTACATATTTATACTTGACCAATTGATATATGTTATGGTATACATGTCTAAATTACATATACGTATTTTATTCCAATATGTATAAATACGTGTATACTTTCGTATAAATACTAAATGTATTTTCAGATAAATACGTATGTACTTTTGTATAGATACCATATGTATTGTAGTATAAGTACCGCCTGTATTCTTGTATAAATACTATAGAAATAGGTAGGTATCCCCTTATAAATACCGTATACATACACTATAAATACCGTATACATACCGTATAAATACATGTAAACATGTAATATAAATACTGTATACATACTATATATATACCGTATACTTGAATAGTGACCTTTGACCCTCGACCTTTGACTTTGACCATTGACTTTGACTTTGACCAAGAATTTTGATTTTTAACCTAAATGATCGTTTCGAAGAGATGAATTCAACGGTCGAAGCCTTCTTCGAAAATTCTCAAAAATAGCGGATCAAAGTAGGTTTCAACGTTCACATTCCTTTTCTAAATGAGATTGTTTTAAGACTCTAAGAATATACCCTTAAGCTCTTGATGCGACCTTTCAATTTAGACTAATCGTTTACTCGAATCCTTTGTTCGAAAAAGACTATTTCTTGTTCAAGCTTTTCGGTTTCTCACCAATCTTGTGTTTCATTCTTAGTTAAATAATTCTTCTGCATTAAAGGGTATTACTCTCCTATGTACTACATTACATGAATCCTATTACGCCTTCATGCTTTGATGGTTATTGAATAATTATCATGAAATATCGCCACATGATATGATAAGCTTTGATAATGTTTCGTCCTGTACATATGATATCGTTATGTGCTATTGAATGACTTGAGGTCGTCCCTACTTGCTTATGTGACTACATGGTTTATGGATAGAAAGTTAATCATTCACCACTCACAGGTGAAGTCCGGATTTGCGGTGGCTCTGGTATTATTGCATAACACCGTTTCTGTAGGTGAGGTTTAACTATTTCAATTGGAACCATGAATAGTCCAACGTATTCAAATGATTTGGAAATCAACGCCTTCGGGTGCAAAAATTATATATTTCAATTTAAACGTTTTCCCATTTTTGGGTACAATGCTTCAGTTTAAAGTTATTGATCTCTGATATACAACCTATACACTGCTACACTATTTGGAATAATGGTTCAGTCTTCTGAACTTTGTGTGCTTATGCACTTTTGTTATTCTGAATGCAAGCTTTGGAAATTTTGGTTATGTTGGGCCCTGGTGGTATGGTTCAGTAGTAGACCGGGAGGCGTGCGCCAATGGCTACTATGATACTGGCCGCCGTACTGACCTTGGTAATGGTTTAATCGGAGGTTCGTTACTCCACATCGAAAGTCGGGAGAGGTGGTAAATTCCTCCCATTTTGTTTACGTCACCGCAGGGTAGCTCCCTGGGCGCAACAATAAGGGGAGAAGGGGTGGTGCATGTGTATGTGGGTGTCGGGGTCCTAATGGATCTCGATACCATTCTTGTAAATGTTTTTGAGGAGTCAAGGATGGATATGGCCTAGCTTGCGGGCAACTTTGGTTTTAAAGTCTGGTTCATACTTTCGAAAAATGTACCCTATACCCTATTCCCTTTTGTAAAAGTATGTATGAACCAGAACCTCTGATGTGTGTGCCTGTGTGTGCTTGCTTGGAAATCTTGTTTCAAAGTAATGCTTTGAAGTACGGTTTTGAATTAAAGTTTTAAAGAAGAAGCTCTGAAATTCAGTTTTAAAGTGCAATTTGAAGTAAACCTCTTCTAAAAGTCCTAAAGCTTTCAAGTACTTATCTTGTTTCAAAAGTCATGCCTCACTTAGTCCTTTTGACTAATACCTCTACCATGTTTTCTGACCTCATGGTTTCAGGTTCAGTGATCGCTTGTTGGCTGGTATCTTGAAGTACAGGAAATCCTTTGTTTTGCTCTTATAGTCAGGTTCTTCTGAACCATCTTGGACACCACCCTCTTGATGATAATGTAGCGTTCAAAGTAGGTATTTATCGATCTAGCCTCCGGTGTCCTTTGTTACTTGTTTTCACTAGTTATATTTTTTCCTTAACACTCTATCGAAATATCTCTTTCGATACTCAATTCCTGTATAGTCCTTGTACTTGGTTACTAGCCTCTTGTGTCTCCTAATTTATGTTTCGAAAGTTTTAAATTTCTCATATTTCCGCTGCAATGTTACCTTCTAGTACTCTGATCTTGTAAGATTTTGTCCGTTCGCTGGCGTGCTTCTTGGGAGTTAGGTCTCCTAAACACTTGAGAGGTACGACGATGCGGGGTTGTGGCCCCCTTCGGGGTGCTACAGCTAAGGTGGTATCAGAGCCCCAGGTTGCGGAAATCCGGGATTCTTAGAGTCTCACCAGTTTTCACGTGTCTTTAGTACTTAAATTGTGATTGATCACTATTTGGGTCGACCGACCAACATGTGATTTGTTACAATTGTAGTACTAAAACCCTTTCTCAATCAAGTCAACCGTCTAGTTTTATCAACATCAAAACTCTTGAGTTCTATTGAGTCTTTTAGTACTTTTGGAAAACCATTCGCTCCTTAGAGGTTACGATTTTGATATTTTACCTCCTTCATCGTCTTACTTGCATCTCCAACTTGTGGAAATTTCCTATTTACACTTCCATCCCAATCGTGCTTCAAGTCCTAGAGTCACTTCAAGATACCGACAAAGCCCATATTTAATGTGTTTTATGTGCTAATTGGATACTGATTACTTGAATACTGAACATTGATGACTTGTTCTTCCCTGTGTTGACAAGTACTAGCTAATTGATAATTGATGATCTAGCTAATTGATAATTGATGATCTTTGATATATAATTGTTACTTGGATATTGTTGATTGAATAATAAATGTTGATTTGCTTTGGTTCTCCACTTTGATATGTACTTGATATTTGTTAATAAGTGCTCTGTGACATGTATACGTGTTTCATGAATATTGCTTCTGTGTCATGTTGTGCACCATTCCTGACCCACATGCATTATATTTTAATCGTTGTTCCTGGCATCGAAAAGTACTTGTTTTGGAATGAAGAGGGAACTCGAATTTCGCTAATATTGCCAGAAGTACGGTACACGCCCTTAACACGCTTGTTAAGGTTCTATAACCCTGGAGCCATGTATTTAGTGCATCAAAGTTATATGTGTGCGTACTTGTTCCTAGTAAGTACTTGGTCATGCAAACATCACATTAAATCTCTTTTGAAATTTGCTTTGTTGCAGAAATGGTATATAAACGCATAACTTTATCGGAGGTTAATCGCTACTACTCGTCAGATTCTGTCATGCTACTGGAATGAGATATAGGATCATCCAAGGAAAGGATAAAGGTTGGGAAGTAGAAGAAATGAAGTATGTGTTATGGGAAGTTAAACGGTAATCTTGGTGAGAAAACGTAGCTTGTTCTTTGAATAAGCAATAAAGATCAACTTTGTAAGAGAAATTGAGGTAGTATATGAGTTCTTAAAGGAGTTATTGGACACCGAGACTTATTACCTCTAGAGCATAAGTTTGTTAAGACTATATTAGCAATGAGGGAAGTAAGACCACTTTTGAGGAAAACCATAATGAACAACTCCGACTGAGTACAAGAGGAGGGAAGAAGTAACCTATTAAAGTTATAAAGTTGAGGTGTAAATACCATCGAGCGTTGTTGTAGGAAACGCTCGCGTTATGTGAAACATCCAGTTAGTATAATGATACGAAGAGAACTGAATTACTTGATAGTAAGAAAAAAAAAAGTAATATCCCCTACCGCTGACTGAGAAGTTATTTGGAAAACTACGAGATTCATGATTATGACTGAGAAGTTAGATTTGAATAAGGGTAGCGTGTCCCCAATTGAAGGACAAAAAAGGATGCTCCAGGACCGTTTTCCATACAGAACTAAGGGCACTCCAATTTTAGAAAGATATCATGGAATTGACTACTATACCTACAATAATTGAGAATGTATTGGATTTTCAGATGGTATCTTTACAAGTTATCCTGAGTTCCATTGGCAACATCCTGATGTACTTAATGGCTAAAGATGCATGATCATATCACAACTAGTATTGGGCACTTCGCTGGAGCACAAGTCAACTACTAAGTTCAATGAATACAATTTTAGGTAGAAAAGAGAAACACTCTTTGATCATATCACCTCTGGCTCAGGAAGTTGCAGATAAACCTTCAAGGATAGAAACAATGATGGATTTGATATTATCACAGAATACATCTAAAGTAAAGGCTTCTTGCCAGATGGAATATTATAAAGTGTCTCCAAAGAATTTAAGTAAAGATCGGCTTATGTACCCATAACAACCTTGTTGAAAGAATAAAAAGGACCTCCTTGCTTTAGTGATGGACACTTTGCTGGACCACAATCCATAAGCCAAGTTCAGATAATGCAAATTTTGGCTGCAGAAAGAGTCACAATTCTAAGGCGTATCGCAATTGTTTAGGGATTAGTGTGAATCTCTCAAAATTAGAAGCAATTTTGAAGTGGAAACCGTCAAGGGATTTCTTTGAAGGAACGGGGGTTACACAGCCTATACAGATGCGTCGAAGGAAGGATGAGATAGCATTTTGAAGCCATATCGAGAAATAATAGTGCATACTTCAAGAAAGCTTAAACCACATGAGATCAATTACCCTACACATGACTTGAAGTTACCAGGAATATTTGTCGCTCTTATCTAGTGGAAGCATTACTTTTATTGGGTTATATTTGAAGTTTTCACAAATCGAAAGAGTTTATGCTATCTTTCATTCACAAGGGCCATGACTGGATAGTCTGGTACCATCCAAAGAAGCTAATGTGGTAGTTGATGTATTAAGTTGGAAAGCTAGCCTAGCTAACCAAATATACTATTGTTGGAAAACACGAATCAGAAAGCAGCGGAATTTAAAAATTTTCCCAACAAAAGGACCTTGAACTCGCAATCGTGTAACCAAATTCGTAAAGATAGAAAACTTACTTTTCTTTTATTCTTTCTTGAAGCGTTTCAAGCCACCCAAGAACGCTCTTCTCGCGGCTTGATCCCCTCTCCTTGGTAAAACTCGAATCTTCAAACTTCTAACTTGAAGTCTCTAGAGAAAGTCCACCAACTTGATCACAATCTAACTAGTAAGGATGCTAGTTCTCTAGTTAGTGTATAGGCTTAACCTAGGGTTTAATTTAATCTTGGAGAAAGGAAGGTGTTCAACACATGAACCAAGAATTGTCAATTAGCTCCATAAGGAGCTCGAGCTCCCCTATTTATAGGGAGAGGGTGCCGATCCAAATCCTTGTTGGGAAAGGATTTGGTTCCTCTCTCTCCTATTACTTGATGATCAAGTATTTTCCAACTTTGACTTTGAATTCTAATTCAAGTCAACTTTTAAGAGAGCTAAAAATAGCCAAACTATTTTTGGATAATTTTATACTTTATTTATTATAAAATAAATAACTTATTTTTATCTAATTAATTAATTCGTAATTAATTAACTAGATTATTTTCTCCAAAATTAGACTTTCTTTTTAATTCAAAATTAAACCAAAGTCTATTAAATAATTAACTAATTAATTATTTAATATGTATATAATATATATATATACACACACGTGTGTGACACGTGTCACAGTGACACGTGTCACTCACGTGAGCCACACGTGTGACTTCACACGTGTGGAACCCTCTTGGCCCGATTAACTCGTTTAATCATTTTCAAGCCTCAACTCATGTAACCAAGTTGTTGTGTGTGACCCTCTAGGTTCTCAATTCAATTAGCAGTGACCCTAATTAATCAATTCACTAATTAATTAATCAGTCCACAGATTAAACGACCATAGTCTAGCAACAGGTGTTTAACCCCTAGCTGAATTGGAATGTTCGGATTCGACAGAACCTTTAATTCATTGATTCATGTGAGATACAATCCTCCTACTTACTATCTCTCAACCAAGATCTAGGGCAAGGGAATAATCAGAACCCTAATAATCCGGTCTTAAAGCTAAGTGCATTTCATATCCATTTGATCTCAATCCAAGAAACCCTTTTCTTGATGTCTTGATCTACTGCCTTGGCCAAGGACTCCATATGGCACATGAATGACTTACACAATAAGAGATCACCTTGCAAATGCAAGTGTAGGTCCTATCTTGATTCTCATTCACTTTCATGAGTCACTTGTGCAGCCCCAGCATAAGCCTTGAATCAGTTGTCTAAGGCGACACCCTTTAAAGCTTATACCTAAGACTACAGAGTTAACTCATAAAGTGACAAGGAACCTCAAGTCTAAGGATCAATTAATCACATCAATGACTCGTGAGATATTTCCTAATCTGGAAGTTTCCATTTCCTGAAATAGAAACTTCCTTTCCCATTTAGGAATGTTCTCACACGGGGCACCTCAGTGAACTTACTTATTAAAGTAAGCACCCTTATGTATCACGCACGTATCAACTATACACTTTGCACCTCCATGAAACAAGGTGGTCCTTCTTAAGGGCGTGATCCCACAAGCAAGCCTTAGAGGAGTCAGGTTGACACTCCCACTGTCTGTAGGACTCATCGGCTTGGAGTATTTTACTAATCATGACTTATGTGATATAGGGCTCGTTTCATGAACCATTTCACCTAAATGGTAGAGTCCTAAAGTCATCAGGATTAGGGGAGTTCTCATACATGCACAGCTAAAGTAAACGCATACCAAACAAGAGCATATAAAGAAGTGTTGCCTCAATTCGTTATTTTATTCAAAGATTGTCTGTGATTACAATAAGGAAAAGCACAAAGCGGATATACAATCGGCTTTCTAGGGCACTATTCCTAACAATCTCCCACTTGCCCGTCAAAGCCATTCTAAAGCTACTCTAAGTCCCATCTTCTGAAGATGACCTTGGAAAGCTTCTCGACTAAGGGGTTTAGTAAGTGGATCTGCCACGTTCTCTGCTGATGTGACCCTCTCAATTAGCACATCTCCTCTTTTGATAATATCACGGATTAGGTGATACTTTCTCATAATGTGGTTGGTCCGTTGGTGAGATCTTGGTTCTCTTGCTTGAGCAACCGCCCCAGTGCTATCACAAAACACAGTAATGGGGTCTTTCATGCTAGGAACAACATTCAATTCTTGAATGAAGTTTCTAATCCAAACACCTTCCTTAGCTGCATCATTTGCAGCTAAGTATTCGGCCTCAATGGTCGAATCTGCAGTGGTAGTCTGCTTGGAACTCTTCCAACTCACTGCTCCGCCGTTTAGGCAGAAAATGTATCCTGACATTGACTTAAAATCATCTAAGTCAGATGCAAAGCTTGCATCGCAGTATCCTTCGACAGTAAGATCTTTCTGACCTCCGTAAACTAAGAATAAATCTTTAGTACTTTTCAAGTACTTAAGAATATTCTTCACGGCAGCCCAGTGACCATCTCCAGGGTCAGATTGGAAACGACTCGTTACACTAAGTGCATAAGCCACATCCGGTCGAGTACATAACATTGCATACATTATGCTACCTATTGCTGATGCATAAGGTGTATGAGTCATTCTTTCCTTTTCAAGGTTAGTCTTAGGACACATCTTCTTTGAAAGACATGTTCCTACACTCATAGGAAGGTTCTTAACCTTTGCTGACTCCATATTGAATCTCTTCAATACTTTGTCAATGTACATCGACTGTGATAGTCCTATTAACCTTCTAGATCTATCTCTATAGATTTTAATTCCAAGGATATAGGACGCATCACCAAGATCTTTCATCTCGAATTGGTTCGATAACCATAACTTAGTCACTTTCATGTCATCCTTCAAATTCCCAATAAGAAGGATGTCATCAACATAAAGTACTAAGAATTGCACTGAGGTCTCCAATTCCTTTCTATACACACATGATTCATTCGAAATTTGGATGAAGCCAAACGCTTTGACTGATTCATCAAATCGAATGTTCCAATTCCTAGAAGCCTGTTTCAATCCATAGATTGATCTTTGGAGTTTGCAAACCTTTTGCTCACTCCCACTGAATGTGAAACCTATGGGTTGCTCCATATAAATGTCTTTGTCAATGTCACCATTGAGAAAGGCAGTTTTCACATCCATTTGCCATATCTCATAGTCATAATATGCAGCAATGGCAAGCATGATCCGAATAGACTTTTGCATTGCAACTGGTGAAAAGGTTTCGTCAAAGTCCACGCCGGGTCTCTGAGTGAATCCTTTTGCAACCAGTCTTGCTTTGTAGGCTGCAATGCTTCCATCAACTCCAAGCTTTCTCTTAAAGATCCATTTGCAACCTATAGGTTTGACCCCATCAGGCAAATCTACCAAGGTCCAAACTTGGTTGGAGTTCATGGAATCCATTTCGGATTTCATGGCTTCTATCCACTGTTCAGACTCAGAATCTGAAAGTGCCTCCTCATATGTTGAAGGATCATTATCCTTTTGAAAGATTTCATGGAAGAATCCATACCATCTCTCCGGCTGTCTAGGATTGCGTTCAGAACGCCTTAGAGGAGGATTTTCATGTGTATCGAAATTCGTGATTGGTTGTGGTTGATCAGAGTGGGACGTTTCTTCAGTGGGTGGTATGGGGTCACTTTGTACTTCTTCTAATTCTATGATCTTGCCTTGCTTTTCTTTAAGGAACGGTTCCTCCAGAAAAGTAGCATTTCTGGAAACAAACACCTTTTGCTCAGATTGATCATAGAAATAGTATCCTATGGATTCCTTAGGATAACCTACAAAGTAGCATAAGTTAGAACGAGATTCTAACTTATCTCCCACTATCCTCTTCACGTAAGCAGGACAACCCCAAATTCTTAAGTAAGAATAACTAGGGATTTTACCATGCCACATTTCATAGGGCGTCTTAGGGACTGACTTAGAGGGAACAAGATTCAAAATCTTTGCTGCACTTTCTAGGGCATAACCCCAGAAAAAAGGTGGTAAGTCAGTGAAACTCATCATGGAACGAACCATATCAAGTAGGGTTCGATTCCTTCTCTCAGAAACTCCATTAAGCTGAGGAGTTCCCGGAGGAGTCCACTGAGAGATAATCACATAATCCTTGAGATGATTAAGGAATTCTTCACTAAGATATTCGCCTCCTCGATCAGATCGAAGTGCTTTGATCTTGTGACCAGTTTGGTTCTCAACCTCCTTTTGAAATTCTAAGAATTTCTCAAAAGCTTCAGATTTATACTTCATTAAGTACACATAACCATACCGACTAAAGTCATCAGTAAAGGTTATGAAGTACTGATGATTGTTTCTAGTGCTTACACTAAGCGGTCCACAAACATCAGTATGGATCAAATCCAAAACCTCAGTGGCACGTTCCACAGTTCCTTTAAAAGGAACTTTGGACCTCTTTCCTTTGAGACAGGATTCGCAAGAGGTCAACTCTTTGAGATCATTTTCAGAGAATGATCCTAAAGTGTTTATCTTGCTAATTCTGTTCTTGGAAATGTGTCCTAATCAAGCGTGCCATAAGGGAGCTGAAACTTTGTCATCTCTCTTACGCTTTGTTTCTCGTTGTATATTCATAATATTGATATTTTGAGTTAGGTAAAGTCCATTACTTAGAGTACCGATATGAACGGAAGAGTTGTTCCGTTTGATAAAATATTTACCATTCTTAATATAAGTTTCATAACCTTCACAATCTAATATTGGAACTGAAATTATATTACGAATAATGCTCGGTACATAAAGGACTTTATTTAATACTAACTCAAAACTACCTAAATCTAATCTAATTGTGCCTAAAGCTCGAGCTTCAACGTTTGAGCCATCGCCGATCTTCAAGACACATTCTCCTTCTTTGAGTTGTTGGACTTCACTTAGCATCTGTACATCATTACAGATATGAGTCCCACAACCGGTATCAAGTACCCAAGAACTAGAATTAATAGAAAGATTTACTTCAACGAGAAAGATACCTTTCTTTAGAGTAGCCTTGTACTCTGGGCAGTTTCTCCTCCAATGTCCCGCTTTGCCACAATGGAAGCAAACATCCTCTTTCTGATCACGCTTCTTCTTTTGGGCCTTCCCCTTCGAAATGCCACCAGTGGGCCTAAGGGGTCTCTTCTTCTTCTTTTGGGCTTTCTTGCCCTTACCTTTAGAAGGCCCAGAAGAGGAAGATGGAGCATTCACCATCAAAACCTTATTGTCCTTCTTGATCGTGCTTTCAGCAGTCACAAGCTGACTAATCAGCTCAGCTACGGTAGCACCAGCATGATTCATGTTGAAGTTAAGGACAAATGGGTTGAATGATGGTGGGAGCGAAGCTAGCAACAAATCCACTGAAAGCTCATCTTTCAGTGGCATGTCCATGGAAGCAAGTTTCTCAGTAAGGGCAAGAAACTTGAGTCCATATTCATGGACACTTGAACCTTCCCTCATTCTCAAGTGGAACAATTCCTTTGAAGTGTTATACCTTGTAACACGTTCATGAGGGCGGTAAAGTTGCTCTAAGTGGTCGTAAATCTCCCAAGCAAATTCCATGGCCTCATGTTGCCTTTGCAAGTCCGGAGACATGTTAGCCAACATAAGGCAACGGGCTTGGAGATTATCATCCTTCCACTTCTGAATCGCATCCCGCTCGGCCCGAGTGGGAGCCTCCCCTTCGGGACTAGGCTCCCCTTCGAAGAGAACAGAAGTTCTCTTCTCAGAATCTAAAATGATTTTTAGATTCCTCAGCCAATCAGAATAGTTGGGACCAGTCAACTTGTTTGACTCGAGGATCGATACAAGAGGGTTTTTGGTTGCCATTTCAAAACACGTAGAGAATCACAGAATCTACGACCTAAATGGTAAAACAGAGAACTAGTGAGCATGCTGAATTATAACGATATACAAAAGATAAGGTCTTTAATCTATTGTAGCTCCCACTGTTTTTCAAAGATCTAGAATTCCCAAAGATCTAAGAGGAACGCGTTTCCCAATGGGTACTAAGATCCTAGGCATTTTACCTCGAACCCACGACTCGCGGACATTCTAAGTAAGAACCCTAGGTAGGTACAGCTTACCAATTCTAACACCTTTAGAACTCTTAGTAATTGTTTTTGCATCACCTATCTTTCAATATGGACCCACGACTCGTGCGACATCCATATTTACTTAGGCGTTAAGCTAGACCCATCAATCATAAGATCATGACCAAAACTTAGTTCGAACGACCCACGACTCGTGGACATCGCCCTTGCTAAAATTGACCACGAAATATTGATCATTTAAAATGATCAATTAGGTAACTAAGAACTAATAAGCTCCACTAGCTATCCCACGACTCGCGGACAATAACTAGCTTTACTTACTAAACTTAAAACCTATTGATGGAATGCTAGGAATTTAATTCAAAATTTGCATCTCGAATTGAACACCTATTTGTTCGAAATTAGCTTAATATTTAATGGGAATTTTTCGAATCAACCGGAGAGTTGTCCGGTTTGACCTCACCAACATATATGTTATCCAATTTTATTAGTCTTGATTAATGCAAGTACACTTAAATGCATTTCAAACAAGCACATAAACAGATAACATGTCCTAGCATGATACTAACATGTAATGATCATGGGTTCTACCTATCTTATGCGTGATATGTGGGAGCCACTCCACAATCACAAGTTCTAACATACATGCCACATAAACAGTTTAAATCACATAAGGGAAAGCGGTAACAAAATACGAGCCCTATCTCTATTACATTTAACAATTGAGATTCCCCTCCCTAACATTTTGAGGGGTCTTCACTTATGGCCTCCTTGTTACTTGAATGTGGTCCATCTTACTCCATGGGTGCATTGTCTCCAAAATGAAAATAAAACCTCACCACCTATCTCTACTCTCAAATTACAATAAAAAGAAAAAGACATAAAGTAATAAGGCTCAATCTTCATATTGGCCTTAGACAATTACACGGGGCATACCCCGGCCTCAAAAACAGTAATATGGAAAGCCACATAATAAATCACATAATAGTACGCACATAAGTGAGGCTCCAACCTCAATTGAAAAACGCAACTATAGGGCTCCAACCCCAATTTAAACCATCCATGTGCATAAATTAAAACCATACATAGATCTAAACCCATGATCACCTAACATGCTTTTGCAAGAATTTAAATTTAACCAATAAATTAAAATTCTCGCTTTAAGCTCTAATAGCTTAAAACACGACTTGATGCGAGTCTTGTTTATAAAAGTTTTCAATAAATCCCAAATTACCAAAATAAATAAAATTCCAATTAATTTCTGAAAATTAACAATTTTATCAAGATGTATTTTCCCAAAATATAAACATTTTCAATTTCTCAAAAATCCCAATTTTAAGTTTTGTTCAAAATTAAAATAAATATTCAAAAATAAAATTTTAAAATTAAAATAAAATTGGGATTGGATTGCACGAAACACGAAAAGGCCGGATCGCGAAAACGGGACCCGTCCGCGGAGAAGACTGCACGCACGCGGCGCGCGCGACAGGCGCGAACAGCGCGCGGCCAAGGCCGCGCGAGTGCGCGCGCTGCTGCGCGCGGCTTTCCCGCAAGCATGCGGGCGGGGTGGGCGGCCAGTCTCGGCCGCCCTGGGCGGGCGCGCCGGAAGGCTCCCGCACGGCGTGCGGGAGGGGCTGGGCGGGACGCCCTACGCACGCCTAGGTCAGGCGGGCGGTGCGCGCGAAGCCCGTGGGCGCGACGCCTTCGCGCGAGGGGGTTTCGCGTGTTCGTCGCGATCCGGGTTTTCGTTTCGTGTTTTCGTTCAAAAGCAAAACCAATCCAAGAAATCCAAAACAGTTTATACAGTTTCAAATCTAAAATTGTTTTTCAAAATTAAATTTTACAAAAACCAATTTTCAGAAACTTTCAGGAAAAAATACAGTTTCGTAATTCAGGCTTTCTAAAACAATTACAAATACTCAATCGCATCAAGCCTAAGAATTTCTACCAAATTCAGTATAATTGAGACGAATCAGAAACACGATTAACGAGGTGGCTCTGATACCACTTGTTGGAAAACACGAATCAGAAAGCAGCGGAATTTAAAAATTTTCCCAACAAAAGGACCTTGAACTCGCAATCGTGTAACCAAATTCGTAAAGATAGAAAACTTACTTTTCTTTTATTCTTTCTTGAAGCGTTTCAAGCCACCCAAGAACGCTCTTCTCGCGGCTTGATCCCCTCTCCTTGGTAAAGCTCGAATCTTCAAACTTCTAACTTGAAGTCTCTAGAGAAAGTCCACCAACTTGATCACAATCTAACTAGTAAGGATGCTAGTTCTCTAGTTAGTGTATAGGCTTAACCTAGGGTTTAATTTAATCTTGGAGAAAGGAAGGTGTTCAACACATGAACCAAGAATTGTCAATTAGCTCCATAAGGAGCTCGAGCTCCCCTATTTATAGGGAGAGGGTGCCGATCCAAATCCTTGTTGGGAAAGGATTTGGTTCCTCTCTCTCCTATTACTTGATGATCAAGTATTTTCCAACTTTGACTTTGAATTCTAATTCAAGTCAACTTTTAAGAGAGCTAAAAATAGCCAAACTATTTTTGGATAATTTTATACTTTATTTATTATAAAATAAATAACTTATTTTTATCTAATTAATTAATTCGTAATTAATTAACTAGATTATTTTCTCCAAAATTAGACTTTCTTTTTAATTCAAAATTAAACCAAAGTCTATTAAATAATTAACTAATTAATTATTTAATATGTATATAATATATATATATACACACACGTGTGTGACACGTGTCACAGTGACACGTGTCACTCACGTGAGCCACACGTGTGACTTCACACGTGTGGAACCCTCTTGGCCCGATTAACTCGTTTAATCATTTTCAAGCCTCAACTCATGTAACCAAGTTGTTGTGTGTGACCCTCTAGGTTCTCAATTCAATTAGCAGTGACCCCAATTAATTAATTCACTAATTAATTAATCAGTCCACAGATTAAACGACCATAGTCTAGCAAAAGGTGTTTAACCCCTAGCTGAATTGGAATGTTCGGATTCGACAGAACCTTTAAGTCATTGATTCATGTGAGATACAATCCTCCTACTTACTATCTCTCAACCAAGATCTAGGGCAAGGGAATAATCAGAACCCTAATAATCCGGTCTTAAAGCTAAGTGCATTTCATATCCATTTGATCTCAATCCAAGAAACCCTTTTCTTGATGTCTTGATCTACTGCCTTGGCCAAGGACTCCATATGGCACATGAATGACTTACACAATAAGAGATCACCTTGCAAATGCAAGTGTAGGTCCTATCTTGATTCTCATTCACTTTCATGAGTCACTTATGCAGCCCCAGCATAAGGCTTGAATCAGTTGTCTAAGGCGACACCCTTTAAAGCTTATACCTAAGACTACAGAGTTAACTCATAAAGTGACAAGAAACCTCAAGTCTAAGGATCAATTAATCACATCAATGACTCGTGAGATATTTCCTAATCTGGAAGTTTCCATTTCCTGAAATAGAAACTTCCTTTCCCATTTAGGAATGTTCTCACACGGGGCACCTCAGTGAACTTACTTATTAAAGTAAGCACCCTTATGTATCACGCACGTATCAACTATACACTTTGCACCTCCATGAAACAAGGTGGTCCTTCTTAAAGGCGTGATCCCACAAGCAAGCCTTAGAGGAGTCAGGTTGACACTCCCACTGTCTGTAGGACTCATCGGCTTGGAGTATTTTACTAATCATGACTTATGTGATATAGGGCTCGTTTCATAAACCATTTCACCTAAATGGTAGAGTCCTAAAGTCATCAGGATTAGGGGAGTTCTCATACATGCACAGCTAAAGTAAACGCATACCAAACAAGAGCATATAAAGAAGTGTTGCCTCAATTCGTTATTTTATTCAAAGATTGTCTGTGATTACAATAAGGAAAAGCACAAAGCGGATATACAATCGGCTTTCTAGGGCACTATTCCTAACAACTATCACCACTGAAATAGGAAGGGATGAAAGCACAATCTAATGATGAGTGGATCAAGACATATTCACATTTCAAGGAAAAGGATGACGAGATCAAAGTCCAAAGTTAGTGAAAACGGGATTTTGAGCTGTAAAGGCAGAGTTTGTGTGCCGTCAGTAATTCAAGAAGAAGAATAAGATGAGGCACATGAGATATATTATACGATGCATCCTAGAGGGACAAAAATGCATCAGGATCACAAGAAACACCTCTGAGGGAATGGAATAGAAAGAGACGTAGCTGAAAATGTCAAGAAATGCTCAGTTTTTCAAGAGGGTAAAACAAAATACCCAAAGCCAGGTGAAAAGTGGTAAACCTGGCCAATGTATACCTGGAGACAGATCAAACAATTACGTACTTTGTCACTAGCTTAATGTAAGACGGAGTAGGACAGAATAGTATATGGGTCATAGTCTATAGATTGATTAAATCAGCATATTTCTTATCAGTTAAGATAGCGAATAAGGATAACTCTATGGTAAAACGATTTCAAGAGGAGATTGTGAGATCTCATGGAGCACCGGCTAATATAGCGGCTGATAGAGATCCAAAGTTTACATCACAGTTTGACAGAGTATTCAAAAGTTATGGGAACAAACTTAGACTTTATCACAACAATAAAACCCTCAAACAGATGGATAGTCACTAAGGGTGATAAAGAGTCTAGAGGACATGATGAAGGTATGTGCATTAGACTCTCGGGTACCTTGCGGAGTCATTCCAAGTTTTGGTAATGAAGGAAGTGCCATGAGGATCAAGTTCAACCGATGGTCTAATCCAGATAAGATTTTTGGAAATAAAGTAATCTGATTTGAGAAATTGGGAAATCTCTTAATAAAAATCCTCAGAAAAGACACGACATTTGGAAAATAAAATGGGAACCAAAAAAAAAAAAAAAGATGCAAGAACGTTACCCGAAGTTGTCCCTGGAACGGTTGTGGAAACTGAGGATAGGTTCCTTTTTAAGGGGGGAAGATTGTGACAACCCATATAAGGGCCTAGCTAGAAACGGTAAACCAAGGATAACCGGAATGCGTTTATATATCTTGTCCCATCCTTAAAATGCTTCATGCATTACATCTCTACATGAACTAAGTGTTCTTTTGTGACATTATGTGATGTTCGGGGGGAAATGGCACGAAAACCCTAAAACCGCTATTTATTTCCGAACCAGCACTACGCCATTTTATTCGAGAGACTCTAAAGAACCTATACTTATTCCCTTAGAATTTTTCAGTTCTCTTTTCAATGCTTTGAGGTTTCGTTTATGTGTCCAGAGCAATTTAAGAATTTATTTTCAAATAAAAATTTCCGTAGGTAGTATATATTTCCTTCGATAGAATGATTTAACCCTTGAGATCATCGCCATAACGTTCCTCGATTTTTTTTACATTTTTTGAAAGCCTTTCGGACCTTCAAATTTTATCCTAGTATTTATTTCATAATTAAATCAATTTTTGAAATTCAGGAAAATCCTATCTTCCGAAGCTAATAACTTTTAAACCGCACGTCCGATTTTGACCCGTGAGTAGCCGTTTCGAAACTAATTTTATTTCCTAGCTCTTGGACACTTTTCCAGCTCCAAAAATACGCAGGAGAAAGGTGAAATTGCCAGATTACCCCTGCTGTAACAATTATACTTAAGAGCAAACCTATTTTTGGAAATTTCATAAAATACCCCACCTAAGTCCCTAGAATAAATATTATTTTCACTCTAGTCCTTCCCAACAACTATAAATAAGTGTGTTGGGGTCTCATTCTCTCCCTCACACCACCAAAACTCACGCCCTCCCCCTTGAAGAATAGGTGAGCTTTCTTATTTTAATTTTATGTTTTAATTAGTTTATTTTATGTTTTAATTTATGTTTTATTTTATGTTTTAATTTATTTATTAATTATGCTAGGTTTAGGTTTTAATATATGTTTTACTTTATGCATGAATTATGTGATTTAATTTATGCTTTAGATATTCATGAATTTATGAATTATGTTTCTTATAGTATAGTTTATTATGAAATGTGTTACATAATCTAATTATATTGCAAATTAATTATGTGACAATTATTCTAGCATGTTATATGTTACATTTTATTTATTTTATGATCATACTTAGATAATTTAATTCATTATATGATTTAATTTAATGTCGCATGTTATTTAATGTTACATAATTAAAGTATAACCTATCGTTTTAAATACTACATGTTTAATTAATTGTTACATATTTATACTTGACCAATTGATATATGTTATGGTATACATGTGTAAAATACGTATACGTATTTGATTCCAATATGTATAAATACGTGTATACTTTCGTATAAATACTAAATGTATTTTCAGATAAATACGTAAGTACTTTTGTATAGATACCGTATGTATTGTAGTATAAGTACCGCCTGTATTCTTGTATAAATATTATATGTACCCTGTATAAATACTGTAGAAATACGGTAGGTATCCCCTTATAAATACCGTATACATATAGTATAAATACCATATACATACAGTATAAATACATGTATACATGTAGTATAAATACCGTATACATACTATATATATACCGTATACTTGAATAGTGACCTTTGACCCTTGACCTTTGACTTTGACCATTGACTTTGACTTTGACCAAGAATTTTGACTTTTAAGCTAAATGATCGTTTCGGAGAGATTAATTCAACGGTTGAAGCCTTCTTCGAAAATTCTCAAAAACAGGGGATCAAAGTAGGTTTCAAAGTTGACATTCCTTTTCTAAATGAGATTGTTTTAAGACTCTAAGAATATACCCTTAAGCTCTTGATGCGACCTTTCAATTGAGACTAATCGTTTACTCGAATCGTTTGTTCTAAAAAGACTATTCCTTGTTCAAGCTTTTCGGTTTCTCGCCAATCTTGTGTTTCATTCTTAGTTAAATGATTCTTCTGCAATAAATGGTATTACTCTCCTATGTACTACATTACATGAATCCTATTATGCCTTCATGTTTTGATGGTTATTGAATAATTATCATGAAATATCGCCACATGATATGATAAGCTTTGATAATGTTTCGTCCTGTACATATGATATCGTTATGTGCTATTGAATGACTTGAGGTCGTCCCTACTTTCTTATGTGACTACATGGTTTATGGATAGAAAGTTAATCATTCACCACTCACAGGTGAAGTCCGGATTTACTGTGGCTCTAGTATTATTGCATAACACCGTTTCTGTAAGTGAGGTTTAACTATTTCAACTGGAACCATGAATATTCCTACGTATTCAAATGATTTCAAAATCAACGCCTTCGGGTGCAAAAATTCTATCTTTCAATTTAAGCGTTTTCCCATTTTTGGGTACAATGCTTCAGTTTAAAGTTATCGATCTCTGATATACATCCTATACACTGCTACACTGTTTGGAATAATGGTTCAGTCTTCTGAACTCTGGGTGGTTATGCACTTTTGTTATTCTGAATGCAAGCTGTGAAAATTTTGGTTATGTTGGGCCCTGGTGGTATGGTTAAGTAGTAGACCGGGAGGCGTGCGCCAATGGCTACTATGATACTGGCCGTCGTACTGACCTTGGTAATGGTTTAATCGGAGGTTGGTTACTCCACATCGAAAGTCGGGAGAGGTGGTAAATTCCTCCCATTTTGTTTACGTCACCGCGGGGTAGCTCCCTGGGCGCGACAATAAGGGGAGAAGGGGTGGTGCATGTGTATGTGGGTGTCGGGGTCCTAATGGATCTCGATACCAATCTTGTAAATGTTTTTGAGGAGTAAAGGTGTAACACCCCAAACGGAGAAGTGCCACATCCCCCGCACTATGACCCAGACCCGGAACATGAAATGAAAGTCCATACCCGAATCCGAATCAGAGCGAACGGGAGACCAACTCACACACTAGGCTAGGCAGATCTAACTTGACCAAAACTCAGAGCGCGGAAGCAATTAAAACCAACATATATAGATAGCGGAAGCATTTAAAAGAAAACATACAAAGCAGGTGACGGGTTCAACTAGCATAGATACCTAATCCCGAATAATAGATCAACAAACATAACAAGTGACGGGTTCAACTAGCATAAATCCCTAGTCCCGAATATCAACATAAAGTAATAATCATCAAGTGCCACAAGGGCCGAATGAGAGTGCCACGCAGGGCTACCGAATAGTAAAGTATAATCTCAAGTCTACAAGTCAAAGCATAAGTAAAGTGTATGAAAAGACAAATGTAAATAGAAAGACTAGACCGACGAAGTGCAACTCAAAGGACTCACTTCCGCCTAGCAAACGCCAACAATCCTGCAACTAAAAGTGTAAATGAGGGGTCAGTCAACTTGACCGAGTGAGGGGGCTAACGCACACCCACAATATATATATAAGGAGCATAGCACAGAATAAAAAGGATGGACTCATGAACCGGGAGTAGGTGTTACATACCAAAACATTTTGAAAGAACCCAAATAAGATATAGATATAAGTTTAGAAACCATTTTCCAGAAAGACTCTATCCCGATTCATAATTCCATAACATAACATAATCAACTGCTCGGCGAGTACGAGCTTCCAACCTCAACTCCTCATAACATAAATCAAAATCAATCCAACCTCTACACCAATGATGGAGGAGATGTACCGTCCCCATACCATCGAGAATAAACCGTCTAAAATAGACTCACCCTCAAGGGGTTGCGAACCCACAAGAGTCCTCCCCGGCCTTAGCCGAAGGCTCAAGATACCACGCCTCTCTCATCACCCTAAGGTCGCACAATGATATCTCAAATGGAACTACGCAATGGATAAATGCCCCGACGGCCCTAACCGTCCCGGGGGTACCCATTCCGCAGCTCACCAGGATCGATCCACACACAGATCACAACGGATCACAACAGAACAGATCACAACGGATCACATACGCCAATCTTTCATGGTAATCTCGCTACATAATCACAACACAACTGTTTTCCCAAAGTAGCTTACATATGCTTTCATATTTAATTTTCCAAACAGAGTTGATTCAGAAGGTCATAAACATATCATATCCAACACATACGTATTTATAATAGATATACTCGCATGCAAGGGTTGAAATCAGCATATTAAGGCCATAGGTCGTGTAACTATACAAAATCCTAAACCTCACCTCGTGAAAGTAGAGTCTGAGAGTGTGAAGGGCCAAACACTCTAAACCTCGGGCCCACCGGCACCACCAAACTCTATGACAAGACATACAGAAGCCCAGACTTAGACTCTATATGAACCAAACAAGACGCACGGCGTTGCTCAACATGATCGTGGTTATGCATAAGTGTTCATGTTGTGCTTGGATAAGGTGTCGTGGTCATTCAAGGCATATCAATGCTCAACAAGGTCATATTTACAAGCAACCATCATGCAATTCCATATCCAAAGATGCAAGATCAATTTAGGAAGTCAATGTATTCACGAAATGCATATTAAATCATCCAATGTCACAGGGTTCAATTATAATATTATAATTAAGCATCAAGTTCATGTCGAGTTATAAAATGCATAAGTAAGAGCAACTTGATCATATAAACATACAAAGTTGTTGTACGTAGATGGCATGCTTGATACAAATAAAGAGTGCATTTAATTCACTTAAGACCATACTTTACAACTTCACAATATGTTTGGTACACAAGCTCAAGTGACATTCATAGTTTCATAAATATTACACTTACATCCCCTAAGTCTTTTATAAAAGTTTAGAATCATTACACATATATCCCCTTAGTTGATTACTAAGCATAATTGTTCGTTTAAAGTGTTTATACAATTATTCAACTAGGAATTAATTATTTACAAAGGATGACAATTATCAATTTATCTTAATTCATAATATACCATTTTCAAGTAATAAGAGTAAATCAAGATATTGCAATTCTAACTCCTATCATGCATCAAGTCTTAAGTTATTCAAGCATCTTTCATGTATCTCAATTTTTTATTTGAAACACAATTTACAACAAACATAACATTGAGAACGTCTCAAATTCATATAAAGAAATCACAACATGTTCGTTCTTCTAAAATATCATTCAAGTTCATTTAGTCACATAAAAGATTAGTTTCTAAATATTACACTAACACCCCTTCATATCTAAACACATAGTATAAATTCATCACATCGGGATTCAAATTGTAAATCGAAACATTCATGCATATCACAATCCATTCAATACATGTTTTCATATACGATTGGAATATATCTCGATCAACAGACCAACAATAACCAATTTATTTGCACTTAAAACAATTAATTCAAATAATCATAATTACGCAAAATAATTCGTAATAAATAGATCGAGTGTCCGATTAACGAACGGAAAGTGGTGTTGAACTCACCATAACGAGACGAACATTCTGTCCGAAATTCACTGGATTGCCGCTACCGGAGCCGCCGGAAAGTCGCCGGGCCGCCACCGGACCGCCGTCAAAAGTCGCCAAAAAAATCCCGAAAAATCAGTCCCGAATGAAGTCTCCGTGCCCGTTCTGAATCCTCGATCAATTTCTGGAAATTCCAAGCCGATTGTCCTAGATCTGAAATCTAAGAGCACGAAAACCCTAATACTTCAAACTCAAATTACTTCCAAACCGGTGAACCAAAATACGATCCGAAAGAGGTGTTGTCTTACCCATGACGAGCTCTTCGAAAGCCCTAAGGTAGCTTTCCGGAAAAATCCTCGGAGCTAGTGCCGCCGTTGCACCGCCACTTTGCCACCGCCGATCCGCCGCCAAACCACCGAATCTGGAGTCGTCTGATCACAGGTCACTAGTTCTCGTCGTTCCGAACAACTTTCGTGAAGAGCCCAAGACCAAAATATGGCCGGAAAAGGCCCCCGTTGGCCGCCGAAATTTCTGCCGCCGCCGCTACAGTAACTCGCGCCGCCGCCCCGAGCTTTGGACGGCGCGTGCGGCGCCGTCGCTGATCCGATGGCCTCGTCGCTGACGTCAAACGAAGCACCTGGAAGTCCTCTGTCTGGGAATGGGGCGCGTGCATCAAGGAGGTGGCCGGAAAACGCCGCGAAACGCCGGCGAAGTGGCGGAGGTCTGACAGCTCCGCCGCTGCTACTGAAATCCGGCCATAACTCCGCCACCGTTCATTGTTAGGCCATGAAATTGGTACTCTTACGTCGGTCTCACCGAGATAATCGAAATGGACTATTTGTTTGTTGAATTCCGTCGAGAAACGATCGAGTTATGGGCTCGTAACCGAAGCCGCGATAGTAACCCGCGGGAGAGAGAAAGTGGGAGAGGAGAGAGAGAGAGAGAAAAAGGGATTGGGAGAAATGTGTCTTGTGCACAAGCTGTATACAACCGGGTATCCTTATCGCGTAGCAAGTAATAGCGCGTACAAATAATCGTAAATAAAATTGGTAAAGTTACGAATAAACATTCAAACTCCGAATTAATTTTACAAATTAAAATGAAAGAGATAGATTTACCAATTAGAGTTTAATTCAATTTAATTTTAGAAACCTTTCGTACAATTTAACGACATTTCGTAAACACATGATTGACAATTAATCTCAAGTAATTCAAGTAAACCGAAATTAAACAAGTTAAGTAACATGATGGATTTAAAATCAACTTGACAATTATTTCATGGAATAAATTCGAATTATCACATATTAAATTGGATTTATATTAAATCACATAATTCAAGAACTCTTAAATTAAACACATAAGTGTAGAGACTTACTTGTTGATGTCGTAAGGACGCCCTTCGAGAAGACGGGGCGTCACAACCTTCCCCCCTTAAGAGAACCTGGTCCCTAGGTTCCACTGCAAAAATGTAGATCCTCGAGTTATAGTGCTCCAACCCTTCTCCCGAACTCGCGTGAGATCATAACTCTAATGGTGAGGCTTACTCCGGTCATCTACACTGAACCTCCTTTAGGATGTCTTGTTATCGTCGAGGTCCCTGCGAGTACTTGATCCGCTAGTTGTTTCGAACTCGGACAGTCATTCTCATGATCGGATAGCTGCAACTGCACCCAACCTCTATGTCGTCTCCGATGCACCACTTGCTACCCGTAGTCCGATCAACGCGTAACGCAACCTCAACAAACAAGAGAGAATCCCATCTCTCAGCACGTAAGTGAGAGAGCCCCGTCCCTCAGCACCCACAAGAGAGAGAACCCCGTCTCTCGAGCACACACAAAAGAGAGAACCCCGTCTCTCAAGCACATAATTGAGAGAACCCCGTCTCTCAACCTAAGTCGGACCGATTCCAGCATCTGCCAACATTCTAGTTTGAGAAAATCCAGCATTCCTCAAACTCTTAGATTCAAGAGAATCCAGCATCTCCGAATATCTAAGTACGAGAGAATCCAACATCTCTCGCGCACAAAACTTAGAAAGATTCCAACATCTTTCTACCACGTAAACAGAGAGAATCCTACATCTCTCCAACACGTAAAAAGAGGGAACCTAAGGTCTCTCTTGCACATAAATCTACTGATCAGTTATTCATACATACACACATCATAGTAACACTTGACGAAAAGTATGCGATGCATGTTTGGTGTACCTTATACAACTGATATCGGTGTCCCTTGAGTATAGATTCAACGCTCATACCTCAACTCAAGGGGGATATCGCGATGGAATCCCTATAAAACAAGGTTACAGTATGTATGTATGTTATATGAGAAGTTAGTGAGCAATCAAGAGAGTTTTTAAATCACATAGGCATGCATAGTTCACATAAGTACATAACTCATTCATTCCAGCACAGTTCATAATAAGTAGAAATTTCAAGTTACAAATACTAGATCAGGTATCCAAGTTATCACAATTAAAATAGCAGTAGTCATCAACCACATCAAGCAAAACAAGGTAAGAGTATTTAAACGATGCATGTATGCAAATGCCATGAATGCTTGGCGTACCGTTAACCGAAGCGTAAAAATCTTTACAAGAAAGTCGAGATGAAGCAGTAGGAGTTGATTAAGCCGGTAATGATGCAACCTTCGTCATCTGAACTTCTTTGTCTTGAGTCTTCTCATAAAGTGGTAACTCAGCAAAGCTCGTTTATCACCAAACCCCTTACTAGACCGTAATCCTTGCTCAACTAGAATCATCCTCAGTTTCTCCCAAGAATTCTCATTTATGTGTTAAATCTTAGTCTGCTCATCTTCAAGGAGTTGTCCATGATTCATTTGTCAATTAGATATTTACCTCAGAGTTTCGTTGGATGATTGCGGTGCTAAGTACTTCCCAAAGCAATCCATGGTATATAATTCTGAAACTTGGATAAAGTCTTTCTTCATTTAGGTATTGCATTCCCACATCAACAATGTCTTCCATCTCATCTTGAAGAAACACCCAAAGAGCTAACAATCAATCTTGCCTTGTCGTTTGTTAACTCTAAACGGCACCAAAACCTTCAATACTCACTGATGGTTTGTAACTCGTTGCTTAAGTAACATGGTTACCTACCCACATTCCTTGAACTTGCTCGGATCTTATTTGATCGCATTCTTCTACATTAACTCGTTTCCTTCAACAAGGTGACTACTCCCAAATAAACGAATCATCAAGGCGAAAGCTCATCAAACTCCTTCAAAACGGTTCTACTTGATCAAATTCTCCTCTATTGACTCATTTCCTCAACAAGGTGACTACTTCCAAATAAACGAATCATCAAGGTTAAAATTCGTTAAACTTCATCTTTCAATTGACTTTAAGATAGTAAGTCAATATAGCAAATCTCATTCCTTCAACTCTGAACCTTTTCATGAACATTGATCTTGTTAAAGAATCCTTTCATCTTCGAATGATGGCGTGTTTTCGTTGTAGAACCAATAGGTAGGGTTGACGAAGGGAAATCTTAGTGTTGACTCATAGGGTACCCTGAAATTCAAACACTAAATTCGATGCATGCGGATTAAGATGCAAATGAAATGTAACAAGTACATCACGTAAATGCAACAATTAGTTGTAATTTATAAAGCACATAAAATAAGATGTTGCATAATTAAAGTCACAATGTGCACACAATGATATAATCACAAAACAATTCATGCCGAAGGATCAAAATATCAAGTCAAACAAATGCAATGCGCAGTTATTCCTATGCCGTACGACCTAGACAGACTCAACATGACTCAAGAGCTTGGTTTTGCAACCTAGAGCTCTGATACCACTTAAGGATGTAACACCCCAAACGGAGAAGTGCCACATCCCCCGCACTATGACCCAGACCCGGAACATGAAATGAAAGTCCATACCCGAATCCGAATCAGAGCGAACGGGAGACCAACTCACACACTAGGCTAGGCGGATCTAACTTGACCAGAACTCAGAGCGCGGAAGCAATTAAAACCAACATCAATAGATAGCGGAAGCATTTAAAAGAAAACATACAAAGCAGGTGACGGGTTCAACTAGCATAGATACCTAATCCCGAATAATAGATCAACAAACATAACAAGTGACGGGTTCAACTAGCATAAATCCCTAGTCCCGAATATCAACATAAAGTAATAATCATCAAGTGCCACAAGGGCCGAATGAGAGTGCCACGCAGGGCTACCGAATAGTAAAGTATAATCTCAAGTCTACAAGTCAAAGCATAAGTAAAGTGTATGAAAAGACAAATGTAAATAGAAAGACTAGACCGACGAAGTGCAACTCAAAGGACTCACTTCCGCCTAGCAAACGCCAACAATCCTGCAACTAAAAGTGTAAATGAGGGGTCAGTCAACTTGACCGAGTGAGGGGGCTAACGCACACCCACAATATATATATAAGGAGCATAGCACAGAGTAAAAAGGATGGACTCATGAACCGGGAGTAGGTGTTACATACCAAAACATTTTGAAAGAACCCAAATAAGATATAGATATAAGTTTAGAAACCATTTTCCAGAAAGACTCTATCCCGATTCATAATTCCATAACATAACATAATCAACTGCTCGGCGAGTACGAGCTTCCAACCTCAACTCCTCATAACATAAATCAAAATCAATCCAACCTCTACACCAATGATGGAGGAGATGTACCGTCCCCATACCATCGAGAATAAACCGTCTAAAATAGACTCACCCTCAAGGGGTTGCGAACCCACAAGAGTCCTCCCCGGCCTTAGCCGAAGGCTCAAGATACCACGCCTCTCTCATCACCCTAAGGTCGCACAATGATATCTCAAATGGAACTACGCAATGGATAAATACCCCGACGGCCCTAACCGTCCCGGGGGTACCCATTCCGCAGCTCACCAGGATCGATCCACACACAGATCACAACGGATCACAACAGAACAGATCACAACGGATCACATACGCCAATCTTTCATGGTAATCTCGCTACATAATCACAACATAACTGTTTTCCCAAAGTAGCTTACATATGCTTTCATATTTAATTTTCCAAACAGAGTTGATTCAGAAGGTCATAAACATATCATATCCAACACATACGTATTTATAATAGATATACTCGCATGCAAGGGTTGAAATCAGCATATTAAGGCCATAGGTCGTGTAACTATACAAAATCCTAAACCTCACCTCGTGAAAGTAGAGTCTGAGAGTGTGAAGGGCCAAACACTCTAAACCTCGGGCCCACCGGCACCACCAAACTCTGTGACAAGACATACAGAAGCCCAGACTTAGACTCTATATGAACCAAACAAGACGCACGGCGTTGCTCAACATGATCGTGGTTATGCATAAGTGTTCATGTTGTGCTTGGATAAGGTGTCGTGGTCATTCAAGGCATATCAATGCTCAACAAGGTCATATTTACAAGCAACCATCATGCAATTCCATATCCAAAGATGCAAGATCAATTTAGGAAGTCAATGTATTCACGAAATGCATATTAAATCATCCAATGTCACAGGGTTCAATTATAATATTATAATTAAGCATCAAGTTCATGTCGAGTTATAAAGTGCATAAGTAAGAGCAACTTGATCATATAAACATACAAAGTTGTTGTACGTAGATGGCATGCTTGATACAAATAAAGAGTGCATTTAATTCACTTAAGACCATACTTTACAACTTCACAATATGTTTGGTACACAAGCTCAAGTCACATTCATAGTTTCATAAATATTACACTTACATCCCCTAAGTCCTTTATAAAAGTTTAGAATCATTACACATATATCCCCTTAGTTGATTACTAAGCATAATTGTTCATTTAAAGTGTTTATACAATTATTCAACTAGGAATTAATTATTTACAAAGGATGACAATTATCAATTTATCTTAATTCATAATATACCATTTTCAAGTAATAAGAGTAAATCAAAATATTACAATTCTAACTCCTATCATGCATCAAGTCTTAAGTTATTCAAGCATCTTTCATGTATCTCAATTTTATATTTGAAACACAATTTACAACAAACATAACATTGAGAACGTCTCAAATTCATATAAAGAAATCACAACATGTTCGTTCTTCTAAAATATCATTCAAGTTCATTTAGTCACATAAAAGATTAGTTTCTGAATATTACACTAACACCCCTTCCTATCTAAACACATAGTATAAATTCATCACATCGGGATTCAAATTGTAAATCGAAACATTCATGCATATCACAATCCATTCAATACATGTTTTCATATACGATTGGAATATATCTCGATCAACAGACCAACAATAACCAATTTATTTGCACTTAAAACAATTAATTCAAATAATCATAATTAAGTAAAATAATTCGTAATAAATAGATCGAGTGTCCGATTAACGAACAGAAAGTGGCGTTGAACTCACCATAACGAGACGAACATTCTGTCCGAAATTCGCCGGATTGCCGCTACCGGAGCCGCCGGAAAGTCGCCGGGCCGCCACCGGACCGCCGTCAAAAGTCGCCGAAAAAATCCCGAAAAATCAGTCCCGAATGAAGTCTCCTTGCCCATTCTGAATCCTCGATCAATTTCTGGAAATTCCAAGCCGATTGTCCTAGATCTGAAATCTAAGAGCACGAAAACCCTAAATCTTCAAACTCAAATTACTTCCAAACCGGTGAACCAAAATGCGATCCGAAAGAGGTGTTGTCTTACCCATGACGAGCTCTTCGAAAGCCCTAAGGTAGCTTTCCGGAAAAATCCTCGGAGATAGTGCCGCCGTTGCACCGCCACTTTGCCACCGCCGATCCACCGCGAAACCACCGAATCTGGAGTCGTCTGATCACAAGTCACTAGTTCTCGTCGTTCCGAACAACTTTCGTGAAGAGCCCGAGACCAAAAGATGGCCGGAAAAGGCCCCCGTTGGCCGCCGAAGTTTCTGCCGCCGCCGCTATAGTAACTAGCGCCGCCGCCGCGAGCTTTGGGCGGCGCGTGCGGCGCCATCGCTGATCCGATGGCCTCGCCGCTGACGTTAAACGAAGCACCTGGAAGTCCTCTGTCTGGGAATGGGGCGCGTGCATCAAGGAGGTGGCCGGAAAACGCCGCGAAACGCAGGCGAAGTGGCGGCGGTCTGACAGCTCCGCCGCTGCTACTGAAATCTGGCTATAACTCTGCCACCGTTCATCGTTAGGCCATGAAATTGGTACTCTTACGTCAGTCTCACCGAGATAATCGAAATGGACTATTCGTTTGTTGAATTCCGTCGAGAAACGATCGAGTTATGGGCTCGTAACCGAAGCCGCGATAGTAACCCTCGGGAGAGAGAAAGTGGGAGAGGAGAGAGAGAGAGAGAAAAAGGGATTGGGAGAAATGTGTCTTGTGCACAAGCTATATACAACCGGGTATCCTTATCGCGTAGCAAGTAATAGCGCGTACAAATAATCGTAAATAAAATTGGTAAAGTTACGAATAAACATTCAAACTCCGAATTAATTTTACAAATTAAAATGAAAGAGATAGATTTACCAATTAGAGTTTAATTCAATTTAATTTTAGAAACCTTTCGTACAATTTAACGACATTTCGTAAACACATGATTGACAATTAATCTCAAGTAATTCAAGTAAACCGAAATTAAACAAGTTAAGTAACATGATGGATTTAAAATCAACTTGACAATTATTTCATGGAATAAATTCGAATTATCACATATTAAATTGGATTTATATTAAATCACATAATTCAAGAACTCTTAAATTAAACACATAAGTGTAGAGACTTACTTGTTGATGTCGTAAGGACGCCCTTCGAGAAGACGGGGCGTCACAAAAGGATGGATATGGCCTAGCTTGCGGGCAACTTTGGTTTTAAAGTCTGGTTCATACTTTCGAAAAATGTACCCTGTACCCTATACCCTATTCCTTTTTGTAAAAGTATGTATGAACCAGAACCTTTGATGTGTGCGCATGTGTGTGCTTGCTTGGAAATCTTGTTTCAAAGTAATGCTTTGAAGTACGGTTCTGAATTAAAGTTTTAAAGAAAAAACTCTGAAATTCAGTTTTAAAGTGCAATTTGAAGTAAACCTCTTCTAAAAGTCCTAAAGCTTTCAAGTACTTATCTTGTTTGAAAAGTAATACCTCACTTAGTGTAGCACCCCAAGCGGTGGGGCACCACACCCCCGCACTATAACCCGACGCGTGTACGGAATGGAAAGTCCGCACACGCACCAAGTCACAACGAACGGGTGATAAGTGAAAAAACCAACCTAAGCTAGGCGGTACCTAAACCCTGTACAACAGATAAAACAAAACCCGGAAGCGGAAGCAAAGCAAAGAGGTACGAATTTCAAAAACTTTAAACAACAAGCATAACTAAACGGGTTCAACTAATCAAGTAATCCTGTCCTAACCTGTCCTGAATAATCATACAACAAAAAAGGGGTTCAACTAATTCCACGAACCTGTCCTAACCTGTCCCGAATTTCAAACATACAAATCATAAGTACCAACCTGCAAAATATTCATATACATAGCTTCCTACACAAATTGAAACAAAGTACTTAATAAATCGAACAGACCGACAAAGACTCAACAGACCCGACTCAAAGCCGCCTAGCTTGAACTCCAACAACCTGCACCTGTAAACTAAAAACATAGGTGGGGCGAGGATCAGTCCACAGACTGAGTGAGGGGGCTGAACTCACACACACTATACATAATAAGGAGCAGATCACGTATCAAAAGAAAGACTATGAATTGGGAGTAGGGTTTTACATACCAAAACAATTTTCAAATCAAACTTATACATATCTTATTCAAAACTTAACAAATTGAGCACTCATATCATATTAAAAGAGAAAGCTCATGTCCCGTTTCATAATCAACATAACAGATCATATTCATATACCCGGCGAGTACGGGTCTCCCACCTTACTTCCATATCGTATCATACGTATCATAAAGGAAAACAAACAAGTGTCATAAACAATCCAACCCCAACACCATGTAGTTCGGGGAGTAAACCCTCACTACTCATACCAATACAAACGCACACGGGGTAGCTAACCCACACTGTGCCTTCCCCGGTTATCCACCGAGGGCTCAAGATACCACGCCTTCCCAACCTCCATAAGTCGCACGTGAATATCTCAAATGAGAACGTGTACAAGGGTCTTAACCGGCGACCCCATGGTTGTCCTGGGTCCCCTTTACCCACGTCTCGGGGCCCAACACATCAAAACATAGCATATCAGAACAGATTAGATCAGATCATAACTCGCTACATATCATACTTATCAAATCATAAAAGACTTACGTACCTGATCAGACATACCATACCTTGCAACTTAGCATATGCTATAAACATACCTCTCCATGTCATCCTAATCTGTAGCTGGCATGAAGACAGACGGTTTGGAGCATAGCCTCATTGCAAAACATTTCAAGCTTAGATATTCTCGTACATATACAGTTCAAAAACCTTCAACCGTATGACAAAAATCATAAACCTATCGTATAAACACATATCTATTATATAAATATAATAGAATAGTCACATGCAGGCTTCAAAACGAGCACAGAGGGTTATAGGTCGCTTTAACTAAAACAAAAATCCTAAAACCTCACCTTACACCGACGAGAACGGAAAACACAAGCCAAGAAGTCCCACTGGAACCCAAACAGCTGACAGACACTCCCTGAAGAAACCCTGATCGACTGAACACACAGAACACAAGACTCAGACTCAAATCACAACCAAAAGACGCACGGCCAGGCTCACGAATACAAATGATGCAACATATAATCCATATATATTCAATCAAGTCATTCAGAGCATATTATAATTCATATTCCATATCAAGAGATGCATAACGTATAAAATTCATAACATTAATTAAATAAAATAAATTAGGACATTAAGAATTTCATTCATATCATGCACCAATTCTCGAAAGGATAACACAAATGGCATAATAATTTTAAATTTAACTACGTGTAGGCATATTCCACAGTTTTCTAACAATTAACATACTTAAGCAATTCATTTAAATTAAAGCACAACATATCCTTTCATGAGTCGTTGCCTATGTTTCATAAAACTTCATAATCAATTAGTTTCTAAAATTACACTAACATCCCCTTAAATAATAATTATTCTCAAGTAGATAGCCGTAAAACGAGGTAAATAAATTCCATAAATCACGAATCAAGCTTTCATATATCGCATCATATTTCCAAGTATCATAGAACTTATAATTTCAATTCATAGTTCATACCAAATCGGAATTTACAATTAAAACAATTAATGAAAATAAATACAACTTCAAAAATTCATATAAAATCAACCGGACATCCGATTGACGAACGAAAAGTGGCGTTGGACTTACCACGATGAAAGGAACTCGCTCTTCGAAAGGCGTCGGAACGCCATCGTCGGAACCTGCCGGACTGCCGCGTGCAGTCGCCGGACCACCACCTCCGGTGGTCGGAAAATTCCCTGAAAGCACAGAAACGTACACCTCGGCTTTCCCGACAAAAGCCCTCAACTAATTTCAGAAAATACCAAACACGCCGGACTTCGTTGACGAAAAACCGAACTAAATCCCAACGACGAAAACTGAAATTAAACACAAACCGTAAAACGAAAGCGAAATTCGAACATACCTTTGGAAAACCCGTAACGAGGTCTTCGAAAGCCCCTAGCCAAATGCCGAAAAAAGTCGCCGGAAAAACCGACGCCGGTTCATAGCCGGTCCACCACCGATCCGCCGCCAACGATCGGTTCTCGAGTTGGGGCCAACGCCATCAGCTGCATCTCAATGTCCTGAACAACTTTTGTAAAGGTCCCGTCTCCAAAAACTCACCGGAAAAGGTCGCTAACCACCACCGATATCGCGCCGCTGCCTCATCGCCGGTTCAGCCACCTCCGGCCATCCTTGGCCCAAAATGATGCCGGAAATGGAATCAGGGGGCCGGCAAAGGTAGGGAACCGGCCCCTCTCGCCGGAAAGGATCGTCGGAACGCGGCGGAGCAAGGTGCTACAGTGCATGCGCCACCGCCCCCGGTCTTCAGTCGGCGTGTGCGCCGCCGTCCGGCCACCGCTGGCCACGTCGCTGGAACTGGAGTTGCACCGGGAGGTTATCTAACAAGGGCTGGGGCGCGTGTCTGAGAAAAACCGCCAGAGACCGCCGCGAAGTGGTGGCGAAGTGGGGGGCGTGAATACCGCCTCCGGTACCTTGCCGTAGCACCACCACCGCTGGCTTTTAGGACCCGATTCTTATACCAATGTGTCGGGCTCGTCGAGTTGATTAATTTTTACTACTCACACTTCGAATTCCGTTGAGAAACGAGCGAGAACGGACTTGTGCATGTTTCTATACCTTGAGTGTGTGTGAGGGAGGTGAGAGACGCGGGAGAAGGAGAGAGAAAGAGCTGGGCTGGTTTGCACAAAATACGAGGATTCGGGGTATTATATCTCGGGTCCTCGTATACGAAAACAGTCGGAAGAAGGGATTAACGAAGTCAGAATTGGGCAAACTCAGAGTCTACGGACTCGTCTCGATGCCCCGAACGCAAAGAAGGGGTCAAAAAGGTCGAACTCTCAATCAAACGAGAAATGACCGAATAACCCCTTAAAAGAGAAAACTACAAAAAGGCCCCTGAACTCTTCAAGAGTTGAAAATAGGGCCACACAACGCACAAAATCACAGAATTAAAAACACACAAGGAAGTTGAAACGTGGTGTACCTTATTTGTAGGACGAGCGGGGTGTTACACTTAGTCCTTTTCACTAATAGATTTTCTGACCTCATGGTTTCAGGTTCAGTGATCGCTTGTTGGCTGGTATCTTGAAGTATAGGAAATCCTTTGTTTTGCTCTTATAGTCAGGTTCTTCTGAACCATCTTGGACACCACCCTCTTGATGATAATGTAGCGTTCAAAGTAGTTATTTATCGATCTAGCCTCCGGTGTCCTTTGTTACTTGTTTTCACTAGTTATATTTTTTCCTTGACACTCTATCGAAATATCTCTTTCGATACTCAATTCCTGTATAGTCCTTGTACTTGGTTACTAACCTCTTGTGTCTCCTAATTTATGTTTCGAAAGTTTTAAATTTCTCATATTTCTGCTACAATATTACCTTATAGTAATATGATCTTGTAAGGTTTTGTCCGTTCGCCAGAATGCTTCTTGGGAGTTAGGTCTCCTAACCACTTGTGTAACACCCCGCATTTTCGGAGCAAGTTACGATGTCGTTTTCGTGCCATTATATTGTTATTTAATTAACTCTCCTTGTGTTAGAATTTCTTTATTCATGTTTTAATTGTTTAATTGACTCAATTGTAATCCCATGGAAAGATGTGGACTTAACTGAAATATGTGTTTGGTGCCTAATTGCTCTTTAATTTAAATTATGTGGGTTAATTTGAGAATAATGAAAGTTGGGGATCTATTTCTAATTATGAGAAACTCAATTGGACTTAATTGGATGCCACTTTAAATCTTTGGGGTGCTTTTATAATTACACAATCTCGAATTGGATCTATTTGAAGCCTAATTGAATTTTGGGACTCAATTGCATGACCTAATTTCTTGAGGGGCTTATCTGTAATTTTGAATAATGAGCCTCTTTATACACCGAAACCCTAGTGCAGCCCATTTCATTCTTCTTCCTTTTTCAGCTTTGAGCAGCCTCTCTCTCTCCCTCTTCCGATAAGCAACATAAACAGCTTCACTGCGTCACCTCCTCCGCCACCGTCTTCTGCCGCTGTGACTCAGCCATCCCCCCCATCTCCGCCTTTCCACCACCACCAGCGCCGACAGCACATCCATCTGGCACAGATCCGGCCGCGACCTCACCTCCTCCACCATCATCTCGTCGCCGCTCCAACCGGCCAACCACCAGATTTAGAGCAGCGGGCACTTCCACCACCACCCGACATCACCGTCATCCGACGAGCGACCACCGCCACCGTCAAAGCTCAGATCCGACAAACCCCGCCTCCGCGGCTTTGACCAGCGCCACCATAGCCCTATTCTCTCCACCCTCGTTCAGATCTGATTAGGGCCGAAGTCATCTCCGTCAAGGCTGCAACTCAAGCAACACCATCTTCGGAGGCTCCGGTCTCTGCCTCGCCATCTCGCCGCCTGACCACCACCTTCAGTCGCCGACAACTGCTCTTCCTTGGCGACACCGGACCGCCACCACCTCCGGCGAAACAGTTGTCGACCCGCCATCATCACCGCACGACCACCTCCTTCTCGATTTCTCAGTTTATGAATTCGACGACAGCAGCCGGTAGTCGAGAACCCCTTTTCTTCTCATTTCTCACATCTTAACTAAGTGTAATTTTCTGTATTGTGTAGTTGAATTTCAGTATCGATATGTGATTGGCCTTTTTCCAATTTTTCCGATTTTCTTCCGAATAAGGATTATACAAGTTTACATTGAATTATTATTTTCAGCTTATTTAGTTGTGTGTTGGTGAAATAAAATATTGAGCTGAACTTGAGTAGTTGGTTGGTTTGCCAGAAAATTGTTATTTGAAACATATGTTGTAATGGTTAAATTCTAATGACAATCGAATTTAATTAGTCTGACCGAACTGCTTAATAAATCATAAGTGAATCCTTGTTTTGATCAATTAGTGTTATATTGATTTGGAACTTTGGCAAATTCGAAATAATGGACTGATAATGTATTTTGTAATCTTGGCATGAAATGTATACATATATAAATCTGGTTATTTCGGAACTTATGTAGGAATTTTGAAAGAAATTGATGTTTAATCGGATCAAGTCTTGGTAATTGATTTTTGGGTTAGGATATTTAATTAATATGAAATACCTCCTGCCTGGTTCTATTTAATTCGGAACTTCACGTATTATGTAAAATATGTTATTAATGGATTAAGTTTGGTGTTTGGAACTAAGTACTTTCGGTCATATTTCACGGCGCAGAAATATTCAAGAAACAATGTACCTAAAAAAAATAGTCTCCTTGATATTTATGAAAATAATGAATTGGCATATCAATTATCAAGAAAGAATTAATTGTTTAATTAATCTCCTTGCATATGTAATTATAAGTATGGTTTGGAATAGAGAAGTTTTAATCCGATTGAATCTTGAATAAATTATGTTGGAACAAGAGGAGTAAGTGCTATGCTTTAGATTGAATTTATCATATAAATTAAGTGTAATTGTTTGTATTTTAGTTGGGTGATCTAAGTATGAAGTTATTGAATATAATATGCCTTTGGTTGATTCTTAAACTTGCTCGTACATTTTGTTATCTTCAATTATGCATTTATGATTCGCACATGACCTCAATGCCTGTTTATTTATTATGTGGAATATTAATTGTGTACATGAGCCCTTTCATGATATTCTTGTAATTTCTATGAACATGTCATATTGTTCCATGTCATCTTACGATCATCGCCGTGCGTCTTTGTGGTTCGTGTCTGAGTCTTGTCTCATGAGTACACTGTATTCCCTTTCTGTACAGTGATCTCCAGGGTGGAGACAACCTGATCGAGTATGCATCCGTCTTGTCAATTCTGGTATCTCGTCGCTTCTCAGGTGAGGTTTAGGATTTTGTATAGTTATACGACCTATGGCCTTAATATGCTGATTTCAACCCTTGCATGCGAGTATATCTATTATAGATACGTATGTGTTGGATATGATATGTTTATGACCTTGTGAATCAGATCTGTTTTGGAAAATTAGATATGAAAGCATATGTAAGCTGTTTTGAAAAGTTATGCTATAGAAACCAGTTTTTGAGGCATATATAAGCCAGTTTGGAAAACCAGTTATGTTATGATTATGTAGCGAGATTGCCATGAAAGTTGGTATATGTTATGTTCTGTTCTGTTATGGGGCCCAGGAGCTACGGGTAAGGAGCCCCCGGGACGGTTAGGGCCGTCGGGGATATACCTGTGCGTAGTTTCCATCTGTATGAAAAGGATCTACCGGGACCCACCAGGAGGTTTGGTTGGGAAACGGAGTCCTGAGGGTATGAGTAGCAATCAGCACTCCCCTCGACCGTATGGATGGTTAGGGTCGCGCAACCCTACCATCACCCGGAGTTGAGGTTGGTATGTTATTTCTGTTTTGTTATGATATGAGGAGTTGAGGTTGGAAGCTCGTACTCGCCGAGCATATGGTATGATATGTTATGGGAATCATGAATCGGAATAGAGTTTCTGAAAATGTTTTCTAAGTATATATATGTATATATTTGGGTTTTGCTTGAAACGCTTTGGTATGCAACACCTATTCCCGGTTCATGAGTCCACCCTTTTGATATGTGCTGTGCTCTGTATATATATACTGTGGGTGTGCGTTAGCCCCCTCACTCAGTCAGTTGACTGACACCTCATTTATCTTTTAGTTTGCAGGTTTCCTTTTGGCTTGAGCTAGGCGGAAGTGAGTCTCCTGAGTCACACTTGTCAGTCTAGTTGGTATTAGGATGCATTTGTCGCATACTTTATTTATGTTATGTATTTATGTTTCATACTTGAAGGCTATGTTTATGTTCTACTTAGACTTAAACCCGTGTGGGGTTAGTAAGCTAGTATTTGGATGTTAGTAGATATTATGATGATACTTATGCTGTTTATTATGTTGGGTTATGAATTGATTCGGGACTAGGTATTTATGCTAGTTGAACCCGTCACCTGCTTTGCATGTTTTGTTTTAATTGCTTCCGCACTCTGAGTTTGTCAAGTTAGATCCGCCTAGCCTAGTGTGTGAGTTGGTCTCCCGTTCGCTATGATTCGAATTCGGGCATGGACTTTCTATTTCGTGACCGGGTCTGGGTCTTAGTGCGGGGGATGTGGCATCCTCCGTTTGGGGTGTTACATCCTTAAGTGGTATCAGATCTCTAGGTTGCAAAACCGAGCTCTAGTGTCGTGTTGAGTCTGTCTAGGTCGAACGGCGTAGGATAATTTGGTTATGTGCGCACCTGCATTATGATTTGAAGAGCTATGCATTCGAATTTTCATCACCTTACTGAATTTATACTACTTGATGCATTGCATTTCTTGGTAGTTCTTGATTGATTTATTACGTGGCATGAGCATTTACTAATCAACATGCATATTTCGATATTGAAGTTGTTGAGACTTTCAGGATGCCACCGCCTCAACAATACCACGGTCAACCTTCTCATCCAAATTTGAACGATCGGGGACATTCTTCGGCTGAAGTACCACCAACGAATTTGACTGCGATGATGTATCGAGAATTTAGAACATTTAATCCTCCCCAATTTCGAGAAGGGGATGATATAAGGGCCGAAGAGTGGCTTTCAGAAATAGAGGGCATCTTTGAGATATGGCCATGCAACTCTCAAGATATGGCTCGCCTTGCTACATTCCTCCTACAAGGTCAAGCAAGGCAATGGTGGAAAGGATTTGCCCAACAGTTAGAGACAACGGGCGATGAGTTGACGTGGGATGTGTTTGTTCGAGAATTCCGAAAGAGGTTTGCACGGGTCATTTTGCAAGACAGAAGATTCGAAGAATTTCTCACTTTGAAACAAGGAGAAAGAACCGTTGTGGACTACATAAGGGAATTCGAGAGGTTGGGCGTGTATGTGCCCCACATTACGGGTAACGATTGGGTGAAGGCTTGGTATTTCATGAAAGGCCTCCGAAATGAATTCAAGGAAGCTTTGATTGCAGAGGATACAAGTACGTGGGATAAAGCCACGGAGGTAGCATTACGAGTGGAAAATAGGTGGTTGACAAAAAGTAAGGAAAGAAATGTGTCGGGGCCTAGACCTGAGTTGGGTCTATGCTCAAATTTATATGTGAGAGAGAGATCCGATCAACAGGGAACTCGAACCAAGAAGATTCGTGGAAAGAAGCATAAGAACAGAAACCCTCCAAAGCCGAGGAAAGAAATCCAACCGTGTACCCATTGTGGAGGAACCAACCATGCTTACGACGCCTGTCGGGATCGATTGCAGAGGTGTTATGCTTGCGGGTCAAAGGAGCACAAGGTTTTCGATTGTGATCGATCGAGAGCTAACAAACAACGAATACGAGATCAACGACTTCAAATTGCAGATCAAGATGAACCCGAACATTGAGGTATTAGCATTCATGGCATTTGCATACATGCATCGCTTAAGTGTCCGTATCTTACTTCGCTTGATGTGTGTGATGACTATTGTTGTTTGAATTGTGATAACTTGGATACCTGATCTAATGTTTGTAACTTGAAATTTCTACTTGTTATAAACCGTTGCTGAAATGAATGAGTTATGCACTTATGTGAACTATTCATGCCTATGTGATTTAGAACTCTCTTGATTGCTCACTGACTTCTCATATAACACACATATATACTGTAACCTTGTTTTATAGGGATTCCATCGCGATATCCCCCTTGAGTTGAGGTATGAGCATTGAATCTATACTCAAGGGACACCGATATCAGTTGTATAAGGTACACCAAACCTGTATCGCATACTTTTCTTTAAGTGTTACTATGATATGTGTATGTATGAATAACTGATCAGTGGATTTATGTGCAAGGGAGACCTTAGGCTCCCTCTTTTACGTGTTGGAGAGATATAGGATTCTCTCTATTTATGTGATAGAAAGATGTTGGATTCTTTCTAAGTTTGTGCACGAGAGATGTTGGATTCTCTTATACTTAGATATTCGGAGATGCTGGATTCTCTTGAATTTAGGGGTTTGAGAAATGTTGGAATTTCTTGAACTAGAATGTTGGAAGATGTTGGAATCTGTCCAACTTAGGCTGAGAGACGGGGTTCTCTCAATTGTCTGCTCGAGAGACGGGGTTCTCTCGCTTTCTGTGTTCGAGAGACGGGGTTCTCTCACCTTTTGTGCTGAGAGATGGGGTTCTCTCTTGTTTGTTGAGGTTGCGTTACGTGTTGTCCTGGCTACGGTCTGCAGTGATGAGTTTACGACACCATCGAAGTTGAATGCAGTGACAACTATTCGTCTTATGGGAATGATGAACAACTTGATGAAAGCAACGGTCCAGTACTCGAATGGATCCCAATGGCAACGAGACATCGCGAGAAAGGTTCAGTAAAGACAATGAGAGTAAAACTTCACAACGGAGGCTAAGTTTCACGCAACTCCTCGAGAAGGGTTAAGACACTATCACTCGAAGCTTTCCAGCTCAGCAGTGGAACCTGGGGACCAGGTTCTCTTAAGGGGGGAAGGTTGTAACACCCCGCATTTTCGGAGCAAGTTACGATGTCGTTTTCGTGCCATTATATTGTTATTTAATTAACTCTCCTTGTGTTAGAATTTCTTTATTCATGTTTTAATTGTTTAATTGACTCAATTGTAATCCCATGGAAAGATGTGGACTTAACTGAAATATGTGTTTGGTGCCTAATTGCTCTTTAATTTAAATTATGTGGGTTAATTTGAGAATAATGAAAGTTGGGGATCTATTTCTAATTATGAGAAACTCAATTGGACTTAATTGGACGCCACTTTAAATCTTTGGGGTGCTTTTATAATTACACAATCTCGAATTGGATCTATTTGAAGCCTAATTGAATTTTGGGACTCAATTGCATGACCTAATTTCTTGAGGGGCTTATCTGTAATTTTGAATAATGAGCCTCTTTATACACCGAAACCCTAGTGCAGCCCATTTCATTCTTCTTCCTTTTTCAGCTTTGAGCAGCCTCTCTCTCTCCCTCTTCCGATAAGCAACATAAACAGCTTCACTGCGTCACCTCCTCCGCCACCGTCTTCTGCCGCTGTGACTCAGCCATCCCCCCCATCTCCGCCTTTCCACCACCACCAGCGCCGACAGCACATCCATCTGGCACAGATCCGGCCGCGACCTCACCTCCTCCACCATCATCTCGTCGCCGCTCCAACCGGCCAACCACCAGATTTAGAGCAGCGGGCACTTCCACCACCACCCGACATCACCGTCATCCGACGAGCGACCACCGCCACCGTCAAAGCTCAGATCCGACAAACCCCGCCTCCGCGGCTTTGACCAGCGCCACCATAGCCCTATTCTCTCCACCCTCGTTCAGATCTGATTAGGGCCGAAGTCATCTCCGTCAAGGCTGCAACTCAAGCAACACCATCTTCGGAGGCTCCGGTCTCTGCCTCGCCATCTCGCCGCCTGACCACCACCTTCAGTCGCCGACAACTGCTCTTCCTTGGCGACATCGGACCGCCACCACCTCCGGCGAAACAGATGTCGACCCGCCATCATCACCGCACGACCACCTCCTTCTCGATTTCTCAGTTTATGAATTCGACGACAGCAGCCGGTAGTCGAGAACCCCTTTTCTTCTCATTTCTCACATCTTAACTAAGTGTAATTTTCTGTATTGTGTAGTTGAATTTCAGTATCGATATGTGATTGGCCTTTTTCCAATTTTTCCGATTTTCTTCCGAATAAGGATTATACAAGTTTACATTGAATTATTATTTTCAGCTTATTTAGTTGTGTGTTGGTGAAATAAAATATTGAGCTGAACTTGAGTAGTTGGTTGGTTTGCCAGAAAATTGTTATTTGAAACATATGTTGTAATGGTTAAATTCTAATGACAATCGAATTTAATTAGTCTGACCGAACTGCTTAATAAATCATCAGTGAATCCTTGTTTTGATCAATTAGTGTTATATTGATTTGGAACTTTGGAAAATTCGAAATAATGGACTGATAATGTATTTTGTAATCTTGGCATGAAATGTATACATATATAAATCTGGTTATTTCGGAACTTATGTAGGAATTTTGAAAGAAATTGATGTTTAATCGGATCAAGTCTTGGTAATTGATTTTTGGGTTAGGATATTTAATTAATATGAAATACCTCCTGCCTGGTTCTATTTAATTCGGAACTTCACGTATTATGTAAAATATGTTATTAATGGATTAAGTTTGGTGTTTGGAACTAAGTACTTTCGGTCATATTTCACGGCGCAGAAATATTCAAGAAACAATGTACCTAAAAAAAATAGTCTCCTTGATATTTATGAAAATAATGAATTGGCATATCAATTATCAAGAAAGAATTAATTGTTTAATTAATCTCCTTGCATATGTAATTATAAGTATGGTTTGGAATAGAGAAGTTTTAATCCGATTGAATCTTGAATAAATTATGTTGGAACAAGAGGAGTAAGTGCTATGCTTTAGATTGAATTTATCATATAAATTAAGTGTAATTGTTTGTATTTTAGTTGGGTGATCTAAGTATGAAGTTATTGAATATAATATGCCTTTGGTTGATTCTTAAACTTGCTCGTACATTTTGTTATCTTCAATTATGCATTTATGATTCGCACATGACCTCAATGCCTGTTTATTTATTATGTGGAATATTAATTGTGTACATGAGCCCTTTCATGATATTCTTGTAATTTCTATGAACATGTCATATTGTTCCATGTCATCTTACGATCATCGCCGTGCGTCTTTGTGGTTCATGTCTGAGTCTTGTCTCATGAGTACACTGTATTCCCTTTCTGTACAGTGATCTCCAGGGTGGAGACAACCTGATCGAGTATGCATCCGTCTTGTCAATTCTGGTATCTCGTCGTTTCTCAGGTGAGGTTTAGGATTTTGTATAGTTATACGACCTATGGCCTTAATATGCTGATTTCAACCCTTGCATGCGAGTATATCTATTATAGATACGTATGTGTTGGATATGATATGTTTATGACCTTGTGAATCAGATCTGTTTTGGAAAATTAGATATGAAAGCATATGTAAGCTGTTTTGAAAAGTTATGCTATAGAAACCAGTTTTTGAGGCATATATAAGCCAGTTTGGAAAACCAGTTATGTTATGATTATGTAGCGAGATTGCCATGAAAGTTGGTATATGTTATGTTCTGTTCTGTTATGGGGCCCAGGAGCTACGGGTAAGGAGCCCCCGGGACGGTTAGGGCCGTCGGGGATATACCTGTGCGTAGTTTCCATCTGTATGAAAAGGATCTACCGGGACCCACCAGGAGGTTTGGTTGGGAAACGGAGTCCTGAGGGTATGAGTAGCAATCAGCACTCCCCTCGACCGTATGGATGGTTAGGGTCGCGCAACCCTACCATCACCCGGAGTTGAGGTTGGTATGTTATTTCTGTTTTGTTATGATATGAGGAGTTGAGGTTGGAAGCTCGTACTCGCCGAGCATATGGTATGATATGTTATGGGAATCATGAATCGGAATAGAGTTTCTGAAAATGTTTTCTAAGTATATATATGTATATATTTGGGTTTTGCTTGAAACGCTTTGGTATGCAACACCTATTCCCGGTTCATGAGTCCACCCTTTTGATATGTGCTGTGCTCTGTATATATATACTGTGGGTGTGCGTTAGCCCCCTCACTCAGTCAGTTGACTGACACCTCATTTATCTTTTAGTTTGCAGGTTTCCTTTTGGCTTGAGCTAGGCGGAAGTGAGTCTCCTGAGTCACACTTGTCAGTCTAGTTGGTATTAGGATGCATTTGTCGCATACTTTATTTATGTTATGTATTTATGTTTCATACTTGAAGGCTATGTTTATGTTCTACTTAGACTTAAACCCGTGTGGGGTTAGTAAGCTAGTATTTGGATGTTAGTAGATATTATGATGATACTTATGCTGTTTATTATCTTGGGTTATGAATTGATTCGGGACTAGGTATTTATGCTAGTTGAACCCGTCACCTGCTTTGCATGTTTTGTTTTAATTGCTTCCGCACTCTGAGTTTGTCAAGTTAGATCCGCCTAGCCTAGTGTGTGAGTTGGTCTCCCGTTCGCTATGATTCGAATTCGGGCATGGACTTTCTATTTCGTGACCGGGTCTGGGTCTTAGTGCGGGGGATGTGGCATCCTCCGTTTGGGGTGTTACAACTTGAGAGGTACCACGGTGCGGGGTTGTGGCCCCCTTCGGGGTGCTACAACTAAGGTGGTATCAGAGCCCCAGGTTGCGGAAATCTGGGGTTCTTAGAGTCTCACAAGTATTCACGTATCTTTAGTGCTTAAATTGTGATTGATCACTATTTGGGGCGGCCGACCAACATGTGATTTGTTACAATTGTAGTACTAAAACCCTTTCTCAATCAAGTCAACCGTGTAGTTTTATCAACATCAAAACTCTTAAGTTCTATTGAGTCTTTTAGTACTTTTGGAAAACCATTCGCTCCTTAGAGGTTACGATTTTGAGATTTTACCTCCTTCATCGTCTTACGTGGATCTCCAACTTGTGGAAATTTCCTATTTATACTTCCATCCTGATCGTGCTTCAAGTCCTAGAGTCACTTCAAGATACCGACAAAGCCCATATTTAATGTGTTTTATGTGCTAATTGGATACTGATAACTTGAATACTGAACATTGATGACTTGTTGTTCCCTGTGTTGACAAGTACTAGCTAATTAATTGATAATTGATGATCCTTGATATATAATTGTTACTTGGATATTGTTGATTGAATAATAAATGTTGATTGGCTTTCGTTCTCCACTTTGATATGTACTTGATATTTGTTAATAAGTGCTCTGTGACATGTATACGTGTTTCATGAATATTGCTTCTGTGGCATGTTGTGCACCATTCCTGACCCACATGCATTATATTTTAATCGTTGTTCCTGGCATCGAAAAGTACTTGCTTTGGAATGAAGAGGGAACTCGAATTTTGATAATATGGCCAGAAGTACGGTACACGCCCCTAACACGCCAGTTAAGGTTCTATAACCCCGGCGCCATGCATTCATTGCATCAAAGCTATATGTGTGCGTACTTGTTCCTATTAAGTACTTGGTCATGCAAACATCACATTAAATCTCTTTTGAAATTTGCTTTGTTGTACAAATGGTATATAAACGCATAACTTTATCGGAGGTTAATCGCTACTACTCGTCAGATTCTGTCATGCTACTGGAATGAGATATAGGATCATCCAAGGAAAGGATAAAGGTTGGAAAGTAGAAGAAACGAAGTATGTGTTATGGGAAGTTAAACGGTAATCTTGGTGAGAAAACGTAGCCTGTTCTTTGAATAAGCAATAAAGTTCAACTCTGTAAGAGAAATTGAGTTAGTATATGAGTTCTTAAAGGAGTCATTGGAGACCGAAACTTATTACCTCCAGAGCATAAGTGTGTTAAGACTATATCAGCCATGAGGGAAGTAAGACCACTTTTGAGGAAAACCATAATGAACAACTCCGACTGAGTACAAGAGGAGGGAAGAAGTAACCTATTAAGGTTATAAAGTTGAGGTGTAAATACCATAGTGCGTTGTTGTAGGAAACGCTCACGTTATGTGAAACATCCAGTTGGTATAATGATACAAAGATAACTGAATTCCCTAATAGTAAGAAAAAGAAATGTAATATCCCCTACCACTGACTGAGAAGTTATTTGGAAAACTACGAGATTCCCGATTATACTTCAAGTTAGATTTGAATAAGGGCAGCGTGTCCCCAATTGAAGGACAAAGAAGGATGTTCCAGGACCGTTTTCCATACAGAACTAAGAGCACATCAATTTCAGAAAGATATCGTGGAATTGACTATTATACCTATAATAATTGAGAATGTATTGGATTTTCAGATGGTATCTTTACAAGTTTTCCTGAGCTCCATTGGCAACATCCTGATGTACTTAATGGCTAAAGATGCATGATTCATACGACAACTAGTATTGGGCACTTCGCTGGAGCACAAGTCAACTACTAAGTTCAATGAATACAATTTTAGGTAGAAAAGAGAAACACTATTTGATCATTTCACCTCTGGCTCAGGAAGTTGCAGATAAACCTTCAAGGATAGAAACAATGATGGATTTGATATTATCACAGAATACATCTAGAGTAAAGGCTTCTTGCCAGATGGAAAATTATAAAGTGTCTGCAAAGAAATTCACTACAAGAAATTCTGCAAATTCTGACGGAAAATTCCGAGGGAAACAGGCCGTCGGAATTCCGACGGGATTCCGATGGAATTTGTTTTTTTTTTTTTAAATAAAAATTAAATAAATCCGACGGAAATTCCGTCGGAATTCCATCGGATTTTTAAAAAAATAAAATTAACAAGTAATATTAAATAATGCCGACGGGATTCCGACGGAATTCCCGTCGGTTTGTTAAATATAAAATATAAAAATTAAAATTAAATAATTCCGATGGGATTCCCATCGGAATTCCGTCAGATATTTTAAAAAATAAAATTTAAAAATAATATTAAATAATTCCGACGGAATTCCGATGGGATTCCCGTCGGTTTTTTTAAACATAAACTATAAAAATATAAATTAAATAATTCTGACGGGCATTCCGTCGGAATTCCGTCAGATTTTTTAAAAATAAAAATTAAAAATAATATTAAATAATTCCGACGGGATTTCCGTCGGTTTTATCTATGCTTAAATTGAATTCTTATGACGTATTATAATATTTTGTAGTTATAATTAATATTTTCTTAGAACTCAATTTTAAATATAGTCTATAAAATTTGTGATTTTATTATTTCAAATGATATATAAATATTTGTATCAAACTAAACCAATGAATTGATCTAGCTCAACTGGTTTTCCTTGGTTTCCATAATGTTTTCCTGCCGCGAGGTTGGGTGTTCGAATCCCAAGTGACTCATTAAGTTTTTATTTTACTAGTAAATTCCGGCGAAATTCCGAGGGAAATTCCTTCGGAAATAATTAATTAAATTTTTTTTAAAGAAAATTCCGACGGGATTCCGAGGGGAATTCCGTCGGGAGATATATTTTATTTTTTAAAAAATACGACTATTCCGACGGGATTTCCCTCGTTATTCCGTCGGAATTTTTTTAATTAAATTTTTTTTTCTGATTTTTGTCCCTCGGAATTCCGTCGGTTTTCCGTCGGTTTTGAATTCCAAGGGAGGGTTTTCCTACGGCATGTGTCCCGTCGGAATTCCCTCGGAATTTTTCATCGGAATTTGTAGGATTTCTTGTAGTGATTAAGTAAAGATCGACTTACGTACCCATAGCAACCTTGTTGAAAGAATAAAAAGGACCTCCTTGCTTTAGTGATGGACACTTTGCTGGATCACAAGCCATAAGCCAAGTTCAGATAATGCAAATTTTGGCTGGAGAAAGAGTCACAATTCTAGGGCATATTGCAACTGATTAGGGATTAGTGTGAATCTCTCAAAATTCGAAACAATTGTGAAGTGGAAACCGTCAAGGAATTTCTTTGAAGGAACGGGGGTTACACAGCCTATACAGATGAGGCAATTTGGTTCTAAAACGGGTCGGGTATGAGCAAAACGGGTAGGGGTGGCAAATCTGTCACACGAGGCTCCGTTCGATGAAGTTTTGGAGGTTTAAATGTGCTTATAAAAATACAAGACTAGATTCCTTAGATCCCAATTTTTGTTGTAAGTCCAGCAATACTTCCGGAATTTGAATCCGAATTCCCGAGCTCAAGTTATGCCTTCTAGAACACAAGGTGCGCTAAAACGTGTTTGGCCCTTGAGTCCCTTAACAAATAAAATGGTTTTAAAACCATAACAAACGAACTCTAAAACAAGAAACGAGCATATAAAATTTTTCATGAATCATATATTTCATGTATAGCAAATTATCACAAAAATCGGAATCGAAATCGGGCACATACGGATCTAGTTTAATAGTAAACAGGCATAAATGTTCAAAATCCATATATAAACACTTAACAAATAATTCATATAAATTCAAGAATAGATTATAAACAATATAATAAACACATAATTTCAAAAATAAATAATTTGAAAACGCACTTAGTTCACTCGTGGCGACATACCTGTACAGGCGAAAAATCGGGGTGTTACAAATCGTACCCACGGGGAAGGGAAACCAATCACTACTCTATACTTATCTCTAATCTAAAGACCGATCGAATATTAAGTTGGTTATCTATACTACTAATAAGAAATTCAGGAAATTAATTAAGGAAAAAACACAAATTAATGACTAAAACGCACGGATTAAAATCAAGAGACAAACAAGGCCGGGGAGTAATAACTATGCATGCATGATCCAATCAAATACTCGTTTGACAAGTGCAATTCTACAACCTACTCACGTAAGTTCAATCTATCATCTCTCAAGGTCTAGATGAGTGTTAACACAGCTTTAAAGATTGTTCTCACAAGCATTAAGAACCAAGTTAACCAATTGACCAAGACTAGTGTAATTCTAATTCTAGTGGCTTGGCATGGAATAAAAATCACAAGTTGTATAGATTTCTGTTTAAATTCTCAATATAAAAGTTAAGAAAACATCTCAATTACCATTAGTCTTTCAATAATTAGGCAAAACTAGGTTATGCTAAGGATGACCAATCCGTTGCAATCAATTAAAACCACGTTTTCAAAACAAAGAATTAGCACAAGTCATTCGAGCATTAAATCAAACACTTAGCATACATAATTCATCACTCCCCTAGCCCTAGGAATTTAGCCACGTATAATCGATTCAAAACTCATAAACATAAAAAGAAATACATTCAATAAACTCACGTTCAATGAAATCAAACAAGTGTTCAAAATCCAAACCCTAAACATTCACGAAATTCATAAAAACGATTAAACATTCAAAATGACAAAATTCTATGCTATGAGGAATTAGCTTGATACAAAAAGTAATAAATAAACCAAAATTAATGAAATTGTTTGAAGAAAATCAATCCTTTCATCATCTCAAATCTCTTTACAAACTCTTCTCTTAGCTCCGTCTCGCTCCTAAGATGCTAGGTTACGAATCTCCAAAAGCGAACCCTAAAAACACTAAGTTTCGCACAATATATAGTTGCTAAGGAAATCTTCAGCCTACAAGAGACTGGGTGTGCCCGTATCTCACCAAAATCGCATTGGCATTTTTATTAGGTGACACGGGCGTGTCTCCCCTATCTCGGGAAGCCTGAATCGTCTGTACCGAGATACGGGGGTATCTCGAATTCTTCTTGCCAGGAGATACGGGCGTGTCTCCTGTCTTTCTTGGATTTTTGTACCGAGACACGGGGGTGTCTTGATTTCTTCTTGTGGTGGGACACGGTCGTGTCCCCTTGAATCCTCTAAAAGTTAGCTTCTTCATACTTAGCTCCGAATTCACATTTTTCTCTCGTTTCTTAACTTCAACGCAGCAAGTACCTAAAATGTAACGCCCCATAACTTCAGATTTTTCAGGTACGCGCGCTATACGTGAGAGTTTGAGAGTTAGGAACTTTCTTTTCCTTTGTATGTATATTTAATTTCAATTTTAATTATATGACTTATATGATTTAATTGATTATGCTATTTAAATTCGATTATAACATGATTAATTGATAATTAAATGTTTTATTTCAATTATGCACTTATTTGAAATTATATGAAATCCTTGGACTCATCGAACCTTGTTTCGGACCTCAATTGTTCACCAACTAAACCCCGGAAACCTTATTGAAGCACTTAAATTCTTGGAGGACCAAAGTGCAATTCCCTTCTCTTTCTCTCCCTCTTTACATAATCTAACACCCCCATCCCCTTCTCATTCTTCTTCTTCATTTTTCTCTCAACATACAAAGCCTCCAAACCCTCCAATCTCTCCCTCCATCAACGAGCCATCATCCAAGCAAGGAAGAGGAGAAATTTGAGCTCCATTCTCCTCCCTCAAGTTCAAGACTCAAGCTCTCCATCATCTCTCTTCTCTTCTCCATCCTTTTTCTCCAAGGTATAATGTGGGTTTTTGTAAATATGTGATTTTTGCTTAATAACTTGAATATTTGTGTGTATATGCTTGATTGAGTGATAATCTTTGAAGTATATGCTTGGATCTTGAATTATTTGAGCAAGAATGTGTGTACATATGTATGTGAAAATATATGTATATATATATTTGGTGGGTTTGTGCTTTAATGTGTGATTTGTGTATATATGTTTTTATTGGATATGTGAGTTATGTTTTGTGTAATTTTGGTTGAGTTTGGCCACCATTCGTCGGCGTAAAGCTTCCTCCGCCACTGCCCTGTGTTACAGACCTGCTGCTGCTACTGTTCTAGGCCGGATCCCGATCGGGACTGAAAATAGGGTAATTTGAATCCCGGTCGGGATGCTTTTTCCAAAACTGGCTGATCCGGGATACTGGGCGGCACTGATTGCATCCCGTCCGGGACCCCTCCCCTGCTCCGTTTCCTCTGAATTTTTTTTTGAAGCAAGTACTTGAAGTGTAGAGCATTCTCCTTTTTACGGCTCGTCAATATCAGTTCCGAGGAATGAGATATGGCCGTTTCAATTTGGTGCCGCGAAGCTGTCGCGAAACTGCTTTTGTCCAACTTCAAACCTACACCATTTTCGGATACTTTTGAACCACAATTCGAGACATATATGTTCGGAAAGATCTATTTGTCTATGATCGTATCCAGCAAACGAAACCCCTTTCCAACGACGTAAACTCGAGATATTTCCATTTCTTTACAACTTGTGCGTTTTGGAACTTCCAACTATTGTTCAACCTTACTCTAAACTCCATTTCCGTGCTTCCCCTTCGTTTTATACATGCCTAATTATTTGTTGGTGATTGAATTCTGATTTCTTGAAAAGTATTTGTGTGAGCTTTGTGACACCCCGTTTCTTCGGCAAGCCAGGTATGACGTCACGAGAGGTTTTTCGACATGTTAATTTCTCTTTTGATTTAATTTATGCCTTGATTTTATTGATTAATTGATTTATATGACCTAAATGTTTAAATTTCACGTTTAACTTCCTTATTTGATTTCCATAACTTGATTATTAATTTTTGAACTCCATGAATATGTGATATACTTGAATTATTTGATTCATGAATTTGTTTACGTGTTTATTTTATTCATTTATACTTGTTTGAATTGGTCGGAGACCATTTCTTTATTTGTGGGATTGGAGGACCTAACGAGTTTTAGCGTACCTCGGATTCCGGAGACCATATCTTGAGATCGGGAATTCAGATTTGAATTCTGGAAGTGGCGTTGGACTCGTAACAAGATTTGGAAGCTAAGGAATTAAGCCTTGTATTTTTCTAAGCTCATTTATACCCCAGTATTTTTCCCGAAACTTGAGCCTCGCGCAGCCTTCCCCCCTTTACAGTTTTGGCCATAATTAATTCATTCCTTAACCAAATTAACTCATTCTTGAGCCTATGTAACCCTAACATAACCCAATTTAACCTAGAACCTTGTATTTTTCTAAGCTTATTTGGACCTCTGAAATTTTACCGAAATGAGCACCTCGCCCCAAAGTGACACCCTTTGACTTGTCTTGAGTTTGTGGGACCACCCCAACCCTAATTAAGCCTTAACCCTTGACTTTTATGACCAAGATTCACCTCTATCTCTCTCCTAAACCTCTCATTCTAACCACACACACCCAATAGAAGGAAAATTTAAGCTCCAAGAGAAGAAAGAAGAGGAAGAAGAGGCTACTATTCATGTCTTTTGATTTTTGAGCTCCAACCTCCATTTTACTCCATCATCTTCAAGAGGTAAGTGTACTTTTGGTATCTCCATCCTTGTGTGATCATTTTAAGCCATGAATCTTGAATTATAACCCAATTTTGATATAGAATTGAGCATGATAATGAATATTTGGGGTTTGAGTTTTGTATGAATTTCTTGATCTCTTGATTTGGAGGTTGTGGCTGATTTAGAGGTGTTTTGGTACATGATTCTTGAGTATTTTGATGCCTATATGCACTGCTTTGTTTCCCCTTTTTTCTCCCCCTTGAAACAACCCTACTGTTGCTCCTTTTCAGGCCCAGAATAACTCCCTCGGCTGGGAGTTTTTGTACTAAAAAGTCCCCGAGTAGGTACCTTAGTGCAGAAAGTTTCTTTACTGTTTTCCCCGGCCGGGTAAATTTTTACCTTGACTTTCACCGGTCGGTTACCCCTTCATACGAACTATGTTTGACCTGAATTTCGGGCACGTTCAACCTCTTTGAGTCTAGAACACTCTCCAATTAGATTCACCTCAAAATTCGTTCTACATTGTGCGATATAATTTTTTTATTTTGGTGTCGCCACTTTGCCAAAATTTTACACTTGTTCAACTTCAGACCTCTACCATTTTTGGATCCCTTTGAACCACGATCCGTGCCATATATCTTTGGAAAGCCCTATGTGTCTACTTTCATTTCAAGGAAACAAAAATTAAGTCACATTTCTGAAACTCAAGTTATGCCCGATTTCCTAAAGCTTGTTTGTTTCTGTAAAACTGTCAGCTTTGGCCTATTTTCACTCGGAGCCCTATTTTGCATTTCTATTCCATTTTTCCCGTATCTTCTCACCCCGATTGTGATCCTAATATGTTAGTATGTTGTAATACGTCATGTTTCATTAATTATTTTAAGTTTATGGCCTTGTTTGCTAAGTGTAATTTTGACATGAATTCATGATCGATATATGAAACGTTTAACGCTTTCTTACATCTCTTATTATTTCCTTGAACTTTGAGCTTATGAATGCATATGGTATGTCAATATATGATACATTATGAGATTATTTAATATGATATGAGTTTAATTCTTGAATTCCTTAGGTGATATTTCATTATTTGCTCTGATATGCCTAAGTATAAATGTATAGGACGTGCATTTCATCCATTTGCATTCTTATGCATCGCCGTGCATCTAAGTAGTTCATGATCGAGTCTAAGTCATGAGTATGTGTTTGTTTGTCTCATATTTGAGTTCGGGAGGTGTCAGATCCACGATATAGCTTCTTCTTGATTGTCAACGCTCTTCTGGGAGCACTTTTGGTAAAAGGTGAGGTTTTAGGTTTGTTTCTTTTTAGCTAATGCGACCTACAACCCTATGTGCTCATTTTCAAGCCCACATGCGAATATACTATTACATTTATATAATAGATATATGCTTATTCAATACATTTATGACTATCTTATACGATTAAATGTTTTTGAACTATATATACGAGCGTATGTAAGCTTGAAAATATTTTACAACGAGGCTATGCTCCAAATCGTGTGTCTTCATGCTAGCTACGGATTAGGATGACATGGAGAGTTACATCTATAGCATATGCTAAGTTGCAAGGTAAGGTATGTTTCGATAAGGTATGAAGTTATGATTTTGATACGATATGATAAGTTTCTTAAGTTGCGAGTTATGATATGTTAAGCTATGTTCAGATTTGTCGGGCCAAGGGAATTATGGGTAAGGACGCCCTTGATGGGAAGGGCCGTCGGTTAAGCCTGTGCACGGTTCCCATTTAAAGTACTTACGCGCGACTCTTGGAGGTCGAGGAGGCATGGTGCTTCAAGAACAATGTGGGTTAGCTACCCCTTGTGCATTGGTAAGAGTAGTGACGGTTTTCTCCCTGAACTACATGTTGTTGGGGTTGGATTGGTTCTGATTTATGATTTCTGTTTTTAATACGTATGTTACGAATTGGGGAGGTTGTGTAAGACCCATACTCACCGGGTATAAGAATCGGTTATGATATGTTGATTATGAAACGGGATAGGGGCTTTCCTTATGTACGAATATGTTAAGTTTGATTTATTTTGATAAGTATAAGTTTAAGTTTGATTCCAAAATGACTTTAGTATGCAAAACTCTATCCCGGTTCATAGTCTTTTGTTTATTATGTGCTTTGCTCTATATGTATATGTGTGTGTGTGTGCGTTAGCCCCCTCAGTCAGTTGGTGGACTGACCCTTTCCTTTCAACTTCTCAGTTTGCTGGTTTTGGTTCATGCTAGGTGGAGTCGTGAGTCGGTCGAGTTCTAATCCCCTACTCGAGTTGCATTTTCATTTGCATTCGATCACATTTTGTATATGATTTAGTTTTGATAATTGAAGTATGTATATGTTGTGCATTTGTTAATGAATTATGTCTGAATTATTGATATGCATATGTTAACGAATTTTGTATGAACTTATGGATTCTTGTTTTATATATTCGGGACAAGCTTCTAGGGATAGTTGAACCCGTTTTGTGGATTTATCTTCTTGGATTTTGTTATATGCTTCTGTTTTCTTATTGGTCTGCGCGGTCTGGTCCTGTCTTAGCTCCGCCTGGCTTAGTGAGTGTGAGTAGGTTCCCGTTCACTTAGTCTTGGGCTCATGTATGGATTTCTATTTCATATGTGGGTTTGGGTCTAGGTGCGGTGGATGTGGTGGCTCACCGTTCCGGGCACTACAAGCTTCGATTAAGTACTTTGTGTAAATTATAATTTAAGTTTGTTTATTATCTTGAGTGCCTACATGATTTAATTGATACCAATTTACTCACCTTATGTGTTAAGTGATCTAATTATATTCTAATATTTCGTTGCACGACCACATATCATACGTACACTTGAATATATGCTTATTTGATATGTGAGACATTAATTGTGCACATGAATACTATCAAAGCATAGCATATTACTTTATAATTCTCGTGTACATGCTCTATCATTCCATATCATGGAACGAACACCTCGTATCAATGTTGTGCGTCTTATTTGGTTTCATATTGAGTCATTTCTCACGAGTACATATTGTTCCGTCTCTTGTACAGTTCGTTTCAAGGCTGGAGACTTTCGGATTGAAAAGGCACCCGTAGTACTCATGTTTCTTGTCTCATGGTATTCCAGGTGAGGGTGTTTTCTTTGTAGTTATGTATTAAACCCTACAACCTTATGTGACAAGTTTTGGCCAAAAACCTAATGTATATATATATATCGTTTTCAAAGTTGAGTCATCCAGTAAATTCTTATCGAGTAAATCATTTCTAAGGATTATAAAGTGTATTATGTTTCTCATGGCTTGAAATGCTTTGGCGAGATTATGCACATTGATCATGTTCATGTACGGGGAAATGTGTGAATGGAGATCGGTTTGACACCGGGCTGACGTATAGCTAATCCATTGCACAAAGTAGCCATTGAGAATCTCTCATGCGACCGTGTGGTGTGAAAGGTGAGTTATTCTTGAGCCGATGGTTAACCCATCGAAGGAGCGGGTGGGAGTCATGAGCCCCAGTCTCGATATCGTTATTATTAAATGGTTCGGGTCTGTAGGCCTGACCATTATAGAGGGAGAAGGTTGGAACTATTTTATGATCATGTTCATGTTATTATTATTATTCACCGTGCGGAAAAACCGGGACACGAATTACCCAAACGCTATATCTCATGTTATGGCTTTCATGTATTATTATGTAATGCATGATTGCGTATTCAAAATGTATTAATCATGTTTATTGTACATGGTCGGAGTTTGGTTGGAGAATTATGCACGCTCACTCGCCGAGCCATTATGATTTTTATGGATTATGAACTTAATGAATTTAATATGAATTGGTCATAAAGTCTGAGCATTGTTTAGCTATATTATTGCCCCTCGCGGGGAACTAATTTCAAATAAAACTTTTCTTGGGATTTATGACTTGCATGTGCATGTTTATATATATGTGTACAGCTCCTGCTCACTCAATCTTCTAGAGACTGATCCCTTTTTCCACTTTTCAGTTCTTGTAGGTTTTGCTAGGCGGGAGTCAAGTCTTAACTTTCTTTTTTCAGTCACTTATACACTCGGGTCACACTTTACATCTTTATGGATTAATTGTATCAATTTATGTATTTGGGCCTGTGTGCCAATTATGAAATTATTGGATATTGATTCGGGACAAGTTGAATGATTTGTTGAACCCGTTGTTAGGTTTCATGTGAATTTAATTATGTTCATGTTATGATTTGTGTAGTACCCCGCACGTGAGGTGCCACATCCCCCGCACTAAGACCCCGACATGTGTACGAAATGGAAAGTCCGCACACGCACCAAGTCACAGCGAACGGGTGACAAACGAAAATTCAACCTATGCTAGGAGGAACGTAGACCCTGAACTTTAAAATCAAAACATGAAATGAGTGCAGAAGCGGAAGCATTCAAATTAAATTAGATAATGCAAGAACAATTGACGGGTTCAACTAGCATAGATACCTAATCCCGAAATCAAACAGAAATCATAAATCAACGGGTTCAACTAACCAGGAAAACCTGTCCTAAGCTGTCCCGAATTCCATACAATCAAATCATAATCATAAACCTGTGTAGAACATATCATATACATAATTGCAACCGTAAAACGAAACAAAAGCTTAACAAACTCAGACAGATTGACAACAGACTCGAAAGACACGACTGACATCCGCCTAGCACGAACTCCAATGACCTGAACCTGCAACTAAAAACATAAAGAGGGAGTGGTCAGCCCAAAGACTGAGAGAGAGGCTACACACGCACGCGTATATACATATACGGAGCACAACACATAAAATAGAGGGGAGTTCATGAACCGGAACGTGGTTTTTGCATTCTAAAACATTTCACACGTGATAGTAGATATAGAGAGTAAAAGAGTTAGGCCGAAGGCCAAAACAACCATATTTTATTAATTGGAAATCCACTCCCGTTTCACGAACCATTTCTTAACACACTATCATAACTAAATATAACAGAAATCAAACATAACACACACACACACCCCATCCGTCGACCTAAAATAAGTCGTCCCGGATTCAGAACACACGCACACATCCGTCGACCTAAAATGAGCCATCCCGGATTCAGAACACACACACGCCCAGACATAATCGGAATCAAAATTTGAATCTTACCTTATTCAAAACATACCTCGTTCGAATCCATACTCGTAATCACAACCGTATCATATGTACACATCATACATACACACAGACATACATATCATACATACACACATACATACATAGACTTACACATAGTGTATCTTATTCCACAACATATAACCTAATCACACATATTCATATCACACACGTATTTACATATACTTAAGGTTATAATCACATGCATACATATCTTTAGGGTATAACTATAACCTAACCTCACCTGGTAACAGATAAAGCTCAAGACACAGCAAATGGTCCACCCCGGAACCTGCACGACCCACTTGTCACCACCCTGGGTGCACCTGAACCAACTGGACACACGAAACATAACACAGGGCTTAGACTCAGACTCAGACAACCACACAGAGACGCACGACAATGCTCAAGCACTTAAGGGATGCAATCACATAAGCAGGATTCAAATTCATATCAATTACATGCAAAAGAAAACATTATATAGTTCAATGAAATCATATTAAACATTAGGGCATGTTCATGCGCACGATTAATGCACATAAAAGAAACTAAAAGGCAATACAACTCACATTATTTCATATCGATTCATTCTTCGCATATCCAATTCATATTTGTACGAATAACTTATTTCTTACGTGCAAAAGTTTTTAATTTAATCATATAAGTCTCATTCAATTCATATATCGCATAATAGGTTCATATATTGCACATTTACAAAGCAATCAAATCAAATTCACATATCACATTTCATAAAATTGCACGTATTACAAAGCCAAGCAAACTATATAATAGCATGCTACGAATTTTATTTAAAGATCATGAAGTTACATTTCAAATTCCAACTAGATCATAGAATGCACAAACGAAGAATATTAAGTTATTCAATCATGCAAGGTTTCATATAATTTTATAATGCGTATCGAATTCACATTTTACATAATAGATTAAATCCTAATCTTCGTGGTTTAAACCTTTATTCAAAGTTTCAAGGTTAGGCATATTAACTTCTTATAACGAAATCATAATTAGCATATTTGTTTATCAATCGACAAGGATTAATTAGTTCAATCCATATAAATTTACATATTTAGGAAAATTACACAAACATCCCCTCTAAGTTAAACAAATAAAACAAATTTAACATACCGGGATTCAATTTATCAAATCAAAGTATCCATACATATCACATTTCATTTCATACATGATTTCATACACATTGGATTACATAATGATCGACAATTTAAGCATATTGCAATTAATTAACATTTAGAAAAATTAAATCAAATAATCACAATTATACAAATAAATTCGTAGAAATTAATCCGAGTGTCCGATTGATGAACGAAAAGTGGTGTTGGACTCACCACAACGAAGCGGACAAGCTGTCCGAAGCCAGTCGGAACGCCGCTGCCGGAGCCACCGGAATAGTGGCCGGCCGCAACTCGGCCGTTGCCAGAACGTGCAGGAAAAATCCCGAAAAATCACGCCTGTAAGAATTCCTTGTGCTCGTTCCAAATCCTAGATCAATTTCTGGAAAAACCAAGCCAAACGTCTCCAATTTCAAATCCAAGAATACGAAAACCTCAAACTCTTCAAATTAAAATTACTTCCAAACCGGTGAACGAAAATGAGATCTGTAAAAGGCATTATCTTACCTGTGACGAGCTCTTTGAAACCCCCATAGTGGTCGCCAGAAAATATGCCCGGAGCGGACATCCACCGCGAACCGCCACTGTGCCGCGCCGGAACCACCACCTACGATCACCAATTGCTCAAAACGATGCTGGAAAAGAGCTCAGGGGGTCGGAAAAGGTAGGGAACCATCAAGCTTCATCGAAAAAAGCCATCGGAATGCGGCGGGAGCCACCGCTACAGTGACGCGCCGCCTGCGCGTAAACTTCAGGAGGCGCGTGTGCCGCCGTCCGCCGGCCGTTGGCCGTGCCGTCAATGGCAAATGGTATACCGGTAACTCCTCTCTCTGGCCATGGGGCGCGTGCTTCAAGAAGGTGGCCGAAAACCGCCGCGAATGGCCGGCGAAGTGGCAGTGGTCCGAAACCCCCGCCGATGTGACTGAAATTTGGCGATAACTGCGCCACCATTTGTCGTTTGCTCGATATTTTGGTACGGTTGTGATCACGTCGTCGAGCTCTCCAAAATTTAGTATTCATTCATCGAATTCCGTCGAGAAACGACCAAGTTTCGAGAAGTGTGTGTTTGTGTGTGTGAATAGTGATGAGGGGGAGAGAGATCGCGTGAGAGAGAGAGAAAGAGCTGAAGTCTGATGCTCTAGCACGAAAAACGTGGATCCGGGTATTTATCTCGGGTCCTCGTACGCGAAAACGGTCGGAAGAAGGGGTTAACGACGTCAGAATTGGGCAAACTCAGAGTCTACGGACTCGTCTCGATGCCCCGAATGCGTTAAAGGGGTCAAAGAGGTCAAAATCTTGTTCGAATGAGAAATGACCAAAAAACCCCTAAAAGGAGAAAATTGTAAACAAGCCCCTAAACTCTGACAGAGTTCAAAATAGGGCCACGCAAAATATAAAATCACATAATTAAACACATAATAAAGTTGGAACGTGGCGTACCTTATACATCGGACGAGCGGGATGTTACACTTTAGGCTATTAGCTATCATTGGAATTCACGTATGATGTTAATTATTTCTGCATTGCACTTGTCGAGTATGCTTATTTGATTGATTGGTACAGTGTTAGATTTTCACCTAGACTTAATCGTTTTTCTTTGTCACCCGTTCCCTATGAGTCTGGTTCATGTATGGACTACCCATTTCATACGTGGACTAGACTTATGGTGTGGGGGATGTGGCGTCTATCGTTGCGGGTTCTACATCCTAACGTGGTATCAGAGCCCCAGGTTGTAAAACTGGGGTGTCTCATATCGTGTTGTGTCAAATTTAGGTCGAAAGGCTTAGGAACAACTTGTCAACGTGTGCATTGCATTGATCATGAGCATTTGATATGGAAATTATATTGTCGAATGTGCTTAATTTAAATTTTGTTGAATTATGTGCTGCATTTGCATCAAATAAATGCAAAGGTGCTAATTATGTGACATATGCATTCACTAACCTGCATGCATTTATATTTGAAACTGAGTTGTGAATTGTAGGCAACTACACAACATCAAACCAAGGCCAAATTTTCACTACAACAACCACATGCTACAAGTAATTCTTTTGGGATATCAGTGGCTTGAAGAAGATTCCGGGGATTAAGAGGAATTTGTTTAGTTGGTGGTTCTTATGACAAGGTTATAGGTTGGGAGTTTAAGCTCGAGATGGGGATTAAATCATGCGTGAAGATTGATATGGATAAAGTAATAGGGTGTGTGTGTGATGTCTATAACCCACAAGATAAAAACACGTGCCTACACCACAAACAGAGTTAATCAACCGGGTCCAAGAGGCTGGCTTAATTCGAAGGAGAAGTGAAGGAAAAACTTGAAGATACCAAAATTCGAGGCTTTAAGGTATGGGTAAGATAGGGAAATTACAAGATGTTCAATTTGGGATCGAGTTAGTGGGATGAAAAGGATCGTCCGGTATAAATGATTAAGGAAAAGAATCTTGAAGGTATTATAGTTGAGGTTCGAGAAGGCAAGTGAGCTAGGGATCTTCGAGGAGATGTCAAAATAAATTTAATCCTTGGGTGACGATCGAAAGAAGATTAAAAAGGGGATTTTTCAAGGGAATTACTTTATCGGAATTGAAGGGCTAAATCAAGATGGTTAGGGTCGAAGTTAAGACTGGGAGTTAAACTCGGTGTAAAGTCCCTTCAGGTTGGAATAAGAGATCAAGAAGAAAGAGCTGAGTCAGGATACCTTGGATTTCGAAATAAAGTTCAGATTAGTTTGGAAAAGTTAAAAGAACCGACCAATTTTGGATTCATGAAGACAACAAGTAGAGGAACCGTGCAACTAGAAAATCAACATAAACCTATGGGAAGTCAAGACACTTGAGTTGTCAAGTTCGGTATTTGGAGCGGAGTGAAAGGAATAGGATTACCTAATCGTAAAAGATGGTTCATTCACCTTTTGAACTCACCAAGAATGGAATAAGAAGGCTCCTCTCAAGATAACAACTACGGTGAAGATTCGGACAATTTGGGATTTGGATTTGGGAGGGAATTAAGAGATCGAGAAACACGGATAAGGACGAGATTGGATTTGAAACAACAACTTTAAATCGTGAAGTCGTACGAAGGATACAAGGGAGTAAAAGGAACTTGGAATCGATTTTGGGAAGAATTAAAGAATCGAGATGTTCGGGTATAGAAGAATTGAAATTAAACAATAAATTCGGACTTTGGACCATATGGGTGGATGCTAGGAAATTGAGGAAGTTTGGAAGACCGTGGGTAAGCAAGAGGTAATCAACAAAGTCGAGAACAAAGGCCAAAGTGTCAAGCAAAAGCTTACGTCTATGGTGAAAGGTACATGCATTCATGGCTTTAAATTATTTAATTTCCTTTTATATGTGTATAATCGATTTAATTGGTTAAATATGTTGCATACCTTAATTGTTGGAGATGTGCGACATGCATCGAGCATTCTTACCCAACATGCATAGCTTGGTGTTTGTTTGATAGGAAATAAATCCACCTCATTCTTCAAGTTTTGTTTTGATCAAATCGTGTTAAATCAAGAAAAAGAAGAATTTGAGGTTGCAGACTTTGGATAATAGTAGAATTAAGATGGTGAAGAATTTTGTGTGGTCAAAAGCTTGGTGGAAACGGAATAGAATTTTTGAGGCAAGAAGGATTAAATCGGAGGTTGAGAATGAAGGAAGTATGGTTACTGAGCTAACCCACCACTTCAAAGTGAATGTGGACAAGACAAATGAACATATTCCCTAACTAGAGACATTAAACACAAGGCGAAATAAACCTTATAGAGATCGGAGAAATTTTGGATAAGGAAACGGTGGATCAAGTTCAACAACCGAATATGGGAATTTTAAGGGGAAGAGTACGACCAAGAAATAAACTTAAGCTCTCGGTCATGCCAAGGAAGCTACTTCTAGTAGGAACAACGAAAATGCAAGATTTAAAAAATTATGGACCCTACAAAAATAATAAGAAATAAGTTGGAAATTTTGAACACTAGAAGAATTCAAGACCGAAATGACTAGAACTCCAAGAAGTTGTTGGGAGGAACGGGTACTTAAATGGATAAAGTTACAAGCTCGAGGGGTGTTTAGGAGTTACTCCGACAAGACAGGGTGGAGGACGACCAATGGTTGTAATTAACATTGCCGATCTCCTTATATAAAGCATGAACGACCTCAATCTTCCATGATTTAAAAAGATTGAGTCCTTGTGTAACGTCTTTTAGATACCGAAGATGATGGGATCATAAAGAAACTACAAGGAATGGCGAAGAAAATATCGAGTAAAGGAAAGCCTGATCAGATTATCATACTCCGTGATGGTCAAAGTGAGAGTCAATTCAACCAACCTTTAAGATGAGATGAATTACCGGTTTGTTAGTCATTTTTCCATGATGAACCGGGAATGGCATAAGAGTTGGAAATCGTAATTCGGGCTCGTAGAGGAGTGGCTCGATCAATCAAGGATGCCGAACATAGTTCGTTGGAAAACAAATTAATTTGGGTCGAAGCCAAGCATACAATCAAGAATTTGAAAGAATAACAAGGAAGGGAGAGCAGGATAACTAGGAGTCGGGTTAGGCGGAGAATTGGATGAACTAAGGACCGGGCTATCTTCTCTACCAAATACTCTTTAAAAGATGAAAAGGGAGACAAGCCTCGAATCAATCTTAGAATGGAACATTCGTACAAGCTTGGATCATCAACATCAAATTCTAATTTCATTCTTCGGTGCATGGTATATTAAAACTGTAACATCCCGCTCGTCCGGCCTTTCCAGGTACGTCTTCACGGGTGAGCTATGCGCGCTTTTAATTATTTAATTATGTGAATTATGTGTTTATTATACTTCTATGTGATATATTTGAGTTACTTGAAACTTATTTGACCTTATGTGAATTTACTTATACGTGTTCGTCTTCTTTGTTTCGTTCTTGCCCCGTTTGTGTCCGTTTTCATTTTTGATTTTTGTGATTACATGCTATGCGTGACTTATAGGTGTTATGAATGTTTCTTTATGTTCGTTACTTGTTTTTGAGTTCGTTTGATACGGTTTTAAAACCGTTTTATGTTTTAGGGACATAAGGGCCTAACTACCTTTAGCGCACCTTGTGTTCCGGAAGGCGTAACTTGAGCTCGGGAATTCGGATTCGAATTCCGGAAGATCCGTTGGACTCATAACGAAGAAAGCAAGATGAAGAATCAAGATTTATATTTTTCTAAGCCCAATTGATTCCCCGTTTTTCAACCGAAACGAGCCCCTTACGCCTAAAAGTTCTCTTTTGACCTAGTATTACTTTGTGGACCCCACTTAAACCCTAACCAAGTTTTTAACCAAGAATTGTACCTTGAGTTAAGCCCTCTATTGTCCCTTATGCTACCAAAACCGATCCATTCCCTCTCCCTGACAATCACGATCAGCTCCAAGCAAGGAAGGAAGGAAGAAAACCCCCCTTTGGCCATTTTCATGATTTTGGGCTCAAATCTCCACCAAAGCTTCTCAAATTCGAAAGGTAAGTTTATGATTGTAATCTACACTCTCTCTTCTCTCTTTTGTGTGGATTTGAGTTGATTTCATTGGTTGATTGATGAGTTCTAGCAAGCATGTGAATAGTAGAAGTTGGATGAATTTGATGATTCTTGCTTCCCTTCTTGTTTCCTTGAATCTTGGTGATGATATGTTGCTCCTATGACATGATTCTAAGTATTTATTGCATCTTCTTCCTTGGTAGTTGGGTTATGAGTGATTGGCCATTGATGAATGCTTGAGAATTGGATGATATATCTTGATGCATTCTCTCCACTTTCTTGCTTTGATTCTTGCATATTTTGGTGGCTGAACTTGTTGCTTCTTTTATGGCATGAATATATGATGAATTAGTGTTATTTGCATGCTTGGTTTATGTGGTTTTGGTGGCTTAAGAGACTCCTTCAAGCAAGAACCGAAATGCCCTGTTTTTTTCCTCAAATTCGGACTTGCTACGTTAAAAAAAAATTTCCAGACCGAACGCATGACATGACCGTGTCATGTTATTACTGGAAATGGACACGGCCGTGTCAAGCTCTCGACTTTGGGTCCTAATTTTATTTAAACCGGACACGGCCGTGTCCGATTCCTATGCATTTTGGACGAGGTCGTGTCCACTTGGTAGGTGATGGCCGGGAGGAGTTTCTTTCGTCGTTTCGTTGCTTCTTGTTGATCTTTCTTGCCTTGTTTATGATGTGTATGCATGATTAACTTGTTGTATGATGTGCTAAGCTTAATCTCGTGAATTTATGGTCTATTCTTTGCCCTCGGTTATGAGATAGGACCTTATATGCCTCGAATGCTCCTATATGACCTAATGTGGATTCATTTCATACTCTTTGCATCATAAACATACATACACATCCGCCGAGCGTCTAATGTGGTTCATATTGAGTCTAAGTTTATCTCTTGTCTTTGCTTTGCCTTTAGGTTCGCTCCTTGGTTGGCGAGATTGTCTTTTAGACTTCTGTTTGCTTCCTTGTTCCCGTTGCTTCTCGGAGGTGAGGTTTCTTTCTTTTTAACTATTATGACCTACAACCCAACATGTAATTGAAGACCGCATGCGAACTATACATATGTATAAATAAGTGTTCGATATGTATTTTGCGGGCATTGGCCCATTTGCTATGAAATCCATTGAAAACGCTTTTATGTATAAATAAGCTATTTTCGTTCTTTTGTTTTGAAAAGGGTTGGTGTGTGTTCGTGTTAAGTTTTGGCAAGATAAGCTTTTCGTGATAAGTATACGCTTTGTGAGGTATGCGTGTGTGTGAGTTTCGTGATCAGTTTGGGCCCCGGAGTTGTGGGTAAGGGAGACCCGGGACGACCATCGGGGTCGCCGGTTACAACCCCTGTGCACTTCTCCACCAACAGGATACTTAGTTCTCCTATGCCGACGGAGAGCATTTTGGCTGGCCGTCGAAGGAATCGGGCGGGATCCTCCGGTTCATCAGTTTCGTTCTGTGGAGGGTTGAGAGGGGCACCTCTCTTCCCCAGTGGTGTAAAGGTGGGATTGTTTATAGTTTTGCTTTGGTTTGAGTAAGTGTGTGAGAACTCGTTCTCACCGTGTTGTTACGTTTATGTATCTATTATAGTTTATGAAACGGAGGTGGCTTTCAATTTATAAAATTTGGTCGATTTTGGCCTTTGGCCCTAAACCTTTCTTTATATATATATATAGTATCACGGGTTAAAAACCTTTTGGAGTGCAAAAACCACACCCGGTTCATGAACACTTTCGATTTGAATAAGCTATGCTCCTACTTATACGTATGTGTGCGTGTCTAGCCCCCTCACCAGTCTCTAGGACTGACCCTCGTTGCTTCTTTCTTTTTTCCCCTTTTGTTTTGAGCTTTGCAGGTGCTCGGTTGAGAGTTTGGCTAGGCGGCGGTCATTTTTTCGAGTTTTGGGAGTTGTTCGAGTCGTTGTAGAGTCCTTGCATTCGCATATTTACTTTCCCGCTTTGGTACTATGTATATTTGGTACTACGTATAAATAATTATAAGCTATATTCTGTAATTTGAAGCTTGAATATTTCTTTTGGCCCGGGGTGGGCAAAGCATGTTGCAATATGTATATCTTGTTTTAAGCTTATATGCCTGTAATTGGTTATGTTATGTGATCCTGTAGCTTCCGCACTTTCGATTAATTTTGTTGCGCACTTTGTTCAGGGTCTAGACCGCCTAGCCCAGAGTTGTTTTTAGTTTGTTACCCGTTCGCCATGGTTCGACGCGGGGACGGAGTTCCCATTTCAGTACCCGTGTTGGGCTATGGTGCGGGGGATGTGGCGCCCTCCGCTCCGGGGTGTTACAAAAACATTCATGGTACATTCATGCATACATCGTTATTTAATGTTTGATTTCCCGTTAGTGATTACATGTACATGATGACTATTTCTTTGTGTATGACGTGCGTGTGAGTTTAGCATGTTATTGGTTAACTCGCTGCTGGAGGCAGCTTAGGCTTCGCGAGTATTTAAGTTTCATGGTGAGTTAAGGGTCGTGAAGAGTTCGTGAAGCCCCAAGTTGTCAACAACATTTCGGAGTACCTATTCAAAGATGGTTCGATCTTCCCAAGATCGAGGATGAATCTTTTCTACAACAAAGCCAAGAACCCCCGTTGCTTGAAGACCTTTATGAACTAATTCCTATCGGGATGTCGCGAACCCCGCGTGGGATGAACACGGAGAAGTGGTGCTTAGAGTCCAGAACTTGAGGCATCAGACCTGAGGACAGGTCCATTTTAAGGGGGAGAGGTTGTGACGCCCCGTAATTTCAGATTATTCAAGTACGCGAGCCATACGTGAGAGTTTGAGAGTTAGGAACTTTCTTTTCCTTTGTATGTGTATTTAATTTCAATTTCAATTATATGACTTATATGATTTAATTGACTATGCTACTTAAATTCGATTATAACATGACTGCTTGATAATTAAATGTTTTATTTCAATTATGCATTTATTTGAAATTATATGAAATCCTTGGACTCATCGAACCTTGTTTCGGACCTCAATTATTCACCAACTAAACCCCGACAACGTTATTGAAGCACTTAAATTCTTGGAGGACCAAAGTGCAATTCCCTCCTCTTTCTCTCCCTCTTTACACGATCCAACACCCCCATCCCCTTCTCATTCTTCTTCTTCATTTTTTTCTCAACATATAAAGCCTCCAAACCCTCCAATCTCTCCCTCCATCAACGAGCCATCATCCAAGCAAGGAAGACGAGAAATTTGAGCTCCATTCTCCTCCCTCAAGTTCAAGACTCAAGCTCTCCATCATCTCTCTTCTCTTCTCCATCCTTTTTCTCCAAGGTATAATATGGGTTTTTGTAAATATGTGATTTTTTTTTTTAAGCAAGTACTTGAAGTGTAGAGCATTCTCCTTTTTACGGCTTTTCATTATCAATTCCGAGGAGTGAGATATGACCGTTTCAATTTGGTGCCACCAAGCTGTCGCGAAATTGCTTTTGTCCAACTTCAAACCTACACCATTTTCGGAAACTTTTGAACCACAATTCGAGCCATATATGTTTGGAAAGATCTATTTGTCTACGTTCATATCCAGCAAACGAAACCCCTTTCTAACGACTTAAACTCGAGATATTTCCATTTCTTTACAACTTGTGCGTTTTGGAACATCCAACTTTTGTTCAACCTTACTCTAAACTCCATTTCCGTGCTTCCCCTTCGTTTTGTACATGCCTAATTATTTGTTGGTGATTGAATTCTTATTTCTTGAAAAGTATTTGCGTGAGCTTTGTGATACCCCGTTTCTTGGGCAAGCCAAGTATGACGTCACGAGAGGTTTTCCGACGTGTTAATTTCTCTTTTGATTTAATTTACGCCTTGATTTAATTGATTAAGTGATTTATATGACCTAAATGTTTAAATTTCACGTTTAACTCCCGTATTTGATTTCCCTAACTTGATTATTAATTTTTGAACTCCATGAATATGTGATATACTTGAATTATTTGATTCATGAACTTGTTTACGTGTTTATTTTATTCGTTTATACTTGTTCGAATTGGTCGGAGACCATTTCTTTATTTGTGGAATTGGAGGACCTAACGAGTTTTAGCGCACCTCGGATTCCGGAGGCCATATCTTGAGATCGGGAATTCGGATTTGAATTATGGAAGTGTTGTCGGACTCTTAACAAGATTTGGAAGCCAAGGAATTAAGCCTTGTATTTTTCTAATCTCATTTATACCCCAGTATTTTTCCCGAAACTTGAGCCTCGCACAGCCTTGCCACCCTTTACGGTTTTGGCCATAATTAATTCATTCCTTAACCAAATTAACTCATTCTTGAGCCTATGTAACCCTAACATAACCCCATTTAACCCTACTGAACCTTGTATTTTTCTAAGTTCATTTGGACATCTAAACTTTCACCGAAATGAGCACCTCGCCCCAAAGTGACACCCTTTGACTAGTCTTGAGTTTGTGGGACCACCCCAACCCTAATTAAGCCTTAACCCTTGAATTTTATGACCAAGATTCACCTCTATCTCTCTCCTAACCCTCTCATTCGAACCACACACACCCAATAGAAGGAAAAGTTCAACTCCAAGAGAAGAAAGAAGAGGAAGAAGAGGCTACTATTCATGTCTTTTGATTTTTGAGCTCCAACCTCCATTTTACTCCATCATCTTCAAGAGGTAAGTGTACTTTTGGTATCTCCATCCTTGTGTTATCATTTTAAGCCATGAATGTTGAATTATAACCCAATTTTGATATAGAATTGAGCATGATAATGAATATTTGGGGTTTGAGTTTTGTATGAATTTCTTGATCTCTTGATTTGGAGGTTGTGGCTGATTTAGAGGTGTTTTGGTTCATGATTCTTGAGTGTTTTGATGCCTATATGTGCTGCTTTGTTGCCCCTTTTTTCTCCCCCTTGAAACAACCCTACTGCTGCTCCTTTTCAAGCTCAGAGTAACTCCCCGGACGGGGAGTTTTTTTACTAAAAAGTCCCCGGGCGAGCACTTTAGTGCAGAAAGTTTCTGCACTGTTTTCCACGGCCGGGTAAATTTTTACCTTAATTTTCACCGGCAAGGTACCCCTTTGTACGAACTCTGTTTGATCTAAATTTCAGACACGTTCAACCTCTTTGAGTCTAGAACACTCTCCAATTAGATTCACCTCAAATTTCTTTCTACATTGTGAGATATAATTGTTTTATTTTGGTGTCGCCACTTCGCCAAAATTTTGCAGTTGTTCAACTTCAGACCTCTACCATTTTTGGATCCCTTTGAACCACGATTCGTGCCGTATATCTTTGGAAAGCCCTATGTGTCTAGTTTCATTTCAAAGAAACAAAAATTAAGTCCCATTTCTCAAACTCAAGTTATGCCCGATTTCCTAAAGCTTGTTTGTTTCTGTAAAACTATCAGCTTTGGCCTATTTTCACTCGGAGCCCTATTTTGCATTTCTATTCCACTTTTCACGTATCTTCTCACCCCTATTGTGATCCTAATATGTTAGTATGTTGTAATATGTTATGTTTCATTAATTATTTTCAGTTTATGACCTTGTTTGCTAAGTGTAATTTTGACGCGAATTCATGATCGATATATGAAACGTTTAACTCTTTCTTGCATCTCTTATTATTTCCTTGAACTTTGAGCTTATGAATGCATATGGTATATTAATATATGATATATTATGAGCTTATTTAATATGATATTTCATTATTTGCTCTGATATGCCTAAGTATAAATGTATAGGACCTGTATTGCATTCATTTTCATTCTTATGCATCGCCGTGCATCTAAGTAGTTCATGATCGAGTCTAAGTCATGAGTATATGTTTTCTTGTCTCATATTTGAGCTCGGGAGGTGTCGGATCCACCATATAGCTTTTTCTTGATTGTCAACGCTCTTCTGGGAGCACTTTTGGTAAAAGGTGAGGTTTTAGGCTTGTTTCTTTTTAGCTAATGCGACCTACAACCCTATGTGCTCGTTTTCAAGCCCGCATGCGAATATAATATTATATTTATATAATAGATATGTGCTTATACAAAACATTTATGACTTTGTTATATGATTAAAGGTTTTCGAACTATATATACGAGCGTATGTAAGCTTGAAAATATTTTACAACGAGGCTATGCTCCAAACCGTGTGTCTTTATGTTAGCTACGGATTAGGATGACATGGAGAGGTACGTCTATAGCATATGCTAAGTTGCAAGGTAAGGTATGTTTCGATAAGGTATGAAGTTATGATTTTGATACGATATGATAAGTTTCTTATGTTGCGAGTTATGATATGTTAAGCTATGTTCAGATTTGTCGGGCCCAGGGAATTATGGGTAAGGACGCCTGGGATGGCAAGGGCCGTCAGATTAAGCCTGTGCACGGTTCGCATTTAAAGTACTTACGCGCGACTCTTGGCGGTTGAGGAGGCGTGGTGCTTCAAGCACAATGTGGGTTAGCTACCCCTTGTGCATTGGTAAGAGTAGTGACGGTTTGCTCCCCGAACTACATGTTGTTGGGGTTAGATTGGTTCTGATTTATGATTTCTGTTTTTAATACGTATGTTATGAATTGGGGAGGTTGTGTAAGACCCGTACTCACCGGGTATAAGAATCGGTTATGATATGTTGATTATGAAATGGGATAGGAGCTTTCCTTATGTTATAATACGAATATGTTAAGTTTGATATGTTTTGATAAGTATAAGTTTAAGTTTGATTCGAAAATGACTTTAGTATGAAAATTTGATTCGAAAATGACTTTAGTATGCAAAACCCTATCCCGGTTCATAGTCTTTTGTTTATTATGTGCTTTGCTCTATATGTATACGTGTGTGGGTGTGCGTTAGCCCCCTCAGTCAGTTGGTCAACTGACCCTCTCCTTTCAACTTCTCAGTTTGCAGGTTTTAGTTCGTGCTAGGCGGAGTCGTGAGTCGGTCGAGTTCTAATCCCCTACTCGAGTTGCATTTACATTTGCATTCGGTCACATTTTGTATATGATTCGATTTTGATAATTGAAGTATGTATATGTTATGCATTTGTTAATGAATTATGTATGAATTCTTGATTTGCATATGTTAACGAATTTTGTATGAACTTATGGATTCTTGTTTTATATATTCGGGACAGGCTTCTAGGGATAGTTGAACCCGTTTTGTGGATTTATCTTCTTGGATTTTGTTATATGCTTTCATTTTCTTATTGGTCTGCGCGCTCTAGTCCTGTCTTAGCTCCGTCTGGCTTAGTGAGTTTGAGTAGGTTCCCGTTCGCTTAGTCTTCAGCTCATGTATGGATTTCTATTTCATATGTGGGTTTGGGTCTAGGTGCGGGGGATGTGGTAGCTCACCGCTCCGGGCGCTACAAGCTTCGATTAAATCCTATGTGTAAATTATAATTTAAGTTTGTTTATTGTCTTGAATGCCTACATGATTTAATTGATACCAATTTACTCACCTTAAGTGCTAAGTGATCTAATTATATTCTAGTATTTTGTTGCACGACCACATATCATACGTACACTTGAATTGTATGCTTATTTGATATGCGGGACATTAATTGTGCACTTGAACAATATCACGGCATAGCATATTACTTTATAATTCTAGTGTGCATGCTCTATCATTCCATATCATGGAACGAACACCTCATATCAATGTTGTGCGTGTTATTTGGTTTCATATTGAGTCATTTCTCACGAGTACAAATTGTTCCTTCTCTTATATAGTTCGTTTCTAGGGCGGAGACTTTCGGATTGAAAAGGTACCCGTAGTACTCATGTTTCTTGTATCGTGGTATTCCAGGTGAGGGTGTTTTCGTTGTAGTTATGTATTAAACCCTACAACCTTATGTGACAAGTTTTGGCCAAAAACCTAATGTGTATATAATATATATATATTGTTTTCAAAGTTGAGTCATCCAGTAAATTCTTATCGAGTAAATCATTTCTAAGGATTATAAAGTGTATTATGATTCTCATGACTTGAAATGTTTTGGCGAGATTATGCACATTGATCATGTTCATGTATTGGACCCCAGGGAAATGTGTGAATAGAGATCGGTTCGGCATCGGGCTGACGTATAGCTAACACATTGCACAAAGTAGCCATTGAGAATCTCTCACGCGGCCGTGTAGTGTGAAAGGTGAGTAATTCTTGAGCCGATGGTTAACCCATCGAAGGAGCCGGTAGTAGTCATGAGCCCCCGTCTCGATATCATTATTATTAAATGGTTTGGGTTTGCATGCCTAACCATTATGGAGGGAGAAGGTTGGAACTATTTTATGATAACGTTCATGTTATTATTGTTATTCACCGTGCGGAAAAGCCGGGACACGGATTACCGAAACGCTCATATCTCATGTTATGGCTTGCATGTATTATTATGTAATGCATGATCGTGTATTCTAAATATATTAATCATGTTTATTGTACACGGTTGGAGTTCGGTTGGAAATTTTGCACGCTCACTCGCAGAGCCATTATGATTTTTATGGATTATGAACTTAATGAATTTAATATGAATTGGTCATAAAGTCCGACCATTGATTAGCTATATTATTGCCCCTCGCGGGAACTAATTTCAAATAAAACTTTGCTTGGGATTTATGACTTGCATGTCCATGTTTATATATATATTTATATATATATATATATATACACAGCTCCTGCTCACTCAGTTTTCTAGAGACTGGTCCCTCTTTCCACTTTTCAGTTCTTGCAGGTTTTGCTAGGCGGGAGTCAAGCCTTAACTTTCTTTTTTCAGTCACTTGTACACTCGGGGTCACACTTTACATCTTTATAGATTAATTGTATCAATTTATGTATTTGGGCCTGTGTGCCCATTATGAAATTATTGGATATTGATTCGGGACAGGTTGAATGATTAGTTGAACCCGTTTTTAGGTTGCATGTGAACTTAATTATGTTCATGTTATGGTTTGGGCTTGTAGCTATCATTGGAATTCACGTATGATGTTAATTATTTAACTTGTCGAGTATTCTTGTTTTATTAATTGGTATAGGATTAGATTTCCACCTAGGCAGGATAGTTTTTCTTTGTCACCAGTTCGCTATAAGTTTGGCTCATCTATGGACTACCCATTTCATACGTGGACTAGATTTATGGTGCGGGGGATGTGGAGCCTATCGTTGCGGGTGCTACATAAATGGAGCAAAAAAAACACATAAGCTCTTGAAACGACATAAAATATACTCAAATTAACGCTCAAATTCATGCGAATTCTACGCTCAACACTGTGGCTTGTGTTTTGCCTAGGAAATTTTCATTGAAAACTTTTCTTTTGATTTTCTCAAAAACAATTAACTCTTCAAAAACGTTGGTCTAAACCCTAGAAAGAGTCCCACCCCTTGTATTTATACAAGGATGATTCAAACTCCTTGTAGGTTTCCAAAACCTAGTGGGCTTTGATTTCTTGCTCAATAATTCACTAATTAATTATTACCTTTTAATTGAAAATAATTGATTTCTTGGAGTATCTTGGAGGGTAAGATAAAATCTTAATTTGAATTAAAAGATAATAATTAATTAGTGAATTATTGAGCAAGATATCAAAGCCCACTGGGTTTAGGAAACCTTAAGAGGGTTCGAACCCCACGAGTATTTTTACTAGGGGTAGGACTTCTCTTAGCCTTTAGACCAATGTTCTTGAAGCATTAATTATTTTTGAAAAAATCAAAAGAAAAGTTTTCAAAGAAAATTTCTAGCAAAAACACAAGCCACAGAACTAGCATTGTCAATAGCTTGATCGGGATCTAGGACTGGTGTGGATACGCTTTGGAGGATTACCTACTTTGGGATCTTTTCGAGAATCGTTCGAGGGACAATCTGCACGAATGGTGTTTGATAGGCGGTATCAAACATCACTAGAAAACTTCTATCTTTGTAAGTTTCTTAAAACCTTCTTTGTGTTGAAACGAACATTGCAAGAACACGATTCGCTTTTGGAAATAAAAATATGAAAAATTCTGCTGCCCAAACTGACTTCATTTTCCTAAGAAACTTATTTTTTTCAATCAGAATATGTCATTGAAAAAATATTTCCATCAGCCCTTGATATATATATGGGGTTTCCTAAACCCTAAGGCTGTTTTAGGAACAAGATTCCTAGTTTGACTTTTCTTTTATTTTTCTTTCTCTCCAAGCAATAACATCTTATCTAAATAAGATATTATTCTTCTAGAAATAGCTCCTAATCAAATTAGAAATATTTAATTATTCCAATAATAATTAAATATCTAGTCTTAGTCATATCTTGTTCTAATCAAATTAGAATAATATTAAACAGAAGATATTTTATATTTAACTTATTTATTTATTCTAATCAAATTAGAACAATTAAATAATTAAATATCTTGAATTAATTCTCTAATTAATTCCATGAAGGGCTTTAGAATTAATTCACTAATTAATTCGAACGAGATAAAATTAATTCCTAATTAATTTCCTTTGGGCTATATAATTAAATCACTAATTAATTATATTGTGGTTTTATAATTAATTCTCCAATTAATTATATTTGGGCTAATAATTAATTCTCCAATTAAATAACACATGATCCAATTCCTCAATTAGATTCACACGTCCCAAACATGCTTTCGAACCCACACGTGCACTTTACACTGTGGTCTCATTTCGATCAATTATTTGATCTTTCCTTAATACCCTTTGAACCTGGCATTTGTGTGTGACCCTCTAGGTCCAATTTCAGTTAGCAGTGAGCATAATTAATTAATACACTTTATCAATTAATTATCTCATAGATCACACGATCATAGTCTAGCAACAGGTGTTTGACCCCTACCCGAAATGTAAATGTATATTCGAAAGAACTTTTCAGTCAATGACATCGTGTGGGATACGATCCTCCTACCATCATATCTCTTGATTAAGATCTAAAGCATGGGAATATCGACATCCCTACTAATCTTAATCTTAAAACAAAGTTCCCTTCATATTCCATTTGATCTCAATCTAAGTAAACTCCATTTTCTTGATGTCTTGATCTAACCACCTTACGCAATGATTTTGGGATGGAACATTAATGACTTGTGTAATAAGAGATCATCTTGCCTACAACAAGCGTAGGTCAATTCCGACAATTCTCATATGACACTTGTGTAATCCTAACATAAGCCATAATTCAAGTGTCTATATGGTGACTCCCTTTTGAGCCTATATCAAATATTACAGAGTTAGCTCATATGAGACAATGTGGAATCTCAAGTCTAAGGATTAATTCCACATCATTGACATGTGAGATATTTCTTAATCTGGAAGTTCTAGTAACGTCCTTTCCCATTTAGGAATCTTCTCACGTGGGACACTCTCAGTGATGAAGTTCTTGTAATTATCACCCTTATGTATTATGAAAGCATCATCATATTTGCTTATCACCCCATAAAATCGGGTGATCCTTCTTAAGGACATAACTATACAAGTAAGTCTCAACGGAGTCATGGTCGACACTCCCACTATCTATCGGACTCATCGACTTGGAGAAGTTTCTAATTCTCGCCTACGGAGTTAGGAACTTGTTTAATGTGTCATTCTCATAATGACAAAGTTTTTAACGGCCTCATCGGATTAGGGGAGTTCTAAACATTCACACGTAATGGAAACATACAAAACACATAATGGCACATAAGAAGTGTTCGCCTATGATTATAATCATTCGTATATTATTCAAAGATTATCTGTGATATAAGGAATGTCCCAAAGCATACAAGCTTTATAGGGCACTATTCCCAATAATCTCCCACTTGCCCGTAAAAACCTTTTAGGTCTATTCTAGGTCCCATCTTCCCAAGATGCACTTTTAGAGCTATATTGACTTTAGGCGTTTCCAAAGTGGATCTACTATATTCTCTACTGATGTGAATGTTTCTAATTTGCACATCGTTAAGGAAACACTATTTCCTTATTCATGTGATTCATAATCATGCGTCTGGTCTCTGGGTGAGGTCTTAGTTCTCTTACTCGAGCAACCATCTATTTGATCATACAATATGATAATGGTGTTGTTTCATTCTAGGAACTTCATCTATCCATTAGACAGAGTTTCTTACCCAAACACTTATCTCAGTGGTATTCAACACGGCTAAGTATTCAACCTTATAGTCGAATCTACAGTGCCTCTCGATTGGAACTCTTTCCAAAGCATTATTCTGCCATTTAGGTAGGATATGTATCCTATCATAGATTAATAATTATCTATGTTTTAATGGTAATGATTATATCAAAATATCCTTTAATGGAAAGATCTTGCTGGGCTCTTAAAACATATTCTCATTTCTTCTCAAGTACTTTGAGGGTATTTTTACAGCAGCCCAGTGACCTTCTCAAAGGTTACATTTAGAATTGGCCCATCATGCTTTGTGGTAAGCCAAGTCTAGTCGAGTACTTAACTATGCACCCTTTTGTTTAAAAGTGCTTTTAGACATTCTAGCTTTCTAAGAGCTATTTTAGGACACATCCTCTTCAAAAGAGATGTTCCATTATCCTTTGGAATATCTGTGGGAATCTTCCAAACTAAACCATTTTAGTATATCATCTATTTAACTTAACTGTGATAATCCTATTATTCTCTTAAATCTATCTCCATAGATATTTGTCTCAAGAATGTAGGATCTATCACCAAGATCTTTCATCTCAAAATGGTTCCTAACCAGGCTTTGGTAACTTTTATGTCATCCTCCACATTCCCAATAAAAAAGGATGTCATCTTCGCAAACTACCAAAAGTTGAACTTTAATCTCTAACCTTTCTTGTACACGCTCTGCTCGAATTTGAAGTTAAACAACTTTGACTATTTCACTAATTCGAATGCTCTAATTCCTAGAAGCCTAGTTTAATTCGCAAATTGACAATTTGAAGTATGCAAACATTTTGCTTACTCCTATTAAATGTGAAATCCATGGATGTTCCATATTTATGTCTTCATCAATCTCATATTGATAAGACAAGCTTGATTCTATCAGGTAATTCAAATAAGGTACAAACTTAGTTTCATTATGTGGGATCCATTTCATATTTCTTAATTTGTTTTTCACTGCTCAGATTCCAAATCTGACAGCACCTCCTCATGGGTAAATAGATCAATATCCACTTAAGAAGATTTTTTGGAGAAAACCATATTATCTTATATGCTATCTAGGAATGCGTTTTGAATGCATCGAGGGAGGAATTACACGTGTACTATCTCTTAAATTTGGCTAAGTTTCATCAGATCCGTTCGTTTCTTCCTATTTGTGGCGTAGGTTTTATCCTCAAACCTTTTGAGGTCTATGGGATTACCTTTCTTCTCTCTTAGGAACGATTCCTTAAGAAAGGTATATTCTTCAAAAAAAACAACATTTGTTCCAAAGAATCACAGAAGCAATGTTCTATATTGTTTGCATAAACTTAAACTAGTTTCAAGCTTATCTCTCAATGTCTTCTTCAATTAAGAAGACTCAAGAGAGATATATTCTTTAAAGCAAACAACATTTGTTCAAAAGAATCGCAAAAGCAAATATATATTGTTCATATAAACTTGAACTTGCTTCAAGCTTATCTCCCATTGTCTTCTTCACTTAAGAAGACTCCCACTGTCCTCTTCATATAAGAAGACAATCCCAAAATTCCAAGATAAGGAAAAATTAGGAATTTTTAAAGCCACAATTCATAATGCATTTAAGGGACTAATTTGGAATGTGTAAGATTCAAAATCCTAACTATCTTTTTCTAAAGTATAAGTTCAGAATGATGGTAAGTCAGTAATACTAAACAAGGAACGAACCATATCCTATAGGGATATGTTCCTTTATTCAAAAATACTAAGATGTTCTTGAATGAGCTTACTGAGGGATAATTGTGACACCCCGGTTTTTCGGTCGTGCAGGTATGCCCTTACGAGAGAGCTAAATGCAAATTTAAATTATTTATTTATGTAATTGTTTATTTATTTTAATGATTAATTACTATTTTTTTAAATAATTTGAATTATTTGTTAATTATACTTTTGAATAGTTAAACGGTTTAAGCTTTTGAACTTGTTTTTATTTCGTTTGAGTTTTAATCTATTTCGAAATTTCATGAAAATTTGATATGCATGAATTATACGTGTTATGAATTCGTTTATGTGCTCATTTTAATTTTCCGGACTTGTTTGATATTGTAATGCACCATAATTTGTTTGTCTCCCGTTCGCTATGGCTTGGTGCATGTGCGGAGGTCCCATTTCATTACACGTGTCGGGCTATGGTGCAGGGGATGTGGTATGTAACACCCCCAGAGCGAAGGGTGCCACATCCCCCGCACTAAGGTCCAACACGAGTATCGAAATGGAAGTCCGCACCCGTATCAGACCATAGCGAACGGGAGACACACAAAACTCACACCCTCGCTAGGTGGCCTAGACCCTCAAGAACTGCAAGAATTAAAATCAGAATAGCGGAAGCAATTAAAGCAATTCTCAAGCTAAACATATCTCCCAAGATCACATATACATTTCAAAAGGGGGGGAAAGGGCAAGCTTTCACGGTAGTTCCTATACAGAATATACAATGCCATCAAGGCCCAAAAGCGAAAGTGTAATCATAAGTACATAATCCAAAATACAACAATAAGAGTAGAAGTAATCCACTACGATGCATGAAGACCCAAGCTAAACCACAAGTAAACCCAAAAGACACTTGTCGCCTAGCTTGACTCGGAAGAACCTACAACCTCAAAAGAAAGGAAAAAGGGGAAAACAACAACGAGGGTTAGTCCTAGCGACTAGTGAGGGGGCTAACTCACGCACCCGATATATATATATATATAGAGCAAAGCACTTAATCAAATGGAAAGATCCTTGAACCGAGAGTGGTTTTTGCAAGCCAAATTAATTCCCGTGATATAGATATTTAAATAAGTTAAAGGAAAGGGAAAAGGGCAAAACAAGACTCCAAGTTTTAGGTGAATTAAGAATCCGCTCTCGTTCCGTAGATCATACAAAGCTTAACCAACTCGGCGAGTACGAGTCACACACATCCCCAACTTCCAAATACGAAGAACAAAGCAAAGCAAAACAAATCAGAATCCATCCCCAACACCGGTTGATAGAAGGGTTGATCGGCCCTAACTATCCACATACACAGACGAGACAAGGTTTAATTACTTCCTTGAAACCTTCGGCGGTTGCCTCCGCCGGCTCAAGAGAAACACCCTTCCTCAAACTCCCAAGGTTGGGTGAAACTCTCAAATGGAGGTGTTGATGGGAGAGCTCGGCGACCCCTCGGTCGTCCCGAGATTACCATACCACACTCCGTGGCCCAAACAGCTCACCAAAGTCACAAAAACATATCTCAAAGCTTATCTTTCAAAGCCACATCTCGCTTACACACACACACACACTTGCACCAAACTAAACTTTTCAAACGAAAGCAAAATAACTTATATACTTATACAAAACGTTTTCAAACTCTTATAACAGATGGGGCAAATCCCGCAACATAAGTATCATACACTTATTTACCATATACTATACGTATTCACATGCGAGGTTTCAAATCAAATAGGGTCGTAGGTCGAGTAACTAAAAGAACAAAACCTCACCTTGTCAACGATCGAAGTGGAGTCAAAAAGAGGAAACCGGACACCTACGGTGCAAGCTCGTCCCCTACAGGAAGATCCTCTGAACAAGGCAAACAACAAGAGACACTCTTAGACTCAATATGAACCACATTGACGCTCGGTACATGCGTATGTATGGTTATGATGCAAATGATATGAAATGAATCCACCTCTAGGTCATTTAAGAGCATCAAAGCATATTCGGACATAAATCATAAACGAGGCAAGAAGAAACAACAAGAAATAACGAAAAGGAAGCAAAACGAACGAAAATAGAGTTCCTAGGAGACACGCCCGTGTCCCCCGGGAAGGGCAAGCTGAGACACCCCCGTGTCTCAGTACAGAAAAACGAACAACAGAACCCGGAGGTGACACGCCCGTGTCACCGAAACAAGGCAAGCCGAGACACCCCCGTGTCTCGGTACAGAAAACGAGCAATGAACTCAAAAGGTGACACGCCCGTGTCACCAACAAAGGGCAAATCGTGACACCCCAGTGTCACGGTACAGAAAAACGCAGACGGCTCAACAGTAACTCAGCAACCCCAAAACAAAACCCAACCCCCCAAACTCCAACTACCAAGCAAGGAAAAGAAATAAATGCTAAGAAACAAGTCCTTGGAGCATACTATCAACATCAAAACTCAAAAAAACAAGAAAGGAGTAGGAATCAATCAAATCATCCCAACACCTACTATTCACATGCTTGCCAAATCTCATGATTCAACCAAAGAATTGAACTCAAAAACACATAAAAGAGAGAAGAGTAAGTGTAGATGACAACCATGAACTTACCTTTCAAATTTGAGAAGCTTGGGTGAAGATTTGAGCTCAAAACACAAGGTTGGCCAAAAGGCTTCTTCTTCTTCCTTGCTTCCTTGTACCGATCAGTTTTGGGAGAGAGAGAGGAGGATTGGCTCGGTTTCAAGGGGATTTGGGGCTGAAATGGTTAGCTAACTCAAGTGTATTCCAAGGTTAAGGGCTTGGTTGGGTTAAGGTGGGGTCCACAAGGTCTATTAGGTCAAAGGATAACTTCCAAACAAAAAGGGGCTCGTTACGGTTGAAATACGAAGGTCTTAATGAGCTTAGAAAAATGTGAGGTTTGTTCCATTAAACCCGAATCGTCGAAACGAGTTCAATGGAGGTGACGGAATTCGAATCCGAATTCCCGAGCTCAAGATACGTGTCTCGGAACCCAAGGTGCGCTAAGTGCTCTTTAGCCTCCTTTAGGTCCCGTCTCCAAAACGAACCCAAAAAAAACAACCAAAACAAATACCAAAACATATAACGAGCATATAAACGAGTCCATAAGGCATATTATCAACACATAACGCGAATTCACAAAAATCAGAATTAATTACGAATCTAAAACGAGCAAAATACAAGGTGAAGGAAAGTTAAACGCTCAAGTTAAACAAGTCCATACCAAAGCAATTAAGTTCAAATAACTTCAAATGACCCACGTTGACAATTAATATCACATAATCACTTAAAGAACTAACTAAATAGCGCACATAAGAGGTTACCTGAAAAGTCTGATCAGTCGGGATGTTACAAACCTCCCTCCTTCAAAAGGACCTGTCCTCAGGTCCGAGGCGAGGTCTTGAAAAGATCCGGATACAACTGTTTCATCTTATCCTCGGTCTCCCAAGTAGCTTCTTCGGATTCTTGATCACGCCACAAGACTTTCACAAGAAGGATCTGTCTATTCCTCAACTATTGCATCTTTCGATCCAACATCTGAACTGGATACTTCTTAAAAGTCAAGTCCGGCTCTAACTGAACTTTCTCAACTGGAAGAATAGAAGACTCATCGGGGTAATGTTTCCGAAGCTGCGAGACATGGAACACATTGTGAATCCCGGTCAAACTCGGCGGTAAATCAAGTTTGTAAGCTACTTCCCCAACTCGATCAAGGATCTTATAGGGGCCTAAATAGCGAGGGTTAAGCTTCCCGCCTTTACCAATCCGAGCATACCCTTTTCTAGGAGATGCCTTTAAAAAGACCTTATCTCCTTTCTCGAACTCTAAGGGTCGTCTTCTCCTATCTGCATAACTCTTTTGTCGGTCTTGAGCCACTTTCAACCTCTGTTTAATCACTTTCACCCTCTCGATGGTATCCTAAATTTCCTTAGGTTTCTTAGCTCTCTCGAGCTTTCCATCTTTGGTCCACCTCCATTCATCAATATCCCAAAAGAGAGGGGATCTACATTTCCTTCCATATAACGCCTCATACGGTGCCATCCCAATAGAAGACTGAAAGCTGTTGTTGTAGGCATATTCAACCAAATCCAACTGTTCATCCCACGAATCCTGATAATCTAAGGCACAAACACGAAGCATGTCCTCAAGATACCTTATTAGCCTTTCTGACTGGCCATCCGTCTGTGGGTGAAATGCAGTACTGAAGTGGAGCTTCGTCCCCAAACACTTCTGTAATTCCTGCCAAAAACTGGATGTGAACCGAGGATCTCTATCTGAAACAATGCTGACCGGGGTACCATGCAATCTAACAATCTCCTTCCGATATAACCGGGCCAACTTAGGAACCTTATCGGACGTCTTCACCTTAAGAAAATGCGCCGACTTCGTCAACCGATCAATAATCACCCAAATTCCATCGGAACCTCCTTTGGTCCTTGGCAAGCCGGACACGAAGTCCATTGTCACTTGCTCCCACTTCCACTCGGGTATTGGAAGTGGTTGGAGAGTTCCTCCCGGTTTCTGGTGTTCTGCTTTCACCACTTGGCATGTTTGACATCTCCTAACATAGTTAGCAACGTCTCTCTTCATGCCGTTCCACCAGTATAAAGTCCTTAGATCCTTGTACATTTTGGTGGTACCGGGATGTACTGCATACGCTGACTTGTGGGCTTCATCAAGTACCAACTGCTTAAAATCTTCCGGAACACAAATCCGAGCCTTCAACCTGAACAATCCTGAATCATCAAATCCAAACTCGGTTTCAGGATCAATCCTTGACTTCGCTATCAATTTCTGAATCTCTGGATCCACAGATCGAGCTTCTATCAGTCTCTGCTTCAAAACCGGCTGAACCGAAATATTAGCCAATCGAGCCTCTGAAACCAGAACCACTGAACCCTGTCTACTAGAACCTGCTTCCAAACCTGAAACATTCACTTTCCTACTCAAAGCATCCGCCACGACATTGGCTTTACCCGGATGGTACTGAATCTTACAATCATAATCCTCGAGCGTCTCCATCCATCTCCTCTGTCTTACGTTCAAATCCTTCTGGGTAAACAGATACTTAAGACTCTGGTGGTCGGTGAACACTTCAAAAGTGATTCCATAAAGGTAATGCCGCCATTTCATCAAAGCAAACACCAATGCGGCGAGTTCCAAGTCATGAGTGGGATAGTTCTTCTCATGATCCTTTAACTTCCTTGAGGCGTAGGCTACAACCTTACCATTCTGCATTAACACACAACCGAGACCTTCCTTCGAAGCATCGGTGTAAACTGAGTAGCCTTCCAAACCTTCGGGTAGGGTTAAAACCGGTGCAGTAGTCAACCTCTCCTTAAGGGTTTGGAAACTCTTCTCACACGCCTCATCCCACTCAAACTTCACCTCTTTCTTAGTTAACCGGGTCAACGGGGAAGCAATCTTCGAGAAATCTTTCACAAAGCGCCTATAATATCCTGCCAACCCGAGAAAACTTCTCACTTCCGAGGCATTCTTCGGTGGTTTCCAAAGTATCACCGTTTCGATCTTCGCCGGATCCACTTCTATACCATTCCCTGAAATGAAGTGACCCAAAAAGGAAACTCGATCCAACTAGAACTCGCACTTACTGAACTTGGCGAACAATCTGTGCTCCCGAAGTGTAGACAAGACAATGCTCAAATGCCGCACGTGCTCTTCTTCGGACCTCGAATACACCAAAATATCATCTATAAAGATGACCACGAATTTATCGAGGTAAGGCCGGAATATTCGGTGCATCATATCCATAAACGCGGTTGGGGCATTGGTCAGACCAAAAGGCATGACCACAAACTCAAAATGCCCATATCTCGTGTTGAAACCCGTCTTCGGTATATCTCCCTCCCGGATACGCAACTGGTAATACCCTTGCCTTAAGTCCAACTTGGAATAAACCCTCGAACCTTGCAGGAGGTCGAACAACTCTTCAATGTGAGCGAGCGGGTATTTGTTCTTAACCGTTAACCGGTTCAGCTCACGGTAGTCAATACACATTCGCAAAGTCCCGTCTTTCTTCTTTACAAATAGGACCGGAGCACCCCACCGAGAAGTGCTCGGGCGAATGTAACCACACTCTAAGAGCTCGTCCAATTGCATCTTCAACTCCTTCAACTCGGCTGGAGCCATCCTATAGGGAGATTTCGCATACGGTTCTGCTCCGGAATAGAGATCTATCACAAACTCGACGTCCCGATCCGGAGGTAAAGATCCCAAGTTCTCCGGAAACACATCGGGGAATTCCTTCACGATCTCCGTCTCTTCGAGCTTGGCCTGATCCTTTGGCTTATTCAAAAGGTAGGCCACATAGCCCGTCGCACCATCCCGAAACAGTCTACTTGCTTCCATGAAGGAAATAAACGGGCAGGTCTTCAACCTCTGACCCGCAAAGACCGTAGAACCCAAAGTCACCCTCTTAGCAAAACAATCCATCATGGCTCGGTAACGGTACAACCAGTCCATTCCCAGAATTACCCCATACTTCTTGATAGGCATCTTGATCAGATCTGCCGGATACTCATGATCTTCCACAACCACCGGACAACCTCGGTAAACACAATTCGTAGACAAAGTAGCACCAAGGGGAGAAGAAACAATAAAGGAATCATCTAGGCAAGCAACAGGCAAGGGAAGAGTAGAAGCAAGCCGGGAAGCAATAAATGAATGCGTTGCTCCCGGATCAAACAATGCATGCAATGGAATGCCATGAATGTAGATAGTACCTTCAACAACGGCATTGGCATCCACCTCTACATTCTCTTTCTCGCCCTCCAAAGCATAGGCTCTCGCTTGGATCGGTGCTCTCGGAGGCATCACATTCAACGGCGGAGGAACTCGAGGCTGAGGTGCTCTCACTTGAGGACAAGTACTGATCATATGGCCGGGCTCTCCACATTTATAACACCTTCTCAATTTCTTTCGGCAATTCTCCTCGGTGTGGTTGGGACCCTTGCAATAACTACACTGAATCGGGGCCGGTAAAGCTAGTGCCGTCGGTACCAGAGGTCGAGCTTTCTTGACTGAAGTAGTAGGACCTTGGGGTTTGAAGACCGCAGGCCCACTATAGGATACAGGCCTCTTCCCCAAATTAGAGCTCGAACCTTGGCCCGAAGAGTAAGTCGGCCTCAATCTCTTGTTGTTGGCTTCCACCTTAATTGCCTTTCTCGTAGCCTTCTCCCATGTATCCACTGTAGCCGCCTTAAGAGCATCCTGGACTTCATATCTTAAACCATGAATAAAGTTCCGGGCCTTCTGGGTATCATCATTGGTGATGTGCGGGGCGTACGGTGCAAGTCTCTCAAATTCCAAAATATACTCTTCAACCGATCGATTCCCTTGTCTCAGTTCTGTAAATTGTTGCAATCTTCTCTCACGAGCACTTGATGGAACATACTTATGACGAAACTCTCTCACAAAGCTTTCCCAATCGAATTCCTCTCCATTCCTCTCCAATCGAGCTCTCATAGCTTTGAGCCAATTGGATGCGGGACCTTGAACAAACCGGGCCGTACAAACAGCTTTCTCATGCGAAGGAGCGGGGCAAATTTCCCAAATTCCCGCAACCTCCGACAACCACTCCTCGGCTTGGATGTCATCTCCTCCATACCACTTCGGCGGATTGTTGTTTCTGAACTCCTTAAAGGCCGGAGTTACTTGCCCACCTTGTCCTTCCCATGGTGGATTATTCCTTTGGTTCTGCTGAAGCTGGTTCAGAAGGGCCTGCACAATATTCTCAGCATTCATCGGAGGAGGTGGAGGTGCTTGTGGAGGGGGTTGATTAAGATCAGGAGTCTGTTCCCTATCTGCTCTCCTTCTTGGAGGCATCCTGAAAATACACAAATCAAGAAGATATCGATGCATGGAGTTCAGTTCATGATCATGAAGTCAATTATCACAAATTTAAGCAAATAAGTCACGTAGAGATGTGAATGAATGTAAATAGTCACATACTCCTATACCGAACGACCTAGACAGACTCAACACGACTCCAGAGCTCTGGTTTTGCAACCGAGAGCTCTGATACCACGCCAGGATGTAACACCCCCAGAGCGAAGGGTGCCACATCCCCCGCACTAAGGTCCAACACGAGTATCGAAATGGATGTCCGCACCCGTATCAGACCATAGCGAACGGGAGACACACAAAACTCACACCCTCGCTAGGCGGCCTAGACCCTCAAGAACTGCAAGAATTAAAATCAGAGTAGCGGAAGCAATTAAAGCAATTCTCAAGCTAAACATATCTCCCAAGATCACATATACATTTCAAAAGGGGGGGGAAAGGGCAAGCTTTCACGGTAGTTCCTATACAGAATATACAATGCCATCAAGGCCCAAAATCGAAAGTGTAATCATAAGTACATAATCCAAAATACAACAATAAGAGTAGAAGTAATCCACTACGATGCATGAAGACCCAAGCTAAACCACAAGTAAACCCAAAAGACACTTGCCGCCTAGCTTGACTCGGAAGAACCTGCAACCTCAAAAGAAAGGAAAAAGGGGAAAACAACAACGAGGGTTAGTCCTAGCGACTAGTGAGGGGGCTAACTCACGCACCCGATATATATATATATAGAGCAAAGCACTTAATCAAATGGAAAGATCCTTGAACCGAGAGTGGTTTTTGCAAGCCAAATTAATTCCCGTGATATAGATATATAAATAAGTTAAAGGAAATGGAAAAGGGCAAAACAAGACTCCAAGTTTTAGGTGAATTAAGAATCCGCTCTCGTTCCGTAGATCATACAAAGCTTAACCAACTCGGCGAGTACGAGTCACACACATCTCCAAATTCCAAATACGAAGAACAAAGCAAAGCAAAACAAATCAGAATCCATCCCCAACACCGGTTGATAGAAGGGTTGATCGGCCCTAACTATCCACATACACAGACGAGACAAGGTTTAATTACTTCCTTGAAACCTTCGGCGGTTGCCTCCGCCGGCTCAAGAGAAACACCCTTCCTCAAACTCCCAAGGTTGGGTGAAACTCTCAAATGGAGGTGTTGATGGGAGAGCTCGACGACCCCTCGGTCGTCCCGAGATTACCATACCACACTCCGGGGCCCAAACAGCTCACCAAAGTCACAAAAACATATCTCAAAGCTTATCTTTCAAAGCCACATCTCGCTTACACACACACACACACTTGCACCAAACTAAACTTTTCAAACGAAAGCAAAATAACTTATATACTTATACAAAACGTTTTCAAACTCTTATAACAGATGGGGCAAATCCCGCAACATAAGTATCATACACTTATTTACCATATACTATACGTATTCACATGCGAGGTTTCAAATCAAATAGGGTCGTAGGTCGAGTAACTAAAAGAATAAAACCTCACCTTGTCAACGATCGAAGTGGAGTCAAAAAGAGGAAACCGGACACCTACGGTGCAAGCTCGTCCCCTACAGGAAGATCCTCTGAACAAGGCAAACAACAAGAGACACTCTTAGACTCAATATGAACCACATTGACGCTCGGTACATGCGTATGTATGGTTATGATGCAAATGATATGAAATGAATCCACCTCTAGGTCATTTAAGAGCATTCAAAGCATATTCGGACATAAATCATAAACGAGGCAAGAAGAAACAACAAGAAATAACAGAAAGGAAGCAAAACAAACGAAAATAGAGTTCCTAGGAGATACGCCTGTGTCCCCCGGGAAGGGCAAGCTGAGACACCCCCGTGTCTCAGTACAGAAAAACGAATAACAGAACCCGGAGATGACACGCCCGTGTCACCGAAACCAGGCAAGCCGAGACACCCCCGTGTCTCGGTACAGAAAACAAGCAATGAACTCAAAAGGTGACACGCCCGTGTCACCAACAAAGGGCAAACCGTGACACCCCCGTGTCACGGTACAGAAAAACGCAGACGGCTCAACAGTAACTCAGCAACCCCAAAACAAAACCCAACCCCCCAAACTCCAACTACCAAGCAAGGAAAAGAAATAAATGCTAAGAAACAAGTCCTTGGAGCATACTATCAACATCAAAACTCAAGAAAACAAGAAAGGAGTAGGAATCAATCAAATCATCCCAACACCTACTATTCACATGCTTGCCAAATCTCATGATTCAACCAAAGAATTGAACTCAAAAACACATAAAAGAGAGAAGAGTAAGTGTAGATGACAACCATGAACTTACCTTTCAAATTTGAGAAGCTTGGGTGAAGATTTGAGCTCAAAACACAAGGTTGGCCAAAAGGCTTCTTCTTCTTCCTTGCTTCCTTGTACCGATCAGTTTTGGGAGATAGAGAGGAGGATTGGCTCGGTTTCAAGGGGATTTGGGGCTGAAATGGTTAGCTAACTCAAGTGTATTCCAAGGCTAAGGGCTTGGTTGGGTTAAGGTGGGGTCCACAAGGTCTATTAGGTCAAAGGATAACTTCCAAACAAAAAGGGGCTCGTTACGGTTGAAATACGAAGGTCTTAATGAGCTTAGAAAAATGTGAGGTTTGTTCCATTAAACCCGAATCGTCGAAACGAGTTCAATGGAGGTGACGGAATTCGAATCCGAATTCCCGAGCTCAAGATACGTGTCTCGGAACCCAAGGTGCGCTAAGTGCTCTTTAGCCTCCTTTAGGTCCCGTCTCCAAAACGAACCCAAAAAAAACAACCAAAACAAATACCAAAACATATAACGAGCATATAAACGAGTCCATAAGGTATATTATCAACACATAACGCGAATTCACAAAAATCAGAATTAATTACGAATCTAAAACGAGCAAAATACAAGGTGAAGGAAAGTTAAACGCTCAAGTTAAACAAGTCCATACCAAAGCAATTAAGTTCAAATAACTTCAAATGACCCACGTTGACAATTAATATCACATAATCACTTAAAGAACTAACTAAATAGCGCACATAAGAGGTTACCTGAAAAGTCTGATCAGTCGGGATGTTACATGGTACCCTTCGCTCGGGGTGCTACATCTTAAAGTGGTATCAGAGCTCTTGGTTGCAAAATCGGAGATCTAGTGTCGTGTTGGGTCCATTTAGGTCGTTCGGCTTAGGATTATGTGTTTGTTTGCAGTCATTTGCACCATTTATGTGGTTATTTGTTATTAATTTTATTAATTGTTGACATAAACATGCAATTACTTACCGACATGAACTTATCTTTCAGTGTAGTTGAGATTTTCAGGATGTCACCGCATCGACAACATTTCGGTCAATCTTCACATCAACATCCTCGTCCATCCTTTAATGCCGAGGAGTTCCTGACCGCGATGTTTCAACATTTCCAACCAAATCAAGGACAATCTTCTTCTACGGCACAACCTATGGATCCGATGGAAACCTTATATCGGGAGTTTGGGACCTTCAACCCTTCCCAATTCAGAGGAGGTGATGATATTAAGGCCGAGGAATGGCTCTTGGAGATAGAAGGAACATTTTGAGTGTGGCCATGTGACCGTCAAAACATGGTTTGCCTTGTTCCACTACTTCTACAAGGGCAAGCAAAATTATGGTGGTCAAGAATTACTCAGCAACTGGGAGCGACAAGTGAAGAATTAACTTGGAATGTGTTTATTCGAGAATTCAGAAAGAGGCATACACCGACCACTCTACGAAATCGAAGATTCGAAGAATTTTGCACCCTTAAATAGGGAAACAAGACGGTTATGGAATATTTGGAGGAGTTCGAGAGGTTGGGCACATACGTGTCACATATCACAAATGACGACTGGATGAAGGCTAGCTACTTTATGGAAGGTCTTCGGAGTGAGTTTAGAGATGCTTTGATTACCAGCGATACGAGCACTTGGAACCAAGCCTTTGAGAATGCACTACGGGTCGACAATCGATGGTTGGCAAGAAAGAGACATGAATTTGAGGCACCGGAGCAACCACTCGCATTTGGTTCATGTTCCAACTTACAAGTGGAGCAGAGATCGTCTCGGCAAGGCATACAAACTCAGAAGAGAAGTAATAAGAAGTCTAAGCCCCGAAAAACACCTTGTTCAGAGAGGGAGTTCCCGCCGTGCGCTCATTGCGGAGGGACTAATCACACTTACGAGGGATGTTGGATTCGGTTAAGGAGATGCTACACTTGCGGGTCTTCAAAGCACAAGTTTTTGGATTGTGATCGTTCTAGGGCTAATAAACAAAGGAGGCGGAATCAAAGGTTTCAAGTTGGAAATCAAATCGAACTTAGAAATTGATATCCTTACATTCATGGCATGCCATTCATGCATATTTTAATCTCAGGGAAACCCATTTGTTGGTTACTTTTATCTCATTGTTGCTTTTTGGTGCTTGTTGTTGCTTGCGTTGTTGTTTCTTTGGTGTGAGCTCTCTTCTTGGAGAGAGTTTGGTGAGCTCGAGTGCTCGGGTGGTTGTGAGTTCTGAGGGTCGAGTCTGCCCGGTGGCTTTGTTTGAAGGTGACTAGTGAGGTACGGAGCTACCTTAGGCATGGGTTAGTTGTTCGGGCACCGAGTTGAGTTTGTATGTGGCTTTAGGAGGTCCGTTTCGGGCCTCAACGATACTTTCGGGTGATAGATTGAAGGCTAGCCCATTTGTATCATTCGTGGAAGCAGTTGTTTAATTCGAGACGGTGCGATGAGCTTTGTGGCTTACCTTTGGGATAACTGAGGGATCGAGCCAAGCTCGAGGATACAAAGATCGAAGTAAGGTATTTTGATGTTTTCTTGAAAGTTGGGATTCTCTAGTACTTGATAGGGACGTTGAGATGTCGTTGATTTTTATCCCGGAGTTGAACCTGTTTGAAGATTCCCTACCGAATGGCTCTAGCGTGGTTGTTGGAGTTGAAGGCGTACTTCGATGAGCTCTTAGAAGGTGGTTTCATCCATTGAATATTTCTTCGTGGAGTACTCTAGTCCCGCCTAAGAAGAAACGGGACCTTAGGGTGAATATCGACTACCATGAGCTACGCAGGTTAATTGTGGAAGATAAATACCCTCTGCTTGCTTCGAAGAGTTGTTCATTCTGCTCCATAGTTTCATGGTTCACGCTGAGTTTGGTTTTAATAAGGGTATAACCGACTACGCATTCGGATAGAAGAACCAAGAAATGCCTCAAAGTAAGAAGACTCTCGTGTTGACGGGGTATATTAGGTGATTCTTTCCTTTAAAATTGCCAACCGTTGATTCGCTTGACAAGAAAGGGGTATGATTTTAGAGTGGGAAGAGGCGGTAGAAGAGAGTTGCCTTCGGTTAAAGACCGAGCAACGAGAATCCTCCCGGCACGATTCTCCAATTACTTCCATATTCTAAGTGGAAGTGGGAGCAAATGGCTAAGGACTATGTGCTCGGTTTGCTGAAGTTAAGGAGATTTAATGAGATTTGGAGCGGTCGCTCATTTCAATGAGTTGGCTATTTCCTCATGGTTTCATGGTTCGACCAGAGGTTCCTCGTTCGTGAGAAACTAGTCAGAGGTTCGAGTCAAAGACTAGAAGTTTCCCTTCAGTGAGAATTCTTGTGGCGGGATTAGAAATCCGAGAAGCCACTTGAGAACTAAATCAGAGTAACGCAATGGAAGCATGGAATTGAGCTTCTTTCCGGCGTGGATCAAGACCCTGATTCGGACTTGAGGACAGGTCCTTTTTAAGGGGGTGAGATTGTGACACCCTGGTTTTTCGGCCGTGCAGGTACGCCCTTACGAGAGAGCTAAATGCGCATTTAAATTATTTATTTATGTAATTGTTTATTTATTTTAATGATTAATTACTATTTTCTTAAATAATTTGAATTATTTTCTAATTATACTTTTGAATATTTAAACGGTTTAAGCTTTTGAACTTGTTTTTATTTCGTTTGAGTTTCAATCTGTTTCGAAATTTCATGAAAATTTGATATGCATGAATTATACGGGTTATGAATTCGTTTTTGTGCTCATTTTAATTTTCGGGACTTGTTTGATATGTTAACGCACCATATTTTATTTGTTGGAACTCGAGTGCCTAACTAGTTTAGCGCGCCTTGTGTTCCGGAATTTATATCTTGAGCTAGGAAATTCAGATTCGAATTTCGGAAGTATCGTCGGACTCGTGACGAGATTTGCGAACTAAGGAACCTAGCCTTGAATTTTTCTAATGTAACGCCCCGGTTTTTTTTTCATTTGTACAAATATGCTTTATGTGTTTATAAATTGCGCAATTAAATTATTTAATTATGTGATTAATTATTTATAAGTGTTTTAAATATGAAATTTTAATATAAATTGTTATTAGTTTATTTTATTTTATTTTATTTTATTTTGTTAAATTGGAATTTGTTTAATTGCTAATTAGTGTTAATGTTAATTAATTATACCTTTAATTATGCTAATTAATTAATTTTATAATATCGTTGATTTTTTTTGTTTAAATTAGAATAGAATTTAAAATTTGTTATTTAATTTGAAATATTATGAAATTGTTAAGGTATTGTTTTTGAGTGATTTAAATGAGCTTCGTTCTTATATGATTTGATATCGAAAATTCACGAAAATTTAGTATGTCATAGATTTATGTGTTGTGAACATGTTTATATGCTCGTTTAACATATTTGGTCTCGTTTGACGTGGTAACGAATTTATTTTGAATTGTGGAACCAAATCGGTGGCTAATGGGCAATTAGCGCACCCTTGGTTCCGTATGTGATATCTTGAGCTCGGGAACTCGCATTCGAGTTCCGTCAACTTCGTTGAACTCGTATCAAAGATTCGGGTTTAATGAATCCAGTTTCATATTTTTCTAAGCTCGTTTCGACCTTCGAATTTTGCCCGAAACATGACAAACCCGCCTAAATGATGACTTCCCACCATTATAACCATAACTTGAACCATAGTTAACCAAATGGAGTGAAACCTGGACCCACATGACCCTAACTTAAGAATCTATCATCCCTCACTCCCTCACATCGATCCAAACAAGAGAAAGGAAGAAAATCAGAGCTTTTGAGCAGCAACAGTTCCAATCCCGTAACTATTCACCCAAGGGAGATTTTGAGCTCCAATCTCCATTTTCTTCCATCTTCTTCAAGGGGTAAGCTTGTATTTTTATGTACATGATTAAGTGGTCATTTGCATCCAAGAAAATCTGATTTTGACCCATGTTTGATATAGTTTTGCTTCAAGATGTGAATAGTTAGGTTTTCTCCATTTTTTTTTTCTTGAATCCATGTCTTAAGCTTGTTTTTGTGTGATTTGAAGCATGAAATGTGATGTGAAGTGAATGTGATTTTACCATTGTTGAGCATGAATTCCTCCAAGCTTTCTTCCTCTTCGTCTTCGTTGTTGCTGCTGCTGTTTGTGTTAGACTTTAGAGTGATGTTGTTGCTGCTTTTTTTGCCGTATTGCTGCTGTGAATTGCTGCCTTGTTGTGCTTTGTTGTTGCTGTGAGCTGCTGCTACTTGCTTGCTTCTGCTGCGGTGGTATTTTGGTGAGAAACAGGGGATGAAGATGACTGCTGCTGCTATTCCTTCGCGTCTGTACACTCTCCCCGGGCGGGGAGAGTTGAACCTGAAGATTACCCGGCCGGGGACTTGTTGCATTAGACTTCCAATGGGTTTTTCCCCGGGCCGGGAGTGTGGATGAGGAATTTTCCCCGGGCGGGGAGACCTGTATTTGAATTCTTTTGTTTCTGCAACCTTACAATTGTTTTTGTTGTGTAAATACATATGTTTATACTATATATATATATATATATATATATAACCTGTATATCTATATATGTCGTGTGTTGTAGAGTGTTTGAATTTGATGTTTGTGCATGAATTTTATATGTAATTTGCATGCATGAAAGTATATAATATATATTATGTAGTATTAATATTATGCATGCATGTGTATATATATATCTATATCTATATTTTGCATCGCATGTGAATTGAATATATATATATTATATATATTATATATGCGTGTATGTATCTATATCATACATATTATTTAGTGTTATTAATGCATCCGTGTATGTTCGTATACGTAGGTATATTTGAATATAATATATAATGTAGATATTATTTATTTAATCTTATTTAATATATTGTATTTATTCTTTAATTGTGAGATTAATTTGTTATCTAATTTCCGATCATGAATTGAATGTCTTTATTTGTCTATTCTCTATTTGTAAACAAGATATATTTGAGTTATAATTGTTATATGAAAGCTATGACTTGAATTGCTATGAATTACGAAACGTTTGAATATGAAACTTTCATGTGTGGAACATGTTGAATGAAATACTTGGTAGTTTGACTTCTTAACATGATTTATACCTCGTATGCATCTCATATCATGTGCATAATGTGCCGTGCATCGTATATGGTTCATATGGAGTCTTGAGTCTCACGTATACACTATGTTGTCTTTGTACAGTTTTCTCCAGGGCGGAGATGCCGGGTTCATAGGACACCTCAAGTCTTTCTTTCTTTTGGTATTGTCGGTAACGTGTAACAGGTGGGTTTCTCTTCTAATAGTTAAAACGACCCGATATACCCCTTACGTGAAATGTTTTAAGCCAAAATAGTATATATATATACATTGAGTCATTTTGGGTAAATGATTTCAAACGTATGACCCCTTTTATGTATGAACCCTTACCTAATGTTTTAGCGAGATCAGTGAACACAATGATTATGAGGGCCCGGGACTATGTGTACGTGGCTATCCGGGGAAGCTCGGGCTGACGGTGATCCGCGTGCACTAGTCCCAACAAACAATAACGACGGAACGGATCTCGTTAGGAGTTTTGACGAGAAAACGCTAGTCGGGCAATGAGGACTCATGAACCTCATTGCCACTATGTATGAGGTGCAGGGTCTTGCAAGCCCGTCCACCACCCGGAGGGAAAAGGTGTAAGTGTTTATGATTATAAATATACATGATATGAATATGATTATGATTATGAACAAATATGTATGAATGTGTATGATCACTAATGAAAAGATTGAATCGATATGCACACACGAGGAGAAGGTTGGAGATTATGCACGCCCCCTCGCCGGGCCATGAAACCTTATGAATGAAATGAATGAATCTGATAGCTGTAATCCCGAGCGATGCTTTTCTTTGTTTTACCCATTTGGGAAATATCTTAAAAACCTCGCACGGGATTATAGCGTGCATGTGTGGGTGTTTAAATTCTGCGATATTATATATGCTATGCCCTGTTTTATACTCACCAGTCTCCTATAGACTGAACCCGGCTTTGTTTTCAGTGTTTTACAGGTTTTGGAGTGCTAGGTGGGAAGTCGAGTCTGCCGAGTCCCTTGATCGAGTTGGAGTATATTTATATGCATTTTGTAAAGTAATTAAGTTATAGATTTATAATGTTATGATTTATGTTTTAATTTTCAGGACTAGGTATTACGCTAATGGAACCCGCCTTTTATGATAAACCTCGTGATTAATTATATATCCTGCTTCCGCACTCGCATTTAATTCATGAGTTTATTTCGCTGGTTTCAAGGTGTTGGAAAACACGAATCAGAAAGCAGCGGAATTTAAAAAATTTTCCCAACAAAAGGACCTTGAACTCGTAATCGTGTAACCAAATTCGTAAAGATAGAAAACTTACTTTTCTTTTATTCTTTCTTGAAGCGTTTCAAGCCACCCAAGAACGCTCTTCACGCGGCTTGATCCCCTCTCCTTGGTAAAGCTCGAATCTTCAAACTTCTAACTTGAAGTCTCTAGAGAAAGTCCACCAACTTGATCACAATCTAACTAGTAAGGATGCTAGTTCTCTAGTTAGTGTTTAGGCTTAACCTAGGGTTTAATTTAATCTTGGAGAAAGGAAGGTGTTCAACACATGAACCAAGAATTGTCAATTAGCTCTAAAGGGGAGCATGAGCTCCCCTATATATAGGAAGGGGAGGGGCGGCCGAAACTAGTCCTTATTGGACTAGGATTTGGTTCCTCTCTCTCCTATTACTTGATGATCAAGTATTTTCCAACTTTGACTTTGAATTCTAATTCTAGTCAACTTTGAAGAGAGCTAAAAATATCCAAACTATTTTTGGATAATTTTATACTTTATTTATTATAAAATAAATAACTTATTTTTTTTTATCTAATTAATTAATTCATAATTAATTAACTAGATTATTTTCTCCAAAATTAGATTTTCTTTTTAATTCAAAATTAAACCAAAGTCTATTAAATAATTAACTAATTAATTATTTAATATATATATATATATATAATATATATATATATACACACGTGTGTGACACGTGTCACAGTGACACGTGTCACTCACGTGAGCCACACGTGTGATTTCACACGTGTGGAACCCTCTTGGCCCGATTAACTCGTTTAATCATTTTCAAGTCTCAACTCATGTAACCAAGTTGTTGTGTGTGACCCTCTAGGTTCTCAATTCAATTAGCAGTGACCCTAATTAATTAATTCACTAATTAATTAATCAGTCCACAGATTAAACGACCATAGTCTAGCAACAGGTGTTTAACCCCTAGCTGAATTGGAATGTTCGGATTCGACAGAACCTTTAAGTCATTGATTCATGTGAGATACAATCCTCCTACTTACTATCTCTCAACCAAGATTTAGGGCAAGGGAATAATCAAAACCCTAATAATCCGGTCTTAAAGCTAAGTGCATTTCATATCCATTTGATCTCAATCCAAGAAACCCTTTTCTTGATGTCTTGATCTACTGCCTTGGCCAAGGACTCCATATGGCATATGAATGACTTACACAATAAGAGATCACCTTGCAAATGCAAGTGTAGGTCCTATCTTGATTCTCATTCACTTTCATGAGTCACTTGTGCAGCCCCAGCATAAGCCTTGAATCAGTTGTCTAAGGCGACACCCTTTAAAGCTTATACCTAAGACTACAGAGTTAACTCATAAAGTGACAAGGAACCTCAAGTCTAAGGATCAATTAATCACATCAATGACTCGTGAGATATTTCCTAATCTGGAAGTTTCCATTTCCTGAAATAGAAACTTCCTTTCCCATTTAGGAATGTTCTCACACGGGGCACCTCAGTGAACTTACTTATTAAAGTAAGCACCCTCATGTATCACGCACGTATTAACTATACACTTTGCACCTCCATGAAACAAGGTGGTCCTTCTTAAGGGCGTGATCCCACAAGCAAGCCTTAGAGGAGTCAGGTTGACACTCCCACTGTCTGTAGGACTCATCGGCTTGGAGTATTTTACTAATCATGACTTATGTGATATAGGGCTCGTTTCATGAACCATTTCACCTAAATGGTAGAGTCCTAAAGTCATCAGGATTAGGGGAGTTCTCATACATGCACAGCTAAAGTAAACGCATACCAAACAAGAGCATATAAAGAAGTGTTGCCTCAATTCGTTATTTTATTCAAAGATTGTCTGTGATTACAATAAGGAAAAGCACAAAGCGGATATACAATCGGCTTTCTAGGGCACTATTCCTAACAATCTCCCACTTGCCCGTCAAAGCCATTCTAAAGCTACTCTAAGTCCCATCTTCTGAAGATGACCTTGGAAAGCTTCTCGACTAAGGGGTTTAGTAAGTGGATCTGCCACGTTCTCTGCTGATGTGACCCTCTCAATTAGCACATCTCCTCTTTTGATAATATCACGGATTAGGTGATACTTCCTCATAATGTGCTTGGTCCGTTGGTGAGATCTTGGTTCTCTTGCTTGAGCAACCGCCCCAGTGTTGTCACAAAACACAGTAATGGGGTCTTTCATGCTAGGAACAACATTCAATTCTTGAATCAAGTTTCTAATCCAAACACCTTCCTTAGCTGCATCATTTGCAGCTAAGTATTCGGCCTCAGTGGTCGAATCAGCAGTGGTAGTTTGCTTGGAACTCTTCCAACTCACTGCTCCGCCGTTTAGGCAGAAAATGTATCCTGACATTGACTTAAAATCATCTAAGTCAGATGCAAAGCTTGCATCGCAGTATCTTTCGACAGTAAGATCTTTCTGACCTCCGTAAACTAAGAATAAATCTTTAGTACTTTTCAAGTACTTAAGAATATTCTTCACGGCAGCCCAGTGACCATCTCCAGGGTCAGATTGGAAACGACTTGTTACACTAAGTGCATAAGCCACATCCGGTCGAGTACATAACATTGCATACATTATGCTACCTATTGCTGATGCATAAGGTGTATGAGTCATTCTCTCCTTCTCAAGGTTAGTCTTAGGACACATCTTCTTTGAAAGACATGTTCCTATACTCATAGGAAGGTTCTTAACCTTTGCTGACTCCATATTGAATCTCTTCAATACTTTGTCAATGTACATCGACTGTGAAAGTCCTATTAACCTTCTAGATCTATCTCTATAGATTTTAATTCCAAGGATATAGGACGCATCACCAAGATCTTTCATCTCGAATTGGTTCGATAACCTTAACTTAGTCACTTTCATGTCATCCTTCGAATTCCCAATAAGAAGGATGTCATTAACATAAAGTACTAAGAATTGCACTGAGGTCTCCAATTCCTTTCTATACACACATGATTCATTCGAAATTTGGATGAAGCCAAACGCTTTGACCGATTCATCAAATCGAATGTTCCAATTCCTAGAAGCCTGTTTCAATCCATAGATTGATCTTTGGAGTTTGCAAACCTTTTGCTCACTCCCACTGAATGTGAAACCTATGGGTTGTTCCATATAAATGTCTTTGTCAATGTCACCATTGAGAAAGGCAGTTTTCACATCCATTTGCCATATCTCATAGTCATAATATGCAGCAATGGCAAGCATGATTCGAATGGACTTTTGCATTGCAGCTGGCGAAAAGGTTTCGTCAAAGTCCACGCCGGGTCTTTGAGTGAATCCTTTTGCAACCAGTCTTGCTTTGTAGGCTACAATGCTTCCATCAACTCCAAGCTTTCTCTTAAAGATCCATTTGCAACCTATGGGTTTGACCCCATCAGGCAAATCTACCAAGGTCCAAACTTGGTTGGAGTTCATGGAATCCATTTCGGATTTCATGGCTTCTATCTACTGTTCAGAGTCAGAATCTGAAAGTGCCTCCTCATATGTTGAAGGATCATTATCCTTTTGAGAGATTTCATGGAAGAATCCATACCATCTCTCCGGCTGTCTAGGATTGCGTTCAGAACGCCTTAGAGGAGGATTTTCATGTGTATCGAAATTCGTGATTGGTTGTGGCTGATCAGTAGGGGACGTTTCTTCAGTGGGTGGCGTGGGGTTACTTTGTACTTCTTCTAATTTTATGATCTTTCCTTTCTTTTCTTTAAGGAACGGTTCCTCAAGAAAAGTGGCATTTCTTGAAACAAACACCTTTTGCTCAGATTGATCATAGAAATAGTATCCTATGGATTCCTTAGGATAACCTACAAAGTAGCATAAGTTAGAACGAGATTCTAACTTATCTCCCACTGTCCTCTTCACGTAAGCAGGACAACCCCAAATTCTTAAGTAAGAATAACTAGGGATTTTACCATGCCACATTTCATAGGGCGTTTTAGGGACTGACTTAGAGGGAACGAGATTCAAAATCTTTGCTGCACTTTCTAGGGCATAACCCCAGAAAGAAGGTGGTAAGTTAGTGAAACTCATCATGGAACGAACCATATCAAGTAGGGTTCGATTCCTTCTCTCAGAAACTCCATTAAGCTGAGGAGTTCCCGGAGGAGTCCACTGAGAGATAATCCCATTATCTTTGAGATGATTAAGGAATTCTTCACTAAGATATTCGCCTCCTCGATCAGATCGAAGTGCTTTTATCTTGTGACCAGTTTGGTTCTCAACCTCCTTTTGAAATTCTAAGAATTTCTCAAAAGCTTCAGATTTATACTTCATTAAGTATACATAACCATACCGACTAAAGTCATCCGTAAAGGTTATGAAGTACTGATGATTGTTTCTAGTGCTTACACTAAGCGGTCCACAAACATCAGTATGGATCAAATCCAAAACCTCAGTGGCACGTTCCACAGTTCCTTTAAAAGGGACTTTGGACATTTTTCCTTTGAGACAGGATTCGCAAGAAGTCAACTCTTTGAGATCATTTTCAGAGAATGATCCTAAAGTGTTTATCTTGCTAATTCTGTTCTTGGAAATGTGTCCTAATCTAGCGTGCCATAAGGGAGCTGAAACTTTGTCATCTCTCTTACGCTTTGTTTCTCGTTGTATATTCATAATATTGATATTTTGAGTTAGGTAAAGTCCATTACTTAGAGTACCGATATGAACGGAAGAGTTGTTCCGTTTGATAAAATATTTACCATTCTTAATATAAGTTTCATAACCTTCACAATCTAATATTGGAACTGAAATTATATTACGAATAATGCTCGGTACATAAAGGACTTTATTTAATACTAACTCAAAACTACCTAAATCTAATCTAATTGTGCCTAAAGCTCGAGCTTCAACGTTTGAGCCATCGCCGATCTTCAAGACACATTCTCCTTCTTTTAATTGTTGAACATCACTTAGCATCTGTACATCATTACAGATATGAGTTCCACAACCGGTATCAAGTACCCAAGAACTAGAATTAATAGAAAGATTTACTTCAACGAGAAAGATACCTTTCTTTAGAGTAGCCTTGTACTCTTGGCAGTTTCTCCTCCAATGTCCCGCTTTGCCACAATGGAAGCAAACATCCTCTTTCTGATCACGCTTCTTCTTTTGGGCCTTCCCCTTCGAAATGCCACCAGTGGGCCTAAGGGGTTTCTTCTTCTTCTTTTGGGCTTTCTTGCCCTTACCTTTAGAAGGCCCAGAAGAGGAAGATGGAGCATTCACCATCAAAACCTTATTGTCCTTCTTGATCGTGCTTTCAGCAGTCACAAGCTGACTAATCAGCTCAGCTACAGTAGCACCAGCATGATTCATGTTGAAATTAAGGACAAATGGGTTGAATGATGGTGGGAGCGAAGCCAGCAACAAATCCACTGAAAGCTCATCTTTCAGTGGCATGTCCATGGAGGCAAGTTTCTCAGTAAGGGCAAGAAACTTGAGTCCATATTCATGGACACTTGAACCTTCCCTCATTCTCAAGTGGAACAATTCCTTTGAAGTGTTATACCTTGTAACACGTTCATGAGGGCGGTAAAGTTGCTCTAAGTGGTCGTAAATCTCCCAAGCAAATTCCATGGCCTCATGTTGTCTTTGCAAGTCCGGAGACATGTTAGCCAACATAAGGCAACGGGCTTGGAGATTATCATCCTTCCACTTCTGAATCGCATCCCGCTCGGCCCGAGTGGGAGCCTCCCCTTCGGGACTAGGCTCCCCTTCGAAGAGAACATAAGTTCTCTTCTCAGAATCTAAAATGATCTTTAGATTCCTCAGCCAATCAGAATAGTTGGGACCAGTCAACTTGTTTGACTCGAGGATCGATACAAGAGGGTGTTTGGTTGCCATTTCAAAACACGTAGAGAATCATAGAATCTACGACCTAAATGGTAAAACAGAGAACTAGTGAGCATGCTGAATTATAACGATATACAAAAGATAAGGTCTTTAATCTATTGTAGCTCCCACTGTTTTTCAAAGATCTAGAATTCCCAAAGATCTAAGAGGAACACGTTTCCCAATGGGTACTAAGATCCCAGGCATTTTACCTCGAACCCACGACTCGCGGACATTCTAAGTAAGAACCCTAGGTAGGTACAACTTACCAATTCTAACACCTTTAGAACTCTTAGTAATTGTTTTTGCATCACCTATCTTTCAATATGGACCCACGACTCGTGCGACATCCATATTTACTTAGGCGTTAAGCTAGACCCATCAATCATAAGATTATGACCAAAACTTAGTTCGAACGACCCACGACTCGCGGACATCGCCCTTGCTAAAATTGACCACGAAATATTGATCATTTGAAATGATTAATTAGGTAACTAAGAACTAATAAGCTCCACTAGCTATCCCACGACTCGCGGACAATAACTAGCTTTACTTACTAAACTTAAAACCTATTGATGGAATGCTAGGAATTTAATTCAAAATTTGCATCTCGAATTAAACACCTATTTGTTCAAAATTAGCTTAATATTTAATGGGAATTTTCGAATCAACCGGAGAGTTGTCCGGTTCGACCTCACCAACATATATGTTATCCAATTTTATTAGTCTTGATTAATGCAAGTACACTTAAATGCATTTCAAACAAGCACATAAACAGATAACATGTCCTAGCATGATACTAACATGTAATGATCATGGGTTCTACCTATCTTATGCGTGATATGTGGGAGCCACTCCACAATCACAAGTTCTAACATACATGCCACATAAACAGTTCAAATCACATAAGGGAAAGCGGTAACAAAATACGAGCCCTATCTCTATTACATTTAACAATTGAGATTCCCCTCCCTAACATTTTGAGGGGTCTTCACTTATGGCCTCCTTGTTACTTGAATGTGGTCCATCTTACTCCATGGGTGCATTGTCTCCAAAATGAAAATAAAACCTCACCACCTATCTCTACTCTCAAATTACAATAAAAAGAAAAAGACATAAAGTAATAAGGCTCAATCTTCATATTGGCCTTAGACAATTACACGGGGCATACCCCGGCCTCAAAAACAGTAATATGGAAAGCCACATAATAAATCACATAACAGTACGCACATAAGTGAGGCTCCAACCTCAATTGAAAAAACGCAACTATAGGGCTCCAACCCCAATTTAAACCATCCATGTGCATAAATTAAAACCATACATAGATCTAAACCCATGATCACCTAACATGCTTTTGCAAGAATTTAAATTTAACCAATAAATTAAAATTCTCGCTTTAAGCTCTAATAGCTTAAAACACGACGTGATGCGAGTCTTATTTATAAAAGTTTTCAATAAATCCCAAATTATCAAAACAAATAAAATTCCAATTAATTTCTGAAAATTAATAATTTTATCAAGATGTATTTTCCCAAAATATAAACCGTTTCAATTTCTTAAAAATCCCAATTTTAAGTTTTTATTCAAAAATTAAAATAAATATTCAAAAATAAAATTTTAAAATTAAAATAAAAATTGGGACTGGATTGCACGAAACACGAAAGGGGGCCGGATCACGAAAACGGGACCCGTGCACGAAAAGGGGCACAGCGACGCAAGCGCGCGCGGACGCGCACGGCAGATGCGCACAGCGCCCGGCCAAGGCCAGGCGAGTGCGCGCACTGCGCGCGCATACCGCGCGCCTCGCGCGCGCGTGCCCTGCTAGGCGGTGGGCGGCCAGTCTCGGCCGCCCTGGGCGGGCGCGCCTAGGCGCGCCCGGGAGGCTCCCGCACAGGCGTGCGGGAGGAGCTGGGAGGCTGGCCGGTCTGTCCCGGCCAGGCCTGGGCGGCGACGGGCGGACGGCATGCGGGAGGGCCTCCCGCACGGTTGCGGGAGGGTGGTGCGCGAAGCCCGCGCGCGCGACTCCTTCGCGCGCGGGGTTTCGCGTGTTCATCGTGTTCCGGGCTTTCGTTTCGTGTTTTCGTTCAAAAGCAAAACCAATCCAAGAAATCCAAAAACAGTTTATACAGTTTCAAATCTAAAATTGTTTTTCAAAATCAAAATTTTATAAAAACCAATTTTCAGAAACTTTCAGGAAAAAATACAGTTTCGTAATTCAGGCTTTCTAAAACAATTACAAATACTCAATCGCATCAAGCCTAAGAATTTCTACCAAATTCAGTATAATTGAGACGAATCAAAAACACGATTAACGAGGTGGCTCTGATACCACTTGTTGGAAAACACGAATCAGAAAGCAGCGGAATTTAAAAAATTTTCCCAACAAAAGGACCTTGAACTCGCAATCGTGTAACCAAATTCGTAAAGATAGAAAACTTACTTTTCTTTTATTCTTTCTTGAAGCGTTTCAAGCCACCCAAGAACGCTCTTCACGCGGCTTGATCCCCTCTCCTTGGTAAAGCTCGAATCTTCAAACTTCTAACTTGAAGCCTCTAGAGAAAGTCCACCAACTTGATCACAATCTAACTAGTAAGGATGCTAGTTCTCTAGTTAGTGTTTAGGCTTAACCTAGGGTTTAATTTAATCTTGGAGAAAGGAAGGTGTTCAACACATGAACCAAGAATTGTCAATTAGCTCTAAAGGGGAGCATGAGCTCCCCTATATATAGGAAGGGGAGGGGCGGCCGAAACTAGTCCTTATTGGACTAGGATTTGGTTCCTCTCTCTCCTATTACTTGATGATCAAGTATTTTCCAACTTTGACTTTGAATTCTAATTCTAGTCAACTTTGAAGAGAGCTAAAAATATCCAAACTATTTTTGGATAATTTTATACTTTATTTATTATAAAATAAATAACTTATTTTTTTTTATCTAATTAATTAATTCATAATTAATTAACTAGATTATTTTCTCCAAAATTAGACTTTCTTTTTAATTCAAAATTAAACCAAAGTCTATTAAATAATTAACTAATTAATTATTTAATATATATATATATAATATATATATATATATACACACGTGTGTGACACGTGTCACAGTGACACGTGTCACTCACGTGAGCCACACGTGTGATTTCACACGTGTGGAACCCTCTTGGCCCGATTAACTCGTTTAATCATTTTCAAGTCTCAACTCATGTAACCAAGTTGTTGTGTGTGACCCTCTAGGTTCTCAATTCAATTAGCAGTGACCCTAATTAATTAATTCACTAATTAATTAATCAGTCCACATATTAAACGACCATAGTCTAGCAACAGGTGTTTAACCCCTAGCTGAATTGGAATGTTCGGATTCGACAGAACCTTTAAGTCATTGATTCATGTGAGATACAATCCTCCTACTTACTATCTCTCAACCAAGATTTAGGGCAAGGGAATAATCAGAACCCTAATAATCCGGTCTTAAAGCTAAGTGCATTTCATATCCATTTGATCTCAATCCAAGAAACCCTTTTCTTGATGTCTTGATCTACTGCCTTGGCCAAGGACTCCATATGGCATATGAATGACTTACACAATAAGAGATCACCTTGCAAATGCAAGTGTAGGTCCTATCTTGATTCTCATTCACTTTCATGAGTCACTTGTGCAGCCCCAGCATAAGCCTTGAATCAGTTGTCTAAGGCGACACCCTTTAAAGCTTATACCTAAGACTACAGAGTTAACTCATAAAGTGACAAGGAACCTCAAGTCTAAGGATCAATTAATCACATCAATGACTCGTGAGATATTTCCTAATCTGGAAGTTTCCATTTCCTGAAATAGAAACTTCCTTTCCCATTTAGGAATGTTCTCACACGGGGCACCTCAGTGAACTTACTTATTAAAGTAAGCACCCTCATGTATCACGCACGTATTAACTATACACTTTGCACCTCCATGAAACAAGGTGGTCCTTCTTAAGGGCGTGATCCCACAAGCAAGCCTTAGAGGAGTCAGGTTGACACTCCCACTGTCTGTAGGACTCATCGGCTTGGAGTATTTTACTAATCATGACTTATGTGATATAGGGCTCGTTTCATGAACCATTTCACCTAAATGGTAGAGTCCTAAAGTCATCAGGATTAGGGGAGTTCTCATACATGCACAGCTAAAGTAAACGCATACCAAACAAGAGCATATAAAGAAGTGTTGCCTCAATTCGTTATTTTATTCAAAGATTGTCTGTGATTACAATAAGGAAAAGCACAAAGCGGATATACAATCGGCTTTCTAGGGCACTATTCCTAACACAAGGTTCTAGCTCCCGCCTAGCCTAGTGTGTGAGTGAGTTCCCTTTCGCCGTGATTTTGGCTCGTGTATAGATTCTCCATTTCATATGCGGGTCGGGTTTCGGTGCGGGGGATGTGGGGCCTTTCGTTGGGGCGCTACATCTAAACCCCTTTGAACCTCCGTATTTCGCTAATCACATTTTACGGTTTTGGCCATAACTTCTTTGTTCCTTGACCAAATGAACCCGTTGCGCATTTATGTTTTATATTTGATTTATGGGATTAGGTATCTGTGCTAGTTGAACCCATCACCTGTTTCTATTTGAAATGTAGCATGTTTATAATTGTTGATCCTGTTGCTTCCGCCTTTGATTTTATTCTTTTGGTTGCGCACTCTGTGTTAGGGTCTAGACCGCCTAGCCTAGGGGTGTGTTTTTTTTTTTCTCCCGTTCGCTATGGCTTGGTGCTTGTGCGGAGGTCCCATTTGGTTACACGTGTCGGGCTATGGTGCGGGGGATGTGGTGCCCTTCGCTCGGGGTGCTACAATAATCCTATTATCTTAAGATGACTAAGGAATTAGTCAATAAGATATCTCCTGTCTCGAGCCAATCGAGCTGCTTATGTCTTATGACTATTGAGGTTCCTAACCTCCCTTTTGAAATTCTAATAATTTCACAAAAGTTTCAAATTCGTACTTCGGTAAGAACACACATTCATAATGATTAAACTAATGATTTAGAGCTTACAATAAGCAATCCAAAATCATCTGTATGGATCAAGATCCATACATACTTTGGGACGTTCTCTCGTTTCTCATAAACAAGGTTTCAGGAACGTTTCCCTCAAAATATCATTCTCAGGAAGTTAAGTCTTTGAGTTCATTTTCATAAAATGATCCTAAGATGATTAACTTGCTAATCCTATTATCTCTAACATTCCAAAGTTATTTGAAACTTTGTCATCTCACTTATGCTATCTCGTTGTATGTTCAAAACATCAATGCTTTGAGTGTTGCATAATAGTTATGCGAAATTTAACTCAAGACTAGTGAATTCTGATCATATCAGAATTACTACAACGAGAGACTTTTAGAGTATCCTTGTACTCTATGCAGTTCCTTTCCAATGTCCTAGTTTGCCACTACGGAAGCTATAGTCTGATCTGTAACGCCCCCACCCGTACTAGAACATGAGAAGAGCGGCGTCTCAACCCTCGTACTGAAGCACCTCTCAAGTGATGGTGTGAGCCATCACTCAAGAAATACTCCAGCGAACGGCTGTATATCTCAGAACTATACATGTATAACGATGTGGCTATGCAGCGGAAAATCAGAGTATTTTAAAACTTTTCAAAACATGTGCGTGATGGCATGTAACAAGCAAGAACATATCGATCCTGTGAGAGAGACTTGGCATATCAGAACATGTAACATATTCGCATATAAGCACCGATATAGCAGAGTTCAAAATATCGGTAACAGAGTAGCAGAAAGAGTATAACAAGGATACTCAAGTATTCAGAGACATAAAGCGATGCAGCCATAAAACATATGTAGGACACAAAAGAAAGTAATACTAAGTCCTGACTGAAACAAAAGTGACAATCTAGAGCTTCAAGATACCTCTAGACTGCGGCTGCAAGACCTGAAACCACGAGGCAAGAAAACGGGAGAGGTATTATTCAAAAGGACTAAGTGAGGGAATACTTTAAAGAAAGTACTGAGTGATAAAGAACTTGAAGTAAAGTTTAGAACTGTTAAATACAATGCTTTTAAAGAAGAACTTGAAACAAGTTCGATTGATAAAACTATTTGAATGCAATGCTGTAAAAGAATTCGGGTTTCAAAACTCTTTCATGAATGTTATCACACGCGCACACATATGGTGTAGATGGTTCATAGCTCTTTCATAAAACGGGATAAGGGTAAAGTGAATTTTTCCAAATATGAACCATCCTTTATGAAATAGAATTTTGCCCACAACATAGGCTTCTCCATCCTTACTCCAGAAAACATGATAGAGTAGAGTATCGGACCAGGATCAACAATAGCTCCACACATAGTAATGTGTCGGACCAAGGTCAACAATATCCCACCAACACATACAAACATGCACTATCCTCCACCGGTTGTCACTTCGGATAGCTAGCCCTAGGTGACCTGTAAACATGTAATGGGAATATATTTGTGGTCCATGTGATGCCCCGATTTCTCCAAATCGTTCAGGTATGAATTTTGTGATAATTACATGCGTGTTTAATTTATTTTAATTAAGTTATTTCATTTCTTTATCTTATATTATATTAATTAGAGGATATTTAATTATTTGAAATATTTGAATTTATATGAATTTTCTTTGAACTATTTGCGCTTGAACGAAGTATTTGCTTGTTGTTTTTACGTGAAATGATTTCAGAATTTCGTGTGAATTTAAGATGTTGGACTTATATGTGTTATGAATATGGTTATATGCTCGTTGTATGTTTTCGGGTTTGTTTGATTGAGTTTTGAATTTATTTTGATTCGGAATCCAAAACGGGGCTAACGAGCAATTAGCGCACCATTGGTTCCTTATTTGATAACTTGAGCTAGGAAACTCGGATTCGAGTTTCGTCAACTTCGTTGAACTCGTATCGAAAATTTGAGTTTGATGAGCTTAGCCTTATATTTTTCCAAAGCCATTTGAATTCTCGGAATTAAACCGAAACACTTAACGGACGCCTAAACTTACCTTGCTACACCAAAATGACCATAACTTATTCATTTGTTAACCAAATTAACCATGTTTAGACTCTATGGAACCCTAACTCAACCCTTTCTTCGGCCATTAACCCCTAAAACCTAGATAACCCTTCTCATTTGGGGTAAATTGGCCAAACACCCTCTGCATTCCAGAAATCCCGTCACCCAAGCCCTTCTTGGAAATTCAAGCTCAAATCTCCTCCCAAACCCCCATTAATCCACAAGGTAAGCTTGGATATGTTATGTACTTCCAATATGAGTCATTTTCATTCATTCATCCCTAAATTTGAGCATGGTTTCATGAGTTTTGGCCAAGATGCATATATAGTTAGGTTTTGAGCATTTTAGTTGATCTCTTCCAACCCTTGAACTTTTTGAATGATTCCAAGCATGAAAATGATTGTTTTGATCTCCTCTTTACATTTATGGTGATGTATTAGTTGTTAGTTGGGGTATTTATGAGCCACCATTAGTGAGCTATTGAAGTTTTGGTATGATTTGGTCACCACACACTACATCTCACATTTCAAGGTCTTGGGAGCATGATTGGGAGTTGTTTTTAAGTGGTTTCATTGCATCTTGGTTGTCTTTTGTTGATTGAATGTGTTGAGATGTTGTATCTTGGTTATGCCCTGTTTCTGCGCATTTTTTTTCTCTGCTGCGTGCGTGCCACGGGCGTGTCACCCCTTTCTTCTTTTGGGTGACACGGGGGTGCAGTTTTGCTTGGTTCCGCTGTACCGTGACACGGGGGTGTCACGGTTTGCCTTGTAGTGGTGACACGGGCGTGTCACCCTCTGATTTCTTGTCCTGACTGTACCGTGATACGGGGGTGTCACGGATTGCTTTGTGTTGGTGACACGGGCGTGTCACCTTCTGTTTTCATGCATTTTGTGGGTTCATGCATGTTGTGTATGTATGCATGTGTATATATATATACATATATTTTGATTATATGATTTAAATTCCCCATTAGTTCACATGATCATGTTCATTACATAACATATTCTTTTCCATAATCATAGCATGATCATTTCATTGCCGAGCGTCTTTGTTGGTCATTTTGAGTCTCACGACACCTTTCTTGCACAAATTTTGATCCCGTTTGAGGCGAGGCCGGTCCTTGAGGCTTTCGTGTCTTCCTTTTTCGGTTCGAGGTGGGTTTCTCTACTAATAGTTATCTTGTCCCAATATAACCCTTATGTGACCGTTTTAAGCCAAAAGTTATAGTTATACTTATCGAGTCTTTTAAAGAGTCTTATGATTTTCGATTGTTAAGCCTTATTTATGAAAACCTACCTTATGCTTTGGCGAGATTGCATGTATGTTATGATCACGGGCCCCGGAGCTTAGTGTATCGTGGTAAACCGGGGAGGCAAGGGCCGACGGTGAACCCGTGCACTAGTTCCAACCATTTTACGTCGAAATGGATCTCGTTAGGAGTTTTGACGAGAAAACACTAGTCGGGCTTTTGAGGATTCATGTACCTCACTAGCCATTATGTATGAGGTGGTCGAGTCTTGCAAACTCGTCCACCACCGGAGAAAGAAGGTGTATATGAATGATTATGATCATTATGTATGTGCACATATGTAATGTATGATAACTTATGAATTTAAGAATATGTTTACATGAGGAGAAGCTTGGAGATGATGCACGCCCACTCGCCGGGCCTTAAACCCTATGTTAATTATGAATGAATATGATAGTCGTAATCCCATTGATGCTTTATTTGCTTTGCCCGCTTGGGAAATTTATTATCAAACTTCTATGGGATTAGGGCTTGCATGTATATGTTTCAATTTTGCGATATTTATACTTATGCCCCGCTTTTATACCCACCAGTCTCTTTTAGACTGAACACGGTTTTTTTCAGTTGTTTCGTGCAGGTTTGGAGGTGCTAGGCGGGAATTCGAGTCGTCTAGGTCTTGCTTTTGTGTCTAGCATTTCCTTTACACTCAATTGCACTAATATTTTGTATCTTGGATTTGTATGGAGCGAATTATGTTATTTGAGCCGTGAGGGCATTGCTACCACTTATTGTATAGGTTGATCTATTTTGGAGCTTGGATGCTCAATGTGAATATTTATGTTTATTGCTTCCGCTATTGCTCTTGTTTCTCGATTTTAAATTCCTATTGGCTGTTGTTTGGTTAAGGGTTAGCTCCCGCCTAGCTTAGCGTGTGTGTTATGTCCTCGTTCGCCATGATTTGACACGTGTAGGGATTTTCCATTTCCTATGCGGGTCGGGTCCCGGTGCGGGGGATGTGGCGCCTCGCGCTCGGGCGTTACATCCTTTGAGTGGTATCAGAGCCAAGGGTTGCAAAACCCGGGCTCTAGTGTCATGTGAGTCAGTCTAGGTCGTTCGGCTTTAGGACTAATTGACAATGTGATTGCATATGCATCTCTTATGCATTCTATACGTGCTTATGTGCTCTATACTTCGATCTTGACTGAACTAATTGCCTTTTTCATGCATTAACTAAAGATAGCATGCACTTCATTGTTTTCTGAACAAGATGCCTCCACGTAGACATCGTGAGAGATCACCGGGGCAACGTAGACACCGTGATCGTTCCCCTTCACCACAAGGACAACAACAACCGCCTCCGATGGACATGGTAAATTTTATGGAAGCGGTTTTTAATTATGTGGAACATCGACGGGCTCAAGCTCCCCCACCACAACCCGTTGAACAACCGGCTCCGTTGAATAACAACAATCATAGAGATCCTCATGGGACATTTCTAAGTTACAACCCTCCACGGTTTTCTGGCTCAATTGATGATGAGATATCGGAGGGATGGCTAACGAGAATAGAGAGGATATTTGGAGTTCGACAATTTACCACCCAAGAGAAAGTTCAGTTCGCCATATTTCTGTTGGATGGCGAAGCTTATGATTGGTGGGAAAGTTCGAGGGAAAAGCTAGAGGTTGATGAAGAGGAGATTACGTGGGATGTCTTCAAAAGAGAGTTTCGAGAGTGTTTTGTGGCTGAGGTGGTGAGAGAGAGAAAGGAGCAGGAATTCATAAACTTGAAGCAGGGTAGTCGTTCAGTGGCTCAGTACATCGCCATTTTCAACCGACTTGGAAAGTATGCACCTCATATCACAAGGGATGAAAAGAGGAAGGCGAAGAAGTTTATTGCCGGACTTAGACAGGATTTGAGGCACGGCCAAGCGGGACATAATTACTTATCTTTTGCTGATACGGTACAGAGAGCTTTGGAACAAGAAGAGGAATTCAAGAAGAAAGATCCAATTTTTAAGGCTCCTATGGGACGAGGATCGGGGTATGGCAAGAGGCCTATGGTACAAGCCGCTCCACCTACACAAGGTCCTTTCAAAAAACCTAAGTTTGGAGGGCAAGTTTCTCAGATTGCTCCGCCTTGAGTGGTGGCTTCTAAAACTCAACAGACTTTGAGTGAGGATCGATTGTCTAAGCCGCCATGTACGTATTGTGGAGGTCCTACCCACAACTTCTACAATTGTTGGAAAAGATTGGGCTTATGTATCATCTGTGGAAAAGCGGATCACATGGCGAATACGTGTCCTGACAAGAACCCTGGATTTCAGAACGGGGCTCCAAAGCCTATGATTCGAGTTCGTGCTTATGCCCTCGAGGGTGAGGAACAAAATGTAGAAGTTGATCCCAACGCCGTGGTGGAAGGTACCGTTTGCATCCATAACACGAGCATTCATGCATTATTTGATCCGGGTGCTACCCATTCTTTCTTATCTCGTGATCTATGTGCTTCTCTGTGCCTACCTGTTTTATGTGCCAATTCTTGTTATTTTGTGAGTTCTCCTCTTGGAGGAAATTTGCAGACGGATCAAGTAGTTCGGGGTTGTTCGGTTTTGATAGAAGGGAAAGACTATCCAGCCGATTTCATCGTAATGTCTATGAAGAGATATTGGGTAATGTTTGGGATGGATTGGTTATACCTGCATCGGGCCGAGGTTGATTGCTTTAAGAAGAAGATTAAGTTGGGGAATGAGGTGATTGGTGAAATGGGATTCAAGGATGTGCCACTATTATCTTTTATGGAAGCATGTAAGCTAATGAGAGAAGGGGGTACGGGATTCGTTGCTTATCTTCTCAATAAGCCAAAGGATCAAATTAAGTTTGAGGAGACCGCAGTGGTTAAGGATTTTCCTGATGTATTTCCAGAGAATTTGGGTTCATTGCCACCGGATCGTGAGATTGAGTTCGTCATAGATTTATATCCGGGATCAGAACCGTATTCTAAAACTCCATACAGAATGGCTCCGGCGGAGTTGAAGGAATTGAAAATTCAGCTAGAGGAATTACTTAAGATTAGATATATTCGGCCGAGTTCTTCTCCATGGGGTGCTCCGGTTCTCTTTGTTAAAAAGAAAGATGGATCGTTAAGAATGTGTATAGATTACCGGGAGCTTAATCAAAGGACTATCAAGAATACATATCCATTACCCCAAATCGAGGATTTATTTGACATGTTGCAAGGTTCAGGAGTTTATTCGAAATTGGATCTCAGGCAAGGCTACTATCAGTTGAAAATTCGGGAAGAGGACATACCTAAGACAGGATTCAATACCCGGTATGGACACTATGAATTCACTGTGATGCCTTTCAGTTTAACTAATGCTCCCGCGGCATTCATGGATATGATGCATCGGACTTTTCGGCCTTATTTGGACAAATTCGTAGTAATCTTTATCGATGATATTCTGGTCTATTCGAGGATATTGGAGACATTGAGAGAGCACCGGTTGTATGCGAAGTTTAGTAAGTGTGAGTTCTGGATCGACCGGGTTGCTTTTCTAGGTCATATTGTCTCGAGTAAAGGCTTGGAAGTTGATCCTGCAAAGATAGAGACTGTTATTCAGTGGCAGAGTCCAAAGAATGCTCCTGAGGTCAGGAGTTTCTTGGGTTTGGCTGGATACTACCGAAGATTTGTTAAGGATTTTTCTAAGGTTGCAACTCCTTTGACTCGTCTGATGAAGAAGGAAGTTAAGTTTAATTGGAACGAGGCATGTGAGGCGAGTTTCCAACTCTTGAAGGAGAAGTTGACCACTGCACTGGTACTAGCACTCCCTGAAGGCACGGAAGGATACATGGTTTATACGGACGCCTCGAAAGAAGGGTTGGGATGTGTTTTGATGCAGAATGGTAAGGTGATAGCCTATGCCTCGAGGAAGTTAAAGGATCATGAACAGAATTATCCCACTCACGATCTTGAGCTAGCAGCGGTGATCTTTGTTTTGGGGAGGTGGAGACACTACTTATATGGAATTCCTTTCGAGATCTTTTCTGACCACAAGAGTCTTCAATATTTGTTTTCTCAGAAGGAGCTAAACAAGAGACAAAGGCGTTGGATGGAGACTTTAGCGGATTATGAGTGTACGATCCGATACCATCCTGGAAAAGCTAATGTGGTCGCGGATGCACTTAGCAGCAAGGCGAGTGTATCTAATGTAAAAGTGGAAGTTAGAGAGGAATCTGACTCTTTCAAGCTAAGAGCCAGTATTCGGAATATTTCAGTACAACCAGATCTGCAGCAAAAGTTATTTGAGACTCAGGGAAAGGATCCCGAGGTTCAGAAATTACCTGAGAAAGCTAGGGTGGATCCCAAGTGCCCGTTTGGATTTGATGATATGGGACTCTTAAGGTTTAAGAACAGGATTGTGGTTCCGAATGAGTTGAAGAGAATTATCTTGGAAGAAGCCCACCGTTCAGGGTATTCGATACATCCCGGAGGTAATAAAATGTATAAGGACTTAAAGCAGTTCTATTGGTGGAATGGACTTAAAAGGGATGTAATAAATTTCGTGAGACATTGTTTGACTTGTCAAACCGTGAAAGCTGAGCATCAGAAGCCATCGGGGCTACTTCAACCGCTACCTATCCCATAATGGAAATGGCAACAAGTGGCGATGGATTTTGTTTCGGGTCTTCCTATAGTGAGAGGTGGTTTCGATGGGATTTGGGTGATCGTGGGCCGGTTAACGAAATCGGCACATTTTCTGGCTGTTCGGATGTCAGATAAGGTACCTAAGTTGGCAAAGAAGTATGTTGATGAGATTGTTCGACTTCATGGTGTGCCGGTCAGTATTGTATCAGATTGAGATCCGACGTTTACTTCTAGGTTTTGGCAAGAATTGCGAAGGAATCTAGGAACAAGGCTTCAATTCAGCACAGCTTTCCATCCTCAGACAGATGGCCAGTCGGAGAGATTAATCAAGTATTTGGAGGATATGTTGAGAGCATGTGCATTGGACTTTTCGAGTTCATGGAACGAGCAGCTGCCTTTAATTGAGTTTGCCTATAATAACAGTTTTCAAGCTTCGATAGGAATGGTGTAGCACCCCGCACGTGAGGCACCACATCCCCCGCACTAAGGCTCAACACGAGTAATGAAATAGTAAATCCGCACCCGTATCGAACCCTAGCGAACGAGAGACAAACATAAAAACTTTCCTAAGCCAGGCGGAGCTAGACCCTGCAATGAAAACCAATCCACAAAGTATAATGCATAACAAAGCCAAAGTTCAATCATAACAATCATAAACGGAATTTGGGCTCTTCAGGCCTCTTTTACTTCAACAAGTTCCAGTAAAGTCAATTCAATAAAAATTAATAAAAATTACATAATTATTCAAGTTCATGATATAACAGAACGAATCATACATAACTTCAATACATAAATGAGTGCAGGGACTCTCCTAACCTAACTCGACCCACTTAAAGACTCCAAACACCTCCGCCTAGCCCGAACTCCAAAGCCAAACCTGCACACTAAAGTGTTGGGGAGGGAGAGGGTCAGTCCCTAGAAGACTGAGTGAGCAGGAGCGATACATATATATAGAAAACATGCACATGCAAGTCATAAATCCCGAGCAAGGGTTTTATTTGAATTTAGTTCCCGAAAAGGACAAGAAAATAGATAGACAATGCTCGACTTTTACGACTAAAACATCTTAAATTCATTACATTCGTAAATCATACATAAATATAAGGCTCGGCGAGTGAGCGTGCACAATCTCCAACCAAACTCCGACCGTGTACGACAAATATCAATAATATATTGATTAGGCGATCATGCAATATATCATAATACACACAGACCATAAATCATATCATAAACATTTTCGTTTGGGCGATCCGGATCCCGGCATTCCCGCACGGTGCATAATCATATCAATACCGACCTTCTTCCTCCGGGTGGTGGACAAGTTAGCTAGACCTGACCACCGGTAAATACATAGGCCAATGGGGGTACATGAATCCCCCAAGGGCACGCAGCTCCCATTCCTCGCTAAAACTCCTAACGAGGGCCGGTATCACCGTAATTTGGTTGGGACTAGTATATGGGATCCCCGTCAGCCCTTGCTTCCTCGGTTAGCCACATATACTAAGTCCCTGGGCCCGTGAACATATCATCCATACAATCTCGCCAAAACATATCAATACATACATATGATACATACCATAAGAAATCATACCTTACCGTGTAACTCGGCATATGCTATACACGTACCTCTCCGTGTCATCCTAATCCATAGCTAGCATGAGAGCACACGGTTTGGAGCATAGCCTCATTACAAAACCATTTTTAAGCTTATATACGCTCATACGTATAATTCAGAAGAATTTACTCGATAGCTTCGTTTGAAAACCAAATATATATATAATCATAAGGTTTTTGGCCAAAGCTTTTCACATAAGGGTTGTAGGGTTTGTTACATAACTAAAACGAAAACCACCCTCACCTTATCCGTGAAGAAACAAGGATCGAGCACCAAGTGCCTGACGATCAAAAGCTCTCCACCCTGGAGACAAACTGTACAAAAGACCACAAGACGTGTTCGTGAGACTCAAGACTCTAAATGAACCACATATGACGCACGGCAATGCTCAAGCATGATATGAAGGCATAAAGATCATATTAAGTCATGAAAATCATATAACCAATTTATTCACTTGTTCAATCATAAATCATTCAATTCATACTTCCAATCCAATAATTCAAGAATCCAAATAAGGGCACAGAACATGTTCAAGCTCTTCCATAATGTTACCATATACTTCATATTACATAACATAGCATATATTCAAGGTTGGGCAACAAGAAGAAGTGATAAGATATAGAAAATAAGCGAGGCGATTCATAAACGACACATAAACACCCATAACCGGCATTAAGTAAAAGCATGCCTATAGCACATCCAAATGCCATGAAATTAAACCAAAATACTCCTAACACATAGTACAACAAGTTCATAGTTCAACATAAAGGGAGATAAAGTCATTAAGGAGGGGAAATAAATCAAAAACCGAAGAGGAAGTAACGAAGACTGCGCATGGGAAGTGACACGGGGGTGTCACCTCCCTTAGCCAAACTGAGCCACGGGCGTGGCTCAGTACAGAACTGAGCAGAGGGTGTGACACGCCCGTGTCTCACTCTTATGAGTAAATGTGACACGGGGGTGTCACGGTACAGAACCAAAACCGTTCACAAGGTTTTTCCGGCAAAACTGATCCCTTACAAACTCAATCCAAAAGCATATCAAATGAACTCCAAATGCTTTGAAACTTAATATGCAGCATATTTGGCATGTTATGAACATTTTTCGTTTAGAATTCAAAAGCTAAATCACACGTTAAGATCATCGAATCCGTGCAATAAAACTGGGTCGCTACAATCGGACATATGAACCCTAATGATTCTATCATGCCTTGATCAAGTACTTAGGGCTTGAATTTGGATCTGAAACTTTTGGGGAATGCATGCTAACATACTAAACAACTTGTATACGTCATATATATACAAAATGGTACCATTTAAAGTACATTAGGAGGACTAACAACTTACCAAACACCACAGCAACAAATCTGTCATGAAGCATGCATAAAACAGGCCATGTATTTCGATTTTTAAGGCTTCAAATGGAACCAAATACTTAAAGCATGAAGGCTAACATATAGAACAATGAGTGTACATCAACTCCATGCATTTTCACACGAAATGGAGGCCATATGATCATGCAACAACACCAAATTTCACACAACAGTCACAAAACAGGGGAATCAATTAGATCATCAAGTTTGAAGCTCCATAACTCATAATTTTATAAAAGGAGCAAGAGATGAAATCCCCCTAACATCATATACTATCAGTTGGGAAAGAAATAGGTCAAGAAACAAGTTCATATACTCATGTACAAGCAAGAAAATCAGCCACACAAGCAAATAGGTCACTAGAACAAAAATCCCTAAAAGTTCATACCAATCTCATAATTCAAACCCTAATCAAATCTGATCCAAATCATGTTTTAAATAGATGAAATCAAGCATAATTGAGTAGAGAAGACATAAATATTCATACCTTGAAGTTTTGGTGAAGGAAGATGGTGATTTGAGCTCCAAAATCACAAAGGCCAAGGTTTTCTTCTTCCTTCTCCTCTCTCTTCTCTTTCTCGTTTCAGTTGCAGCTGGAGAGTGAGGGTTTGGGTTCGGTTTTTGCAGCTTAAGGGGAAGAGAAAGGGTTAACTCAAGGTACAAGAGTCAAGGTTAAGGTTTGGTTAGGTTAAGGAGTGTTATGGGGTCCCACCATGAAGACTAGTCAACCAAAGGAGCTCTTCTTGCACGAGTTGTCCGTTACGGTTGGATTTCGGAGGTCTTAATGATTTCAAAAAGGTATGAGGCTTGTTCCATTGTCTCCGAATCGTCGATACGAAGGCAACGGAGGTGTCGGAATTCGAATCCGAATTCCCGAGCTCAAGATATCACGCACGGAACCAAGGGTGCGCTAATTGCTCGTTAGCCCCCGACTTGGTTCCAAAATCAAAATAAATTCATAAACACGTCAAATAAATCCGAAAACATAAACCGAGCATATAGGCATGTTCAAAACATACATATTTACGACATATTAAATTTTCACGCCAATCCAGTATCATTTCATATAAGAACGAAGTAGAAATAAAACACTCAAGCGCATGAACGAATTCATATTGTTATAAATTAATTACTAAAACTTAAATTCCATATTGAATAAATTTAAAGCCAACTTATAACATGTTGAAATTAATTAACGAAATTACCGAAATAGTTAAGGTGACACGAAACCTTAATTAAGAATTTAAACACTAAATATCAAAGTGAAATAAAATGAAATAAATTAAAATAACAATAGTTTATAGTTTAAATCAAATATAACCATTTATAAACAATTAATCATATAATTAAATTATTAAATTGCGCAATTTATAAACAAATACTTCACATTATTAAAACTGAAAAACTGGGGCGTTACAAATGGCGCCTTATGAAGCCCTTTATAGACGAAAGTGTAGATCTCCCTTATTCTTCGACCTTGAGGAATGGAGTTGGACAAAACAAGAGGGAGTGAAGCGAGGAGAAAAGAAAGAGAAGCCTTCTAAGGCCGTGCAAGCAGCGATTGACAAGGTTTAGATCATTCAGCAAAGAATGAAAGCAGCTCAAGATAGACAGAAGAGTTATGCGGATCGGCGAAGAAAGGATCTTCAGTTTGAGGTTGGTGATAGAGTATTTCTAAAAGCTTCACCACGAAAAGGATTTTCGAGGATTGGAAAATGAGGTAAATTAAATCCTCGTTATCTAGGACCGTATGAGATTCTTGAGAAAATTGGAGACACGGATTATCGCTTGAATCTACCTCCGAGTTTGATGGGAATCCACAATGTATTTCATGTCTCCCAACTTCGCAAATATTATCCGGATGAAGCCGAGATCCTACCCGAGGAAGAGGTAGAAATTGAACCTAATCTCACCTTCGTTCAGAAACCGGTTAAGATTTTGGATCGAAAGTTTCAAGAATTAAGAAACCTGCGAATCCCACTGGTTAAGGTGTTATGGAGAAGTGATAAGACGGAAGAGGCCACGTGGGAAACGGAAGATAAGATGAAGAAGTTTAATCCTGAACTGTTTCCGAGCAATCAGTCAATCCGAGGACGGATTCTTTTTAAGGGGGAGAGGTTGTGATGCCCCGATTTCTCCAAATCGTTCAGGTATGAATTATGTGATAATTACGTGCGCGTTTAATTTATTTTAATTACGTTACTTCATTTCTTTATCTTATATTATATTAATTAGAGGATATTTAATTATTTGAAATATTTGAATTTATATGAATTTTCATTGAACTATTTGCGCTTGAACGAAGTATTTGCTTGCCGTTTTTACGTGAAATGATTTTGGAATTTCGTGTGAATTTAAGATGTTGGACTTATATGTGTTATGAATATGGTTATATGCTCGTTGTATGTTTTCGGGTTTGTTTGATTGAGTTTTGAATTTATTTTGATTCGGAATCCAAAACGGGGCTAACGAGCAATTAGCGCACCATTGGTTCCTTATTTGATAACTTGAGCTAGGAAACTCGGATTCGAGTTTCGTCAACTTCGTTGAACTCATATCGAAAATTTGAGTTTGATGAGCTTAGCCTTATATTTTTCCGAAGCCATTTGAATTCCCGGAATTAAACCGAAACACTTAACGGACGCCTAAACTTACCTTGCTACACCAAAATGACCATAACTTATTCATTTGTTAACCAAATTAACCATGTTTAGACTCTATGGAACCCTAACTCAACCCTTTCTTCAGACATTAACCCCTAAAACCTAGATAACCCTTCTCACTTGGGGTAAATTGGCCAAACACCCTCTGCATTCCAGAAATCCCGTCACCCAAGCCCTTCTTGGAAATTCAAGCTCAAATCTCCTCCCAAACCCCCATTAATCCACAAGGTAAGCTTGGATATGTTATGTACTTTCAATATGAGTCATTTTCATTCATTCATCCCTAAATTTGAGCATGGTTTCATGAGTTTTGGCCAAGATGCATATATAGTTAGGTTTTGAGCATTTTAGTTGATCTCTTCCAACCCTTGAACTTTTTGAATGATTCCAAGCATGAAAATGATTGTTTTGATCTCCTCTTTACATTTATGGTGATGTATTAGTTGTTAGTTGGGGTATTTATGAGCCACCATTAGTGAGCTATTGAAGTTTTGGTATGATTTGGTCACCACACACTACATCTCACATTTCAAGGTCTTGGGAGCATGATTGGGAGTTGTTTTTAAGTGGTTTCATTGCATCTTGGTTGTCTTTTGTTGATTGAATGTGTTGAGATGTTGTATCTTGGTTATGCCCTGTTTCTGCGTGTTTTTTTTCTCTGCTACATGCGTGCCACGGGCGTGTCACCCCTTTCTTCTTTTGGGTGACACGGGGGTGCAGTTTTGCTTGGTTCCGCTGTACCGTGACACGGGGGTGTCACGGTTTGCCTTGTAGTGGTAACACGGGCGTGGCACCCTCTGATTTCTTGTCCTGACTGTACCGTGACACGGGGGTGTCACGGATTGCTTTGTGTTGGTGACACGGGCGCGTCACCTTCTGTTTTCATGCATTTTGTGGGTTCATGCATGTTGTGTATGTATGCATGTGTATATATATATACATATATTTTGATTATATGATTTAAATTCCTCATTAGTGCACATGGACATGTTCATTACATAACATATTCTTTTCCATACTCATAGCATGATCATTTCATTGCCGAGCGTCTTAGTTCGTCATTTTGAGTCTCACGTCACCTTTCTTGCACAGATTTTGATCCCGTTGGAGACGAGGCCGGTCCTTGAGGCTTTCGTCTCTTCCTTTTTCGGTTCGAGGTGGGTTTCTCTACTAATAGTTATCTTGTCCCAATATAACCCTTATGTGACCGTTTTAAGCCAAAAGTTATACTTATACTTATCGAGTCTTTTAAAGAGTCTTATGATTTTTGATTTTTAAGCCTTCTTTATGAAAACCTACCTTATGTTTTGGCGAGATTGCATGTATGTTATGATCACGGGCCCCGGAGCTTAGTGTATCGTGTTAAACCGGGGAGGCAAGGGCCGACGGTGAACCCGTGCACTAGTTCCAACCATTTTACGTCGAAACGGATCTCGTCAGGAGTTTTGACGAGAAAATGCTAGTCGGGCTTTTGAGGATTCATGTACCTCACTAGCCATTATGTATGAGGTGGTCGAGTCTTGCAAACTCGTCCACCACCGGAGGAAGAAGGTGTATATGAATGATTATGATCATTATGTATGTGCACATATGTAATGTATGATAACTTATGGATTTATGAATATGTTTACACGAGGAGAAGGTTGGAGATGATGCACGCTCACTCGCCGGGCCTTAAACCCTATGTTAATTATGAATGAATATGATAGTCGTAATCCCAGTGATGCTTTATTTTCTTTGCCCACTTGGGAAATTTATTATCAAACTTCTATGGGATTAGGGCTTGCATGTATATGTTTCAATTCTGCGATATTTATACTTATGCCCCGCTTTTATACCCACCAGTCTCTTTTAGACTGAACCCGATTGTTTTCAGTTGTTTCGTGCAGGTTTGGAGGTGCTAGGCGGGAATTCGAGTCGTCTAGGTCTTGCATTTGTGTCTAGCATTTCCTTTACACTCAATTGCACTCATATTTTGTATCTTGGATTTGTATGGAGCGAATTATTTTATTTGAGCCGTGAGGGCATTGCTACCACTTATTGTATAGGTTGATCTATTTTGGAGCTTGGATGCTCGATGTGAATATTTATGTTTATTGCTTCCGCTATTTCTCTTGTTTCTCGATTTTAAATTCCTGTTGGCTATTGTTTGGTTAAGGGTTAGCTCCCGCCTAGCTTAGCGTGTGTGTTGTGTCCTCGTTCGCCTTGATTTGACACGTGTAGGGATTTTCCATTTCCTATGCGGGTCGGGTCCCGGTGCGGGGGATGTGGCGCCTCGCGCTCGGGCGTTACAGTCCATTCCCAGACAGATTGTCCTGACTTAACAAACCTCCTGTTAAAAGTCGGTGTCAATTGTCTATTGTGGCGGCCGATATTAGTGATGTCGTTGGCGCACACCTCCCGAAAATCAGCTCTACACATAACCGTCGGGCCCAAATTATAAATTGTGTGTTTGCATTTCAGATTAGCAGTGACCAGAGTACCACTCCGGGTGCTAACTATAACATGTGAAACTGTAACTGTAACATGTGATGCTGTCTTGTAAAACATGTGAACATGTGAAACTGTACTTTGAAAACATATGCAGAACATGTAACTGTCTTTGAACGAGAATGCAGAACTTTGGAAAACATGTGCTTTAGATCAAGGTATACTATTAAACTATGAATGATCCTTTCAAAAGAATGTCCCGATAAAGGGGATAGTTCAAAACGAGGTTTAGCTTTGAATTTCAAAACATATGATACGATAGTATAATCGTGGTTCCAGTTTGAAAGCATTTTAGCTTCACCTCACCTAATAGTAACAAAAGGTAGGTAGATAGATTACGTGGTGCCCTGGGGATCCCAGTGCTCGACTTTAACTCCTGTAGGTGGTGTACTAGAGTGAGCTTAAGAACTAAGACCCACTACTAACCAAGATGCGTACGAAATGCATGAAACAAATGAATAGGAAACATGTAACACAAGAGAGTAATACCATTTAAGGTATTCAAGAAAGGTAACACACAAAGGAATACATTAAAGTGAGTTACTCTTAAAGTGGGACTATGATCTTACTATAATCGAGTAAGCTTTAGTTAAATTATGAATCCTATCGCAAACCTTAAGTTATGAAACAAGTCCTCGAAAGAAAACACATTTTCAAAACACATTTTAGACCCTGGATATGGAAACCCTAGGTGCAAATGTGTAACGCCCCCATCCGTACCAGAACAAGAGGAGAGCGGCGTCTCAACCCCCGCACTGAAGCACCTCTCAAGTAATGGTGTGAGCCATCACTCAAGAAATACTCCAGCGAACGGCTGTCTATCAGAACTATACATGTACAACGATGTGGCTATGCAGCGGAAAATCAGAGTATTTTAAAACTTTTCAAAACATGTGCGTGATGGCATGAAACAAGCAAGAACATATTGATCGTGTAAGAGAGACTCGGCATATCAGAACATATAACATATTCACAAATAAGTACCGATACAGCAGAGTTCAAAATATCGGTAACAGAGTAGCAGAAAGAGTATAACAAAGATACTCAAGTATTCAGAAACATATACAGAAACATAAAGTGATGCAGCCATAAAACATTTGCAGGATACAAAAGGAAGTAATACTAAGTCCTGACTGAGACAAAAATGACAATCTAGAGCTTCAAGATACCTCTAGACTGCGGCTGCAAGACCTGAAACAACGAGGCAAGAAAACGGGAGAGGTATTAATCAAAAGGACTACGTGAGGGAATACCTTAAAGGAAGTACTGAGTAATAAAGAACTTGAAGTAAAGTTTAGAACTGTTAATTGCAATGCTTTAAAGAAGAACTTGAAACAAGTTCAGTTGATAAAACTCTTTTGAACACAATGTTGTAAAAGTATGCACGTTTTAAAACATTTTCATGAATGCTATCACACGCACACACATATGCTGTCGATGGTTCATAGTTCTTTCATAAAACGGGATAAGGGTAAAGTGAACTTTTCCAGATATGAACCATCCTTTATGAAACAGAATTTTGCCCGCAAGCTAGGCTCCTCCATCCTTACTCCAGAAAACATGATTTGGTAGAGCATCAGACCAGGGTCAACAATAATTCCACGTATAGTAGAGTATCGGACTAAGATCAACAATAACCCCACATAAAGTAGAGCATTGGACCGAGGTCAACAACAACTCCACAGACAGTAGACTATTGGACCAAGGTCAACAACAACTCTTACCAACACATACAAACATACACCATCCTCCACCAGTTGTCACTTCGGGTAGCTAGCCCTAGGCGACCTGTAAACATGTAATGGGAACAGATTTGTTGTCCGTTCCCAGACAGATTGTCCTGACTTAACAAACCTCCTGTTAAAAGTCGGTGTCAATTGTCTAAGTGTGGCGGCCGGTATTGGTGATGTCGTTGGCGCTCACCTCCCGAGCATCACCTCCACACATAACCGCCGGGCCCAAACTGTAAACTGTATGCTTGCATTTAAGATTAGCAGTGACCAGAATACCACTCCAGTATGCTAACTATAACACGTGAAACTGTAACTGTAACATATGATGTTGTCTGTAAAACATATGATTTTGTCTGTAAACATGTGATTCTGTCTATAAAACATGTGAAACTGTCTGTAAACTGTACTTTGAAAACATATGCAGATCAGGTAACTGTCTTTGAACAAGAATGCAGAACTTTGGAAAACATGTGCTGTAGATCAAGGTATATTATTAAAGTATGAATGATCCTTTCAAAAGAAGGTCCCGATAAAAGGGATAGTTCAAAACGAGGTTTATCTTTGAATTTCAAAACATATGATACGATAGTATAATCGTGGTTCCAGTTGGAAAACATTTATAACTTCACCTCACCTAATAGTAACAAGAGGTAGGTAGACAGATTATGCGGTGCCCTGGGGATCCCAGTGCTCAACTTTAACTCCTGTAGGTGGTGTACTAGAGTGAGCTTAAGAACTAAGACCCACTACTAACCAAGATGCATATGAAATGCACGAAAAAATGAACAAGGATCATATAAAGAACATGTAACATAAGAGAGTAATACCATTTAAGGTATTCAAGAAAGGTAGCACACAAAGGAATACGTGAAAGTGAGTTACTCTCAACGTTAGACTATGATCTTACTATAACCGAGTAAGCTTTAGTCAATTTATGAATCCTATCGCAAACCTTAAGTTATGAAAGAAGTCCACGAAAGAAACTCATTTTGAAAACACATTTTAGACCCTAGATATGGAAACCCTAGGTGCAAATGTCTATTACGAAAGCACAAGTTTTATTTCACTTTTACTATTCAAAAGTACTATTTAAGATTACGATTCACATGTTACTATTCACATGTCGGGTCAAAGGATCGGGTCAAACCCTTACTATACACACAGACCCACACCATGCACGAACACACACACACACACGGCATGCACACACACACACACCCTAATTAAATTATGATCTTGATTATAACCTATAGTTTCAAGTTCATGTTATAATAATCAAGAGTGATCTAGGTTAAAGGTATAACCTATGGTTAAGAGATCCCATTAAGGCATAAGATCAAGTTATGAAACACTATTCTATCTTAGGTTATAATATGTGACACTATTAAAGTGTATAACATATGATCAAGACACTAATCCATTAATCCATATCATATCATAAGCTCAATTCATAATTCAAGAATCATATAACAATGTGACAACATGTCACAACATATATCATATCATATCATATATCATGAACCTTTAGGCATGTAACATGTAACAATTTAATTCAATACCAACATGTAACAAGTTGTGACATAATTAATTGTAAATCACTATTCCATTAGCTAGCATGCATGAATATAATTCAAATTCCATAATCATGCATCAATTATCATAATATAACAATCATATCACATGATCATAGCATATACTAGAGTAATTCATAACATATTCAAGCATATACTAAACAATTAAAACATATAAACAACTATTAAAACATATCATGAAAACTATATAATAAATGAATAAAATAAAATCCTATATGGCTTAGGGAGACCCTAAGACCCAACCTAAACATAATATAAACATACCATAACACAAAAACATAAACTAAACTAAAACATAACATAAAACAAAACAACTAACCTAGCTAAGAGGAGGGGATGCCGACGGCAATGAGGGAAAGGAGGAAGAGAGGAGTGCTTGTCAACACAAAACTTTGAGCAAGGATTCTTGATGCTAGGTTCTTCAACCAGTAGCGTTTTAACATTGCTACACGAAGTTTGCAACATCTTTCTCACGCCGATACATCTTTACCGATTCTTCAAGTTTTCGAACAACTCAAACCAGGAGTGGGTAAAACTTGTGCCCTTGCACTCTCGAGGCGTAGGCCACGCTCTCCTGCTAACGGCACATGACCAAAGCCTTCCTTTATGCCTCGATCGAGAGCGAATAGCCTTATGTACCTTGGGTCGACAAAAGCCGGTGCCGAAGGCAACTCTCTTCAACCGCCTCTCCGCACTCGAAACCTTGCCTCTTACTTGTCATTCGTGTCAATGGGTTGGCATTCTTAAGAAAGATTCGCCTTGTCTACCCTGCCGTCACGAGAGACTTCTCACTCTGAGGCAATTCTCGGTTCCTCTACTCAAACACGTGGTCGACAAAATCCTTGCTGAAACCAAACTCCACGAAGACCTCGAAACTCTGAAGAACAACGAGCAACTTGAAAAGCAAGAGAAGGGTATTAATCTTCCACCATTGAGATTGTGCAACTCACGATAGTTATACTCGTCCTAAAGTCCCATCTTCTTCTTAGATAGAACATAGAAACCCCACAAAGAAGTACCCGAACGAGCGAACCACCTTCTAAGAGCTTGTCGAGCTACACCTTCACCTCTAACAATCTAGCCAGAGACCACCAAAAGCGAGTCTGCAAACAAATCTGAACTCCAGGATGAAAATCAACGACAACCTAATGCTCCCGTCAAGTGGTAAAGAATTCACTTTGAAAATCCACTTTCAAGGAAACACTAAAGAAGTCTTACTCTGATCTTCGTCTCCTCAAGCTTGACTCAATCCCTCGGTTACCCAAAGGTAAGTCACATAGCTTGTCGCACCGTCCCGGATTTGAACAACCGCTTCTACAAAGGATATAGACGGGCTAGTCTTCGATCTAGTACCCGAAGATATCGTTGAGCCCAAGACGGGCCTCCTCAAGGTAACCACTAGCTCCACTCAGCGCTCGAACAGCCAACCCACGCCTAAGGTAGTCCCATACCTCACGAGAACAAGGAGCCTTCAAACCGAACACCGGGCAAGCTCGGCCCTCACAACTCACCAAACACTCGAGCTTTCAACTCACTAACTCTCTTCAAGAAGAGAGTTCCCACAGAAAACAACAAACGTAACAACAACAACAAGTGCGAGGAAAACAACTAGAAAAGCAACAAGCAAGTACAAAGAAGTAACGCAGAAAGGAAAGTAATAAAAAAGCGGGTTTCGCCCAAGATAAATATGCATGAATGTAGTGCCATGAATGCAATTACCTCTATTCTTAGGTTTGATTTGACCTCCAATTTGAAGTCTTTGATTCCTTCTCCTTTGTTTGTTAGCCCTCGAACGATCACACTCTGGGAACTTATGCTCTGAAGATCCACAAACGTAGCATCTCTTCAACCGGATCCAACACCCATCGTAACTGTGGTTAGTCCCTTGGCAATGTGCACATGGTGGAAACTCTCTCTCTGACTAAGGGGTTTACAAAGGGTTAGATTTCTTTTTTCTTGTTACTTCTTTTCTTGATAGGTCTACTTGGTTGAGCCGGTCTTTCTTCAACTTGTATATTGGAACACGATCCCAACTCAAATGGTTGTTTCGTTGCATCTTCTTCAAGCCCTTTTCTTGTTATCCACCAAGTCTCAACCCGTATCGCCTTCTCAACGGCCTTGTCCCATGTACTTGTGTCTCTTACAACCAAAGCTTCTCTAAGTTCGCTCCGAAGGCCTTCCATAAAGTACTTTGCGTTCCATTGATCATCATTTGTAATGTGAGGCACATAGGCACCCAATCTCTCGAACTCTTCCAAATATTCCATAACCGTCCTTTCTTGTTGCTTGAGGTTGAGGAATTCTTCAAGTCTCCGTTGTCGTAGCATTGCCGGTATGTACCTCTTTTTAAATTCTCGAACGAACACATCCCATGAGAATACTTCTCCCGCCACCTCTAGTCGATGAACAACTCTTGACCACCATAGATCAAGCCCTTGTAGGAGTAGAGTAACTAGACGGACTTTATTGTGAGCATCACACGGCCACACTCTAAAGATGGCCTCAATCCCTGAAAGCCATTCTTCAGCTTCAATATCACTACCTCCTCGGAATTGTGGAGGGTTGAAAGTCCCAAACTCCCGGTACAAGATTGCTATTGGTTCCATAGGTGACACTGTTGATGTTGATGGTTCTTGATTCGGGTGGAAGTGTTGATGTAAGAATTGCCCTAAGGTTCTTGTCAACACCGTGAAATCCTGAAATTCTCAAAATTACAATGGAAATATATGTGCATGTTGATCAGCAGGTGCATGTTTATGTGCACAATCAAATCAAATAATTAGCAAGTAAGTCACATAAATGGTGTAATGAATGCAAACAAACATGTAACCCTAAGCCGAACGACCTAGACAGACCAGACACGACTCAAGAGCTCCGGTTTTGCAACCTAGAGCTCTGATACCACCTTGGAGATGTAACACCCCGGAGGGCGCCACATCTCCCCGCACCATAGCCCGATGCGAGTAATTAAATGGGATCTCCGCACCACACCAAGCTATAGCGAACGGAGACAAACAAAAACCCACACACTAGCTAGGCGGTCTAGACCCTCATTCAAAGTGCGCAACAAAACAAAAGATATGCGGAAGCAACCAAGATCACAAAATACCAACATACATTCTACATTAATACAAATATATACATGTTGTGCCCATCCAAGGCCAAGGAATCATACAAATTCAAGTTCAACTCCGAATCAAAGTTCATATAAAGCTTATACATAGTACCATACTCATACATATTTATACGTAATACCATATTTATACATAGTACCAAAACGGGAAATAAAGATGCAAGGATGCAAAAGACTCCACTAACAAACTCGAATGACTTAAAGTAAAAGACCACCGCCTAGCACGAACCGAAGACCTGCCCCTGCAAACTCAAGAAGAAAAGGGGAAAAAGGAAACAACGAAGAGGGGTCAGTCCTAAAGACTGATGAGGGGGCTAACACACTCACACGTACATAAATATAGAGCATAGCATATTCAAACGAAGATGTTCATGAATCGGGGTGTGGTTTTTGCATTCTAAAGCCTTTTAACCCGTGTTATTATATATATATAAAAAGAAAGGTGTAAGGCCGAAGGCCAAAATTCACCAAGTTTTAGAAGTTAGAAATCCAGTACCGATTCACAAACCTTAAACGAAAGCAAAGCATAATCAACTCGGCGAGTACGAGTTCCAACCCACTTACTCCATAGCAAAGCGGAACATAACAAAGCCAAACATAAATCAATCCCACCTTAACTCCGTTTTGGGGAAGAGAGAGCGCTCCCTGAACCCCCGCACTTACCTTATAGCAAATATGCATATATGTCAAGGACATGAGTTTCATGACACTCACGTCCCAAGGACTCCGTCCCCCACCTCCCTCCGAGTGGGTTTCGGGTTGATCCTATCAAAATGGAGAGGTGCACAAGGTTACACCTGGCGACCCCATGGCCGTCCCGGGTTTCCCATTACACAACTCCGGGGCCCAAACATACACAAACAAACAGAGCATAGCACAAAGTTTATCTAGCCAAAACATATCACTTACACACGCCAACCCTTTTCAAAACAAAAGAACGAAAATATTGTTTACTTATACATAAAAGCGTTTTTCAAACGTTTCATAACAAAAGGGCCAATTCCCACAAAATACTTATCGAACACATATCTATATATATATAGATATATAGGTTACATGCGGGCTTAAAACACATTTAGGGTTGTAGGTCGTAATAACTAAAAGAAAGAAACCTCACCTTGCCGACCAAACCAACGAAACGAACTCAATCCTTCTAAGAGACCACCTCGTCAGCCACGAAACGAACCTAAGAACAAAACAAAGATCGAAAGACAAACTTAGACTCAAAATGAACCAATTAGACGCTCGGCAAATGCGTATGAATGCAAGTGATGCAAATGAAACCACAAGAGATAGCATAATCAAGAGTTCAAGATAAATTCGAGTAAAACTCGTATCAAATAAATTCATAAAATTAATACAAAACATTTATCAAATAATATAACATGTTAACATAGCATATGAGTCATAACCGAATAAAAGAAGGTATTAGAAAGCACTAAACAAAGCACGAAAGTCATGTATGTGAGATCAAAATACATAAGATTTTGTCATATACAACTGCTTCAAATACTCAATAATCAAATATATATATATATATATAATATATGTATACCTCCAGCCACATAACATAGTAATATATATATATATATCTTGCCACTTACTAATTGGAATCAACATAACCTGCAAGGGAAATAAATCACGTAGTAAATGTGTTAGCATGAAAATCTTATTAAATACATAATGTACATATATATATACCGCACGTAGCTTGCATGCATTTTATCAAATCCCTACATTAATGCATGAAACAATTAGGAAACATATATATACCATATATATAAGCAGCTACGTAAAGAAAAGAATAAATATTGCCATCTCTTCCGCCAAGCACGACTATCAGCTGCACTCTTTAAAATTAAAAACCAAATGCGAAAGTAGGGCACGGCCGTGTTAGTTTTCAGTTCAAAATGGACACGGCCGTGTCCGATTTTTCATAAATATTTTGATGTTAACGCAGCTCCAACACGGCCGTGTCATAAAACAATGCAAAACGGACACGGCCGTGTCGCGTTGTCTTCTCCAAAAAGAACGAAGTGCAGCAGCAGTTCACGAACAGGGGAGGAGGCAAGAGATCTAGCAGCAACTAAGCCAAAAATGCAACAAAATCTCAGCAAAGATCAAGCCCCAACATCATGCAACAACCGGCAAGGCAATCACACACCCCACTTCCAACAAAGTTTCAAATATCTCAAGGTTCAACAATGGTGGATCACTCCACACTCCACGAAATTAAGATTCAAGCATAGGAAAAGAACAACGACATATCAAGGGTCACATAGCACTTCACGGATCAAGAATCGAGCTAAAAACGAGCAAGATATCACCAAATTAATTCAAACCCATAACTATTCATGCCCATGCTAAAAACTCATCCAAATCATGCTCAAAATCAGAAATTCGAGGCTTAAAAGATGTACCAAGTTGTGGAAAACAAGAAAGTACACTTACCTCTTCGATTTCATGAAGAATGGAGGCCGAACGAGCCCAAAATCTCCGGTGGGTGAATAGTGGCGGAAATCCCCTTTCTCTTCCATTTCTCCTTCTCTCTCTAGGTTCTCCTGAGGTCTGGGGCTCAAATGAGCAAGTGGGAGATAGGGTTTTGAGTTAGGGTCATATAGGTTCAAGAATCGGGTCATTTGGTTAAGAAACGAATAAGTTATGGCCAAAACCATAAAAGCTGGCGGATCTGCGCGAGGTCCACGTTTCGGGCGAAATGCGGAGGATCAAACGGGCTTAGAAAAATATAAGTCTAGGTTCCAAGGCTCCCAAATTTCGTCAAGAGTCCGGCGTCACTTCCGGAATTCGAATCTGAATTCCCTAGCTCAAGATATAAATTCCGGAATACAAGGCGCGCTAAAACTAGTTACGCCCTCGAGTCCCCAACAAATAAAATATGGTGCGTTACCATATCAAACAAGTCCGAAAATGAAAAACAAGCATATAGGAAAATCCATAACACGTAAAATTCATGCATATTAAATTTTCACAAAATTTCGAATCAAACGAATTAAAAACAAGTTTAAAAGCTTAAAAACAATTAATTATTAAATCTTATTATTTAACAAATAATTCAAATTAATTAAGAAATTCATTTAACAATAAAATAAATAATTAAACGCGCAATTAACACACTCGATACAGCGTACCTGTACGGCCGGACGATCGGGATGTTACAGAGCAACTTCAATAGAAGCTTGATAACTATTGTTGTATGCAAACTCTACAAGAGGTAAACAATCTTTCCAACTTTCTTGGAAGTACAAAGCGTAAGCTCTTAGCATATCTTCTAAGTATTTGATCATCCTTTCAGATTGTCCATCCGTCTGAGGATGCGCTGCAGTACTGAAGCTCAACTTTGTTCCCATCAAAGTCTTAATCTCTTTCCACAATTGCGATGTGAATTTCGGATCTCTGTCCGACACTATGCTGTTTGGAACTCCATGTAGTCTGAAAATCTCTTGTTGATACAGCTTTGCCAACGTGCTAACCTTATCCGTTGTCTTTACTGGTAAAAAGTGTGCTGACTTTGTCAATCGATCAATGATCACCCAAATACTATCTTGTCCTCCTTTGAGTTTGGGTAATCCAGTGACAAAATCCTTCGTGATTTGCTCCCATTTCCATGTTGGAATCGGTAATGGTTGCAACTTCCCACTCGGCTTCTGGTGCTCCGCTTTAACTTTCTAACAAGTTAAGCACTTCTTGACATAGTTGGCTATATCTCTCTTCATTCCGTTCCACCAGAATTGCATCTTAACATCTTGATACATCTTAGTGCCTCCGGGATGTATCGTGTACTTAGTCTTATGCGCTTCATCTAGAATCTCTTTCCTCAAAACAGTTGGTACGCATACTCGACCTTTGTACCTCAATATTCCATGTTCATCCATCTTGAACTTAGTCTCATCATCTTTCTCCATAGACTCGAGACATTTCTTGATCCACTCGTCGTTCTTCTGAGCTTCCAATACTTGTTCTTTCAATGGTGATATCATCACAATGTTCGCGATCCGAGCTTTAGTTATTACCTCCAATCTTTCTCTTCGATTAGTCTCGGGATTGGCAATCTGTACCAAACGAAATTTCCTGCTTAGTGCATCGGCTACAACATTCGTCTTTCCTGGATGGTACTGAATAATGCAATCGTAGTCCTCCAGAAATTCCATCCATCTTCTCTGTCACACACAGGCTCTTATGATCAGTAAAGATTTCAAACGTAACCCCATACAGGTAATGTCTCCACTTCCCAAGAGCAAAAATTATCGCGGCTAACTCCAAATCATGTGTCGGGTAGTTAACTTCATGCGTTTTGAGTTACCTTGATGCATATGCAATCACTTTTCCATTCTGCATCAAAACTCCTCCTAGTCCTTCTTTCGAAGCATCGATGTAGATAGTATAACCTTCTTTTCCTTCTGGTAATGCTAACACAGGTGTAGTCGTTAGCATCTCCTTCAATCTTTGAAAACTTTGCTCACACTTCTCAGTCCATTCAAATTTTCCTTCCTTCTTTGTCAACTTAGTGAGAGGTGTAGCTATCTTCTAAAAATCTTTGACAAACCTTCGGTAATAACCAGCTAATCCCAGAAAACTCCTCACTTCTGAAGGATTCTTCGGTGACTTCCAATCCATAATCGTTTTGATCTTCGACGGATCTACTTCGATTCCAGATCCTGATATGATGTGTCCGAGAAACGTAACTCTCTCAAGCCAGAACTCACATTTACTGAACTTTGCAAATAGCTTGTGATCCAGCAAAGTGCGTAGCACGATTCGAAGAGGTTCAGCATGTTCCTCCGGTGTCTTTGAAAACACAAAGATATCGTCGATGAAGATCACTACAAAGTTGTTGAGAAACGGCTTGAATATACGGTGCATCATATCCATGAATGCAGCTGGTGCGTTCATAAAACCAAACGACATTACTACAAACTCATAATGTCCGTATCGGCTATTGAAAGCAGTCTTCGGAATATCTGCTTCCCTGATCTTCAATTGATAATACCCTTGTCTAAGATCTAACTTAGAGTAGAACTTCGATCCTTGTAGTATATCGAACAACTCTTCGATATGAGGGAGAGGATACTTATTCTTGATTGTCATCCTGTTCAGCTCCCGATAGTCAATGCATAAACGCAATGATCCATCCTTCTTCTTATCGAAAAGCACAGGCACTCCCCATGGCGATGTGCTCGGTCGAACATATCCAGACTCTATTAGTTCGTCCAATTACTTCCTCAGTTCTTCCAATTCAGCTGGAGCCATTCTGTAAGGTGTCTTTGAGTACGGCTCGGCTCCCGATATGGTCTCGATTGTAAATTCCAACTCTCAATCAGGAGGTAACGAATTCAAATGTTCGGGAAACACATCTAAGAATTCGTTCACCACTTCCACTTCCTCAATCTTCAGTTGATCTTTCGGTCTATTCAAAAGATAAGCAACAAATCCACTAGCTCCTTTCTAAATCAACTTCTTAGCTTCCATCGAAGAAATCACTGATAACTTCTTAACTTTTCTTTCTGATATCCCACTTTCATCTTCTTCCAAGATGATCTCTTTCTTGTAACCATCCAACTTAGCTCGGTACTTAAACAGCCAATCCATACCGAGTATAACGTCGTATCTTGTCATTAGCAACTCAATAAGATCCGTCGAGTAACAACGGGTACCAATACACATAGGGCAGCGTTTATATACTTGATCCGTAACAAGGCAAGTTCCCAAAGGAGAACTCACTTCAAATTTATATGCCAAGTATTCAAGTGGAAACTGTAAATGCGCACATAATTTAGATGCAACAAATGAATGCGTAGCACCAGGGTCATACAAGACCTTAATTGGTGTGTTAAGAATGTGCACAATACCTTCCACAACAGACGAAGGATCAACCTCCTCATTACCATCCAAAGCATAAGCTCTACCTTTGACTACCGGTTTGTTCGTCGTACCCACCACCGTTTTTTCTTTATCCTGGACCCCAAATCTCCTGATCTTGTTCTGGCAGTTCTCCATCTGGTGCTCAGGGGAACCACACACAAAACACTGTCTAGCTTTCTTGCGATAGTTCTCATCAGTGTGTCCCGTCCGACGATAATATCGGCAAACAATTTCCTCTAGACCTGGCTGAGGTGTTCTTTGCTACTATGGTGCCCTCTGTTGTTGCTGTGGCGCTTTCTGCTTCTGTGCTTACTGTTTCTGTGGAGCCTTCTGCTGCTGATGCTGTGGTGTTACCGTTGGCTTCTTTTCGGTTCCTTGGGGAATGTGATACCCCTATCCCACATCGGCGAGGTATGAATGTTAAGTTCAATATATAAGTTAAAGAGTCCAAGTATAACCAATGGATATCCCTTTTGGGCAGTGGTTTAGGCCCAATATCAGGTTTTACTTAGTGGGCTTGGAGACTTGCACTCGCGTCCAATGGGCCCGCGGACCCGGGGCATGACAAATGGTATCAGAGCCGCTCGTCAGCCGCAGGAGCTAAATGCTATACGGGGCAAAGTGCTACGCACATAGGAGCCACCTCTTGAGCCTGCGGGGTAAAGTACTATATGTGTGAGAGCCACCGCACCTCTAGAGTCCCAACGCAGATGAGTCGGTCATGGGTTATATGTCATGCCACGACGAGGACGTCGTGATTCTGAAGGAGGGGTGATTGTGATACCCCTATCCCACATCGGGAAAGTATGAATGTTAAGTTCAGTATATAAGTTAAAGAGTTCAAGTATAACCAATGGATATCCCTTTTGGGCAGTGGTTTAGGCCTAATTTTAGGTTATACTCGGTGGGCTTGGAGACTTGCACTCGCGTCTAACGGGCCTGTGGACCCGGGGCGTGACAGGGAAAAGGTCCGCAAGGTCGCTTGTTCCCTTGATAAGGCTTAGGTTTAGAAGGTCCTTGACGTGCAGTAGTTATCTTGATCTTCTTGTGGGCTGCTTCAACCTTTAGTGCCTTGTCAACGGCCCTGTTGTAGTTCTCAATATCCAAAGAAGCAAGTGCCCACCGAAGTTCGGGCTTCAGTCCATCGATAAATCTGTTTGTCTTGCGATGTTCATCATTCAGGATATGAGGCGCATACTTGGTCAACCTCACAAACCTAGCCTCATACTCCATTACATTCATAGTTCCCTGAACCAAACTCATAAACTCAGCCTCTCGTGCATCACGAGTCACTTGAGGGGTGTACTTCTGCTGAAATTCTCTGATAAACTCATCCCAACTTCCTTCAACGTTGTTCTTAATCCACATATGCTGAACGTGCTTCCACCAATTGTATGCAGCTCCTTCCATAAGAAAAGTAGCATACCGTACTCGTTCACGATCCTCTTGGTAGATTTCCATAGCCTCAAAACTCTTCTCAAGACTAGTAATCCAATTCTCAGCCTTTAGGTCGTTCGGTTCTCCATAGAACTTAGGCGGATTCATCCTCAGAAACTTTTCCAGTGAACTTTCATTTGGAGGATTATCCCTCGGTGCGCACGTCCTCATAAATTGTCGTAGCACATCCCTTAATTCTGGAGTTCCCTCCCATTCAGGGGGTGGCGTGACATCTCTTTGGGGTGGCGGTGGTGGTACACGATTCCGGGGTGCTCTTCTCGGTGGCATGTTGTTACTGAATTCATAAGCATTCAGATACATATTCGATACATGACATATAATGATTCACAGAATCCATAACCACGTATTCACATTCCCACATAGTCACATATAAGTATGAGAACAACATATTCCCATAACAACATATCAGCAAAGATTCAAGATCTCCACACATATCATATAATCAGAAACAACTGTCAGACAACATGTAAACGGGAACAGAAGCTCATGTAACATATCAACATATCAGAAACATGTATAACATATCCCAAAACATGATCAACATGTAAACGAGAACAGAACATGTACTATCATAACAACTAAAACTGTAACATGTATAACATGATCAGAAGCATGATCAATACAATAACAAGCATATCAGCATGCTAACAATAAATGAAATGGCATGATCCTACTGTCGGCCCTAATGGTATCTTGAAGCAACTCTAGGACTCATGCAATTACAGTTATGGAAAGTAGTAAACAGATATCCAACATAAAGCCGAAAGTATTATAACTGTGCAAGGTTTGGTAAATTTTACTACAGGCTACATGTTAACAGTATTAATTCAAAATGGGGAGGACCCGATACTATCGAGTTGACTCCCATACGGGCCTTACCAATCCGTCCAACCCTATTGAAAATAACCTAGTAGGTACCATGTCATCTCAACCGTCATCCGTGGTGCCAAAAGTCGGGGATAATCTACCATAGCTATACATCCCCTCATCCAAAAGTCAGCCCTGAACTGTCCCGGCTATACGTCCGCCATCCATGGATAGATATATATGCAACAGTACTATATACACAAACCTCCCATCAGCAATCAACCTGATAACTGTGGTCCAAAGAACCCCTGGTGGTGTCATCAGAAACAGCAACGACCTCACCCTGTCCGTGTGCTGCTGGGTCATCTCCGCCATCATCATCACAACCTCCATCGCCTCCATCGGGCTGCTCCTGCATAGGCTCGGGCTCCTGAGAGGCCTGACTAACATACCCTCGACCTTCTCAACTGCCTGCCCATCAGACAAGTGATAGGTATTATACACGCGAGCTCTCACGCGTGCACGGTAGTGCTGGTGATGCTCCATAGAGGTGTCGCGATCGATAGTCATCTGCATAAGATCTGCCTCCAGCTCAGCAACATAAGTCATCTCTGCAGCATGCTCACGAGTAATGTCCCTATCAATCTGGTGCTGCAGTGACTGATCCTGATGGCGCATAGACTCCAACCTGACCTCACGGGTCCTCTGATACTCCTGAAAGTAACCATCTCTCTTAGACTCGAGATAGGGCACAACTCTGTTAGGATAGGAATACCCAGGTCTGCCATTGTCCCTAGACCTGCACCAGGTGTAGAAACGAGTGCCTCCACGGTGAGAAACTGCCACAGTACGCGGCGGCTCAAACTGCTCAAAGAAAGCCTCATCCATCTGCTGATGATTAGGATAACGATGTGGCTGAACGGCCACGGCTATACAGAAGATACCGCATGTAACGCCCGAGCGCGAGACGTCACATTCCCCGCACTATGACCCGACCCGTATATGAAACGGATTTCCACACACGTGCCAAATCATAGTGAACGGGGACATACACACTCGCTCAGCCAGGCGGGACTAACCTATCACTTAAAACCCCAACAACAACAACAACAATCAGAGTAACAGAAAAGTGGAAGCAATAATTCATATTCCATATATTGAGTTATATGATCTCGGTACCAACATTTAAGTTCAAGGAAGGTCAATACGTCTAATACAAAACATGTACGCTCCGTATTCATATACAATATCCAAAAATAGAATAAGATCATAAGATGTAAACATATGAGTGTAAAGAAAGAAAGGCTAGACACTATACAAGACTCTCCCAGACTTGTATCCCGCCTAGCATCCCTTCCTGCAAAAAGAACTGAAACAACTCGGGGTTCAGTCTTAGACAGACTGGTGGGTATAAAAATAGGCATAATATCATAATATGGTGGAATTTAAGCACATATATGCAAGCTATAATCCTTATTCGAGGTTTTAGAATAATTTCCCCAAGTGGGAAGTAAAATACAACAAATAGGATTATAACAATTCATTTCATTCATTAGGTCCTTTGTGGCCCGACGAGAGGGCGTGCATTATCTCCAACCAACACCTCGTGTAATTCATTAATCGTTCATTCATTCATTCATTCATGCATTTCATTCTTTCGTGCACATTCATTAGATCATTCATTCGATCATTCGTATACTCCTTCTTCCTCCGGTTAGGGACGGGTTTGCAAGGCCCGAACCCTCATTCATTGGTGCTAGAGGGGTACATGAATCCCCAAAAGCTCGGTTCCCCTTCTTTCACTAATCTCCTAGAGAAGTCTAGGTTACCGTAATTGATGGAACTAGTATATGTGGATTCCCGTCAGCCCAAGCTTCCCCGGTTCACCAAATACACTAAGTCCCGGGCCCCCATTCATTGTGAACATTCATTTCTCGCCAAAACATTTGGTAGGATATTCAAATTAAAGGCTTTACATTAAAACATTGACTCGTTGAAAACTCGATATATATCTTTATATAGTTTTGGCCAAAATCTTGCACATTAGGTGTTTTGGGTCATATCTTTAGCTAATAGAAGAAAAACCCACCTGGTAGACAAAAGAACCCGACAAATATCTCAATGCTCAACCTCGTCTCCCACCGGATCAATATCTGTGTGACAAAGGTAGCGTGAGACTCAAATACGACCACATTTGACGCTCGGCAATGCAATGACATGTTATGGAAGGCTTGAAACATAATAACATGTCCAAATATGCTCATGAATACAATGGAATTCAATTAAACACATAATTCACCAAGTTTCTTTCAATATACGATAAAATCGTATTCATTCACATTCATAGCTTTCATATTTGCATTCATATAACTTTCAAGGTCATAAATCAATCATAATTCAAAGCTTAAATGGAGTCACGTTGCATATAATTCATGAATACGAACCATAAACGAGATATAAACAAGAAAAGAGGTTCCCCAAGGCTGCCAATTCAAATGACACGGCCGTGTTACATTTTCAAAGGATTTGGACACGGCCGTGTCCGAGGTAAAAAAAATTAAAATTCCCAAGTCGAGGGCTTGACACGGCCGTGTTCGATTTTCTGAAAATAATTTTCACAAGTCGAGAGCCCAACACGGCCGTGTCCGTTTTCAGTTCAAAGCTGACACGGCCGTGTCATCTCGTCGTCAAGAAAGAAAAGAACAGAGCATAAGCTCTGTTTCGCGAGGGAAAAGCTTGAAGAGCATGGCAGCAACAAGGAAGCTCTTATATCCCACTTAGACATGAATTCAAGCCACAAAACTCATATAAATCATGCAATTCATTCATATACACAAGAATTGATGCATAAGGTTGGCAAAAGATCACCCAAAATCAAGCTCTCAACCATGGAAGCTTTAAGCTCCTTCAATGACATATCATACAATAATCAAACAACATCAAATTCAAGCATATAGAAATGATAAGGAAGCTTCAAGCTACAATTTCCATGCATCAACTCTCACTTTAAGTCATGAAATACAATGATCAAGAAACAAACCCCAATTCAAGCTATCCAAGCCCTTATTCAACAACATGAATCCTTCACTCAAGCCAAGCTATTCATAGATGAAAAGATAGAGAAGAAGATGGAAGATTGGTCACTCTTGAGCTCAAGGTTTGGATGATCAAAAAGAAGGGTTTCTTAGAGCTTCTCTTGCTTCTTGTGGGGATGATGATGATCGATGAAATGGGAGCAAGGAGATGGAAATGCTGATATTTAGTAAGGAAATGGGTAGGATACGGGTCGATCTAAGTCCGGTTCGGTTAAGAAAAAGGTTCAGACAAGTTACAAAGTCGAGGCCATGGAAAGGTTCGTTGTCGAAGGTTTAAACAATATCGAAAAGGCACAAGGTCAAGTTTAAAGAATAGGTATCGTCGAAACAAGTTCAACGCAGTTTACGGATCTTGGTTTCGAGGTCCGGAGCTCAAGATATCGTGAAAACCGTTCAGGGTTGCCTATTATTCAATAGGTCCCTAAACTTTCAAAAAGTGGCAATTAAGCCCAAACTCAATTTCCAATTGAGTCCAAAACATTCAAATAAGTTACAATCAAGCCCACGGCATGCATATATGACACGAAAGATTTCAATTAACACCAAATTCAAGAAATTCACATTCTCACAATTCCGTTCATATATTCAAATCCCACATTGGAATTCATATGAAATTTAAACACATAATGCAAATTATAAACGAGTTTAACCAATTAATCAAAGTATAAAATCATATACTTAAATGTAAATGCGCACGTAACCCTTACCTGCACGTGTGAAAACACGGGGCGTTACAACCTCTCCCCCTTAAAGAGAATCCGTCCTCGGATTCATTGCTCGGTCGGAAACAATTCGGGATAGAACTTCTTCATTTTCTCTTCCGTTTCCCACGTGGCTTCCTCCGTCTTATCACTTCGCCATAATACTTTCACCAAAGGGAATCGTCTGTTTCGAAGTTCTTGAAATTTCCGATCCAGAATCTTAACTGGTTTCTGAACGAATGTGAGATTCGGTTCAAGCTCAACCTCTTCAACTGGTATGATCACTGAATCATCGGGGTTGTACTTCCGAAGTTGTGATACATGGAAGACATTATGGATACCCGTTAAACTTGGAGGTAAATCCAATATGTAGGCTGTATCCCCGATTCTCTCCAAAATCTTATAGGGCCCCAAATACCCTGGATTCAGTATTCCTCCCTTTCCAATTCTGGTGAATCCTTTTCGAGGCGAGGCTTTCAGGAACACTCTATCCCCAACTTCAAACTCAAGATCTTTCCTTCGCTTGTCTGCATAGCTCTTCTGTCGATCTTGAGCTGCTTTCATCCTCTGCCGAATAATCTGAACCTTTTCGATAGCATCCTGAATAACTTTGGAAGGTTTTTCTTTCTTCTCCCCTCGTTTCACACCTTCCTGTTTGCTCCATTTCCATTCTTCCAAATCGAAAAACAATGGGGATCGGCACTTTCTCCCGTAGAGAAACTCATATGGCACCATTTCTATAGAAGCTTGATAATTGTTATTGTAGGCAAACTCAATCAAGGGCAACTGTTCATTCCATGAACTCGAGAAATCCAACGCACACGCCCTTAACATGTCCTCAAGATATCTGATTAATCTCTCAGATTGCCCGTCAGTCTGTGGATGAAAAGTTGTACTGAACTGAAGCTTGGTCCGCAGACATTTCTGTAGTTCTTGCCAAAATCTAGAAGTGAACCTAGGATCCCTATCCGAAACAATGCCAACCGGCACTCCATGCAACCGAACAATCTCATCACAATACTTCTTAGCCAACTTACCTATCTTATCCGACATCCGAACTGCAAGAAAATGGGCTGACTTGGTCAATCTGTCCACAACTACCCAAATTCCATCGAATCCACCCTTCACTTTAGGTAAACCCGATACAAAATCCATTGCTATCTGTTCCCATTTCCATTCGAGAATAGGTAGTGGCTGTAACAATCTTGACGGCTTCTGATACTCAGCTTTCACTAACTGACAAGTCAGACACTGCTCACATAATTTACCACATCTCTCTTCAGCCCGTTCCACCAATAATACTGTTTCAAATCCCGATACATCTTGTTTCCACCAGTATGCACTGAATAAGCGGTTTTATGAGCTTCATCCAAAATAACTCTTCTCAGTTCTGTTGGAACTACCACTCTGTTCTTGAACCGAAAGATTCCCGTATCATCAAATCCAAACGGACATTCGGGGTCCAATCGAGCCTTCTCTATCAACTTCTGAATCTCAGTATCAGTCATTTGTGCCTCAAATATATGTTGCCTTAACCTTGGCTATACTGAGATGTTACCAATACGGGCCTTTATCTTAACCAACTCTATTGGTTGTCCGATATTTACCTTCAAATTAGATACACTAGCCTTCCTGCTCAATGCATCTGTGACCACATTAGCCTTACCCGGGTGATACTTAATCACACAATCATAATCCTCGAGGGTTTCCATCCATCTTCGCTGCCTTCTATTCAAATCCTTTTGAGAAAATAAATACTGAAGGCTCTTATGATCGGTGAAAATCTCAAAAGAAGTTCCATACAGATAATGTCTCCACTTCCCTAAAGCAAAAATCACCGCTGCAAGTTCAAGGTCGTGAGTGGGGTAATTTTTCTCATGCTCTTTCAATTTCCCATTCTGCATCAAAACACAACCCAAACCTTCATGAGAAGCATCAGTATACACCACAAACCCTTCAATACCATCCGGAAGGCCTAAAATCGGTGCAGAAGTTAACTTATCTTTCAAGAGCTGAAAACTAGCTTCACACTTCTCATCCCATTTAAACTGAACCTCTTTCTTAGTTAATCGGGTCAATGGAGCCGCAATCTTAGAGAAATCCTTAACAAATCGTCGATAATAACCGGCTAAACCCAAGAAACTTCGAATCTCGGAGACATACTTAGGACTCTGCCACTGAGAAACTGCCTCTACTTTCGAAGGATCTATTTCCAATCCTTTGCTTGAAATAATGTGACCCAAGAAACTCACCCTGTCAATCCAAAACTCACATTTACTGAACTTGGCATAAAGCTGGTTATCTCTTAAAGTCTCCAACTCCAATCTCAGATGACGAGCATGATCCTCTTCCGACCTTGAATATACCAAAATATCATCAATGAAGATTACCACAAACTTATCAAGATAGGGTCGGAAAATTCGATGCATCATATCTATAAAAGTTGTCGGCGCGTTAGTTAATCCAAATGGCATCAACACGAACTCATAATATCCATACCGGGTATTAAATCCTGTCTTAGGAATATCTTCCTCCTTGATCTTTAACTGATAATATCCTTGCCTTAAATCGAGCTTAGAATACACCCTTGACCCTTGTAACATATCAAACAAATCTTCTATATGAGGCAATGGATATTTATTCTTTACAGTCATCCGATTCAGCTCCCGGTAGTCAATGCGCATTCTCAGAGTTCCATCTTTCTTCTTGACAAATAGAACTGGCGCGCCCCACGTTGATGAACTCGGTCGAATATATCCATTCTTGAGGAGATCATCCAACTGAACTTTTAACTCCTCTAACTCTGCCGGTGCCATTCAATATGGAGTCTTAGAATAAGGTTCAGATCCCGGATATAAGTCTATTACGAATTCAATCTCTTGATCCGGAGGTAAAGAACCTAAAACTTCGGGAAACACCTCAAGATATTCCTTCACCACTTCTGTCTCTTCCAGTTTCGCCTGATCTTTTGGCTTATTCAAAATATAGGCAATATATCCCATATCCCCATTCCTTATTAGTTTATGAGCTTCAGTAAACGATCAGAGATGAGCAATCTTCGATTCTTTCCCCACTATTACTTCTTCTCCCAACTTAACCGTCTTGGTAAAACAATCAACCGTGGCGTGATACCGAAATAACCAGTCCATTCCCAAAATAACCCCATATCTGTTCATCCGCATTACCACCTAATCTGCCTGATATTCTCTGCCTTCAAACCCAATCACACAATCTCTGACCACCTGATCCGTCTCAAGACTTCCACCCAAAGGCGAACTCACCACATAACAAGCATTCAAACACATAACAGGCAAACACAAAGTATCAACTAATTTGCAAGAAATAAAAGAATGAGTAGCTCCAGGGTCAAATAATGCATTATGTTCGTGTTATGGATGCATATCGTACCTTCCACCATAGCATTGGGATTAGCTTCCACATCTTGCTCTTCACCCGCAAGGGCATATGCACGAGCCGGTATCAGTGGCCTCTGAGCTCCCGGTTGATAGCCCGGAGTCTTGTCTGGACAAGTGTTAGCCATATGTGTTGCCTTCCCGCATATTAGACACTGTCCCAACCTCCTTCTGCAAGTGTTGTAGGTGTGAGTAGGACCTCCACAATACAAACATAGTGGTCTATCCTTTCGTGGATCAGAAGGAGCTGGAGGTGCTTGTGGCTTTGGTAGTGCAGTTCCCGCAGCTCGAAACTTCTTATTCTATCCTTGGAATGCTTGAGAGGGGGATACCATAGGCCTCTTCCCTTTTCCAAATCCGGATCCTTGCCCCAATTGAATTCGTGGAATGGGATCCTTTTTCTTATATTCCTCTTCCAGCACCAATGCCCTTTGTACAGTATCAGCAAAAGACTCAAAATTATGGCCTGCATGTCCGTATCTAAGATCCTATCTCAATCCAGCAATAAACTTCTTCCCCTTTCTCTTTTCATCCCGTGTAATGTGAGGTACATACTTCCCAAGCCTATTGAAAAGTGAAAGATACTGAGCCACCGTCCGAGTTCCCTGTTTCAAATCCATGAATTCTTGTTCTTTTCTCTCCCGAACCACCTCGGGCACAAAAGCTTCTCGGAATTCCCTTACAAAGACTTCCCAATTAACCGCTTCTCCTTCCACCTCAAGCTTTTCTCGTGTACGTTCCCACCAATCATAGGTTTCTCCATCCAGTTGAAAGATAGCAAACTGAGCCTTCTCTTGAGATGTAAATTGTCTAACATTAAAAATCCTCTCAATTCGGGTGAGCCATCCTTCCGATATCGCATCATCAACCGAACCTGGAAACCTTGGAGGATTGTAACTCAAAAACAACCCATGATGATCTCTCGGGTTATTAGGAGGAGGGGCTTGCTGTTCAGCCGGAGGTTGTGTTGGAGGGTCCTGAGCCCTTCTATGTTCAACATAATTATACACCGCTTCTATAAAATGCTCCATATCCATAGGCGGTTGTGGAGGATTAGAAGAACGATCCCTATGATGACGTCCCGGAGACCTCTCCCGATGTCTTCTAGGAGGCTTCCTGTCCAATCAAACACTAACATGCATGCCAGATTTAGTCCATGCGTGACAATACAATGAATTCATTCAATTACAGAATCACGAATTAAGGCACACTATCACATAAAAATGCAATCACTTCACATTAGCAAATAATTCTTAAAGCTAAAACGACCTAACTGACTCAACACAACACTAGAACCCTGGTTTTGCAACCCTGGGCTTTGATACCATTCAAGGGATGTAACGCCCGAGCGCGAGACATCACATCCCCCACACTATGACCTGACCCGTATATGAAATGGATTTCCACACACGTGCCAAATCATTGCGAACAGGGACAAACACACTCGCTAAGCCAGGCGGGACTAACCTATCACTTAAAACCCCAACAATAACAACAACAACAATCAGAGTAACAGAAAAGAGGAAGTAATAATTCATATTCCATATATTGAGCTATATGCTCTAGGTACCAACATTTAAGTTCAAGGAAGGTCAATAGGTCTAATACAAAACATGTACGCTCTGTATTCACATACAATATCCAAAAATAGAATAAGACCATAAGATGTAAACATATGAGTGTAAAGAAAGAAAGGCTAGACACTATACAAGACTCTCCCAGACTTGTATCCCGCCTAGCATCCCTTCCTGCAAAAAGAACTGAAACAACTCCGGGTTCAGTCTTGACAGACTGGTGGGTATAAAAATAGGCATAATATCATAATATGGCGGAATTTAAGCACATACATGCAAGCTATAATCTTTATTCGAGGTTTTAGAATAATTTTCCCAAGTGGGAAGTAAAATACAACGAATAGGATTTTAACAATTCATTTCATTCATTAGGTCCTTTGTGGCCCGACGAGAGGGCGTGTATTATCTCCAACCAACACCTCGTGCTTTCATACTTGCATTCATATAACTTTCAAGGTCATAAATCAACCATAATTCAAAGCTTATATGGAGTCACGTTACATATAATTCATGAATACGAACCATAAACGAGATATACACAAGAAAAGAGGTTCCCCAAGGCTGCCATTTCAAATGACACGACCGTGTTACATTTTCAAAGGATTTTGACACGGCCGAGTCCGAGGTAAAAAAAATTAAAATTCCCAAGTCGAGGGCTTGACACGGCCGTGTTGAGTTTTCAAAGGAAATGGACACGGCCGTGTCCGATTTTCTGAAAATAATTTTCACAAGTCGAGAGCCCAACACGGCCGTGCCCGTTTTCAGTTCAAAGCTGACACGGCCGTGTAAGCTCGTCCTCAAGAAAGAAACGAACAGAGCATAAGCTCTGTTTCGCGAGGGAAAAGCTTGAAGAGCAGGGCAGCAACAAGGAAGCTCTTATATCCCACTTAGACATGAATTCAAGCCACAAAACTCATATAAATCATGCAATTCATTCATATACACAAGAATTGATGCATAAGGTTGGCAAAAGATCACCCAAAATAAAGCTCTCAACCATGGTAGCTTTAAGCTCCTTCAATGGCATATCATACAATAATCAACCAACATCAAATTCAAGCATATAGAAATGATAATGAAGCTTCAAGCTACAATTTCCATGCATCAACACTCACTTTAAATCATGAAATCCAATGATCAAGAACCAAACACCATTTCAAGCTATCCAAGCCCTTATTCAAACACATGAATCCTTCACTCAAGCCAAGCTATTCATAGATGAAAAGATAGAGAAGAAGATGGAAGAATGGTCACTCTTGAGCTCAAGGTTTGGATTATCAAAAAGAAGGGTTTCTTAGACCTTCTCTTGCTTCTTGTGGGGATGATGATGATCGATGAAATGGGAGCAAGGAGATGGAAATGCTGATATTTAGTAGGGAAATGGGTAGGATACGGTTCGATCCAAGTCCGGTTCGGTTAAGAAAAAGGTTCAGACAAGTTACAAAGTCGAGGCCATGGAAAGGTTCGTTGTCGAAGGTTCAAACAATATCGAAAAGGTACAAGGTCAAGTTTAAAGAATAGGTATCGTCGAAACAAGTTCAACGCCGTTTACGGATCTCGGTTTCGAGGTCCGGAGCTCAAGATATCGCGAAAACCGTTCATGGTTGCCTATTATTCAATAGGTCCCTAAACTTTCAAAAAGTGGCAATTAAGCCCAAACTCAATTTCCAATTGAGTCCAAAACATTCAAACAAGTTACAATCAAGCCCACAACACGCACATAAGACACGAAAGATTTCAATTAACACCAAATTCAAGAAATTCACATTCTCACAATTCCGTTCATATATTCAAATCTCACATTGGAATTCATAAGAAATTTAAACACATAATGCAAATTATAAACGAGTTTAACAAATTAATCGAAGTATAAAATCATATACTTAAATGTAAATGCGCACGTGACCCTTACCTGCACGTGTGAAAACACGGGGCGTTACAACCTCTCCCCCTTAAAGAGAATCCGTCCTCGGATTCATTGCTCGGTCGGAAACAATTCGGGATAGAACTTCTTCATTTTCTCTTCCGTTTCCCACGTGGCTTCCTCCGTCTTATCACTTCGCCACAATACTTTCACCAAAGGGAATTGTCTGTTTCGAAGTTCTTGAAATTTCCGATCCAGAATCTTAACTGGTTTCTGAACGAAAGTGAGATTCGGTTCAAGCTCAACCTCTTCAACTGGTATGATCACTGAATCATCGGGGTTGTACTTCCGAAGTTGTGATACATGGAAGACATTATGGATACCAGTTAAACTTGGAGGTAAATCCAATCTGTAGGTTGTATCCCCGATTCTCTCCAAAATCTCATAGGGTCCCAAATACCGTGGATTCAGTTTTCCTCCCTTTCCAATTCTCACTACAAGAAATCCTGCAAATTCCGACGGAAAATTCCGAGGGAATTCCGACGGAATTTCCACGGAAATAGTAAATTCCGACGGGACACATGCCGTAGGAAAACCCTCCCTCGGAATTCAAAACCGACGGAAAACCGACGGAATTCCTAGGGACAAAAATCATAAAAAAAAAATTAAATTTAAAAAATTCCGACGGAATTCCGAGGGAAATTCTGTCAGAATTTGCTTTAAAAAAAAATTTTAATTAATTATTTCCGACGGAATTTCCCTCGGAATTCCGTCGGAATTTACTGGAAAAAAAATTTTAATTAATTATTTCCGACGGAATTTCCCTCGGAATTCCGTCGGAATTTACTGCAAAAATAAAAACTTAATGAGCCCCTGGGGATTCGAACACCCGACGTTGTGGTAGGAAGACCTTATGGAAACCAAGGTAAACCAGTTGAGCTAGATCAATTCATTGGTTTAGTTTGATACAAATATTTATATATCATTTGAAATAATAAAATCATAAATTTTGTAGACTATATTTAAAATTGAGTTCTAAGAAAATATTAATTATAACTACAAATATTATAATACGTCATAAGAATTCAATTTAAGCATAGATAAAACCGACGGAATTCCGACGGAAATCCCGTCGGAATTATTTAATATTATTTTTAATTTTTATTTTTAAAAAATCCGATGGAATTCCGACGGAAAATTCCGTCGAAATTATTTAATATTATTTTTAATTTTTATTTTTAAAAAATCCGACGGAATTCCGACGGAAAGTTCCGTCGGAATTATTTAATATTATTTTTAATTTTTATTTTTAAAAAATCCGACGGAATGCCCGTCGGAATTATTTAATTTCTATTTTTATAGTTTATATTTAAAAAAACCGATGGGAATCCCATCGGAATTCCGTTGGAATTATTTAATATTATTTTTAAATTTTATTTTTAAAAAAATCCGATGGAATTCCCACGGAATTTCCGTCGGATTTATTTAATTTTTATTTAAAAAAAAAAAAACAAATTCCGTCGGAATCCCGTCGGAATTCCCTCGGGAATTCCGATGGCCTGTTTCCCTCGGAATTTTCCGTTGGATTTCGGCGAATTTCTTGTAGTGTCTGGTGAATTCTTTTCGAGGCGAAGCTTTCAGGAACACTCTATCCCCAACTTCAAACTCAAGATCTTTCCTTTGCTTGTCTGCATAGCTCTTCTGTCGATCTTGAGCAACTTTCATCCGCGGCCGAAAAATCTGAACCTTTTCGATAGCATCCTGAATAACTTTGGAAGGTTTTTCTTTCTTCTCCCCTCGTTTCACACCTTCCTGTTTGCTCCATTTCCATTCTTCCAAATCAAAAAACAACGGGGATCGGTACTTTCTCCCGTAGAGAAACTCATATGGCGCCATTTCTATAGAAGCTTGATAACTGTTATTGTAGGAAAACTCAATCAAGGGCAACTGTTCATTCCATGAACTCGAGAAATCCAACGCACACGCCCTTAACATATCCTCAAGATATCTGATTAATCTCTCAGATTACCCGTCAGTCTGTGGATGAAAAAACTGTACTGAACTGAAGCTTGGTCCCCAGACATTTCTGTAGTTCTTGCCAAAATCTAGAAGTGAACCTCGGATCCCTATCCGAAACAATGCCAACCGGCACTCCATGCAACCGAACAATCTCATCACAATACTTCTTAGCCAACTTACCTATCTCATCACGATTTCGAGGTCCGGAGCTCAAGATATCGCGAAAACCGTTCAGGGTTACCTATTATTCAATAGGTCCCTAAACTTTCAAAAAATGGCAATTGAGCCCAAACTCAATTTCCAATTGAGTCCAAAACATTGAAATAAGTTATAATCAAGCCCACGGCACGCACATATGACACGAAAGATTTCAATTAACACCAAATTCAAGAAATTCACATTCTCACAATTCCGTTCATATATTCAAATCTCACATTGGAATTCATATAAAATTTAAACACATAATGCAAATTATAAACTAGTTTAACCAATTAATCAAAGTATAAAAACATATACTTAAATGTAAATCCACACGTAACCCTTACCTGCACGTGTGAAAACACGGGGCGTTACACCGCAGATATGAAATCCAGTTAACAGAACCATGCAATCCCCAAATATCCTGTATCGATGCAATATGAGAATGATCCTGGATACAATGCGTGAACAATCCTTGATGCAACATGAGAGCAATCTAGCTTAAGTTTGTTCTTACTTAACCCGATGCTCTGATACCACCTCAGGCTGTAACGCCCCCACCCGTACTGGAACATGAGGAGAGCGGCGGCTCAACCCCCGCACTGAAGCACCTCTCAAGTGATGGTGTGAGCCATCACTTAAGAAATACTCCAACGAACGGCTGTCTGTCTCAGAACTATACATGTATAACGATGTGGCTATGCAACAGAAAATCAGAGTATTTTAAAACTTTTGAAAACATGTGCGTGATGGCATGTAACAAGCAAGAACATATCGATCGTGTAAGAAAGACTTGGCATTTCAGAACATGTAACATATTGACATATAAGCACCGATATAGCAGAGTTCAAAATATCGATAACAGAGTAGCAGAAAGAGTATAATAAGGATACTCAAGTATTCAGAGACATAAAGTGATGCAGCTATAAAACACTCAGTACTTTCTTTAAAGTATTCCCTCACTTAGTCCTTTTGACTAATACCTCTCCCGTTCTTTTGCCTCGTGGTTTCAGGTCTTGCAGCTGCAGTCTAGAGGTATCTTGAAGCTCTAGATTGTCACTTTTGTTTCAGTCAGGAGTTAGTATTACTTTCTTTTGTGTTCTGCATATGATGAAGAACTTGAAGTAAAGTTTAGAACTGTTAAATGCAATGCTTTTAAAGAAGAACTTGAAACAAGTTTGATTGATAAAACTATTTGAATGCAATGTTGTAAAAGAATTCGAGTTTCAAAACTCTTTCATGAATGCTATCACACGTGCACACATATGCTGTAGATGGTTTATAGCTCTTTCATTAAACGGGATAAGGGTAAAGTGAATTTTTTCAAATATGAACCATCCTTTATGAAACATAATTTTGCCTGCAAGCTAGGCTTCTCCATCCTTACTCCAGAAAACATGATCAAGTAGAGTATCGGACCAAGATCAACAATAGCTCCACACATAGTAGAGTATCGGACCAAGGTCAACAATACCCCCCAACACATAGAAACATACACCATCCTCCACCGGTTGTCACTTCGGGTAGCTAGCCCTAGGCGTCCTGTAAACATGTAATGGGAATAGATTTGTGGTCCATTCCCAGACAAATTATCCTGACTTAACAAACCTCCTGTTAAAAGTCGGTGTCAATTGTCTATTATGGCGGCCGGTAATAGTGATGTCGTTGGCGTACACCTCCCGAACATCACCTCAACACATAACCGCCGAGCCCAAACTGTAAACTGTATGCTTGCATTTCAGATTAGCAGTGACCAGAGTACCACTCCGGGTGCTAACTATAACATGTGAAACTGTAACTGTAACATGTGATGTTGTAACACCCCGTAGCGAAGGGTGCCACATCCCCCGCACCATAGCCCAACACGTGAAACGAAATGGGAACTCCGCCCACGCCTCGAACCATGGCGAACAGGAGACACAAAAAACTCACCCCTAGGCTAGGCGGTCTGGACCCTGAACAGAGTGCGCAAGAGAATCAAAAGCGGAATGCGGAAGCAACAGGATCGCAAAAACATAATACACGCATCCAAACTAAGAGCAAGATAAAACAAGTATTACATGCCATGCCCATCCCGGGCCAAATAGAATGGACTCAAGTTCGAATTACAAGACATAACTTATACATAATACCATATCTATGTATTTATACAGAGTACCAAGGCGGGAAAGTAAAGATGCATGTGCAAAAGCTAAGCAAAAGACTCGACCACTCGAACAACTCCCAAAATAAAAGACCGTCGCCTAGCGCGAACTCCCCAACCGGGTACCTGTGAACTCAAAGAAAAAGGGGAAAAACAAACGACGAAGAGGGGTCAGTCCTAAAGACTGGTGAGGGCGCTAACACACGCACACGTACATATAAGTAGAGCATAGCATCATCAAATCGAAGAGTGTTCATGAACCGGGGTTGGTTTTTGCATTCCAAATCATTTAAACCCGTGATACTACATTTAGGAAGAAAGATTTAGGGCCGAAGGCCAAAATCACCAAGTTTTAGAAATTAGAAGTCCAATCCCCGATTCACAAACCATAACGAAAACGAAGGCTTAAACAAAATGACTCGGCGAGTTCGAGTCCCAACCCACTTACTACATAGCAAAGCAAAGCGAAGACAAAGAAAAAGGCATAATTCAATCCAACCTTTCTCCGTTTGTCGAAGAGAGCGGCCACTCTCAACCCCACACATATCTTACCTTATAATGGTGGCATCTGTAGCACCCGGAACGCCGAGGTGCCACACCCCCGCACCATAAGTCTAGCTCACACATGAAATAGGTAGTCCATATATGAACCGGACTCATGGCGAACGGGTGACAACAAAACTCAAAAGCTAGGCGGGTACCCTCAAATACTACCAATAAACAATTCAGAGCAATAAAAGTGGAAGCAATAGCAATCAATACTTTTAGGTACCATATTTACATATTTATTTATAGATACCAACATTTATATATATCAATACAATATCATCTCCAAGTATAAATCCAAAACATGCTACAAAATAACTAGTATCAATACAGGAACAAAGTGTGAAGGTGAAGTGCTAGACCCGAATAAAAGACACGAGACTCTAATTCCCGCCTAGCACGAACCTGCAAAAACTGAAAAGTTGAGGTGTCAGTCCAACATGGACTGAGCGAGGGGTTTATAAATAAATATTAGCGCAATTACCATGCAAGCCATAATCTCGGGTAAGGGTTTATAAAATAGAAACAATATAAGTTCAATATTAAAATAGATCTCGCCCGAGGTTACAACTAATCCATTCAATCACTGTAAACGTTATCAGTTCAATTCAATTCATTCGGTGGCCCGGCGAGTGAGGGCAATCTCCAACCTTACTCCAATTAGTGAACAATACCATCTTTAGGTTTTATTTCAATAATTATCATACAATCATTAGTGCACACTTATCATTTTCACGAACTCCTTCTTCCTCCTGTGATGGTGGGATTGCAAGGCCCAACCATCCATGAACGGTGTACGTCGGGAACATGACTCCCACGTACGGGATTTCTTCCTCCACCAAACCTCCTGGTGGATTCAGAGGTGATCCCAAAATTGGTGAGGATAGTGCAAGAGTTACCCGTCAGCCCTTGCTTTCCCGGTTGGCTCAATACACTACCCTCGGGCCCATGTGAACACGATATGCTTACTCGCCAAAACACGATCAATCACGATAACACGATTATTCATTAGATCACGAAATCATTTGCAATCGGTAGAGATTGTGGGAAAGATATATACAAATATATATATATATATATACATTTTGGCTGAAAACATCACGTAGGGTTGTAAGGGTTCTATATATATCTAGTAATTAAACCTCACCTCTACCAACCAAAAGAAGCAAAGAAGCACCCTACGGACCGTGCTCCTCGTCTTCGGGACCAAGATCTGTGCAACAAGGATAAGTGTACATAAGACTCAACTCGAATGAACCAATTAAGACGCACGGCGAAGTCATAATCAAGATATTATGCAACAACAATCAAGGAGTGTCAAATAGGAGCATGATTATCAATTAAGCAAGTATATATATCACATAATTCACATATGGGAGCCAAGGAAGTGAAAGAAATGCAATAAGAAAGGTTTTGGTGAAGTTTGGCCAAAACCGACAATTTTTGGAAATATACATGTTGTGGGAAAACTGGAATATCTTAAATTATAGAAATGGGAATTGAGTTTTGTTTGTTGGATATGAAAGTAGACACATAGACCTTTCCAACGCTATATGGCACGTTTTCTAATTCAAACAGAGGTGAAAATGGCGTTCGTCCGAAGTTGGACAAAATGCAGGAAAGTGACACGCCCGTGTCACCAAATTACACTAAGCCGTGACACCCCCGTGTCACGGTACAGAAAACCGCCCCAGCCAACCTGCACCCCCGTGTCACCCAAAACAAAGCAAAGGTGACACGCCCGTGTCACCTGTGCGTGACAGAAAAACAGGACAAAAACAGGGGTTTCCATGCACAAACCAACTCCAAACCCAACATAATCCAAACTCCAAACATAACAAATGTTGAAACACCTCATATATTCATCATACTTCAAGTATTCATCATTTCATCCAAGAAATAAACATCTAAGCATCAAGAATTACTCATGAAAACCCCAAAATATACATGTTTTCCAAACTTCACATAACTTCATGTTTTATGCAAGAAATGAAGGGAATATGAGCTAAACATGCTTCTAATCATGAACACACATGAAAGCATCAAGCTAACATCAAACCCTACCCATATCCAATCAAGAAATTCAATCCATGCTTCCATATATACCTTGAAATGAATGAAGAATGAAATGAGATGAAGAGATGAAGATGTTGGTGCTTCTAGCTCCAAAGTTCTTCAATTATGGCTTGAGATTAGTTGAAATCTTCCTCCTCTCTTGAAGGTGTTTTGATCAGTTTCTTGTGTGTGTGTGTGTGTGTGTAGAGATTCTTGTGTGTATGTAAGGTATGAGAGTGTTGGAAGAGATGCATATACTAGATATATAATATATCCTCCACTATCTTAACATATGTCCCCAAATTGCAAACAAGTCCCTAGGTTATTTAAATGAATGCAATCAAGTATTATCCCTACCTAAAAGATCCATTAGCTCCAAACCAAGTTATGCAATTGAGTCCATAAATTTCATGAAATGATCAATTAAGGTCACATAATACAATTAAGCACATTATCACTTAATTCACACATTTCACATTAAGGATAATTCATATAAAGCATGAACTTATAATACATATAATATTATGAGATGTAGATAAATCTTCACATAATGTGTAAATTGAAAACGGGGCGTTACAACTCTCTCCCCCTTAAGAGGACCTGGTCCCCAGGTCCATACTCAAGTTCTAAATCTCTAAAGCAAGCGGTGAGAGAGCCCCGTCTCTCAAACAAGCAAGGAGGGTACCCCGACTCTCACAAAAGCAAGGAGAGTACCCCGACTCTCACCAAAGCAAGAATTACAAGAGAACCCCGTCTCTTAAACACGCCAAAAGAGAACCCCGTCTCTCAACAAGAAATGAGAGAACCCCGTCTCTCACACACACGCCAAAACAACGATTCAAGAAGGCAAATTGTAGAAACGTTCATGTATGTGTCACATAAAGCAGGTAGCATCACGTTAATCACATAACTAATGCTTTTACACAATCAAAATTGCAACTAATAAGAATTAAATACAATAGCAATAGATTTCATGATGCACGTGATATGCATGGTTAGGGTACCGTTCATCGTTGATTATGCCATAAATATAGTTGATACCTTCGGCTACCACATTCGGATGAGCATTCATATTGTGCACCTCTCTCTCCAGAGCATATGCACGAGCCTGAACAAGTGGCCTCTGTCCCCCGGCAGACAACTCTCGTCGCTTCGGACACGTGTCTACTAGGTGCTCATTGCTTCCACAGCGCAGACATAAATTCAAACGTTTCCTACAAGCCTCATAAGTATGTGTATCACGTCCGCAATAGGTGCAAAGAGGTTTTCCCGAAGTTGAAGTTGAACTTGGTACACTTGGAGCTTTCGAGGCCGATCCTATTGATTGAGCCTTTTTCTGAGATCCTTCCTGAGGTGGCGAGGATTGATAAGAAATAGGCCTCTTTCCATTATTAGAATTTTGTCCGGAGTGAGGTACAAGCCTTCTCGCATTCACCGAGTCTTCAACTTTCAAAGCTTTTGTGGTAGCCTTGACCCAAGTACTCGTGTTAACCGCTTCCAAGGCTCTCTGTATGTCCGGTCGGAGTCCTTGTACGAACTGCATAGCTTTGTGAAAATCATCACTCGCTATATTGGGTGCATAGCGAGATAACCTTTCATACTCTGAAATATACTCGGCCACAGACCTCGATCCTTGCTTCAATTCGGTAAATTCTCTCAACCTTCGAGTACGTGAAGAGGGAGGGATGAACTTGTTCTTAAATTCTCTTGTAAATATTTCCCAATTAATCTCCTCTCCAGTTGCCTCCAATACAATCCGCGTGCTTTCCCACCAAGAGTAGGCTTCCCCTTGTATTAAAGTGATGGTGCATCGAGCCTTCTCTCGGGACTCACATGGAATGAGCTCCCATATCCTCTCTACCTCTTTCAGCCACATTTCCGCCTGTATATCATTTCCCTTGAAGAACTTGGGAGGTCTTTGATTCTGAAACTCCCTGAGTATAACAGAAAGCGGTGCCTCAGGCGGTACAATAGGTGCAGGTGGTGCTGGAGGTGCCGGTGGTACATAATCTCGTAGCCTTTGATCTATAATATTGATAACTGAGTTAACAAAGGCCTCTGCCGGCGGTGGTTGTGGAGGTGGAGGTGTAGGAGTACGATCACGATGATGACGTCGTCCTGGAGATCGATCACGATGTCTTCGTGGAGGCATCCTGTCAATAAACACTAAAATGCGTGCTATTTTTAGTCTATGCATGTTAATGCAAATAATTCAATCAGAATTCAAAATTTAAATCAATTAAGCACAAAAGAGGGTATATATGCAACACATTGTCAAGTAGTCCCTAAGCCGTACGACCTAGACTCACAAGACACAACACTAGAACCACGGTTTTGCAACCGGGCTCTGATACCACTTAAGATGTAGCACCCGGAACGCCGAGGTGCCACACCCCCGCACCATAAGTCTAGCTCACACATGAAATAGGTAGTCCATATATGAACCGGACTCATGGCGAACGGGTGACAACAAAACTCAAAAGCTAGGCGGGTACCCTCAAATACTACCAATAAACAATTCAGAGCAATAAAAGTGGAAGCAATAGCAATCAATACTTTTAGGTACCATATTTACATATTTATTTATAGATACCAACATTTATATATATCAATACAATATCATCTCCAAGTATAAATCCAAAACATGCTACAAAATAACTAGTATCAATACAGGAACAAAGTGTGAAGGTGAAGTGCTAGACCCGAATAAAAGACACGAGACTCTAATTCCCGCCTAGCACGAACCTGCAAAAACTGAAAAGTTGAGGTGTCAGTCCAACATGGATTGAGCGAGGGGTTTATAAATAAATATTAGCGCAATTACCATGCAAGCCATAATCTCGGGTAAGGGTTTATAAAATAGAAACAATATAAGTTCAATATTAAAATAGATCTCGCCCGAGGTTACAACTAATCCATTCAATCACTGTAAACGTTATCAGTTCAATTCAATTCATTCAGTGGCCCGGCGAGTGAGGGCAATCTCCAACCTTACTCCAATTAGTGAACAATACCATCTTTAGGTTTTATTTCAATAATTATCATACAATCATTAGTGCACACTTATCATTTTCACGAACTCCTTCTTCCTCCTGTGATGGTGGGATTGCAAGGCCCAACCATCCATGAACGGTGTACGTCGGGAACATGACTCCCACGTACGGGATTTCTTCCTCCACCAAACCTCCTGGTGGATTCAGAGGTGATCCCAAAATTGGTGAGGATAGTGCAAGAGTTACCCGTCAGCCCTTGCTTTCCCGGTTGGCTCAATACACTACCCTCGGGCCCATGTGAACACGATATGCTTACTCGCCAAAACACGATCAATCACGATAACACGATTATTCATTAGATCACGAAATCATTTGCAATCGGTAGAGATTGTGGGAAAGATATATACAAATATATATATATATATATACATTTTGGCTGAAAACATCACGTAGGGTTGTAAGGGTTCTATATATATCTAGTAATTAAACCTCACCTCTACCAACCAAAAGAAGCAAAGAAGCACCCTACGGACCGTGCTCCTCGTCTTCGGGACCAAGATCTGTGCAACAAGGATAAGTGTACATAAGACTCAACTCGAATGAACCAATTAAGACGCACGGCGAAGTCATAATCAAGATATTATGCAACAACAATCAAGGAGTGTCAAATAGGAGCATGATTATCAATTAAGCAAGTATATATATCACATAATTCACATATGGGAGCCAAGGAAGTGAAAGAAATGCAATAAGAAAGGTTTTGGTGAAGTTTGGCCAAAACCGACAATTTTTGGAAATGTACATGTTGTGGGAAAACTGGAATATCTTAAATTCTAGAAATGGGAATTGAGTTTTGTTTGTTGGATATGAAAGTAGACACATAGACCTTTCCAACGCTATATGGCACGTTTTCTAATTCAAACAGAGGTGAAAATGGCGTTCGTCCGAAGTTGGACAAAATGCAGGAAAGTGACACGCCCGTGTCACCAAATTACACTAAGCCGTGACACCCCCGTGTCACGGTACAGAAAACCGCCCCAGCCAACCTGCACCCCCGTGTCACCCAAAACAAAGCAAAGGTGACACGCCCGTGTCACCTGTGCGTGACAGAAAAACAGGGCAAAAACAGGGGTTTCCATGCACAAACCAACTCCAAACCCAACATAATCCAAACTCCAAACATAACAAATGTTGAAACACCTCATATATTCATCATACTTCAAGTATTCATCATTTCATCCAAGAAATAAACATCTAAGCATCAAGAATTACTCATGAAAACCCCAAAATATACATGTTTTCCAAAATTCACATAACTTCATGTTTTATGCAAGAAATGAAGGGAATATGAGCTAAACATGCTTCTAATCATGAACACACATGAAAGCATCAAGCTAACATCAAACCCTACCCATATCCAATCAAGAAATTCAATCCATGCTTCCATATATACCTTGAAATGAATGAAGAATGAAATGAGATGAAGAGATGAAGATGTTAGTGCTTCTAGCTCCAAAGTTCTTCAATTATGGCTTGAGATTAGTTGAAATCTTCCTCCTTTCTTGAAGGTGTTTTGATCGGTTTCTTGTGTGTGTGTGTGTGTGTAGAGATTCTTGTGTGTATGTAAGGTATGAGAGTGTTGGAAGAGATGCATATACTAGATATATAATATATCCTCCACTATCTTAACATATGTCCCCAAATTGCAAACAAGTCCCTAGGTTATTTAAATGAATGCAATCAAGTATTATCCCTACCTAAAAGATCCATTAGCTCCAAACCAAGTTATGCAATTGAGTCCATAAATTTCATGAAATGATCAATTAAGGTCACATAATACAATTAAGCACATTATCACTTAATTCACACATTTCACATTAAGGATAATTCATATAAAGCATGAACTTATAATACATATAATATTATGAGATGTAGATAAATCTTCACGTAATGTGTAAATTGAAAACGGGGCGTTACAGCATCGGGGGATCCTACCCGACCCTGACGGGTTATACTGCCGACATATGAGACATGCTTTCCCCTTGACCTCCTGAGGATGAGCTAAGCCTCACATTGGTGGAGAAGTATACAGGGGTTACAACCGGCGACCCCATGGCCGACCCGGGTCTCCCATTACATACAACTCTAGGGCCCAAACTTACACTTATCATAAAGCTTATACACACGCACACATGGACATATCTTTCAATGTCCCAAATCTCGCAAAACAAAACTCACACCAACCCTTTTGAAAACGAATAATCAAAGCTTAGCTTACATATACATATAAAAGCCTTTTCAAAGAATCTCATAACAAAGGGGTCAATTCCCACAAAATACTTATCCAACACTTATCTATATGTATATATATGTATAAGACACATTCGGGCTTAAAATACACGGAAGGTTGTAGGTCATCATAGCTAAAACGAAAGAAAACCCCACCTTGCCGACCAAACCGAACAAAAGAACCACCTCTTCAACCTCGAGACAAACCTAAGAAAAAAACAAAGACAACAGATAAAATTAGACTCAATATGAACCAATTAGAGGCTCGGTATGTATATGGATGCAAATGATGCGTAAGAAATGCAATGAAGTTAACGCTTCAGTCACATTAGGTCATATTGAATCATATTGAAACATAACTCACATATTGCACCTTAAACTTGCTCACGAACTTCATACAACTCATATAACATGTCAAATACCAAGTTAGGAGTGTACAAATATCAAATAAGAGCAAAGAAGTTGCATGCAAGGCAAGTAAGCAAAGTAGGAAGTCACACTCGCATGTAAGGGAGCACTTAGATCACATAAGGCACATTTCATGTCAAACGATCCATAAACTAACCAGAAAGCACACAACACATAACTCTAACACATAACACATCAAAATCAAGTAAATAAAACCATGGAGTAGCCATTCATGCATACAAATAAGCAAACATCACATTGGGATCAATAACGGGGAGGGAAACAAACAAACAAAGCAAACGAGCGAAGAAAACACACAACCGGGAGCCCGGGGGGGTTAACGGCCGTTAACCCCCACCCTGCACAACACCACTAACGGGCGTTAATGGCCACAGGAGCTCCAGGCTGGGGGTAATGGGCATTACCCCCAAAAGCGCACAAAACCCTAACGGACGTTAACCCACGCCCGAGCTGAATCCTTCGAGATTCAGACATGTTCCAGCCCCAAAAACACCCAAAAACACATCTAAACTCATTCTAACACATCATACTAAAGTTATGCAGCAATTATTCAAGGATTCATGCCCTAGACCATGCAAAAATCGAAGCTAAAGTGAAGGGAATGGAAGAGATGTATCAACACATTTATGTTCTTCAAGTTTCAAGCAAAAGCAACAATGGTAACTCCATGGATCCTCAACTAAAATACATACCTAGTTCATAAAACTCTTAAATGATGTCTAAGAATCAAATATCATGCATCAAGCTCATAGAAATTGTAAGGAGACAGCAAGAATTCACAAAAAGCTTCAAACCCTTAGTATTCAACATGTATGCCATAGAAGGAGCTAATATGGATGAAATCTCATGAAGTTGCACTTAAAAGAACCATAATTACATGGAGAATCTAAAAAGAGACTTACCTTTAAAATTTGAGAAGAAATGGTGGTGCTAGAAGCTCAAAATCCCAATTGTGCTCAAACCCTCTTCTTTCCTCTTCTCTCTTCTTTGTGCTGCACTTGGGGAACCTTTCTCTCTCCTTTCTTGTGAGGGGTCCGAAATGGGGGTGTGGGAAAGGGTTAGGGATGGCTTAGACACATAAAAGTCAAGGATTGGGCTCATAAGGTATAAAGTGGGGCCCACAACTAAAGACTAGTCAACAAAAGGGTACTCATGGCCCATGGTGCTCGTTCCGGTCGAAATACGAGGGTCCGAATGAGCTTAGAAAAATATGAATCTTAATTCCTTGACTTGATTTCTTCACTACGAATCAAACGCAACTTCCGGAATTCGAATCCGAATTCCCGAGCTCAAGTTACGCCTTCCAGAACACAAGTGCGCTAAAGGTCGTTAGGCCCTTATGTCCCCAACACTTAAAACGGTTCCAAAACCTTATCAAACGAACTCAAAAGCATGCAACGGGAACAAAGACACACTCATATGACATATAAATCATGCATAGCATATAGTCACCGAAATCAAAATGAAAACGGACACAAACGGAGCAAGAACGAAACAAAGAAGGCAAATACATGCATATAAGTCACATACGGTTCAATTAAAAGTCATATAGTTCAAATATATCACATAAGGAATATAATTCACATATAATTCACATAATTAAATAATTAAAAGCACACTTAGTACACTCGCGAAGGCATACCTGGAAAGGCCGGACGGGCAGAATGTTACAACCTCCCCTCCTTCAAAAGGACCTGTCCTCAGGTCCTAGTCGAGACCTTGAGGACACTCGAACAAACTCAGCTCCAAGTGAATCTCCTTAGTCTTAGCAAACTCCGTGTTCGGTTTGCTCCCACTTCCAAATAGAATTCGAAAGTAGTTGGAGAACAATGCCGGAATGGTTCTCGGTCTTCAAGCGATAGCATATTAGACATTGCTACACCAAGTCTACAATGTCCCTCCTCATGCCAACCCTATTACCGGCTCTACAAGTCTCGAACCAAGAGTGGAATTAGTCTCGCGACTAAGCACTTCTTGAGACATAAGCCCTAACTCTCCTTTAGCCACGCACAACCGAAGTCTTCCTTAGTACCTCGATTACAACGAAGAAGTTTTGAGTATCCTCGTGTAATCAAGGTAACTCTCTTCAAAAGCGTTATCCACTCGAACCATGCCTCTTCCTTGTCTTTCATGTCACGGGATGACTCCTACGTGACTACGAACCTCCTGTTGACTCCAGATAACACTAGAGACTTATACTTTGAGGCGATTCTTGGTTCTTCTTCCAAAATGCGTAGTCGACCATACCCTTGTTGAAACCACACTAAGGAAAGACCACAAAACTCTGCAGAAGGACGAACGACCCCTCGAAGTAAGCAAGAAGGGTATTTATCTTCCACATTTAACCTGTGCAGCTTACGGTAATATATACTCATCCTGAATCCCATCTTCTTCTTAGATGGGACCATGGTACTCCACGAAAAAGTATACAAACGGATGGAATTACCTTCTAAGAGCTCGTTTACTACGACATAACTCCAAACACGGCCTAATTCCGGGATAAAAACCTCGACAACCTCGATGTCCTCATTGGGTGGAAACAAATTCCAACCTTCAAAGAAACACCAAAATGTCTTACTTTGATCTTTGTCTCTTTAAGCTTGGCTCGGCCTCTAGGTTAACCAAAAGGAAAGCCACTAAGCCTATTGCACCATCCCGGAATAATCAACCACTCCCACGAAGGATATAAATGGGTTAGCCTTCCATCTAATACCCGGAAATATCGTTGAGCCCCCAAAAAGGACCTCCAAAAGCAACCACCCACGCCTATGGTAACACCGTCACCTTAGCAAGGACTAACCGCCTTCAAGCACAACCACCGGCAAGATCGGCCCTCACAACTCACCAAACACTCGAACACTCAACTCACCAAACTTCCTCGAAGAAGAGAGAGTCAACGCGAAAAGAAAAAGAAAAAGGAAACCACAAGCAAGCACTAAGACAACAAGGAAAGAAAGCAACACAAAATAAAATTAAAGATGCATGTATGAAGTGCCATGAATGCTTAATGTACCTTTCACCATGGTAATGATGTTGATCCCGACATCAAGCTCCTTGCTTCCACTTGCATCAACTCGAACTTGTCTTGAAGTCTTGAAAGTACGGCCCTTCATAGGCTTCGGATTCTTATTCTTCGGGCACCTTATCACCATATGTTCTGCTTTCCCACACTTGTAACATCTCTTGAGCTTCTTCCAACAAACTTCTTCCATATGGTTCGGGGCTTGGCAATAGGGACATTGAATTGGCTCCATTGGAGGAGGCATCGAATCCATCTTCATGAGGTGAAGTTTCTTCTTCTTGGTGTCATTGACATCTTGAAGTCCTTGAGATTTCTCTCGAAACATCGGTCTCTTGCTTGAGATCGAACTTGATCCCTGATCTTGTCCCACATAAGAAATGTGAGACATCATCTTTTCCTTATCCATCACATCTTGAACCGCTCTTCTCACTTCCACGGACCGATCGTGCACCGGTGAAATTTGGAAGACTTGTTAAATCTCGTCTCTTCGTTCTTGTATATAACTCCGGACTTTAAGGCAATCTTGATTAGCTCCCGAACCTTCTAGCTCCATCATAAGGTCATCCATTCTCTTCTTTTCTTGTTCAAGATTCACGAAGTCTTGAAGTTTTGTAACAATTTCCCTCGGAGGAATGTACTTGTAACAAAATTCCCGAATGAATGTCTCCCACGTGAACCCTTCCCCGGATCCTTTTAACCTTGATCTTACTTCCTTGAGCCATTTTGAAGCTTCACCTTGGAGTAGACGGGATGTGCCTTTTACCTTCTCTTGTGAAGTCCCCGAACACTTCTCCCAAATCCATAGTATCATGGAGAGCCACTCCTCGGCTTCAATATCATCACCTCCAATCCACTTCGGTGGATTAAACTTTTCAAACTTCTTGTAGACCGAACAGTCTTGTTTCTCTTGTTTTCCTTTTGATGTTGTATATGGATGTGAAGATGCTATCCTGAAATAAGAAAATGATTCCAAAATATCGATGTATGCCGGGTTTAGTACGTGTTCATGGGAACAGTTTATACAAATAAGTCAAATAATTCAAGTATTTCACATAAGAGATGAAAGTGAATGCAAACAATCACATAATCCTAAGCCGAACGACCTAGACAAACTCGACACGATGCCAGAGCTCCGGTTTTGCAACCCAGAGCTCCGATACCACGCAAGGATGTAACACCCCAGAGCGAAGGGCGCCACATCCCCCGCACCATAGCCCAACACGTGAAACGAAATGGGAACTCCGCCCACGCCTCGAACCATGGCGAACGGGAGACACACAAAACTCACCCCTAGGCTAGGCGGTCTAGACCCTGAACAGAGTGCGCAAGAGAATCAAAAGCGAAATGCGGAAGCAACAGGATTGCAAAAACATAATACACACATCCTTAACTAAGAGCGAGATAGAACAAGTATTACATGCCATGCCCAGCCCGGACCAAATAAAATGGACTTACGTTCGAATTACAAGACATAGCTTATACATAATACCATATCTATGTATTTATACATAGTACCAATGCGGGAAAGTAAAGATGCATGTGCAAAAGCTAAGCAGAAGACTCGACGACTGGAACAACTCCCAAAACAAAAGACCGCCGCCTAGCACGAACTCCCCAACCGTGTACCTGCGAACTCAAAGAAAAAGGGGAAAAACAAACATCGAAGAGGGGTCAGTCCTAAAGACTGGTGAGGGGGCTAACACACGCACACGTACATATGAGTAGAGCATAGCATAATCAAATCGAAGAGTGTTCATGAACCGGGGTTGGTTTTTACATTCCAAATCATTTAAACCCGTGATACTACATATAAGAAGAATGATTTAGGGCCGAAGGCCAAAATCACCAAGTTTTAGAAATTAGAAGTCCAATCCCGATTCACAAACCATAACGAAAACGAAGGCTTAAAAAAAATGACTCGGCGAGTTCGAGTCCCAACCCCCCCTTACTCCATAGCAACGCAAAGCGAAGACAAAGCAAAAAGCATAATTCAATCCAACCTGTCTCCGTTTGTGGAAGAGAGCGGCCACTCTCAACCTCACAAATATCTTACCTTATAATGGTGGCATCGGGGGATCCTACCCGACCCTGACGGGTTATACCGCCAACATATGAGACCCGTTTTCCCCTCGACCTCCTGAGGATGAGTTGAGCCTCACTTTGGTGGGGAAGTATACAGGGATTGTAGACGGCGACCCCATGGCCGACCCGGGTCTCCCATTACATACAACTCTGGGGCCCAAACTTACACTTATCACAAAGCTTATACACACGTACACATGGGCATATCTTTCAATGTCCCAAAGCTCGCAAAACAAAACTCACACCAACCCTTTTGAAAACGAATAATCAAAGCTTAGCTTACATATACATATAAAAGCCTTTTCAAAGAATATCGTAACAAATGGGTCAACTCCCACAAAATACTTATCCAACACTTATCTATATGTATATACATATATAAGACGCTTGCAGGCTTAAAATACACGTAAGGTTGTACGTCATCATAGCTAAAAGGAAAGAAACCCCACCTTGCCGATCAAACCGAACAAAATAACCACCTCTTCAACCTCGAGACAAACCTAAGAACAAAACAAAGACAAGAGATAAACTTAGACTCAATATGAACCAATTAGATGCTCGGCATATGTATATGGATGCAAATGATGCATAAGAAATGCAATGAAGTTAACGCTTCAGTCACATTAGGTCATATTGAATCATATTGAAACATAACTCACATATTGCACCTTAAACATGCTCACGAACTTCATACAACTCATATAACATGTCAAATAAGAAGTTAGGAGTGTACAAATATCAAATAAGAGCAAAGAAGTTGCATGTAAGGCAAGTAAGCAAAGTAGGAAGTCACACTCGCACGTAAGGGAGCACTTAGATCACATAAGGCACATTTCACGTCAAACGAATCCATAAACTAACCACAAAGCACATAACACATAACTCTAACACATAACACATCAAAATCAAGTAAATACAAGCCATGGAGCAGTCATTCAAAATCAAGTAACGGGCGTTACCCCCAAAAGCGCACAAAACCCTAACTGGCGTTAACCCGTGCCTTGGCTGAATCCTTCGAGATTCAGACCTGTTCCAGCCCCAAAAACACATCTAAACTCATGCTAACACATCATACTAAAGTTATGCAGCAATTATTCAAGGATTCATGCCCTAGATAATGCAAAAATCAAAGCTAAAGTAAAGGGAATGGAAGAGATGTATCAACACATTCCTGTTCTTCAAGTTTCAAGCAAAAGAAACAATGGTAACTCCGTGGATCCTCAACTAAAATGTATACCTAGTTCATACAACTCTTAAATGATGTCTAAGAAGCAAATATCATGCATCAAGCTCAAAGAAATTGCAAGGAGATATGCAAGAATTCACAAAAAGGTTTAAACCCATATTATGCAACATGTATGCCATAGAAGAAGCAAATGTGGATGAAATCTCATGAAGTTTCACTTAAAAGCACCATAATTACATGGAGAATCCAAAAAGAGACTTACCTTTAAAATTTGAGAAGAAATGGTGGTGCTAGAAGCTCAAAATCCCAATTGTGCTCAAACCCTCTTCTTTCCTCTTCTCTCTTCTTTGTGCTGCACTTGGGGAACCTTTCTCTCTCCTTTCTTGTGAGGGGTCCGAAATGGGGGTGTGGGAAAGGGTTAGGGATGTCTTAGACCCAAAAAAGTCAAGGATTGGGCTGATAAGTTGTAAAGTGGGGACCACAACTAAAGACTAGTCAACAAAAGGGTACTCATAGCCCACGGTGCTCGTTCCTATCGAAATACGAGGGTCCAAATGGGCTTAGAAAAATATGAATCTTGATTCCTTGGCTTAATTTCTTTGGTATGAATCCAACGCATCTTCCGGAATTCGAATCTGAATTCCCGAGCTCAAGTTATGCCTTCCGGAACACAAGGTGCGCTAAAGCTCGTTAGGCCCTTATGTCCCTAGCACATAAAACGGTTCCAAAACCGTATCAACCGAACTCAAAAGCATGAAATGGACACAAAGCCACACTCATATGGCATATAAATCATGCATAGCACATTGTCACCGAAATCAAAACGAAAACGGACACAAACAGAGCAAGATCGAAACAAAGAAGGCAAATACGTGCATATAAGTCACATACGGTTCAATTAAAAGTCATATAGTTCAAATATATCACATAAGGAATATAATTAACATATAATTCACATAATTAAATAATTAAAAGCACACTTAGTACACTCGCGAAGGCGTACCTGGAAAGGCCGGACGGGCGGAATGTTACAACCTCCCCTCCTTCAAAAGGACCTGTCCTCAGGTCCTAGTCGACACCTAGAGGACACTCGAACAAACTCAGCTCCAAGTGAATCTCCTTAGTCTTAGCAAACTCCGTGTTCGGTTTGCTCCCACTTCCAAATAGAATTCGAAAGTAGTTGGAGAACAATGCCGGAATGGTTCTCGGTCTTCAAGCGATAGCATATTAGACATTGCTACACCAAGTCTACAATGTCCCTCCTCATGCCAACCCTATTACCGGCTCTTCAAGTCTCGAACCAAGAGTGGAATTAGTCTCGCGACTAAGCACTTCTTGAGACATAAGCCCTAACTCTCCGTTAGCCACGCACAATCGAAGTCTTCCTTAGTACCTCGATTACAGCGGAGAAGTTTTGAGTATCCTCGTGTAATCAAGGTAACTCTCTTCAAAAGCGTTATCCACTCGAACCATGCCTCTTCCTTGTCTTTCATGTCACGGGACGACTCCTACGTGACTACGAACCTCCTGTTGACTCCCGATAACACTAGAGACTTATACTCTGAGGCGATTCTTGGTTCTTCTTCCAAAATGCGTAGTCGACCATACCCTTGTTGAAACCACACTAAGGAAAGACCACGAAACTCTGAAGAAGGATGAACGACCCCTCGAAGTAAGCAAGAAGGGTATTTATCTTCCTCATTTAACCTGTGCAGCTTATGGTAATATATACTCATCCTGAATCCCGTCTTCTTCTTAGATGGGACCATGGTACTCCACCAAGAAGTATAAAAACGGATGGAATTACCTTCTAAGAGCTCGTTTACTACGACATAACTCCAAACACGGCCTAATTCCGGGATAAAAACCACGATAACCTCGATGTCCTCATTGGGTGGAAACAAATTTCAACCTTCAAAGAAACACCAAAGTGTCTTACTTTGATCTTTGTCTCTTTAAGCTTGGCTCGGCCTCTAGGTTAACCAAAAGGAAAGCCACTAAGCCTATTGCACCATCCCGGAAAAATCAACCACTCCCACGAAGGATATAAACGGGTTAGCCTTCCATCTAATACCCGGAAATATCGTTGAGCCCCCAGAAAGGACCTCCAAAAGCAACCACCCACGCCTATGGTGACACCGTCACCTTAGCAAGGACTAGGCGCCTTCAAGCACAAACACCGGCAAGCTTGGCCCTCACAACTCACCAAACACTCGAACACTCAACTCACCAAACTCCCTCGAAGAAGAGAGAGTCAACGCGAAAAGAAAAAGAAAAAGGAAACCACAAGCAAGCACTAAGACAACAAGGAAAGAAAGCAATACAAAATAAAATTAAAGATGTATGTATGAAGTGCCATGAATGCTTAATGTACCTTTCACCATGGTAATGATGTTGATCCCGACATCAAGCTCCTTGCTTCCACTTGCATCAACTCGAACTTGTCTTGAAGTCTTGAAAGTACGGCCCTTCATAGGGTTCGGATTCTTATTCTTCGGGCACCTTATCACCATATGTTCTGCTTTCCCACACTTGTAACATCTCTTGAGCTTCTTCCAACAAACTTCTTCCATATGGTTCGGGGCTTGGCAATAGGGACATTGAATTGGCTCCATTGGAGGAGGCATCGAATCCATCTTCATGAGGTGAAGTTTCTTCTTCTTGGTGTCATTGACATCTTGAAGTCCTTGAGATTTCTCTCGAAACATCGGTCTCTTGCTTGAGATCGAACTTGATCCCTGATCTTGTCCCACATAAGAAATGTGAGACATCATCTTTTCCTTATCCATCACATCTTGAACCGCTCTTCTCACTTCCACGGACCGATCGTGCACCGGTGAAATTTGGAAGACTTGTTAAATCTCGTCTCTTCGTTCTTGTATATAACTCCAGACTTTAAGGCAATCTTGATTAGCTCCCGAACCTTCTAGCTCCATCATAAGGTCATCTATTCTCTTCTTTTCTTGTTCAAGATTCACGAAGTCTTGAAGTTTTGTAACCATTTCCCTCGGAGGAATGTACTTGTAACAAAATTCCCGAATGAATGTCTCCCACGTGAACCCTTCCCCGGATCCTTTTAACCTTGATCTTACTTCCTTGAGCCATTTTGAAGCTTCACCTTGGAGTAGACGGGATGTACCTTTTACCTTCTCTTGTGAAGTCCCCGAACACTTCTCCCAAATCCATAGTATCATGGAGAGCCACTCCTCGGCTTCAATATCATCACCTCCAATCCACTTCGGCGGATTAAACTTTTCAAACTTCTTGTAGACCGAACAGTCTTGTTTCTCTTGTTTTCCTTTTGATGTCGTATATGGATGTGAAGATGCTATCCTGAAATAAGGAAATGATTCCAAAATATCGATGTATGCCGGGTTTAGTACGTGTTCATGGGAACAGTTTATACAAATAAGTCAAATAATTCAAGTATTTCACATAAGAGATGAAAGTGAATGCAAACAATCACATAATCCTAAGCCGAACGACCTAGACAAACTCGACACGATGCCAGAGCTCCGGTTTTGTAACCCAGAGCTCTGATACCACGCAAGGATGTAACACCCCAGAGCGAAGGGCGCCACATCCCCCGCACCATAGCCCAACACGTGAAACGAAATGGGAACTCCGCCCACGCCTTGAACCATGGCGAACGGGAGACACACAAAACTCACCCCTAGGCTAGGCGGTCTAGACCCTGAACAGAGTGCGCAAGAGAATCAAAAGCGAAATGCGGAAGCAACAGGATTGCAAAAACATAATACACACATCCTTAACTAAGAGCGAGATAGAACAAGTATTACATGCCATGCCCAGCCCGGACCAAATAAAATGGACTTACGTTCGAATTACAAGACATAGCTTATACATAATACCATATCTATGTATTTATACATAGTACCAATGCGGGAAAGTAAAGATGCATGTGCAAAAGCTAAGCAGAAGACTCGACGACTGGAACAACTCCCAAAACAAAAGACCGCCGCCTAGCACGAACTCCCCAACCGTGTACCTGCGAACTCAAAGAAAAAGGGGAAAAACAAACATCGAAGAGGGGTCAGTCCTAAAGACTGGTGAGGGGGCTAACACACGCACACGTACATATGAGTAGAGCATAGCATAATCAAATCGAAGAGTGTTCATGAACCGGGGTTGGTTTTTACATTCCAAATCATTTAAACCCGTGATACTACATATAAGAAGAATGATTTAGGGCCGAAGGCCAAAATCACCAAGTTTTAGAAATTAGAAGTCCAATCCCGATTCACAAACCATAACGAAAACGAAGGCTTAAAAAAAATGACTCGGCGAGTTCGAGTCCCAACCCCCCTTACTCCATAGCAACGCAAAGCGAAGACAAAGCAAAAAGCATAATTCAATCCAACCTGTCTCCGTTTGTGGAAGAGAGCGGCCACTCTCAACCTCACAAATATCTTACCTTATAATGGTGGCATCGGGGGATCCTACCCGACCCTGACGGGTTATACCGCCAACATATGAGACCCGTTTTCCCCTCGACCTCCTGAGGATGAGTTGAGCCTCACTTTGGTGGGGAAGTATACAGGGATTGTAGACGGCGACCCCATGGCCGACCCGGGTCTCCCATTACATACAACTCTGGGGCCCAAACTTACACTTATCACAAAGCTTATACACACGTACACATGGGCATATCTTTCAATGTCCCAAAGCTCGCAAAACAAAACTCACGCCAACCCTTTTGAAAACGAATAATCAAAGCTTAGCTTACATATACGTATAAAAGCCTTTTCAAACAATATCGTAACAAATGGGTCAATTCCCACAAAATACTTATCCAACACTTATCTATATGTATATACATATATAAGACGCTTGCAGGCTTAAACTACACGTAAGGTTGTACGTCATCATAGCTAAAAGGAAAGAAACCCCACCTTGCCGATCAAACCGAACAAAATAACCACCTCTTCAACCTCGAGACAAACCTAAGAACAAAACAAAGACAAGAGATAAACTTAGACTCAATATGAACCAATTAGATGCTCGGCATATGTATATGGATGCAAATGATGCATAAGAAATGCAATGAAGTTAACGCTTCAGTCACATTAGGTCATATTGAATCATATTGAAACATAACTCACATATTGCACCTTAAACATGCTCACGAACTTCATACAACTCATATAACATGTCAAATAAGAAGTTAGGAGTGTACAAATATCAAATAAGAGCAAAGAAGTTGCATGTAAGGCAAGTAAGCAAAGTAGGAAGTCACACTCGCACGTAAGGGAGCACTTAGATCACATAAGGCACATTTCACGTCAAACGAATCCATAAACTAACCACAAAGCACATAACACATAACTCTAACACATAACACATCAAAATCAAGTAAATACAAGCCATGGAGCAGTCATTCAAAATCAAGTAACGGGCGTTACCCCCAAAAGCGCACAAAACCCTAACTGGCGTTAACCCGTGCCTTGGCTGAATCCTTCGAGATTCAGACCTGTTCCAGCCCCAAAAACACATCTAAACTCATGCTAACACATCATACTAAAGTTATGCAGCAATTATTCAAGGATTCATGCCCTAGATAATGCAAAAATCAAAGCTAAAGTAAAGGGAATGGAAGAGATGTATCAACACATTCATTTTCTTCAAGTTTCAAGCAAAAGAAACAATGGTAACTCCGTGGATCCTCAACTAAAATGTATACCTAGTTCATACAACTCTTAAATGATGTCTAAGAAGCAAATATCATGCATCAAGCTCAAAGAAATTGCAAGGAGATATGCAAGAATTCACAAAAAGGTTTAAACCCATATTATGCAACATGTATGCCATAGAAGAAGCAAATGTGGATGAAATCTCATGAAGTTTCACTTAAAAGCACCATAATTACATGGAGAATCCAAAAAGAGACTTACCTTTAAAATTTGAGAAGAAATGGTGGTGCTAGAAGCTCAAAATCCCAATTGTGCTCAAACCCTCTTCTTTCCTCTTCTCTCTTCTTTGTGCTGCACTTGGGGAACCTTTCTCTCTCCTTTCTTGTGAGGGGTCCGAAATGGGGGTGTGGGAAAGGGTTAGGGATGTCTTAGACCCAAAAAAGTCAAGGATTGGGCTGATAAGTTGTAAAGTGGGGACCACAACTAAAGACTAGTCAACAAAAGGGTACTCATAGCCCACGGTGCTCGTTCCTATCGAAATACGAGGGTCCAAATGGGCTTAGAAAAATATGAATCTTGATTCCTTGGCTTAACTTCTTTGGTATGAATCCAACGCATCTTCCGGAATTCGAATCTGAATTCCCGAGCTCAAGTTATGCCTTCCGGAACACAAGGTGCGCTAAAGCTCGTTAGGCCCTTATGTCCCTAGCACATAAAACGGTTCCAAAACCGTATCAACCGAACTCAAAAGCATGAAATGGACACAAAGCCACACTCATATGGCATATAAATCATGCATAGCACATTGTCACCGAAATCAAAACGAAAACGGACACAAACAGAGCAAGATCGAAACAAAGAAGGCAAATACGTGCATATAAGTCACATACGGTTCAATTAAAAGTCATATAGTTCAAATATATCACATAAGGAATATAATTAACATATAATTCACATAATTAAATAATTAAAAGCACACTTAGTACACTCGCGAAGGCGTACCTGGAAAGGCCGGACGGGCGGAATGTTACAACCTCCCCTCCTTCAAAAGGACCTGTCCTCAGGTCCTAGTCGACACCTAGAGGACACTCGAACAAACTCAGCTCCAAGTGAATCTCCTTAGTCTTAGCAAACTCCGTGTTCGGTTTGCTCCCACTTCCAAATAGAATTCGAAAGTAGTTGGAGAACAATGCCGGAATGGTTCTCGGTCTTCAAGCGATAGCATATTAGACATTGCTACACCAAGTCTACAATGTCCCTCCTCATGCCAACCCTATTACCGGCTCTTCAAGTCTCGAACCAAGAGTGGAATTAGTCTCGCGACTAAGCACTTCTTGAGACATAAGCCCTAACTCTCCGTTAGCCACGCACAATCGAAGTCTTCCTTAGTACCTCGATTACAGCGGAGAAGTTTTGAGTATCCTCGTGTAATCAAGGTAACTCTCTTCAAAAGCGTTATCCACTCGAACCATGCCTCTTCCTTGTCTTTCATGTCACGGGACGACTCCTACGTGACTACGAACCTCCTGTTGACTCCCGATAACACTAGAGACTTATACTCTGAGGCGATTCTTGGTTCTTCTTCCAAAATGCGTAGTCGACCATACCCTTGTTGAAACCACACTAAGGAAAGACCACGAAACTCTGAAGAAGGATGAACGACCCCTCGAAGTAAGCAAGAAGGGTATTTATCTTCCTCATTTAACCTGTGCAGCTTATGGTAATATATACTCATCCTGAATCCCGTCTTCTTCTTAGATGGGACCATGGTACTCCACCAAGAAGTATAAAAACGGATGGAATTACCTTCTAAGAGCTCGTTTACTACGACATAACTCCAAACACGGCCTAATTCCGGGATAAAAACCACGATAACCTCGATGTCCTCATTGGGTGGAAACAAATTTCAACCTTCAAAGAAACACCAAAGTGTCTTACTTTGATCTTTGTCTCTTTAAGCTTGGCTCGGCCTCTAGGTTAACCAAAAGGAAAGCCACTAAGCCTATTGCACCATCCCGGAAAAATCAACCACTCCCACGAAGGATATAAACGGGTTAGCCTTCCATCTAATACCCGGAAATATCGTTGAGCCCCCAGAAAGGACCTCCAAAAGCAACCACCCACGCCTATGGTGACACCGTCACCTTAGCAAGGACTAGGCGCCTTCAAGCACAAACACCGGCAAGCTTGGCCCTCACAACTCACCAAACACTCGAACACTCAACTCACCAAACTCCCTCGAAGAAGAGAGAGTCAACGCGAAAAGAAAAAGAAAAAGGAAACCACAAGCAAGCACTAAGACAACAAGGAAAGAAAGCAACACAAAATAAAATTAAAGATGTATGTATGAAGTGCCATGAATGCTTAATGTACCTTTCACCATGGTAATGATGTTGATCCCGACATCAAGCTCCTTGCTTCCACTTGCATCAACTCGAACTTGTCTTGAAGTCTTGAAAGTACGGCCCTTCATAGGCTTCGGATTCTTATTCTTCGGGCACCTTATCACCATATGTTCTGCTTTCCCACACTTGTAACATCTCTTGAGCTTCTTCCAACAAACTTCTTCCATATGGTTCGGGGCTTGGCAATAGGGACATTGAATTGGCTCCATTGGAGGAGGCATCGAATCCATCTTCATGAGGTGAAGTTTCTTCTTCTTGGTGTCATTGACATCTTGAAGTCCTTGAGATTTCTCTCGAAACATCGGTCTCTTGCTTGAGATCGAACTTGATCCCTGATCTTGTCCCACATAAGAAATGTGAGACATCATCTTTTCCTTATCCATCACATCTTGAACCGCTCTTCTCACTTCCACGGACCGATCGTGCACCGGTGAAATTTGGAAGACTTGTTAAATCTCGTCTCTTCGTTCTTGTATATAACTCCAGACTTTAAGGCAATCTTGATTAGCTCCCGAACCTTCTAGCTCCATCATAAGGTCATCCATTCTCTTCTTTTCTTGTTCAAGATTCACGAAGTCTTGAAGTTTTGTAACCATTTCCCTCGGAGGAATGTACTTGTAACAAAATTCCCGAATGAATGTCTCCCACGTGAACCCTTCCCCGGATCCTTTTAACCTTGATCTTACTTCCTTGAGCCATTTTGAAGCTTCACCTTGGAGTAGACGGGATGTGCCTTTTACCTTCTCTTGTGAAGTCCCCGAACACTTCTCCCAAATCCATAGTATCATGGAGAGCCACTCCTCGGCTTCAATATCATCACCTCCAATCCACTTCGGCGGATTAAACTTTTCAAACTTCTTGTAGACCGAACAGTCTTGTTTCTCTTGTTTTCCTTTTGATGTCATATATGGATGTGAAGATGCTATCCTGAAATAAGGAAATGATTCCAAAATATCGATGTATGCCGGGTTTAGTACGTGTTCATGGGAACAGTTTATACAAATAAGTCAAATAATTCAAGTATTTCACATAAGAGATGAAAGTGAATGCAAACAATCACATAATCCTAAGCCGAACGACCTAGACAAACTCGACACGATGCCAGAGCTCCGGTTTTGTAACCCAGAGCTCTGATACCATGCAAGGATGTAACACCCCAGAGCGAAGGGCGCCACATCCCCCGCACCATAGCCCAACACGTGAAACGAAATGGGAACTCCGCCCACGCCTTGAACCATGGCGAACGGGAGACACACAAAACTCACCCCTAGGCTAGGCGGTCTAGACCCTGAACAGAGTGCGCAAGAGAATCAAAAGCGAAATGCGGAAGCAACAGGATTGCAAAAACATAATACACACATCCTTAACTAAGAGCGAGATAGAACAAGTGTTACATTCCATGCCCAGCCCGGACCAAATAAAATGGACTTACGTTCGAATTACAAGACATAGCTTATACATAATACCATATCTATGTATTTATACATAGTACCAGGGCGGGAAAGTAAAGATGCATGTGCAAAAGCTAAGCAGAAGACTCGACGACTGGAACAACTCCCAAAACAAAAGACCGTCGCCTAGCACGAACTCCCCAACCGTGTACCTGCGAACTCAAAGAAAAAGGGGAAAAACAAACAACGAAGAGGGGTCAGTCCTAAAGACTGGTGAGGGGGCTAACACACGCACACGTACATATGAGTAGAGCATAGCATAATCAAATCGAATAGTGTTCATGAACCGGGGTTGGTTTTTACATTCCAAATCATTTAAACCCATGATACTACATATAGGAAGAATGATTTAGGGCCGAAGGCCAAAATCACCAAGTTTTAGAAATTAGAAGTCCAATCCCGATTCACAAACCATAACGAAAACGAAGGCTTAAAAAAAATGACTCGGCGAGTTCGAGTCCCAACCCCCCCTTACTCCATAGCAACGCAAAGCGAAGACAAAGCAAAAACCCTAATTCAATCCAACCTTTCTCCGTTTGTGGAAGAGAGCGGCCACTCTCAACCTCACAAATATCTTACCTTATAATGGTGGCATCGGGGGATCCTACCCGACCCTGACGGGTTATACCGCCAACATATGAGACCCGTTTTCCCCTCGACCTCCTGAGGATGAGTTGAGCCTCACTTTGGTGGGGAAGTATACAGGGATTGCAGCCGGCGACCCCATGGCCGACCCGGGTCTCCCATTACATACAACTCTGGGGCCCAAACTTACACTTATCACAAAGCTTATACACACGTACACATGGGCATATCTTTCAATGTCCCAAAGCTCGCAAAACAAAACTCACACCAACCCTTTTGAAAACGAATAATCAAAGCTTAGCTTACATATACATATAAAAGCCTTTTCAAAGAATCTCGTAACAAAGGGGTCAATTCCCACAAAATACTTATCCAACACTTATCTATATGTATATACATATATAAGACGCTTGCAGGCTTAAAATACACGTAAGGTTGTACGTCATCATAGCTAAAAGGAAAGAAACCCCACCTTGCCCACCAAACCGAACAAAATAACCACCTCTTCAACCTCGAGACAAACCTAAGAACAAAACAAAGACAAGAGATAAACTTAGACTCAATATGAACCAATTAGATGCTCGGCATATGTATATGGATGCAAATGATGCATAAGAAATGCAATGAAGTTAACGCTTCAGTCACATTAGGTCATATTGAATCATATTGAAACATAACTCACATATTGCACCTTAAACATGCTCACGAACTTCATACAACTCATATAACATGTCAAATAAGAAGTTAGGAGTGTACAAATATCAAATAAGAGCAAAGAAGTTGCATGTAAGGCAAGTAAGCAAAGTAGGAAGTCACACTCGCACGTAAGGGAGCACTTAGATCACATAAGGCACATTTCACGTCAAACGAATCCATAAACTAACCACAAAGCACATAACACATAACTCTAACACATAACACATCAAAATCAAGTAAATACAAGCCATGGAGCAGCCATTCAAAATCAAGTAACGGGCGTTACCCCCAAAAGCGCACAAAACCCTAACGGGCGTTAACCCCGTGCCTGGGCTTAATCCTTCGAGATTTTGACCTGTTCCCGCCCCAAAAACACATCTAATCTCATGCTAACACATCATACTAAAGTTATGCAGCAATTATTCAAGGATTCATGCCCTAGATCATGCAAAAATCAAAGCTAAAGTAAAGGGAATGGAATAGATGTATCAACACATTCATGTTCTTCAAGTTTCAAGCAAAAGCAACAATGGTAACTTCATGGATCCCCAACTAAAATGCATACCTAGTTCATACAACTCTTAAATGATGTCTAAGAAGCAAATATCATGCATCAAGCTCAAAGAAATTGCAAGGAGACATGCAAGAATTCACAAAAAGCTTTAAACCCATATTATGCAACATGTATGCCATAGAAGAAGCAAATGTGGATGAAATCTCATGAAGTTTCACTTAAAAGCACCATAATTACATGGAGAATCCAAAAAGAGACTTACCTTTAAAATTTGAGAAGAAATGGTGGTGCTAGAAGCTCAAAATCCCAATTGTGCTCAAACCCTCGTCTTTCCTCTTCTCTCTTCTTTGTGCTGTACTTGGGGAACCTTTCTCTCTCCTTTCTTGTGAGGGGTCCGAAATGGGGGGTGTGGGAAAGGGTTAGGGATGGCTTAGACACATAAAAGTCAAGGATTGGGCTCATAAGTTGTAAAGTGGGGCCCACAACTAAAGACTAGTCAACAAAAGGGTATTCATGGCCCACGGTGCTCGTTCCTATCGAAATACGAGGGTCCAAATGGGCTTAGAATGTAACGCCCCAGTTTTTCAGCCGTATATAGAATGACTTATGTGTTTATCAATTGGCGCGAATTAATTGTTCATAAATGTTTTATATATTTAATTTTATATTTATAATGCTAAATATTTATATCTTTAATTTCTTTAATATTAAAATTATTGTATGTGTTGACTAGATTAAATGTTAATTATTCATGCCTTAAGTTAATTAATATTAATTTATGTTAATTAGTTGACATTTAAATCTTAATTTATTAATACTATATATATAATTAGTTGACATTTAAACCTTATATATATATATATGTAATTCGTGTATTTGACTTTAAAATATATGTAATTGTCCATTTTGGTTTAATGTATAATAATTCATGCACTTTAATTTAAATTATATTTAATTCATGCATTTTATGTTATATTTAAAATGAGTTTAAATTTTGTTAATTATTATGAAATGTTATGAATTTATTTATGCATTGCTCATGAGTGTTATAAACGTGCTTCGTTTTTATATGATTTGTTATCGAAATTTCGTGAAAATTTAGTATGTCGAAGATATACGTGTCATGAATATGAATATATGCTCGTTTCATGTTTTCGGGTTCATTTGCATGAGTTTCTAATTTATTTTGATTTTTGGAATCCAAATCGAGGGCTAACGAGCAATTAGCGCACCCTTGGTTCCTTATGTGATATCTTGAGCTAGGAAACTCGGATTCGAGTTTCGTCAACTTCTCTGAACTCGTAACGAAAATTCGAGTTTAATGAACTTAGCCTCATATTTTTTCCAAAGTTATTTGAACCTCCGAAATTCAACCGAAAAGAGTTACGTTCGTCAAAACTGTCACCTTTTACTAAAAGAGCCATAACTTTCTCAAACCTTGACCAAATTAACCATGGTTTGATTCCTTGGAACCCTAACTCAACCCACTAACACTCCATATCAGCCCCAGACCGAACCAACCCTCACACAAGGAGATAAACTCAGCCAAACCCTCTGTTTTCCAGTTCTTCCCGTCACCTTGCAATCCTTGGGGATTTTGGGGCTCAAATCTCTTCCAAAATTTATCCAATCCACAAGGTTAGTTTATGATTGTAATATACATTCATTTAGAGTCATTTTGATCCTTTCATCCCCAAATTTGAGCTTGCTTTGATGGAGTTTGATGAATATGAGTAAATAGTTAGGTTATAGATGAATTTCTTGATCTCTTGGATTCCTTGATGATTTTGATTGTTTTAAAGCATGAGAATGGTCACTGTAACTCCTTTATATCAGGTACGAACATGTATTAAATGGTAGTTGAGAATTCATTGAGAATCCATTAATGAATTTTGGAGAAATTGGATGAAACTTGAATCAGTTTTTTTCTTTCCTCGTGTTGGCGATCTGCTGCTGCGTTTTTGGGACTGAATTGCTATCATTTACTACTTCTTTTTCCCTTGTTTGTTGCTTGATTGTTGGTTGAATGGTGCATGAGAGTTCTCCCCTGTTTTGCTTTCATTGTACCCTGTTTTGCTTTGATGTGCCGCCTGCTTGCTGCTGTGAGTTTTTCGTGCCTACAACATTCTCCCCGGGCGGGGAGAATTAAGCCTTGAAAGTCCCCGGCCGGGGACTTGCCTCCAGAGGATTTCCAGTAGCATTTTACCCGGCCGGGGAGTGTTAAGGAAGAAATTTTCCCCAGGCGGGGAGCTTGTTACCTGAACTTTTAATTGCTGCAGTTTGTTCTTAGGTGTTGCTGTGCATGCATATTGTGTATATATATATATATATATACGTACAATATTTATTGTGTAGCATAGTATATTAATGCATGCATGGTGGTGTTGAGTTGTGTGCATGTGTTTTGTATATCTTGTGCATGTGTGTGTGCGTCATTATATATATATGTATAGAATTTATAAAGGTGCATGAAATATACAATATATTATATATATATATATATATATATATATATATATATATATTGCATGCATATATAATATATAGATTATATGTAATAACATGCATGTGTGTACGTACATATTAATATGATTATATGCATAGCTTATATAGATAATAGATATCATAATGCATGAAGTGTATATATATTTATATATATATATATATATTATATTATTTAATTATTGTTTAATTTATTTAAAGTTTAGAATTAAATTGTTACCTATTTCATGTTTTTATCTAATTTCCGATTTTGATTTGAATGTATTTATTGGGTCATTCTTAAATTGTAAACGTGTTATAGTACGTGATATGATCGTTATTTGAATTCTTGAATTAAATTGTTATGATATTTATAAGGATTGAACTTGAATGAATTTGAATGCTTCCTTGAACGAATGAATGGCTCATTTATATGATTTAAATGCGTTAATCATACACCTGAACGTGTTCATTACATAATATGATCTCTTAGGCATTCATATCATGTTCATTGCTTGCCGTGCGTCATATATGGTTCATTTGGAGTCTTGAGTCTCACGAACACGTTACGTTGTCCTTTGCACAGTTTTCTCCAGGGCAGAGATGTCGGGTTCATAGGACACTTTCGAGTCTCCTTTTCTTCTTGGTATTGTTGGTAAGAGGCGTACAGGTGGGTTTCTCTACTGTTTAGTTAAACATCCCTATATACTTCCAATGTGCAAAGATTTCGACCAAAAATTAATATATGTATATAGAGTCGTTTTAAGAGTAAATGTTTGCAACGTAAAGCCTTTATTTTATGAACCTACCAAATGTTTTGGCAAGAAATAATGAATGAATGCACAGAATGGCGCCCAGGGACTTGGTGTGAGTGGTGACCCGAGGAGGCATGGGCTGAGGGTGATTCCTCACACTAGTTCCACCAATGAACGGCGTAACCGGACCTCGTTAGGAGTTAGCGAGGAATGGACGCTGAGTGCCATCTGGGGAGTCATGTTCCCCTTTTGGTCAATGAATGGATGGTTCGGGCCGATCACCCGGCTATCACCCGGAGGAAGAAGGTGTAAATGTTCATGAATGTGCACAAAAGAATGTAATGCATGAAAGAAAGAAAGAAAGAATGAATGTTTAATGAACTACACGAGGTGTTGGTAGGAGATAATGCACGCCCACTCGCCGGGCCACAAACGACCTAATGAAAAATGAATATTATAATCCCTTTTGATGATTCTTTATATCGCCCACTTGGGAAATGCTTTGAAAACCTCACTTGCGATTATAACCTGCATGTGAATGTGTAAATACTGTCTTATACTATACTTATGCATCATTTTATACCCACCAGTCTCGTATAGACTGAACCCGATTTGTTTTCAGTTTCTTTGCAGGTTTGGAGTGCTAGGAGGGGAGTCGAGTTTGTCAAGTCTTTTAGTTAAGTTTGAGTCACTTCATATGCATTTTGTAATTTGATTGAATTTGCAAGAATGGATAAATGTATGACTATGATTATGATTATGGAATTATGTTATGCACGAATTTTCGAGAATAGGTTATTGTGCTAGTTGAAACCGTTATGTGGCTTGAATTAGTACTAGATTACATGCTATGCTTCCGCCTTTGGCATTTATCTTCGTTCCTTTTTATTTGGTTGCGAAGGTTTAGTTCCCGCCTAGCCTAAGGAGTGAGTGAGTCCCCGTTCGCCGTGATTTAGCTCGGGTATAGATTGTCCATTTCATATTCGGGTCGGGTCTCGGTGCGGGGGATGTGGTACCTTGCGCTCGGGTGCTACATAGAAAAATATGAATCTTGATTCCTTGGCTTGATTTCTTTGCTACGAATCCAACGCATCTTCCGGAATTCGAATCTGAATTCCCGAGCTCAAGTTATGCCTTCCGGAACACAAGGTGCGCTAAAGCTCGTTAGGCCCTTATGTCCCTAACACATAAAACGGTTCCAAAACCGTATCAAACGAACTCAAAAGCAAGAAACAGGCACAAAGACACACCCATATCACATATAAATCAGGCATAGCTCATAGTCATGGAAATCAAAATGAAAACGGACACAAACGGAGCAAGAACGAAATAAAGAAGGCAAATACGTGCATATAAGTCACATATGGTTCAATTAAAAGTCATATAGTTCAAATATATCACATAAGGAATATAATTAACATATAATTCACATAATTAAATAATTAAAAGCACACGTAGTACACTCGTGAAGGCGTACCTGGAAAGACCGGACGGGCAGGATGTTACAGATGCTGTCTGTAAAACATGTGATGCTATCTTGTAAAACATCTGAACATGTGAAACTGTACTTTGAAAACATATGAAGAACATGTAACTGTCTTTGAATAAGAATGCAGAACTTTGGAAAACATGTGCTTTAGATCAAGGTATACTATTAAAGTATGCATGATCCTTTCAAAAGAATGTCCCGATAAAAGGGATAGTTCAAAATGAGGTTTAGCTTTGAATTTCAAAACATATGATACGATAGTAAAATCGTGGTTCCAGTTTGAAAGAGTTTTAGCTTCACCTCACCTTATAGTAACAAAAGGTAGGTAGACAGATTATGCGGTGCCCTGGGGATCCCAGTGCTCGACTTTAACTCCTGTAGGTGGTGTACTAGAGTGAGCTTAAGAACTAAGACCCACTACTAACCAAGATGCGTATGAAATGCATGAAACAAATGAACAGGGAACATGTAACACAAGACAGTAATACCATTTAAGGTATTCAAGAAAGGTAACACACAAAGGAATATGTTAAAGTGAGTTACTCTTAAGGTGGGACTATGATCTTACTATAATCGAGTAAGCTTTAGTCAAATTATGAATCCTATCGCAAACCTTAAGTTATGAAACAAGTCCTCGAAAGAAAATACATTTTGAAAACACATTTTAGACCCTGGATATGGAAACCCTAGGTGCAAGTTTTCACTTTTACTATTCAAAAGTACTATTCAGGATTACTATTCATGATTACTATTCACAGTTACTATTCACATGTCGGGTCAAAGGGTCGGGTCAAACCCTTACTATACACACACACACATACACACGACATACACACACACCATGCACGTACACACACACACACACGGTATGCACATACACACACACACACCCTAATTCAATTATGATCTTGATTATAACATATAGTTTCAAGTTCATGTTATATAATCAAGGGTGATCTAGGTTAAAGGTATAACCTATAGTTAAGAGGTCTAATTAAAGCATAACATCAAGTTATGAAACACTATTCTATCTTAGGTTATAACATGTGACATTATTAAAGTGTATAACATATGATCAAGACTCTATTCCATTAATCCATAACATATCATAAGCTTAATTCATAATTCATGAATCATATAACCATATAAGAACATGTCTCAACATATATCATATCATATCATGACCCTTAGGCATGTAACATGCGACAATTAAATTCAATACCAACATGTAACAAGTTGTGACATAATTAAATGTAAATCACTATTCCATTAGCTAGTATGCTAGAACATAATTCAAATTCCATAATCATGCATCAATTCTCATAATATAACAACTATATCACATGATCATAGCATATACTAGAGCATTTCATAACATATTCAAGCATATACTAAACAATTCAAACATATGCACAACTATTCAAACATATCATGAAAACTATATCATAAATGCATAAAATAAAATCCTATATGGCTTAGGGAAGACCCTAAGACCCAACCTAAACATAATATAAACATACCATAATATAAAAACATAAACTAAACTAAAACATAACATAAAATAAAACAAACTAACCTAGCAAATGTGGGGGGTGGCCGACGCCCAAGAGGGGGAGGAGAGGGAGAGAAAGGGTGTTGTTAACACAACTTTGAGCAAGGATTCTAATGTCTGTTGCCCTCTATTTATGGTTGGAGATAAGCCCCTCACCTTGGAAATAAAGTATAAGGAAGGGTATGAGAGCAAAAGTGGAATAGCTTCCCTTGGAAGCTTCATACTCTTGAAACTTAAAAATGGGGCTGCTGGGGGTATTTCGGTAATTTCACTGCCAAAACATGAAGGTAAGTGGCTGGAAGTATAACCATTCCGTCCGGGCAAAAATTAGCTTCGAAACGCATATTTATACGTCGAAATCGGATTTACCGTTTAAAAGATACATTAGTTTTAGTGAATAAAAGTTTTGAGCTCGAAACTCAACACGAGTCAAAAACGACTTTCGGGAATGATTTTCAAGTCCGGAACATTTTGAAAAATCATAAAATAAATCGAGAAGCATTTTGAATCCAATATCGACTATAAAACGTTTTATCGATAAAAAGTTAAAAACGTAGAATGAATAGTGAATTCTCACGTACGAACGTACGCTTCAAAATTTCAAGCTAGGGTTTGAATCAAGAGTTTTAAAACATCTCAGAAATCTTGAAATAGCTCGAGTAATGCAAATCCAGAGAGAAAACATTTTCCGAATGAAAACCGTTCGTAGAAGGAATTGTGAACTAGGGTTTTCGTAAACATTTTCAATAAAACAAAGCTCCAGATTAGATTTCCAGTTCAAGAATAATTTCAAAAGACTCGTCTCGACTAAAGGATTGATTTGACTATAAACTTGGGTAGGAAAAGATATCAGAATCAAAAGCTCATTTCCAGATGCATAGTAACTTTGGTCGGTAAGTTCCCAAAAATACCCTTATAGTTCAAGAAAGACTCTCTGAGCTTGGAAAACAAGTTCAAATGATTGGGAAACATGTGCGATGAACCTCTAGGCTCGGGTTATGAATAGTAAACTATATCAAAGGTTAAGAATTCCCCCTTAAAACATGTCAGATCACATTCAAGCACAAAGTTCATGTAAGAATGCAATGCATAGAGGTTTAAAAAGTTGGATCACAGTCTATAAACGCTTTACCAATGCCCTTAACTTACTGTTTTCATCTAGGCACTGTTTTGGGCTGTTACATGATCTTTCTTTCTTTTAGGCTTTCCGTTTTCTCACCCATCCATCGTGTTTTAAGGGTCTCTTTTTCTTTGGCCTTGATGCCTTTACCTCATTAGATTTAGAAGAAGAACTTACCATCATTACCTTTTAGTCCTTCATAAGATGGTCTCTTAAGTTATCAACTAATTTGATCAACTATGCTACAATAGCATCCTCTAAGGTTGAGCAAAAGGGGTCAAAATGATGATAGAAGCAATTTAAGCAATCAGTGAACTAAGAACTTATTTCTTAGGGACTTCCGTGGCTGCAAGGTTGTAACATCCCGCTCGTCCGGCCGTACAGGTACGCCATCACGGGAGAGCTACGTGCGCATTTAAATTTTTTATTTACGTGAATTATGTTCTCATTATATTTTTTATGTGACCTACTTGAATTATGTGAATTTATATTTGAATTTTATTTGAACTTTGTACGTGTAATTTGAACATTTATGCTTTATTTGCCTCGTTTTTAATCCGTTTAAGCTCGTTTTCGATTCTATTTTTTTCTAATTATGTGCCATGCATGAATTACATGTATTATGAATGTGTTTATGTACTTGTTGCATGTTTTTGAGTTCGTTTTATACGGTTTCCGAACAGTTTTATTTGTTAGGGACTTAAGGGCCTAACTTGTTTTAGCCCGTCTTAGGTTCTGGAAGGCGTAACTCAAGATCGGGAATTCGGATTTGAATTCCGGAAGTAACGTCGGACTCGTATCAAAGAATGCAAGCTAGAGGACTTGGCCTCACAATTTTCTAAACCCCTTTGAACCTTTTCATTTTGCTGAAACGCGACCCGTGTGACAGCTTTACCACCCTTGCCCGTTTTGCTTATATCCGACCCGTTTCTTATCCGGATCGACCCATTTTTGAACCCTTGTGACCCTAATTCAACCTTGAATCTCTCTCTCCACCCCTCATTCGGACCAACCTAGGATGAAAAGAAGAAAGAAGCAGAAACGAGAGAAAGAAAGGAGAAAGAGAAGAGAAGGGTTATCACTATTCATTCTTGGCGATTTCTTGCTCGTTCGACCTCCAATCTTCGTCAAATTTGAAGGGTAAGTATATTTTTGTGACCTCCATATTCTTAGATTTCTTTTAAGTCTTGATTTGTCCATTTTCATCCATTTTTTAGCATGGTATGAAGAGATATATGAATAGTTAGGTTATAATCTCATTTCTTGAATTCATGCTTTTATTTTTAGATTTCTTGAGGTTTGATGCATGATACTTGACCACTCTAGCTTACTTTAGACATTCATTGACTTGAATTTGAATTATATTTGTGTGCTAGGATCCACCATTGATGAATATGTGAGTTTTTGAAGCTTTATGACTGAATTTGCTTCCTTCCTCTTACCGTGTGTTTGTGTGGTTGTTTGTAGGGTGTTTTTACTGCATTTTGTTGCTGTTTTGATGCCTTAAATTGTTGCTTTGGCTGTTGTGCTATTACCTCTGATGCTGCTGCCATGGAGATCAAAGAAACAGGGTTGGAGCTGATGAAGACGAAGGTCTCCTGTGCCCGGTAACGGGCGTTAAACCTTTTCAGCTTTATGGAGGTAACGGGCATTACCTCCATGGCTTCTTGAAGCCTTTGCTTCTACATCCCTTAACGGGGATTACCCTTTTGGTCTGAGGATTGGTAACCCCCGTTACCCCCCTCTCTTTTGTGGTGTTTTGTGTAGTGTTGTTTGTTGTTTGCCCGGCTTCGTTTCGTCATTCTTTCCTTGCTTCGTTTTTTATTTTATTTGATTTCTACCACCCAAATTATGATCCCAACATGTTAATATATTAGTATATGATATGTTTCATTAATTTTTTAAATTTTATGGCCTTGTTTGATAAGTGTAAACGTGACTTAATTGCATGAATGTTTAAATGTATGTGTGATGCTTTCTTACGAATTTAAACTCGTGAATGCTTATAATATGTTGTAATATGATATGTTATGATCATTATGCTAAATTCATGAATTTATTTGATGTAAATTCGATGGTCTTACGTGCAATATATGGCCTAATATGCATCATATATGCATCAATGTGTCTACATGACTTCATACATTGTTTGTTTGCCTTGCATGTGATTTCCTTGCTCCTTTTATGAATTGTATACTTTGCTAATGTATTATATGATGTGTTATGCTCGTTATGTGAAATTTGTGGATTTGTTTAATGTGAAATATGTGACCTATGATCCGGTATGATTTAATATCGCATTATATGACCTAAGTGCTCTCTCATTGCATTCTTTATGTATCATTTGCATTCATATGCATTTGTCGAGTGTCTAAGTGGTGCATTTTGAGTCTAAGATTATCTTTTGTCGTTTGTTTTGTCCTTAGGTTCGTTCCGTGGGTGACGAGGAGGTGTTTTGGAAGTCTTTTGGTTTGTTTTGTTCGGTTTGGTCAACAAGGTGAGGTTTTCTTTCTTTTAGTTAATATGACCTACAACCCTACATGAATTTGAAGACCGCATGTGACTTATATATATATATATATATATATATATATATATATATATATATATAGATACGTGTTGGATACGTATTTTGTGGGAATTGGCCCGTTCGCTATGAACCATTTGAAAACGCTTTTAGATATATATATAAGCTACATTTTCGTTTGTTTGTTTTGAAAAGGGTTGGCGTGAGTGATATGATTATGTAGAAAGATATGGCTTTGAAAGATAAGTCTTTGTATATGCCTTTTTGTACTTTACCTTGGGCACCGGAGAAGTGGTATGGTAACTCGGGTCGGTCGTGGGGTCGCCGAGCTCTCCCATCAACACAACTCCACCAATAGGAGGCTTAGCCCATCCTCGGGAGGTCGAGGAGAAGGCGGGTCCTCTTGAGCCGGCGGTAACCCCGTCGAAGGAGCGGGTAGGATCCCCCGACTCATATATTTTGCTGAGAGTCGGGGTTGAGAGGGCGCCCTTCTCATCCCCAAACAAAAAAGGTTGGATTGACTTTGCACTTTGCTTTACTTTTGAATTTTGCTTATGATTATGAAAGGAGGTTTGGTTGGAAACTCGTACTCGCCGAGTTAGTGAGTTTTCCTTCCGATTATGGTTTTGAAACGGGAGTGGACTTCTAACTTCTAAAATTGGTCGATTTTGGCCTTCGGCCTTAAACCTTCTTCTTTATAGGTATTATCATAGGTTAAAATATTTTAGAATGTAAAAACCACTCCCCGGTTAATGAACTCTTTAATTTTGAATATGTTGTGCTCTTATGTATATATACGTGTGCGTGTGTTAGCCCCCTCACCAGTCTTTAGGACTGACCCCTCTTTGTTGTTTTCTTTTTTCCCCCTTTTTGTTCTTTGAGTTACAGGTACCTATTTGGAGAGTTTGTGCTAGGCGGAGGTCTTCTTTCGAGTCTTGGAGTTTGTAGCGAGTCTCATGCATTTTATTTAGTTTCTTCCGCATGTTTGAGCTTTTGGAAATTATGTATATGTTAATATGATTTGAATTTGACAATACATGTATAAGTTATGTTTTGAATTTGAACATATGAGTATTGGTATAAGTTGACTCGCTGTGTAGCACCCAAGCGTTGGGACTACATCCCTCGCACTAAAATCCAAACCCGAATACGAAATGGAAAGTCCGTACCCGAATCCGAATCATAGCGAACGCGCACTCACTAGGCTAAACGGAGCTAAAACACAACCAGAGTATGCGGAAGTGAGACAATTAAAACCAAAACAAGCAAGGTAGATGCATATCATAAATACATGTAGGTACCAACATATATACATCATATACATTTGCCATCCCGGCCTCAACAAAATAAAAGTATCAAATCTACAAGTCATAAGTCATACATATACAAAATGATCAAGTGTATGTAAGTAGATGTATCTAACGAGACCTAGACTGACAAGTGCAACGGTTAGACACACTTATCCGCCTAGCTCATGTCCCAAAAACCTGCAACTAAAAGAATAAAACGAGGGGTCAGTCAACTGACTGAGTGAGGGGGCTAACGCATACCCACACACTATATATATAAAGCAAAGCATATATCAAGAGGTGGACTTATGAACCGGAATAGGTTTTACAAAGCAAACTTTCAAAACAAACATATATACTTAGAACCATTTTCATAAATGTTATTCCAATTCATAATTCCCAAACCATAACATATCACATGCTCAGTGAGAACGAGCTTCCAAACTTAACTCCTCATATCAAATAAAACATAAATCAGAACAAATCCAACCACTACACCAATGATGGAAGAGCCACCGATGGCCCTAACCATCCATAACTTTAACAAACCCACGCGGGGTAGCTAAACGTGTCCTCCTCGGTTCTTACATCGAAGGCATCAAAATACCACGCCTTCCCTAGCTCCCGAGGTTTCCCGTGATACCTTGGATGGAAACTATGCACAGGTCGAGCCCCAACGGTCCAATACCGTCCCGGGGATTCCTTACCCATAGCTCCTAGGATCCACATTCACATAACATTCACATACCAATCTTTCATGGAAAAACTCACTAAACTTGAACATAAAAGACTTTTCCAAAATAGCTTACATATGCCTTCATATTAACTTTCCAAACTCAACTCATTCAATGAGGCCATAAACATATCATATTCAACACATATTTAATTATATATATATAATATATAATCGCATGCACGGATTGAAAATGTCACATAAAGGCTTTATGTAGCGCCTCCCCAGCACTACAACCCCGCACCGCAATACTCCCTGAGTGGAGGTTAGACCCAACACCTAGGAAATACTACGGCGAACGATCAGGATAATATGAATGGAGTATGTGACACAGTGCAGCGGAAGATAAAGAGATTCAACTTTACCAATGAACGGGGAGGATAACGTACAATGAGCAAGGATTATCATTATTGATCAAAGTAGTTTGCAGAAGAGTACAATAGGTTGACATGCAAGGACAAAGTATGAGATGGTTTGTTTCTACAAAGAGTAGGTTCAAGACAGTGTACTCGTAGGATCGGATCCAACCTACGGTTGTAGTGCTTCAAGATACCTCTAGTTGTCATTCATTGATTCCTGAAATCATGCATTTTAAAAATTAGGCAAGAGGGTTAGTCAAAGTGACTAAGTGAAGGGGGGTATAATAACTTATATGTATATGTGTATATATATATATGTATATGATCAAGAAGATCTTGATCTGAAATAATAGCAATAGGATATAGCAAATAGGAAACGGTTCATAATAATTGTATAACAGGGATAGGGGTAGTTTGGAATATTTGTAGAAATATGAACCGTTTGTAACAAGAACATTATTGCCCGCAAGCTAGGCCTTTCCACCCATAACTCCTTGAATAGTTGGTAAAATAGTATCGGGCTGATCAGGCTCCGATACTTCAATAAAACCAAGAATATTAAGTCCACTACTCCTTGATGTCAATAGGGAATCAAACCCTAGAGACCACGAACTAGATTCGGGAGGCAGCTATCTCTCCCTCATCCCTTGGCGTGGAGTAACTAACCTCCAGTTAAACCACTACCAAGAGGTGGTGGCAGTCCGCAGCACCAACAATACCCTCGGCCCGATACCTTCCGGGTAATTGCTCGCTACGGCTACAGCCGGGGCCCATAACAGGAATCAATAACAATATTTTACTTGCATAACCCGGAATCAATGTTTTGATAAAATGGACTTGAAATATATATAATGTTCTAGTTAAACGTTGATTCCGGTATGAAAGTATTTTTCCCTTAAGAGGGACATTGTAGTACAATAATATGTATGTAGGGCATTAAATCAATATGATGGGTAGGCTTGAAAATAGTTTTTATATAGATACATATATATAGCATGATTCCAATTGAAAACATTTTAACCCTCACCTATACCGGTAGTCAGACATTGTAACGTGGATTCCAATGCGCCTGAAAGTATTAACTACTATAGACTTAGAACTAGGTTCCTAATGTTAATCAAATAAGCACATAAAACACATAATGTTCATGCATAAAAGGATTACATCAAGTAAACACATAAATTATGTCATGTTAAAGAATTCCCGGTAGACTCTAATTTTAACCGTTTAAGGGAAATTAAGTAATTAATCAGGTTTCATGAATTCTTTAACCACTTAAATATTTATTAATCATATTATAATCTTAATTATAACATTAGAAATGGAACTTAGAATTTAATTTGACAATGTAGGTTATATTTTGAAAATAATTCATAATTTACCAATTTTTGGAAAATTCGGATAAAATCTTTATTTAAAAATTCCAAAACTAATTTTATAATTATTTTAATATTATTTTCGAAATTATCAGCTTATGGGTTGACCAAAAAGTGAAAGTTACTATTGAAAACATTTACTATTCAATTTCTTATGAATTAAACACTTTATAACACAAAATCGAACACACACACTCACACACTATCACATGTGCACTTAAAATTGTTCAAGAACAACATGAACATGTTCTTGAGCCTATTTGAATATTCAAAGAGGGTGTGTAACATGTTCAATTACATTCATATTCATAACATAAGATTGAAGCATAATATAGCAAAATATATGAATTCCCTATGAAAAATAATTCTAAATAAATTATTCTTGACATGAATTTAATTAAACAAGATCATAATTATTTAAACATATATTCATATCATATCATATCATAACTCATGCATTTAATTAAATAAAATGCATATATGTTATCACATTTTCCTAAACTAGCATAAATAGCATATATTCCATAAAATAAATTCCTAAAGCATAATTTAATTAAATCTAAGTATGCTAAAGCATGAAATAATAAAAGAAAAACATACCTTAGAGAGAGAGAGGGAGAATGGCGTGAGAAATGGAGAGAAGAGAGTGATTTTGTGTGTTGATTTGTGAGGTATAAATGAGACTTAAGGGGGGTATTTATAGGTAGTCATGAGGGGTTTCTAAGCAATAAATGAGAGTTTATGGGAGATGTGGTTGCTTATGATTTCAACAAATGCTTGGTAACAAATTAGGAGATGTGGTTAAATTACATTATGAACAAATGCTTGGTAATTAACTAGGTAATGTGGAGAAATTATGCCCATTTGTTTAATCCTTCTAGAAGATCATGTGGTCATGGATGATGTCATTTTGAATAAAAATAAATGTAAAAATAATATAAAATTTATTCAGGAGTTGAGAGGTAAAAGATTGAAGTAGTGAATTAATGAAAGAATAGGTGAAAAATGAGCTTTGTTTTGATTATAAATGTGAAATATTTAGAGCTTTTGTTTATAAATTATAAATATTAAAGATTATGAAAATCATAGGAGAATTATATAAACGAAGCTATGATAGAGTTTAAAGTTGGGAAAAATCACTATAATGTAGAGAAAAATTCAAGGATCGTTTCAAGTATAATTTCGACTATTGAATAAAAGCTAATTTGTTCAAAATAAAATGATGATTTTTAGAAAGGAAAATATTTATAAAATATGCTATGGTGAGATCGAGTTTTTGGCAAATGCATGAAAATTCATAAAATAATTTAAGGATCGTTTTAGTTATAATTTTGGATATCAAAAGGTAGATGAGTAGGGATTTATTGATGATCGAATCATAAGCTAGGGTTTTTGCCGGTTTTTGATACTACGGGAGTTAGGATGTGAATTATGGTTTACGGAGAGTATCACGATCCTCGAAATAATGTGAGGATTCTTTTGGTTAAAATATTGGGTAGTGAAAGTGTTTCGGGAAATGTAGGAATATTTTTGAGCTGTAGGGGTATTTTCGTAATTTTCAACTTGCCCCTGTTTCGGGCTGTTACACTTTAGGTCATAACTATACAAAAATCTTAAACTTTACCTTGTGCGCAGAAAAGAAAGGAGTGGGAGTGATCAAGATATGCCTCGGACTCGTTACCGGCAACCTCGTCTGAAAAGAAAACACAAAAGCCCAAGACTTAGACACTATACGAACCATATAAGACGCTCGGCCAATGCATGACTTATGCATGATTGCAAAACAATATGAGATGTATCATATAATTCACAAAACATAGCATGTAACAATTATTTACAATTAATCATGCAATTAAAACCAAGTTATAACATTAAACATGCAAAAGATTAACAATTAAAGTTATATAAGTGCATAACTTAGCATAAAAGAAGTAGAAACTAGCTCCAAGTCTCGGGAAGACTGGGAACGGCCCTGCCACTGTAGAGAACGGTAGTTCCCATTCTCACCCAAAGTTTCTGGAATATAGGAACGGCCGTTCCGGCCCTTAGTTCAGAATGGGAAGGGTCGTTCCCAGATACCCGAACCTCTCCCCTAGCGTCTGTAAAGATTTACCGATTTTGGCTCTTGGGAAGGCCCTTCTGATACGAACCCCACGTACTTACCGTGAAACCCAATACCAATACTTGGAGTTTTAAGAATCTGATCATCCACGTTCAAGGTTAAAAAAAAAAAGAGTGTGACCCGTTTGCTATAATGAGCAAGGAACCAACACTATCAGGTTTGAAAAAGTAATACACCCCGTCGACTATAAGGAGTCGGGAAATGACATTATCCGGTGGAGGTTTGAAACTCCGGTGACGTTCAACTAAGAACTTGAGAGTATAACTCACTTCAATGAAAATTTCATTCAGATTGGCTGCTCAATTCGAGTACAAGGCTGGAATTATAAAGATGCATGCATGTGAATTCTAAGAGACAAATCAGAATTCTAGGAGACAAGCTACTCCCGCCTCTTTTCTTGTGGGCTGAATAAAATGGACTTAACCTAATCTATATGCAGAGAATTTAAATAAAAAGATGGCCCAAAGTATAATATAATAGTTTAGGGCCGAAATTACAATAAACTTGACACAATTGGACCTTAAAAATCAGCCATAATGACGTTGAAACAAAGTGGATTGGATCCAGCTAAATACTTGTCTTCTTGGAGCTCATCTTGAGTTATTTGGGCCAAGAGAGATTGAACGTCCTCTTGCATGTTTTTGCCCCGTGGCCTTGTGATAGGTCCAACATATTTTGGTCCATCTTGAGTTGGGATTTCATGGATCTCTCGGTCATGGTTTATGTCATAACTTGGATCAAAGTATGGCTTTGTCTCATGATTCACATCATCCTCCCCTTCTTGAAAAGGATTCGACCTCGAATCGAAATCTGCATCAAAAGGAGTTAAATCAACCACATTAAAAGTTGCACATACACTATACTTACCCGGAAGATCAATCTTGTATGCATTATCATTGATCCTCTCCAAAACTTTGAATGGTCCATCTCCCCTTGGATCAAGCTTGGATTTTCGTTGATTATTGAACCTCTCCTTCCGAAAGTGCACCCAAACTAGATCACCTTTCCTGAAAACAACCTTCTTTCGTCCCTTGTTAGCATGGATCATAGCTTGATTGTTCCTTTTGAGAATGTGAAGCCGTGCATCTTCATGCATTTTCTTCACTCGTTCAGCCTTCTCTTTCCCATCTAAACTCACAAGCTCATTTATAGGCAAAGGAAGTAAATCGAGAGGAGTTAAAGGGTTAAATCCATACACAACTTCAAAAGGTGAAAAGGAAGTAGAAGAATGTATTGAGCGATTATAAGCAAACTCAACAAACGGAATATATTCAACCCAATTCTTTGAATATGTTTTAAAAATAGCTCTTAAAAGAGTTCCCAAGGTTCTATTTACGACTTCCATTTGTCCATCCGTTTGAGGATGACAAGTGGTGGAAAACAACAACTTAGTTCCCAATTTTCCCCACAAAACCCTCCAAAAATTACTTAGGAACTTTACATCTCGATCACTTACAATGGATTTTGGAATTTCGTGAAGCCTTACCACTTCTTTAAAGAATAAACCTGCCACATTCGTTGCATCATCCGTTTTATTACAAGGGATAAAATGTGTCATTTTAGAGAAACGGTGAACAACAATAAAAATTGAATCTTTCCTACCTTGTGTTCTTGGCATTCCTAACACAAAATCCATAGATAAATCTACCCAAGGATGAGTCGGAACCGGCAAAGGTGTGTAAAGGCCGTGAGGTTTAACTCGTGATTTAGCCTGCCTACAAGTTATGCATTTGTTACAAAATCTTTCAACATCTCGTGTCATGTGAGGCCAAAAGAAGTGTTCTTTAATCATGTTCAAAGTTTTCAAAACACCAAAATGCCCCATCAAACCACCCCCATGAGACTCACGCACAAGCAATTGACATAAGGAACAATTGGGTATACACAACTTGTTTTCTGGAAAGAGATAGCCATCTTGGACAAAATATTTATCACAAGGTTTCAATTCAAAAGATGCAAAGACTTCGGCAAAATCAGAATCACTCACATATAATTCCTTAATGTGATCAAATCCCATGAACTTAGTACTAAGGGTAGAGAGAAGAGTGTGACGCCCCGTTTTCTCGAAGGGCGTTCTTACGACATCAACAAGTAAGTCTCTACACTTATGTGTGTTTAATTTAAGAGTTCTTGAATTATGTGATTTAATGTAAATCCAATTTAATATGTGTTCATTCGAATTATTCTAAGATTAATTGTCAACTTGATTAATTACATGCATATTTAACCCTAACCTTCTAATTTGATTTAATTCAAATTTATTCCATGAAATAATTGTCAAGTTGATTTTAAATCCATCATGTTACTTAACTTGTTTAATTTCGATTTACTTGAATTCCTTGAGATTAATTGTCAATTATGTGTTTACGAAGTGTCGTTAAATTGTATGAAAGGTTTCCAAAATTAAATTGAATTAAACTCAAATTGGTAAATCTCCATTTCATTTTAATTTATAAATTTATGCGGAGCTTGAATGTTTAGTCGTAACTTTACCGATTTTATTTATGATTATTTGTACTATTTGTACGCGCTATTACTTGCTACGCGATAAGGATACCCGGTTGTATATAGCTTGTGCACAAGACACATTTCTCCCAATCCTTTTTTTTCTCTCTCTCTCTCTCCTCTCCCACTTTCTCTTTCCCGCGGGTCACTATGCGCGGCTTCGGTTACGAGCCCATAACTCGATCGTTTCTCGACGGAATTCAACAAACGAATAGTCCATTTCGATTATCTCGGCGAGACCGACGTAAGAGTACTAATTTCATGGCCTAAAGACGAACAGTGGCGGAGTTAAGGCCGGATTTCAGTAGCAGCGGCGGAGCTGTCAGACCGCCGCCACTTCGCCGGCGTTTCGCGTCGTTTTCCGGCCACCTCCTTGATGCACGCGCCCCATGCCCAGATAGAGGACTTCCAGGCGCTTCGTTTGACGTCAGCGACGAGGCCATCGGATCAGCGATGGCTCCGCACGCGCCGCCCAAAGCTCGAGGCGGCGGCGCGAGTTACTGTAGCGGCGGCGGCAGAAACTTCAACGGCCAACGGGGGCCTTTTCCGGCCATCTTTTGGTCTCGGGCTCTTCACGAAAGTTGTTCGGAACGACGAGAATTAGTGACCTGTGATCAGGCGACTCCAGATTCGGTGGTTTGGCGGCGGATCGGCGGCGGCAAAGTGGCGGTGCAACGGCGGCACTAGCTCCGAGGATTTTTCCGGAAAGCTATCTTAGGGCTTTCGAAGAGCTCGTCATGGGTAAGACAACACCTCTTTCGGATCGCATTTTGGTTTACCGGTTTGGAAGTAATTTGAGTTTGAAGATTTAGGGTTTTCGTGCTCTTAGATTTCAGATCTAGGACAATCGGCTTGGAATTTCCAGAAATTAATCGAGGATTCGGAACGGGCACGGAGACTTCATTCAGGACTGATTTTTCGGGATTTTTCCGGTGACTTTTGACGGCGGTCCGGTGGCGGCCCGGCGACTTTCCGGCGGCTCCGGTGGCGGCACTCCGGCGACTTTCGGACAGAATGTTCGTCTCGTTGTGGTGAGTTCAACGCCACTTTCCGTTCGTTAATCGGACACTCGATCTATTTATTATGAATTATTTTGCGTAATTGTGATTATTAGAATTAATTGTTTTAAGTGCAAATAAATTGGTTATTGTTGGTTTGTTGATCGAGATGTCTTCCAATCATATTCGAAAACATGTATTGAATGGATTGTGACATGCATGAATGTTTCGATTTACAATTTGAATCCCGATGTGATGAATTTGTGCTATGTGTTTAGATATGAAGGGGTGTTAGTGTAATATTTAGAAACTAATCTTTTATGTGACTAAATGAACTTGAATGGTATTTTAGAAGAACGAAAATGTTGTGATTTCTCTATATGAATTTGAGACGTTCTCAATGTTATGTTTATTGTAAATTGTGTTTCAAATGTAAATTTAGATACATGAAAGATGCTTGAACAACTTGAGACTTGATGCATGATAGGAGTTAGAATTGTAATATCTTGATTTACTCTTACTACTTGAAAATGGTATATTATGAATTACGATAAACTGATAATTGTAATGCTTGTAAGTAATTAATTCCTAGTTGAATAATTGTATAAACACTTTAAATGAACAATTATGCTTAGTAATCAACTTAGGGGATGTAAGTGTAATATTTATGAAACTACGAATGTGATTTGAGCTTGTGTACCAAACATGTTGTGAAGTTGTAAAGTATGATCTTAAGTGAATTAAATGTACTCTTTATTTGTATCAAGCATGCCATCTACGCACAACAACTTTGTATGTTTATACGATCAAGTGCTCTTACTTATGCACTTTATAACTCGACATGAACTTGATGCTTAATTCTAATATTATAATTGAACCCTGTGACATTGGATGATTTAATATGCATTTCGTGAATACATTGACTTCCTAAATTGATCTTGCATCTTTGGATATGGAATTGCATGATGGTTGCTTGTAAATATGACCTTGTTGAGCATTGATATGCCTTGAATGACCACGACACCTTATCCAAGCACAACATGAACACTTATGCATAATCACGATCATGTTGAGCAACGCCGTGCGTCTTGTTTGGTTCATATAGAGTCTAAGTCTGGGTTTCTGTATGTCTTATCACAGAGTTTGGTGGTGCCGGTGGGCCTGAGGTTTAGAGTGTTTGGCCCTTCACACTCTCAGACTCTACTTTCACGAGGTGAGGTTTAGGATTTTGTATAGTTATGCGACCTATGGCCTTTACATGTTGATTTCTACCCCTGCATGCGAGTATACCTTATAATAGTTATGTATGTGTTGAATATGATATTTTTATGACCTTATGCTTGCACTTCTCCGTGGGCGGGCTATCCCTGCAGCGTGGGAATGTAAGTGTGTGAGTCTTGCGTGGGCGGGCTATCCCTGCAGCGTAGGAATATATATAAAAACCAGTTTTGAAGCATATGTAAGCTATTTTGGAAAAACAGTTGTGTTGTGATTATGTAGCGAGTTGGCCATGAAATATTGGCATCTGTATGTATGTATGTATGTTATGTTATGTGGATCCAGGAGCTGGTACGAGTGGAGACCGGCACGGCATAGGGCCGTCGGATAAGCCACTGTGCTAGTTCCATTTGAGATATCTTCACGCGACCCGTGCTGTAGGGAAGGTGTGGTATCTTGAGCCTTCGGCTAAGGCCGGGGAGGACTCTTGTGGGTTCGCTACCCCTTGAGGGTATGTCTGTTATGGATGGTTTGGGGACGGTACATCTCCTCCATCATTGGTGTGACGGTTGGATTGATTTTGTATTTTATGATATGTTCTGAGGAGTAAAGGTTGGAAGCTCGTACTCGCTGAGCATGTGTTCTGTTCTGTCTGGGAATCATGAATCGAGATAGAGTTTCTGAAATGTTTTCTAAAGCTTATACTTATAACTATCTTTTGGGTACTTTTGGAAATGTCTTTGGTATGCAACACCTATCTCCGGTTCATGAGTCCACCCTTCTGATATGTGCTATGCTCCATATATATATACAGTGGGTGTGCGTTAGCCCCCTCACTCGGTCAAGTTGACTGACCCCTCATTTACACTTTTAGTTGCAGGTTGTTGGCGTTTGCTAGGCGGAAGTGAGTCCTTTGAGTTGCACTTCATCGGTCTAGTCTTTCTATTTGCATTTATCCTCTCATACACTTTACTTATACTTAAGACTTGTAGACTTGAGATTATACTTTACTTTTCGGTAGCCCCTTGTGGCACCCTCATTCGGCCCCTTGTGACACTTGATGATTATTAATTTATGTTGATATTCGGGATTAGGTATCTATGCTAGTTGAACCCGTCACCTGCTTTGCATGTTTTGTTTTAAATGCTTCCGCTATCTATTGTTGTTGGTTTTAATTGCTTCCGCACTCTGAGTTTTGGTCAAGTTAGATCCGTCTAGCCTAGTGTGTGAGTTGGTCTCCCGTTCGCTCTGATTCGGATTCGGGCATGGACTTTTATTTCATGTTCCGGGTCTGGGTCATAGTGCGGGGGATGTGGCACTTCTCCGTTTGGGGTGTTACATCCTTAAGTGGTATCAGAGCTCTAGGTTGCAAAACCGAGCTCTTGAGTCATGTTGAGTCTGTCTAGGTCGTACGGCATAGGAATAACTGCGCATTGCATTTATTTGACTTGATATTTTGACCCTTCAGCATGAATTGTTTTGTGATTATATGATTGTGTGCACATTGTGACTTTGATTATGCCACATCTTATTTTATGTGCTTTATAAATTACAACTAATTGTTGCATTTACGTGATGTACTTGTTACATTTCATTTGCATCTTAATCCGCATGCATCGAATTTAGTGTTTGAATTTCAGGGTACCCTATGAGTCAACACTAAGATCTCCCTCCGTCAACACTACCTATTGGTACTACAACGGAAACACGCCATAATTCGAAGATGAAAGGATTCTTTACCAAGATCAATGGTCATGAAAAGGTTCAGAGTTGAAGGACTGAGATTTGCTATGTTGACTTACTATCTTAAAGTCAATTGAAAGATGGAGTTTGATGAATTTTCACCTTGATGATTCGTTTATTTGGAAGTAGTCACTTTGTTGATGGAAACGAGTTAATGTAGAAGAATCCGACCAAATAAGATCCGATCAAGTTCAAGGGATGTGGATAGGTAACCATGTTACTTAAGCAACGAGCTACAAACCATCGGTGAGTGTTGAAGGTTTTGGTGCCATTTGGAGTTAACGAACGACAAGACAAGATTGGTTGTTAGCTCTTTGGGTGTTTCTCTAAGATGAGATGGAAGACATTGTTGATGCGGGAATATAACACTTAGATGCTGAAAGACTTTATTCAAGTTTTAGAATTATATACCATGGATTGCTTTGGGAAGTACTTAGCACCACGATCATCCAACGAAACTCTGAGGTAAATATCTAATTGACAAATGAATCATGGACAACTCCTTGAAGATGAGCAGACTAAGATTTAACACATAAATGAGAATTCTTGGGAGAAACTGAGGATGATTCTAGTTGAGCAAGGATTACGGTCTAGTAAGGGGTTTGGTGATAAACGAGCTTTGCTGAGTTACCACTTTATGAGAAGACTCAAGACAAAAAAGTTCAGATGACGAAGGTTGCATCATTACCGGCTTAATCAACTCCTACTGCTTCATCTCGACTTTCTTGTCAAGATTTTTACACTTTGGTTAACGGTACGCCAAGCATTCATGGCATTTGCATACATGCATCGTTTAAATACTCTTACCTTGTTTTGCTTGATGTGGGTGATGACTATTGCTATTTTAATTGTGATAACTTGGATACCTGATCTAGTATTTGTAACTTGAAATTTCTACTTGTTATGAACCGTTGCTGAAATGAATGAGTTATGTATTTATGTGAACTATTCATGTCTATGTGATTTAAAACTTTCTTGATTGCTCACTAACTTCCCATACAACATACATACATACTGTAACCTTGTTTTATAGGGATTCCATCGCGATATCCCCCTTGAGTTGAGGTATGAGCATTGAATCTATACTCAAGGGACACCGATATCAGTTGTATAAGGTACACCAAACATGCATCGCATACTTTTCGTCAAGTGTTACTATGATGTGTGTATGTATGAATAACTGATCAGTGGATTTATGTGCAAGAGAGACCTTAGGTTCCCTCTTTTTACGTGTTGGAGAGATGTAGGATACTCTCTATTTATGTGGTAGAAAGATGTTGGAATCTTTCTAAGTTTTGTGCGTAAGAGATGTTGGATTCTCTTGTATTTAGATATTCGGAGATGCTGGATTCTCTTGAATCTAAGAGTTTGAGGAATGCTGGATTTTCTCAAACTAGAATGTTGGCAGATGCTGGAATCTGTCCGACTTAGGTTGAGAGACGGGGTTCTCTCAATTATGTGCTTGAGAGACGGGGTTCTCTCTTTTGTGTGTGCTCGAGAGACGGGGTTCTCTCTCTTGTGGGTGCTGAGGGACGGGGCTCTCTCACTTACGTTCTGGGAGATGGGATTCTCTCTTGTTTGTTGTGGTTGCGTTACGCGCTGATCTGACTACGGGTAGCAAGTGGTGCATCTGAGACGACATCGAGGTTGGGTGCAGTTGCAGCTATCCGATCATGGGAATGACCGACCGAGTTCGAAACAACTAACGGATCAAGTACTCGCACGGACCTCGACGATAACAAGACATCCTAAAGGAGGTTCAGTGTAGATGACCGGAGTAAGCCTCACCATTTGAGTTATGATCTTACGTGAGTTCCGGAGAAGGGTAGGAGCACTACCACTCGAGGATCTACATTTTTCCAGTGGAACCTGGGGACCAGGTTCTCTTAAGGGGGGAAGGTTGTGACGCCCCGTTTTCTCGAAGGGCGTTCTTACGACATCAACAAGTAAGTCTCTACACTTATGTGTGTTTAATTTAAGAGTTCTTGAATTATGTGATTTAATGTAAATCCAATTTAATATGTGTTCATTCGAATTATTCTAAGATTAATTGTCAACTTGATTAATTACATGCATATTTAACCCTAACCTTCTAATTTGATTTAATTCAAATTTATTCCATGAAATAATTGTCAAGTTGATTTTAAATCCATCATGTTACTTAACTTGTTTAATTTCGATTTACTTGAATTCCTTGAGATTAATTGTCAATTATGTGTTTACGAAGTGTCGTTAAATTGTATGAAAGGTTTCCAAAATTAAATTGAATTAAACTCAAATTGGTAAATCTCCATTTCATTTTAATTTATAAATTTATGCGGAGCTGGAATGTTTAGTCGTAACTTTACCGATTTTATTTATGATTATTTGTACTATTTGTACGCGCTATTACTTGCTACGCGATAAGGATACCCGGTTGTATATAGCTTGTGCACAAGACACATTTCTCCCAATCCTTTTTTTCTCTCTCTCTCTCTCCTGTCCCACTTTCTCTTTCCCGCGGGTCACTATGCGCGGCTTCGGTTACGAGCCCATAACTCGATCGTTTCTCGATGGCATTCAACAAACGAATAGTCCATTTCGATTATCTCGGCGAGACCGACGTAAGAGTACTAATTTCATGGCCTAAAGACGAACAGTGGCGGAGTTAAGGCCGGATTTCAGTAGCAGCGGCGGAGCTGTCAGACCGCCGCCACTTCGCCGGCGTTTCGCGTCGTTTTCCGGCCACCTCCTTGATGCACGCGCCCCATGCCCAGATAGAGGACTTCCAGGCGCTTCGTTTGACGTCAGCGGCGAGGCCATCGGATCAGCGATGGCTCCGCACGCGCCGCCCAAAGCTCGAGGCGGCGGCGCGAGTTACTGTAGCGGCGGCGGCAGAAACTTCAACGGCCAACGGGGGCCTTTTCCGGCCATCTTTTGGTCTCGGGCTCTTCACGAAAGTTGTTCGGAACGACGAGAATTAGTGACCTGTGATCAGGCGACTCCAGATTCGGTGGTTTGGCGGCGGATCGGCGGCGGCAAAGTGGCGGTGCAACGGCGGCACTAGCTCCGAGGATTTTTCCGGAAAGCTATCTTAGGGCTTTCGAAGAGCTCGTCATGGGTAAGACAACACCTCTTTCGGATCGCATTTTGGTTTACCGGTTTGGAAGTAATTTGAGTTTGAAGATTTAGGGTTTTCGTGCTCTTAGATTTCAGATCTAGGACAATCGGCTTGGAATTTCCAGAAATTAATCGAGGATTCGGAACGGGCACGGAGACTTCATTCAGGACTGATTTTTCGGGATTTTTCCGGTGACTTTTGACGGCGGTCCGGTGGCGGCCCGGCGACTTTCCGGCGGCTCCGGTGGCGGCACTCCGGCGACTTTCGGACAGAATGTTCGTCTCGTTGTGGTGAGTTCAACGCCACTTTCCGTTCGTTAATCGGACACTCGATCTATTTATTATGAATTATTTTGCGTAATTGTGATTATTAGAATTAATTGTTTTAAGTGCAAATAAATTGGTTATTGTTGGTTTGTTGATCGAGATGTCTTCCAATCATATTCGAAAACATGTATTGAATGGATTGTGACATGCATGAATGTTTCGATTTACAATTTGAATCCCGATGTGATGAATTTGTGCTATGTGTTTAGATATGAAGGGGTGTTAGTGTAATATTTAGAAACTAATCTTTTATGTGACTAAATGAACTTGAATGGTATTTTAGAAGAACGAAAATGTTGTGATTTCTCTATATGAATTTGAGACGTTCTCAATGTTATGTTTATTGTAAATTGTGTTTCAAATGTAAATTTAGATACATGAAAGATGCTTGAACAACTTGAGACTTGATGCATGATAGGAGTTAGAATTGTAATATCTTGATTTACTCTTACTACTTGAAAATGGTATATTATGAATTACGATAAACTGATAATTGTAATGCTTGTAAGTAATTAATTCCTAGTTGAATAATTGTATAAACACTTTAAATGAACAATTATGCTTAGTAATCAACTTAGGGGATGTAAGTGTAATATTTATGAAACTACGAATGTGATTTGAGCTTGTGTACCAAACATGTTGTGAAGTTGTAAAGTATGATCTTAAGTGAATTAAATGTACTCTTTATTTGTATCAAGCATGCCATCTACGCACAACAACTTTGTATGTTTATACGATCAAGTGCTCTTACTTATGCACTTTATAACTCGACATGAACTTGATGCTTAATTCTAATATTATAATTGAACCCTGTGACATTGGATGATTTAATATGCATTTCGTGAATACATTGACTTCCTAAATTGATCTTGCATCTTTGGATATGGAATTGCATGATGGTTGCTTGTAAATATGACCTTGTTGAGCATTGATATGCCTTGAATGACCACGACACCTTATCCAAGCACAACATGAACACTTATGCATAATCACGATCATGTTGAGCAACGCCGTGCGTCTTGTTTGGTTCATATAGAGTCTAAGTCTGGGTTTCTGTATGTCTTATCACAGAGTTTGGTGGTGCCGGTGGGCCTGAGGTTTAGAGTGTTTGGCCCTTCACACTCTCAGACTCTACTTTCACGAGGTGAGGTTTAGGATTTTGTATAGTTATGCGACCTATGGCCTTTACATGTTGATTTCTACCCCTGCATGCGAGTATACCTTATAATAGTTATGTATGTGTTGAATATGATATTTTTATGACCTTATGCTTGCACTTCTCCGTGGGCGGGCTATCCCTGCAGCGTGGGAATGTAAGTGTGTGAGTCTTGCGTGGGCGGGCTATCCCTGCAGCGTAGGAATATATATAAAAACCAGTTTTGAAGCATATGTAAGCTATTTTGGAAAAACAGTTGTGTTGTGATTATGTAGCGAGTTGGCCATGAAATATTGGCATCTGTATGTATGTATGTATGTTATGTTATGTGGATCCAGGAGCTGGTACGAGTGGAGACCGGCACGGCATAGGGCCGTCGGATAAGCCACTGTGCTAGTTCCATTTGAGATATCTTCACGCGACCCGTGCTGTAGGGAAGGTGTGGTATCTTGAGCCTTCGGCTAAGGCCGGGGAGGACTCTTGTGGGTTCGCTACCCCTTGAGGGTATGTCTGTTATGGATGGTTTGGGGACGGTACATCTCCTCCATCATTGGTGTGACGGTTGGATTGATTTTGTATTTTATGATATGTTCTGAGGAGTAAAGGTTGGAAGCTCGTACTCGCTGAGCATGTGTTCTGTTCTGTCTGGGAATCATGAATCGAGATAGAGTTTCTGAAATGTTTTCTAAAGCTTATACTTATAACTATCTTTTGGGTACTTTTGGAAATGTCTTTGGTATGCAACACCTATCTCCGGTTCATGAGTCCACCCTTCTGATATGTGCTATGCTCCATATATATATACAGTGGGTGTGCGTTAGCCCCCTCACTCGGTCAAGTTGACTGACCCCTCATTTACACTTTTAGTTGCAGGTTGTTGGCGTTTGCTAGGCGGAAGTGAGTCCTTTGAGTTGCACTTCATCGGTCTAGTCTTTCTATTTGCATTTATCCTCTCATACACTTTACTTATACTTAAGACTTGTAGACTTGAGATTATACTTTACTTTTCGGTAGCCCCTTGTGGCACCCTCATTCGGCCCCTTGTGACACTTGATGATTATTAATTTATGTTGATATTCGGGATTAGGTATCTATGCTAGTTGAACCCGTCACCTGCTTTGCATGTTTTGTTTTAAATGCTTCCGCTATCTATTGTTGTTGGTTTTAATTGCTTCCGCACTCTGAGTTTTGGTCAAGTTAGATCCGCCTAGCCTAGTGTGTGAGTTGGTCTCCCGTTCGCTCTGATTCGGATTCGGGCATGGACTTTTATTTCATGTTCCGGGTCTGGGTCATAGTGCGGGGGATGTGGCACTTCTCCGTTTGGGGTGTTACAAAGAGTGTACCTACGTGATAGTGCATCAGCAACAACGTTGTCCTTACCCTTTTTATATTGAATCACGTAAGGGAACATCTCTATGAACTCAACCCAACGAGCATGCCTCCGGTTCAAGCTTCCTTGCCCCTTCAAGTGCTTCAAAGATTCGTGGTCTGTGTGGATAATGAATTCTTTCGACCACAAGTAGTGCTGCCACGTTTCTAAGGCTCGAACCAATGCATATAACTCATTGTCATAGGTGGAATAGTTCAAAGCTGCTCCATTCAATTTCTCACTAAAGTAAGCGATTGGCCTCCTTTCTTGCATGAGTACGGCACCTATACCAATACCGGAAACATCACATTCAACTTCAAAGGTTTAAACAAATTTGGTAGAAGTAAAAGAGGAGCTAAACTTAGCTTTGATTTCAAGGTCTGAAACGCCGTTTCTTGAGCTTCCCCCCATTTGAACCCGACACTCTTCTTGATAACTTCCATCAAAGGAGCTGCAAGGGTGTTGAAGTTGGCACAAATCTCCTATAGAACCCAGCTAAACCATGAAAGCTTCGAACTTCCGTAATGGACTTAGGTGTAGGCGACTCTTTAATTGCCTTAACCTTTTCTTCATCTACTTCGATACCACCTGCACTTACAACAAATCCAAGAAACACGACTCTATCCATGCAAAAATTACACTTTTTGAGGTTAGCATACAATTTCTCTCTTCTTAACACCTCAAGTACCATCTTCAAATGCTCAACATGTTCATGTAAGTTACGGCTATAAATTAATATGTCATCAAAATAAACGACCACAAACTTGCCAATGTAAGCACGTAATACATGATTCATCAATCTCATGAATGTACTAGGTGCATTAGTTAAACCAAAGGGTATTGCTAACCATTCATACAATCCATGCTTTGTTTTAAATGCCATTTTCCATTCATCACCCTCTTGCATGCGTATTCGTTAAATAACTCGTATACTAGTTCACATATCAATACATTATCATCTCCTAAAATACATAACAAGTAATCTTAACAATAATTCCTTTGAAATGATAAATGAATAAATGCCCCATGGAGGGCTCGAATACAAAGTCTCGACTCAGCTCGATTCCCGCCTAGGGTGTACCTGCAAGAACACTGCATGTATATCGATTTCCCGAATAACTCCATCACTCCCATAAACTCTATCACTCCAATAAACACCATCACTCCAATCATTCCATCACTCCAACCACTCCATCACTCCAATCACTCCATCACTCCAATCACTCCAGCACTCCAATAATGGGAAGGTTGTGAGCCTTCACTATTCACGATAACACGATAACACGATACCCGCAGTGTTAGGATTATAGTGGTGGCTCCTACGGGTTCAGGAGGTGGCTCCCACACATGTAGCACTTTGCCCCGCAGGTTCAAGAGGTGGCTCCCATGTGCGTAGCATGCTGTCCCGTATAGTACTTAGCTGCTGTGGCTGACGAGCGGTACACGGTAACACGATAATCACGATGAACGCATTGCTTTGCCTGATCATGATATTAACACGATAATCACGGTACGCGCATTGCTTTGTATGGCCCGACTTGCTTGCTGACAGGTGGCACGATGACTCATGGAGGCGTAAACATGCTCATTGATCCCAATCTCTGCTCTGGATAACATTGGGCAAGGAATAGAAACATTTGTGCTCTCATTAGTCCATAACTCGATAATGTTACCAAACAGGACGCACGGCATGATCAAGTGACGAGATGGCATGCGATGAATGTAGCATAATATGTTCATATTATGACATGTAATCGATCATATAATAGCATGTTGGGGTCAATTAAATGATTAGAGAAGGAATTGGAATTGTTACATTTATGCAGAAACATTCTGCCTCTCCAGGGGTCTGGGAACGGCCGTTCCGGCCCTTAGTTCAAAATGGGAAGGGTCGTTCCCAGCTACCCGAAGTGGCTCCCCGAAGATGGGAACGGCCATTCCGGCTTACAAGCCAAAACGGGAAGGGCCGTTCCCGTCCTCGCCGCCATGCACACAATTCAAACTATGGGAACGGTCGTTCCCCAAATACAAAGGGAACGGGAAGGGTCATTCCCGTTACGCAGAAAATACAGAAGCAGAGCAGCAAAACAGGGGAAGCTCAAACCACTCTCCAACCTCATCAAGACTCACATAATTCAACTTTAAATGTTATAATTCATGAAAGGAAATATACTAGCATACTTAAAGTATAATAAAATCCAATATAAACACTTAAATCATACTTGTTTGTCATAAATCATCAACTTCAAGCTCATAGATGAGTTTATCCTATAACTTCAAATTCCCCAAGAATTCATGTATGATTTCAAATTAAAAGCTTATAATCATGCTTCTAACAATCAAAACACAAATTATTCTATCAAAGTCACAACCCTAGCTTTATCTATTAATATCAAGGAATCCTACATATTACCTTGCATGAAATAAGAAGAAGAAAAGATGAAGATATGATGAAGATGATGCTCCAAGACTCCCAATTCCTTAAAGATTTTTAACTTGAAATGATGAAATATCTCTCCCTTTTCTTGAAGGTTTTTGGCTCGGTAGAAGTGAGCTAGGATGGATGATAATTTTTGGAATGAAAAAATGAATGAAGGATGTAGAAGAGATGCATATACCGTAATATATTTTGGGAAAAATATGATATTTGTAACTAAATCCTCCAAGTTCATAAGTTATGCAATTAATGATGCAAGGTTTGCAATTTTATCAATTCAACCCAAGAATTAATTATGCAATTTAGTCCACTAGTTTAAATAAATATCAATTAAGGACAATTAAGTAATTAGAACATGTTCGGTAATTATTTCACGTAGCAAATGAATCTAATTTATGCAAGAATTCCCAAATTGATACATATTTCACACAATCTTATTGAAATATAATTTATATAATTTATTATAAAATGTAGGAATTTAATAAATACATGAATTAAAATAATCCTAATTCTCGGAAAATTCACACGTGTCGCGCATACCTGGAAAGCCGGAAATTGGGGCGTTACACAATGTCTTCCTATCAAATTGTCGTGGTCTTCCAAGCAAAATGTGTCTGGCATGCATAGGCACCACATCACAAAGTACCTCATCCGAGTATTTACCAATGGAAAAAGAAATGAGAACTTGTTTTGTTACCTTCACTTCACCAAGTTCATTGAGCCATTGGAGCTTGTAGGGTTTTAGATGCTTTAAGGTTTTAAGTCCGAGCCTCTCAACCAACAACTTGCTAGCAACGTTTACACAATTTCTTCCATCGATGATCAATCCACACACTCGTTCTTTGACATAACACCGAGGGTAAAAGATATTGTCTCGCTGTTGCTCGTCCTTGTCCTCTAGGGTTTGCATGTGTAAAGCCCTAAGGATCACCAAACTTTGCCCTTCAACCGCATATTCAACATCACTTGCCTCATCCGGTGAATCATGGTCTACTTCATGGGCCTCACTTTCAGTTTCAATCTCTCCATTGTCCAGCATGATCATAGTCCTCTTATTTGGACATTGGGACATGATATGACCTGCTCCGTGACACTTGAAACACTTAATATCACGAGAGCGTTGATTTGAAGTATTACCTTTCTCAAATGAACCCTTAGCCACGGGTGGATCCTCCTTAGGTTTGGACTGTTTTTCGGATGCCTTTGAAGTAGAAGTCCACTTGGCTTTAGAAGAATTTGGTTCATCGCGTTTAGTCATCGTACGCCCCTTCTTGAGTTGCCTTTCTACCTTGATAGCCATATGAACCACTTTATCATGTTCAACATAGTGATGAAGTTCCACTATGTTTGCAATCTCTCGGTTGAGACCACATATGAACCGTGCCATAGTCGCCTCTCGGTCTTCCTCAACATTTGCCCTAATCATGGCCATCTCCATTTCTTTGTGGTACTTTTCTACGGTCTTGAATCCTTGCCTCAAACTTTGTAATTTGAGATGTAGATCATGGTAGTAGTGAGGAGGTACAAAACGTTTCCTCATGACCACTTTCATGTCATTCCAATTATCAATAAGATACTCACCACTTCTCCTCCTATTTAGCACCAATTGATCCCACCACACGATGGCATATTCCGTGAAGGACACGGCTGTAAGCTTGACCTTCTTTTCCTCCGAATAGTTATGACACTCATACACCATTTCCACTTTTCTCTCCCATTCAATATAGGCCTCCGGATCAATCTGTCCTTCAAACGAAGGAATAAAGAGTTTAATAGAACCAAGATTGTTATCAATTGTCTCTCTTCCCCTACGTGGTTGGTGGTGCCTTAGTTGTCTTCCGTCTCTTCTTGAGGATGCACTTGAGGCTGCCTCATCAAAGGAATCATCCTCAAACTCATTCCGTGGATTTGGTTGCCTTTGATTTGCCTTCCATTTTGAATTTGAGTCATCTTTTCATCATTTTGATCCAAACGGTCTCGGATCTCATTGAATTGCACATTCATCCGTTCCAATTGTTGTTGCATGGCTTGTATCATGAAATCTACGTCCCTTGGAGGCTGATCTCCGGCCATAATGTACCTGCAAAACAAAGGTTAGCGAAAACACCTCACAATCACTCCCTTACGTGTTTACACTCTTTTGGTGTTCACTCCCATCGTGTATCACTCAAAGTTATGGCTTTTTCCCTCTATTAGGCTCACAATCTCACGCCTATTTCCATTCTTTCTCTCAAATTTCAGATTCCTTCACCAAATAATCCCTTAAGATGAATGAATCAATAAAGGTGCGAAAATGACACAAACGAGCTGATATTTTAACGCGGCTTTTACTTTCTCTTTTTTTTTTTTTTTTTGTATGCGTTTTATGCCTTTTTCAGATCCTTCTTTTTTTTCTTTTTTTTTTTTTAACTTGCAGCAATATAACAATAATGAAAGAAATTACACAATAGATAAATGATACGGATACGTAACCTTGGATGGAAACCTAAGCTCTTGATACCAAATGATACGAACCCCACGTACTTGCCGTGAAACCCAATACCAATACTTGGAGTTCTCAGAATCTGATCGTCCACGTTCAAGGTTAAAAAAAAGGAGTGTGACCCGTTTGCTATAATGAGCAAGGAACCAACACTATCAGGTTTGAAAAAGTAATGCACTCCTTCAACTATAAGGAGTCGGAAAATGACATTATCCGGTGGAGGTTGAAACTCCGGTGACGTTCAACTAAGAACTTGAGAGTATAACTCACTTCAATGAAAATTTCATTCAGATTGGTTGCTCAATTCGAGTGCAAGGCTGGAATTATAAAGATGCATGCATGTGAATTCTAAGAGACAAATCAGAATTCTAGGAGACAAGCTATTCTCGCCTCTTTTCTTGTGGGCTGAATAAAATAGACTTAACCTAATCTATATGTAGAGAATTTAAATAAAAAGATGGCCCAAAGTAAAATATAATAGTTTAGGGCCAAAATTACAATAAACTTGACACAATTGGACCTTAAAATCAGCCATAATGACGTTGAAACAAAGTGGATTGGATCCAACTGAATACTTGTCTTCTTGGAGCTCATCGTGAGTTATTTGGGCTAAGAGAGATTGAATTTCCTCTTGCATGTTTTTGGCCCGTGACCTTGTGATAGGTCCAACATATTTTGGTTCGTCTTGAGTTGGGATTTCATGGATCTCTCGGTCATGGTTTATGTCATAACTTGGATTAAAGTATGACCTTGTCTCATGATTCACATCACCTTCCCCTTCTTGAAAAGGATTCGACCTCGAATCGAAATCTGCATCAAAAGGAGTTAAATCAACCACATTAAAAGTTGCACTTACAGTATACTTACCCGAAAGATCAATCTTGTATGCATTATCATTGATCCTCTCTAAAACTTTGAATGGTCCATCTCCCCTTAGATCAAGCTTGGATTTTCGTTGATTATTGAACTTAAGTGTTTGGAGAATCCGTTGGAAAACACGAATCAGAAAGCAACGGAAATTTAAAATTTTTCCAACAAAAGGATCTAGGACTCGCTATCGTGTAACCAAATTCGTAGGGATTAGAAACTTACTTTCTTAATTGTCTTTCTTGAAGCGTTTCAAGCCACCCAAGTACGCTCTTCTCGCGGCTTGATCCCCTCTCCTTGGTAAAGCTCGAATCTTCAAACTTCTAACTTGAAGCTCTCTAGAGATAGTCCACCAACTTGACTACAATCTAACTAATAAGGATGCTAGTTCTCTAGTTAGTGTTTAGGCTTAACCTATGGTTTTGTTTATCTTGGAGAAAGGATGGTGTTCAACACATGAACCAAAAGAATTCTCGATTAGCTCTAAGGGGAGCTCGAGCTCCCCTATATATAGGAAGGGGAGGACCAAAAATCCTAGTCCTTATGGGCTAAGGATTTTGGTCCCTCTCTCCTATTACTTGATCATCAAGTAATTTTGACTTTAACTTTGAATTCAAATTCAAATCAACTTTCAAGAGAGCTAAAAATATCCAAACTATTTTTGGATAATTTTATACTTTATTTATTTAAAATAAATAACTTATTTTATCTAATTAATTAATTCGTAATTAATTAACTAGATTATTTTTCTCCAAAATAAGACTTTCTTTTTAATTCAAAATTAAACCAAAGTCTATTAAATAATTAACACATTAATTATTTAATCACCAAATAAATATTCATGCACATGCACACGTGTCCATGAAGGACACGTGTCACGCACGTGACCCACACGTGTGGTTTCACACGTGTGGAACCCTTTGGCCCGATTAACTCGTTTAATCATTTTTAGCTCATGTATTTTAAATAAGCACGTATCAACTATACACTTTGCACCTCAGTGAACTTACTTATTAAAGTAAGCACCCTCATGTATCACGCACGTATCAACTATACACTTTGCACCTCCATGAAACAAGGTGGTCCTTCTTAAGGACGTGATCCCACAAGCAAGCCTTAGAGGAGTTAGGTTGACACTCCCACTGTCTGTAGGACTCATCGGCTTGGAGCATTTTACTAATCATGACTTATGTTATATAGGCTCGTTTCATGAACCATTTCACCTAAATAGTAGAGTCCTAAAGTCATCAGGATTAGGGGAGTTCTCATAGATGCACAGCTAAAGTAAACGCATACCAAACAAGAGCATATAAAGAAGTGTTGCCTCAATTCGTTATTTCATTCAAGGATTGTCTGTGATTACAATAAGGAAAAGCACAAAGCGGATATACAATCGGTTTTCTAGGGCACTATTCCTAACAGAATCTCCTTCACTTTTCGATTGCTTCTCTTTTAGCCTAGGTCGAATTTTCACAATAGGTGAAAAGTCCTCCTTTTCGAGAACAATTTTCTCTTTTCAGAATCTAAAATGGATTTTAGGATTCGAAGCCAATCAGAGTGGTTAGGACTTTAGTCAACTTATTTGGCTCAACAATGGATAATAATGGGTTGCATTTCAACTTTTAGACAATCGCATAACTACAACCTAAATGCTAAGCAGAGAAAATGTGAGCATATTGAATAATAACGTAACACATAGGATTAGGTCTTTTATTGTATGTGGGTCCCACTATTCTTAGAAGGTCTATAAATCCCAAACGACCTTAGAAGAAAATTATTTTCTCAGTAGGTACTAGGATCCCAAGCATTCTTAGTTTTGGACCCACGACTCGTGAGACATCCAAAGGTCTAAGAATCTTTAGGTACGTACGAAATTGCCAATTCCATCTCCATGGAATTCCTAGTAATGTTTTTGCATCACTGATCTTTCAATCATAGACCCACGACTCATGAGACATCCATATCTACTTTAGTGTTTCAATCATAAGATATCAATCAAACTTAGTCCGGAACGACCCGTGACTCTTGAGACATCACCCATTCTAAAATGATCAAGAAATATCAATCACGTTAGGTGATCAATTAAGAAACTAAGACTTAACAGGTTTGCACTAATTATTCCATGACTCGTGAGATAGCAATTAGCTTACCTGTTAACTCTTAAATCCTATTGATGGAATGCTAGGAATTTTATTACCATAATAGAATACCTATTTATTCGAAAGTAGCTCAATATTTTAATTAGGGATTTTTGAATTAACCAGGGAGTTGTCCGGTTTTGACCTCACCAACATGTACAGTTATCCATTTTTAATTAATCTTGTTTAATGCAATTTCATATAAAATGCATTCACACAAGCAATTAGCATATAACATGTCCTAGCACGATACTAATATGAGATGATCATGGGTATCCTATCTTATGTGCAATTATGGAAGCCACTCCATAATTGCTAGTTCTAACATATATGCCACATAAACAGATATTTCACATAAGGGTGCAGAATTTAATGGAAAACCCTATTCTATTACATTAATAGAAACAACCCTCCCTAACAAATTGAGGGGTCTTCATTTATGGTGCCTTTCTCATTGACTTGTGGATCCATCTTGCTCCATGGGTGCTTGTCTCCAAAATTAAAGGAAAACTTCACTTCCTAAGTTCTACTCTCTTTACATAAAATAATATGGCTCAATCTTCATATTGACCATAGACAAATACACGGGGCATACCCCGGCCCAAAAACAATAATAATGAAAATCACATAATAAATCAAGCAAAGCATGCACATCAGTAGGGCTCCAACCCCAATTGAAATAATGCAACTATGGGGCTCCGGCCCCAATTAAAATCATCCATGTGCATAAATTAAAACATCCACAAGACTAACCCATGATCGCCTAAACTAGCATAATCCGCTTAAAATTTAAATTTACCAATTAAATTTAAAATTCCCTCAACTTCAAGTTCTAGTAACTTAAGTAATTTTAATATAGTTCACTATTCAAGAATTTATTCAAAATCGAATTCGGATCATGACAAAACTTAACTAATTTAAAAAATTAAATTTTTGTAAAAATTTCATTCAAAGTGATATATTAATTTTTCTCGAAAAATAAACTCAATTTTAATTTTTAAAATCCCAACTTTATATTTATTTCAAAGGTAAATAATTTTACAATAAAATCAAATTTTAAATTTGGGATAAAAATCCGATCGAACGAGACACGAAAATACTACCCCGGTAGACGGTATGGGGTGCTCCCGCACAACCCCCTGTAGGCTGCGGGCGCTGCTCTGCGCTCGCGTACGGTAGGCGGTGGTCCATGGCGTGCCGCAGGCGGTAAGGTTGGGGCAGTCGCGAACAATGCGCGCGCAGTGGTGCGCAGTGTCCCCAATTCCACGCCAGTAGTAAACGTGCTTGGCTCGCGTCACCATGTTTCGTGTGTTCGTCCAAAAACCAGTTTTTCAAAATCAGATATAATTGAATTAAAATCCTAGTTGAGAAAATTCCAGATTTAAACTGTTTTGAATCAGATTAATACGAAAACAATTTTCAGCAATTTTCAAGAAAAACAATTTAGATCCGACAGATTCGTAATTCGAACAAAAACCAAGAATACATAACTATCATCCAAATTCAAGAATTTTCTGTCAAAATTGAATTCAATAACAGTTTCGAAACGAAAGTTGCAAGGTGGCTCAGATACCACTTGTTAGAAAACACAGAGCAAAAAGGATCGTGATCTTGCAATGTTCGTTTCAAAACTTTTAGGATTTCAAGAAACTTACAAGAATTGAAGATTTCTTGAATTTAGCCGCCCTCAAACGTTCTTCATGCGGCATGAAATCCCCGTCTTTTGAACGATTCTTTCTTCGAGATTCTAAAGTAGAAATCCTCTAGAAGTATTCACCCCAGTCCTAGATTCACACCACTTGTTAATTGAAGATTCCAAAGTAGATCATCTTGCCTACAACAAGTGTAGGTCCTTTATTAATTCCGATGATTCTCATATGCCACTTGTGTAATCCCAACATAGGCCGTAATTCAGGTGTCTATATGGTGACTCCCTTTTGAGCCTATATCAAATATTACAGTTAGCTCATATGAGATAATGTGGAATCTCAAGTCTAAGGATTAATTCCTCACGTCATTGACATGTGAGATATTTCCTAATCTGGAAGTGCTAGTAACGTCCTTTACCATTTAGGAATCTTCTCATGCGAGACACTCTCAGTGATGAAGTTCTTGTAACTATCACCCTTATGTATTATGAACGCATCATCGTATGCACTTATCACCCCACGAAACCGAATGATCCTTCTTAAGGACATAACTACACAAGCAAGTCTCAACGGAGTTAAGATCAACACGCCCACTGTCTATCGGACTCATCATCTTTGAGAAGTTTCTAATCCTCGCCTATGGAATTAGGAACTTGTTTCATGTGTCATTCTCATAATGACAAAGTTCTTTACGGCCTCATCGGATTAGGGGAGTTCTAAACATGCGCACATAATGGAAACATACAAAACACGTGATGTTACATAAGAAGTGTTCGCCTACGATTACAATCATTCGTATATTATTCAAAGATTTTCTGTGATATAAGAAAAGTCCCAAAGCATACAAGCTTTCTAGGGCACTATTCCCAACAACAACAATGTAGAAAAAACAAACAATATGAACATTTTTGCAAAATTATCAATGTCTTCGGCATCACTCCTAGAAGCCCAGCCCTCTAACCTTGCCAATATGTTAGAAGGTCAAATCTGAGGATACTTAGATGTAATTTTTCCAAATAATAATTATGATGAGAATAAATAGAAGTGATTACATCACATAAATTCAACCTGAGATGTTTTCCTCTATTTATAATATATAAGTCATGAACGATCATTGGAATATTCCTAAGCCAGTATGCATACACTTGACAAAGCTTAAGTTAACACGTAAATTTGATGTCAACGTTATGAATTGAATCCCAAATGAATTTTGAACAAACGGAGTCCCACTAGCTCGTACACAAAGGCATTTCAAGAAAATAATCACTATAAAGTACCAATCAAAATAAATAACTAATTATGGAAAATCGAATAGCATACAAGGATGCTACCTGTCGCGGGCACGCTATCCCCGTTTCACGAACCTAACAAAGCATACAAACATAACTCGGCGGGTACGAGTACAAAATCCCATCCTGGGCTCCTCAGACATAACATATCACAACAGAACATATCAAACCAAAACATACATATCAGACATACCTCCTTCTCCACTGATGGAAGGGTTGCGCGACCCTAACCATCCATACAGACGAGGGGAGTGCGATCACTCAAACCCTCAGGTTCCCATCCCCCTACCAAACCTCCTGGCGGGTTCGGGGTTATTCCTATCATAGTGGAGACCACGCTCAGGCTTATCCAGATGGCCCGTTGTCTTCCTGGGTGTCCTGACTCGTAGACTCCGGGGTCCATCATATCAAAACAAATCTTATCAGAGCATAACATAATCCGCTACAGAACTAAATGTATCAAAATTTATAAACATACCTTACCTGGCAACAACTATGATATACATACCTCTCTGTATCAAATCTATAACATATCCATAGCTAGTAGCTCTCGGCTCATAAGAGGCACACAGTTTGAAGCATAATTTGATGTTGCAACCATAACAAATCATAACAAAACAAAAACAAGCATAGTACATAGAGTATAGTACTTGCAAAGTCTTAGCAAATCATAAACTTACATATTTCGCACATATTTACTTATACTTAAGGTTATAGCTTGCATGCGTAGAAAAAGAGCATGTTTCATAGGGTTTAACTATAACCCCAACTCACCTTATACCAACGGAAGTGGGAATAAGACAATTGATCCACCCCGGAATCAACACGGCTAACAAAACACCACCCCAGTTGCACCTAGACAAACTGAAGACAAAAGAGTACAGAACTTAGACTCAGGGATGAACTGTTAGGAATAGTATCCTGAAAGCCGATGTAATAGTCTGCTTTAGTACATTCATTTTTGCAAATCACATACAATCTTTGAATAATACAAATTAAGGCAACACTTTTTGATATGCTCTTGTTCGATTGTATGTTTACTTTAACTGCGTATGTATAAGAACTCCCCTAATCAATACGACTTATAGGACTCAACCATTTAGGAGAAGTGGTTCATGAGATAAAGCCTGTATCACATAAGTCATAATTAGAAATCACTCCAAGCCGATGAGTCCTACAAACAGTGGGAGTGTCAACCAGACTCGTTCGAGGCTTGCTCGTGTGATCACGCCCTTAAGAAGGACTACCTTGTTTCATGGGGTGCAAAGTGTATTGTTGATACGTTCGTGATAAATGGGGGTGCTTGCTTATTCTAAGTAAGTACACTGAGGTGTCCCGTGTGAGAAGATTCCTAAATGGGAAAGGAAGTTTCTATATCTGGAAATAGAAACTTCTAGATTAGGAAATATCTCACGAGTCATTGATGTGATTAAGTAATCCTTAGACTTGAGGTTCCATTGATACTTTATGAGCTAACTCTGTAGTCTTAGGTGTAAGCTTTAAAGGGTGTCGCCTTAGACAACTGATTCAAGGCTTATGCTGGGGCTACACAAGTGGCACATGAAAGTAAATGAGAATCGATAAAGGACCTACACTTGCATTAGCAAGTTGATCTCTTATTGTGTAAGTCATTCATATGCCATTTAGGAGTCCTTGGCCAAGGCAGTGGATCAAGACATCAAGAAATGAGTTTCTTGGATTGAGATCAAATGGATATGAAATGCACTTAACATTGAGATCAAGATTATTAGGGTTCTAATTATTCCCTTGCCCTAGATCTTGATTGAGAGATGGGACGTAGAAGGATTGTATCTCACATATGTCAATGACTTAAAGGTTCTGTCGAATCAAGACATTCTAATTCAGCTAGGGGTCAAACACTTGTTGCTAGATTATGGTCGTTTGATCTGTGGACTAATTAATTAATTAGGGAATTAATTAATTGGGGTCACTACTAATTAAATTAAGATCCTAGAAGGTCACACACAACAACCCGGTCATGTGGGTTAAGGCTTGAATCGATTAAACGAGTTGATCGAACCATTAAGAGAATGGTGGGGCCCACAAGTATGGAACACGTGAATGACGTGTCCTAAGTGACAAGTGTAGTCACGTGTGTATATATGTGTATGAGTTAAATAATTAATGTGTTAATTATTTAATGGACTTTGATTTAATTTTGAATTATTATTAAAGTCCTAATTTGGAGAATTAAAGTCTAATAAATAATTAATAATGAATTAATTAATTATTAGTTTTCAAGTTATTTATTAATTAATAAGTAAAGTAGAATAAAATATCTAAGAGAGTTAGATATTATTCTTGCTTGACAAGTTGGTCAAAAGGAGACTTTTGGTTGAAGTAAGAGTCTTACTCTCCAAGCAAAGAAATCCCTTTCCAAAAGAGTTTGGAATCCTTGTCCAACAAGAAACGAGGTTCGAACCCTAACCCTATTTATATGAGGGGTTCAAACCCCTAGGGAGATTGATATACAATTTCTCCTTCTCCAAATATTATACACTAAACCCTAAAGCCTAAATACCAAATATAGAACTAGCATCCTCCCTATTCGGATCGTGGTCGCGGTTGGTGGACTAATTCTCTAGAGGCTACTATCGTGAAGTCTTGAAAGACTTGAAGGATCTTTTAGGGAGCTTTTGGAATAGGAACTACAAGATTCGATCCTAACTTATTGGGATTTTTTTTTTTTAATTTCCGCTACGTTTCTATTCCGTTTTCCCAACAAGTGGTATCAGAGCCACCTTGCCAGGCCTATTTCTGATTCGTCCTAATTACTCTAAATTTAGTAGTAATTCTTAGGCTTAGATGCGAATTGAGTATTCTTGAGTTCTTTTAGAAAGCCTGAAATACGAATCTGTGTTTTTTCCTAAAGTTTCTGAAAAACGTTTTCGAAAATTTGATTGAAATTATTTTAGATCAAATATAATTAAATCTTGTGTTTTTTAATTTTTTGGATTATTTGTTTTTGAACTGAAAGTACGAAAAGCAATACGAAAACGCGAGCCTAGGCGTGCTAAGGTGTCGCACCGGACTGGCCCGCCAGCCCTTCGCGCAATCGCGCCGGACCCTCCCGCACTACAGCCCTACAACCGCCCGGGAGGGTGTCCGCTATCGCCGGCCTGATGGTTTACGCGCTTGCGCGCGAGAAGGCGAGCGATACGCGGGCGCGTGGCGACAGCGTTGCTGATGGCGTGTGCACGTTGTGCCCGGGGCGACGCGTACGGGCGGACTGGGGCGTTGGACGGGCACGGAGGACACTCCAATCCGTGATGGCCTCGTTTTTTATGTTTAGTCCAATCCATCCCGATTTGTTTTCAGCAAAATTCTATTTTATAAAATTAATATTATTTTTGAAATAATTTTAAAATTGGGATTTTATAAAATTAAAACGGATTTAATTTTTGGGAAAAATCACACTTATTATTTTGGAAAAATAATGAAGAGATAAAAATATTAATTTTTCAGAAATTAATTGGAATTTTACTGGTTTAATTTTATAGAAAAGGCTCAAGAACAAGAATTTCATCTAAGTCATGTTTTAAGCTATTAGAGCTTAAAGCGAGAATTTTAATTTATTGATTAAATTTAAATTCTTGTAATTTAAGCATGTTAGGTGATCATGGGTTTAGTCTTATGAATGGTTTTAATTTATGCACATGGATGGTTTAAATTGGGGTTCGAGCCCCATAGTTGCATTTTTTCAATTGGGATCGGTGCCCCATTTATGTGTGTACTGTTATGTGTTTATTATGTGGCTTTCCATATTACTGTTTTTTAGGCCGGGGTATGCCCCGTGTAATTGTCTAAGGCCAATATGAAGATTGAGACTTATTACTTTACATCTTTTTCTTTTTATTGTAATTTGAGAGTAAGGATAGGTGGTGAGGTCTTTTTCTTTCATTTTGGAGACAATGCACCCATGGAGTAAGATGGATCCAAACAACAAGTAACAAGATGGAGGCCATAAGTGAAGACCTCTCAAAGTGTTAGAGAGGATTTCTATTATTGTATTAGATAGGGCATCGTTTTGTTTCCAATTCCCTTATGTGATTTAAATTGTTTTATGTGACATATCACGCATAAGATAGGTAGAGCCCATGATCATCACATGTTAGTATCATGCTAGGACATGTTATCTGCTATGTGCTTGTGTGAAATACATTTAAGTTGTACTTGCATTAATCAAGACTTTTAAAATTGGATAACATATATGTTGGTGAGGTCGAACCAGACAACTCTCCGGTTACATTGAAAATTCCCATTAAATATTAAGCTAATTTTTGAAAATAGGTGTTTAAATCGAGTTGCAAACTTTGAATTAAATTCCTAGCATTCCATCAATAGGATTTAAGTTTAATAGAGGAAGCTAGTTATTATCCATGAGTCATGGGATGACTATATGAAATCTATTAGTTCTTAGTTTCCTAATTGATCACTTTAAATGATCAATATTTCGAGGTCAATTTTGGGGAGGGCGATGTCCGCGAGTCGTTGGTCGTTCGAACTAAGTTTTGATCTTGATCTTATGATTGATGGGTCTAGCTTGACGCCTAAGTAAATATGGATGTCGCACTAGTCGTGGGTCCGTATTGAAAGATAGGTGATGCAAAAACATTACTAAGAATTCCACAGTGATAGAATTGATAAGTTGTACCTTAGGCTTTATTGAGAATGTCCATGAGTCGTGGGTTCAAGGTAAAGTGCTTAGGACCTTAGTACCCATTCGGATAACAAGTATCCTCTAAGATCTTTGGGAATTATAGATCTTCTAAAAAACAGTGGGAGCTACATAGATTAAAGACCTAATCTCATGTATATCGTTATTATTCAGCATGCTCACTTAGTTCTCTGTTTTTCCATTTAGGTCGTAGATTCTGTGATTCTCTACGTGTTTTTAAATGGCAACCAAAAGCCCTCTAGTATCGATCCTCGAGTCAAACAAGTTGACTGGTCCCAACTATAATGATTGGTTTAGGAATCTAAAAATCGTTCTAGATTCCTAGAAGAGAACTTATGTTCTCTACGAGGTGGAGCCCATTCCCGAAAGGGAAGCTCCGACCCAGGCTGAGCGGGATGCGATCTAGAAGTGGAAGGATGATAATCTCTAAGCCCATTGTCTCATGCTTGCTAACATGTCTCCGGACATGCAAAGACAGCATGAGTCCATGGAATTCGCTTGGGAGATTTACGACCACTTAGAGCAACTTTATCGTCCTCATGAACGTGTTACAACGTATAACACCTCAAAAGAATTGCTCCATTTGAGAATGAAGGAAGGTACAAGCACTACAAAAAAATCCCCGAAAACCGACGGGCAAATTCCAATGGGATTTTCCAAAACCCATCGGTTTTCCATTGGAAAAGCTGATTTTCGACGGAAAACCGAAGGGATGGCGCCCGTTGGAAAACACATCGTCGGAATTGTGTCCCGACGGGTGCGTTCCGTTGGAAATATAATTCCAACGGAATTTCGATGGAATTCCAACGGAAAATTATTTTTTCAACAAAATAATTTCCAACGGAAAACCAACGGGCATTTTCCATTGGTTTTTCGTCGGAATTTTTTTCCAACGGAAAACTAACGGATTTCCAACGGAACAAAAATAATTTAATTTTTAAGTTAACCAACGGATTTCCAACGGAATTTTCCGTCGGTATTTCGTCAAAAATAGAATAAAAATAAACGAATAAAAAAAATAAAAAAATTTATATGTGAGACCCGAACCACCCCGAAAATGAGCCACACCAACACCTCGGACGAGCCACGGGCCGAGCTTGAGCCCACCGAGCCAACCAATGGAGAATTAATTCTCGCGATAATTGCGCATGCAGGGATTCGAACTCGGGTCTCCAAGGAATAATGGTGACTCCCTTACTAACTTGGATAACTTACTTCTTATTAATATTATGTCTTTAAATATATTTATACACTTATTTCAATTAATTATTTAAATACTTTTTGTTATTAATTTAAAATATAAAATTTTAAATATATGATTATTTGAATTAAATATAATCATATTTATTGATAATTTTTAAAAATACTTATTCGAATGAAAATAAAACTCATTAGAATTAAGAGTCTCCAATCTATAGAAAATATATAGAGTATCTGTAACACCCCAAACGGAGGATGCCACATCCCCCGCACTATGACCCAGACCCAGAACATGAAATGGAAATCCATGCCCGAATCCGAATCAAAGCGAACGGGAGACCAACTCACACACTAGGCTAGGCGGATCTAACTTGACAAAAACTCAGAGTGCGGAAGCAATTAAAACCAACAACAATAGATAGCGGAAGCATTTAAAACAAAACATGCAAAGCAGGTGACGGGTTCAACTAGCATAGATACCTAATCCCGAATATCGACATACATAATCCAACATAATAAACAACATAAATATCATCAATATCTAGTAACAACCAAATACTATCTTACTAACCCCACACGGGTTGAAGTCTAAATAGAACATAAACATAATCTGCAAATGTGAAACATAAATACATAAAATAAGTAGAGTATTCGACAAATGCATCCTAACACCTACTAGACTAACAAGTGTGACTCAGAAGACTCACTTCCGCCTAGCTCAAGCCAAAAGAACCTGCAACTAAAAGATAAAATGAGGTGTCAGTCAACTGACTGAGTGAGGGGGGCTAACGCACACCCACAATATATATATAGAGCACAACACATATCATAAGGGTGGACTCATGAACCGGGATTAGGGTTTTGCACGCTAAAACAGTTGAAATAGTATAAGTTTGGAAAACCATTTAGAGAAGCCTATCCCGTTTCACAAATCCCATATATTCATAACATATACCCGGCGAGTACGGGCTTCCAACCTTTACTCCTCATAACTGAACAGAACATAAAGCAGAATCAATCCATCCTCTACTCCAATGATGGAAGAGCCACGCGTTGGCCCTAACCATCAATAACATACATACAAACCCTCAAGGGGTAGCGAACCCACAAGAGTCCTCCCCGGCTGTACACCGAAGGCTCAAGATATCACGCCTCCCTCATCGCCCTAAGGTCGCGCAATGATGTCTCAAATGGAACTAGCACAATGGCTTATCCGACGGCCCTATGCCGTGCCGGTCTCCACTCGTACCAGCTCCTGGATCCACATAACATAACATACATACATATGCCAATATTTCATGGCAACTCGCTACAGAATCATAATTTATTAGAGTTTTCCAAAATAGCTTACATATGCCTTAATACTTAATTTTTCTTCAAAACCAAGGATGGTCCACAAGGTCATAATCATATCATATCCAACACATATCTAATCATACATAGTATATAACCGCATGCAAGGATTGAAATCATCATTTTAAGGCCATAGGTCGCTTAACTATACAAAATCCTAAACCTCACCTCGTGAAAGTAGAGTCTGAGAGTGTGAAGGGCCAAACACTCTAAACCTCGGGCCCACCGGCACCACCAAACTCTGTGACAAGACATACAGAAGCCCAGACTTAGACTCTATATGAACCAAACAAGACGCACGGCGTTGCTCAACATGATCGTGGTTATGCATAAGTGTTCATGTTGTGCTTGGATAAGGTGTCGTGGTCATTCAAGGCATATCAATGCTCAATAAGGTCATATTTACAAGCAACCATCACGTAATTCCATATCCAAAGATGCACAATCAATTTAGGAAGTCAATGTATTCACAAAATGCATATTAAATCATCCAATGTCACAGGGTTCAATTATAATATTAGAATTAAGCATCAAGTTCATATCGAGTTATAAAGTGCATAAGTAAGAGCAACTTGATCGTATAAACATACAAAGTTGTTGTGCGTAGATGGCATGCTTGATACAAATAAAGAGTACATTTAATTCACTTAAGATCATACTTTACAACTTCACAACATGTTTGGTACACAAGCTCAAGTCACATTCGTAGTTTCATAAATATTACACTTACATCCCCTAAGTTATTTATAAAAGTTTAGAATTATTACACATACATCCCCTTAGTTGATTACTAAGCATAATTGTTCGTTTAAAGTGTTTATATAGTTATTCCACTAGGAATTAATTACTTACAAACATGACAATTATCAATTTATCGTAATTCATAATATATCATTTTCAAGTAGTAAGAGTAAATCAAGATATTACAATTCTAACTCCTATCATGCATAAAGTCTCAAGTTGTTCAAGCATCCTTCATGTATCTAAATTTAATATTGGAAACACAATTTACAACAAACATAACATTGAGAACGTCTCAAATTCATATAGAGAAATCACAACATGTTCGTTCTTCTAAAATATCATTCAAGTTGATTTAGTCACATAAAAGATTAGTTTCTAGATATTACACTACCACCCCTTCGTACTTAACAAATAGCGTAAATTCATCTCATCGGGATTCAAATTGTAAATCGGAACATTCGTACATATCACAATCCATTCAACACATGTTTTCATATACGATTGGAATACATCTCGATCAACAAACCAACAATAACCAATTTATTTGCACTTAAAACAATTAATTCAAATAATCACAATTACTTAAAATAATTCGTAATAAATAGATCGATGTCCGATTAACTAACGGAAGGTGGCGTTGAACTCACCACAACGAGACGAACATTCTGACCAAACTCCGCCGGAACACCACCACTGTAGCTGCCGGAATTTGGCCGGACCGCCGCCGGGCCGCCACTGAAGGTCGCCGGAAAAATCTCGAAAAATCATTCCTGAATGAAGTCTTCGTGCCCGTTCCGAATCCTCAATCAATTTCTAGAAATTCCAAGCCGATTGTCGTAGATCTGAAATCTAAGAGCACGAAAACCCTAAATCTTCAAACTCAAATTACTTCCAAACCGGTGAACCAAAATACGATCCGAAAGAGGTGTTGTCTTACCCATGATGAGCTCTTCGAAAGCCCTAAGGTAGCTTTCCGGAAAAATCCTCAGAGCTAGTGCCGCCGTTGCACCGCCTCTTTGCCGCCACCGATCCGCCACCAAACCACCGAATCTGGAGTCGCCTGATGACAGGTCACTAGTTCTCGTCGTTCCGAACAACTTTCGTGAAGATCCCAAGACCAAAAGATGGCCGGAAAAGGGCCCCGTTGGCCGCCGAAGTTTCTGCCGCTGTGGCTACAGTAACTCACGCCGCCGCGAGCTTTGGGCGGCGCGTGCGACGTCGTCTCTGCTCCGATGGCCGTGCCTCCGACGTCAAACGAAGCGCCTGGAAGTCCTCTGTCTGTGAATGGGGCGCGTGCATCAAGGAGGTGGCCGGAAAATGCCGCGAAACGCCGGCGAAGTGGCGGCGGTCTGACAGCTCCGCCGCTGCCATTGAAATCCGGCCATAACTCCGCCACCGTTCGTCATTAGGCTGTGAAATTGGAACTCTTGCGCACGTCTCGCCGAGATAATCAAAATGGACTATTCGTTTGTTGAATTCCGTCGAGAAACGATCGAGTTATGGGCTCGTAACCGAAGCCGCGATAGTAACCCGCGGGAGAGAGAAAGTGGGAGAGGAGAGAGAGAGAGAAAAAGGGATTGGGAGAAATGTCTCTTGTGCACAAGCTATATATAACCGGGTATCCTTATCGCGTAGCAAGGATAAATATCGCGTACAATTAATCGTAAATAAAATTAGTAAAGTTACGAATAAACATTCAAACTCCGAATTAATTTTACAAATAAAAGTGAAATAGAAATTTACCAATTAGAGTTTAATTCAATTTAATTTTAGAAACTTTTCGTATAATTTAACGGCACTTTGTAAACACATGATTGACAAGTAATCTCAAGGAATTCAAGTAAACCGAAATTAAACAAGTTAAGTAACATGATGGATTTAAAATCACTTGACAATTATTTCATGGAATAAATTTGAATTAAATCAAATTATATAGTTAGGGTTAAATATGTTCGTAATTAATCAAGTTGACAATTAATCTTAGAATAATTCGAATGAACACATATTAAATTGGATTTACATTAAATCACATAATTCAAGAACTCTTAAATTAAACACACATAAGTGTAGAGACTTACTTGTTGATGTCGTAAGAACGCCCTTCGAGAAAACGGGGCGTCACAACCTTCCCCCCTTAAGAGAACCTGGTCCCCAGGTTCCACTGGAAAAATGTAGATCCTCGAGTTGTAGTGCTCCAAACCTTCTCCCGAACTCGCGTGAGATCATAACTCTAATGGTGAGGCTTACTCCGGTCATCTACACTGAACCTCCTTTAGGATGTCTTGTTATCGTCGAGGTCCGTGCGAGTACTTGATCCGTTAGTTGTTTCGAACTCGGTCGGTCATTCCCATGATCGGATAGCTGCAACTGCACCCAACCTCGATGTCGTCTCAGATGCACCACTTGCTACCCGTAGTCAGATCAGCGCGTAACGCAACCACAACAAACAAGAGAGAATCCCATCTCTCAACACGTAAGTGAGAGAGCCCCGTCCCTCAGCACCAACAGGAGAGAGAACCCCGTCTCTCGAGCACACATAAAAGAGAGAACCCCGTCTCTCAAGCACATAATTGAGAGAACCCCGTCTCTCAACCTAAGTCGGGCAGATTCCAACATCTCCCAACATTCTAGTTTGAGAAAATCCAGCATTTCTCAAACACCTAGATTCAAGAGAATCCGGCATCTCCGAATATCTAAGTACAAGAGAATCCAACATCTCTCGCGCGCAAAACTTAGAAAGATTCCAACATCTTTCTACCACATAAATAGAGAGAATCCTACATCTCTCCAACAAGTAAAAAGAGGGAACCTAAGGTCTCTCTTACACATAAATCCACTGATTAGTTATTCATACATTCACACATCAGTAACACTTGACGAAAAGTATGCGATGCATGTTTGGTGTACCTTATACAACTGATATCGGTGTCCCTTGAGCGCAGATTCAACATACCTCAACTCAAAGGGGATATCGCGATGGAATCCCTATAAAACAAGGTTACAGTATGTATGTATGTTATATGAGAAGTTAGTGGGCAATCAAGAGAGTTTTAAATCACATAGGCATGAATAGTTCACATAAGTACATAACTCATTCATCATCTCCACAACGGTTCATATCGAGTAGGAATTTCAAGTTACAATTACTAGATCAGGTATCCAAGTTATCACAATTAAAATAGCAGTAGTCATCAACCACATCAAGCAAAACAAGGTAAGAGTATTTAACAATGCATGTATGCAAATGCCATGAATGCTTGGCGTACCGTTAACCGAAGCGTAACAATCTTTACAAGAAAGTCGAGATGAAGCAGTAGGAGTTGATTAAGCCGGTAATGATGCAACCTTCGTCATCTGAACTTCTTTGTCTTGAGTCTTCTCATAAAGTGGTAACTCAGCAAAGCTCGTTTATCACCAAACCCCTTACTAGACCGTAATCCTTGCTCAACTAGAATCATCCTCAGTTTCTCCCAAGAATTCTCATTTATGTGTTAAATCTTAGTCTGCTCATCTTCAAGGAGTTGTCCATGATTCATTTGTCAATTAGATATTTACCTCAGAGTTTCGTTGGATGATCGTGGTGCTAAGTACTTCCCAAAGCAATCCATGGTATATAATTCTAAAACTTGAATAAAGTCTTTCAGCATCTAAGTGTTATATTCCCGCATCAACAATGTCTTCCATCTCATCTTAGAGAAACACCCAAAGGGCTAACAACCAATCTTGTCTTGTCGTTCGTTAACTCTAAATGGCACCAAAACCTTCAACACTCACCGATGGTTTGTAGCTCGTTGCTTAAGTAACATGGTTACCTATCCACATCCCTTGAACTTGATCGGATCGTATTTGATCGGATTCTTCTACATTAACTCGTTTCCATCAACAAGGTGACTACTTCCAAATAAACGAATCATCAAGGTGAAAATTCATCAAACTCCATCTTTCAATTGACTTTAAGATAGTAAGTCAACATAGCAAATCTCAGTCCTTCAACTCTGAACCTTTTCATGACCATTGATCTTGGTAAAGAATCCTTTCATCTTCGAATTATGGCGTGTTTCCGTTGTAGTACCAATAGGTAGTGTTGACGGAGGGAAATCTTAGTGTTGACTCATAGGGTACCCTGAAATTCGAACACTAAATTCGATGCATGGAAGTTAAAGTGCAAATGAAATGTAACACGTATATCACGTAAATGCAACAATTAGTTATAATTTATAAAGCACATAAAATAAGATGTGGCATAATCAAAGTCACAATGTGCACACAATCATATAATCACAAAACAATTCATGCTGAAGGGTCAAAATATCAAGTCAAATAAATGCAATGCGCAGTTATTCCTATGCCGTACGACCTAGACAGACTCAACAAGACTCAAGAGCTCGGTTTTGCAACCTAGAGCTCTGATACCACTTAAGGATGTAACACTCCAAATGGAGGATGCCACATCCCCCGCACTATGACCCAGACCCAGAACATGAAATGGAAATCCATGCCCGAATCCGAATCAGAGCGAACGGGAGACCAACTCACACACTAGGCTAGGCGGATCTAACTTGACAAAAACTCAGAGTGCGGAAGCAATTAAAACCAACAACAATAGATAGCGGAAGCATTTAAAACAAAACATGCAAAGCAGGTGACGGGTTCAACTAGCATAGATACCTAATCCCGAATATCGACATACATAATCCAACATAATAAACAACATAAATATCATCAATATCTAGTAACAACCAAATACTATCTTACTAACCCCACACGGGTTGAAGTCTAAATAGAACATAAACATAATCTGCAAATGTGAAACATAAATACATAAAATAAGTAGAGTATGCGACAAATGCATCCTAACACCTACTAGACTGACAAGTGTGACTCAGAAGACTCACTTCTGCCTAGCTCAAGAAAAGAACCTGCAACTAAAAGATAAAATGAGGTGTCAGTCAACTGACTGAGTGAGGGGGGCTAACGCACACCCACAATATATATATAGAGCACAGCACATATCATAAGGGTGGACTCATGAACCGGGATTAGGGTTTTGCACGCTAAAACAGTTGAAATAGTATAAGTTTGGAAAACCATTTAGAGAAGCCTATCCCGTTTCGCAAATCCCATATATTCATAACATATACCAGGCGAGTACGGGCTTCCAACCTTTACTCCTCATAACTGAACAGAACATAAAGCAGAATCAATCCATCCTCTACTCCAATGATGGAAGAGCCACGCGTTGGCCCTAACCATCAATAACATACATACAAACCCTCAAGGGGTAGCGAACCCACAAGAGTCCTCCCCGGCTGTACACCGAAGGCTCAAGATATCACGCCTCCCTCATCGCCCTAAGGTCGCGCAATGATGTCTCAAATGGAACTAGCACAATGGCTTATCCGACGGCCCTATGCCGTGCCGGTCTCCACTCGTACCAGCTCCTGGATCCACATAACATAACATACATACATATGCCAATATTTCATGGCAACTCGCTACAGAATCATAATTTATTAGAGTTTTCCAAAATAGCTTACATATGCCTTAATACTTAATTTTTCTTCAAAACCAAGGATGGTCCACAAGGTCATAATCATATCATATCCAACACATATCTAATCATACATAGTATATAACCGCATGCAAGGATTGAAATCATCATTTTAAGGCCATAGGTCGCTTAACTATACAAAATCCTAAACCTCACCTCGTGAAAGTAGAGTCTGAGAGTGTGAAGGGCCAAACACTCTAAACCTCGGGCCCACCGGCACCACCAAACTCTGTGACAAGACATACAGAAGCCCAGACTTAGACTCTATATGAACCAAACAAGACGCACGGCGTTGCTCAACATGATCGTGGTTATGCATAAGTGTTCATGTTGTGCTTGGATAAGGTGTCGTGGTCATTCAAGGCATATCAATGCTCAATAAGGTCATATTTACAAGCAACCATCACGTAATTCCATATCCAAAGATGCACAATCAATTTAGGAAGTCAATGTATTCACAAAATGCATATTAAATCATCCAATGTCACAGGGTTCAATTATAATATTAGAATTAAGCATCAAGTTCATATCGAGTTATAAAGTGCATAAGTAAGAGCAACTTGATCGTATAAACATACAAAGTTGTTGTGCGTAGATGGCATGCTTGATACAAATAAAGAGTACATTTAATTCACTTAAGATCATACTTTACAACTTCACAACATGTTTGGTACACAAGCTCAAGTCACATTCGTAGTTTCATAAATATTACACTTACATCCCCTAAGTTATTTATAAAAGTTTAGAATTATTACACATACATCCCCTTAGTTGATTACTAAGCATAATTGTTCGTTTAAAGTGTTTATATAGTTATTCCACTAGGAATTAATTACTTACAAACATGACAATTATCAATTTATCGTAATTCATAATATATCATTTTCAAGTAGTAAGAGTAAATCAAGATATTACAATTCTAACTCCTATCATGCATAAAGTCTCAAGTTGTTCAAGCATCCTTCATGTATCTAAATTTAATATTGGAAACACAATTTACAACAAACATAACATTGAGAACGTCTCAAATTCATATAGAGAAATCACAACATGTTCGTTCTTTTAAAATATCATTCAAGTTGATTTAGTCACATAAAAGATTAGTTTCTAGATATTACACTAACACCCCTCCGTACTTAACAAATAGCGTAAATTCATCACATCGGGATTCAAATTGTAAATCGAAACATTCGTACATATCACAATCCATTCAACACATGTTTTCATATACGATTGGAATACATCTCGATCAACAAACCAACAATAACCAATTTATTTGCACTTAAAACAATTAATTCAAATAATCACAATTACGTAAAATAATTCGTAATAAATAGATCGAGTGTCCGATTAATGAACGGAAGGTGGCGTTGAACTCACCACAACGAGACGAACATTCTAACCAAACGCCGCCGGAACGCCACCACTATAGCTGCCGGAAATTGGCCGGACCGCCGCCGGGCCGCCACTGAAGGTCGCCGGAAAAATCCCGAAAAATCATTCCTGAATGAAGTCTTCGTGCCCGTTCCGAATCCTCAATCAATTTCTGGAAATTCCAAGCCGATTGTCGTAGATCTGAAATCTAAGAGCACGAAAACCCTAAATCTTCAAACTCAAATTACTTCCAAACCGGTGAACCAAAATACGATCCGAAAGAGGTGTTGTCTTACCCATGATGAGCTCTTCGGAAGCCCTAAGGTAGCTTTCCGGAAAAATCCTCGGAGCTAGTGCCGCCGTTGCACGGCCACTTTGCCGCCACCGATCCGCCACCAAACCACCGAATCTGGAGTCGCCTGATGACAAGTCACTAGTTCTCGTCGTTCTGAACAACTTTCGTGAAGAGCCCAAGACCAAAATATGGCCAGAAAAGGCCCCCGTTGGCCGCCGAAGTTTCTGCCGCTGCGGCTACAGTAACTCGCGCCGCCGCCGGGAGCTTTGGGCGGCGCGTGCGGCGTCGTCTCTGCTCCGATGGCCGTGCCTCCGACGTCAAACGAAGCGGCTGGAAGTCCTCTATCTGGGCATGGGGCACGTGCATCAAGGAGGTGGCCGGAAAACGCCGCGAAACGCCGGCGAAGTGGCGGGCGGTCTGACAGCTCCGCCGCTGCCACTGAAATCCGGCCATAACTCCTCCACCGTTCGTCGTTAAGCTGTGAAATTGGTACTCTTGCGCACGTCTCGCCGAGATAATCGAAATGGACTATTCGTTTGTTGAATCCCGTCGAGAAACGATCGAGTTATGGGCTCGTAACCGAAGCCGCGATAGTAACCCCCGGGAGAGAGAAAGTGGGAGAGGAGAGAGAGAGAGAAAAAGGGATTGGGAGAAATGTCTCTTGTGTACAAGCTATATATAACCGGGTATCCTTATCGCGTAGCAAGGATAAATATCGCGTACAATTAATCGTAAATAAAATTAGTAAAGTTACGAATAAACATTCAAGCTCCGAATTAATTTTATAAATAAAAGTGAAATAGAGATTTACAAATTAGAGTTTAATTCAATTTAATTTTAGAAACTTTTCATATAATTTAACGGCACTTTGTAAACACATGATTGACAATTAATCTCAAGGAATTCAAGTAAACCGAAATTAAACAAGTTAAGTAACATGATGGATTTAAAATCACTTGACAATTATTTCATGGAATAAATTTGAATTAAATCAAATTATATAGTTAGGGTTAAATATGTTCGTAATTAATCAAGTTGACAATTAATCTTAGAATAATTCGAATGAACACATATTAAATTGGATTTACATTAAATCACATAATTCAAGAACTCTTAAATTAAACACACATAAGTGTAGAGACTTACTTGTTGATGTCGTAAGAACGCCCTTCGAGAAAACGGGGCGTCACAGTATCATAATAAGAACTATTTCTAAAATTAATATATTAATTATAACTTACATTATAAGATATTTGTACATTTAAAAATAAAATTAGTAATATAAAAATAATAATTACATCGTTTCACTTAAATTATTAATTCAAAATTATAATAAAATTATTTTTTGGTACGAATATAAAATCATTGCTAATAACTATTACATAACAAATAATTATATTATAAACCTTCAATTATATATATATATAAGTTTTTTTATAAAGATATATAATTAATAAAAATTTTCGTAGTTTTCATATTCTAAACTTAGTTCAAATATTATTAATACTATATACTTATTACCAAGTATTAAATTTATTAAAAATACTTATTATGTAAATTCCGATTGATAACTAATAGAATAGTATATTAACACTATATATATATATATATATTTTTTTATTATTATTATTTTTTTTATTTTTTATTTTTTGTGGAAACACTATATATATATGTATGTATGTATATGAATGAGTGTTTATAATGCATGGATACAAATATTATACAACATACATTAGTTTTTAAATTTAACAAGCGAAAAACGTTTGTCACGATGTTCAACCTTAATATGATACAACACCATACGATAAAATAATAATTAGAATTGTTTGAGTATCAAAAGAGTGGTAATTTAAAATTATAAACTTTTTTTATATATGTGAGAGTGTTTATTAGAAAATTAAATTCCAATTGAGGTCTCTTCACTATATTTAAAGTTAAAAGATTGATGTTCTAAATATTTTTATTTTAATAATTCAATTATTTAAAATATTTAGATAAATCGTATACTTAATGTGCAACGCACATTGTTTTTACTAGTAATATAAAAATTGTTAGTGTATATACTTTTTTGTTTTAATTAATAATATATATACTTAAAATTATATAAAATATCATATTAATAATTTATAATTTGTATATTATATAATTTTTAAATATATAATTATTGTTATTAACTATAATCATATTTTTCTAATTAAATTTGAAAGAAAAATTCCAACGGAAAACCAACGGAAAAATTCCATTGGGTTTTTTTTATGAAGAATTAAAAAACCGACGGGATTTTCAGACGGAATTTTTTTTCCTTTGAAAATTCCAACGGAAAGCCAACGGAAAAAATTTCGTTGGTTTTTTTTAATGAAGAATTAAAAAAACCAATGGGATTTTCCATTGGTTTTCCGTTGGAATTTTCATTGAAAGAAAAATTCCAACGAAAAACCGACGGAAAATCCCGTCGGTATTTTTGGCAAAATTCTTTTTAGAATTGGGCCAAAATTTTCGACGGGATTTCGTTGGAATTTTTGGCGCAATTTTTTTTTAAAATTCGGCCAATTTTTCTGACGGAATTCCGACGGCTTTTCCATTGGAATGCAATTTTGCTTGGCCATGGGAAGTCCATTGGAATTCCGACCCTTTTCCGTCGGAAATTCTAACGGAAAATCGATGGAATTTTCCGTCGGTTTTTTCCCGTCGGTTTTTGACTTTTTTCTTGTAGTGAATTGTTCATGGATATGGACTCAAGTTTCTTGCTCTCACTGAGAAACTTGCCTCCATGGACATGCCACTGAGAGATGAGCTTTCAGTGGATCTGTTGCTAGCCTCGCTCCCACCATCATTCAACCCTTATGTTCTTAACTTCAACATGAATCATGCAAATGCTAGTGTAGCTGAGCTGATTAGTCAGCTTGTGACTGCTGAAAGCACGATCCAAAAGGACAATAAGGTTATGATGGTCACTGCTCCATCTTCTTCTAAGCCTTCTAAAGGTAAGGGCAAGAAAGCCCAAAAGAAGAAGAAGAAACCCCTTAGGCCCACTGGTGACATTTCGAAGGGGAAGACCCAAAAGAAGAAGCGTGATCAGAAAGAGGATGTTTGCTTCCATTGTGGCAAAGCGGGACATTGGAGGAGAAACTACCCAGAGTACAAGGCTACTCTAAAGAAAGGTGTGTTTCTCGTTGAAGTTAATCTTTCTATTAATTCTAACTCTTGGGTACTTGATACCGGTTGTGGATCTCATATCTGTAATGATGTACAGATGCTAAGTGAGGTCCAGCAGCTGAAGGGAGGAGAATGTGTCTTGAAGATTGGGGATGGCTCATGTAACGCCCCAATTCTTTATTAGTACAGCATGACGTATATGTTTACTTAATTTCGCAAATTAATTGATATTTAGTGTTTTCTATAATTAAATTTCATTGTTTAATTGTTAAATAAGGGATTAATTGAAAAATATGCAATATTTGAATTTGAATTTATGTGAATAACTTGTGTGCTCTTTAATTGCGCGAATAATTATTTTTTTACATGTTCTATATATTTCATTTTATTTTATATGTATTAAATGTTAATTATTTTAATTTAATGTTATTAATATTAATTACATTATATAATATAAATATATATACATATATATAAACGTACGTGTGTGCATGGATTTAAAATTATGCATGCATAATTAGTTATAAATCATATTTGCATGCATTTTATAATTATAACTTATATAATATTGCATGCATGTATTTATATCTATTAGATACGTATGCATGCATATTATATGTAATATATTATAAATGAATTTAGTTGGTTATTTTTGTTAATGTTATGGCTTTTATTGTTTCATTGCGTTTGAGTGCTTCGTTTCTATTTGAATTGATACCGGAATTTTGTGCGAATTTAATATGTTGAACTTATACGTGTCTTGTACATGAATATTTGTTCGTTTCGTATTTTCGAATTCATTTGCTTGTGTTTCGGATTTAATTTGTATTGTGGAATCCAAGTCGGGGGCTAACGAGCACTTAGCGCACCCTTGGTTCCGTATTTAATATCTTGAGCTCGGGAACTCGGATTCGAGTTCCGTCAACTCCGCTGAACTCGTAACGAAAATTCGAGTTTAGTAAACTTAGCCTTATATTTTTCTAACTTCAATTGAACCTCCGAAATTCAACCGAAATACGAAACGGCGACGAAACTGACCTTGTTACATTAAAATGGCCATAACCTATTCAATTGTTGACCAAATTAACCATGGTTTGAGGCTTTAGAACCCTAACTCAACCACCTAATCTTCTGTACCAAGCCCTAACCGAACCAACCCTCTCACGATTCACAAATCTCAGCCAAAGTCACTGCCTTCCGGTTTCATCCCGTAACCCTTGTACCTTGGAGATTCAAAGCTCAAATCTCATCCAATCCTCATCCAATCAACAAGGTAAGCTTAGGGTTGTATTATATGTTCATTCCTGGTCATTTTCATTCATTCATCCCCAAATTTGATCATGGTTTCATGCATTTTTCGGCTGTTCTTGAATAAAGACGTTTTTGGGCATTTCTTTCGATCTTCTCCAATTCTTGATGGATTTGTATGATTCCAAGCTTGAGAATGATTGTTTTGATATCTTCTTTTCATTTATGATCATTAATTGCATGGTAGTTGAAGTATTTATGAAATATCAACTTTGGAACATTGAGAAAACTTTGAAGAAAAGTCACGTGTGACAGCCTTCCATGTTTGAACTGTTGTGGGACTGATTTATAGGTTGAATTTGTGGTGTTTTGCTGCATATTTGTTAGCCTAACTTGTATGAATGTGTTGGGATTAATGGAGATCATTTCTTGCCCTGTTTCTCGCGTTTTATACCCTGTTTTTGGGCCTGGATTGTTGCTGTCACAGCTGCTGTTTTTCTTGCTCTTTTGCTGTCAGTTTTGGGGTGATTTTGAGCTGATTTCTTGCTGCAATTCCTGTCATTTATAGCTATATATATGTTGTCTATTTGTTGCTTGAGTTGTGCTGCGTTTGAGGAAGGAAAACAGGGGTTCTTCGCGTGTTTGTTGCTGCTGCGTTTGCTGCGACACGGGTGTGTCGTTCCTGCTTGTTTCAGCTGGAACGGGGGTGTTTCTTGGGTGGTTTCCTCTGTACCGAGACACGGGGGTGGCTCGGTTTGCTCCTTGAAGGTGACACCCCCGTGTCACCTTATTTTTCATGCCTGTTTGCTGTTCCCGTGAGTTGCTGCTGCTGCTGTTCATTCTTCCCTTTTCTTCTTGCATGAGAATTAGTAGATGCATGGTTTGCATGCACTTTCATGATAAGTTGCATGCATGTTTTAGCTTTTGCATGCATTTTGAAGTTATTTTGCATGCATTGTGTATTTGTTTGCATGTATTTATAAATTATACCTATATATGTATATATATAATATAATACGTATATATGTATATATATTATAGTATATGTATATGTATGTATATATATATATTTAATATATTATATATTTATTAAATATTAATTGTTATTTGATTTAATTAAATTATAGAATTTAATTGTTACCTATTTCATGTTTTATTTAATTTTCTAAATTTAATTGAATGTATTTAATTGTTTAATTGTTAATTGTAAATGCAATTGAATATGTTTAATTGTTTATGTTCTAATTTAAATGTGATTTAACTTGTACTTTGATTATATTTGAATTTCTTGAATTAATTTGATTGAAAATGTGAAATTATGAAAGTGAATGGAAATGAATGACTTGATTATATAATTTAAATTCCTTTGACGTGAAATGTGAAGGATATGAATTCGTTTGAATACGAATGCTTCATTGAAAGAATGAATTGAACGTTTATATGTCCTTAAGACTTTAATAGTGCACATGAACATGTCCATTACATTATAGCATCTCTTATACATTCATATCATAATCATTTCATTGCCGAGCGTCTTATTTGGTCATATTGAGTCTCACCTCACCTCTCTTGCACAGATTTTGAGTCCGTTGGAGACGAGGCCGATCCGAGAGGCTCTTGTGTTCTCCTCTTTGCGGTTAAGGTGGGTTTCTCTTCTACTTAGATAAAACGACCCGATATATCTCCCTATGTGAAAAGTTTTAAGCCAAAGTAATATGATATAAATATTGAGTCTTTTATCGAGTAAATGATTGCAAACGTAAAGCCCTTGTTTCTTGAACCTACCAAATGTTTTGCCGAGAATGAATGAATGTTCACAATGAATGGGGCCCAGGGGCTTGGTGTGAGTGGGGAACCGAGGAGGCATGGGCTGACGGGAAACCCTCACACTAGTCCCACCAATGAACGGCGTAACCGGACCTCGTTAGGAGTTAGCGAGGAATGGACGCTGAGTGCCATCTGGGGAGTCATGTTCCCCTTTTGGTCAATGAATGGGTGGATGGGCCTTGCAAACCCGCCACCAACCCGAAGGAAGAAGGTGTAAATGTTATTGAATGCGCACGAAAGAATGATATGCATGAAAAGAAAGAATGAATGAACGAATGAATGTTAATGAATGTTAATGAATGTTAATGTAGTACACGAGGTGTTGGTTGGAGATAATGCACGCCCACTCGCCGGGCCATTAATGACCTAATGTTAATGAATTGTTATAATCCCTTTTGATGATTTCTATTTGCCCACTTGGGAAATCCTTTAAAAACCTCACTTGAGATTATAGCTTGCATGTGATTGTTAAATTCCGTTGTATATTATAATTATGCCCTGCTTTTATACCCACCAGTCCCTTTTGGACTGAACCCGTTTGGCTTTCAGTTGTGTTGTGCAGGCGTCAAGGGAGCTAGGCGGGATTTCGAGTCATAGGTTTTACTTTCGTCTTTTAACCCTTGTATTTTGGTCTTACACTCGCATTTTGCACGTTGGATCATTGTATTGTTTAAAAATGGAGCGTATTGGTTGTTTCGAGCCGTGACGGCAATTAGTAATGTTTATGACTTATTTTTGGAGTTTTGATGCTCATTGAATGTATATATGATGTATGTTCGTTTATTGCTTCCGCTTTAATGTTTATTCTGATTTTATGGTTCAAGGGTTAGTCCCGCCTAGCATAGAGTGTGTGTTTGTCCCCGTTCGCCGTGATTTGGCTCGGGTATGGATCGTCCATTTCATATTCGGGTCGAATCTCGGTGCGGGGGATGTGACACCTTGCGCTCGGGTGTTACATCCTTAAGTGGTATCAGAGCTTAGGGTTGCAAAACCCGGGCTCTCGTGTCGTGTGGGTCTGTCTAAGTCGTTCGGCATAGGAACTAAGTGATAATGTGTGCATTGCATCAATTTTGAACATGAAATCGTCTTTCTTTTAACCTTGTCGAATTACTTGTTGCATTCCATATTGAATCTGTGCCTTTCGTGTTGAATAAGTGCCATGAGCATGTATTAATGGCATGCATATATCTCCGAAAATGAGTTATGATTCACAGGTTATGAATATAATATCAAACCACGGCCAAGCTCCACGATAAAGACGATCTATTGCTAGTTCGTCCTGAGGCATGGAAGCTAGAAGGGATACAACCGGGAAGAATGTAGAGAATCCGAGATGTGAGGTTTTCTAGAGGGAGCTAGAGTTCAAGGATTTCGATTCGGAATGGGAGGTTTGAATTAAGAGATGCAGTGGTAGAAGGATACTTGGTGAAATGGGGATTGATTATAAGATGGTTACGACTTAGAAGATTGACATATACGGCTCTGCCATACAAGGTGCCTTTGATTGGAAGCAACGGGATCGTTCAACCTATTGAAGGAAGTGAACAAACCTTGAAGGTATTTTGATTCCGGAATTGGAGCATTGAAGAGGTATTAATAATAAAAAAAGGAGTTAAGATAAAATGGGTCCGGTAGGAGTTGTACACCAAGGATTGACCAAGAAGGATTTCTGACTAAGTCCAGTGATTTGAAATCAAGTTTGTCAAAGTTAAGGCTGGGAAGAGTTGGATTGGAGTGCTTTGGATTTCGATTAAGATGTGAAACGAGTCTGGAAGGGAGTAGGGAGAGGTAAGTACCTGGAAAAATACAAATATGGGAGGAGGCGATATGGAGAACGAGATTTGAGTTCGTTTTTCCAAATCCAAGATGAATTATCATATTGTGAAGTTGAATTGGAAGATATGGAGCAACAAATGGGAACTATAAAGAAAGGCAAAGACCGGTTGAAGGATTATTCTCGAGGAGAGATTCTTTGCAAGGAAATCATGCGCTCAGGTATAAGCAATCGGAAAACAAGCTTAATTTGTCAATCCAAGTTCATAAAGGATAAGGACGGAGTCTTGATCACGGTGACGGCGAGAAGTAGGGTTCAGAATTATATTGGGGATTCATTTTGTAAGAGAGTTTGAGCAAGGCTGAAGGGCGATCCCTGGGGGTAAATGCAGAGGCTAACTCAGTGGATGTCGAAGGAATCAGGGATAGTGAAATTTCAATTTCGGACAGTGGAAGATACAAGTGATGCACAGGATCCTTGGAAATCTTGAAGACCGTGGGAAAGACGAAGCATGATCAGCAAGTCAAAGTAACCTCGTGTTTGGAGGGACGAGAGAAAAGCTACTGAGCTAATAGCTTACCCCATTGGTGACAGGTTCCAAAGCATTCATAGCACGTGCATCATATTTCGCATTAATTATTTATTCTTCTGGCCTTATGATTATCCGTGCATTCTATTTGGTTTCGTTGCGCTAATGTGATGCATAGTTACTTGATGTAAACGTGACACATGCATCGTCAATTTTAACCCGACATGCATTTTAGTGTTTATTTGATAGGAAGTTCCTTCATCTCACCCATCAAGTATTATTTTAACCGAGCCACCTCAGAATTCAGATGAAAGGGAATAATGGAATTGCATAGGTAGGTAACGTTGGAGAAAATAAAGAACCTCAAATAAGGGGTAGGTTGATGGAAATGGGATTCAGAAAAAGAAGCGAAATTAGAGTTGGCTTTGGGGTGTTGGATTGAACAAGAATAGAGAAGGGGGTTGCTATGTTCGTTAAATTCTTCCCTCCCCCAAATGAAACTGCTTTATCAAAAAAAAAAAAAAAAAAAAAAAATTTAAAACTTGAAGTTGTGGCTGAAGATTTCCACGAGGAATTGGGGACGATGGTTCATTGAATTTTCTACATGTGTTAGTCGATTTGAAGATGGAGGAGTTACGGAGAAGTTAAGGAAACTCTCTAGTTGATTTATCGAGAGGGAATCAATTTGAATTAATACAGAAAGAGATGCTATCAATAAAGCTTAGTCCAATGAATTGGAAGGAGTTAAGAAGAAATAAAACCAAAGAGGATGACCATTGAGAAATCTAAATCAAAACCTAGGAATTGTCAAGAACCTTCCGTCTTCGATTTAAGAAATATGGGATTAACTATCGAATATAACCTTTAGGGGGTCAAAGGGAATGAACGGATCATAGGAACGGAAGATGGGAAAGGATTTGTATTGAGAAAGACCATAAGAATAAACATCTTAAGGTCGGGATTGAATCATCAAGGTTATTCAGAGTGGTTATCCTCGGGGATATGTTAGACTTCGATATGGTAAAGGTAATAACTACAGATCTGAGTTCGGGACCAATGATTTAGGGGTATTCGGGGAAGTCAATCTCGGTCAATTAAAAAGGAGTTGGTTGGTCGAACAAAGATTACGGGAAATGGTGAAAACTGGAAACAGTACAAGTCAGAAGGAATTCAAGAGTATAATCCTTAAAGGATTCATCAAATTGCTTCACCGGGGTACCCTGAAGAGGTTGAAGCCAAGTTGAGCACTAAGTTTATCTTCAGGACAGATCATGCACTGGACAACGACAACTTACAATTCTAAATTTCGCAACTACGGTGAACGGTACTTATAGCATCCATGATACATGCATCCATACAAACTTAACTCCAATAATTTTTATATTATGTGCTTCGATATCTTGTCATGTTAAATTAATTGGAGCAATTGATAACCAACGTGGACGATGTCTGTTACTTGCTTTGAGGTGTCTTACATGATTTTAATTATGGTTTCGCGTGTGTGGCTTGGGAGTATTGGAGACTTCCTTGCTCTTATTTTTGTTCGAGAGACGGGGTGCTCTCGTTGTTTGTAAGAGACGGGGATGCTCTTATTTTGTTCGAGAGACGGGGTGCTCTCTTTGCTTGCGAGAGACGGGGTTCTCTCCTTGTTGTTTGAGAGACGGGGATTCTCTCCTTGTTGTTTGCGAGGAACGGGGTTCCTTCATCAATCATTTTCAGGCAGATAGTGAATCCGAGGACGGATTCTTTTAAGGGGGAAAGGTTGTAACGCCCCAATTCTTTATTAGTACAACATGACGTATATGTTTACTTGATTTCGCAAATTAATTGATATTTAGTGTTTTCTATAATTAAATTTCATTGTTTAATTGTTAAATAAGGGATTAATTGAAAAATATGCAATATTTGAATTTGAATTTATGTGAATAACTTGTGTGCTCTTTAATTGCGCGAATAATTATTTTTTTACATGTTCTATATATTTCATTTTATTTTATATGTATTAAATGTTAATTATTTTAATTTAATGTTATTAATATTAATTACATTATATAATATAAATATATATACATATATATAAACGTACGTGTGTGCATGGATTTAAAATTATGCATGCATAATTAGTTATAAATCATATTTGCATGCATTTTATAATTATAACTTATATAATATTGCATGCATGTATTTATATCTATTAGATACGTATGCATGCATATTATATGTAATATATTATAAATGAATTTAGTTGGTTATTTTTGTTAATGTTATGGCTTTTATTGTTTCATTGCGTTTGAGTGCTTCGTTTCTATTTGAATTGATACCGGAATTTTGTGCGAATTTAATATGTTGAACTTATACGTGTCTTGTACATGAATATTTGTTCGTTTCGTATTTTCGAATTCATTTGCTTGTGTTTCGGATTTAATTTGTATTGTGGAATCCAAGTCGGGGGCTAACGAGCACTTAGCGCACCCTTGGTTCCGTATTTAATATCTTGAGCTTGGGAACTCGGATTCGAGTTCCGTCAACTCCGCTGAACTCGTAACGAAAATTCGAGTTTAGTAAACTTAGCCTTATATTTTTCTAACATCAATTGAACCTCCGAAATTCAACCGAAATACGAAACGGCGACGAAACTGACCTTGTTACATTAAAATGGCCATAACCTATTCAATTGTTGACCAAATTAACCATGGTTTGAGGCTTTAGAACCCTAACTCAACCACCTAATCTTCTGTACCAAGCCCTAACCGAACCAACCCTCTCACGATTCACAAATCTCAGCCAAAGTCACTGCCTTCCGGTTTCATCCCGTAACCCTTGTACCTTGGAGATTCAAAGCTCAAATCTCATCCAATCCTCATCCAATCAACAAGGTAAGCTTAGGGTTGTATTATATGTTCATTCCTGGTCATTTTCATTCATTCATCCCCAAATTTGATCATGGTTTCATGCATTTTTCGGCTGTTCTTGAATAAAGACGTTTTTGGGCATTTCTTTCGATCTTCTCCAATTCTTGATGGATTTGTATGATTCCAAGCTTGAGAATGATTGTTTTGATATCTTCTTTTCATTTATGATCATTAATTGCATGGTAGTTGAAGTATTTATGAAATATCAACTTTGGAACATTGAGAAAACTTTGAAGAAAAGTCACGTGTGACAGCCTTCCATGTTTGAACTGTTGTGGGACTGATTTATAGGTTGAATTTGTGGTGTTTTGCTGCATATTTGTTAGCCTAACTTGTATGAATGTGTTGGGATTAATGGAGATCATTTCTTGCCCTGTTTCTCGCGTTTTATACCCTGTTTTTGGGCCTGGATTGTTGCTGTCACAGCTGCTGTTTTTCTTGCTCTTTTGCTGTCAGTTTTGGGGTGATTTTGAGCTGATTTCTTGCTGCAATTCCTGTCATTTATAGCTATATATATGTTGTCTATTTGTTGCTTGAGTTGTGCTGCGTTTGAGGAAGGAAAACAGGGGTTCTTCGCGTGTTTGTTGCTGCTGCGTTTGCTGCGACATGGGTGTGTCGTTCCTGCTTGTTTCAGCTGGAACGGGGGTGTTTCTTGGGTGGTTTCCTCTGTACCGAGACACCCGTCTCGGTTTGCTCCTTGAAGGTGACACCCCCGTGTCACCTTATTTTTCATGCCTGTTTGCTGTTCCCGTGAGTTGCTGCTGCTGCTGTTCATTCTTCCCTTTTCTTCTTGCATGAGAATTAGTAGATGCATGGTTTGCATGCACTTTCATGATAAGTTGCATGCATGTTTTAGCTTTTGCATGCATTTTGAAGTTATTTTGCATGCATTGTGTATTTGTTTGCATGTATTTATAAATTATACCTATATATGTATATATATAATATAATACGTATATATGTATATATATTATAGTATATGTATATGTATGTATATATATATATTTAATATATTATATATTTATTAAATATTAATTGTTATTTGATTTAATTAAATTATAGAATTTAATTGTTACCTATTTCATGTTTTATTTAATTTTCTAAATTTAATTGAATGTATTTAATTGTTTAATTGTTAATTGTAAATGCAATTGAATATGTTTAATTGTTTATGTTCTAATTTAAATGTGATTTAACTTGTACTTTGATTATATTTGAATTTCTTGAATTAATTTGATTGAAAATGTGAAATTATGAAAGTGAATGGAAATGAATGACTTGATTATATAATTTAAATTCCTTTGACGTGAAATGTGAAGGATATGAATTCGTTTGAATACGAATGCTTCATTGAAAGAATGAATTGAACGTTTATATGTCCTTAAGACTTTAATAGTGCACATGAACATGTCCATTACATTATAGCATCTCTTATACATTCATATCATAATCATTTCATTGCCGAGCGTCTTATTTGGTCATATTGAGTCTCACCTCACCTCTCTTGCACAGATTTTGAGTCCGTTGGAGACGAGGCCGATCCGAGAGGCTCTTGTGTTCTCCTCTTTGCGGTTAAGGTGGGTTTCTCTTCTACTTAGATAAAACGACCCGATATATCTCCCTATGTGAAAAGTTTTAAGCCAAAGTAATATGATATAAATATTGAGTCTTTTATCGAGTAAATGATTGCAAACGTAAAGCCCTTGTTTCTTGAACCTACCAAATGTTTTGGCGAGAATGAATGAATGTTCACAATGAATGGGGCCCAGGGGCTTGGTGTGAGTGGGGAACCGAGGAGGCATGGGCTGACGGGAAACCCTCACACTAGTCCCACCAATGAACGGCGTAACCGGACCTCGTTAGGAGTTAGCGAGGAATGGACGCTGAGTGCCATCTGGGGAGTCATGTTCCCCTTTTGGTCAATGAATGGGTGGATGGGCCTTGCAAACCCGCCACCAACCCGGAGGAAGAAGGTGTAAATGTTATTGAATGCGCACGAAAGAATGATATGCATGAAAAGAAAGAATGAATGAACGAATGAATGTTAATGAATGTTAATGTAGTACACGAGGTGTTGGTTGGAGATAATGCACGCCCACTCGCCGGGCCATTAATGACCTAATGTTAATGAATTGTTATAATCCCTTTTGATGATTTCTATTTGCCCACTTGGGAAATCCTTTAAAAACCTCACTTGGGATTATAGCTTGCATGTGATTGTTAAATTCCGTTGTATATTATAATTATGCCCTGCTTTTATACCCACCAGTCCCTTTTGGACTGAACCCGTTTGGCTTTCAGTTGTGTTGTGCAGGCGTCAAGGGAGCTAGGCGGGATTTCGAGTCATAGGTTTTACTTTCGTCTTTTAACCCTTGTATTTTGGTCTTACACTCGCATTTTGCACGTTGGATCATTGTATTGTTTAAAAATGGAGCGTATTGGTTGTTTCGAGCCGTGACGGCAATTAGTAATGTTTATGACTTATTTTTGGAGTTTTGATGCTCATTGAATGTATATATGATGTATGTTCGTTTATTGCTTCCGCTTTAATGTTTATTCTGATTTTATGGTTCAAGGGTTAGTCCCGCCTAGCATAGAGTGTGTGTTTGTCCCCGTTCGCCGTGATTTGGCTCGGGTATGGATCGTCCATTTCATATTCGGGTCGAATCTCGGTGCGGGGGATGTGACACCTTGCGCTCGGGTGTTACAGCTCAACGGTCAAAGCTCAAGCTTTAGGCACAATTCGATTAGATTTAGGTCATTCTGTTTTAGTTCTAAATAAAATCCTTTATGTACCAGACATTATTCGTAATATTATTTCAGTTCCAATACTTGATTGTGAAGGTTATGAAATTAATATTAAGAATGGTAACTTTTTCCTCAAAAAGAATAATTTTTCAATACATCTTGGTACATTAAACAATGAACTTTATCTAACTCAAAACAGTACTATTTTGAATATACAACGAGAAACAAAACATAAGAGAGATGAGAAAGTCTCAGCTTCTTTGTGGCATGCTAGATTAGGACACATTTCCAAGAACAGAATTTGCAAGTTAACTACCTTAGGGACATTCTCTGAAAAGGACCTTAAACAGTTAACTTCTTGCAAATCCTGTCTCAAAGGAAAGATGTCCAAAACTCCCTTCAAAGGAAGTGTGGAACGAGCCACAAAGACCTTGTGTAGCACCCGGAACGCTAAGCACCACATCCCCCGCACTATAGCCCTAATCCGCTTATGAAATGGCCAATCCATACATGAACCAAAGCTATAGCGAACGGGAGACAATAAAAAAAACAGTACACAAGGCTAGGCGGGACTAATCCCAAACCACAGAATCAATTAAGAGTAATAAAAGCGGAAGCAATAAATCAATCAATACTTATAGGTACCATATTTATTTATTTACTAATAGATACCAACATTTACAACATCAATACAATATGATCTCCAAAAGAAGCCACAAGGCATGCTACAAAACGGAAGTATCAATACATGAACAAAATGTGAGATGAAGTGTGCTAGACCCGAATTAAAGACACTCTAGACTCTAATTCCCGCCTAGCACGCCCTGCAAAACAACTGAAAAGTTGAGGTGTCAGCCCAACACGGACTGAGCGAGGGGTATAAATAAATATAAGCGCACATACATGCAAGTTATAGTCTCGGGTAATAATTTTAGATAAAATAGCAATACAATTTAGTAGAATAAGAGATACTATCGCCCGAGATTACAACTAATTCAATTTATCCATTTAACAATTCAATACAATCAATTTGTGGCCCGGCCAGTGAGGGCAATCTCCAACCTTACTTCGACTGTGTACAATCAATCAATCAATTATTCAATAGTTAGGTGATCATGCAATTCATTACGATGCACAATTACCAGTTTCAGTCCATCCTTCTTCCTCCGGGTGATGGTGGGATTGCAAGGCCCCACCATCCAATCAGTCTGGGCAGAGGGTACATGAATCCCTAAGCCCGGAACTTCTTCCTCCCCTAATCTCCTAGGGGGTTCAGGAGTCATCCCAATTTGGTGAGAGTAGCTCTCGAGTTACCCGTCAGCCCATGCTTTCCCGGTTGGCTCGAGCCACTACCCTCGGGCCCACAGTGCAATACAATACTCGCCCAATCAATCAATCAATCAATCCCTTCCAAAGTTTGATAAATCATTTGAAAACCAATCTCCTTTGAAAACTATAATTATATAGATAAGTTTTTAGCTTAAAACTTCACATAGGGTTATACGGGCTCTATGTAGCTAGAATTAAACCTCACCTGAACAACCCAAAACAAACAAGGAAACAGCTCACGGGGCCTGCTCCTCGTCACCAGGAAGCTGGTCTGTGCAAGAAAAACAAATGTCCATGAGACACGACTCAAAATGTACCAAATAGGACGAACGGCGAAAATGCAACGAGATGACGAGTATAATAGAATGTACCATGAAAATATCTCGTTTTAACATGTATCCAATCATATAATCAAGTCATTCGAACTCACAATTCCACATTTTCAATCAAATTAATCCAAATAATATTAAATATTCACTAAACATATATAAATGTGTAAATATATTACATTATATAATACATATATATAAGATACATGCATACGTACAGCCATGCATGCAAAACAAAATGCATGAAAAACAGAGGGTGACACGCCCGTGTCACCAATACATACTAAGCCGCGACACCCCCGTGTCTGGGTACAGTGGACAACATGCATGCGAATAGAATGTGACACGCCCGTGTCACCAATGCAAAGCAATCCGTGACAACCCCGTGTCACGGTACAGAAAAATCAGGCGAACAAGCACCCCGTGTCACGCTGAAAGAGGAAAATGTGACACGCCCGTGTCACGTACGCAGAAGAGAAAAAAAACAGAGTATAACAGCAGAACAACAACGAACCAAAACTCCACTATCCAAAAATGGATCAAACTCACATCTAAAATCTCAAATATCATGATATCCACCTACTAGCATGCAAATAGATCCATAGCAATCCATAAAAACACATATTTCCACATTAGATCATCAAAGATTCATCAAATGAAACCCATTTCATCATTCATGCTCCAAGTTCAATATCAACAAGTTGAATGCATATAACTTAAGCTCAAAGTTCCTAAACATATGTCCAACAACAAATACACATAAGAACCAATATATATCCAAGCCCTATCTATCACATAAATCCAAGAAATTCATCAAAGTTCCAAAAATACCTCAAATGAAAGAAATGGAAGATGAGATGAACATTTGATGTTGATGATGCTTGAATGATCACAAAACCCACAAATATGAAGCTTGTAAGATGAAATCTCCCTACTCCTTCACAAGGGTTTGTCTCGGTTGAGCAAGGAAAGCAAGAACAAAGTATATGAAATGTTTTGTATGAAATGAGAAGCCAAGGTACGTGATATACTGCTATGAAGGAGAAGAAATTGGATAATTTGCTATTAAGTCCTTCCATTATTTAAGTCATGCAATTAGGTTCAATTCCATAACAAATGATCAAGTAAGTCCAATGCAATTAAGTCCCCAAAATCATGAAAATGAGTTAGTAAGGCCATAAAGAATTAAATCACGTTCGGGAAATTAATTCACGTTACAATCACGTTCAATATGCGACAAATATAATATGATATGAATTCAATAAAAATACTAAGAATAATTTTATAAAATTTATGTCAGGACATGAAAAGTTAAGGAAATGATCAAATAATAATTAAATTACAACTCTCAAACCCACACGTGTCGTTCATACCTAAAATGCCGAAAGCTGGGGCGTTACAATCCTTCCTCCTTAAAAGAATCTGGTCCCCAGATTCACTGATCGGAAGGAAACAACTCTGGATGGAACCGTCTCATCTTGTCTTCGGTTTCCCACGTGGCTTCTTCGGTCTTGTCACTTCTCCAAAGAACCTTAACCATGGGAATCTTCCGGTTTCTTAATTCCTTAAACTTCTTATCCAACAACTTAACCGGTTTCTGAACAAAGGTAAGGTTCGGTTCCAATTCCACTTCTTCAACGGGAATGATTTCGGTTTCATCGGGGTAGTATTTCCTTAATTGAGAGACGTGAAATAAATTATGAATCCCCGTGAGGCTCGGTGGTAGGTCCAATCTATAAGCAACTTCTCCAACTCTTTCCAAAATCTCATAAGGACCTAAATAACGAGGCTTAAGCTTACCTCCTTTCCCAATCCGAGCAAATCCCTTACGTGGAGACGCCTTCAAGAATACCCGGTCTCCAACTTCAAACTCGAGATCCCTTCTACGACGATCGGCGTAGCTCTTCTGTCTGTCCTGAGCTGATTTCATCCGTTGTTTTATTAATTGGACTTTCTCAATCATAGCTTCAACAGCCTTAGAAGGTTTTTCCAATTGCTCACTTTTCTTAACACCTTCTTGCTTAGTCCATTTCCACTCTTCCAAGTCAAAGAACAACGGAGAACGACACTTCCGACCATAAAATAGCTCATACGGTGCCATCCCAGTCGAAGCTTGAAAACTGTTGTTGTAAGCAAACTCAATCAAAGGTAGCTGATCATGCCAAGAAGACTGAAAATCCAAAGAACAAGCTCGAAGCAAATCCTCGAGATACCTTATTAATCTCTCGGACTGACCATCCGTCTGAGGATGAAATGCTATACTAAACTGGAGCTTCGTACCCAAAACCTCTTGCAATTCACGCCACAACTTCGAAGTGAACCGTGGATCTCTGTCTGAAACTATACTAACCGGAATCCCGTGAAGTCTAACAATCTCCCGGTTATAAAGCTCGGCTAGCTTGTGAATCTTAAACGACATCCGAACCGGCAGAAAATATGCAGACTTCGTCAAACGGTCCACAATCACCCAAATTCCATCGAATCCACCTTTCACCTTAGGTAATCCGGACACGAAATCCATCGTCACCTGTTCCCACTTCCATTCAGGAATAGGTAACGGCTGAAGAAGACCTCCCGGTTTCTGATGCTCGGCTTTCACTTTCTGACAAGTGAGACAGTACTTCACATACTCGGCCACATCCTTCTTCAATCCATGCCACCAATAATATTGCCTTAAATCCTTATACATCTTGTTTCCTCCGGGGTGGATAGAATAAGCCGATCTGTGAGCTTCCTCGAGCAATACCCGTTTCAACTCTTCGGGTACAACCACTCGGTTCTTGAAACGAAGAAGACCGGTTTCATCAAACCCGAATGGACACTCCGGATCAGCTCTTGCCTTAGCTACCAATTTCTGAACTTCCACATCCGTACTCTGAGCTTCAAACAACCTGTGCTTCAAATCGGGCTGAACCGAAATATTAGAGACTCGAGCCCTTAAAACAATTGGCTCGATTCCACTACTTTCACCTACTACTAAGCTCAACACACTAACCTTCCTACTAAGTGCATCGGCGACCACGTTGGCTTTACCGGGATGGTACTTGATCGTGCAATCATAATCTTCCAACCTTTCCATCCAACGCCGCTGCCTCATATTCAAATCCTTCTGAGTGAATAAATACTGGAGGCTTTTGTGGTCGGTGAAAATCTCGAAAGACACCCCATACAAATAATGTCTCCATTTTCCAAGTGCAAAGACTATGGCGGCGAGCTCTAGATCATGTGTCGGATAATTCTTCTCATGCTCTTTCAACTTCCGGGATGCATAAGCAATTACCTTACCCTTCTGAGTCAACACACAACCCAAGCCTTCCTTAGAGGCATCCGTATAAACAGCATATCCTTCAGAACCTTCCGAAAGGGCTAACACTGGAGCAGAAACTAACTTCTCTTTCAAGAAAGTGAAACTCTTCTCACAACCTTCATCCCAATCGAATTTCACATTCTTCTTCGTCAACCGTGTTAAAGGAGTTGCTAACTTGGAGAAATCTTTAACAAACCTCCGGTAATAACCTGCCAATCCCAAGAAACTCCTGATCTCCGAGGCATTCTTAGGTTTCTCCCATTTTAAAACCGACTCAATCTTAGAAGGGTCAACCTCCAAACCATTGCCCGAAATCACGTGACCCAAGAATGACACCCTGTCAATCCAAAACTCACACTTGCTGAATTTGGCAAATAACTGATGCTCCTTCAAAGTCCTCAATACCAACTGAAGATGCCTCGCATGCTCCTCGGCAGACTTAGAGAAAACCAGAATATCATCAATGAAGATAACCACGAACTTATCCAGAAAAGGCCTGAAAATCCTGTACATCATATCCATAAAAGCTGCTGGGGCATTAGTCAAACCAAAAGGCATCACTACAAACTCATAATGCCCATACCGAGTATTAAATCCTGTCTTAGAAATATCCTCTGCTCGGATTCGCAGCTGATAGTAGCCTTGTCTCAAATCCAATTTCGAGTAGACTTTAGATCCCTATAATATGTCAAACAACTCCTCGATATGTGGAAGAGGATACTTATTCTTAATCGTCATCCAGTTCAACTGCCTATAGTCTCTACACATCCTCAAAGTCCCGTCCTTCTTCTTTACGAACAAAACCGGTGCACCCCAGGGAGAAGAACTCGGTCTAATGTACCCACTCTCCAACAACGCATCAAGTTGAGTCTTCAACTCTTTCAACTCGGCCGGAGCCATACGATACTAAGTCTTAGAGTACGGCTTTGCATTAGGGTACAGATCGATCACAAACTCAATTTCCTGTTCTGGAGGTAACGAATCCAATTCCTCAGGAAAGACCTCGGCAAACTCCTTCACTACTTCCGTTTCTTCCAACTTACTTTGGTCCTTGGGTTTGATGAGAATATAAGCAATAAAACCCGTGACTCCCTCTCGAACCAACTTATGAGCTTCTGAGAAAGAAAGTAGAGGCACAGTCTTGGAACTCCAACCCACTACCAAATCGGATCCCAACTGAACCTTCTTCGCCCTGCAATCCACTGTGGCAGAATGTCTATACAACCAATCCATGCCCAAAATGGATCCATAACAAGTCATCGGCAGCTCAATGAAGTCTGACAAGAAAACTCGACCCTCGATACTCACCGGAACCTCTCTGAACACCCGATCAGATTCTAAACTACCACCAAAAAGAGTACTAACCACATAACATGCAGAAGAGCGAGTAACAGACAAAGGCAAAGAAACAGATATAGCACTCGAAAGAAAGGAGTGAGTAGCTCCCGGATCAAATAAGGTATGAATGTTCGTGCCATATATGCAAATGGTACCTTCAACTACCGCGGCTGGATCAACATCAGCATCCTGCTGCTCTCCGTCCAAAGCATAAGCACGAGCCCGGATCAGTGGTCTCTGTGCTCCTGGCGGTGGCATCCTGCGGTCTGGACATCCGTCTACCATATGCTCGTCGCTCCCACAAATCAAACATAAACCCAGACGCCTCCTGCAGTTATCATAGATCTGCGTCCTCTGACCACAGAAAGTACAAGAAGGCCTCTCGGGTGGTGGTGGCAAAGCTGGAGCAACTGGAGCTCTAATCACTGGTCCCGCTGGTCGGGGCTTCTTCCCTGGGCCCTTCGGAGCTAGTGGTGGAGAAGAATAAACCATCCTCTTGCCTGAAGCAGAACCCGAACCTGAACCCTTATACCCCAATCCGGAACCTCTGAAACCCGATCCGGAACCTGAGCCCGAACCTAAACGATAAGTAGACCGCCTCGCATTCACTGAATCCTCAACCAACAATGCCTTCTTGGTAGCCTTCACCCATGTGCTCGTGTTGACCGCCTCGATCGCTGCCTGAATATCCGGTCTAAGGCCCTGAACAAACTGCATCGCCTTATGGAAATCGTCACTCGCTATATTAGGAGCATAGCGGGACAATCTCTCAAACTCAGCGATATACTCTGAAACTGACCGGCTTCCTTGCTTAAGTTCTATAAATGCCTTCAATCTTCGAGTGCCAAAAGATGGAGGAATAAACATGTTCTTAAACTCCCTGACGTAAACTTCCCAATTCACTTCCTCGCCTGCAGCATCTAACATAATCCGGGCACTCTCCCACCATGAATATGCCTCGCCCTGAATCAGAGAAATAGTACATCGGGCATTCTCCTGGGACTCACACGGGATAAGCTCCCATATCCTCTCTGTAGCACCCCAGACACGTGGAGGTGCCACACCCCCGCACTACAGGTCAATCCACATACGAAACGGCCAATGCGTACATGAACTAACTTGTAGCGAACGGGTGACAATGCAATGAAATGACAAGCTAGGCGGGATTACTAATACATGCAACAAAATAAAGCGGAAACATAAACTAGTTTCTATTAAATATTTCCATTTATCAAGTCATGACATTTCTCATTTTCCAATTAAGATATATTCTAAAGTTACATATCAATACATTATCATCTCCAATTAAACAATAACAATAACTACAAATCCATAATTAACGATAATAACTAAATACACGAACCACGGATGACACGACTACATGAACTGGACTCGACTCGACTCAACTCCCACCTAGCGTGCACCTGCAATACCTGAAAGGTGGAGGCGTCAGTCTGTGAAGACCGAGTGAGGGGTTTACATACATATTAGCGCAGATAACATGCAAGTTATATTCTCGGGTAAAGATTTATAAAAGGTAAATATACAAGTTCAATAATAATATTGCTTCGCCCGAGAATACAACTATCAATATTAAATACTGGTTCTTTTTCATGCAATCGATAAACATGCTTGCTTGCTTGTTAATCATTAGGTGATCACGCAATTCAAATATCGTGCAATCATGCATGTGTACTCAATTAGCACATTCATGGAATGGAAATCATGCAATCAATACATGGCTTGCTTGTAATACGATAGGGTTTGTTCTTCCTGTGGTTGGACGGACAACCACTAGCTCTAAGACCAGCCCAGTGCCCTCACTAAGAAGAACCTGGCCAGGGGCACACATGTGCACGATAGGGAATTGTTCTTCCTGTGGTTGGACGGACAACCACCAGCCCGAAGACCAGCCCAGCGCCCTCACTAAGGAGGACCTGGCCAAGAGAACACACGTACAAGATAAGGCATTGTTCTTCCTGTGGTTGGACGGACAACCACTAGCTCTAAGACTAGCCCAGCGCCCTCACTAAGGAGGACCTGGCCAGGAGAACGCATTTACTTGCTTTCATGAACATAGCATGCTTGATTCGTGAACACTAACTTACTTGAAATAATAAGTGATTTCATAAAATTATAATATAAATACCTTTGGCCAAAAAATCACGTAAAGGTTATACGGGTTCTATATAACTAGCAATTAAACCTCACCTGACAGGCGACACACGACTCGCGATTGCGTGAACGTGCTCATGCTTGATAATCTCCGCCCCGGAGAATAACTGGACAAGAAATGGGACAATGTACGTGCATGAGACCATAGTTCAAGATAATTACTTCACATAAGATGCACGACATGATCATATACGAGACACCATGCAATAAACAATGTGGCATCTAAATATCACGTTTTGACATGTAATCAATCACATAATTACAAATTGGGGTTAATTAATTCATTGGAATTGGATTCCAAAATCTCAAGTTTATGCAGAATGTTTTCTTCTGTCAGTGGGGTGGGAACGACCGTTCCAGGTTTTAGTTCAAAGTGGGAAGGGCCGTTCCCGCCTCCCCGAAGATGGGAACGACCGTTCCCATCTGTGAGACAAAGTGGGAACGGTCGTTCCCCTCCTCGCCGCCTGCATTATATTCAAATAAATGGGAACGGTCGTTCCCCACTTACAAAGGGAACGGGAAGGGCCATTCCCGTTTTACAGAAGCTGCAGAAGAACAGGGGGATGAAACAGGGGAGACACGAAATGATTGCCAAACTCATCAACACTCATATAATTCAATCTTAGTTGCAATAAATCATGAAGGAAACATGCTAGCATACCTAAGATATAATAAAATCCAACATAAACACTTAAATCATGCTTGATCATCACAAATCATCCACTTCAAGCTCATAATTGAGTTTAGCATATAACTTCAAATTCTTCAAGAATTCAAACATAAATTCAAGCTAAAAGCATGAAATCATACTCCTAACATCAAATAATCAAGTTGGCAAGCTTAAACACTAACCCTAGCTTCATGCATAATTATCAAGAAATCATATAAATGATCAAATATACCTTGAGATGAAAGAAGGAGAAGAAAAGATGGAGATGTGATAAAAATGGTAGCTCAAGACTTCCAATTCCTCAAAGATTTTGGCAAGAAATGATGAAATCCCTCTTTCTCTTGGTTGAGGTTTGGATCGGTAGAGCAAGGGAGCAAGAATGGAATGATTGGCATGAAATGAAATTGATGATTGAGGAAGAGATGTGTATACCGTGATATTTTAGGGAAAGATGTAATATTTGCAATTAAATCCCTCAAAGTGTAAGTCATGCAATTAAGGATGCAAAGTGTGGAAAGGATCGATTTAGTCCCCTAACAATTTCATGCAATTGGGTCCTCAAAGTACAAGAAAAGAGTAATTAAGGACACTTAGGCAATTAATACAAATTGGACAATTAATTCATGTAACAATTAAATTCCATTTATACAAGAATTGTCAAATTGAAATGAATATCGTATAATTTTCACGTAATCATGTTGAACACAATTTATAAGAATTATTATAACATGTATAAATTAAATAGACAAAATAATAACATAAAATCCTACGCTCGAAACTCACACGTGTCGAGCGTACCTGACTGTCTGAAATTCGGGGCGTTACAACTCTCTCCCCCTTAAGAGAATTCGTCCTCGGATTCCACGTCCTGAATTCCTGAAATTTAATTGGCTCTTACGTTTTCATCCCACGCGGGTTAGCTACTCCCCGTCAGGGATTAGTTCGAAAGAGGTCTTAATCCGCAAAGTTCTCCAATGTATGCAATCACGACCCTCAACTCTCCGGAAGCTAACCACTTGAGAAAATCTAACCTTCCACTAAACAAGTTGACAAGTAGCTGAAAATATTGAGAGTACCCCGTCTCTCAAGCAATTAACGAGAGAACCCCGTCTCTTGACAACCCTGAGAGAGTCCCCGTCTCTCACGCACACGAAATAAAATTCAGGCGAGCACTCAGACAATTAAATGTTTACGATTAAGTCACAAGGATCAACTAATAAAATTATCATTCATGCAAATAATTGTTTACGTAAACAAGTAATAATAAGCAAGGAATCGCATGCAAATGCAACGAAATAATAGCAAACAATTACTAATACTAAGGGGTCATGTACAGGTATAAACAATTAACAATAAACAGGGAATCATATACGAGAATGACAAAATAATAGCAACAGACAACTAATAATAAACAGGAGTCATGAACACAAATAACAAGGTAATGATAATGATAAATTAATGATGCACGTGGTATGCATGATTAAGTGTACCGTTCACCAAGGATTGAAGTTCCGGAACTGAAATAACTCGACTGAATCCTTGATTCTTTTAGTCGAGATTTTCCCGCTTTGTACCACTACGGTTCGATATTCCCATTTCTGATAACCATCTCTGCCCTTGTGCTATTTTCTAACATAATCCGTAAATCATCATTAATCACCACATCTTCAGACCCGTTTTAATCCCAGATCCCCAGTTGTACCCTTCTCGTATAGATTCTCACATTCACCTTCCGGTTTTAGGATTGAAAATAACCATGGTTCTCTGGTTAGGGATTAATTGTACCTTCAAGCTTAAAGACTGACTTTGTGTTTCAAGCAAGCTTTTATCCAACCAACAAAGAGAACAGGCGTTACCATTTCCTCAACCTTAGTAATTAAAGTAAACATTTTCCCGAAGCAACATTCTTGACTCCTTATTTGCAATCTGAAAGTTGAGCTCTTATTCCCTTAGTTAACAATACGGCGGATATTTATTACAGAAGAATCAAGGTTGTCATCCCGTGAGAGTAATTCAGCAAGCACACAACTCTGCGAAATATCTTGAAAGAGAGGATCAATCAATCTTCCATCGTTCTGAAGTGTTCATGGTAAACTGGTATATTTACGGAGGCGACGGCGACAGCACGGATGAAAGCACGGGGTGCATTCACAGGCATCTCTAGGGTATAAGTAATAACTTTGTAAGAAAACTCTTGTTGGAGTTAGCCTACCCAAACTTGAGGTTGATTCCGAGTGTTATCCAAATTGAATCCTTTTCTATTTACTGAGTCAAATGATATCTTGAGGTTGTCAAAGAATTGCAGACGGTGTACCCACTTTCTTGAAAACGATGTTGGAACAAAGGTACTATCGATGATGAGACTTTTCTTTGTGTAAGAGGGAGAAAAGCTTAAATTATTGAAGACTTCTGTCACATGGTTCTGATAGAGGTTTCCAGGAAGAATCGGTTTTCTTAAAATTCCAATTTCCCAAATTTGTCTTACTTCACTTAATCTTATTTTCAGGCCAACTCTCCCCCTAAAGAAAATAGAAATTTTCTTATTCTCTACATTTATTCTGTCTTTTCCACTTGCAAGCTTCTCTGTTGATTCCATTTCCGTAACCTTTTCCTCGTTCCCCTGGTCGTTAATCAAAATTTTGATTGATGGTCCTTTTCTAATTCTTTCTGTTATCAACATATTCAACTAGAAGCTCCCTGACTGTCACCACTTTGGTTTGATGTTAAAATTCTTCAACATCCTACACTCACCTAATGCTTTCCAGAGAATTGGCATTTACAAGTTCAGCACCATAATCCGAAACAAGAAAGTTACTCTCTTACTCCCAATGCATCTCCAAAGTACTGATTAATTTCCGAAGGTTGAAAGACCCACTGAGCATTTATCTGCTTGAACTTATCAACTTTTCCCAGTTCCCAAAATTTTCCCAAAATGTCTGTATCATACCTGCTCTTACTAAATCCTGGGTCACTAATTCTCACTACCCCAAATATTTCTAAGCTTCAAGCAAAATCAAATGACCCGGTTCCCAACCTGATACCCAATGATTCAGAAATCTCTTCTTTAAATTCAAGTTGGTAGAAATAGAGGCAAGGATTGTGCAGAGCATAGGGGAAGCCTATTAATCAACAAACATTAAATAATGCATGATGGTTAAAGTGTCAATGCACGTAGCAACCTACCAACAATTTAAAATGCCACATGTGACACCCCGACTTTCAGACCGTATAGGTATGACGTATGTGCGTAATTTATTTTATTTAAATTCTTATTCTTTATTCTTTTAATTCTTATTTCAAATATTTCTTATGGATTTGAATGAATTTTATATGATTATGAATGCTATTTGTTAAGATTTGATTCGTTCATGCTTGAATTGAATCTGGAATTTTCTGTTGTTTTAGTATGATAGAGAATTACGTGTTATCAACTTGGATATATGCTCGTTATATCTTTTCGAATCTATTTGTTGAGCTTTTGAATTAATTGTTACGTTCGGAACCTAAAGGAGGTTAAAACGCTTTTAGCGCACCTTGGGTTCCAATATGTGTAATTTGAGCTCGGGAATTCGGATTCGAATTCCGTCACCACCGTGGAACTCGTTTCCACGATTCGGGTTCGATGGACTAAGCCTCATAACCTTTTAAGCTCATTGTGACGCCCCGTATTCTCGAAGGGCGTCCTGACGACATTAACAAGTAAGTCTCTACACTTGTGTGTGTTTAATTTAAGAGTTCTTGAATTATGTGATTTAATGTAAATTCAATTTAATATGTGTTCATTCGAATTATTCTAAGATTAATTGTCAACTTGATTAATTACATGCATATTTAACCCTAACTGTCTAATTTGATTTAATTCAAATTTATTCCATGAAATAATTGTCAAGTTGATTTTAAATTCATCACGTTACTTAACTTGTTTAATTTCGGTTTACTTGAATTACTTGAGATTAATTGTCAATCGTGTATTTACGAAATGTCGTTAAATTGTACGAAAGGTTTCTAAAATTAAATTGAATTAAACTCTAATTGGTAAATCTATCTCTTTCATTTTAAATTGTAAAATTAATTCGGAGCTTGAATGTTTATTCGTAACTTTACCAATTTTATTTACGATTATTTGTACGCGCTATTACTTGCTACGCGATAAGGATACCCGGTTGTATATAGCTTGTGCACAAGACACATTTCTCCCAATCCCTTTTCTCTCTCTCTCTCTCCTCTCCCACTTCCTCTCTCCCGCGGGTGACTATCGCGGCTTCGGTTACGAGCCCATAACTCGATCGTTTCTAGACGAAATTCAACAAACGAATAGTCCATTTCGATTATCTCGGCGAGACCGACGTAAGAGTACCAATTTCACAGCCTAACAACGAACGGTGGCGGAGTTATGGCCGGATTTCAGTAGCAGCGGCGGAGCTGTCAGACCGCCGCCACTTCGCCGGCGTTTCGCGGCGTTTTCTGGCCACCTCCTTGTTACACGCGCCGGAGACCCAGAAAGTAGACTTCCTGGCACAGCGGTTGACATCGGCGGCGCGGCCATCGGAGTAGAGACGGAGCCTCACGCGCCGCCCAAAGCTCGAGGCGGCGGCGCGAGTTACTGTATTGGCGGCGGCAGAAACTTCAACGGCCAACGGGGGCCTTTTCCGGCCATCTTTTGGTCTTGGGCTCTTCATAAAAGTTGTTCGGAACGACGAGAACTAGTAACCTGTGATCAGGCGACTCCAGATTCGGTGGTTTGGCGGCGGATCGGCGGCAGTAAAGTGGCGGTGCAACGGCGGCACTAGCTCCGGGGATTTTTCCGGAAAGCTACCTTAGGGCTTTCGAAGAGCTCGTCATGGGTAAGACAATGCCTCTTTCGGATCGCATTTTGGTTCACCGGTTTGGAAGTAATTTGAGTTTGAAGATTTAGGGTTTTCGTGTTCTTAGATTTCAGATCTAGGGCAATCGGCTTGGAATTTCCAGAAATTGATCGAGGATTCGGAATGGGCACGAAGACTTCATTCAGGACTATTTTTTTAGGATTTTTCCGGTGACTTTTGACGGCGGCCCGGTGGCGGCCCGGCAACTTTCCGGCGGCTCCGGTGGCGGCACTCTGGCGACTTTCGGACAGAATGTTCGTCTCGTTGTGGTGAGTTCAATGCCACTTTCCGTTCATTAATCGGATACTCGATCTATTTATTACGAATTATTTTGCGTAATTGTGATTATTTGAATTAATTGTTTTAAGTGCAAATAAATTGGTTATTGTTGGTTTGTTGATCGAGATGTCTTCCAATCATATTCGAAAACATGTATTGAATGGATTGTGATATGCATGAATGTTTCGATTTACAATTTGAATCCCGATGTGATGAATTTATGCTATGTGTTTAGATATGAAGGGGTGTTAGTGTAATATTTAGAAACTAATCTTTTATGTGACTAAATGAACTTGAATGATATTTTAGAAGAACGAAAATGTTGTGATTTCTCTATATGAATTTGAGACGTTCTCAATGTTATGTTTATTGTAAATTGTGTTTCAAATATAAATTTAGATACATGAAAGATGATTGAACAACTTGAGACTTGATGCATGATAGGAGTTAGAATTGTAATATCTTGATTTACTCTTACTACTTGAAAATGGTATATTATAAATTACGATAAATTGATAATTGTAATGCTTGTAAGTAATTAATTCCTAGTTGAATAATTGTATAAACACTTTAAATGAACAATTATGCTTAGTAATCAACTAAGGGGATATATGTGTAATGATTCTAAACTTTTATAAATGACTTAGGGGATGTAAGTGTAATATTATGAAACTATGAATGTGACTTGAGCTTGTGTACCAAACATGTTGTGAAGTTGTAAAGTATGCTCTTAAGTGAATTAGATGCACTCTTTAATTGTATCAAGCATGCCATCTACGTACAACGACTTTGTATGTTTATATGATCAAGTTGCTCTTACTTATACACTATATAACTCGTCATGAACTTGATGCTTAATTCTAATATTATAATTGAACCCTGTGATATTGGATGATTTAATATGCATTTTCTGAATACATTGACTTCCTAAATTGATCTTGCATCTTTGGATATGGAATTGCATGGTGGTTGCTTGTAAATATGACCTTGTTGAGCATTGATTTGCCTTGAATGACCACGACACCGAATCCAAGCACAACATGAACACTTATGCATAACCACGATCATGTTGAGCAACGCCGTGCGTCTTGTTTGGTTCATATAGAGTCTAAGTCTGGGCTTTTGTATGTCTTGTCACAGTGTTTGGTGGTGCCGATGGGTCCGAGGTTTAGAGTGTTTGGCCCTTCACACTCTCAGACTCTACTACTACGAGGTGAGGTTTAGGATTTTGTATAGTTACGTGACCTATGGCCTTTACATGTTGATTTCTACCCTTGCATGCGAGTATACTCTATTATAGATATGTATGTGCTGAATATGATATGTTGATGATCTTGTGTGAGTCCTGCGTGGATGGAGGTCATGAGGCTTAAAGTTCCATCGCGTAGGAAGGGTGTAAATATAAAAACCAGTTTTTGAGGCATATGTAAGCTATTTTGGAAAATTCAGTGGTGTTATGATTCTGTAGCGAGTTAGCCATGATATTTGGTATCTGTTCTATTCTGTATTGTTCTGTATGTGGATCCAGGAGTTGGTACGAGTGGAGACCGGTACGGCATAGGGCCGTCGGATAAGCCACTGTGCTAGTTTCCATTTGAGATATCATTGCGCGACCTTAGGGTGATGAGGGAGGCGTGATATCTTAAGCCTTCGGTGTTTTATCCGGGGATGACTCTTGTGGGTTCGCTACCCTCTTGAGATCGAGTCTATTTTAGACGGTGTTATTATAGATGGTTTTGGGGACTGTACATCCCCTCTATCATTGGTGTAGCGGTTGGATTGATTGTGATTTATGTTCTGAGGAGTAAAGGTGGGAAGCTCGTACTCGCCGAGCAGTTGATTATGTTATATTATGGAATTATGAATCGGGATAGAGTCTTTCTGGAAAATGGTTCCTAAATTTATATCTATATCTTATTCGGGTTCTTTCAAAACGTTTTGGTATGTAACACCTATCCCCGGTTCATGAGTCCATCCTTTTTATTCTGTGCTATGCTCCTTATATATATATATAATGTGGGTGTGCGTTAGCCCCCTCACTCGGTCAAGTTGACTGACCCCTCATTTACACTTTTAGTTGCAGGTTGTTGGCGTTTGCTAGGCGGAAGTGAGTCCTTTGAGTTGCACTTCGTCGGTCTAGTCTTTCTATTTGCATTTGTCTTTTCATATACTTTACTTATGCTTTGACTCGTAGACTTGATATTATACTTTACTATTCGGTAACCCTGCGTGGCACTCTCATTCGGCCCCTTGTGGCACTTGATGATTATTACTTTATGTTGATATTCGGGACTAGGGATTTATGCTAGTTGAACCCGTCACCTGCTTTGCATATTTTGTTTTAAATGCTTCCGCTATCTATTGTTGTTGGTTCTAATTGCTTCCGCACTCTGAGTTTTGGTCAAGTTAGATCCACCTAGCCTAGTGTGTGAGTTGGTCTCCCGTTCGCTCTGATTCGGATTCGGGCATGGACTTTCATTTCATGTTCCGGGTCTGGGTCATAGAGCGGGGGATGTGGCATCCTCCGTTTGGGGTGTTACATCCTTAAGTGGTATCAGAGCTCTAGGTTGCAAAACCGAGCTCTTGAGTCGTGTTGAGTCTGTCTAGGTCGTACGGCATAGGAATAACTGCGCATTGCATTTGTTTGACTTGATATTTTGATCATTCGGCATGAATTGTTTCGTGATTATATGATTGTGTGCACATTGTGACTTTAATTATGCAACATCTTATTTTATGTGCTTTATAAATTACAACTAATTGTTACATTTACGTGATGTACTTGTTACATTTCATTTGCATCTTAATCCGCATGCATCGAATTTAGTGTTTGAATTTCAGGGTACCCTATGAGTCAACACTGAGGTTTCCCTCCGTCAACGCTACCTATTGGTACTACAACGGAAACACGCCATAATTCGAAAATGAAAGGATTCCTCACCAAGATCAATACTCATGAAAAGGTTCAGAGTTGAAGGAATGAGATTTGCTATATTGACTTACTACCTTAAAGTCAATTGAAAGATGAAGTTTGACGAATTCTAACCTTGAGGATTCGTTCATTTGGAAGTAGTCACCTTGTTAAGGAAATGAGTCAATGGAGGAGAGTCTGATCAAGTAGAACCGTTTTGGAGGATTTTGATGAGCTTTCGCCTTGATGATTCGTTTATTTGGGAGTAGTCACCTTGTTGATGGAAACGAGTTAATGTAGAAGAATCCGATCAAATAAGATCCGATCAAGTTCAAGGGATGTGGATAGGTAACTATGTTACATGAGCAACGAGTTACAAACCATCGGTGAGTGTTGAAGGATTTGGTGTCGTTTAGAGTTAACAAACGACAAAACAAGATTGGTTGCTAGCTCTCTGGGTGTCTTCTTTCTGCTGAGGTGGAAGATTCTGCTAAGATCGAAGATTCTACTGAGATGGGAATAGAACACTTAGATGCCGAAAGACTTTATCCAAGTTTCAGAATCATATAACATGGATTGCTTTGGGAAGTGCTTAGCACCACGATCACTCAATGAAACTCTGAGGTACATATCTAATTGACAAACGAACCATGAGCAACTCGTTGAAGATGAGTAGACTAAGATTTAACACATGAATGAGAATTCTTGGGAGAAACTGAAGATGATTCTAGTTGAGCAAGGATTACGGTCTAGTAAGGGGTTTGGTGATAAACGAGCATTGTTGAGTTACCATTTTATGAAAAGACTCAAGACAAAGAAGTTCAGATGACGAGGGTTGCATCATTGTCGGCTTAACCAACTTCTACCGCTTCATCTTGCTTTTCTTGTCAAGACTTTTACACTTTGGTTAACGGTACGCCAAGCATTCATGGCATTTGCATACATGCATCGCTAAAATACTCTTACCTTGTTTTGCTTGATGTGGGTGATGACTATTGTTGTTTTTAATTGTGATAACTTGGATACCTGATCTAGTAATTGTAACTTGAAATTTCTACCTGTTTTGAACTGTTGCTGAAATGAATGAGTTATGTACTTATGTGAACTATTCATGCCTATGTGATTTGAAACTCTCTTGATTGCTCACTAACTTCCCATATAACATACATACATACTGTAACCTTATTTTACAGGGATTCCATCGCGATATCCCCCTTGAGTTGAGGTGTGAGCGTTGAATCTATACTCAAGGGACACCGATATCAGTTGTATAAGGTACACCAAACATGCATCGCATACTTTTCGTCAAGTGTTACTATGATGTGTGTATGTATGAATAACTGACCAGTGGATTTATGTGCAAGAGAGACCTTAGGTTCCCTCTTTTTACGTGTTGGAGAGATGTAGGATTCTCTCTATTTATGTGGTAGAAAGATGCTGGAATCTTTCTAAGTTTTGTGCACGAGAGATGTTGGATTCTCTTGTACATAGATATTCGGAGATGCTGGATTCTCTTGAATCTAAGAGTTTGAGGAATGCTGGATTTTCTCAAACTAGAATGTTGGCAGATGCTAGAATCTGTCCGACTTAGGTTGAGAGATGGGGTTCTCTCAATTATGTGCTTGAGAGACGGGGTTCTCTCTTTTGTGTGTGCTCGAGAGACGGGGTTCTCTCTCTTGTGGGTGCTGAGGGGCGGGGCTCTCTCACTTACGTGCTGGGAGATAGGATTCTCTCTTGTTTGTTGTGGTTGCGTTACGCGTTGATCTGACTACGGGTTGCAAATGGCGAGTATGAGATGACATCGAGGTTGGGTGCAGTTGCAGCTATCCGATCATGGGAATGACTGACCGAGTTCGAAACAACTAATGGATCAAGTACTCGCACTGACCTCGACGATAACAAAACATCCTAAAGGAGGTTCGGTGTAGATGACAAGAGTAAGCCTCACCATTAGAGTTATGATCTTATGCGAGTTCGGGAGAAGGGTTGGAGCACTACAACTCGAGGATCTACATTTTAGCAGTGGAACCTGGGGACCAGGTTCTCTTAAGGGCGGAAGGTTGTGATGCCCGTATTCTCGAAGGGCGTCCTGACGACATTAACAAGTAAGTCTCTACACTTGTGTTTGTTTAATTTAAGAGTTCTTGAATTATGTGATTTAATGTAAATTCAATTTAATATGTGTTCATTCGAATTATTCTAAGATTAATTGTCAACTTGATTAATTACATGCATATTTAACCCTAACTGTCTAATTTGATTTAATTCAAATTTATTCCATGAAATACTTGTCAAGTTGATTTTAAATTCATCACGTTACTTAACTTGTTTAATTTCGGTTTACTTGAATTACTTGAGATTAATTGTCAATCATGTGTTTACGAAATGTCGTTAAATTGTACGAAAGGTTTCTAAAATTAAATTGAATTAAACTCTAATTGGTAAATCTATCTCTTTCATTTTAAATTGTAAAATTAATTCGGAGCTTGAATGTTTATTCGTAACTTTACCAATTTTATTTACGATTATTTGTACGCGCTATTACTTGCTACGCGATAAGGATACTCGGTTGTATATAGCTTGTGCACAAGACACATTTCTCCCAATCCCTTTTCTCTCTCTCTCTCTCCTCTCCCACTTTCTCTCTCCCGCGGGTTACTATCGCGGCTTCGGTTACGAGCCCATAACTCGATCGTTTCTCGACGGAATTCAACAAACAAATAGTCCATTTCAATTATCTCGGCGAGACCGACGTAAGAGTACCAATTTCACAGCCTAACGACGAATGGTGGCGGAGTTATGGCCGGATTTCAGTAGCAGCGGTGGAGCTGTCAGACCGCCGCCACTTCGTCGGCGTTTCGCGGCGTTTTCCGGCCATCTCCTTGTTACACGCGCCGGAGACCCAGAAAGTAGACTTCCTGGCGACATCGGTGGCGCGGCCATCGGAGTAGAGACGGAGCCGCACGCGCCGCCCAAAGCTCGAGGCGGCGGCGCGAGTTACTGTAGCGGCGGCGGTAGAAACTTCAACGGCCAACGGGGGCCTTTTTCGGCCATCTTTTGGTCTCGGGCTCTTCACGAAAGTTGTTCGGAACGACGAGAACTAGTGACCTGTGATCAGGCGACTCCAGATTCGGTGGTTTGGCGGCGGATCGACGGTGGCAAAGTGGCGGTGCAACGGCGGCACTAGCTCCGGGGATTTTTCCGGAAAGCTACCTTAGGGCTTTCGAAGAGCTCGTCATGGGTAAGACAACACCTCTTTCAGATCGCATTTTGGTTCACCGGTTTGGAAGTAATTTGAGTTTGAAGATTTAGGGTTTTCGTGTTCTTAGATTTCAGATCTAGGACAATCGGCTTGGAATTTCCAGAAATTGATCGAGGATTCAGAACGGGCACGAAGACTTCATTCAGGACTGATTTTTTGGGATTTTTTCGGCGACTTTTGACGGCGGCCCGGTGGCGGCCCGGCGACTTTCCGGCGGCTCCGGTGGCGGCACTCTGGCGACTTTCGGATAGAATGTTCGTCTCGTTGTGGTGAGTTCAACGCCACTTTCCGTTCGTTAATCGGACACTCGATCTATTTATTACGAATTATTTTGCGTAATTGTGATTATTTGAATTAATTGTTTTAAGTGCAAATAAATTGGTTATTGTAGGTTTGTTGATCGAGATGTCTTCCAATCATATTCGAAAACATGTATTGAATGGATTGTGATATGCATGAATGTTTCGATTTACAATTTGAATCCCGATGTGATGAATTTATGCTATGTGTTTAGATATGAAGGCGTGTTAGTGTAATATTTAGAAACTAATCTTTTATGTGACTAAATGAACTTGAATGATATTTTAGAAGAACGAAAATGTTGTGATTTCTCTATATGAATTTGAGACGTTCTCAATGTTATGTTTATTGTAAATTGTGTTTCAAATATAAATTTAGATACATGAAAGATGCTTGAACAACTTGAGACTTGATGCATGATAGGAGTTAGAATTGTAATATCTTGATTTACTCTTACTACTTGAAAATGGTATATTATAAATTACGATAAATTGATAATTGTAATGCTTGTAAGTAATTAATTCCTAGTTGAATAATTGTATAAACACTTTAAATGAACAATTATGCTTAGTAATCAACTAAGGGGATATATGTGTAATGATTCTAAACTTTTATAAATGACTTAGGGGATGTAAGTGTAATATTATGAAACTATGAATGTGACTTGAGCTTGTGTACCAAACATGTTGTGAAGTTGTAAAGTATGCTCTTAAGTGAATTAGATGCACTCTTTAATTGTATCAAGCATGCCATCTACGTACAACGACTTTGTATGTTTATATGATCAAGTTGCTCTTACTTATACACTATATAACTCGTCATGAACTTGATGCTTAATTCTAATATTATAATTGAACCCTGTGATATTGGATGATTTAATATGCATTTTCTGAATACATTGACTTCCTAAATTGATCTTGCATCTTTGGATATGGAATTGCATGGTGGTTGCTTGTAAATATGACCTTGTTGAGCATTGATTTGCCTTGAATGACCACGACACCGAATCCAAGCACAACATGAACACTTATGCATAACCACGATCATGTTGAGCAACGCCGTGCGTCTTGTTTGGTTCATATAGAGTCTAAGTCTGGGCTTCTGTATGTCTTGTCACAGAGTTTGGTGGTGCCGATAGGTCCGAGGTTTAGAGTGTTTGGCCCTTCACACTCTCAGACTCTACTACTACGAGGTGAGGTTTAGGATTTTGTATAGTTACGTGACCTATGGCCTTTACATGTTGATTTCTACCCTTGCATGCGAGTATACTCTATTATAGACATGTATGGGCTGAATATGATATGTTGATGATCTTGTGTGAGTCCTGCGTGGATGGAGGTCATGAGGCTTAAAGTTCCATCGCGTAGGAAGGGTGTAAATATAAAAACCAGTTTTTGAGGCATATGTAAGCTATTTTGGAAAATTCAGTGGTGTTATGATTCTGTAGCGTGTTAGCCAAGATATATGGTATCTGTTCTATTCTGTATTGTTCTGTATGTGGATCCAGGAGCTGGTACGAGTGGAGACCGATACGGCATAGGGCCGTCGGATAAGCCACTGTGCTAGTTTCCATTTGAGATATCATTGCGCAACCTTAGGGTGATGAGGGAGGCGTGATATCTTGAGCCTTCGGTGTTTTATCCGGGGATGACTCTTGTGGGTTCGCTACCCTCTTGAGATCGAGTCTATTTTAGACGGTGTTATTATAGATGGTTTTGGGGACTGTACATCCCCTCCATCATTGGTGTAGCGGTTGGATTGATTGTGATTTATGTTCTGAGGAGTAAAGGTGGGAAGCTCATACTCGCCGAGCAGTTGATTATGTTATATTATGGAATTATGAATCGGGATAGAGTCTTTCTGGAAAATGGTTCCTAAATTTATATCTATATCTTATTCGGGTTCTTTCAAAACGTTTTGGTATGTAACACCTATCCCCGGTTCATGAGTCCATCCTTTTTATTCTGTGTTATGCTCCTTATATATATATATATATAATGTGGGTGTGCGTTAGCCCCCTCACTCGGTCAAGTTGACTGACCCCTCATTTACACTTTTAGTTGCAGGTTGTTGGCGTTTGCTAGGCGGAAGTGAGTCCTTTGAGTTGCACTTCGTCGGTCTAGTCTTTCTATTTGCATTTGTCTTTTCATACACTTTACTTATGCTTTGACTCGTAGACTTGATATTATACTTTACTATTCGGTAACCCTGCGTGGCACTCTCATTCGGCCCCTTGTGGCGCTTGATGATTATTACTTTATGTTGATATTCGGGACTAGGGATTTATGCTAGTTGAACCCGTCACCTACTTTGCATATTTTGTTTTAAATGCTTCCGCTATCTATTGTTGTTGGTTCTAATTGCTTCCGCACTCTGAGTTTTGGTCAAGTTAGATCCGCCTAGCCTAGTGTGTGAGTTGGTCTCCCGTTCGCTCTGATTCGGATTCGGGCATGGACTTTCATTTCATGTTCCGGGTCTGGGTCATAGTGCGGGGGATGTGGCATCCTCTGTTTGGGGTGTTACACTCATTTGGTAATCCGAAATCCGACCGAAAACTCACCTCGCTCTTATATGACTACCTTTCACTTAATTGCACCTTAGTCCCGTAATTCTTGACATATTACCCTCAAGCTTGACCCCACACTCCACCAAAACAATGCATAACCATCTCTCTCCCTCTCTTAATCGGTACAAGCAAGAACAAAGAGGAAAAGTGCAGCAACTTTGGAGTTCAAGCTCAAAACCCGTCACTATTCACCCTTGGGGGAGATTGAGCTCTAATCTCCATTTTCTTCCAACATCTTCAAGGGGTAAGCTAGTATTTTATATGTACTTGAATATATGGTCATTTTGAGCTATTAATTCCATGCTTTGGGCTATGTTTGATACACATATGGAACATGACATGAATTTTAAGGATTTGATGATCACCTTGGTTTCTTGGACTTAAGCTTTAGTTTGAAGTTATATATATGATCTCTTATGACTCTAATATGCTTATATGATCTCCCTTTTCAATATGGATGAGTGTGGTGGAAGTTGCCATTGATGAAATTTGAATTCTTGCATGAGAATTCTTGATATAGATGATAATTCTTGAGCTTTTGGGATGATTGGATGATTGTATGTTAATTAGGGAGTGATTCTCCTTCATTTGCATGAGTTTTGTGGCTTGAGGTTGTTGCTTGTTGTTGCTGCGTGCTCCCCTGCTTCCTTGCTCTGTTTTTTTCACGCAGAGTTACTGTTGCTGCTGCTATTTTTTTTCGAAGACGATAGGCCAACACGGCCGTATCAGCTTTATGCATGTTTTGGACACGGCCGTGTCAGCCTCTCGACTTGGAGCAATTTATTTTTATAAAATCGGATACGGTCGTGTCCATTTTGAACTAAAACTCAACACGGCCGTGTCAGCCTCTCGAATTAAGCTCCTGAATTTATTTTAACCGGACACGCCCGTGTCATTTGAAAATATGGCGGCGACAATTGCTCGTTTTATCGCTTCGTTGCTTTTCTTTGTGTTTTCTTTCTTCGTTTATGACGTGTATGCAATGTTAGCTTGTTATATTACGCATTATGTGCCTTGTTTTGAACTTATGATCTCTTTTTCTATGAATTGTGTGAATATGATTTGGTAGGGTTCATTTGTCATGTTTATGCATTTCATTTGCCTTAATTGCATCCCTAAGCATTTCCGAGCGTCTATTTGGTACATATTTGAGTCTAAGTCTCGGGTCTTGCGTTCTTTTATTTCAGAGCCTCTTCACGAAGTTAAAGAGCCCGAGGTTTAGGTGTTCGGTTGCTTCTTTTGTCCGATTTTCACTCCGCTTCCACTTCAAGGTGAGGGTTAGGATCTTTTCTTATAGATAAACGACCTATGGCCTTTATGTTATTGATTTCGTATCCCGCATGTGGCTATATATGTATTGTATGGTTAAATACGAATGCTTATGATACGTTTATGACTTTATGAATCCCTTTTTACGACTTTATGAAAATGCTATAAGTATGGGCATATATGAGCTTATGATTTTGAATCCCCTGTACGTTTCCTTTATGATTCCGCGAGATGTGCCCTGAAAGATGGGATTATTGGTATGTTTCTTATGAATTCGGGCCCAGGGATTGTGGGTAAGGACCCCCAGTACGGCAAGGGCCGTTGGGTTAAGCCTGTGCACATCCCATTTGAGGTTGTGGCGTGTGACTCTTGGAGGTTGAGAAGGCGCTCTTACCTTGAGCCCTCGGTGAATAACCGGGGAAGGCATATCGTGGGTTAGCTACCCCGTATGTATATAGAATCCATATGGGTGGAGAGGGTTTGATTCCCGATCACCAAGGCGTTGAGGAGTTATGAATTTATGAATTCTTATGTATTTATGATTTGTATGAGGAGTTGAGGAGGTCCGTACTCGCCGGACGTTTATGTTTCCTGTTATGCTTTGGTGGTTGTGAAACGAGTTAGGATTTGCTTTGTATTATATTTATGTTTCAAAAAAATGATTTGATATGTAAAACCCTAGCTCGGTTCATGATCCACCCCCTTTTGATTTTATGCTATGCTCTATATGTATTTATGGTGTGGGTGTGCGTTAGCCCCCTCACTCAGTCGAGTTTGACTGACCCCTTCCTTTTAACACTTTAGTTGCAGGTTTCTCGAGCTAGGCGGGGAAGTGCGTCGGTCGTGTCGTACTTTCGAGTTTAGGTCGAGTTGGTATATTTACTGTAACACCCGGAACGCCGAGATGCCACACCCCCGCACCATAAGTCTAGCTCACACATGAAATGGGTAGTCCATATATGAACCGGACTCATGGCGAACGGGTGACAATAAAAAAAAACTCAAAAGCTAGGCGGGTACCCTCAAATACTACCAATAAACAATTCAGAACAATAAAAGCGGAAGCAATAGCAATCAATACTTATAGGTACCATATTTACGTATTTACTTATAGATACCAACATTTATATAGTAGTAGGTACCAACACTTATCAATACATTATCATCTCCTATACATCATACATGTATAAATAACCTAAAACCACTAACATGATAAGCCGAAAATACCAAGAACATGAAAATGCAATGCTAGACTCAACTCTACAACTGGACACGACTCGGACTCCCGCCTAGCAAGCCACTGACAGTACCTAAAAAGTGTGAGGTGTCAGTCTACCACAGACTGAGTGAGTGGTTTATAAATAAATATTCGCGCAAGTAACATGCAAGCCATAATCTCGGGTAAGGGTTCATAAAATAGAAACAATATAAGTTTAATAGTAAAAGATAACTCGCCCGAGATTACAACTAATCAATTTAATAATTCAATCATTATCAATTCAGTACGTGGCCCGGCGAGTGAGGGCAATTCTCCAACCTTTCTTCAAAAGTGTACAATTTTTATTTATCAGGTGATCATGCGATTCAATTATAGTGTAGTAGTGCAGTAGTATATTCAATCAATTCAATAAATAAGTGCAATCAATGTAATAACCCGAGGATGGCCCATGGTGCCGGACCCATCCCCAGTCTCCTTCTCCCTCCGGGTGATGGTGGGCTTGCAAGACCCAGCCATTCATGCATGGTGTACGTCAGGAACATGACTCCCACGTACGGGATTTCTTTCCTCCACCAAACCTCCTGGTGGATTCAGAGGTGATCCCAAAATTGGTGAGGATAGTGCAAGAGTTACCCGTCAGCCCTTGCTTCCTCGGTTGGCTCAATACACTACCCTCGGGGCCCAACGTGAACATGCTTTACTCGCCAAAGACAATCCGTCAATCAATCAATCAATCAATCAATCAATCAATCAATCCATTTTCGTGAAATCATTTGAAAATCATAAGGTTCAAAAACTATAGATATATAGATACGTTTTGGCCGAAAATCACATAAAGGTTGTAAGGGTTCTATATATCTAGAATTTAAACCTCACCTGACGAGCGACAGAACAAGACAAGGATACAAGAAAGTGCCCAAACGATCAATGATCTCCGCCCTGGAGAAACTGGACAAGAAAGGAAATGTGGGAACTCGTGAGACATGACTCAATATGAGACCAAGTATGATGCACGGCAATGCTCGTGTAAATAGATAACCATCCCAACACTTTAATAACCAAACATATTAACAATTAAGTGGCACTTAATCATATATGAGAACCAATTAACACTTAAAAGATGAAATAAATCTTCAAGGAGTCACATATTTAAAGCATTCAATCATTGCAAGTTCAATTCCTATAGGGCATGGAGTCACACAATAACTTTTGAGCAATTAAGTACCAAGAAGTATCAAGTAGGAGCATACTTATCAATTAAACAAGTATATAAATCATATAATTCACATATGGGAGCCAAGGAAGTGAAAGGAATGCAATAAGAAAGGTTTTGGTGAAGTTTGGCCAAAACCGACAATTTTTGGAAATGTACATGTTGTGGGAAAACTGAAATATCTTAAATTCTAGAAGTGGGAATCGAGTTTTGTTTGTTGGGTATGAAAGTAGACACAAAGACCTTTCCGACGGTATATGACACGTTTTCTAATTCAAATCGAGGTGAAAATGGTATTCGTCCGAAGTTGGACGAGATGCAGGAAATAAAAGGTGACACGCCCATGTAACCATTACAAGGAAAAACGTGACACCCCCGTGTCACGGTACAGAAAACCAAACCAACCTGCACCCTCGTGTCACGCTGAACAAGGCAAATTTGACACCCCCATGTCAACTGTACGTAGCAGAACAAAACAGGGCGTTCCTACGGGAATTGGCTCCCAAGCCTTCCCACATCAAACCAAGACAAGAATTCACCCCAAAACTATCATATATCAAGCATATATCTCACATTTATCAATTAGACTTCAATTAATCCAAGGAACCAAGCATATATCATCAAGAATTCATCTTCCAAACCCTATATATATCATGATATCTAAGTCTCACATTATTCATGAATTCATGCAAGCTTTGGAGTATAAAGATCAAGATCATGCTTCTAATCACAAATAACCAAGGAATTACATTATAAATCTCAAACCCTTCTTCAACCATAACATCAAGAATTCAACAAAGTCTCAAGCTCTACCTTGAATGAACGAAAGGAGAAGAAATGATGGAGTGATGATGATGATGCTTCAAAATGTGCAAGTTCCCCTTGAAACCAAGCTAGAAATGATGAAATCTCCTCCTCCTCTTCCATGGTGTTTTGAACAAGATTGAGTGTGTGTAGGTGTGTGTAATCTTAGATGGAAAATGGATAAATGAAATGTGGGGGAATGGATAAGATATATACATGAGTCAAGATACATATATGTATATATATATATATATATACATTATATAATTCAAGTGGGGAGAAAAGTCTTGCTAATTAAAAGTTATTTGTACACAAGCCCTTGCCTCTTAGGAATTTACAAGTTAGGGATGCTTCAACTTGGCATGCATGGTTGATGATTATATAACCACATAAATATATAACTCTAAAAGAATATGATGAAATGGAGTTGAATATATATATGTTATGCTAAATCACTTAAATCATGCTTGGAGAATTAAATACACACTCACGAAATTGAATTCATGAAGTTATAATTTAAATCATAATTGCAAGTATTCAAATCAAGAAAATTAAATGACGCAAATAAATTAAATATAAATCATGCCATAAATTACAAGATGATAAAATTTCATGTAAACAGTAGATCTAATAATTCACAAATATCATGAAATACATAATTGAAAAACTGGGGCGTTACATCTCTCTCCCCCTTAAGAGGACCTGGTCCCCAGGTCCATACTCGAGTTCTAAATCTTTAAAACAAGCGGTGAGAGAGCCCCGTCTCTCAAACAAGTAACGAGAGAGCCCCGTCTCTCCGCAAGAAATGAGAAAACCCCGTCTCTTGAACAAGAAATGAGAGAACCCCGTCTCTCGAACAAGAAATGAGAGAATCCCGTCTCTCGAACAAGAAATGAGAGAACCCCGTCTCTCTAGTAAGTAAAGAGAGAACCCCGTCTCTCTAACACGTAGTGAGAGCTCCCCGTCTCTCAAACAACTAAGGAGAGTACCCCGACTCTCACACAAGCAAGAATTCCAAGAGAACACTTAATTAAACATTCATATAGAACTTCACGTAATGAACAAGTGGAGGAAATCAAATATACCATCTAGTTTTACAAAAGCAATTAATAAAGACAAAGAACCATACGGTTGATAATAAAATGTGTATTACACATGATATGCATGATTAGGTGTACCATTCACCATGGTCTTAGAAACTTCAATGGCAGCGACTTGATTTAATACTTGATTGTTTGATCAGAATCCCTTCTAACCAAAATGCCATTCCTCGGATGCCTGATGTCAGTATGTACCCCAATAATTACTCAATCTCCATCCCGCGATCAAATTTTCTAACCATTCTACCACCACGGTTCGAAGATTCAATTCTTGAATATGCACTTGGTAGTAATCCGACCACCCATTCTTCTTACCAATTATAGTTGACCTCCTCCGATGCCCGGACTAATTATTTGATGACTCGAGGTCTACCTTTTATCCTTCAAAATATTCCCGGTTCAAGTAACTCTCAGGTGATCCCTTGCGATAGAGAATGTTCCCGTCGAGTTGTTTTTATCTTATACCATGGTAATAGTGTCGCACCTCATTAGTCATTTCGTGCAAATCTTGAATGACAGTCGCTTTCCTTGAAAAATTCTCACCTTTGATCAAAGTAAACTTACTCAACTTATAAAAATCATGATCTCTCCCATTTCTCATCAAATTTGTTTCAATTTCAACTCGGCTCAAGATATGCCTCCTTATGGCTTTTAAAATCTCCATTTGAGAACTCTAGGCGCACGAGATTTAAACTATTGAAGACTTCATTCACCTAGTTCCGATAGGGAGTTTCCGAAAGAACCATTTTCCTTGAAGTTTCAACTCTCCCAAGGGAGATCCAAACATCGACTTTAAGTTGTTCCCCGACCGGCTCTCCCCTTAGGAAAATAGGAATATTTTCTGTCTAACTTCTAGAACTAGTTCTACCCTTTCTCAAATCCAAGCTCCTCTTCTTTCTGATTCTCTTGAAATACCTCTAACTCTCGATCTCATTCCCGAAATATTTCTCAATCTCAATTGGAAATCCCACGAACACTGAATCCTTCCTCGTTTCTTGAATATCCATTCCATTTCTTGAAGCTCTCACCTTTTCCAAAATTATTTTCTAAATATCCTCATCCTGACCTTGGAGGTCATCAAGCATCTCAATCTCCTAATTCATCCCTTGTTGTTGCTTTCAAGTAACCCCATTATTTGTAACCCTTACATTTTTGTTGCTTCTAATAAATGTAATCCATTTAAGATCAACCATAAATTTGAGGTCATTTTCCCCCGGTCGACCCAACTTCCTTGATATCAACGATTTCCAATCTCGCCACTTGTTCGGACATTTCATCTCACGTTTATTTTTGAAGTGACAACTTCTTCCATCTAACTCCTAACTACTTTTCCCGGCCTTTCAATTGTTCTTTCTCCTTTTTGTTCCTCACTTTGCAACCCAATTCTTTCCGTATCATACTTCGGTTGTGTCTCGGTTGAAGTAATGCTTGATAGATGAGGTGGAGAGATTTTCTATCAAGAAAACACTTAAAATGCATGTTGGATTAAGATGTCGATGCACGTATTACACTTATAAATAATTAAAGATGCAACACATCAGACAATTAAGCTCAAACAGAGATGCACGTATAAATAAAGGAATTTAAATAATTTAAACAATGTATGATGCACGTGCCATGAATGTTTTGAACCTGTCACCGTAGCTGTATCCTTTAACTTAGCACTTGTTCTTTGTTTTGTTGAATTACGAGCTTGCCTCAAATTTGTTGGTTATTCCTTGTTACCCACGGTCTTCCAATTTTCTTCAAAATCCCCAACATCAACCCGTACGTTTCCATCACTCGAGGATTGAAATTTCTTAAACTCAATTCTGTCCCCAAGTATTCCTTCCAATTTATAGATTCTAAGTGTGGTTCGAGCCTTCACCTTGAATATCTTCTTGTTCAAAGCTTCCTTATCTCGACTCGTATAACTTGGTAATCAAATTATGATTCTTGAACTCCAATGCTTCTACTTCCGTGAAATTGATAACTAGCCCTCTTTCGAAAAGTAGTCTCTAATTGTTATCCGAAGTCTTCACCTAGTTATCACCTCAATCGAAATCCTCGATTTAATTTGTATAAGTTTAAATAGTCGAACGGACTTACCCTCCAATTGCTTACACTCAAGCATATAGTTTCCTTCTATAAGCTCGTTACCTTCTTTCACCGTTTCCATTTTTGCTCCATATCTTCCAATTCAACTTCTTCCTTACTCAAAATCCGTAGTGACTTCAATTCCCCTTTTTCTTAATCTCTTCATTCTTCTTCATCAATCTAACCTCCTCCAAGATTCCCTTCGTTCCATCCCTCGGTTTGCACAACCCCATTGAGTTTGGTTAACTAACTTAACTTTCGATGTGGCATGGTGTATGTATTAGTCTTATGATGACTTAGCATCATCTACCCCAACTCCACCTCTTTGAACTTCTTCAACTTACCTAAAGCTCGTAGGTCATCCCACAACTTGATTTTCGATTCCAATAGTGGAAAATCCTCAACTTGCTTTCAACTCCGAACCCTAAGTCCCTAGTACCCTCGAGGCCTCCTCGGTGATTGAGACCTTAAAACTTAAAACACTTTCGAGATTTCTTCACTATGCTTCTAAATTAATTCGTCTATTCCGGACCTTATCACTCGAACCATAATCCATTAGAGAGAAAACCATAGCTCTTGAATTCTTGTGTGAAGTTCCCCGGTGTATTCCTTACTAGAAAAAGGAGCTTGCGATAAATTGAGGTTGTCGTAGAAATTGATCGTGGTTTGATATAATCTTCATAACCTATAACTCAAAATTAATTCAAGACTAAATGCATGCGGTTGGTATATGCTCATGCCACATAATTGATATCAAATATGAGAATTTGATGTAAAGTGCAATAATTAACTCAACCAAATTTAAGGTAAACCACGTTGACACATAAAATTCCTACAAAATTTTAAATAGACACGTTGAAAATATAAATTTCCAAGCCATAAAAGGTCAATTAATCAACAAGTAGTGATACGAATCAATACCAAGCACAAGTTATCAAGAAATTCAAAGATGTTCAGGCAAGCTCAAATAAATTCAAATAAGTACAATTAGTTCCAAATAAGATGCAAGACTCGTAATTTATCAATTAATCATATGCCGTTCGACCTAGACATGACACGACACGATGCTAGAACCGCGGTTTTGCAACCGGGCTCTGATACCACCTAAGATGTAACACCCGGGACGCCGAGATGCCACACCCCCGCACCATAAGTCTAGCTCACACATGAAATGGGTAGTCCATATATGAACCGGACTCATGGCGAACGGGTGACAATAAAAAAAAACTCAAAAGCTAGGCGGGTACCCTCAAATACTACCAATAAACAATTCAGAACAATAAAAGCGGAAGCAATAGCAATCAATACTTATAGGTACCATATTTACATATTTACTTATAGATACCAACATTTATATAGTAGTAGGTACCAACACTTATCAATACATTATCATCTCCTATACATCATACATGTATAAATAACCCAAAACCACTAACATGATAAGCCGAAAATACCAAGAACATGAAAATGCAATGCTAGACTCAACTCGACAACTGGACACGACTCGGACTCCCGCCTAGCACGCCACTGACAGTACCTGAAAAGTGTGAGGTGTCAGTCTACCACAGACTGAGTGAGGGGTTTATAAATAAATATTCGCGCAAGTAACATGCAAGCCATAATCTCGGGTAAGGGTTCATAAAATAGAAACAATATAAGTTTAATAGTAAAAGATAACTCGCCCGAGATTACAACTAATCAATTTAATAATTCAATCATTATCAATTCAGTACGTGGCCCGGCGAGTGAGGGCAATTCTCCAACCTTTCTTCAAAAGTGTACAATTTTTATTTATCAGGTGATCATGCGATTCAATTATAGTGTAGTAGTGCAGTAGTGTATTCAATCAATTCAATAAATAAGTGCAATCAATGTAATAACCCGAGGACGGCCCGTGGTGCCGGACCCATCCCCAGTCTCCTTCTCCCTCCGGGTGATGGTGGGCTTGCAAGACCCAGCCATCCATGCATGGTGTACGTCAGGAACATGACTCCCACGTACGGGATTTCTTTCCTTCACCAAACCTCCTGGTGGATTCAGAGGTGATCCGAAAATTGGTGAGGATAGTGCAAGAGTTACCCGTCAGCCCTTGCTTCCTCGATTGGCTCAATACACTACCCTCGGGGCCCAACATGAACATGCTTTACTCGCCAAAGACAATCCGTCAATCAATCAATCAATCAATCCATTTTCGTGAAATCATTTGAAAATCATAAGGTTCGAAAACTATAGATATATAGATACGTTTTGGCCAAAAATCACATAAGGGTTGTAAGGGTTCTATATATCTAGAATTTAAACCTCACCTGACGAGCGACGGAACAAGACAAGGATACAAAAAAGTGCCCAAACGATCAATGATCTCCGCCCTGGAGAAACTGGACAAGAAAGGAAATGTGGGAACTCGTGAGACATGACTCAATATGAGACCAAGTATGATGCACGATAATGCTCGTGTAAATAGATAACCATCCCAACACTTTAATAACCAAACATATTAACAATTAAGTGGCACTTAATCATATATGAGAACCAATTAACACTTAAAAGATGAAATAAATCTTCAAGGAGTCACATATTTAAAGCATTCAATCATTTCAAGTTCAATTCCTATAGGGCATGGAGTCACACAATAACTTTTGAGCAATTAAGTACCAAGAAGTATCAAGTAGGAGCATACTTATCAATTAAACAAGTATATAAATCATATAATTCACATATGGGAGCCAAGGAAGTGAAAGGAATGCAATAAGAAAGGTTTTGGTGAAGTTTGGCCAAAACCGACAATTTTTGGAAATGTACATGTTGTGGGAAAACTGAAATATCTTAAATTCTAGAAGTGGGAATCGAGTTTTGTTTGTTGGGTATGAAAGTAGACGCAAAGACCTTTCCGACGGTATATGTCACGTTTTCTAATTCAAAGCGAGGTGAAAATGGCATTCGTCCGAAGTTGGACGAGATGCAGGAAATAAAAGGTGACACGCCCATGTAACCATTACAAGGAAAAACGTGACACCCCCGTGTCACGGTACAGAAAACCAAACCAACCTGCACCCTCGTGTCACGCTGAACAAGGCAAATTTGACACCCCCGTGTCAACTGTACGTAGCAGAACAAAACAGGGCAAAACAGGGCGTTCCTACAGGAATTGGCTCCCAAGCCTTCCCACATCAAACCAAGACAAGAATTCACCCCAAAACTATCATATATCAAGCATATATCTCACATTTATCAATTAGACTTCAATTAATCCAAGGAACCAAGCATATATCATCAAGAATTCATCTTCCAAACCCCATATATATCATGATATCTAAGTCTCACATTATTCATGAATTCATGCAAGCTTTGGAGTATAAAGATCAAGATCATGCTTCTAATCACAAATAACCAAGGAATTACATTATAAATCTCAAACCCTTCTTCAGCCATAACATCAAGAATTCAACAAAGTCTCAAGCTCTACCTTGAATGAAAGAAAGGAGAAGAAATGATGGAGTGATGATGATGATGCTTCAAAATGTGCAAGTTCCCCTTGAAACCAAGCTAGAAATGATGAAATCTCCTCCTCCTCTTCCATGGTGTTTTGAACGAGATTGAGTGTGTGTAGGTGTGTGTAATCTTAGATGGAAAATGGATAAATGAAATGTGGGGGAATGGATAAGATATATACATGAGTCAAGATACATATATGTATATATATATATATATATATATATATATATATATATACATTATATAATTCAAGTGGGGAGAAAAGTCTTGCTAATTAAAAGTTATTTGTACACAAGCCCTTGCCTCTTAGGAATTTACAAGTTAGGGATGCTTCAACTTGGCATGCATGGTTGATGATTATATAACCACATAAATATATAACTCTAAAAGAATATGATGAAATGGAGTTGAATATATATATGTTATGCTAAATCACTTAAATCATGCTTGGAGAATTAAATACACACTCACGAAATTGAATTCACGAAGTTATAATTTAAATCATAATTGCAAGTATTCAAATCAAGAAAATTAAATGACGCAAATAAATTAAATATAAATCATGCCATAAATTACAAGATGATAAAATTTCATGTAAACAGTAGATCTAATAATTCACAAATATCATGAAATACATAATTGAAAAACTGGGGCGTTACATTTACCTGATGCATTTTGATTACTTTTATGAATTGTACCCGAATTCTAATGAGGAACTTTTGATGTATATACTTGACCTATTTTTGGGCCGGCAGGCCATTGTATATGATGTATATGTTAGTATAGAGCTTCTTTGCGATCCTTATGTTATTGCTTCAGCATTCTTCTCTGTTTGTTTTGTGCGCTCTGTTCGAGTTTTAGCCCCGCTTAGCCTAGTGGGTGAGTGTAGGTTCCCGTTCGCTTAGGCTTGGACTTATGTATGGAAATCCATTTCATATGTGGGTTCGGGTTTAAGTGCGGGGGATGTGGTGGCCCACCGTTCCGGGTGCTGCACCACACGTTGGAACATATATATTGATTTACAGAAATACTCATAAACAAAGAAAATTAAATATTTCAACTAATTCAAACATATATTTAATGCATCAAGTAGATAATCTCAATAATATTCATAACGATATTTTATAATGAGAAGCAATTTAATTAACAATTATGATGCACGTGTTTATGAATGCATTGAAGAACCTGGCACCGTAGAAATGTTGGGCTCGATCCCGGTGTCCATTCTTGGTTGACCGAATTGCAACTTGATTCAAGCGGTTGATCAGTCTCTTAAATTTCAAAATCCTCCGGCCTTGATTCATACATTTCCAAAACCTGTCACTCACAACTTGCTTTGCAAATACATGCATGCGGGTAAAACGTGTTCATATTACATAGTTGTCACATAATCAATACCAGTGAGAATTTAATATAAAATGCAATAAGTAATTCATCAATACATGAAATAAGCCACGTTGATGACATAATTTCAAGCAATTCAAGATAAATAAATTGGCAATGAATACATAAATCAATACAAGGGCACAAGTTATCAAGTATTTCAAGTAATTCAAAGAATCCAAGTAGCCAAGTAATTTCAAATAAAATGCAAGACTCTCAGATTATCAAGTAATTCCTACGTCGTACGACCTAAACTCGACACGACACGACACTAGAACCTCGGTTTTGCAATCGGGCTCTGATACCACCGTAGATGTAGCACCCCGGACACGTGGACGTGCCACACCCCCGCACTACAGGTCAATCCACATACGAAATGGCCAATCCGTACATGAACTAACCTGTAGCGAACGGGTGACAATGCAATAAAATGACAAGCTAGGTGGGATTACTAATACATGCAACAAAATAAAGCGGAAGCATAAACTAGTTTCTATTAAATATTTTCATTTATCAAGTCATGACATTTCTCATTTTCCAATTAAGATATATTCTAAAGTTACATATCAATACATTATCATCTCCAATTAAACAATAACAATAACTACAAATCCATAATTAACGATAATAACTAAATACACGAACCACGGATGACATGACTACATGAACTGGACTCGACTCGACTCAACTCCCGCCTAGCGTGCACCTGCAATACCTGAAAGGTGGAGGCGTCAGTCTGTGAAGACCGAGTGAGGGGTTTACATACATATTAGCACAGATAACATGCAAGTTATATTCTCAGGTAAAGATTTATAAAAGGTAAATATACAAGTTCAATAATAATATAGCTTTGCCCGAGAATACAACTATCAATATTAAATACTGGTTCTTTTTCATGCAATCGATAAACATGCTTGCTTGCTTGTTAATCATTAGGTGATCATGCAATTCAATTATCATGCAATCATGCATGTGTACTCAATTAGCGCATTCATGGAATGGAAATCATGCAATCAATACATGGCTTGCTTGTAACACGATAGGGTTTGTTCTTCCTGTGGTTGGACGGACAACCACTAGCTCTAAGACCAGCCCAGCGCCCTCACTAAGGAGAACCTGGCCAGGGGAACACATGTACACGATAGGGAATTGTTCTTCCTGTGGTTGGACGGACAACCACCAGCCCGAAGACCAGCCCAGCGCCCTCACTAAGGAGGACCTGGCCAAGAGAACGCACGTACAAGATAAGGCATTGTTCTTCCTGTGGTTGGACGGACAACCACCAGCTCTAAGACTAGCCCAGCGCCCTCACTAAGGAGGACCTGGCCAGGAGAACGCATTTACTTGCTTTCATGAACATGGCATGCTTGATTCGTGAACACTAACATATTTGAAATAATAAGTGATTTCATAAAATTATAATATAAATACCTTTGGCCAAAACATCACGTAAAGGTTATACGGGTTCTATATAACTAGCAATTAAACCTCACCTGACAGGCGACACACGACTCGTGATTGCGTGAACGTGCTCATGCTTGATAATCTCTGCCCTGGAGAATAACTGGACAAGAAATGGGACATGAGACCATAGTTCAAGATAATTACTTCATATAAGATGCACGGCATGATCATATACGAGACACCATGCAATAAACAATGTGGCATCTAAATATCACGTTTTGACATGTAATCAATCACATAATTACAAATTGGGGTCAATTAATCCATTGGAATTGGATTCCAAAATCTCAAGTTTATGCAGAATGTTTTCTTCTGTCAGTGGGGTGGGAACGGCCGTTCCAGGTTTTAGTTCAAAGTGGGAAGGGTCGTTCCCGCCTCCCTGAAGTGCTCCCCGAAGATGGGAACGGTCGTTCCCGTCTGTGAGACAAAATGGGAACGGTCGTTCCCCTCCTCGCCGCCTGCATTATATTTAAATCAATGGGAACGGCCGTTCCCCAATTACAAAGGGAACGGGAAGGGCCGTTCCCATTTTACAGAAACTGCAGAAGAACAGGGGACGAAACAGGGGAGGCACAAAATGATTGCCAAACTCATCAACACTCATATAATTCAATCTTAGTTGCAATAAATCATGAAGGAACATGCTAGCATACCTAAGATATAATAAAATCCAACATAAACACTTAAATCATGCTTGATCATCACTAATCATCCACTTCAAGCTCATAATTGAGTTTAACATATAACTTCAAATTCTTCAAGAATTCAAACATAAATCCAAGCTAAAAGCATGAAATCATACTCCTAACATCAAATAATCAAGTTGGCAAGCTTCAACACTAACCCTAGCTTCATGCATAATTATCAAGAAATCATATAAATGATCAAATATACCTTGAGATGAAAGAAGGAGAAAAAAAGATGGAGATATGATAAAAATGGTAGCTCAAGACTTCCAATTCCTCAAAGATTTTGGTAAGAAATGATGAAATCTCTCCTTCTCTTGGTTGAGGTTTGGATCGGTAGAGCAAGGGAGCAAGAATGGAATGATTGGCATGAAATGAAATTGATGATTGAGGAAGAGATGTGTATACCGTGATATTTTAGGGAAAGATGTAATATTTGCAATTAAATCCCTCAAAGTGTAAGTCATGCAATTAAGGATGCAAAGTGTGGAAAAGGATCGATTTAGTCCCCTAACAATTTCATGCAATTGGGTCCTCAAAGTACAAGAAAAGAGTAATTAAGGACACTTAGGCAATTAATACAAATTGGACAATTAATTCATGTAACAATTAAATTCCATTTATACAAGAATTGTCAAATTGAAATGAATAACGTATAATTTTCACGTAATCATGTTGAACACAATTTATAAGAATTATTATAACATGTATAAATTAAATAGACGAAATAATTTCATAAAATCCTACACTCGAAACTCACACGTGTCGAGCGTACCTGACTGTCTGAAATTCGGGGCGTTACACTCTCAATTTCTTTCAGCCACTGCTCAGCCTGAATATCATTCCCTTTATAAAACTTGGGACGATGCTGGTTCTGGAACTCCCTGAAAGCTAATGAAATCTGGCCTCCCGGCTGTGGTGGTGGAACTGGTGGTGGTGGAGGAACATAATCCCGGACTCTCTGATCAATAAGACCCACAACGGCGTTCATAAAGTCCTATGGCTGAGCCTGAGGAGGTGGAGGAGGAGGTGGTGTTCTCTCACGACGATGATGTCGATGTCTAGGAGATCACTATGATGTCTATCGCGAGCCATCCTGAAATCAAGGCACTATTATGCATGTTCGATTAGTAGGTGCAAATGTGTGCAAATAATTCACAAATTGCACATAAATTCAAAAATTCGAACAATTCACCAAATTCAAGTGAGTTCAAATAGGTCAAGTGTGACACCCCAACTTTCAGACCGTACAGGTATGACGTATGTGCGCAATTTATTTTTATTTAAATTCATATTCTTTATTCTTTTAATTCTTATTTTAAATATTTCTTATGGATTTGAATGAATTCTATGTGATTATGAATGCCATTTGTTAAGATTTGATTCGTTGATGCTTGAATTGAATTCGGAATTTTACGTTGTTTAGTATGATTGGAGAATTACGTGCTATGAACTTGGATTTATGTTCGTTATATGTTTTCGAGTTTGCATTGTTAAGCTTTTGAATTAATTGTTCATTGGGAACCTAAAGGAGGCTAAAATGCTTTTAGCGCACCTTGGGTTCCAATGTGTGTAATTTGAGCTCGGGAATTCGGATTCGAATTCCGTCACCACCGTTGAACTCGTTTCGACGATTCGGGTTCGATGGACTAAGCTTCATAACCTTTTAAGCTCATTTGGTATTCCGAAATCTGACCGGAAACTCACCTCGCTCTTATATGACTACCTTTCACTTAATTGCATCTTAGTCCCTCAACTCTTGACATATTACCCTCAAGCTTGGCCCCACTTTACACCAAAACTCAGCATATTCATCTCTCCCTCTCTCAATGTCGGTATACACAAGGAAAAAGAGAGATAAGTGCAGCAACTTGGAGCTTAAACCCTTCAACCCATCACTATTCATCCCAAGGAGGTTTTGAGCTCTAATCTCCATTTTCTTCCAACATCTTCAAGGGGTAAGTTAGTATTTGATATGTACATGATATTATGAGCATTTTGAGCTATTTAATCCATACTTTGAGCTATGTTTGATGTATATATGGAGCATGATATGAAACTTGAGGGTTTGATGATCTTTCTTGTTCCTTGGGGTTATGCTTTAGTTTGAAGTTATATATATGATCTCTTATGACTCTAATATGCCTATATGATCTCCCTTTTCAATATGGATGAGTGTGGTGGAAGATACCATTAATGGAAATTCAAATTTTGATTAGATGAACTTGTGATATATGATAATTCTTGAGCTTTTGTGATGATTGGATGATTGTATGTTGAATATGAAGTGATTTGCCATGAATTACTTGAGTTTTGTGGCTTGGAATGGTTGCATGTTGTTGCTGTGTGCTTGCCCTGCTCCCTCCCCTGTTTTTCCCGCAGAGTTACTGTTGTTGTTGTTATTTTTTTTCGAAGAAGACAGGCCAACACGGCCGTGTCAGCTTTGTGCATGTTTTGGACACGGCCGTGTCAGCCTCTCGACTTGGAGCAATTTATTTTTATAAAACCGGACACGGTCGTGTCCATTTTTTACTGAAACTCAACACGGCCGTGTCAGCCCCTCGTATTAAGCTCCTGAATTTATTTTAATCGGACACGGCCGTGTCCATTTTGAACTAAAACCCAACACGGCCGTGTCATTTGAAAATATGGCGGCGACAATTGCTCGTTTTATCGCTTCGTTGTTTTTCTTTGTGTTTTCTTTCTTCGTTTATGATTCGTATGCATCGTTAGCCTGTTATTTTACGCGTTACAGGCCTTGTTTTGAAATTGTAATCTTATTTGATATGAATGGTATGAGTACGATTTGGTATGATCAAATTGGCATGTTTATGCATCTCATTCGCATTCCATGCATTTATAAGCATTTCCGAGCGTCTAAGTGGTTCATATGTGAGTCTAAGTCTCGGGTCTTGTGTTCTCTTGTTTCAGAGCCTCTGCAGGATACCATCGAGCCCGAGGTTTAGGTGTTCGGTTGCTTCTTTTGATCTGTTTTCACCTTCCAGGTGAGGGTTAGGATCCTTTCTTATAGATAAGCGACCTATGGCCTTTATGTGATTGATTTCCTATCCCGCATGTGGCTATATATGTAATATATGGTTAAATACGAATGCTTATCATATATTTATTGTTAGGAATAGTGCCCTAGAAAGCCGATTAGTCATAATCCATTTTGGGACTTTCCTAGTATCACAGGCAATCTTTGAATAATATACAATTGATTAATATCATAGGCAAACACTTCTTTATATGCTCTTGTTTGGTATGCGTTTACTTTAGCTGTGCATGTATGAGAACTCCCCTAATCCTGATGACTTTAGGACTCTACCATTTAGGTGAAATGGTTCATGAAACGAGCCCTATATCACATAAGTCATGATTAGTAAAATACTCCAAGCCGATGAGTCCTACACACAGTGGGGGGTGTCAACCTGACTCCTCTAAGGCTTACTTGTGGGATCACGCCCTTAAGAAGGACCACCTTGTTTCATGGAGGTGCAAAGTGTATAGTTGATACGTGCGTGATACATGAGGGTGCTTACTTTAATAAGTAAGTTCACTGAGGTGCCCTGTGTGAGAACATTCCTAAATGGGAAAGGAAGTTTCTATTTCAGGAAATGGAAACTTCCAGATTAGGAAATATCTCACGAGTCATTGATGTGATTAATTGATCCTTAGACTTGAGGTTCCATGTTACTTTATGAGTTAACTCTGTAGTCTTTGGTATAAGCTTTAAAGGGTGTCGCCTTAGACAACTGATTCAAGGCTTATGCTGGGGCAGCACAAGTGACTCATGAAAGTGAATGAGAATCAAGAAAGGACCTACACTTGCATATGCAAGGTGATCTCTTATTGTGTAAGTCATTCATATGCCATATGGAGTCCTTGGCCAAGGCAGTAGATCAAGACATCAAGAAAAGGGTTTCTTGGATTGAGATCAAATGGATATGAAATGCACTTAGCTTTAAGACAAGATTATTAGGGTTCTGATTATTCCGTTACCCTAGATCTTGGTTGAGAGATAGTAAGTAGGAGGATTGTATCTCACATGAATCAATGACTTAAAGGTTATGTCGAATCCGAACATTCCAATTCAGCTAGGGGTTAAACACCTGTTACTAGACTATGGTTGTTTAATCTGTGGACTGATTAATTAATTAGTGAATTAATTAATTAGGGTCACTGCTAATTGAATTGAGAACCTAGAGGGTCACACACAACAACTTGGTTACATGAGTTGAGGCTTTAAAATGATTAAACGAGTTAATCGAGCCTAGAGGGTTCCACACGTGTGAAACCACACGTGTGGGTCACGTGACTGGACACGTGTCATTGTGACACGTGTGCCACACGTGATTATTTAATAATATATTAAATAATTAATTTGTTAATTATTTAATAGATTTTGGTTTAATTTTGAATTAAAAAGAAAGTCTTATTTTGGAGAAAAATAATCTAGTTAATTAATTATGAATCAATTAATTAGATAAAATAAGTTATTTATTTTAAATAAATAAAGTATAAAATTATCCAAAAATAGTTTGGATATTTTTAGCTCTCTTGAAAGTTGATTTGAATTAGAATTCAAAGTCAAAGTCAAAATTACTTGATGATCAAGTAATAGGAGAGAGAGAGACCAAAATCCTAGCCCATTAAGGACTAGGAATTTTCGGTCCTCCCCTCTTATAAATAGGGGAGCTCGAGCTCCCCTTAGAGCTAATTGACAATTCTTTTGGTTCATGTGTTGAACACCATCCTTTCTCCAAGATAAATAAAAACCCTAGGTTAAGCCTAAACACTAACTAGAGAACTAGCATCCTTACTAGTTAGATTGTAGCCAAGTTGGTGGACTATCTCTAGAGAGCTTCAAGTTAGAAGTTTCGAAGATTCGAGCTTTACCAAAAAGTGGGGATCAAGCAAAAGGATCAGAAGGGATGATGAAACGATTCTAAACCCGACATGAAACGAATGAAAAAATCGAACCAAAGAAGATGACGAAAACCGTTCGTCCATATCCTGAAGGATGAATTTTTTCACGAGGGTTTTGTGACTGGAAGTTTTCTACTTTCGCAAAACTAGTTTTCGAAGGGAGTTTCAATCCTGCTTTTCTCGTTTCATGTTTCTTTCTTTATGTTATATTGTTAAGAACTTCCCTAACATGAATTGAATCTAGGTTGGTGTGGATTGTTATCCCTACAATGGATTCTGAAGTAGAAAGAGACTTTCGAGGAACGGGTTGCCATTACCGCATGAAGCGCGTTTGAGGGCGGCTCAAAACGTGTCAAGAAAGCTACTACCCAAGTGAGTTTCTTGATCTCTACGAATTTGGATACACGATTGCGAGTCCAAGATCCTTTTGTTGGAAAAATTTTTAAATTTCCGCTGCTTTCTGATTCCTGTTTTCCAACATTTATGACCTTATGAATTCCTCTTATGAATTTATGGAAAAAGTATAAGTATAAGCGTATATGAGCTTATGATTTTGAATCGCTGGTACGTTCCTTTTATGACTCTGCGAGATGTACCCTGAAAGATGGGATTATTGGTATGTTTCTTATGAATCCGGGCCCAGGGATTGTGGGTAAGGACGCCCGGGACGGCAAGGGCCGTCGGGTTAAGCCTGTGCACATCCCATTTGAGGTTGTAGCGTGCGACTCCTGGAGGTTGAGAAGGCGCTACTACCTTGAGCCCTCGGTGAATAACCGGGGAAGGCATATCGTGGGTTAGCTATCCCGTATGTATATAGAATCCATATGGGTGGAGAGGGTTTGATTCCCGATCACCAAGGCGTTGAGGAGTTATGAATTTATGAATTCTTATGTATTTATGATTTGTATGAGGAGTTGAGGAGGTCCGTACTCGCCGGACGTTTATGTTTCTTTTATGCTTTGGTGGTTGTGAAATGGGTTAGGATTTCCTTTGTATTATATGTATGTTTAAAAAAAAAAATGATTTGGTATGAAAACCCTAGCTCGGTTCATGATCGACCCCTTTGACTATTTATGATGCTCTATATGTATTTATGGGGTGGGTGTGCGTTAGCCCCCCTCACTCAGTCGAGTTTTGACTGACCCCTTCCTTTTAACACTTTAGTTGCAGGTTGCTCGAGCTAGGCGGGGAAGTACGTCGGTCGTGTCGTACTTTCGAGTTTAGGTCGAGTCGGCATATTTACCTGCTGCATTTTGATTACTTCTAGGAATTGTTTTGAATCCTAAATATGTATTCGGAGATTTATGTTAATACTTGACCTATTTTCGGGCCGTCAGGCTCCTTTGCGATCCTTATGTTGTTGCTTCCGCATTCTTATTGTTTGTTTGCGCACTCTGTTTGTGTTGTAGCCCCGCTTAGCCTAGCGTGTGAGTGTAGGTTCCCGTTCGCTTAGACATGGGCTCATGTATGGAAATCCATTTCATATGTGGGTTCGGGTTTAGGTGCGGGGGATGTGGTGGCCCACCGTTCTGGGAGCTACATCAAGTAGGTTCAAATATATCAAATAACGATGCAAGACTCTCAAGTCGACACTTAGTTCCTATGCCGTGCGACCTAGACTCACAAGACACGACACAAGAGACCCGGTTTTGCAACCGGGCTCTAATACCACCGTAGGATGTAGCACCCGGAACGCTAGGCACCACATCCCCCGCACTATAGCCCTAATCCGCATATGAAATGGCCAATCCATACATGAACCAAAGCTATAGCGAACGGGAGACAATAAAAAAAAAAAACACTACACAAGGCTAGGCGGGACTAACCCCAAACCACAGAATCAATTCAGAGTAATAAAAGCGGAAGCAATAAATCAATCAATACTTATAGGTACCATATTTATTTATTTACTAATAGACACCAACATTTACAACATCAATACAATATGATCTCCAAAAGAAGCCACAAGGCATGCTAAAAACGGAAGTATCAATACATGAACAAAATGTGAGATTAAGTGTGCTAGACCCGAATTAAAGACACTCTAGACTCTAATTCCCGCCTAGCACGCCCTGCAAAACAATTGAAAAGTTGAGGTGTCAGTCCAACACGGACTGAGCGAGGGGTATAAATAAATATAAGCGCACATACATACCACCTCGTTAATCGTGTTTCTGATTCGTATCAATTAAACTGAATTTTGAGAAATTCTTGAATCTGAGTTACAGTTAGGTATTCTTGAATTTGTATCGTAATCTGAGCTTTTGAATCTGAGAGGTTTTCTGATAAATTGAGAAAATCGTTTTCTGAAAAAAAAAGGGGTTTTATTTTAGATTTATTAAAATCGCGATTTTGATTCCCGAATCGAGACGAAAATTTTTCTCAAAATTTTGTACGGAAAACGGTGCGGGACGACGAGGACCAAGCGAGTTTGTCGCTCGTCGTCGCCGCAAGCGGACGGGTCAGGAACAGCCTGTGCGGGATCGCCCGCACACCCCTGTGCGGGATTGCCCGCACGCGTCCGGAACAGCCTGTGCGGGATCGCCCGGACACCCCTGTGCGGGACTGTCCGCACACGTCCGGAACAGCCTGTGCGGGATCGCCTGCACACCCCTGTGCGGGACTGCCCGCACGCGTCCGGAACAGCCTGTGCGGGACTGCCCGCACGCGTCCGCCCAGCCCTGTGCGGGATCGCCACCCTGTGCGGGACTGCCCGCACGCGTCTGCGCGGGGCTGTGCGGGATCGCCCGAACGCCCCTGTGCGGGACTGCCCGCACACCCCTGTGACGCTATGCGACTTTTCGTGTTTTTGGCCCAAATTTTATTTTAAAATTATTTTAAAAATCTTTTTTACTGAAAAAAATTTAAATTTTGAAATAAAATTATAATTTGGGAATTTCGGGAATCAAAGTCAATTTTAATTTTTCGGGAAAAGTATAATTATTATTTTTGAAATAATGATTTTAATAAAATTGTTAATTTTGAATTAACTTGAATTTTATCAGATTCTAGCTTTTGATTTTGAAATTATTCTTGAACAAGGAACTGTTTTTCAGATTACTTTGAGTTAGTCGAACTTAAAGTTAAAGGAATTTTAAATTTATTGGTAAATTTAAATTCTTGCATTTTAAGCATGTTAGGTGATCGTGGGTTTAGATTTATGTATGGTTTTATTTTGTGCACATGGATGGTTTAAATTTGGGTTGGAGCCCTATAGTTGCGTTTTTCAATTGAGGTTGGAGCCTCACTTATGTGTGTACTGTTATGTGATTTATTATGTGGCTTTCCATATTACTGTTTTGAGGCCGGGGTATGCCCCGTGTAATTGTCTAAGGCCAATATGAAGATTGAGCCTTATTACTTTATGTCTTTTTCTTTTTATTGTAATTTGAGAGTAGAGATAGGTGGTGAGGTTTTATTTTCATTTTGGAGACAATGCACCCATGGAGGAAGATGGACCACATTCAAGTAACAAGGAGGTCATAAGTGAAGACCCCTCAAAATGTTAGGGAGGGGAATCTCAATTGTAAAAATGTAATAGAGATAGGGCTCATATTTTGTTACCGCTTTCCCTTATGTGATTTAAACTGTTTATGTGGCATGTATGTTAGAACTTGTGATTGTGGAGTGGCTCCCACATATCACGCATAAGATAGGTAGAACCCATGATCATTACATGTTAGTATCATGCTAGGACATGTTATCTGTTTATGTGCTTATTTGAAATGCATTTAAGTTGTACTTGCATTAATCAAGACTAATAAAATTGGATAACATATATGTTGGTGAGGTCGAACCGGACAACTCTCCAGTTGATTCGAAAATTCCCATTAAATATTAAGCTCATTTCAAATAATAGGAATTTAATTTGAGATGCAAATTTTGAATTAAATTCCTAGCATTCCATCAATAGGTTTTAAGTTTAGTAAGTAAAGCTAGTTATTGTCCGCGAGTCGTGGGATAGCTAGTGGAGCTTATTAGTTCTTAGTTACCTAATTGATCATTTTAAATGATCAATATTTCGTGGTTAATTTTGGCAAGGGCGATGTCCGCGAGTCATGGGTCGTTCGAACTAAGTTTTGATCATGATCTTATGATTGATGGGTCTGGCTTAACACCTAAGTAAATATGGATGTCGCACGAGTCGTGGGTCCATATTGAAAGATAGGTGATGCAAAAACAATTACTAAGAGTTCTAAAGGTGTTAGAATTGGTAAGTTGTACCTACCTAGGATTTTACTTAGAATGTCCGCGAGTCGTGGGTTCGAGGTAAAATGCTTAGGATCTTAGTACCCATTGGGAAACGCGTTCCTCTTAGATCTTTGGGAATTATAGATCTTTGAAAAACAGTGGGAGCTATATTAGATTAAAGACCTTATCTTTTGTATATCATTATAATTCAGCATGCTCACATTTTCTCTGCTTAGCATTTAGGTTGTAGTTCTGTGATTCTCTACAATATGAAATGCAAACCCACTAGTATCCATCCTTAAGTCAAACAAGTTGACTAAGTCCTACCTAACTCTAATTGGCTTCGGACCCTAAAATTTGTTTTAGATTCCGAATAGAGAAAGGCGTTCTCCAAAGGGCGAAGCTTTTCAATTGTGAAAATTCGACCCGGGCCAAAAGAGAAGCGATCTGAGGTGAATGGATTTCTCCAAACCACTGACGAGCAATTGAACTACCTCATAAAAATGTGACAAGGTATAACATTATGGAATTATTCAATATTCCAAATGAGGAAACAAGTGCACACGAACAAGGTCTGAAGATCTTATTTGAAGATCTTGTGGTCTCGATCATTAACCGAGAAAAGAGTTCTAAATGCACTGACTGCTTACATTGCTTCCACCATCATTCAAACCCTTATGCTCAACTAGAATGATGCTAATGTAGCATAGTTAATCATTTAGTTGATAATGGTTGAGAGTATCCTTGAAAAGGAATAAAAGGTTATGATGGTTAATTCTTCTTCTAAACTCACTAAGTTAAAGGCTTGAAGGCCTAAAGAAGAAGAAACCCTTAAGAGCCCAATGGAGGGGCATGTAAGGGGTACGCCCAAAAGACACTAGAGATCAAATTGGACGTTTGCTTCTATGGTAGCAAATAAGGACTTTGAAATGGAACTGCGAAGAGTATGAGTACTCTGAAATGTTACCTCGTTTAGTAATTCTACTAGGAATAGAATTCACTAGTCTTGAGTCAATTCTGCATAATCCGTAGTGCAAAGACTCAAGGCACTAATGTTCTGAACATACAACGAGATAACAAAAGTAAGTGAGATGACAAAGCTTCGAATTACTTTAGAACGTTGAGATATAAAAGGATTAGCAAGTCAGACACCTTAGGATCATTCTATGAAAATGAACCTATAGAGTTGACTTCCTGTGAATCCTATCTCAAAGGGAAAACGTTCCCGGAACATTGTTTAGGTGAAACATGGAACGTTCCAAAATTATAGTGGATTTCGATCCATGCTGATGAGTGTAAGATGCTTAATGTAAGCACTAGATACAATCGTCAGTTTGATCATTATGAATGAATGTACTTGTTAAAGTACAAATTCGAAACTTATATGAAATTCTTAGAATTTCAAAAGGAGGTTAGGAACCGAAGTAGTCATAAGTTATAGGCAAATCGATATGATCGAGATAGCCAATATCTTATCAACTAATTCCTTAGTCATCTTAGAAATAATAAGATTATCTCTCAGTAAACTAATTCGAGAACACCTTAGTGTTTCCGAATGAGGGAATGAAACCTTATAGGATATGGTCCATTCCATAGCAAACTTTACTGACTTATAATCATTCTAGGAATAAACTCCCAGAATATACAGTTAGAGATTTTGAATTTTGCACCTTCCAAAATCAGTCCTTTAGATGCACTATGCAATGTGGCACACTAAATTCCCTAATTATTCTTGTCCAAGAATTTAGTGGAATCCTCTTAAGTAAAGAGGATAGTGGGAGATAGGCTTAAAATGAGTTCAAGTTTATACAAACAATATTGGATATCATTTCTGCCATTCCCTTAGACAAAGGTTGTTTGTCTCAAGGAATGTATCTTTCTTAAGGAATCGTTCCTATAGAAGAAGAAAGACAAGCAAGCAGACCTCAAAGAAATTTGAGAATAAATATCCACGCCACATATAGAGGAAACGAGCCCATCTGATAAAACTTAGCCAAATTTTAGAGCATGTACACGTGTGAAACCCTTCTCTTAAGACGTGTTTAGAACGCGTTCCTAGATAGCCAAGGAATTACTTGAAGAGGAGACACTGTCGGATTTGGAATCTGAGTAGTGTAAGCAAGCCTTGAAATCCAATATGGATTCCATATACTCAAACCAAGTTTTGACCTTGGTTGATCCACCTGATAGGATCAAGCTCGTGGAGCTTCGAGTAAATGGAAAGCATTACAACCTTCTTGACAATTGAAATGCAAAAGTCCATTTGGATTATGTTTATCACATCCTCATATTCTGACTATGAGATATGATAAATGAATATGAGGACTATCTTGTTCAATATGAGATTGAAAGAGACTGAAATAAGGTATTTCTATAAATCTCATACTCAGTGGGAGTACGCATAAGGTATGCAAATCCCTAAAGTCAATCTGTGGATTGATAAAGGCTTCTAGGAGTTAGACAATTCGATTCCATAGGATAGTCAAATCGTTTGACACAGATGGAAGTCGAATAAGTCTCAAAAGTGTACATAGGAAAGTTAGTGAAGTAAGAGTCAATTTTTGGTTCTTTAGAAAAACGACATCCTTCTCATTAGGAATGTCAAGGATGACGTGAAAGTTACCAGTTCTTGTTTAAGAAACAATTTGACATGAAAGATCTTAGTGATTATCCTAAATTCTCGACATTCAGATCTAAGAGCATAAATGGATTATCAAAAAATGAGTACATGACCACGGTACTAAAAGGAGTTTAGTATGGACAATGGAACATCTTTTTGAAGAGTATGTGTCCTAAGATAACTTTAAGAAAGTTAGAATGTCCAAAATCCCTTTAAGTGAAAGGGTGCATAATGTATGAAAAGTTATGTACTAAATTAGATATGGCGCAACACTAAGCGTAGTGGACCGAATCTAATTTGACCTCCGAGAAGGTCATTAGATTTCTGTAAAGGATATCCTCAGAGTACTTGAGAAGAAATGAGGATATGTATTAGTTTACAGAGCCCAAAAGATCTTGTTGTTAGAAGGATATTTGATGTAACCGTTCATCAAACATAGATGATTATGAAATCATTGAAAGGATACAACTTCTACCAGAATGGTAATGCAATGTGTTGGAAAGGGGTTCCAAGGACGGACATTGCAAAACTCGACTATCGCAGTTGAGAACTTAGTCGTATTATATAACGCTAAGTTAAGTGTTTGGGTAAGAAACTCCATCTAACTGGTTAGATGAAGTTCCTAGCATGAAATAACTTCTTTATCATATTGTATGATAAAATGGATGGTTGCTCAAGTAAGAGAACCAAGACCTCACCAAGAGACTGAACACGTGATTACGAATCACTTTATAAGGAAAATGTGTTTTCCTAAGAGATGTGTAAACAAGAGGGTCACATCAGCAGAGAATATAGCAGATCCACTTTGGAAATGCCCAAAGTCAATAGGCTCTCAAAGTGCATCTTGAGAAGATGGGACTTAGAGTACCTAAATGGATTTTACGGGCAAGTGGGAGATAGTTAGGAATAGTGCCCTAGAAAGCCGATTAGTCATAATCCGTTTTGGGACTTTCCTAGTATCACAGACAATCTTTGAATAATATACGATTGATTAATATCATAGGCAAACACTTCTTTATATGCTCTTGTTTGGTATGCGTTTACTTTAGCTGTGCATGTATGAGAACTCCCCTAATCCTGATGACTTTAGGACTCTACCATTTAGGTGAAATGGTTCATGAAACGAGCCCTATATCACATAAGTCATGATTAGTAAAATACTCCAAGCCGATGAGTCCTACAGACAGTGGGAGTGTCAACCTGACTCCTCTAAGGCTTGCTTGTGGGATCACGCCCTTAAGAAGGACCACCTTGTTTCATGGAGGTGCAAAGTGTATAGTTGATACGTGCGTGATACATGAGGGTGCTTACTTTAATAAGTAAGTTCACTGAGAGGCCCCGTGTGAGAACATTCCTAAATGGGAAAGGAAGTTTCTATTTCAGGAAATGGAAACTTCCAGATTAGGAAATATCTCACGAGTCATTGATGTGATTAATTGATCCTTAGACTTGAGGTTCCATGTTACTTTATGAGTTAACTCTGTAGTCTTTGGTATAAGCTTTAAAGGGTGTCGCCTTAGACAACTGATTCAAGGCTTATGCTGGGGCAGCACAAGTGACTCATGAAAGTGAATGAGAATCAAGAAAGGACCTACACTTGCATATGCAAGGTGATCTCTTATTGTGTAAGTCATTCATATGCCATATGGAGTCCTTGGCCAAGGCAGTAGATCAAGACATCAAGAAAAGGGTTTCTTGGATTGAGATCAAATGGATATGAAATGCACTTAGCTTTAAGACAAGATTATTAGGGTTCTGATTATTCCGTTACCCTAGATCTTGGTTGAGAGATAGTAAGTAGGAGGATTGTATCTCACATGAATCAATGACTTAAAGGTTATGTCGAATCCGAACATTCCAATTCAGCTAGGGGTTAAACACCTGTTGCTAGACTATGGTTGTTTAATCTGTGGACTAATTAATTAATTAGTGAATTAATTAATTAGGGTCACTGCTAATTGAATTGAGAACCTAGAGGGTCACACACAACAACTTGGTTACATGAGTTGAGGCTTTAAAATGATTAAACGAGTTAATCGAGCCTAGAGGGTTCCACACGTGTGAAACCACACGTGTGGGTCACGTGACTGGACACGTGTCATTGTGACACGTGTGCCACACGTGATTGTTTAATAATATATTAAATAATTAATTTGTTAATTATTTAATAGACTTTGGTTTAATTTTGAATTAAAAAGAAAGTCTTATTTTGGAGAAAAATAATCTAGTTAATTAATTATGAATTAATTAATTAGATAAAATAAGTTATTTATTTTAAATAAATAAAGTATAAAATTATCCAAAAATAGTTTGGAAATTTTTAGCTCTCTTGAAAGTTGATTTGAATTAGAATTCAAAGTCAAAGTCAAAATTACTTGATGATCAAGTAATAGGAGAGAGAGAGACCAAAATCCTAGCCCATTAAGGACTAGGAATTTTTGGTCCTCCCCTCTTATAAATAGGGGAGCTCGAGCTCCCCTTAGAGCTAATTGACAATTCTTTTGGTTCATGTGTTGAACACCATCCTTTCTCCAAGATAAATAAAAACCCTAGGTTAAGCCTAAACACTAACTAGAGAACTAGCATCCTTACTAGTTAGATTGTAGCCAAGTTGGTGGACTATCTCTAGAGAGCTTCAAGTTAGAAGTTTCGAAGATTCGAGCTTTACCAAAAAGTGGGGATCAAGCAAAACGATCAGAAAGGATGATGAAACGATTCTGAACCCGACATGAAACGAATGAAAAAATCGAACCAAAGAAGATGGCAAAAACCGTTAGTCCATATCCTGAAGGATGAATTTTTTCACGAGGGTTTTATGACTGGAAGTTTTCTACTTTCGCAAAACTGGTTTTCAAAGGGAGTTTCAATCCTGCTTTTCTCGTTTCATGTTTCTTTCTTTATGTTATATTGTTAAGAACTTCCCTAACATGAATTGAATCTAGGTTGGTGTAGATTGTTATCTCTACAATGGATTCTGAAGTAGAAAGAGACTTTCGAGGAACGGGTTACCATTACCGCATGAAGCGCGTTTGAGGGCGGCTCAAAACGTGTCAAGAAAGCTACTACCCAAGTGAGTTTCTTGATCTCTACGAATTTGGATACACGATTGCGAGTCCAAGATCCTTTTGTTGGAAAAATTTTTAAATTTCCGCTGCTTTCTGATTCCTGTTTTCCAACATTTATGACCTTATGAATTCCTCTTATGAATTTATGGAAAAAGTATAAGTATAAGCGTATATGAGCTTATGATTTTGAATCGCTGGTACGTTCCTTTTATGACTCTGCGAGATGTACCCTGAAAGATGGGATTATTGGTATGTTTCTTATGAATCCGGGCCCAGGGATTGTGGGTAAGGACGCCCGGGACGGCAAGGGCCGTCGGGTTAAGCCTGTGCACATCCCATTTGAGGTTGTGGCGTGCGACTCCTGGAGGTTGAGAAGGCGCTACTACCTTGAGCCCTCGGTGAATAACCGGGGAAGGCATATCGTGGGTTAGCTATCCCGTATGTATATAGAATCCATATGGGTGGAGAGGGTTTGATTCCCGATCACCAAGGCGTTGAGGAGTTAAGAATTTATGAATTCTTATGTATTTATGATTTGTATGAGGAGTTGAGGAGGTCCGTACTCGCCGGACGTTTATGTTTCTTTTATGCTTTGGTGGTTGTGAAATGGGTTAGGATTTCCTTTGTATTATATGTATGTTTTAAAAAAAAAATGATTTGGTATGAAAACCCTAGCTCGGTTCATGATCGACCCCTTTGACTATTTATGATGCTCTATATGTATTTATGGGGTGGGTGTGCGTTAGCCCCCCTCACTCAGTCGAGTTTTGACTGACCCCTTCCTTTTAACACTTTAGTTGCAGGTTGCTCGAGCTAGGCGGGGAAGTACGTCGGTCGTGTCGTACTTTCGAGTTTAGGTCGAGTCGGCAAATTTACCTGCTGTATTTTGATTACTTCTAGGAATTGTTTTGAATCCTAAATATGTATTCGGAGATTTATGTTAATACTTGACCTATTTTCGGGCCGTCAGGCCGTTGTATATGGTGTATATGTTAGTATAGAGCTCCTTTGCGATCCTTATGTTGTTGCTTCCGCATTCTTATTGTTTGTTTGCGCACTCTGTTTGTGTTGTAGCCCCGCTTAGCCTAGCGTGTGAGTGTAGGTTCCCGTTCGCTTACACATGGGCTCATGTATGGAAATCCATTTCATATGTGGGTTCGGGTTTAGGTGCGGGGGATGTGGTGGCCCACCGTTCTGGGAGCTACATCAAGTAGGTTCAAATATATCAAATAACGATGCAAGACTCTCAAGTCGACACTTAGTTCCTATGCCGTGCGACCTAGACTCACAAGACACGACACAAGAGACCCGGTTTTGCAACCGGGCTCTGATACCACCGTAGGATGTAGCACCCGGAACGCTAGGCACCACATCCCCCGCACTATAGCCCTAATCCGCATATGAAATGGCCAATCCATACATGAACCAAAGCTATAGCGAACGGGAGACAATAAAAAAAAAACACTACAAAAGGCTAGGCGGGACTAACCCCAAACCACAGAATCAATTCAGAGTAATAAAAGCGGAAGCCATAAATCAATCAATACTTATAGGTACCATATTTATTTATTTACTAATAGACACCAACATTTACAACATCAATACAATATGATCTCCAAAAGAAGCCACAAGGCATGCTACAAAACGGAAGTATCAATACATGAACAAAATGTGAGATGAAGTGTTCTAGACCCGAATTAAAGACACTCTAGACTCTAATTCCCGCCTAGCACGCCCTGCAAAACAACTGAAAAGTTGAGGTGTCAGTCCAACACGGACTGAGCGAGGGGTATAAATAAATATAAGCGCACATACATGCAAGTTATAGTCTCGGGTAATAATTTTAGATAAAATAGCAATACAATTTAGTAGAATAAGAGATACTATCGCCCGAGATTACAACTAATTCAATTTATCCATTTAACAATTCAATACAATCAATTTGTGGCCCGGCCAGTGAGGGTAATCTCCAACCTTACTTCGACTGCGTACAATCAATCAATCAATTATTCAATAGTTAGGTGATCATGCAATTCATTACGGTGCACAATTGGCAGTTTCAGTCCATCCTTCTTCCTCCGGGTGATGTGGGATTGCAAGGCCCCACCATCCAATCAGTCTGGGCAGAGGGTACATGAATCCCTAAGCCCGGAACTCCTTCCTCCCCTAATCTCCTAGGGGGTTCAGGGGTCATCCCAATTTGGTGAGAGTAGCTCTCGAGTTACCCGTCAGCGCATGGTTTCCCGGTTGGCTCGAGCCACTACCCTCGGGCCCACAGTGCAATACAATACTCGCCCAATCAATCAATCAATCAATCAATCAATCCCTTCCAAAGTTTGATAAATCATTTGAAAACCAATCTCCTTTGAAAACTATAATTATATAGATAAGTTTTTGGCTTAAAACTTCACATAGGGTTATACGGGTTCTATGTAGCTAGAATTAAACCTCACCTGAACGACCCAAAACAAACAAGGAAACAGCCCACGGGGCCTGCTCCTCGTCACCAGGAAGCTGGTCTGTGCAAGAAAGATAAATGTCCGTGAGACACGACTCAAAATGTACCAAATAGGACGAACGGTGAAAATGCAACGAGATGACGAGTATGATAGAAGGTACCATGAAAATATCTCGTTTTAACATGTATGCAATCATATAATCAAGTCATTCGAACTCACAATTCCACATTTTCAATCAAATTAATCCAAATAATATTAAATATTCACTAAACATATATAAATGTGTAAATATATTACATTATATAATACATATGTATAAGATACATGCATACGTACAGCCATGCATGCAAAACAAAATGCATGAAAAACAGAGGGTGACACGCCCGTGTCACCAATACATACTAAGCCGCGACACCCCCGTGTCTGGGTACAGCGGACAATATGCATGCGAACAGAAAGTGACACGCCCGTGTCACCAATGCAAAGCAATCCGTGACACCCCCGTGTCACGGTACAGAAAAATCAGGCCAACAAGCACCCCCGTGTCACGCTGAAAGAGGAAAATGTGACACGCCCGTGTCACGTACGCAGAAGAGAAAAAAAACAGAGCATAATAGCAGAACAACAACGAACCAAAACTCCACTATCCAAAAATGGATCAAACTTATATCTAAAATCTCAAATATCATGATATCCACCTACTAGGATGCAAATAGATCCATAGCAATCCATGAAAACACATATTTCCACATTAGATTATCAAAGATTCATCAAATGAAACCCATTTCATCATTCATGCTCCAAGTTCAATATCAACAAGTTGAATGCATATAACTTAAGCTCAAAGTTCCTAAACATATATCCAACAACAAATAGACATAAGAACTAATATTTATCCAAGCCCTATCTATCACATAAATCTAAGAAATTCATCAAAGTTCCAAAAATACCTCAAATGAAAGAAATGGAAGATGAGATGAAGATATGATGTTGATGATGCTTGAATGATCACAAAACCCACAAATATGAAGCTTGTAAGATGAAATCTCTCTACTCCTTCACAAGGGTTTGTCTCGGTTGAGCAAGGAAAGCAAGAACAAAGTATATGAAATGTTTTGTATGAAATGAGAAGCCAAGGTACGTGATATGCTGCTATGAAGGAGAAGAAATTGGACAATTTGCTATTAAGTCCTTCCATTATTTAAGTCATGCAATTAGGTTCAATTCCATAACAAATGATCAATTAAGTCCAATGCAATTAAGTCCCCAAAATCATGAAAATGAGTTAGTAAGGCCATAAAGAATTAAATCACGTTCGGGAAATTAATTCACGTTACAATCACGTTCAATATGCGACAAATATAATATGATATGAATTCAATAAAAATACTAAGAATAATTTTATAAAATTTATGTCGGGACATGAAAAGTTAAGGAAATGATCAAATAATAATTAAATTACAACTCTCAAACCCACACGTGTCGTTCATACCTGAAATGCCGAAAGCTTGGGCGTTACACCTTGGATTTGATCCATTCTGATGTTTGTGGACCGCTTAGTGTAAGCACTCGAAACAATCATCAGTACTTCATAACCATCACTGACGACTTTAGTCGTTATGGTTATGTGTACTTAATGAAGTACAAATTTGAGGCTTTTGAGAAATTCTTAGAATTTCAAAAGGAGGTTGAGAACCAAACTGGTCACAAGATCAAGACACTTCGATCTGATTGAGGTAGTGAGTATCTTAGTGAAGAATTCCTTAATCATCTCAAAGATAATTGAATTATCTCTCACTAAACTCCTCCGAGAACTCCTCAGCTTAATGGAGTTTCTGAGAGAAGGAATCGAACCCTGCTTGATATGGTTCGTTCGATGATGAGTTTCACTAACTTACCACCTTCTTTCTGGGTTATGCTCTAGAAAGTGCAGCCAAGATTCTAAATCTTTTTCCTTCCTAGTCAGTCCCTAAAACGCCCTATGAAATGTGGCATGGTAAAATCCCTAGTTATTCTTACTTAAGAATTTGGGAATGTCCTGCTTATGTGAAGAGGACAGTGGGAGATAAGTTAGAAGCTCGTTCTAACTTATGTTACTTTGTTGGCTATCCTAAGGAATCCATAGGATACTACTTCTATGATCAAACTGAACGAATGGTGTTTGTTTCAAGAAATACAACTTTTCTTGAGGAACCGTTCCTAGAAGAAAAGAAATGCAAGATCACAGAACTCAAAGGAATTCGAGATACTCCCATGCCACGTTCAGTAGACACGTCCCATTCTGATATCCCAAAATCAATCACGAACTTCGATACACATGAAAATCCTCCTCTAAGGCGTTCTGAATGCACTCCTAGACAGCCTGAGAGATGGTATGGTTTTCTCCATGAAATCTCTCAAGAGGATAATGATCCTCTAACATATGAGGAGGCATTGTCAGACTCGGATTCTGAACAGTGGAAACAAGCCATGAAGTCTGAAATGGATTCCATGTATTCCAACCAAGTTTGGACCTTGGTTGATTTGCCTGATGGGGTAAACCCCATAGGTCGCAAATGGATCTTTAAGAGAAAGCTCGGAGTAGATGGAAACATTGCAGCCTATAAGGCAAGGCTCGTTGCCAAAGGCTTCACTCAAAAGCCCGGTATGGACTTTGATGAAACCTTCTCACCGGTTGCAATGCAAAAGTCCATTCGAATCATGCTTGCTATAGTTGCGTATTATGGCTATGAGATTTGGCAAATGGATATGAAAACTGCCTTTCTCAATGGAGACATTGATAAAGACATTTATATGGATCAACCCAAAGGTTTCACATACAGTGGGAGTGAGCAAAAGGTTTACAAGCTCTAAAGATCAATCTACGGATTAAAACAGGCTTCTAGGAATTGGAACATTCATTTTGATGAAGCGGTCAAAGCGTTTGGCTTCGTTCAAAATTTGAATGAGTCCTGCGTGTATAGAAAGGAATTGGAAACTTCATTGCAATTCTTAGTACTTTATGTTGATGACATCCTTCTAATTGGGAATTCGGAGGATGACATGAAAGTTACCAAGTCTTGGTTATCGAACCAATTCGAGATGAAAGATCTTTGTGATGCATCCTACATTCTCGGTATTAAGATCTATAGGGATAGATCTAAGAGATTGATAGGACTATCGTAATCGATGTATATTGAGAAAGTACTAAAATGATTCAATATGGAAAATGCGAAGAACAATGTAACATCCCAACTCTTCGGCTTTCCAGGTACGACGTTACGGGTGTGTTAAGTTTGCATTTAATTATTTATTATGCGATTATATGATTTATTTGAATACTTGAATATTTGTTATACGCTTTACATTTAAGTTTTTAAACGTTTTTTAACTTTTTCGACCCGTTTTTAATTCGTTTAACCTCTTTTTCAACCCCGATTTTCGTGATAACTTTCCATAAGTGAATTATGTTATTTATAAACTTGTTTATATGTTTGTTTATTATTTTTTAGTTCGTTTGATACGGCTTTCACGCCGTTTTATTTTTGAGGGACTCGAGGGCCTAACTTGTTTTAGCGCGCCTTGGGTTCCGGAAGGCGTATCTTAGGCTCAGGAATTCGGATTCGAATTCCGGAAGTGGCACTGGACTTTGAACGAAGAAAGGAAACCAAGGAACCTACTTTCATATTTTTCTAAGCCCGTTTGATCCCCCGTATTTTGCCCATAACGAAAGGCTCACGCAGATTTGCCACCCTTCACTAAAATAGCCATAACTCACTCATTTCTTAACCAAATACCTTGATTCTTGAGCCCATTTAACCATGGTTTAACCCTCTATCTCTCCCTTACCTCACATTTTCAAACCACTCAAGAAGAGAAGGGGAAATCAGGTGAAAAGAGGAAGAAAGAAAGGAATCCCGTCACTATTCACCCTTACAAATTTCAAGCTCAAATCTCCATCAACTCTTCTCCAAATTTAAAAGGTAAGTTTATGATCTTGTTGTCCATGTTCTTGCCTTTCTTTTGAGTGCTTATTTTCTGAATTCCATGAAGATTTGGGCTTGCTATGAATTTATAGATGAATAGTTAGGTTAATGTGATGATTTGATGAATTCTTGCCTTCCTTTGATGTAATGCTTGGATTAGAGATGAATTTATAATCTCCTTAACTTCCTTAATGCATGAAGGATGAATTATTTCATGGATCTTGAGTGAAAATCGAACCACCATGGCTGCTACTTGAAGAAACTTGAGCTTGAAGATGATATATGACCTTTTTGCTTCCTTCCTTGATTGTTGTTCGGTTTTGGGTTGTTTGGGTGTGATTTTGGTGTGTTTTTGCTGCCTTTTTACTGCCCTTTGTGTTGCCTTTCGTCCTGGGCTACTGCTGCTTAAAGGGAGATGAAGAACAGGGGCGTTGTTGCTCTATTTTCGCGACTGCGTGTAGCAGTCGCGGCCGCGATCGTTTGGAGACCGTTTTGGGTCGCGTCCGTGACCCAAAATCTGCCATCTTTCGACTTCTTTTTGGTCGCGGTCATGACCTGTTTTTGGGGCAGTTTCGACTTGTTTTTGGTTGTTGCTGCGTGTTTGCTCTTTTTCGTTTCGTTCGTGTTTTACATGATTTTCCTTGACCTTATATGATTAATATATGATGTTAACTTGTTATATATTATGTTATATGCTTTGTCATGAATTTATTTCATAGTTTCGATGCTTATTTATGCAATATATGCCTTATATGCTCTTATATGTGCATGAATGAATTAATGCTTCGATTATTTGCCTTGCATGTTATTGCTTTGATCATACCTTGATATGTATGCATTGTAAACATGTTATATGATATGTTATGTACGTTTCATGGAAATTTTGAATCCGTTTGACGTGAATTATGTGAGATATGGCTTTGTATGAAACTATATGACTTAAACGCTTCCTTGTTTGTAAGTATGCATTGTGACCTCGTTTATTTACTGTAGCACCCACAAGTAGGGCCACATCCCCCGCACCATAATCCAAACCCGAATACGAAATGGAATGTCCGTACCCGAATCCGAATCATAGCGAACGGGAGACCAAACACACACCCTATGCTAGGCGGAGCTAAGCAAACTAAACCAGAGTACGCGGAAGCAGATAAATAGAACATCAACCAAAGAACAACACATATACTTATAGATACCAACACATATATATATACAAGTATCATATTATTTACATATAGGTACCATCACTGAATTCTGTACAAACGCCATCACGGCTCGAGTGATATGTAAGTATTCAAAATAGACATATACAAAATGATAGAATGAGCAGGTGAGCAAATGCTACTAGCAAAACCTAGACCGACAAGTGTAAACAGGACACACTTCTCCGCCTAGCTCAAGCCCCAAAAGAACCTGCAACTAAAAGAATAAACGAGGGTCAGTCAACTGACTGAGTGAGGGGGCTAACGCACACCCACACCCTATATAATTATAGAGCAAAGCACATAACAAAAGATGGACGTATGAACCGGAATAGGTTTTTCAAACCAAACTTTTCCAAGACAATAACTATTATACCGTAAGGAAATCCTTCATAACTCTATTCCAATTCATACTTCCCACATCATAACATAACATAACATATGCTCGGCGAGAACGAGCTTCCAACCTGTACTCCTCATAACATAAAACATAAATCAGAATACACATCCTCTCCTCCTTTGATGGTAGAGTCACGCGTTGACTCTATCCATCCATAACATAACAAACCCCCGAGAGGTAGCTAACCTACAACGGGTCCTCCCCGGTAAACCGAAGGCATCGGAATATCACGCCTTCCCTAGCTCCCGAGGTCGCACGTGATATTCCGGGTGGAGACTATGCACAGGTTTAACCTCGACGGCCCAATGCCGTCCCGAGGGCTCCTTACCCATAGCTCCTTGAGCTCACAAACACATAACGTATCATATAACCAATCTTTCATGGTTCAACTCGCTAACAACATAATTTAAACCTTTTCCAACGGCTTACATATACCTTCATAGTATTTTCCGAAATCAAAGTCGGTTCACAAACTCATAACATATATTACATAACACTTATTTACATATACATATAGCTTATCCACATGCGGGGCAAGAAAACGACATGTAAAGGTATTAGGTCAATTTAGCTATACAAACACCTAAACCTCACCTTGTGCGTAAAAAGTAAAGGGAGTGATCACCCTAAGCCTCGGGCTCGATCCCGGCCGCACCGTCTGAAAAGAAACACAAGAGCCCACGACTTAGACCCTATATGAACCAATTATGACGCTCGGCATATGCTTGACTCATGCTTGGATGTGAAATAAATGCAGAATGAACCATATAATTCACAAAACATAATATATGTAACAATTAACATGCAAAAGAAAAGCACTTAAAGTCATAAAACTGCATAATTAAAGTAAAGGAAAGTAGTGGCAGCTTCCAGGTTTCAAAGGGAAAAATCCACCCCCATGGATTTTTCCAAAGGGCAAAATCCACCCCCATGGGTTTTTCCAAAGCTACTGCCTCAAATCCACCCCCATGGATTTTTCCAAAAGGAAAAATCCACCCTCGCGGATTTGATCCAGTAGCAACGGTTTGGCCATGGGAACGGCCGTTCCCGTTCCCAGTACAAACTGGGAACGGTCGTTCCCACTCTCGGGATGAACAGTAATGGCCTGGGAACGGTCGTTCCCAGTTTGAAACTGGGGCGGGAACGGCCGTTCCGGCCTGGTTCGAAGGTCTGGAGCAGAAGCAGAACAGAACAGGGGAAGCTCCAAAAATGGCCAAAATGGCAAAATCCAAGACCTAAGGGCTGCCATAACCTTCCAAAACGCACAAACAAAACATGGAAAACATGCTTGACGTAGAAGTACCCCTAAAACTCAATCAAATCAAGATTAAATGCCCTTCATCCAAGAATGAAAGAAATCAAATTTAAACACATACTCATCATAAATGCTCAACTAACCCATGCTTTCATGGAATAAATGCAACACATACCATATGTATAACTCATATATAAAGATGGAATTCAAATATAACAAGTATAGAACTCATATTCCAAATTTAAGCTAAACCCTTACTATTCACAATATAATCCAAAGAAACCATCCAAGGCTCCAAAAGAAGAACTTAAACCATAGAAACGACGAGCACGACGAGGGGATTCCGAAACATACCTAAGTTCGAAAAAAGACTAAGAAACGAGAGAGATATTGACTCGGGAAGTTGGAATGATCAAACTTGGGGTTTGGCTCTTAGCTTGCTTGGTTGTTGTTGAAAATAACGTGAAGAATGAGGGAGGAGAGAAATGGTTCAGCCTTTAAGGCTGGACCGGTTGGTTCACGGGTTCGGTTCAAGGTTTCCGGTTCAAGTTGGTTCGGTTCAACAAATACAGGTTCAAATAAGGCCAACTCAAATTAAAACAAATAAATATCATGCAACATTAATTCACATAATTCATATAAGTTCAAATAATTCAAAATTGTCCTATACAAATAATCTAAAACGCAAATAATATTAAATCACATAATTTACCTGTACCGACTGTGAGTCGGGGTGTTACATTTACCGTGTGTGATTTCTCTTAGCTTCTTTATGACTTATGTGCTTTGCTAACATGCTATATGACGTGTTATGTTCATTGTATAAAATTTATGAATTTATTTGGAGTGAAATATATGACTTATGACTTAATATGAATTTGTATGCCTTAAGTGGCACTTTGTTTCACGTTCTTTGTATCCGTTGTCTCTTTTTTGAACATTAATTTAATGAATACTCGTGGTATGCCCTTATATGACTTAATATGAATTTATTTGACGTGTGATGAGTTTGTTTCTTGGATTATTTGTGTGATATTTCGATATTTGCTCTGATATGCCTAAGTGTGGGATTTATATAAAGTGCATTGCATCATTTTCATTCATATGCATATGCCGAGCGTATATATGGTCCATTTTGAGTTTAAGTTTGTCTTATAATGTTTGTTTTGTTTAGAGGAGTTTCCCATTGGAGACGAGGTTATTCCATAGGCGTCGGCTTTGTTCTTTTGGCCTGGTTCGTCGGTGTAAGGTTAGGCTAGGTTATAGTTATACCCTAATGATATGTGCTTATGTGTTTGCATGTGAAATAAGCCTATGTATATGTAATACGTGTGAATTATGATTACGTATGATATGAATTAGGCTTTAGAATATGTTATGCAAGGTATGATTATGATATGAACATAGGGTTGGCATGTGAGTATGAATATGTATGAACACGAATACGTTAGAATATGTTTATGCTAGTGTATGAGTATGGTATGATTAGGTTCGAATTAGAAGTAGGTAGGATTATGTTTATGCTAAGGACGTAATTATGAACCCGAGTTTAAATACATTATGATTATGTTGTGCCTACGATATGCTATATATATGATGTGTTGTGGAATGGTGTGGATACTATTGAGGTATGTTTCTGAATAAGGTAAGACTCTGATTTCTGATTCTGATTCTGATTCTGAATATGTCTGAGCATGTGTGTGTTCTGAGTCCGGCACGGCTCATTTTAGGTCGACGGATGTGTGTGTGTGTTCTGAATCCGGGACGGCTCATCTTAGATCGACGGATGGTGTGTGAGTTATGTTTGATTTCCGTTTTGTTAGTTTGTTAAGAAACTGTTCATGAAACGAGAGTAGATTTCCAATTAATTAAATATGGTCGTTTTGGCCTTCGGCCTAACTTTTTTACTCCCTATATCTATTATCACGTGTGAAAATGCTTTACAATGCAAAAACCACGCCCCGGTTCATGAACTCCCTTCTATGATATGTGCTATGCTCTCTATACGTATGTACACATGCGTGTGTAGCCCCTCACTCAGTCAGTGTGACTGACCCCTCCCTCTTTATGTTTTTTTAGTTTGTAAGTACCGGTCTATCAGTTCGAGCTAGGCGGTTTGCTGTCGGTCGGAGTCTTGTCAGTCTAGGTGAGTCTGCATTTTTGTATTTAGTTCATTCTGCATTTGTACTTCTGAAGTTTGTATTTTAAGAATTGATTTGGTATTTGTAACTTTTGGTCCCGTTTTGTTAAGTTTGTAAATAATCCGGTTGAAGTGGTTTGTAACCTTGACAATATGCTTTGTTTAAGTTCGTTTAATGCTTCCGCTTTTGTATGTTTGCTTTTTGTGCGCTCTGTTTGAGGGTTTAGACCGCCTAGCTTAGGAAGGTCTTTTGTTTGTCACCCGTTCGCTAGTGCTTGGTGCGTGTACGGATTCTTCATTTCGTTACACGTCTCGGGTTCTAGTGCGGGGGATGTGGCATGTAACACCCGGAACGCCGAGATGCCACACCCCCGCAATATAGCTCAGTCCACATACGAAATGGATGATCCGTACATGAACCAAAACTATAGCGAACGGGTGACAATAAAAACTCAAAAGCTAGGCGGGTACCCTCAATTAATACCAATAAACAATTCGGAGCAATAAAAGCGGAAGCAATAACATTCAATACTTATAGGTACCATATTTACATATTTACTAATAGATACCAACATTTACATATCAATACAATATCGTATCCAACATGAATAAGGCATAATACAAAATATAAGAAGTATCAATACATGAACCAAAATATGAGGTGAAGTGCTAGACCCGAATAAAAGACAAGCTAGACTCTAATTCCCGCCTATCCTGAAAAACTGAAAAGTTGAGGGGTCAGTCCAACACGGACTGAGCGAGGGGTATAAATAAATATATGCGCAATTACCATGCAAGCTATAATCTCGGGTAAGATTTTATAAAAGAAGGCAATATAAGTTCAATAGAAAAGTAGGACTTGCCCGAGATTACAACTAATCAATTTAATAATTCAATCATGATCACTTCAATACGTGGCCCGGCGAGTGAGGGCAAATCTCCAACCTTTCACCAAAAGTGTACAATCAATCAATTCATTAGTGAGTTAGGTGATCACACAAACAATTCCATGCACAATTAGCAATTTCAATCAATACATCCTTCTTCCTCCGGGTGATGGCGGGCTTGCAAGACCCAACCATCCAATCATGTTGTACGTCGGGAACATGACTCCCACGCACGGGATTTCTTCCTCCACCAAACCTCCTGGTGGATTCAGAGGTGATCCCACAATGGTGAGGGTAGTGCAAGAGTTACCCGTCAGCCCTTGCTTCCCCGGTTGGCTCAATACACTACCCTCGGGGCCCAACGTGAACAATAGTTACTCGCCAAAACATTCAATCAATCAATCCGTTCAATTCATGAAATCCGTTGTAAATCAATAAGATTTGAAAACTATAAATATACATATACTTTTGGCCGAAAACACACGTAGGGTTGTAAGGGTTCTAAGTAGCTAGAATTTAAACCTCACCTGACGAGCGACGGGACAAGATAAGGCTACAAGACAATGCCCACACGATCCATGATCTCCGCCCTGGAGAAAAACTGGACAAGAAAGGGAATAGTAGGAACTCGTGAGACATGACTCAATACGAGACCAAGTATGACGCACGGCAATGTTCATGTAATTTAAATAAAACCAAGCAATCAATTAACACTAAGCATGTATAAACACCAAATAACACCTAAGAGGTGAAAATAATAACAAGAAATCATGTATTCATATCATTCAATTATTTCAAGTTCAATTCATATAAGGCATGAAGTCAACCAATAACGTTTGAGCAATTAAGTACCAAGAAGTGTCAAGTAGGAGCATACTTATCAATTAATCAAGTATATATATCATATAATTCACATATGGGAGCCAAGAGAGTGAAAGGAATGCAATAAGGAAGGTTTTGGTGAAGTATGACAAAAACGGGCTATTTCCGAAAACGCACACGTTGTAGGAAAACTGGAATATCTTGAGATATAGAAGTTGGAATTGAGTTTTGATTGTTTTTTATGAAACTAGACATAAATACCTTTCCGATGATATATGGCTCGTTTTCTAGTTCAAAGCGAGGAGAAAATGGCGTAGGCTTGAAGTTGGGTGAATGCAATTTGTCGGTAAAGCAGTGACACCAAAAAGAATTGATAATATCTCACAAATGGGAAAATATATTGAATTGATTCCAATTGTAGGTTGTTCTAGACTTCAAGAAATTTCCAAAAAATCAAAAATCAGGTCATTTGGAGTTCGGATGAGGGAGTACCCGGCTGGGTAAAAATCAAGGGAAAAGTTCCCCGCCCTGTAAAGCAGTACAGAAGCTTTTCGGCATAAAACTACCCGCCCGGGTACTTTTTATGCACAAAAAGTACCCGGCCGGGTACTGTTCCAGAGCTGGAAAAAGGGCCAAAACAGGGGTAGCTTCAGGGAAGAAAGAAAAGGAATGAAACCCCAAAGTAAACTCAACCAAAATGCTCCAAAATAATCACATAACATGTATATAACTTAAAGACATCATTAAGTTAACATTTTATCCAAGGAAACATGCTTAGATCATAGAAATCATTCATGAAACTAACATGAAATCAAATGACCATTCATGCTTCAAACTTCATGAATTCAAGTTATAAATGTACAAAACTAACTCAAGATCATCATATATGATTCATATAACTCATGGAAGTCAAAAGAATCATAAACCTTAACTTTGCTATCATGGATCCATCAAGAAATATGCATGATCTCACCTTGTAGATGGAGGAGATGAAGTGGAAAAGAGAGGTGATGGTATGGAGCTTGATCTCTTGGAGAGAAATGGAAGAAAACTTTGGCTTCTCCTTGCTTGCTTGGACCAAGATTGAAGAGAGAAAGGGATGGAGTTGTTTGCTTTCTCTTACAAGAAGAATGAAGAATGAAGAAGATGATATATGTATATGTATGTATATAACATATCGATCAAATTGGGGAGAAAAGAAGGGAAATAACAACTTGGTCCTCGAGGAATTTAAGTCATGCAATTGACGATGAGTTAGGAAGAAATGAACACTTAAGTCCAAGAATGGCTCATGCACTTAAGTCCAGTAATTTGAATGAATAATCAATTAAGGACACATAAGCAATTAAATCATGTTTGGCAATTAATCCACATATTGATTAGAAATAAATCATGTAATAATCCTCAAGTTGACATATAAATCACGTTCGAGAAATTAATTCATGTCTCACATAGGAATAATTCATACAATAAATCCAAATTTAACACGTATTTCCTATAATCACTTAGAATCATAATTCATGTGATGTCACATAATACATATAATGTCTTGAAATTTATAATAATTTCACAAAACACTTAGTAATGTAATTCACATAATATCACGTAATGCATAATTGAAAACGGGGCGTTACAATTCTCTCCCCCTTCAGAGGACCTGGTCCCCAGGTCCAATCTTGAGTTCTGAACTTTAAAACAGCGATGAGAGAGCCTCGTCTCTCAGACAAACAACGAGAGAACCCCGTCTCTCAAACAAGCAAGGAGAGTACCCCGACTCTCACACAAGCAAGTAGCCCAAAAGAACACTTAAATAAACATTCACACAGAATTGAATGTAGCCCAAAAGTACTTGCGAAGCACAAAGGACTTATTCTTAGTATATGGAGGATAGAAAGATCTAGTAATCAGAGGATACTGCGATGCAAGCTTTGCATCTGACTTAGATGATTTTAAGTCAATGTCAGGATACATTTTCTGCCTTAACGGCGGAGTAGTAAGTTGGAAAAGTTCCAAGCAAATGACCACTGCAGATTCGACCACAGAGGCCGAATACTTAGCTGCAAATGATGTAGCTAAGGAAGGTGTTTGGATTAGAAACTTCATTCAAGAATTGAATGTCGTTCCTAACATGAAAGACCCCATTACTGTGTTTTGTGACAACACTGGGGTGGTTGCTCAGAAACCCCTTAGTCGAGAAGCTTTCGAAGGTCATCTTGCGAAGATGGGACTTAGATTAGCTCCTAAATGGCTTTGACGGGCAAGTGGGAGATTGTTAGGAATAGTACCCTGAAAGCCAATGTAATAGTCTGCTTTAGTACTTTTCTTTTTGCAAATCATAGACAATCTTTGAATAATACAAATTAAGGCAACACTTTTGTATATGCTCTTGTTTGATTGTATGTTTACTTTAACTGCACATGTATAAGAACTCCCCTAATCAATACGACTTATAGGACTCAACCATTTAGGAGAATTGGTTCATGAGATAAGGCCTGTATCACATAAGTCATGATTAGAAATCACTCCAAGCCGATGAGTCCTACAAACAGTGGGAGTGTCAACCAGACTCCACTTGTGATACCGAGTTGTGGGATGGTTAGGATGGATTCAAACGGTGGGAGTTGAATCTCGATTAGACCCTCCTATCGTGCGAGACGTCCGGACTACTCATGGTCGGATCTATTTCGTGAGGAGCTTGAAGCCCCTTTCGTGCTAGAAGACCCTTCCTGAACTAATTCCTGTGGGGAGGTCGCGAACCCCGTGTGGGATGAACACGGAGAGGTCTGCTTAGAGTCCAGTACTCGAGGAAGTGGACCTGAGGACAGGTCCTTCTTAAGGGGGAGAGGTTATGACACCCCATTTTTCGGCAAGCCAGGTACGAGGTCACGGGAGAGTTTAATTCTGTAATTATATGATTTATATGACGTCACATGCCAACGTGTCAACGTGTAATTTTATTATGTGCGCCTTAGAATTTATTAAATGTACTTAGACTCAATTGTCCAATAATTGCTCATTAAGAACCTAATTTTAATTAGGGTGTTTGAGCCCCCGAAGCTAACTTGAGCTCGAGAATTCGAATTCGAATTCTAACTTCACTATTGGATTCTTTTCGGCGATTCGGGTTCGATGGGACTAGCCTTACCTTTTTGTGAAGCCGTTCGACCTCTCTACCAATTTAATTTCTAACCGAGTGAACCGAACCCGTCTTGAACCGAACCGAACCGGTTTTCTTGGCCTTAATAAACCTGTAACACCCGAGCGCAAGGCGTCACATCCCCGCACCGAGACCCGACCCGAATATGAAATGGACGATCCATACCCGAGCCAAATCGCGACGAACGGGGATAAACACACACTCTAAGCTAGGCGGGCTAACCCTTAAAACCATATAACAACATAAGACATTAAAGCGGAAGCAATGAACGAACATATACCATATATACATGTACCATGAGCATCCAAGCTCCAAAAATTAACCATCTACATCATCAATTGCCATCACGGCCCAAAACATGTACGCTCCAAGATAATATTCATATACAATAATCAAAAGTGTAATATGCAAGTGTAAGACTCAAAATACAGAGCTAGAGACGAATGCAAGACCTAGGACTCGTATTCCCGCCTAGCTCCCTCAACACCTGCACAAAACAACTGAAAACCAAACGGGTTCAGTCCAAAAGGGACTGGTGGGTATAAAAACAGGGCATAAATAGAATATATGACAGTAATTGTAACACCCCGCATTTTCGGAGCAAGATACGATGTCGTTTTCGTGCGATTAGATTGTTATTTATTTAACTTTGCTTGTGCTTGAATTGTTTTATTCATGCCTTAATTGTTTAATTGACTCAATTGCGATCTTATGAAAAATATGTGAACTTAATAGAAATATGTTTAGTGCCTAATTGCCTTTAATTTAAATTATGAGGGCTAATTTGAAATTAATAAAAGTTGGGGATCATCTTTTAATTATAAGAAATTTAATTTGGACTTAATTGGACATCACTTTAAATCTTTGGGGTGCTTTTATAATTATACAATGTCTAATTGGATTTATTTGAACCCTAATTGAACTATTTGAACTTCATCGAAAGACTTAGACTCTCGAGGGGTTTGTTTGAAATTTCGGAAGAATGGCCCCTTATACATCGAGAAACCCTAGCCCCATCTCATTCTTTCATTTTCTTTCCTCTCTCTTTCGGCTTGAGCAGCAGCGCAGCAATTGCTGTGCCAACCACCATCCCTCCGCCAACAACCACTCCGCGCCGGCGCATCCAGCGCCGATCACCTCCGCCATCATCTCCGCCATCATCTCACCACCTGTCAGAAAGAAGGAGGCCAGCCCTTCGCCACTGCGGAGCCACGCACCACCACTCCCGCCGGTGAACCTTGGATAGCCACCACCCTTCTTTCACCCTCTTCTTCCCCTTCGTCAGAGATAGAGCAGCTGCGCCACCTCTGCCTTCCTCATGACGCCGGCACAACCCCAGTATCATTCCCTCTCCCCACCGATGAACTCTCCACCGACCGCACACCGTCGCCGGTGATGATTCGCGGCCAGCACCACTCAGATCCGGCCACCTCGCCCAGATCGGACCAGATCTGAGAATCCTCATTCCACCTTCTATCCTCGGATCCAGCCACCACCACCGATCTCTCTCTCCGGCGATGACTCCACCACCGCACCACTGCGATCTCCTTTCTCTCTTTCCAGATCTGGGAGAGAAGACACCAAATGATGTGCCACCACTGCCAGCAGCCATGGATTCCGGCGAGTTGCCATCACAACCTCTCACTTTCGTCAGCTCTAACTTCGGCCACCTCCGATAGGACGCCGCCGCCATCAGTTTGTCAACACCGGTGCTGTTATGCTCCAACAACCATCACGCCAGTAGCCCTCTCCCTCATTTACTCTTTTAATTTCCAAGTGTAAGCTGCTGGAATGCTACTCTCTTCACCATTCTTGCATTCCAATCTCAATATTTGAATTTTGTGTTCAGCCTATTGAATGAATTTTGTATCGGTTTTACTATAAGTGTTAATGAAGGATCTGATTGTTGTATACTTGTGATAACTTGTAAATAAGGGCTATTTTATAACACCTGAATTGTGTAATCTAGAAATTGGTTGTTTAAATTTGGTTAATTCTAATGTATGTTGGGAATGAATTAATCTAATTGAACCTGCTTAGTGATTAATGAATGTGTGATGTTTTAACAATATAGTATGATTAACTATGAAATGTATGTGTGCGAATCGTATATAATTGTCTAATTGTGAATTATTCCTAAACTTAAGTACTGGAGTGTTGTCAATTTATTTAAGTGACTCGGTTTTGAACTAAATCTATATAAGTGGTTTGGCTAATTATCTGAGTTGGTTTTAAGCTTGAAATCTTAGTTTAACATCTTGGTTAATTTTATTAATTGTAAGTTACAAAATGTTATTGAAATTTTGAGTTCAATTGTGGTATATTAAATTTTATAAACTGAACATTTGAATTCAACTGTAATTATGGTTTGCTATGACATTAAATGATTTTATAGGATTAGAACGAATGTATATGTATGCAATATTGTGGGTTGGATCATTGTTGACAATTTATAAAACTGGTTCAGAGCATAACTTATGTTAATTAATGTTGATTTATGTATTTGGTACACATGTATGGCATTCCAGTGAGATTGTGAGTGGAGAGATTGTGAGTGGAGCTGTTCGAATAAATGATATGTACTCATTTCTTATTGTAAAGGAAATTGACAGCCACACATATAATTTAGACTTTGCATTAAATGGATTCTTGAATTTGGAAAATGTATTACTAGTGCAACTAGGTGAATGGTAATCGTGTGATCTTATTAGACGATTGATTTGTGTATTAGTCATTCTGAATCATAATTCTTTTGAAAGAGAAGTATGTTATTTGAAGAGGAATCTTGAATTGAATCCACGATGTATTAATATGAATTAGACTTTCCTATAGGATTAGTTGTTTGATTCTTAATTGGGCTCTTGAGTTGTGACATTATGAAATATTATGTACGTGAATACTTTGTGAATTATGGCATCTAAATTATTATTAAATTATACTCTGGACCAGATTCACTTAAGTTAATTGATTAGATCCATGATTAACACATGTTGAATATATTACTTGGTTTGCGTGCCTGAGAGAATTGTTTTGAATTTAATTACATGTCTAATTGCAACATGGGATAGTAATTGTGCACATGAACCCTTTCATGTCATTCCTGTAATTTCTATGAACGCGTCATATAATTCCATGTCATCTTATAATCATCGCCGTGCGTCTATGTGGTTCATGATTGAGTCTTGTCTCACGAGTACACTGTATTTCCTTTCTGTTCAGTAATCTCCACGACAGAGATAACCCAATTGAGTTTGCATTCGTCCTGTCAGTTCTGGTATCTCGTCGCTTCTCAGGTGAGGTTTAGGATTTTGTATAGTTACGTGACCTATGGCCTTTACATGTTGATTTCTACCCTTGCATGCGAGTATACTCTATTATAGATATGTATGTGCTGAATATGATATGTTGATGATCTTGTGTGAGTCCTGCGTGGATGGAGGTCATGAGGCTTAAAGTTCCATCGCGTAGGAAGGGTGTAAATATAAAACCAGTTTTTGAGGCATATGTAAGCTATTTTGGAAAATTCAGTGGTGTTATGATTCTGTAGCGAGATTGCCATGAAAGATTGGCGTATGTTCTGTTCTATTATGTTATGGATCCTAGGAACTGCAGGAATGGGTACCCCCGGGACGGTTAAGGCCGACGGGGCATTTATCCATTGCGTTCCGAGGAGCTGCGGGAGTGGGTACCCCCGGGACGGTTAGGGCCGTCGGGGCATTTATCCATTGCGTAGTTCCATTTGAGATATCATTGCGCGACTTTAGGGTGATGGAGGAGGCGTGATATCTTGAGCCTTCGGCTAAGGCCGGGGAGGACTCTTGTGGGTTCGCTACCCCTTGAGGTCGAGTCTATTTTAGACGGTTTTATTATGGATGGTTAGGGTCGCGCAACCCTACCATCACCCGGAGTTGAGGTTGGTATGTTATTTCTGTTTTGTTATGATATGAGGAGTTGAGGTTGGAAGCTCGTACTCGCCGAGCATATGGTATGATATGTTATGGGAATCATGAATCGGGATAGAGTCCTTTTGGAAATGGTTTCTAAACTTATATCTATATTTATCTGGGTTGTTTCGAAATGTTTTGGTATGCAACACCTATTCCCGGTTCATGAGTCCACCCTTTTGATATGTGCTGTGCTCTGTATATATATACTGTGGGTGTGCGTTAGCCCCCCTCACTCAGTCAGTTGACTGACACCTCATTTATCTTTTAGTTTGCAGGTTTCCTTTTGGCTTGAGCTAGGCGGAAGTGAGTCTCCTGAGTCACACTTGTCAGTCTAGTTGGTATTAGGATGCATTTGTCGCATACTTTATTTATGTTATGTATTTATGTTTCATACTTGGAGGCTATGTTTATGTTCTACTTAGACTTAAACCCGTGTGGGGTTAGTAAGCTAGTATTTGGATGTTAGTAGATATTATGATGATGCTTATGCTGTTTATTATGTTGGGTTATGAATTGATTCGGGACTAGGTATTTATGCTAGTTGAACCCGTCACCTGCTTTGCATGTTTTGTTTTAAATGCTTCCGCTATCTATTGTTGTTGGTTTTAATTTGCTTCCGCACTCTGAGTTTGTCAAGTTAGATCCGCCTAGCCTAGTGTGTGAGTTGGTCTCCCGTTCGCTATGATTCGGATTCGGGCATGGACTTTCTATTTCGTGACCGGGTCTGGGTCTTAGTGCGGGGGATGTGGCATCCTCCGTTTGGGGTGTTACATCCTTAAGTGGTATCAGAGCTCTAGGTTGCAAAAGAAGAAAGCACGAGCCTCACTGACCGGCCTCGTCTCCCACTGGATCAAAATCTGTGCAAGAAAGGTGATGTGTGACTCAATATGACCAAATAAGACGCTCGGCAATGCAATGATCATGATATGAATATGTAAAAGGTAAAATTATGTTCGTGTGCCCTATTAATACACTTAAATCATATATTCAAGTCATTCATTCAATCATTCAATTCATTCGAGCTCATAATTCCACACTTTCAAACTCATTGATTCAAGAACTTCATATAGAGTCGAAGCACAAGTTAAATCACATTCAAATTGGAAACAAACAATTACATAGATTAAATTAAATCAAATAACACTTAATACATATCCAAGATATACAAACACATGCATGTACAGTAGCATGCAAACGAAATGCATGAGAAACAGAGGGTGACACGCCCGTGTCACCGAAATACACTAGGCCGTGACACCCCCGTGTCACGGTACAGCGGAAAAACATGCATGAAAATAAGGTGACACGCCCGTGTCACAAAAAAAAAGCAAACCGTGACACGGTCACAAAAAAAAAGCAAACCGTGACACCCCCGTGTCATGGTACAGAAAATCAGCCCAACCACGCATGCAACCCCGTGTCACGCCAAGCAAGGCAAAAGTGACACGCCCGTGTCACTGTGCGTAACAGAGAAAAACAGAGCAGTTTTCGGACAGTAACAAAACCAACCAAAACACCAAATTTTCAATCAACAAATGCAACCAAAACTTGAAGAAACATGTGACCATACTTAAAGCACAATAAAATCTAGCATATATACTCATATCATGCATTGATCATCAAGAATCTATCAAATGAAACCCGTATGTTCACTCATGCTTCCAAGTCCAAACTTCACAAGATAAATGCATACAACTTGAGCTCAAAGTTCCTAAACATATTTCCAATAACAATTACATACATTAACCAATTCATAGCCAAGCCCTATCAATCACATAAATCCAAGAAATCCATCAAAGTTCCAAAGATACCTCAATGAAGGAAATAGAAGAAGAAATGAAGAGATGATGTTGATGATGCTTGAATGATCCCAAAACTCACAATTATGAAGCTTGAAAGATGAAATCTCCCACTCCTCTAGGTAGGGTTTTGATCGGTTGACTATGGGGCAAGAGCAAATGTGTATGTGATGTATGTATGAAACAAAGGAAGAAAGGAACGTAATATGCTGCTAAGTATGGAGAAAGAATTGGCCAATTTGCTATTAAATCCCTCCATTATTTAAGTCATGCAAGTAAGTCCTCAAACTTTTTGAAATGTAATCAATTAAGTTCATGCAATTAAGTACTCAAATTTCATGAATGCTCAATTAAGGTCATAACGAAATTAAGTCAAGTTCGGGAAATTAATTCACGTTGCAATCGAGTTCAAATGAAGCAATAAATATCAATTTGTAAAGAATTCACAAAATACTTAACATTAAACACGTACACATTTAACATATATATATATAATAATAATAAAATAAAATAAAGGAGATAACATCTAATACATTTAAAATAGAATCAACTATATAAACACGTAAAATAATTATTTTGCGCAATTAGGTAAACAATTACGTCATACCTGTACGGTCGAAAAGTCGGGGCGTCACAACCTCTCCCCCTTAAAAGAATCCGTCCTCGGATTCATTGATCACTCGGAAACAATTCGGGATGAAATCTCTTCATCTTATCCTCCGTTTCCCACGTGGCCTCTTCCGTTTTATCACTTCTCCATAGAACCTTAACCAGTGGGATTTACCGATTTCGAAGCTCTTGAAATTTACGATCCAATATCTTAATCGGCTTCTGAACGAAGGTGAGATTTGGCTCAACTTCTACCTCTTCCTCAGGTAGGATCTCAGCTTCATCCGGATAATATTTCCGAAGCTGTGAAACATGGAATACATTATGAATTCCAGTCAAACTCGGGGGGAGGTCCAAACGGTAGGCCGTATCTCCAATTCTTTCCAAAATCTCATATGGTCCTCGATACCGAGGATTCAATTTCCCTCCTTTTCCAATCCTCGAAAATCCCTTACGAGGTGAGGCTTTCAAGAATACCCTATCACCAACCTCAAACTGAAGATCCTTCCTTCGGTGATCGGCATAGCTTTTCTGTCTGTCCTGGGCTACTTTCATCCGTTGTCTGATTATTTGAACCTTATCAATTGCCTCTTGCACGGCCTTAGAGGGTTTTTCCTTGTTCTCTCCTCGTTTCACACCCTCTTGCTTTGTTCAATTCCATTCTTCCAAATCAAAGAACAACGGTGACCTGCATTTCCGTCCGTAGAGAGCCTCATATGGAGCCATTTCTATCGAAGCTTGAAAGCTGTTATTATAGGCAAATTCAATCAAAGGAAATTGTTCGTTCCACGAACTCAAAAAATCCAATGCACATGCTCTCAACATATCCTCCAAATATTTAATTAATATCTCTGATTGTCCGTCCGTCTGAGGATGGAAAGCTGTACTGAATTGAAGCCTTGTGCCCAGATTCCTTTCCAATTCTTGCCAAAATCTAGAAGTAAACCTCGGATCTCGATCTGATACAATGCTAACCGGCACTCCATGAAGTCGGACAATTTCATCCACATATTTCTTAGCCAATTTAGGTACCTTATCCGACATCCGAACAGCTAGAAAATGTGCCGATTTCGTCAATCGATCCACTATTACCCAAATTCCATCTAAACTACCTTTCACTCGTGGAAGACCCGAAACGAAATCCATCGCCACTTGCTGCCATTTCCATTCTGGAATAGGTAATAGTTGTAGTAGCCCCGATGGCTTCTGATGCTCTGCTTTCACCACTTGGCAAGTCAAGCAATGTCTCACGAAGTCGATCACATCCCGCTTAAGTCCATTCCACCAATAAAATTTCTTTAAGTCCTTATACATCTTATTTCCCCCGGGATGTATCGAATACCCTGATCGATGAGCTTCTTCCAAAATCAACCGTCTTAACTCTTCCGGAACCACCACTCTATTCTTAAACCTTAGAAGCCCTGTGTCATCAAATCCGAACGGACTCTCTGAATCATTTCTAGCTTTCTGCACCAACCTCTGAACTTCGGAGTCCACTTTCTGAGCTTCAAACAATCTCTGCTGAAGATCCGGTTGAACGGTAATATTCCGAATACTAGCTCTCAGCTTGAAGGACTCAGATTCATCCATAGTTTCCACTTTAACACTTGACACGCTAGCTTTCCTACTAAGCGCATCCGCGACCACGTTGGCCTTTCCTGGATGATATCGAATCGTACACTCATAATCTGCCAACATCTCTATCCAACGTCTCTGTCTCTTGTTTAATTCCTTCTGAGAAAACAAATACTGGAGACTCTTGTGGTTGGAAAAGATCTCAAAAGAAACTCCGTAAAGATAGTGTCTCCACTTTCCCAAAGCGAAGATCACTGCTGCAAGCTCGAGATCGTGAGTGGGATAATTCTGTTCATGATCCTTCAATTTTCTTGAGGCATAAGCTATCACCTTACCATTCTGCATCAAAACACATCCCAACCCTTCTTTCGAGGAGTCCGTATAAACCATGTATCCTTCAGTGCCCTCGGGAAGTGCTAATACCGGTGTAGTGGTCAATTTTTCCTTCAAGAGTTGAAAACTTGCCTCGCATGCCTCGTCCCACTCAAATTTAGCTTCCTTCTTAGTTAATCGAGTTAAAGGACCGGCTATCTTTGAAAAATCCTTTACAAACCTTCGGTAATAACCTGCCAATCCCAAGAAACTTCTAACCTCGGAAGCATTTTTCGGACTCTGCCATTGAATAACCGTCTCGATCTTTGAAGGATCAACTTCCAAACCCTTACTCGAAATAATATGGCCTAGAAAAGCAACCCGGTTGATCCAAAACTCACACTTACTAAACTTCGCATACAACCGGTGCTCTCTCAACGTCTCCAATACCAAATTGAGATACCTAGCATGATCTTCCGGAGTCTTTGAATACACAAGATTGTCATCAATGAAGATTACGACGAATTTATCCAAATACGGCCGAAAAATCCGATGCATCATGTCCATGAATGCTGCAGGGGCATTTGTTAAACCAAAAGGCATCACTACGAACTCATAATGCCCATACCGGGTATTAAATCCTTTCTTTGGTATATCCTCCTCCCGGATTTTCAATTGGTAGTAACCCTGCCTTAAATCCAATTTCGAATAAACCTTTGAACCTTGTAGCATATCGAATAAATCCTCGATGTGGGGCAACGGGTACTTATTCTTGATGGTCATCCGATTAAGCTCCCGGTAATCTATACACATCCTCAATGTTCCATCTTTCTTCTTGACAAAGAGAACCGGAGCACCCCACGGAGATGAACTCGGTCGGATATATCCACTCTTAAGTAATTCCTCGAGTTGAATCTTCAACTCTTTCAACTCTGCCGGAGCCATTCTATAAGGAGTCTTGGAATAAGGTTCTGATCCTGGATATAAATCAATAACAAATTCAATCTCCCAACCCGGTGGTAGAGAACCTAAATTTTCTGGAAATACGTCGGGATATTCCTTTACCACGGCCGTCTCCTCGAAACTTGATTTATCCTTTGGTTTATTAAGGAGATAGGCAATAAATCCCATGGCTCCATCCTTCACCAACTTGCGAGCTTCCATAAACGATAAGAGTGGTACATTCTTTGTAACGCCCCGGTTTTTCAAATTTATTAATATGCCTTAATTGCTTCTAAATTGCGCAATTTAATTATTTAATTATGTGATTAATTGTTTTTATGTGTTTCATATTTAATTTTATTATGAATCGTTATAATTTTATTTTAATTCAATATTATTTCAAATATTTCGTATATTAAGTATATATATACATAAATATATATATATTTCTTTAATTATTGTTAATTTAATGATTAATGTTAATTATTTTATTTTAATAATACTAATATTAAATATAGTTATGTAATGTAAATGTATATGTGTTGTAAGGTACGTATGCATGAAAATATTAATGCATGCATAATATATTTACAAACTATTTTTGCATGCATGTTTATAAACTATATATATATATATTTATACGTTGAAAAAATATATTTATGCATGAAAAATAATTGTGCATGGGAATTTTATACATTGTGCATGAATTGCATGATTAAGTTGGTTCGTTTATTTTGTGCTTCGTTCTTATATGATATGATATCAAATTGCCACGAGTTTGTAATATGTCGTACATATATGTGTTATGAACATGATTTTATGCTCAATTTATGTTTTTAAATTCAATTGATAGATTAACGAATTTAATTTCAATTGAGGAACCAAAACGGGAGCTAACGAGCACTTAGCGTACCCTTGGTTCCGAATTTAATATCTTGAGCTCGGGAACTCGGATTCGAGTTCCGTCAAATCCGCTGAACTCGTAACGAAGATTCGAGTTTAGTAAACCTAGCCTTACATTTTTCCTAAGTCGTTTGAACCTTCGAATTTCAACCGAAAAACGAATCGGTGATCAACTTGACCTTGTTGCATTAATTCAGCCATATCTTGGACAAACCATAACCAAATTAACCATGGTTGGATTCTTTGAAACCCTAACTCAACCCTCTACCATGACATAACCAGCCCTAACCGAGATTATCCTCTCACAATGCCCAAAACTCAGCCAAAGTTTCTGTTCTGAATTCCAGTCCCGTAACCCTTCAAGCTTTGGAGATTTTGGAGCTCAAATCTCATCCAAACTTCAACCAATCATCAAGGTAAGCTTAGGGTTGTATTGTATGATTAATTCTGAGCATTTTCATCCTTCCATTCATGATTTTGAGCTTGGATTCTTCATTTCTGGGCTGATTACCGAAACTATAGGTTTTTGGACAAATTCTTGATCTTCTTCGATTCTTAACTGTTTTGATCGATTCCAAGCATGAGAATGATTGTTTTGACATCCTCATCTCATTTATGATCATTGATTTCGTGGTTGTTGAGGAATTTATGATATATCATTTATGACAATTTTCAGAAATCTCACTTGAAGGTCACGTATGTCTTCTCTTCCTTGTTGATCTCGTTTGGAACTGATTATGTGTTGAATATATGATATTTTGCTGCACATTTGATGGACTTTTGGACTTGAATGGAATCGGAGTGGTTGAGTTCAGTCGTGCCCTGTTTTTTTTCCGCGGTTGCTCTGTTTTTCTCACGTCGGAATTGCTGTCAATTTTGCTGAGATTTCCTTCTTCCTTTTGTTGTCTCTTTCATGGATTCTAGGGTGTGTTTATCTGAGTCTTTTACAGCTTTTCTTGCGTGTTTGGGTTGCCTTTATTGCTCGTACATGGCTGCCTCTTCTTGCCCTGTTTTCCTGCGTATTTTGCTGTCTGTTTGAGGAAGTTGCTGTTGCACGACACGGGGGTGTCGATTGCTGCCTTTCCGGCGAGGCACGGGGGTGCAGCAAAGCCTGGAACTTCTGTACCGAGACACGGGGGTGTCTCGGTCCAGGCTTTGTGGGTGACACGGGGGTGTCACCCCGTTTTTCTGGATTCTTTTGCTGCGTTTTCTGGAACTGCTGCTGCTTCCAATTCATGCAGAATGGTTGAAGTGCTATTTTGCTTGCATGGCTGTGTATATATGTATATATATATATTTGTGTGTGAATGCATGTGTTGCATGCATGTGTAATAGATGTAGTATATATATATATATTGCATGTAAATATATATGCATGCATGTGTGTGTGTGTTGTACGTGACTATATATATATATATATATCATAGATATTGTATATTAGTATTATATATGGTTATTTATATATATTATATTATATTATATATTGTATATTATATATTGTATATTATATATATGATTATATATATATATATATTATATATATATTTATTATATATTTTAATTAATGTTTGATTTAATTTAATTATTGAAATTAATTGAATTCTATTTCGCGTATTTATTCGACTGACTTTTGATTGAACGTTTTATTTATTTTATCCCTATATGTGAATATGAATATTATATGTGTTATGCTTATTAATTGAATGTTAGATTAATTAATATGCATTATGAATTTATGAAATTGAATGAAATATATGAGTGAATGCATGGTTATATGTTTTAAATTTATTAATCGTGCACATGAACATTTTTATGATATAACATGATCATTTATGCATTCATATCATATTCACTTCATTGCCGTGCGTCAGATATGGTTCATTAAGAGTCTTGAGTCTCACGAGCACGTCTTGTGGTCTTTTGTACAGTTTATCTCCAGGGTGGAGAGCTTTTGATCGTTCAGGCACTTGGTGCTCGATCCTTGTTTCATCACGGTTCAGGTGAGGGTGGTTTTCGTTTTAGCTACGTAATAAACCCTACAACCCTTATGTGAAAAGCTTTGGCCAAAACCTTATGATTATATATATATATATGGTTTTCAAACGAAGTTATCGAGTAAATTCTTCTGAATCATATGTATGAGCGTATGTAAGCTTGAAAAATGGTTTTGTAATGAGGCTATGCTCCAAACCGTGTGTCTTCATGCTAGCTATGGATTAGGATGACACGGAGAGGTACGTATATAGCATATGCCGAGTTACACGGTAAGGTATGATTTCTTATAGTATGTATCATAGGTATGTATTGATATGTTTTGGCGAGACACATTTATTACTTATTACGGAACGGGCCCCGGGACTTAGTGTATGTGGCTAACCGAGGAAGCAAGGGCTGACGGGGATCCCATATACTAGTCCCACTATTAAACAGCGGTACTGGACCTCGTCAGGAGATTGGCGGGGAAAGGGAGCTGAGTGCCATCTGGGGAGTCATGTAACCCCTTTTGGTCAAAGATCGGGTGGTCGGGCCTTGCAAACCCACCACCAACCCGGAGGAAGAAGGTTGGAACTTGTTTATGATTGAAATGAATGATTGACTGATTGATTATCGATTGATAGGCACTGTGCGGGAAGGCCGGGAATCGGATTGCCCAAACAATATATTTAGGACATGATTTAGGGTATGCGTGTATTATGATATATTGCATGATCACCTAATCAATATATTAACGATAATGGTCGTACACGGTCGGAGTTTGGATGGAGGTTGTGCACGCTCACTCGCCGAGCCTTATATTTATGTATGATTTATGAATGGAATGAATTTAATATGAACTAATCGTAAAAGTCGAGCATTGTTTATCTATTTTCTTACCCTTAATGGGAACTAATTTCAATTAAAACCTTGCTCGGGATTTATGACTTGCGTGTGCATGTTTTATATATATGTATCGCTCCTGCTCACTCAGTCTTCTAGAGACTGACCCTCTCCCTCCCCAATACTTTAGTGTGCAGGTCGACCTTGGAGTTTCGAGCTAGGCGGAGGTTTTGGAGTCTTTAAGTTGGTCGAGTTAGGTTAGGAGAGTCTCTGCACTTATTCATGTATTGGATTTATATTCGATTTGATTCTGCAGTTTTATGAACTGAATAATTATGTAATTATTATTGTATTGCTTTTACTGGGTTTTGTTATGATTTAAAAGAGGCCTGAAGAGCCCAAATTCCGTTTATGGTTTGTATGTTTGTGGTTGGGCTTGGCCATGCATTATATATTGTGGATTGGTACTCGTTGCAGGGTCTAGCTCCGCCTGGCTTAGGAAGGTTTTATGTTTGTCTCCCGTTCGCTAGGGTTTGATACGGGTGCGGATTATCTATTTCGTTACTCGTGTTGAGTCTTAGTGCGGGGGATGTGGTGCCTTACGTGCGGGGTGCTACATCCTTAAGTGGTATCAGAGCCCGGTTTCAAAACCGGTGTTCTTGAGTCGTGTCGGAGTCAGTCTAAGTCGAACGGCATAGGAACTATGTGATATTATGTGCATTGCATCGATTTTGAATAGGGAATTTGGTTTCTCTTAAGAATTTTGTTGAATCACTTGTTGCATCTTATACGGATTCTTGCCTTTCGTATCGAATATGTGCCATGAGCATGCACTAATCGCATGCATCTATTCTTGAAATAAGTTATGGTTCCCAGGTTATAAAGATGATATGAAACCACGGCCAAATTTTATGATCACAACAACCTATTGCAAATTCCTTTGGAGGCATGGAAGATAGGAAGAATGCCCGGGGAGGAGTGTGGAGAATGCTAGTTGTGTGGCTTTGTAGACTGAGTTGCAATTAACGGTTGGGATTCAGAATGGGAGGTTCGACCTTGGCAATGCGATGGCAGAGGAACATTTGGGGATCTCGCAACCTAAGAAATGAAGGGAACAAAACCTTGAAGATATATTAGTCCCGGATTTGGATCATGGAGGAGGTACTAGAAATTAAGAGGAGTAGAGATAACAAGGGTCTACAAAGAAAGACTTCGAACTAAACCTAGTGATTAGGAGTCGGGTTCTAGAAGACAAGCATTTGGGTAAACACGAATAGAGGGAAGGTGGCGATATGGAGAACAGGATTTGAGTTCATTTTTCCAAATCCAAACTGAATTGTCATGTTGTGAGGTTAAATTGGAAGATATGGAGCAACAAATGGAAATGAGAAAGAGGGGAAATCATGCGCTCAAGTAGAAGCAATTGGAAGTGAATTAAATCCACAAATGATAAGCGCGGAAATTATTGATCGAGGTGACGATTAGAAGTAAAGGTCGAATTTCAAAGAGAAGTTGGATACTAACCCTGTGGACGTGGAAGAATTAAGAATTAAGAAATTGCAATCTCGGATAGTGGAAGATACAAGTGATGCAAAAAGACTCATGGAAACCTGAAGACCGTGGGAAAGGCAAGGGATACTCACCAAGTTAAAGTAACTTCGGGAGTAGGGGAACGAGGAAAAGTTACCGAGCTAATAGTTTACCATCTTGGTGACAGGTTTCAAAACATTCATAGCACGTGCATCATATTTTGCATTAATTATTTATTCTTTTGACCTTATGTTTATCCGTGCATTTCTAATTGGCTTTGTTATGCTAATGTGTTGTATAACTGCGTAGTGTAAACTGACACATGCATTGTCATTTTAACCCAACATGCATTTTAGTGTTTACTTGATAGGAAGCCTTTCGCCTCAACTGTCAAGTATCAGTTCAACCGAACCGCATCCGAGTTAGGAGGAAGAGAAATAATAGGATGACATTAGAAGGAAGGTGAATTTGGGAAATAAGAACTGCTATTAAGGGATAGGTTAACGGAAACAAGAATTAAGGAGGAGAAGTGAAACTAGAGTTCCGGACAAGATTAAGAAAGGAGTTTCGGACATCAAGAGAACTAGGGAAGGAGTTGAAAGGCCAAATCTTTGATTTCTATATCAGTAAAACTCCACTTAATGGGATTTACTCATCAAGAGTTTGGATAAGAGAAGAATCGATGGAGTTCAATCCGGGACAACAGAAATTTAAGGGGGAGAGCACGACCGAGGAACAAATTAACGATTGAAAGGGTGCTCGAAGAAATATTTTAGTGAGAATAATGGAATTGCAAACTGAGGAAGACCTGGAAGTCCTATTAGTGATGATCAGAAATAAATAAGACGGTTTGAATGGATAAGTGTCAAGAGGAGAGTTAAATTACTAAATACGGTTGAAGTCTATCACCAGGAATAAAGGAAATGATTTAGAGAATATTCTTATGTGTAGAACATGGATCTGGGAATAACAGACTTATAAGGGAGCTTCTGGAAACTCCTAAGTCAGAATTGACAAAAGAGAGAGTGTCGAATCAAGCTAGCATAGAATGGAAGGAGGGCAATCAAGAGTAAATCAATAGAGTAAAAAGGGGGTGCAATAATGGCAATATTGTCAAGTCTTCGGTTAGCCCCACGATAATTCGGAAGGAAAATTAAGAAGGAACCAAACCAGAAAAGATGATCATTGGAGGATTTACATCAAAGTTTAAAACGCATCAAGAACATTCTATCTTTGATTCAAGAAATGTAGGGTCAGATACGGAATATAACCTTAAAGGGGTTAAAGAGAATGAATGGATAATATGAACGGAAGCTAGAAAAGGATTCGTGTTACGGTAGATCCTAATGACGAATACCTCAAGGTAGGGATGGAATCGTCAAGGTTGTCCGGAGTAGTTATCCTTGAGGGTATTTTAAACTCCGACACGGGTAAGATAGTAGCTAGGGACATAACTTCGAGATGGATGGTCTAAGGGTATTCGGGAAGTCAAACTTGGTTAACTACAAAGAGTTGGTTGAATGAAGATTAAGGGAAATGATGGAGACTGGGAGCAGTACCAGGCAGAAGGGATCTAAGAGTATAATCCCTAAAGGATTCATCAATGGTTTCATCGGGGTATCCTGAAGAGGTTAAAGACAAACTGAGCACTAAATCTATCTTCGGGACAGATCATACACTGAACAACGACAACTCACAATTTTAAAACTTGGCAACTACGGTGAACGGTACTTATAGCATCCATGATACATACATTCATGCAAATTCAATTTAATAATTTCTTTGTTATGTGCTTTGTTTTCTTACCAAGTTAAATTACGTGAAGTAATTGATGATTATCGTGGATGATATTTGATATTTACCTCGAGGTGGCTTGTGTGATTTTGAATGTGGTTTTGCGTGTACTGCTTGGGAGTATTGGAGACTTCCTTGCTTTAATTTACCTTGAGAGACGGGGCTTCTCTTATTTTGTTTGAGAGACGGGGTACTCTCTTTGTTTGCGAGAGACGGGGTTCTCTCATTGTTGCTCGAGAGACGGGGCTCTCTCCTTGTTGTTGCGAGAGACGGGGAATCTCTCATTGTTTAATTTCAAGCGTGTTTTGAATCCGAGGACGGATTCTTTTAAGGGGGAGAGATTGTAACGCCCCGGTTTTTCAAATTTATTAATATGCCTTAATTGCTTCTAAATTGCGCAATTTAATTATTTAATTATGTGATTAATTGTTTTTATGTGTTTCATATTTAATTTTATTATGAATCGTTATAATTTTATTTTAATTCAATATTATTTCAAATATTTCGTATATTAAGTATATATATACATAAATATATATATATTTCTTTAATTATTGTTAATTTAATGATTAATGTTAATTATTTTATTTTAATAATACTAATATTAAATATAGTTATGTAATGTAAATGTATATGTGTTGTAAGGTACGTATGCATGAAAATATTAATGCATGCATAATATATTTACAAACTATTTTTGCATGCATGTTTATAAACTATATATATATATATTTATACGTTGAAAAAATATATTTATGCATGAAAAATAATTGTGCATGGGAATTTTATACATTGTGCATGAATTGCATGATTAAGTTGGTTCGTTTATTTTGTGCTTCGTTCTTATATGATATGATATCAAATTGCCACGAGTTTGTAATATGTCGTACATATATGTGTTATGAACATGATTTTATGCTCAATTTATGTTTTTAAATTCAATTGATAGATTAACGAATTTAATTTCAATTGAGGAACCAAAACGGGAGCTAACGAGCACTTAGCGTACCCTTGGTTCCGAATTTAATATCTTGAGCTCGGGAACTCGGATTCGAGTTCCGTCAAATCCGCTGAACTCGTAACGAAGATTCGAGTTTAGTAAACCTAGCCTTACATTTTTCCTAAGTCGTTTGAACCTTCGAATTTCAACCGAAAAACGAATCGGTGATCAACTTGACCTTGTTGCATTAATTCAGCCATATCTTGGACAAACCATAACCAAATTAACCATGGTTGGATTCTTTGAAACCCTAACTCAACCCTCTACCATGACATAACCAGCCCTAACCGAGATTATCCTCTCACAATGCCCAAAACTCAGCCAAAGTTTCTGTTCTGAATTCCAGTCCCGTAACCCTTCAAGCTTTGGAGATTTTGGAGCTCAAATCTCATCCAAACTTCAACCAATCATCAAGGTAAGCTTAGGGTTGTATTGTATGATTAATTCTGAGCATTTTCATCCTTCCATTCATGATTTTGAGCTTGGATTCTTCATTTCTGGGCTGATTACCGAAACTATAGGTTTTTGGACAAATTCTTGATCTTCTTCGATTCTTAACTGTTTTGATCGATTCCAAGCATGAGAATGATTGTTTTGACATCCTCATCTCATTTATGATCATTGATTTCGTGGTTGTTGAGGAATTTATGATATATCATTTATGACAATTTTCAGAAATCTCACTTGAAGGTCACGTATGTCTTCTCTTCCTTGTTGATCTCGTTTGGAACTGATTATGTGTTGAATATATGATATTTTGCTGCACATTTGATGGACTTTTGGACTTGAATGGAATCGGAGTGGTTGAGTTCAGTCGTGCCCTGTTTTTTTTCCGCGGTTGCTCTGTTTTTCTCACGTCGGAATTGCTGTCAATTTTGCTGAGATTTCCTTCTTCCTTTTGTTGTCTCTTTCATGGATTCTAGGGTGTGTTTATCTGAGTCTTTTACAGCTTTTCTTGCATGTTTGGGTTGCCTTTATTGCTCGTACATGGCTGCCTCTTCTTGCCCTGTTTTCCTGCGTATTTTGCTGTCTGTTTGAGGAAGTTGCTGTTGCACGACACGGGGGTGTCGATTGCTGCCTTTCCGGCGAGGCACGGGGGTGCAGCAAAGCCTGGAACTTCTGTACCGAGACACGGGGGTGTCTCGGTCCAGGCTTTGTGGGTGACACGGGGGTGTCACCCCGTTTTTCTGGATTCTTTTGCTGCGTTTTCTGGAACTGCTGCTGCTTCCAATTCATGCAGAATGGTTGAAGTGCTATTTTGCTTGCATGGCTGTGTATATATGTATATATATATATTTGTGTGTGAATGCATGTGTTGCATGCATGTGTAATAGATGTAGTATATATATATATATTGCATGTAAATATATATGCATGCATGTGTGTGTGTGTTGTACGTGACTATATATATATATATATATCATAGATATTGTATATTAGTATTATATATGGTTATTTATATATATTATATTATATTATATATTGTATATTATATATTGTATATTATATATATGATTATATATATATATATATTATATATATATTTATTATATATTTTAATTAATGTTTGATTTAATTTAATTATTGAAATTAATTGAATTCTATTTCGCGTATTTATTCGACTGACTTTTGATTGAACGTTTTATTTATTTTATCCCTATATGTGAATATGAATATTATATGTGTTATGCTTATTAATTGAATGTTAGATTAATTAATATGCATTATGAATTTATGAAATTGAATGAAATATATGAGTGAATGCATGGTTATATGTTTTAAATTTATTAATCGTGCACATGAACATTTTTATGATATAACATGATCATTTATGCATTCATATCATATTCACTTCATTGCCGTGCGTCAGATATGGTTCATTAAGAGTCTTGAGTCTCACGAGCACGTCTTGTGGTCTTTTGTACAGTTTATCTCCAGGGTGGAGAGCTTTTGATCGTTCAGGCACTTGGTGCTCGATCCTTGTTTCATCACGGTTCAGGTGAGGGTGGTTTTCGTTTTAGCTACGTAATAAACCCTACAACCCTTATGTGAAAAGCTTTGGCCAAAACCTTATGATTATATATATATATATGGTTTTCAAACGAAGTTATCGAGTAAATTCTTCTGAATCATATGTATGAGCGTATGTAAGCTTGAAAAATGGTTTTGTAATGAGGCTATGCTCCAAACCGTGTGTCTTCATGCTAGCTATGGATTAGGATGACACGGAGAGGTACGTATATAGCATATGCCGAGTTACACGGTAAGGTATGATTTCTTATAGTATGTATCATAGGTATGTATTGATATGTTTTGGCGAGACACATTTATTACTTATTACGGAACGGGCCCCGGGACTTAGTGTATGTGGCTAACCGAGGAAGCAAGGGCTGACGGGGATCCCATATACTAGTCCCACTATTAAACAGCGGTACTGGACCTCGTCAGGAGATTGGCGGGGAAAGGGAGCTGAGTGCCATCTGGGGAGTCATGTAACCCCTTTTGGTCAAAGATCGGGTGGTCGGGCCTTGCAAACCCACCACCAACCCGGAGGAAGAAGGTTGGAACTTGTTTATGATTGAAATGAATGATTGACTGATTGATTATCGATTGATAGGCACTGTGCGGGAAGGCCGGGAATCGGATTGCCCAAACAATATATTTAGGACATGATTTAGGGTATGCGTGTATTATGATATATTGCATGATCACCTAATCAATATATTAACGATAATGGTCGTACACGGTCGGAGTTTGGATGGAGGTTGTGCACGCTCACTCGCCGAGCCTTATATTTATGTATGATTTATGAATGGAATGAATTTAATATGAACTAATCGTAAAAGTCGAGCATTGTTTATCTATTTTCTTACCCTTAATGGGAACTAATTTCAATTAAAACCTTGCTCGGGATTTATGACTTGCGTGTGCATGTTTTATATATATGTATCGCTCCTGCTCACTCAGTCTTCTAGAGACTGACCCTCTCCCTCCCCAATACTTTAGTGTGCAGGTCGACCTTGGAGTTTCGAGCTAGGCGGAGGTTTTGGAGTCTTTAAGTTGGTCGAGTTAGGTTAGGAGAGTCTCTGCACTTATTCATGTATTGGATTTATATTCGATTTGATTCTGCAGTTTTATGAACTGAATAATTATGTAATTATTATTGTATTGCTTTTACTGGGTTTTGTTATGATTTAAAAGAGGCCTGAAGAGCCCAAATTCCGTTTATGGTTTGTATGTTTGTGGTTGGGCTTGGCCATGCATTATATATTGTGGATTGGTACTCGTTGCAGGGTCTAGCTCCGCCTGGCTTAGGAAGGTTTTATGTTTGTCTCCCGTTCGCTAGGGTTTGATACGGGTGCGGATTATCTATTTCGTTACTCGTGTTGAGTCTTAGTGCGGGGGATGTGGTGCCTTACGTGCGGGGTGCTACATTCTTCGACCCAACTTGTAGCACCCCAAGCGGTGGGGCACCACACCCCCGCACTATGACCCGACACGTATACGAAATGGAAAGTCCGCACACGCACCAAGTCACAGCTAACGGGTGACAAACAAAAACCAATCTAAGCTAGGCGGTACCTAAACCCTATACAAGCGTAAATATGCAAGACTGAATACGGAAGCGATACAAAATATGAATTCTCAAAAATCTTAGTCAGCAATCATAATTCATATATTTCAAAAAGTAACTCAACATCAATTAAACGGGTTCAACTGCCTTAGAAACCTGTCCCGACCAAACATGTAATCAAAACGGGTTCAACTAAACCGAGCACCTATCCTAACCTGTCCCGAAATTCATACATCCAAATCATGAGTACCAACCTGCATAACATATACATATCATATACATAGTTTCCTTCACAAATCAAAACAGGGTATATAACAAATCAAACCGACTGACACAGACTCAACAGACCCGACTCAAAGCCGCCTAGCTCAAACCTGCAAGAACTGAAAAGTGGAAAAGAAGGGGGAGGGTCAGTCTCTAGAAGACTGAGCGAGCAGGAGCAATAAATATATATAAAAACATGCACATGCAAGTCATAAATCCCGAGCAAGGTTTTATTTAAAGTTAATTCCCAAAAAGGGCAAGAGAATAACTCAGCAATGCTCGGCCTTTACGACTAATCATATTAAATTCATTAAGTTCATAATTCATACATAAACATAAAGGCTCGGCGAGTGAGCGTGCATCATCTCCAACCAAACTCCGACCGTGTACGACAAATATCATTGATACATTAAATAGGTGATCATGCAATATATCATAATACACACAAATCATTTATCATATCCTAAACATATTCGTTTGGGCAATCCGTGTCCCGGCCTTCCCGCACTGTGCCTATCAATCATAAACATAATCATAGTCATAATCATAAAATAAATTCCAACCTTCTTCCTCCGGGTGGTGGAAGGGTTAGCAAGACCCGTCCACATCATACATAATGGCTGGTGAGGTACATGAATCCTCAAAAGCCCGACTAGCGTTTTCTCGTCAAAACTCCTGATGAGATCCGTTTCGACGTAAAATGGTTGGAACTAGTGCACGGGTTCACCGTCGGCCCTAGCCTCCCCGGCTTACCACGATACACTAAGCTCCGGGGCCCGTGAACATATCATACATACATAATCTCGCCAAAACATTTGATTCATAAGAAACATAACATATTTCATAATTCTGGAGAAAAAGTTACTCGATAATAATTTACTCGAACTTTGAAAATAACATATATATAAGTATATACATAAGGTTTTGGCCAAAACTTGTCACATAAAGGTTGTAGGGTTTAATATATAACTAGAACGAAAACACCCTCACCTGGTACCAGACAAAGCCAACCCAAAAGCAAATGGTCCACCCCGGAACCTGCACGACCACAAGTCACCACCCCGGGTGCACCTGTACCAACTGATCACACAAACACAGAACCAAAACTCAGACTCAGACTCAGACAACCATATAAAGACGCACGGCACATGCTCAAGTACTTAAGAAACGCAATCACATAAGCCAAGTTCATAATCATACTAATTACTTGTAAAATAAAATATCGCATATCTCAACATATTCATAAAGTAGATCAAGAGATGTTCTTATGCACAATTAATTCAAATAAACAAAATGGAAAGGCAATGCATGTCACCTTATTTCATATAAATTCATATATCAAATAACCAATTTATATTCGTACGAATACTTATTTCTTACATGCAAAAGTTCCTAATTCAATCATATAAGTTTCATACAGTTCACATATCGCATAATAGATTTATTTTAAATTAAGTAATTAAACCTAAATTACAAAGTTTCTAATTTAAATCATCCAAGACATACTAATTCAATTCCTACTAAATCATATCATAGCATGCTAAAAATTTTATTTAATTAAATCAAACAAATTCGTATATCACATTTCATACAATTTCACATAATATATGGCCAATTAATTCATATAACATGTTACGAGTTCCATATAGATTCACGAAGTCATTCATCAATTTCCAACTATATCCACAACAACATGAATTCATACATTCATAATTTATTTCATGTTTTCAAATGCCATACAATGCCTATTCATTAATTATCAAGTATACAAGAACAAATTACATTTTAAAACAATTAACAATTAATACAATTCGGCATAACGGGGTTCAATTCACAATTCAAAGCATCAATACGTATTACATTTCATTTAATACATGATTTCATATTCATTGGAATTCATTCCGATCAACAATTCAAGCATATGGCCATTAATTCGCATTAAAACAATTAAATCAAATAAGTCCCAAATACACAAATAAATTCGTAACAAATAAACCGAGTGTCCGATTGACGAACGGGAAGTGGCGTTGGACTCACCACAACGAGGCGGACAAACTTTCTGAAGCCCGTCGGATCGCCGCCACCGGAACACCGCCTCCGGTGGTCGGAAAAATCCCCGGAAGGAGAGAAACGTGCATCTCGGCCTGCTCAACAAAAGCCCTTAATCAATTTCAGAAAATGACAAACACGCCGGACTTCGTTGACGAAAAACCGAACTTAAATCCTAGTACGAAAACTAAAATTAAACGTAAACCGTAAATCGAAAATGAAATCAGGGCATACCGTTGGAAAGCTTGTAACGAGCCCTACAAAAGCCCCAAGTCAAACCTCCGGAAAAACTGCCGGAACAGTAACCGGTTCAGACCCGCCGGTTCACCGCCGGTCCGCCGCCAACGGCCGGTTCTCTGACCGCCACCACCACGAATAGATCGGACTCGACATCAGGAACAACTTTTGTGAAGGAAGCACCACCGAAACCGGCCGAGAAGAGGGCCCACATCGCCACCGAAGTGCCGCCACTGCCGGAACCACCACCTACGCCGCGATTCGCTCCAAACCGAGGCTGGAAATGGACTCAGGAGGTCGAAATAGGTCGGATAGGGTCAAGCTCCGCTCGCGAAACTTGCCGGAACGCCGGTGACGAGGAGGTGGCGCAACCCGCCACCGTCGGACCACCGCTGCGCCGCCGTTGGTCACTTTCAAGCCACGAAACTGGTACGGTTGTGACGGGCTCGTCGAGCTGATGAATTTCCACTATTGATTCGTCGAATTCCGTCGAGAAACGAGGGAGAACGAGCTAGTGTGTGTTTTTACACCTTCACTGCATGTGAACAGTGTCTGTTGCTGGAGAAGACGATGCAGGAGGTTGATCTGATCTTTGCACGTAAAACGAGGAAATCCGAGTATATATCTCGGGTCCTCGTACGCAGAAACGGTCGGAAGAAGGGGTTAACGAAGTCAGAATGGGGCAAACTTAGAGTCTACGGACTCGTCTCGCTGCCCCGAATGCGAAGCAGGGGTCAAAAAGGTCGAACTCTCGACCGAACGAGAAATGACCGAATATCCCCTTAAAAAGAGAAAATTACAAACAGGCCCCTAAACTCTAAAAGAGTTCAAAATAGGGCCAGGCAAAACACAAAATAATATAATTAGACATATAATAAAGTTGGAACGTGGCGTACCTTATACGTCGGACGAGCGGGGTATTACAATCTTCCCTCCTTCAAAAGGACCTGTCCTCAGGTCCTATTACTGAGTCATAAAGCTTCAAGTTGGAATACTTCAATCCATCCCCGGAATCGTGTAGAGTCAAAGCCCTGGCTGTGAAGTTTACTTCCACTAATTGCATCAACTCCCCTCAGAGTTCCGTAGTCCCAGAGGTTTGTTCAACACTTGACCGTTGGTCGCTTCAAACTCGTTCAATCTCCACTAGGTCACTGCAACCAAAGCTCAATACCGTTGCACCCTCATCGTTGGCTAGCTGCTGTCTGGCCACCTGTATCTAAGCCGCAACAAACAAGAGAGAATCCCCTCTCTCAGCACGCAAGAGAGAGAGCCCCATCTCCCAGCACATCAAAAGAGAGAACCCCGTCCCTCAGGCACAGAATTGAGAGAACCCCGTCTCTAAACCACGTAATCGAGAGAGCCCCGTCTCTCAACCTAAGTCTGGCAGACTTCCACATCTTCCAAACATTCTAGTTTGAGAAAATCCAGCATTTCTCAAACCCCTAAATTCGAGAGAATCCAGCATCTCCCAAATATCTAACACCAAGAGAATCCAGCATCTCTTGCTCACATAGTTAGAAAGAATCCAACATCTTTCTATCACATAAATAGGGAGAATCCCACATCCCCCTAACACGTAAATAGAAAGATCTCAACAACTCCCTAGCACACAAGTTCACTTACTCAGCATTCATACATACACACATTAAAGTAACACTTGATGCAAAACATGTGATGCATGTTTAGTGTACCTTAACACTACTGATATCGGTGTCCCTAGAGTATAGACTCATCATCCATGCTCAACTCAAGGGGGATATCGCGATGGAATTTCTGTAAAATAAAATCACAATATGCTTGTATGTGCATGAAGGGTTAGTCAGTAACCAAAGAAATCATAAACATAGAGACACGAACAATTCACACAAGTATTCCATTCAGTTTACAAGAATTAACAACAAAACAACAAATTTTAAGTTATGAAAAATTAAAGCAGTTAATCAAGTTATTACAATCGAGCAACATCAAACATTACATGTTGTCACATACATCAAGCAAAATCAAATATAATTGCTTATAAAATGCATGGGTGCAAATGCCATGAATGCTTAAGGTACCGTTCACCGTGGAATTGAAGTCGAGATTGACAATTCTTTAAATTTGGAAGGATAATCGAATCCTTGCTTGGCAGTGGTTCCAATCCTTCGTTCAACTTACATTCTTTAATATTCCCTCATATTCTCGGGTACTCAAATGATCTTGGACCGCCTCACTTGATTCTCGGAGTAAAGTGATCCGTGGGGTCTCTTGAAATCCCAGTAAAATCCTCGGTAATCAGGAATTGCTATTTCTTCCAACGGTAAAATCTCTCAGGACAATCGTGGAGAGATAGATGAAGAATCTTTAAACAGCCTTGCTTAGTACACCATCGTTGTAAATGATGTCCTTATCCTCATTATTTGGTGGAGTTGATTCTCAATGTCCTCGGCACAAAATTCCATAGTTTACAAAATTTTTCCCCTTTTTCCTTTGTGTAAAAATAACTACTCTGGTGGTGTCTCTATAATAGTAATCCGATTCCCTCTTTAGAATTTTCTGAATTGTACAAGTGCTTAAATTTCTTCACTGTCACTTCATGTCACTCAGAGTTAGAAATTCTGGCTTTCTTATGAAATTTGCTAACCCCGAGTACCTCCAAGTAGTTAAGTATATAACCTGAAGGCACCTCGTTAGTTAAAAGATCTCTTGTTTCCCTTGTATACAGACATCTTCTTTTCTCCACCCTATACCCCGAGTTTGTGAAATCAACTGTCCACTTTCTGATCCACTCCTATTCAGATCCCAATGCAGCTTCCACTAAAATCAGTACTCGTTGAAACAGGTAACAAAATCACCTAAATATAACCACAAAACTAATGCATGCGGGATTAGGGATGTAAATGGCAGGCACTCATATTCAGCAAAGAAGGCAATCAAGCACGTAGAACAAATGTTCAAAATAATTATAATTTAATCCAATGCATGATGCACGTGCTATGAATGCATAATACCTGTTTCCATAAGGTTAGCATCTAGATATTGTCGAATTCTTTCAGAAATCCATTTATCCTTTATTCAAGTAATCAAGGCATGATAGTTTTGAATCCTCTGTCATCAATTTATAAAAGCGGGAATGTGGTCACGATCAATTAAAATTTTTTCATCAATCCAACTCCCTGCAATTCACAAATTGAATAAATATTTATGCATGCGGGTTAGTACATGGATATGTCAAGTAATAAAACAATTACGAACACTTAAGTAATGCACATGCAAGACGTTATTTAATAAAATGTAAAGCATAACAGTGATAATTTTACAAGAATCGTAATCATAGTGTGCACACAATCACATAAGCTCAAACAAATTCATGCAAAGAAGTCAAAATTTCACTTCAAACGAATGCAATGCACAAGTATTCCTATGCCGTCCGACCTAAACTGACACGACACGACTCCAGAGCACCGGTTCTGAACCTGGTAGCTCTGATACCACTTAAGATGTAGCACCCCAAGCGGTGGGGCACCACACCCCCGCACTATGACCCGACACGTATACGAAATGGAAAGTCCGCACACACACCAAGTCACAGCGAACGGGTGACAAACAAAAACCAATCTAAGCTAGGCGGTACCTAAACCCTGTACAAGCGTAAATATGCAAGACTGAATACGGAAGCGATACAAAATATGAATTCTCAAAAACCTTAGTCAGCAATCATAATTCATATATTTCAAAAAGTAACTCAACATCAATTAAACAGGTTCAACTGCCTTAGAAACCTGTCCCGACCAAACATGTAATCAAAACGGGTTCAACTAAACCGAGCACCTGTCCTAACCTGTCCCGAAATTCATACATCCAAATCATGAGTACCAACCTGCATAACATATACATATCATATACATAGTTTCCTTCACAAATCAAAACAGGGTATATAACAAATCAAACCGACTGACACAGACCCGACTCAAAGCCGCCTAGCTCAAACCTGCAAGAACTGAAAAGTGGAAAAGAAGGGGGAGTGTCAGTCTCTAGAAGACTGAGCGAGAAGGAGCAATAAATATATATAAAAACATGCACATGCAAGTCATAAATCCCGAGCAAGGTTTTATTTAAAGTTAGTTCCCAAAAAGGGCAAGAGAATAACTCAGCAATGCTCGGCCTTTACGACTAATCATATTAAATTCATTAAGTTCATAATTCATACATAAACATAAAGGCTCGGCGAGTGAGCGTGCATCATCTCCAACCAAACTCCGACCGTGTACGACAAATATCATTGATACATTAAATAGGTGATCATGCAATATATCATAACACACACAAATCATATATCATATCCTAAACATATTCGTTTGGGCAATCCGTGTCCCGGCCTTCCCGCACTGTGCCTATCAATCATAAAAATAATCATAGTCATAATCATAAAATAAGTTCCAACCTTCTTCCTCCGGGTGGTGGAAGGGTTAGCAAGACCCGTCCACCTCATGCATAATGGCTGGTGAGGTACATGAATCCTCAAAATCCCGACTAGCGTTTTCGCATCAAAACTCCTGACGAGATCCGTTTCGACGTAAAATGGTTGGAACTAGTGCACGGGTTCACCGTCGGCCCTAGCCTCCCCGGCTTACCACGATACACTAAGCTCCGGGGCCCGTGAACATATCATACATACATAATCTCGCCAAAACATTTGATTCATAAGAAACATAACATATTTCATAATTCTGGAGAAAAAGTTACTCGATAATAATTTACTCGAACTTTGAAAACAACATATATATAAGTATATACATAAGGTTTTGGCCAAAACTTGTCACATAAAGGTTGTAGGGTTTAATATATAACTAGAACGAAAACACCCTCACCTGGTACCAGACAAAGCCAACCCAAAAGCAAATGGTCCACCCCGAAACCTGCACGACCACAAGTCACCACCCCGGGTGCACCTGTAGCAACTGATCACACAAACACAGAACCAAAACTCAGACTCAGACTCAGACAACCATATAAAGACGCACGGCACATGCTCAAGTACTTAAGAAACGCAATCACATAAGCCAAGTTCATAATCATACTAATTACTTGTAAAATAAAATATCGCATATCTCAACATATTCATAAAGTAGATCAAGAGATGTTCTTATGCACAATTAATTCAAATAAACAAAATGGAAAGGCAATGCATGTCACCTTATTTCATATAAATTCATATATCAAATAACCAATTTATATTCGTACGAATACTTATTTCTTACATGCAAAAGTTCCTAATTCAATCATATAAGTTTCATACAGTTCACATATCGCATAATAGATTTATTTTAAATTAAGTAATTAAACCTAAATTACAAAGTTTCTAATTTAAATCATCCAAGACATACTAATTCAATTCCTACTAAATCATATCATAGCATGCTATAAATTTTATTTAATTAAATCAAACAAATTCGTATATCACATTTCATACAATTTCACATAATATATGGCCAATTAATTCATATAACATGTTACGAGTTCCATATAGATTCACGAAGTCATTCATCAATTTCCAACTATATCCACAACAACATGAATTCATACATTCACAATTTATTTCATGTTTTCAAATGCCATACAATGCCTATTCATTAATTATCAAGTATACAAGAACAAATTACATTTTAAAACAATTAACAATTAATACAATTCGGCATAACGGGGTTCAATTCACAATTCAAAGCATCAATACGTATTACATTTCATTTAATACATGATTTCATATTCATTGGAATTCATTCCGATCAACAATTCAAGCATATGGCCATTAATTCGCATTAAAACAATTAAATCAAATAAGTCCCAAATACACAAATAAATTCGTAACAAATAAACCGAGTGTCCGATTGACGAACGGGAAGTGGCGTTGGACTCACCACAACGAGGCGGACAAACTGTCCGAAGCCCGTCGGATCGCCGCCACCGGAACACCGCCTCCGGTGGTCGGAAAAATCCCCGAAATGACAGAAACATGCGTCTCGGCCTGCTCAACAAAAGCCCTTAATCAATTTCAGAAAATAACAAACACGCCGGACTTCGTTGACGAAAAACCGAACTTAAATCCTAGTACGAAAACTGAAATTAAACGTAAACCGTAAATCGAAAATGAAATCAGGGCATACCGTTGGAAAGCTTGTAACGAGCCCTACAAAAGCCCCAAGTCAAACCTCCGGAAAAACCGCCGGAACAGTAACCGGTTCAGACCCGCCGGTTCACCACCGGTTCACCGCCGGTCCGCCGCCAACGGCCGGTTCTCTGACCGCCACCACCACGAATAGATCGGACTCGACATCAGGAACAACTTTTGTGAAGGAAGCACCACCGAAACCGGCCGGGAAGAGGGCCCACATCGCCACCGAAGTGCCGCCGCTGCGCCACTGCCGGAACCACCACCTACGCCGCGATTCGCTCCAAACCGAGGCTGGAAATGGACTCAGGAGGTCGAAATAGGTCGGATAGGGTCAAGCTCCGCTCGCGAAACTCGTCGGAACGCCGGCGACGAGGAGGTAGCGCAACCCGCCACCGTCGGACCACCGCTGCACCGCCGTTGGTCACTTTCAGGCCACGAAACTGGTACAGTTGTGATGAGCTCGTCGAGCTAATGAATTTCCACTATTGATTCGTCGAATTCCGTCGAGAAACGAGGGAGAACGAGCTAGTGTGTGTTTTTACACCTTCACTGCGTGTGAACAGTGTCTGTCGCTGGAAAAGACGATGCAGGAGGTTGATCTGATCTTTGCACGCAAAACGAAGAAATCCGAGTATATATCTCGGGTCCTCGTACGCAGAAACGGTCGGAAGAAGGGGTTAACGAAGTCAGAATGGGGCAAACTTAGAGTCTACGGACTCGTCTCGCTGCCCCGAATGCGAAGCAGGGGTCAAAAAGGTCGAACTCTCGACCGAACGAGAAATGACCGAATATCCCCTTAAAAAGAGAAAATTACAAACAGGCCCCTAAACTCTAAAAGAGTTCAAAATAGGGCCAGGCAAAACATAAAATAATATAATTAGACATATAATAAAGTTGGAACGTGGCGTACCTTATACGTCGGACGAGCGGGGTATTACACAACTTCTCCAATCAACTCTTCACCCAACTTAATCTTCTTCTTAAAACAATCAACTTCGGCCCGATGCCGGTATAACCAATCCATCCCGAAGATTACCCCATACTTCTTCATAGGCATAACAATGAAATCTGCCGGATAATCTTTCCCTTCTAACAAAACTGAACAACCCCTGACAACCCGATCTGTCTGCAAACTACCTCCAAGAGGCGAACTCACAAAATAACAGGAATTTGAGCAAATAACAGGTAGGCACAGAGAGGTACATAGATCAGAAGATATAAAAGTATGCGTGGCACCCGGATCGAATAATGCATGAATGCTCGTGTTATGAATGCAAACGGTACCTTCCACCACGGCGTTTGGATCAACCTCAACATTCTGCTCCTCGCTCTCCAGAGCATAAGCTCGTGCCTGGACCATCGGTCGCTGAGCTCCAGCTTGATATCCTGGAATCTTATCCGGGCATGCGAAAGCCATATGATCTCCTTTCCCACAAATCAAGCACAACTTCAATCTCTTTCGGCAGTTGTTGTAAGAATGAGTTGGCCATCCACAATAAGTACAGGGAGGCTGATCATTGCGAGATCCTTTAGGAGCTGGTGGAGCCTGAGGTGGTCGTGGAACGGGTGCAATCGGACCTCCTACCCTAGGCTTCTTGAAAGGCCCTTTTTGTGGTGGAGCTGGTACATTCATCGGCCTCTTTCCTTTGTTGAATCCCCAGCCGGATCCTGACCCTTGTCCTTGGCGATAAGCTGGCCTCCTCGCATTCACAGAATCTTCAACCTTTAAGGCTTTCGAAGTAGCCTTCGCCCACGTGCTCGTATTAACTGCCTCTAAAGCTGTCTGGATATCCGATCGAAGCCCTTGAACAAACTGCATAGCCTTATGGAAGTCATCGCCTGCTATATTTGGTGCATAGCGGGATAACCTCTCATACTCTGAAGTATACTCGGTCACAGACCTCGATCCTTGCTTTAATTCGGTGAATTCTCTCAATCTTCGAGTACGAGATGAGGGAGGGATAAACTTGTTCTTGAATTCCCTTGTAAAGATTTCCCAATTGATCTCCTCTCCAGCTGCCTCCAAAACAATCCGTGTGCTTTCCCACCACGAGTAGGCCTCCCCTTGTATTAAAGTGATGGTGCATCGAGCCTTCTCTCGGGACTCACATGGAATGAGCTCCCATATCCTCTCAACTTCATTCAGCCACAATTCCGCTTGTATATCATTTCCTTTGAAGAACCTGGGAGGTCTTTGATTCTGAAACTCCCTAAGTATTACAGAAAGCGGTGCCTCAGGCGGTACAACAGGTGCAGGTGGTGCTGGAGGTGCCGGTGGTACATAATCTCTAAGCCTCTGATCTATAATATTGATAACTGAGTTAACAAAGGCCTCTGCCGGCGGTGGTTGTGGAGGTGGAGGTGTAGGAGTACGATCACGATGTCTACGTGGAGGCATCCTGTCAATAAACACTAAAATGCGTGCTATTTTTAGTCTATGCATGTTAATGCAATTAATTCAATCAGAATTCAAAATTTAAATCAATTGAGCACAAAAGAGATACATATGCAACACATTGTCAATTAGTTCCTAAGCCGAACGACCTAGACTGACTCACACGACACGAAAGCCAGGGTTTTGCAACCCTAAGCTCTGATACCACTTAAGGATGTAACACCCGAGCACAAGGCGTCACATCCCCCGCACCGAGACCCGACCCGAATATGAAATGGACGATCCATACCCGAGCCAAATCACGGCGAACGGGGACAAACACACACTCTAAGCTAGGCGGGCTAACCCTTAAAACCATATAACAGCATAAGACATTAAAGCGGAAGCAATAAACGAACATATACCATATATACATGTACCATGAGCATCCAAGCTCCAAAAATCAACCATCTACATCATCAATTGCCATCACGGCCCAAAACATGTACGCTCCAAGATAATATTCATATACATTAATCAAAAGTGTAATATGCAAGTGTAAGACTCAAAATACAGAGCTAGAGACGAATGCAAGACCTAGGACTCGTATTCCCGCCTAGCTCCCTCAACACCTGCACAAAACAACTGAAAACCAAACGGGTTCAGTCCAAAAGGGACTGGTGGGTATAAAAACAGGGCATAAATAGAATATATGACAGTAATTAAACAATCACATGCAAGCTATAATCCCCAGTGAGGTTTTTAAAGAATTTCCCAAGTGGGAGAATAGAATCATCAAAAGGGATTATAACGAATCATTAACATTAGGTCATTATTGGCCTGCCGAGTGGGCGTGCATTATCTCCAACCAACACCTTGTGTAAACCATTTAAACAGTCATTCATTCTTTTCATGCAATTCATTCTTTTGTGCACATTCATTAACATTTACTCCTTCTTCCTCCGGGTTGGTGGCGGGTTTGCAAGGCCCGACCACCCATTCATTGACCAAAAGGGGTTACATGACTCCCCAGGTGGCGCTCAGCGTCCATTCCTGGCTAACTCCTAACGAGGTCCGGTTACGCCGTTCATTGGTGGAACTAGTGTGAGGGTTCACCATCGGCCCGTGCCTCCCCGGATAGCCACTCACACTAAGTCCCTGGGCCCCATTCGTGCATTCGATCATTTCTCGCCAAAACATTAGGTAGGATTGATAAAATAAGGCTTTACGTTGAAAATGTTTACTCTTTAAAACGACTCTCTATATATATATATAATTTTGGTCAAAAGCTTTCACATTGAAGATATATATAGGGTCTTATATCTACATAGAAGAAAAACCCACCTTGAACCGTCAAAAGAAGAAAGCACGAGCCTCACTGACCGGCCTCGTCTCCCACTGGATCAAAATCTGTGCAAGAAAGGTGATGTGAGACTCAATATGACCAAATAAGATGCTCGGCAATGCAATGATCATGATATGAATATGTAAAAGGTAAAATTATGTTCATGTGCCCTATTAATACACTTAAATCATATATTCAAGTCATTCATTCAATCATTCAATTCATTCGAGCTCATAATTCCACACTTTCAAACTCATTGATTCAAGAACTTCATATAGAGTCGAAGCACAAGTTAAATCACATTCAAATTGGAAACAAACAATTACATAGATTCAATTAAATCAAATAACACTTAATACATATCCAAGATATACAAACACATGCATGTGCAGTAGCATGCAAACGAAATGCGTACATGCATGAGAAACAGAGGGTGACACGCCCGTGTCACCGAAATACACTAGGCCGTGACACCCCCGTGTCACGGTACAGCGGAAAAACATGCATGAAAATAAGGTGACACGCCCGTGTCACAAAAACAAAGCAAACCGTGACACCCCCGTGTCACGGTACAGAAAATCAGCCCAACCACGCATGCACCCCCATGTCACGCCAAGCAAGGCAAAAGTGACACGCCCGTGTCACTGTGCGTAACAGAGAAAAACAGAGCAGTTTTCGGACAGCAACAAAACCAACCAAAACACCAAATTTTCAATCAACAAATGCAACCAAAACTTGAAGAAACATGTGACCATACTTAAAGCACAATAAAATCTAGCATATATACTCATATCATGCATTGATCATCAAGAATCTATCAAATGAAACCCATATGTTCACTCATGCTTCCAAGTCCAAACTTCACAAGATAAATGCATACAACTTGAGCTCAAAGTTCCTAAACATATTTCCAATAACAATTACATACATTAACCAATTCATAGCCAAGCCCTATCAATCACATAAATCCAAGAAATCCATCAAAGTTCCAAAGATACCTCAATGAAGGAAATAGAAGAAGAAATGAAGAGATGATGTTGATGATGCTTGAATGATCCCAAAACTCACAATTATGAAGCTTGAAAGATGAAATCTCCCACTCTTCTAGGTAGGGTTTTGATCGGTTGACTATGGGACGAGAGCAAATGTGTATGTGATGTATGTATGAAACAAAGGAAGAAAGGAACGTAATATGCTGCTAAGTAAGGAGAAAGAATTGGCCAATTTGCTATTAAATCCCTCCATTATTTAAGTCATACAAGTAAGTCCTCAAACTTTTTGAAATGTAATCAATTAAGTTCATGCAATTAAGTACTCAAATTTCATGAATGCTCAATTAAGGTCATAACGAAATTAAGTCAAGTTCGGGAAATTAATTCACGTTGCAATCGAGTTCGAATGAAGCAATAAATATCAATTTGTAAAGAATTCACAAAATACTTAACATTAAATACGTACACATTTAACATATATAATAAAGGAGATAACATCTAATACATTTAAAATAGAATCAACTATATAAACACGTAAAATAATTATTTTGCGCAATTAGGTAAACAATTACGTCATACCTGTACGGCCGAAAAGTCGGGGCGTCACAAAACCAAACCAACTCTCTTCTCCCTCATTCTTGCTCCATCATTCCACAAGAGAAAAGGAAGAGAAAAAGAAGGGTTTCCTCCATCTTCAACCTTGAGCTCAAGCCTCGTCTCCATTTCTCGTCCAATCAACAATCCGAGGTAAGATATGTGATCCTCTCATTACGTGCTTCATTTTCTCCCAATTGAATCTCTTTTTCTTGCTTATTCTCATGCCTTTGGAGAAGATGATGAATAGTGTAGAATTTTGTATATTTGATCTCTTGCTCTCATGCTTGAACTTAACACTCCCAGATTGATATATATTGTTTCCTTAAGCTTCCTTGTTACATAATTGTAAGAATTCTTATTGTTAGTTGTGTATTGCATGAAACTCCATTAATGGAGCTTGAATGATCTTTAATGGCAACTTGTTATATACTTGATTTCATGACTTGAACTTGAGATATGTGATTAAGCATGTATATATGAACTTATGCTTTGAATTTGAGATGATTTGGTTGAGGTTTGAGGTGGTTTTGATCATTGTTTGCTTCCTCCATGTTTAGCCCCTGTTCTGCTATGTTTTTCTTGCCCAGAATGTCTACCCAGGTGGTTAGTTTTTCCCACTAAAAAGTACCCGGGCAGGTACTTTAGTCCAGAAGAGTTTCTGCATTGCTTTTCCCCGGCCGGGTAGATTTTGCCTTGAATTTTCCCCGGCCGGGTATTCCCTCATACGACCTCCGACTGACCTTATTTTTGAAACGTTGGAAACCTCTTGAAGTTTAAAATACTCTCCAATTGGAATCACCTCATTATCCTTTCTAATTTGTGAGATATTATCAATTCTTTTTGGTGTCGCCACTTCGCCAAAAATCTGCTTTCACCCAACTTCGGGCCTACGCCATTTTCACCTCGTTTTGAACCATGAATCGTTCCATATATCTTTGGAAATCCCTATGTGTCTACTTTCATTTCCAATAAACAAAACTCAATTCCAACTTCTAGAACTCAAGATATATTAAATTCTTTACAGCTTGCGCATTCCCGAAAACGTTCAGCCTTTCCTAAACTTTGCCAAAACCCGTTTTATCGCTTTCCTTTCACCTCCTCAACCTCTTATTTGACTTACATGCATTGTATACATGCCTAATTGAGTGATTAAATCATTGATGTGTCTAAATGACATTACTGGTGCTCATGAACACGATCACACCATTTCATGACATATTTATGAATTAATGCATATTGAATCATGCCATGACATGATGCACCACTTCATGAACTTCGCCGTCCGTCCTACTTGGTTCCATTTTGAGTCTTGTCTCACGAGTATTGTCATTGTCCTTCTTGCACAGTGATCTCCTCGGTGGAGACTTCCCGGTTTCGTGGTCCTTCTCTTGGTCTTTCTTGCACTTGGAGGTGAGGGTTTTCTTTTATAAATGACCTATAACCTTGCATGCTCTAAACAAACCAAATGATTTTCATATAAAACTTGCCATATCTTTTATACCGGCTACGTACCGGAATTGATTTATAAATTGTGTAAGTGTTCACCCTGAGCCTGTTTTGCGAGGTACTGATTGCCCCCGACTCTCCTAGCGTTGGGTTAGCAGGAGTGGTTCCTATTCGTGTTCCTGTTCCTGGGGTCCAGGGGCTTGTGTTTTGAGTGATCCGGGGAGGTATCGGGCCGACGGTGACCTCTTGCGCAAGTCCCATCTTGTTGGACCAACCCGGATATCTACCAGGAGGTTTGGTAGAAGATGGGATTCCTGTTTGGGAGAGTCATGAACCCGCCTTACCACTGTTACTGGATGGCTAGGGCTAGCTACCCGAACCATCACCGGAGAAGGAGGTTAAATTGTACTTGTTTTCCTGTATTGATAATTATATAAACCTGATTCCTACCTGCCTGACTATTTATTGTTCCTGTCATGTTAATAAGTGGAAAGTGGAGTCCAGGATGGAATAAATACCCGTTCTCGTCGGGTCCCCTAAAATGTAATTGCATAGATATCCGTGACCTCTGGTATCCCCTAGTTTGGACGCAGAAGCTGGAGCCGTAGAGGGTTAAGGTAAAACGGGCATCAACGGAGGGCGTACGGATATCGACACACGCATTGTATATCCTGGTTTCCTGATTGCATGACTTAACGTAATTCCAACCGTACGTGTTAATTAAATCATATTTCTTATTCCCGGTTTTATTAACGAATCATGTATAGTGGAATTACACTTGCTTGACTGCCTGTTTATATATATACGCGTGTGTTAACCCCTTCACTCAGTCAGTTGGTTGACCCCTCCCTCTCGTTGTTTTTAGTGTCTGTCTTGCAGGCTCTGTGGTCGTTAGGTGGGAGTCTTTTGAAGTCTTTGATCGAGTCTTGGTCCTGTTTGCACTGCATCGTACCGTACCTTTATTTCCTAATTGTAACTGGGCTATGTAAGCCACTCTGTATTGTTATTGCTTTATTGAACTCGGGACAGGTTTCTAGGGCCCTAGATGAACCCGTTTATATGTTATTTCATTGTATTGATTCGGGACAGGTTAGGACGGGATCTTGAACTAGTTGAACCCGTACTTACATTCTTGTGTGAATCGAAATTTTATATTGAATAGTGATTGCATGATTGCCTTTCTTCCGCATCCTTGTTTCTATTGATTTGTTGGTACAGGGTCTAGTCCCGCCTAACACAGGATGTTTTATTTCTGTCTCCGTTTGCTGTGAGCTTGGTTCATGTATGGACTTTCCATTTCATGTGTGGACCGGGTTCATAGTGCGGGGGATATGGGGCCCTCCGTCTAGGGTGTCACATCCTTAAGGGATGTGCACCCATCTCACATCGGTTAGGAATGATAACGAAATCCTCCTTATAAGGGGGATGGAAACCTTACCTTGCAGATGCGTTTCCTTGGTGGCCTAACCCATCAGGAAGAACAAATCCGTGAGGCCGTTTCGATTAAGGGCGTGCAAAGTGGACAATATCTGCATACTGGATCGGTCCTGTACTGTTTCAAATGGTATCAGAGCCGGTGCCAGGAAGCTGATGTGTTAGGTCCTCAGCGAGGACGCTGAGCTCTCCTTAGGGGGGGTGGATGTGCACCCATCCCACATCGGTTGGGAAGGAGAACGAAGTCCTCCTTATAAGGGGGATGGAAACCTTACCTTGCATACGCGTTTTCCTTGGTGGCCTAACCCATCAGGAAGAACAAATCTGTTAGGCCGTTTCGATTAAGACCTTGCAAAGCGGACAATATCTGCATACTGGATCAGTCCTGTACTGTTTCACCACTCTCCGGGGCCCAAAGCAAAAAGAAAAGTTCACATATACCACAAAGCTCATCTTGCAAAGCCCAAAGCGCGCTCACGCACACACACCCACATCAAAGGTTTTCAAATCAAATGCAAAATAGCTTATATACATATACAAATCATTTTCAAAGTCTTATAACAAACGGGACAAGCCCTCAAAGTACATATCTTACATGTATATATCATATAATATACGTTATTTCACATGCGAGGCTTCAAAACACATAGGGTTATAGGTCATTTAACTAAAAGAACAAAACCTCACCTTGAATACGTGTAGTGGTGACAAAAGAGTGTGAATTGAATGCCTAAGGAGCAAGCTTGTTGTCAACATGAAGGTCCTCTGTGCAAAACAAACAACAAAGGATACTCTTAGACTCAAAATGAACCAAATATAGACGTTCGGCAAATGCATATGAATGCGAATGATAAGTATGAAATGCAACAAGGTGACAAGTAGGGCATAAGTGATCATATCTTGCACGTTTCATATCAAAATGATCCATAAATTTAATGCAACACCCATAACATATATTACAACATGGTTATAGCACATATAAGTCATATACGGAGTAAGGAATCAAGTAAACAAAGCAAAGAAACGAACAAATAACATAAACACCCACAAGAGAGGGGCTACTCCTCTTCTTGGCCCTGACGGCCGTTAGCCAGGTCAGAGGCTCAGACCTGGATTAACGATCGTTACCCCTGAAAACAACTAAGGGAACTAACCCCCATTAGGAGGGTCGGAGACCCAAGCCAAGGAACTAACGCCCGTTAGCTTCCATAACAAAGGAATGCCCTAACGGGCGTTAGGCCTACGCTAGGCTGAAATGGTTCGCTTTTAGCCCTCAAACACCCCAAAAGCTCAAAGTAATCTATACTAACAACAAGCTAACACATATAGGTAAGTTAAGGTAGCAAGAAATCATGCATTCAATACAATAAATGGTCCAAACTTGCAACAACTCATGCTAGAAATGAAAAGAGAACAAGTTCTTATAAAACCTCAAAATTCATTAATGGCAAAGTCATGAATTCTCAACTAACACTTAAAGCAAGTTCATATAAGTTATAAATGATGTCTTAGGATCAATATACATGCTTCATATCAAAAGAATTCACAAGAAAGCAAGCTAGAATCATCAAATAGCTCCAAACCCTTCACTATTCATCACATAAGCCATATAATGCTCAAATCATGGTGAAATCTTGCAAAGTTGAAGTTAGAATGATAAAAAATTCTTGGAGATAACAAATATCAATTTACCTCTTTGATTGGGAGAGAATTGATGGTGAGTTGGGTTCAAAATCACAAGAAAATGAATAGTGTTTCTCTTTCTTTCTTCTTCTTCACTTGTTCAGACTTGGAGGCTATTTTTCTCTTTCTTTTGGTGTGAGCTCGAAATGAGCTGATAGGGAGGGGTAGAGAAGGATTTAGTGGATGGTGGGGCCTAGAATTGGTCAAAAAGGTGCTCATATGAAATAGTTATGGCCATTTAAGTCAAGGAAGGTACTTTCGGTACAAGTTGCTCTTTTCGGTTGAATTTCGGAGGTTCGAACGGATTTAGAAAAATACAAGGCTAGGTTCCTAATCTCCCAAATCTCGTTATGAGTCCAATGCCTCTTCCGGAATTCAAATCCGAATTCTTGAGCCCAAGATACGCCGCCCGAAACCCAAGGTAGGCCAAATGCTCTTTAGCCCCCTTTTCGGTTCAGTTAAACAAAAACGAGCCAAAATCAAACCAAATAAATTCAAAATCACATAACGAGCATACAATCATATTCATAAATCATGTATTTCATGCATATCAAAATTTCATGAAAAACGGAATTAAATTCGGGCACATATAGCTTAAGTTCAAAGTAGCGTATTCATAAATGTTCAAAACTCAAGTTCAAAGCTAAGATCTAAATCAAATAAGTTCATATATCATCAAAACATCAATAATAGCAAATAAGTGCATAATTAAAAATTTTAAATTACGCTGATACACCCGTAACAACATACCTGTAAGCCTGAACGATCGGGATATTATAAAATTGATGATATATTCTATGGTATCTCACGTTGATCTCTATTTAATTTTTTATTCAAGCTTACTATTTGGCGGCTGAGCTACTACCAATGAATCCATAATTGGAGGAAATCAAAAAACAAATGACACCGTCTATGACAGAACAAATTGTAAATGTAATAATATTTATAAGTAGGGTTAATTCTTTTTTTTAACACCAACGTTTTGAGTGTTTTGCACTTCAGTACTCAATTTTTGAAATTTATAGATTCGATATTCAACTTTTGAATTTTATTTCACTTAAGTGCCCAATTTCAAATCTAGCCAATAAGTGCAAAACACTTGTCAGTTTTTTAGTGACCGGATCTGAAATTGGACACTTAAGTACAACAAAATTCAAAGATTGGGTACTAAAGTATAACATTTTAAAAGTTGAATACTAAAATACAAAACATTTCAAAAGTTGAGGTGAGAAAAAAGATTAACCCTAAAAATACCACTTACTTGTATCGGGCAATACGTAATGGTTGATATTATATAACTTATAATAAGAAAGTGTTAGACACAGGGGATTAGACTTTTTTATTTGATTTAATTTTATCTAATATCACGTTAATTAGGCGATGTTAAGTTATTTGGATTTGGATCACTTAATCAATGGTTCATGTCAAACCCGCTACTATTTATTGATTAATCTCTACTACGAATTATGGAGAGGAAGTGTGATTAGATTTGATTACAATTTATTAAAATTAAATGTAATCTAACATATTAACACAATACTAACAACAACTTCATTAAAATATTTTCTACAAACTCAAATTCCAAATATAAAATTATCTGTCTCGATCTCCTTCTAATGAAATGAATAAGAGTTGAATACTAAGAGAGCTTTCCTGTCTCACAAATTAGTATTCGATTTCTTTCTAATTCGTGGACTCTCCGAAATGTAAACGAAATGATCTTATCTGTCAACCCATTCATGTTAACTCAATTAATTTTAATTAATAAATCTGACGAAGATTATTAAAAAAAATCATGCATATCTAAGATTTCCCAACATTTACATCTAATAAAAAAATATGTTCGTTATTTAGAACTTGGAAAAATACATGAGATAGCGGTGGTTGGGGTCTATTATTAGGCTTGTAAACGAAGTGAAGTCGGTAATAGCATGAGAAATGATATAATTCCCTACGCTGCGGGATATGCCCGCCAAAAGAAACACCGAACGCACACGCAGTCGCCACGTGTTTGGGCCCACCTTCACCAGCTGCATTCAAACGCCTCTACGCAAACCATACGCTTTAATCCGACCCCTGTTATCTACTCTTGCAATCCTCCAAGATTCCTATGCATTCACAATTCGCTAAACCTAAATAAGGTTTTGAAAGAATTTCACAATGTCCAAGGCCCTCGATCGAATTTCTAGCCCTTGTAAGTCGTACTTTGTTGCTGTAAATTTGAAGTAAATTAATTTGCTTTTTATTCACTGCTTAAGCATTTTAGATTACAGATCTTCGTCTTCGTAGTTTCCATTTCTTTCTGAAGGCGGATTTTAGTGTTTGAGTTTGTATTTTTTAACTTTGGTTGGGGAGAAATTGTAGTTCGTATGTAGTAATCTAGAATTTCTGGTTTTGGGTACTGATTTCATGCTTCCTGGTGGGCAAATTTGAATTTCAGTAGTTGAGATGTGGATTGCGTCCTTGAATTTCGATAGATCTTAGTGTCTAAAGTAGTTTCAGATGATTAATTAGAGCCCATCCCAAAAACTAGTCTGGATGGAGAGAGAGCTCATTTGGCCTATAAACTCCACACCAATTGTCCATACAATCGATGTGGGACAAGTCCTATACCTTGCAATTGGTCCAGGGTCATGACAATCGACCCCCCTTAAGGGCCAACGTCCTCGTTGGCCACGGCCACGTTGGTCATGACTAGCTCCTCTAGGCCATCACTCCGAGCCGATTTTGATACCAATTGTTATAGACCAAACAGGAGAGTCCATCCCAAAAGACTAGTCTGGAAGGAGAGAGGACCCATTTGGCCTATAAACCCCACACCAATTGCCCATACAATCGATGTGGGATAAGTCCCATACCTTGCAATTGGTCCAGGGTCATGACATTAGTTCAATTCTGTTGCGGTATGATTAGATTACTGGAGATCAAGTGTGACCAGATGCTTGGTCTCCAAGTATTGTTAAGCAAGACTTGTATTCTTTTGTTGAAACACCAACGACAAAGTAATTTTCTCTCTGAAGCAGACAACCTCTGTTTATCTGGAATTCATTTATGAGGGTAAAGAAGTCTGCCAAAAGTGGTTGCAAGCGCTTTTTGTGAGTTTGAGAATGTTTGTTGGAATTTCTAGCTTGTTTTTTTTTTGGTTCTACGCTTCCTACCAGTGGAAGGATAATATCGTCATGGGCATAACATATGTGGGTCTTGTTGGTTGTTGGTTAAATTAGCAAGTCCATGCAACGTTGAATTTTCCAACGAACAACTTCCAATGTATGTAGTATGTACCCAATTGCTTTGTTTCCAAATTGGCATGCCATGTGATGCTTTCTGGGTTGAATTGGTGTAAAAGTGTTGTGGTGCTGGGGAATTCAACTTCGGAGATACTTTTGGATGGCCAAAACTAGTTGATGATGCCTCTCTGTTTGGTGCATGTCTTCATGAAGGAGCGTCATGCTTCCTAGATTTTGCTTTAAAAAAATAAGTTTTCAGAACATAGTAGTTAGTTAATAGCATCACATCAGGCAAAAGGCTTTAAAAATTTTGTCAGTGCAATATTATTTCAATTGTGATTTATAGATTTATTTTTCAATTTAATATAATGATGGAAATTTGACTTATGTTATCTCCCTCTGTCTCTACACACACATGCATGTTGAAGTCTTGCGTGTTACTAGGATTTTCTGCACAAATTCAACTCTTTTTCTAGTATGCATCATTGCATTGATGTTTGTAGACTGTGAACTCGGTAATGCATGTAAATTAGAGTTTTAAAATAATTACCGACGAATTGCATGTGCCATCAAGTTTTTACATGGCTTGGTGGTTATCCCATTTTTTAGGAACTAGCATTCTCACTAGTACTTATGGCTCAGATCTTTCTTGGCAATTAGTATCCAAATATAGTGGCATTTAGTAGCTCAATCTTTTTCCTATGTTTATCAGTTCATGTACTGCCTCCTGACTTGAATCTTCAAGAAATATTTACTTCATCTTGATGGAGTATCTTTTTCTTCTTTATATATATATATTTTGGGTACAAGGAGGCTAGTTGTGAAGTTAGAATCAGTGTGACATGTTTAAATCTTTAGCATGTGAAGCAAAAGCTGTTGTGTTTTTGCAGGTTGCCGTAGTGATGATAAAAATAACTTAGAGCATGAGAACTCAGAGGAAAGGGTGAAGTCTGGATTCCTAAAAAAAGCTAAAAATGTATCTGGTAAACTTAGGCATTCATTAAGAAACAAGATCAAAAAGAAACCTGATGGTGCAGTTTGTGACTTCGGCGATATTCGTCAAAGAGAGGAGCAAAGGATTATTGATGCTTTTCGTCAGGCACTGGTCATGGATAATTTGCTACCTACAAGATTTGATGATTGTCATGTAATGTTAAGGTAACCTTTTTTCATCCAAAAGTTTTCATGTCCCAAATAATAATGAATCATCAGGTGACCCCAAGAGTCGAATGGATTGACATGACTTTGTCAAACAATTGGCAAGTCTTTCCATTGCTTGGTTTATTGTCATTTGGTGTATTACTTACTGATAGGAACATAGGGCATGCACCAGCCCAAGATTTCAGCTGGCAAAAAATTTCACCACGTTCTGTAGGCCAATTGGAAATAAACCCTAAACTTGCATGTACTTTTAAAGAATCTTTGATATTAATTTGATGCTTTCCAATCTTTGATATTAGTTTGATGCTTTCCACATCAACAGTAAACTCGGTAAACGTTGGTATTATTTTGAGTGTGTTGATATCATTTTTGTTAAATACTGTTGATTTTTCAAAACTTTGAATCACCTATATATGTGGCCTTCCTCACTTTTGAAATTTTCACCTGCACATTGAGTTGATGCTTGCTGTGTGTTTAAATTTAGCAACCCTAAGATCTATATGTGGCTCTGTGACTACTTTGTTTTCTAAATATGTGATTCTGTTTGTAAAGAATTGTATTAAAAATGAACTCGTGATTCCCTTCTTTATTTTATTTTATTTTATTATTATTTTTTTTTTTGTCCAAATCATTGGTGAACATGAATTCAGACAACATATTTTTGCCCTCAGTAGTAATAATTTGCAGATTTCTCAAAGCAAGGAAGTTCAATATTGAAAAAGCAAAAGTCATGTGGGCAAATATGCTTCAGTGGAGGGCAAATTATGGTACTGATACAATTATCGAGGTGATTGTCTTTCATATTTATCTATATTAATATGCTCAGTTACAATTTTTTTGTTGATATTATCTGAAGTTTTTTGTGCTTTGAGGTCCGGTGTTGAGAATTTGAATGCATGTAGATATATGTACTGGTTTTTAGCTGTAAACTAGTCTTATCTAAGGCTTTAGACATTTTGGAGCTCAAGTTCTAGGCTATAGATTCAATTATAAAAAAACTTAAAATATTATTTATCTCGCTTCAAGAGCGGGGTGGGGCAGGTGAGTTGCCATCTAGATGTTGATAAAGAGGCAATAATGCTACTTTCCGAATTTTAGTAATGGTTCCGAGGTGGGGAGAGCAAGAATTCTTGTAAACTCCCATGCCCCAATTTATGTTTGTGCATTTTTTTCATTTTTACTGGCGTATTGTTTTGGAGAGGGATTGACCAGAGAAAATTGTATGTTACCTACCACACTTCTTTTTAAATTCCTTTATTTTTTATTACTTTAAAAAAAAATTTAGTGATATCTCATACAATCATTAGTAGGAAGATTACAACTCTGGTTAATTTCTCTGCACTTGTACCATATGCAGGACTTTGACTTCAAAGAGTTGAAAGAGGTTCAGAAATATTATCCTCAAGGTTATCATGGTGTTGACAAGGATGGCAGACCTGTATACATAGAAAGATTGGGGATGATTGATGTTGACACGCTACTGCAGATTACGACTATGGATCGATTTGTGAAATACCAAGTCCAAGAGTTTGAGAGAAGTCTTTCTATTAGGTTTCCTGCATGTTCTGTCGCTGTAAACAGGCACATAGATTCAAGTACAACAATTTTGGACGTCGGTGGATTGGTAAAAATTTGTTTTGGTTTAACTGTGTGAAAAGTTATTCAATTGTATTTGTTGAAACGAGATCATATAGAGATCTTGGTTTCTTTTCAGGGTTTAATGAGCTTGACTGGCCCTGTCACAGAATTTATTAAGTTGGTTCAGAAGATTGATAATGACAATTATCCTGAAGTAAGTCTCCTCAATCCCTTTGTGATGCCCAGAACTATGCTCCATATTCCAGATTCCAGACATATATGCTGTGCCGATCTTTTTGTTGGTTCTTTTTCTACTTTTATTGTAGACACTTCACCGGATGTTTATTATCAATGCTGGTCCTGGCTTCAGGCTGATATGGAATGCAGTCAAGCCTTTACTCGACCCTGATACAACTTCAAAAATTCATGTAACTCGACTTCATTCACCTTCACATAAGCTTTTTGCATATAATTGCAGCTTATACATGATATAATCTTTTTCAAATTGTTTAGGTGCTTGGTAGCCAATACCAAACCAAATTGCTAGAAGCAATTGAAGAAAGGTGACTACTATTACTTTTGCCTACTCAATATTGTAGTTGTTTTAGTCTGCTAGAACTCATAATATTGATTTGGTTTCAGTGAGTTACCAGATTTTCTTGGTGGTAGCTGTACCTGTACAATTGAGTGTGGCTGTTTGAGGTCAGATAAAGGTCCGTGGAAAGACCAAAATATATTGAAGGTGAAAAACTGCTTGTCATGTTGTCACTGTTTTAAGTAGTTAGCTTTTGTCGTGTGTTTTTGTGTGCATTTGACAGTTAAAATCTCTCACTTGTAGATGAGTTTGGATGCAGAATTGCATCCGATCCACAGAGAAACGATCTCAGATAACGAGGAAAGCTAGTTTTCTGAGTAAGCATCATTTTTCATGCTTCATACCTTTTTTCCAATATCTCCTTTAAGTATTGGCTATTAATTTTCACATGAGAATTCTTTGTTGACTTGTTACATTAGATGTACAGAGGCCCATTTATAGGGAAGAATGAGAAGCTAGAGAAAAGGAGGATAGTAAATGTCCATGACAAGTTTTAGCAACATATTTTGGATACTAAACTGGTGTTGAGTTGTTGATATCCGCGGGTGGAAGCAATTTCCTTTCAGAAACCCAACTTATTCTTTCGTGATGTTTCAACCTGAGTATTACTTTGAATTCCCACTATTCTGGAACATCTATTGTCATGGATATCCAGCAAATATTTTCAGTACCTATGTTCCCTTTTTTAAAGGAAAGAAAGAAGCAGTCCACATTTTCTCAGTAGTTTTACATGATATTCACGTCATATATAACATTTGTATCATGAAAACATAAACTTACAATGCCAGCATTGTCATTTGACCTGAAAGTTTCTCTGCTTTCCCTTTGGTCGGCATACAAAACAAGAATCGGCTGTGCAGTAAAGCAATAGGGGTTGGACCCGGATTGCTTTCTGTTGCTCGTCCCTAATCATGCCTATAGCTCGAGTCTTATCATTTCGTCTAGCTTCCATTTTATTAAGGGTCCCTTCATTCATTCGACAAGACATTCCACTTGCCAAATTTTGTGAAAATGACACAAAAATTACTCCAAAAAGGGATACCGGTTGTGGATTGAAACTGAACTTGCACAAAATCAAGCATAGATGCAAAAGCCAAAACAGAAATTGGAGAACTTTTGTTATGGTTAATTCCGAATGTTACCAGAGGGGAAACATAAGGAAGGAAAAAATAGGTATGACCCATGACAGAAATGGTGCGTATAAGTTAAACACTCTTCTCCACTGCGCACGTAAACATAAATGTGGAGGCCGTCAACAGTAATGTCTGGATCATCCCAAAAAACTCAGTGTTGTAAACAATCTTCACACAAGAATGAGGCATCTTCTAACCTAAGTAAATATCTGAATAAAAATTACTCTTTTCTTTTTCATCACTTTGTCTTTCTTTCATCAAAGATTTCTCATCTGACAAGATACAAACTGCAACTGTCAAAATTGCCCGGTGAGTCCATGACTCCATGCTACAATCTCAACATGTTGAGATTTTCTTAATCAGTAAAATTTGACCTTCCAAAGTTTTCCAATGCATTCATAACTTAATTACCTAACCTAGACCATCCATTGTTGTCTAGCGATTCCTCGGATCAACAGTGGTGTATCTGTAATTATGAAAGTTTGCAGGGTACAATTTGTAACCCATCCCAAGTTTATGAAATCGACACACATTTGCTTCCAAAACCATACAACGATTATGAAACTTACCTAAAATCGACACACATTACCTATAGAGAACTAAACTTACCTAAACTGAATAAGGAATCAGTCCAATACCATTCTTCAATTTCAATCCAACTAAGATTGGCACAAAACCTCGAGGGGGGTTAAGGTAACTTTTGAAAATAACGGAACTTAAAAAGGTAAGGCATGCCATTTCTTTTATAATTACGTTTTCCCAAACTAAAATAATACATCTAACATCAGTTTCTTCTTTTTTTTCTAAGACCTTCTCATTATTCTTTTCTCCCGTTCCTTTTCTCTCTGATTCTCTTGGATTCATCCAATTTCACAACCCCACAAATATGTCCTACAAGATTACTACCTGTTCGAACTTGGGAAGATCTTGTTTCATGGTTGAATCAGTTGCTAAGAGAACTTGAGAAAACCCCCTTTTCGAAAGTACTTTGAAGGCTGTTAAAGATTGCGTAATCTTACAAGCATAATAACATCATACGTCTTACAGATTTCCCCTTATGAGCTACAATGTCTTTCATACAATTAGCGACAGATGCAACTTAAGTAGATGATAGGAAAAACGGTGAACTGTACTTTGTTAATTAGATTAATTGCTGAAAAGAGTAAATCGAGCTCACTAACACCTGAACTAAAATTAAGTCCACAAAATACCAGATTATCTATAATTGAGCCAGACAGTTAAGAAAAATATAGGGCCTAAAATAAAGCTAACTATGAAACCAAATGGCTATTGAAATAAACAAGTAGAAGTTCTATTTATTTTTCTCAATAGCAGTGATCAAGAGTTGTGTCTGGAATCACTGGGATCGGAAAGAGCATGAAACAAATAATCAGACTAACATCCTCACGATATACCTCGAAATTTCAACAAAAATGAATCACCTCACCTCCCCCAACTATTTTGCTGGTAATCAGGCACTAATCTGCTTGTTATTAAGAAGTTGAATCACGTTTTGTAGTGAAGTATCAGCATCCTCTTTCTTCATAAGCTCTCCTGCAATTTCAGCTGGAGTTGCCTCAACTTTTGTCAACAGATCTTGGATCACCAAAAAGAAAGAATGATCTTCTATCCTCAGATAATTGTAAGCAAGTATCTTGAAAGCGCTGAATGTGCAATAAGACATCTCTAAATGAAAATCCATGCGACCCGGTCGAAGCAGGGCTGAGTCCAATCGGTTCTTGTGATTGGTAGTGAACACTATGATTCTCTCATCTCCACAGCTTGACCATAATCCATCAATGAAGTTTAGTAGTCCAGATAAAGTTATCTGCTTCCATCAAGAAAGAAATCGCTTTTTGTTAATTTTCAACCAACATATTTTCATTATATAATCAATGAAGTCAGTTTCTTTTTCATTTGACATGTACCTTTTCACCCACTACAGACTACCTCAGTGGCGTTAAAACTCTAAAAATGAGTGATTTTCTTCATTTGGAGCAAACATTATAAATTCATGCTGTAATGAAACAAATATTATTATTACTATTATATTATAGTTATACAAAAATATTAATATACTAAATATATTCAATAATAGATACAAATTACTATCACAGAGTAATCATCACTGATCATCTACATATTGCAGCAATGCTTCTTGTCATTACATCATGAATTTTTAACTAGACAATTGTGTATTATCCCTATAAATTATGTAGTTAGGCAAACTTCTTTTGCATAAATACATTAATTTTCTGCATTTAGCTTAGAGAAAGCAGAAATAGATTGTTTCGTTTTTCCCATGAGCTAGAGGCACCATGCCTTGCTGCTTTTATCAACTTCTACTTCTCCTAAGATTGCCGAACTTTTTACAGCATTAACTTTTAGTTTTCCTAAAACCTCCATCTTAATTCTTTGAACATACTCTGCTAACTTCTCTCCTTGTGACAGTTGAGCATCATTACAATTCAATACAACTACAGTCCAAGTTTTCAAATAGATACAGAATCTCGAGATGCAATCTACAAAAGCTTGATTATACTTCGAAAAGAAAACTTGTACAGTCCAAGTTTTCAAATAGATACAGAATCTCGAGATGCAATCTACAAAAAGCTTGATTATACTTCGAAAAGAAAACTTATATGGAATAAAACATGAGTGGGTTTTGAACAAACCTTGTCATCCTCATTTGCTGCACTACCCTCAACATCTCTATTCTGCAATCCTACGTTGCAGTCAATATCTTCTATTACCAATATAGACCGATTAGCAGAACCAATCAACAATCTTCTCAAATCCGAATTACACTGAACCTCCCTCAAATCCAAATCATACACATCAAACTTGAGATAATTAGCCATGGCTGCAACCAAACTCGACTTTCCGGTACCAGGTGGCCCATAAAACAAGTAACCACGTTTCCAAGCCTTTCCAACTCTCTTGTAATAATCTTTCCTACTGACAAACTTCTCAAGATCATCAATCAAGTCCTTCTTCACATCAGGATCCATTGCCATTGTCTCGAAAGTAGCTGGATGATTCAACTCAACAGAGCTCCAATAATCAGTCCCACTATAGTCAACTGTGTGTATTCTGACTGTCCTTGTCTCTTCTTTGATCTCCTTCGCCTTTTTCACTATGTGTGGTAAGTAAACTTTCAAAACGTAGTCTTTGTGTTTTTTGGGAAAACTCAACTCGAAATATCTGAGTTCTGTTCTGGGGTGGTCGCCATTTTTACCAGATTGGGCTGCTTGCTTGATGGCGGCGGATTGCAAGACCCACTTGAATTTAATCCCACCATGGAATTCGATGATTTCTTCGTTCGTGTCAACTGTGACGGCTAATGCCTGATCTTTCTGTGATTTGTTCACCTTGATTCTTCGGGAGAAGGACGAGATTTTGGTGCCCAGATAGATATTTGATGCCTCAAAGATTTGATTAAAAGATAGGCCTTCGAATTCTTCAATGACAACGGTGAGTTTGGAGGAGAGGCGGCGGCTGAGTTTGTCAAGGGATGAAGAGAAATATGTGTGGGTTTGTTGTGGGAGAAGTTCATGGGCAAAGGTTTTGATTAAAAGCATGGAGCCGGCGACAGAAAATGCTGCTGCCAGAATTTTGTTGGACGAAGGAAGAGATTCATTTGAAAACGCCATTTTTGTTTGTGTGTGTTTTGCAGAGGTTTCTTGGCGGGGAGGGAGAGAGAGAGTAGACAACAATTGGTTAAGTACTGGGGTTCTTGGGGTTTTATAGATACAAGTAACCGGAGAGAATTAGGCCCCAAGGGACGCCCAAATCTTTTTTTAGGCATATAACCCTCAATTTCTTTTCCCTTTTTTTTTTCCCAATATTTTCTGACGTGGCATCTTTACATACTAATCAAGTTGTAATTAACTCGTTTTGTAAAAGGAAGAAACTTTAAGGGTCCTTTTACAAATAAAATAAATTTATAAATTATAACAAAATCAAAAACCCTAAATCTAACATTTTTCCTTCCTTTCCTCTCTTATCTTCGCCGACATCCCCCAGATCTATCTCTTTGTTCGCCTCATCTGAATATATTTCCTTTCTCTTCTTGTCGCCGTCGCCGTTGCCGTTGCTTTGGAAAACATTTTGATTGATCTTACCAAACTTTAAATAATAATGGTGGTATTGATGGTTCGGTGTTTGTATCATAACATCGAATCATCAATATCAACTGTATTATTTATTCGAGTTTGAAGACAGCAATAACACATAGCGGAAGTTGCAGAAATTGAAATTGAACCGACAAAGTCAGGTTGCAATCTATTATTTAACAGAACTTACAGTGTAGATAAGCTTCTTGAGTAAATTCGAGTGCGCGATTCCATCAATCGAGCACGCGATTCAAGTTATTGATAAAATCTTTTTACCATTAAATTCAATGAATCGCGTGCTGGATTGATGGAATCGCGCACTAGATCAATGAATCGCGTGCTGTGATTAGATTCATTTAAGTGTGCTATAGCTCTCACCGACCTGTGCATAGACTGTCTCAAGTCTGCCCATTGAACGGACATATTGGGAATGCACAGATCCGTGAGAGCTAAAGCACATATAAATGAATAAAAATAATCTACCATACGAGATATGTTGTGAGGATGAGCTTGGTAATTGGACTATTTAAAGAAAGAATTAGGGCTGCATGCATTAAATTAAGTTGGGTGACAATGCATTAATTATTATGACGATTGTGTGGCAATGCATTCAATACTAAGACGATTGGTTTGGCAATGCATTCAATACTCAAATTTAGGGTTTAGTGTAAAAATAAATCAAAATAATATTTAAATAATGTAGCACCCGGAACGCTAGGCACCACATCCCCCACGCTATAGCCCCAATCCACATACGAAATGCTCAATCCATACATGAACCAAAGCTATAGCGAACGGGAGACAATAAAAAAAAACACTACACAAAGCTAGGCGGGACTTGTTGGAAAACACGAATCAGAAAGCAGCGGAATTTAAAAAATTTTCCCAACAAAAGGACCTTGAACTCGCAATCGTGTAACCAAATTCGTAAAGATAGAAAACTTACTTTTCTTTTGTTCTTTCTTGAAGCGTTTCAAGCCACCCAAGAACGCTCTTCTCGCGGCTTGATCCCCTCTCCTTTGGTAAAGCTCGAATCTTCAAACTTCTAACTTGAAGTCTCTAGAGAAAGTCCACCAACTTGATCACAATCTAACTAGTAAGGATGCTAGTTCTCTAGTTAGTGTTTAGGCTTAACCTAGGGTTTAATTTAATCTTGGAGAAAGAAAGGTGTTCAACACATGAACCAAAAGAATTGCCAATTAGCTCTAAAGGGGAGCTCGAGCTCCCCTATATATAAGAGGGGAGTGCCGATCCAAATCCTTGTTGGACAAGGATTTGGTTCCTCTCTCTCCTATTACTTGATCATCAAGTATTTTCCAACTTTGACTTTGAATTCTAATTCAAGTCAACTTTTAAGAGAGCTAAAAATATCCAAACTATTTTTGGATAATTTTATACTTTATTTATTATAAAATAAATAACTTATTTTTATCTAATTAATTAATTCATAATTAATTAACTAGATTATTTTCTCCAAAATTAGACTTTCTTTTTAATTCAAAATTAAACCAAAGTCTATTAAATAATTAACTAATTAATTATTTAATATATATATAATATATATATATACACACGTGTGTGACACGTGTCACAGTGACATGTGTCACTCACGTGAGCCACACGTGTGACTTCACACGTGTGGAACCCTCTTGGCCCGATTAACTCGTTTAATCATTTTCAAGCCTCAACTCATGTAACCAAGTTGTTGTGTGTGACCCTCTAGGTTCTCAATTCAATTAGCAGTGACCCTAATTAATTAATTCACTAATTAATTAATCAGTTCACAGATTAAACGACCATAGTCTAGCAACAGGTGTTTAACCCCTAGCTGAATTGGAATGTTCGGATTCGACAGAACCTTTAAGTCATTGATTCATGCGAGATACAATCCTCCTACTTACTATCTCTCAACCAAGATCTAGGGCAAGGGAATAATCAGAACCCTAATAATCCGGTCTTAAAGTTAAGTGCATTTCATATCCATTTGATCTCAATCCAAGAAACCCTTTTCTTGATGTCTTGATCTACTGGCTTGGCCAAGGACTCCATATGGCATATGAATGACTTACACAATAAGAGATCACCTTGCAAATGCAAGTGTAGGTCCTATCTTGATTCTCATTCACTCTCATGAATCACTTGTGCAGCCCCAGCATAAGCCTTGAATCAGTTGTCTAAGGCGACACCCTTTAAAGCTTATACCTAAGACTACAGAGTTAACTCATAAAGTGACAAGGAACCTCAAGTCTAAGGATCAATTAATCAAATCAATGACTCGTGAGATATTTCCTAATCTGGAAGTTTCCATTTCCTGAAATAGAAACTTCCTTTCCCATTTAGGAATGTTCTCACACGGGGCACCTCAGTGAACTTACTTATTAAAGTAAGCACCCTCATGTATCACGCACGTATCAACTATACAATTTGCACCTCCATGAAACAAGGTGGTCCTTCTTAAGGGCGTGATCCCACAAGCAAGCCTTAGAGGAGTCAGGTTGACACTCCCACTGTCTGTAGGACTCATCGGCTTGGAGTATTTTACTAATCATGACTTATGTGATATAGGGCTCGTTTTGTAACATCCTGACTGATCAGACTTTTCAGGTAACCTCTTATGTGCGCTATTTAGTTAGTTCTTTAAGTGATTATGTGATATTAATTGTCAACGTGGGTCATTTGAAGTTACTTGAACTTAATTGCTTTGGTATGGACTTGTTTAACTTGAGCGTTTAACTTTCCTTCACCTTATATTTTGCTCGTTTTAGATTCGTAATTAATTCTGATTTTTGTGAATTCGCGTTATGTGTCGATAATATGCCTTATGGACTCGTTTATATGCTCGTTATATGTTTTGGTATTTGTTTTGGTTGCCTTTTTGGGTTCGTTTTGGAGACGGGACCTAAAGGAGGCTAAAGAGCACTTAGCGCACCTTGGGTTCCGAGATACGTATCTTGAGCTCGGGAATTCGGATTCGAATTCCGTCACCTCCATTGAACTCGTTTCGACGATTCGGGTTTAATGGAAAAAACCTCATATTTTTCTAAGCTCATTAAGACCTTCGTATTTCAACCGTAACGAGCCCTTTTTGTTTGGAAGTTATCCTTTGACCTAATAGACCTTGTGGACCCCACCTTAACCCAACCAAGCCCTTAACCTTGGAATACACTTGAGTTAGCTAACCATTTCAGCCCCAAATCCCCTTGAAACTGAGCCAATCCTCCTCTCTCTCTCCCAAAACTGATCGGTACAAGGAAGCAAGGAAGAAGAAGAAGCCTTTTGGCCAACCTTGTGTTTTGAGCTCAAATCTTCACCCAAGCTTCTCAAATTTGAAAGGTAAGTTCATGGTTGTCATCTTCACTCTCTCTTCTCTCTTTTATGTGTTCTTGAGTTCATTTCCATGGTTGGTTGTTGAGTTTGGGCAAGCATGTGAATAGTATATGTTGGAAGATTTGATTGATTCCTACTCCTTTCATGTTTCCTTGAGATTTGTTGTTGATAGTATGCTCCTAGGACTTGTTTCTTAGCAATTGTTGCTTTTCCTTGCTTGGTAGTTGGAGTTTGGGGGGTTGGGTTTTGTTTTGGGTTGCTGAGCTTGCTGTTGAGCCGTCTGCGTTTTTCTGTACCGTGACACGGGGTGTCACGGTTTGCCCTTTGTTGGTGACACGGGCGTGTCACCTTTTGAGTTCATTGCTCGTTTTCTGTACCGAGACACGGGGGTGTCTCATCTTGCCTTGTTTCGGTGACACGGGCGTGTCACCTCCGGGTTCTGTTGTTCGTTTTTCTGTACTGAGACACGGGGGTGTCTCAGCTTGCCCTTCCCGGGGGACACGGGCGTGTCTCCTAGGAACTCTAGTTTCGTTCGTTTTGCTTCCTTTCCGTTGTTTCTTGTTGTTTATTCCTGCCTCGTTTATGATATATGTCCGATTATGCTTTGAATGCTCATAAATGATCTAAATGTGGACTCATTTCATATCATTTGCATCATAATCATACATACACATGTACCGAGCGTCAATGTGGTTCATATTGAGTCTAAGAGTGTCTCTTGTTGTTTGCCTTGTTCAGAGGATCTTCCTGTAGGGGACGAGCTTGCACCGTAGGTGTCCGGTTTCCTCTTTTTGACTCCACTTCGACCGTTGACAAGGTGAGGTTTTGTTCTTTTAGTTACTCGACCTACGACCCTATTTGATTTGAAACCTCGCATGTGAATACGTATAGTATATGGTAAATAAGTGTATGATACTTATGTTGCGGGATTTGCCCCATCTGTTATAAGAGTTTGAAAACGTTTTGTATAAGTATATAAGTTATTTTGCTTTCGTTTGAAAAGTTTAGTTTGGTGCAAGTGTGTGTGTGTGTGTAAGCGAGATGTGGCTTTGAAAGATAAGCTTTGAGATATGTTTTTGTGACTTTGGTGAGCTGTTTGGGCCCCGGAGTGTGGTATGGTAATCTCGGGACGACCGAGGGGTCGCCGAGCTCTCCCATCAACACCTCCATTTGAGAGTTTCACCCAACCTTGGGAGTTTGAGGAAGGGTGTTTCTCTTGAGCCGGCGGAGGCAACCGCCGAAGGTTTCAAGGAAGTAATTAAACCTTGTCTCGTCTGTGTATGTGGATAGTTAGGGCCGATCAACCCTTCTATCAACCGGTGTTGGGGATGGATTCTGATTTGTTTTGCTTTGCTTTGTTCTTCGTATTTGGAAGTTGGGGATGTGTGTGACTCGTACTCGCCGAGTTGGTTAAGCTTTGTATGATCTACGGAACGAGAGCGGATTCTTAATTCACCTAAAACTTGGAGTCTTGTTTTGCCCTTTTCCCTTTCCTTTAACTTATTTATATATCTATATCACGGGAATTAATTTGACTTGCAAAAACCACTCTCGGTTCAAGGATCTTTCCATTTGATTAAGTGCTTTGCTCTATATATATATATATCGGGTGCGTGAGTTAGCCCCCTCACTAGTCGCTAGGACTAACCCTCGTTGTTGTTTTCCCCTTTTCCCTTTCTTTTGAGGTTGCAGGTTCTTCCGAGTCAAGCTAGGCGGCAAGTGTCTTTTGGGTTTACTTGTGGTTTAGCTTGGGTCTTCATGCATCGTAGTGGATTACTTCTACTCTTATTGTTGTATTTTGGATTATGTACTTATGATTACACTTTCGCTTTTGGGCCTTGGTAGCATTGTATATTCTGTATAGGAACTACCGTGAAAGCTTGCCCTTTCCCCACTTTTGAAATGTATATGGGATCTTGGGAGATATGTTTAGCTTGAGAATTGCTTTAATTGCTTCCGCTACTCTGATTTTAATTCTTGCAGTTCTTGAGGGTCTAGGCCGCCTAGCGAGGGTGTGAGTTTTGTGTGTCTCCCTTTCGCTATGGTCTGATACGGGTGCGGACTTCCATTTCGATACTTGTGTTGGACCTTAGTGCGGGGGATGTGACACCCTTCGCTCTGGGGGTGTTACACGTTTCATGAACCATTTCACCTAAATGGTAGAGTCCTAAAGTCATCAGGATTAGGGGAGTTCTCATACATGCACAGCTAAAGTAAACGCATACCAAACAAGAGCATATAAAGAAGTGTTGCCTCAATTCGTTATTTCATTCAAAGATTGTCTGTGATTACAATAAGGAAAAGCACAAAGCGGATATACAATCGGCTTTCTAGGGCACTATTCCTAACAGGACTAACCCCAAACCACATAATCAATTCAGAGTAATAAAAGCGGAAGCAATAATTCAATCAATAGATATAGGTACCATATTTATTTATTTACTAATAGATACCAACATTTACATCATCAATACAATATGATCTCCAAAATAGGCCACAAGGCATGCTACACAAGTATCAATACATGAACAAAATGTGAGATGAAGTGTGCTAGACCCGAATTAAAGACACTCTAGACTCTAATTCCCGCCTAGCAAGCCCTGCAAAACAACTGAAAAGTCGAGGTGTCAGTCCAACACGGACTGAGCGAGGCGTATAAATAAATATAAGCGCACATACATGCAAGTTATAATCTCGGGTAATAATTTTAGATAAAATAGCAATACAATTTAGTAAAATAAGAGATACTATCGCCCGAGATTACAACTAATTCAATACAATCAATTTGTGGCCCGGCGAGTGAGGGCAATTCTCCAACCTTACTCCGACTGTGTACAATCAATCAATCAATTGTTCAATGGTTAGGTGATCATGCAATTCATTACGGTGCACAATTAGCAGTTTCAGTCCATCCTTCTTCCTCCGGGTGATGGTGGGATTGCAAGGCCCCACCATCCAACCAGTCTGGGCAGAGGGTACATAAATCCCTAAGCCCGGAACTCCTTCCTCCCCTAATCTCCTAGGGGGTTCAGGGGTCATCCCAATTTGGTGAGAGTAGCTCTCGAGTTACCCGTCAGCCCATGCTTTCCCGGTTGGCTCGAGCCACTACCCTCGGGCCCACAGTGCAATACAATACTCGCCCAATCAATCAATCAATTAATCCCTTACAAAGTTGATAAATCATTTGAAAACCAATCTCCTTTGAAAATTATAAATATATAAATAAGTTTTTTGGCTTAAAACTTCACATAGGGTTATACGGGTTCTATGTAGCTAGAATTAAACCTCACCTGAACGGCCCAAAACAAACAAGGAAACAGCTCACGGGGCCTGCTCCTCGTCACCAGGAAGCTGGTCTGTGCAAGAGAGACAATTGTCCGTGAGACACGACTCAAAATGCACCACATAGGACGAATGGCGAAAATGCAACGAGTATGATAGAATGTACCATGAAAATATCTCGTTGACATGTATGCAATCATATAATCAAGTCATTCGAACTCACAATTCCACATTTTCAATCAAATTAATTCAAAGATTCACATAGGAGCATTGCACGTACAGTAGCATGCAACCAAAATATGCATGAAAACAGAGTGTGACACGCCCATGTCACAAATATACACTAAGCCGCGACACCCCCGTGTCTGGGTACAGCGGACAATATGCATGCGAACAGAATGTGACACGCCCGTGTCACCAATGCAAAGCAAACCGTGACACCCCCATGTCACGGTACAGAAAAACCAGACCAACATGCACCCCCGTGTCTCGCTGAAAAGGGAAAAGTTGACACGCCCGTGTCAACAGTACGTAGCAGAAAAAAAACAGGGCATAACAGCAGAACAACAACGAACCAAAACTCCAATATCCAAAAATGGATCAAACCCACATCATTCATACTCCAAGTTCAATATCAATAAGTTCAATGCATATAACTTAAGCTCAAAGTTCCTAAACATATATCCAACAACAAATACACATATTAACCAATTCAATACAAAGCCCTATCTATACCATATTTCCAAGAATTTCATCAAACTTCCAAAAATACCTCAAATGCAAGAAATAGATGCTAAGGTGAAGATATGATGTTGATGATGCTTCAATGTCCCCAAATCCCACAAAGATGATGCTTGAAAGATGAAATCTCCCTACTCCTTCACAAGGGTTTGGCTCGGTTGACAAGGGAAGCAAGGCAAAGTGTATGAAATGTGTTTGTATGAAAATGAGAAGCAAGGTACGTGATACGCTGCTAATTGAAGGAAAGAAATGGCCAAATTTGCAATTAAATCCTCCCATTTATTAAGTTATGCAATGAGGTTCAATTCCATAACAAATTATCAATTAGGTCCAAGGAAATATTAATGCAATTGAGTCCCCAACTTCATGAAAATGAGCAATTAAGGCATAGAAGAAATTAACTCATGTTCGAGAAAATAATTCACGTTACAATCACATTCAATTTATACAACAATTATAATATGATATGAATTTCAATAAAATACTAAGAATATAATTTTATAAAATTATGTCATGACATGAAAAGTTAAGGAAATGATCAAATAATAATTAAATTACAACTCTCAAACCCACTAGTGTCGTTCATACCTGAAATGCCGAAAGCTGGGGCATTACAAATAAAATAAATAACAAGATATAAATGAAGAATCGCTTGCGCGATTTATTTGGAATTGGGTTTTTTACAAGAAAAAACTAGGGCTACATGCATTCAGTATTTTTCGGTTCGTAAGTGGAAGATGCATTCGATTATATCAAATTTAGGGTGTAGGGTAAAATTAAAAAAAATAAAATAACTCGATATAGATGAAGAATCGCTTGCGAGATTCATTAAATCGGTTGCGCGATGATGAATTCGATTATATCAAATTTAGGGTTTAATGTAAAAATAAATCAAAATAATATTTAAATAAAATAAATAACAAGATATAAATGAAGAATCGTTTGCGCGATTTATTTGGAATTGAGTTTTTTACAAGAAAAAACTAGGGCTACATGCATTAAATTAAGTTAGGTGACAATGCATTAATTATTATGACGATTGTGTGGCAATGCGTTCAATACTAAGACGATTGGTTTGGCAATGCATTCAATACTCAAATTTAGGGTTTAGGGTAAAAATAAATCAAAATAATATTTAAATAAAATAAATAACAAGATATAAATGAAGAATCGCTTGCGCGATTTATTTGGAATTGGGTTTTTTACAAGAAAAAACTAGGGCTACATGCATTTGATTATATCAAATTTAGGGTGTAGGGTAAAATAAAAAAAAAAAAAAACTCGATATAGATGAAGAATCGCTTGCGGGATTCATTAAATCGGTTGCGCGATGATGAATTCGATTATATCAAATTTAGTGTTTAAGGTAAAAATAAATCAAAATAATATTTAAATAAAATAAATAACAAGATATAAATGAAGAATCGCTTGCGCGATTTATTTGGAATTGGGTTTTTTACAAGAAAAAACTAGGGCTACATGCATTAAATTAAGTTGGGTGACAATGCATTAATTATTATGACGATTGTTTGGCAATGCATTCAATACTAAGACGATTGGTTTGGCAATGCATTCAATACTCAAATTTAGGGTTTAGGGTAAAAATAAATCAAAATAATATTTAAATAAAATAAATAACAAGATATAAATGAAAAATCGCTTGCGCGATTTATTTGGAATTGGGTTTTTTACAAGAAAAAACTAAGGCTACATGCATTCAGTATTTTTCGGTTCGTAAGTGGAAGATGCATTCGATTATATCAAATTTAGGGTGTAGTGTAGCACCCTAACCCCCAGGGCATTACATCCCCCGCACTATAGCCTCGATCCACGTATGAAATGGAAAATCCATACATAAACCAAAACTATAGCGAACGGGTGACAATAAAAAAGACGAGCTAGGCGGGACACTCCCCAACAGAAATAAAGCAAAACATGAATTCAAAAGCGGAAGCAATAACTCAAATATACATATAGGTACCATATTTATCGAATAGATACGTATAGGTACCAACTTAACTATCAATACATTATCATCTCTTAATAATACACATATTCAAGTATCCAAAACGTGATAATAATTATCATAAAATGAAACTAGCATAAGGCTATACAAAAGGGTATGAAACTAGACCCGCGGACATGCAAGACTCGAACAACTCCCGCCTAGCACGACCACGCTCAAAAGGGTACCTGAAAAGTGAAGTATCAGTCTACCGAAGACTGAGTGAGGGGCAATAAATATATATAACACACATCACATGTAAGGTGTAGCCTCGGGTGAAGACTTTGGAAATGAAAGGAATATATAATTCAAGAAACTTAATCTTTGCCCGAGATTACAACCAATCACTTTAACATTTTAGCTTAACCATTTCATGAACATGTGGCCCCGGCAAGCAGGGGCGATTCTCCAACCTTTACACCAAACGTGACAATACGTGCTTGCTTTATCAATTCAATACATGATCACGCAATTCCATTTAGTGCTCACATAGACAATTTCATGCTTGAAATCATGCGATAACCCGAGGATAACCCGACATGCCGGATTAATCCCCAGTCTCCTTCTTCCTCCGGGTGATAGCGAGTTTGCAAGGCTCGACTATCCACGACATGGTGTGTGTAGAGGACATGACCCTCTAGACACGGAACTCCTTCCACCACTATTCTCCTAGTGGCTTCGGGGGTGATCCCAATAATGTGAGGATAATTCAGGAGTTACCCGTTAGCCCTTGCTTTCCCGGTTGGCTCAAGAATTACCCTCGGGCCCACGTGCAATCATGTACTCGCCAAACATGCTTGAAATCATGACTTGCTTGCTTGAAATATTCATGGTTTTGAAATCATTTATAAGTATAGTATATTTTGGCCGAAATAGCACATAAGGGTGGTAGGGTTCTATATACATAACCTAAAACCTCACCTTTCCTGCAAAATACAAAAATGTGGTGTTCTAAGGAGCTTGCTCCCCGTCCACGCCCTCGTGACCTGTGCAAACACGACGTATATTCGTGAGACATGACCTAAAATGACCAAAATATGACGAACGACGGAAATGTATCGAGACGACCATGAAAATACAATGTGGCATGATAACATGTTGTTTCACTTCATATTAGTACATATTATAGCAATTCGGGGTCAAAGAAGTCGTTGGATCGAGGGGTCATTTTCGTAATTTTATGCAGTGAATTTTGTTCTGCAAGTCAGGTGGGAACGACCGTTCCGGTCCCCTTTGCAAAATAGGAACGGTCGTTCCCATGAGTTCCCCAAAACGCGCCAACGATTTGAAAAATAAAAGCGCGCCTTTTAGCTGGGAACGGCCCTTCCGGCAGCAAGGCCAAAGTGGGAACGACCGTTCCCATGCTCGGCCGCCCAGTTCATTTGAAAAGGTGGGAACGCCCGTTCCCTCAATGCCTTGAGGCTGGGAACGGTCGTTCCCAGTTTCTGCAAATTTGAAGAACAGAGCAGAAACAGGGGAGGCTCTCGGCAAAGAATCAACAAAGCCACAAAATTCCATTTTTGATCCCCAAATGCTATAATTTCTGGAAGGATGATGCATACACATTCAAGGAGTAATAATATCACACTTAACCACATAAACATGCTATATCACCAAGGTTTCCAAGATTTCAAGCTCATGCCCACCTTGATCATCCAAGCTCAAATTCTCAACAATACCATGAATAATTCATGCCATAATTCATGAAATGATCATATAATCATGCTTCTACTTCTAATTCATTCATTTAACATATAATTTCCAAACCCTAACCACATCAAACACAATCAAGAATCATCACTTCCATGCAACCAACCTTTGAAAGCTAAGAAATGAAGAAAATGGATGAAGAGGATGATTAATTTGCCAAAACTTGGATGATTTCTTGAAATCTTGATGATTGAAGGAAAATTTACTTCTTCCCTTTTTCTTCCTTGGAACCGAGAGAGAAAAGATGGAGATGTTGATGAATTGTAGATGAAAATGATCATGGAATGTGCAAGAAGAGATGATACGTAATTCATCATCCTTGATTTTTGTGACTTATGCTAATTGCCATTTAATCCTTTGTTTTATGAAGTCATGCGATCAAGTATACAACAATTTAAAACATGCTCAATTAAGCCCTTGCAAAGTTATGCACTTAAGTCCCTAAAGTTTAAAGAACAATCAAGTAGGGACAATTTGGTAATTTGAATCACTCTCGGTAGTGATTCCATGCAATAAATATTTTTCCGTGTCGTGAAATAATATTTTCAATGATATGAATTCATATAATTCACATAGATAATGTTTCGTGAAGTTTATAAAATTATGAGATGCCACGTAAGAATTTATTATGAGATTAAAGAAAGAAAATAAAACCTACGCTCAAACTCACACGTGGCGTGCTTACCTGTTCATCTGGAACCGGGGCGTTACATGTAGGGTAAAATTAAAAAAATAAATAATTGGATGTGGGCACAAAATCAAATGAGCGATTCATTAAATCGAGTCCGCGATTCACTTAAAAAAATAAATAATCCCATTTAGCAAAAAAATCGAGTGAGCGATTCTATAAATCGAGTGAGCGATTCATTTAAAAAGTAAATAATTGAATATAGGCACAAAATCAAAGGAGCGATTCATTAAATCGAGTGCGCGATCTATTTGATAACTGGATTATTTATATGGAAAATTAGGGATATATGCATTCAATTAGTTCTAAATTAATTCAAATCATAAACACATAAATACAAATATCAGCATTTTAATTTATTTCTGTAAATTAAATAAAATAATAAACATGTAAATACAAATTTCAACATTTTTTTTCTTTTTTCTGCTATAGATTATTAGATTGTCTCTAGTATCATATCATCATCTCCATCACGTATTTGAAGTTGAACCACACCACAGGAGTGGGGCTTGAAGTCGAGCATCTAAGGATTGGGCTTCATGAGCAATGTACAACTATTAACAACAGTAAGGTACTTATTGAGCTTCATGAACCCCAATCCTTAAACGCTAACTCCAAGCTCCAAAACGGTGATTTATTTTCATCGTTTGCACCTCTTTAATCAGCCGATTTGATTGAAATAGCGTTGAGCCAGAACAGGAGTGGAGCTTGAATTTGAAATATCGAGGATTGTAATAAGATCATTCATGAAGCCCAATCCTCGATATTTCATATCCAAGCTCCACTCCGAACCTGGTGGGTTGCTTTCGCGTTCGTCTGCCTCTGTTGAAGAAGAAGAAGAAGAAAGAAGGGGAGAGAGAAAGCGGCTAGGGTTTTAGTTGAAGGAAGGTGTGAGGATGACCTTGGTGGTAATTGGAGTATTTATAGAAAAATTTAGGGCTACATGCATTCAATTAAAAAAATAAATAACTAATATTTAAATAAAATAAATAACTAGACGTAGATGAAGAATCGCGCGTGCGATTTATTAGGGAATTGTACATTTTATAGGAAAAATATTCTTTAGGGCTACATGCATTCAATATTATTCGGTTCGTAGTTTGCAGATGCATTCGACTATATCAAATTTTTAGGGTTTAGGGTAAAAATAAATCAAATAAATATTTAAATCAAATAAATGACTACATGTATATAAAGAATCGCGCGCGCGATTAATTAAATTTTTAGGGTAAAAATAAATCTAATAAATATTTAAATCAAATAAATAACTAGATGTAGATGAAGAATCGCGCGCGCGATTCATTAAGGAATTGGACATAAATATTATGAATACATACTGTGGAACTTAAATATTGTATTTATCAACTCCAAAAAATATTTTGGATGCTAAACGTAACCTTAAATAAGAGGTATTGTCGTCATCCAAAATTTCCATCGATTCCCCACGCATGAGAAGCTCAATGTAATATAAGGAATATAGTCCACAATCGCCACTGAAAAAAAAAATAAATAATAGAAATTAAATAAAAATATAATAAAAAAATTTTAAGTTAGTAAATTTTATATGTACCTTCGTTTATTTTTTGGACACGGAGCAAGTTGCAGCTTCCACATGTGGTTGAGGCTGTCACCTAAATGCCTGAATTTTCCTGTGGGCCAACAATTTGGGAAAGTAAACACACAGATGGTTCAAGGCAATTTGGTAATTCTTGTGGCCAAGGGAACCACCACCGCTGTCGTACACTTTGATGAGTCCCTCTTGGGGCAAAATCTCAACGTCCACCCAATGGGAATTTCCTACGTTGACTACGCCATAAAATTTATTAGCTCTTCCCATGCACGGCCATACAAAAATGGTAGATCACCAGTTGTATACGGCAGAACAGTGTCCTCCTTCCACTTAATGGGATTATTCCAGATCCTTCGCATCACATCAAATGAATGCGAGGCAGTCTCGAGGTCTTCTTTGGGTTCATTCACAGTCTTCGCACCCTTGCCACTCTTGGCACCAACCCTAACGCCGGCTTTGGCACCCCTCGGAGCATTGGCAACAGTATTTGGCCTATTTGTAATTCTGATATTGCCATCTTCACCAATAGCAATTGAATCTTCCTCTGTAATGAGCTCCCTTACGAGAAAATAATTCGTTTTAAGATGTTGGAAGAAAGTCTCATCAAGGACCAAACAATCCTGAGCATATTGATCTGGACGCCTTTTTTGTTTAAGCCTTATATTGGCCAAACACTCTTCCAAATGCTGCAACGAGTGAACCAAAATAAAAACAATAAAAACAAGGATCATACATGTATTGACTAACATAAACTAAATAACAAGTTTACCTCGGATATCAACCATTTCCCATTTCTGAGGATGGTTAGGAAGAATTCCGCGTCAAAATCCTGACTTTGTCCAGGAATTCGGTCTCCCAGCCCTGCACTGAAAACCCAGTTGTATAAGTAGCTTGAACCAGATTTGTCTGTATTTTTGGATAACCATCTGTTGTGAGATTGAGAGACGGTTTCTGCAGTTTGCGGACAAGGCAGTTGGGGCTGAGCCATTAAAGCCGGTGTTGCTTCTTTAGCCCTGGCTCTAGCTCTGGCTCTAGCTGTGCAAATCCTCTTAAGTTGCTGCGTATACGGCGACAGGAGGTATGTGGGCCTTCTTTTATTTCTCTTTGGTCTTTGACGTTTAGACCCTTCAACCTCCTGCACCATTACACTACGACCTACTTGGTCTTGTTTTTCCTTACTTAGATGCAGCCATATTTTCTCAACAGTTGCCTTCACAGATTCAGAATTAGCTTCAGCTTGGTCTTGTTTTTCCTTCTCCAAATGCAGCCATGTTTTCTCAATAGTTGCATTAAAAGATTCAGAATTAGCTTCCGCTTTCTGGATAAACTGTTGAATTTCAAGAGGTATTTGCAATGCAGCAGCTACTGCAAGTGATGGTGATGTGGCAAGTGATGTGGCATTTGGGGGTAGGGTGCCAGGTGTTGTGGCAGTTGGGGGTGCGGTTCCCCAATCAATTCCTGTGGCAGGTGGTGCTGTAGTTGGATGTGATGGTGAGGGCAACCAATCCATGTTAGAATTCATGAGATTATCATCTTCTTGGACTGGAGGGGCCAATTCATCCCCAATGATCAAACGGGTGCACCCTTTTAAACATTGATGTAGAAAATCAATGGGTTCATCCTCTTCTTCTAAACTTGTTTGATCATAAAGGTCCCTGATATAACTCATATTCTTTTCACTGCTAGAGGGAAACAAAAAATGGACGTAGATGATCCTGTTACATCAAAAAATAATAGATGTTAAAGATATTCAGTGATCCATGCCAAAGAAAATAATATAAATATTGTTCAAACCTCAGGTCCATGGTTATTTATCTTTTGCCGCAGTTCTTCAATATCAATTGGGTTCCCTCTAGTGTGTAGCCATCTAAACATCTTGGGGAGTGGCAGTTTGGACATGTGGGAATCTTCAGGTACTAGGCCGCCCCCATAAGAACTTGCTATCGTTGGGCACATTTCGTAAGCCCATGCCTAAAAGGAACAAACAGCAAAGAAGATGTATTATAGATTTTGTTTCATTAAAATCGCGTGAGCGATTCAACAAATCGTTTGAGCGATTCATCAAATCGCGTGAGCGATTTAGCTGAATAAGAAAATTGAATTGCAGAGAAATATGATGATCATAATCACCTGCAAGGCCCATGGAAAACCTGAAACATGATATGTCTTCGCTTTAGAGTCGGCTTCTGTAGGAGGCAGCCAATGAGCAATATTCACTTCCCTTTTTTTTAATGATTCCATTGTCACATTGAATGACAATAGTCCCCAAGGATATGAATAAAAAAAATCCAAATCACTTGCAAAACAAAGATAATCCCTATTTACAACTCTCCCCTTTTCAATACCAAGCAAAATCTTTTGTACAAAAAGCACATGAGCTATCTTCAAATGATCTTCCATGGCAATCCTATTATTGAATAGTAACTTTTCCAATTCAGTATCATTCACCTTGGATTTCCATTTCTTTTGGAGGATCCTCTTAAGAAAATCCTCGGCATTATTAATAATCCTCAACTCATCAGCTCTATCGGGCATCTTACCAGCACCACAATAAAGCCCAGTTACAAGAGAAAACTCCCTTAAGCCAAATCTAACTGGCTTTTGTCCTATCAAGACCCACAGTTCATGCTTTTTCTTCGTGGGGAGGGAGTACATCATAAGATAATGAAGGAGGCTGCCTGAAAACCGCTTCCAACTGGAAGGCAGCTCTTGGATTTATTTTCTAAATACTCCTTCGAAATTTATTCCGTTCTCTTCAAGGAATTCTTTCACTGGGGAAAGGCGCTCCCATGATGACCGGACTGTGATCCTCACAGTTGCAGAGAAGAAGTACCGTTCCCAGAAAGGGCGCATGTTGAATTTTGAAAAATCAATGCTCCGGGTGACCTCTTCTTCAGATTCTACCTGTGACTCCTCATCATCCTTCGCATCATCAAATAACCCCGTCATACCCATATTGTTCGAATGCCTTCGCTTACTCCTATTTTCCCGTATGTAGAAGGCCCCTTCCGCAGATTCTTCATCTCCAGTTTGTTCATCATCTCTGAACTCCTGAAATGTATCAAAATACCGTTTGTAAATAGAAAATATTTGAAATATATAAAGGTGCCATTTTGATTGCGTACGCGACTCAATCAATCGATTAAAATTTTTATTTTCGAGTATTTGATTCTTTAAATAACGCTAGCTAGGGGACTAACAAAATAATTTAAAATACTAATAATTCGTTCTAGATTAAGAATCGCTTGGGCGATTCATTAAATCGCGTGGGCGATTCATTATTTTTTTGTGGCCAAATTCAAGTTCCATGATGTGTGTAGTGGCTAATTTGTAATGGGATCATTGTATAATTGGTTATCCCCAAGCTTGATGTGAATGTATCATACACAATGTTTTGTACATGGTGATAAAGATGATGTTAAGATTTGTTTGGGATTATGACTTAGGTTTGCAATACATCATACCCCACGGAGAAGAATCACGATGAGGCTCATATCACATGCAAAACAAACATGCTAGGAGACTAACAAAATAATTTAAAACAATAATAAGTGCGATCTAGATTAAGAACCGCCTGAGCGATTCATCAAGTCGCGTGTGCGATTTAATAATTTTTGTGGCCAAATTCAAGTTCCATGATGTGTGTAATGACCAATAACCTTAGGAGACTTGAATCAAATTTGTAATGGGATCATTATAGAATTAGTTATCCCCAAGCTTGATGTGAATGTATCAAACACAATGTTTTGTACATGGTGACTAAGATGATGTTAAGATTTGTTTGGGATTATGACTTGGGTTTGCAATACATCATACCCCACGGAGAAGAATCACGATGGGGCTCATATCATACGCAAAAGAAACATGCTAGGGAACTAACAAAATAATTTAAAACAATAATAAGTGCGATCTAGATTAAGAATCGCTTGAGCGATTCATCAAGTCGCGTGAGCGATTTAATAATTTTTGTGGTCAAATTCAAGTTCCATGATATGTATAATGACCAATAACCTTAGGAGACTTGAATCAAATTTGTAATGGGATCATTGTGTAATTAGTTATCCCCAAGCTTGATGTGAATGTATCAAACACAATGTTTTGTACATGGTAACAAAGATGATGTTCAGATTTGTTTGGGATTATGACTTGGGTTTACAATACATCATACCCCACGGAGAAGAATCACGATGGGGCTCATATCATACGCAAATAAAAACATGCTAGGGGATTAACAAAATAATTTAAAACAATAATAAGTGCGATCTAGATTAAGAATCGCCTGAGCGATTCATCAAGTCGCGTGAGTGATTTAATAATTTTTGTGGCCAAATTCAAGTTCCATGATGTGTGTAATGGCCAATAACCTTAGGAGACTTGAATCAAATTTGTAATGGGATCATTGTATAATTAGTTATCCCCAAGCTTGATGTGAATGTATCAAACACAACGTTTTGTACATGGTAACAAAGATGATGTTAAGATTTGTTTGGGATTATGACTTAGGTTTGCAATACATCATACCCCACGGAGAAAAATCACGATGGGGCACATATCATACGCAAAAGAAATATGCTAGGGGACTAACAAAATAATTTAAAACAATAATAAGTGCGATCTAGATGAAGAATTTCCTGAGCGATTCATCAAGTCGCGTGAGCGATTTAATAATTTTTGTGGCCAAATTTAAATTCCATGATGTGTGTAATGGCCAATAACCTTAGGAGACTTGAATCAAATTTGTAATGGGATCGTTGTATAATTAGTTATCCCCAAGCTTGATGTGAATGTATCATACACAATGTTTTGTACATGGTGACAAAGATGATGTTAAGATTTGTTTGGGATTATGACTTAGGTTTGCAATACATCATACCCCACGGAGAAGACTCACGATGAGGCTCATATCACACGCAAAACAAACATGCTAGGAGACTAACAAAATAATTTAAAATAATAATAAGTGCGATCTAGATTAAGAATTACCTGAGCGATTCATCAAGTCGCGTGTGCGATTTAATAATTTTTGTGGCCAAATTCAAGGTCCATGATGTGTGTAATGACCAATAACCTTAGGAGACTTGAATCAAATTTGTAATGGGATCATTATAGAATTAGTTATCCCCAAGCTTGATGTGAATGTATCAAACACAATGTTTTGTACATGGTGACTAAGATGATGTTAAGATTTGTTTGGGATTATGACTTGGGTTTGCAATACATCATACCCCACGGAGAAGAATCACGATGGGGCTCATATCATACGCAAAAGAAACATGCTAGGGAACTAACAAAATAATTTAAAACAATAATAAGTGCGATCTAGATTAAGAATCGCTTGACCGATTCATCATGTCGCGTGAGCGATTTAATAATTTTTGTGGTCAAATTCAAGTTCCATGATATGTGTAATGACCAATAACCTTAGGAGACTTGAATCAAATTTCTAATGGGATCATTGTGTAATTAGTTATCCCCAAGCTTGATGTGAATGTATCATACACAATGTTTTGTACATGGTGACAAAGATGATGTTAAGATTTGTTTGGGATTATGACTTAGGTTTGCAATACATCATACCCCACGGAGAAGAATCACGATGAGGCTCATATCACACGCAAAACAAACATGCTAGGAGACTAACAAAATAATTTAAAACAATAATAAGTGCGATCTAGATTAAGAATCACTTGACCGATTCATCAAGTCGCGTGAGCGATTTAGTAATTTTTGTGGTCAAATTCAAGTTCCATGATATGTATAATGACCAATAACCTTAGGAAACTTGAATCAAATTTGTAATGAGATCATTATAGAAATAGTTATCCCCAAGCTTGATGTGAAAGTATCAAACACAATGTTTTGTACATGGTGACTAAGATGATGTTAAGATTTGTTTGGGATTATGATTTGGGTTTGCAATACATCATACCCCACGGAGAAGAATCACGATGGGGCTCATATCATACGCAAAAGAAACATGCTAGGGAACTAACAAAATAATTTAAAACAATAATAAGTGCGATCTAGATTAAGAATCGCTTGACCGATTAATCATGTCGCGTGAGCGATTTAATAATTTTTGTGGTCAAATTCAAGTTCCATGATATGTGTAATGACCAATAACCTTAGGAGACTTGAATCAAATTTGTAATGGGATCATTGTGTAATTAGTTATCCCCAAGCTTGATGTGAATGTATCAAACACAATGTTTTGTACATGGTAACAAAGATGATGTTCAGATTTGTTTGGGATTATGACTTGGGTTTACAATACATCATACCCCACGGAGAAGAATCACGATGGGGCTCATATCATACGCAAAAAAAAACATGCTAGGGGACTAACAAAATAATTTAAAACAATAATAAGTGCGATCTAGATTAAGAATCGCCTGAGCGATTCATCAAGTCGCGTGAGCGATTTAATAATTTTTGTGGCCAAATTCAAGTTCCATGATGTGTGTAATGGCCAATAACCTTAGGATACTTGAATCAAATTTGTAATGGGATCATTGTATAATTAGTTATCCCCAAGCTTGATGTGAATGTATCAAACACAATGTTTTGTACATGGTAACAAAGATGATGTTAAGATTTGTTTGGGATTATGACTTAGGTTTGCAATACATCATACCCCACGGAGAAAAATCACGATGGGGCACATATCATACGCAAAAGAAACATGCTAGGGGACTAACAAAATAATTTAAAACAATAATAAGTGCGATCTAGATTAAGAATCGCCTGAGCGATTCGTCAAGTCGCGTGTGCCATTTAATAATTTTTGTGGCCAAATTCAAGTTCCATGATGTGTGTAATGGCCAATAACCGTAGGAGACTTAAATCAAATTTGTAATGGGATCATTGTGTAATTAGTTATCCCCAAGCTTGATGTGAATGTATCAAACACAATGTTTTGTACATGGTAACAAAGATGATGTTAAGATTTGTTTGGGATTATGACTTAAGTTTGCTATACATCATACCCCACGGAGAAGAATCACGATGGGGCTCATATCATACGGAAAAAAAACATGCTAGGGGACTAACAAAATAATTTAAAACAATAATAAGTGCGATCTAGATTAAGAATCGCCTGAGCGATTCATCAAGTCGCGTGAGCGATTTAATAATTTTTGTGGCCAAATTCAAGTTCCATGATGTGTGTAATGGCCAATAACCTTAGGAGACTTGAATCAAATTTGTAATGGGATCATTGTATAATTAGTTATCCTCAAGCTTCATGTGAATGTATCAAACACAATGTTTGTACTTGGTGACAAAGATGATGTTAAGATTTGTTTGGGATTATGACTTAGGTTTGCAATACATCATACCCCACGGAGAAGAATCACGATGAGGCTCATATCATACGCAAAACAAACATGCTAGGAGACTAACAAAATAATTTAAAACAATAATAAGTGCGATCTAGATTAAGAATCGCCTGAGCGATTCATCAAGTCGCGTGTGCGATTTAATAATTTTTGTGGCCAAATTCAAGTTCCATGATGTGTGTAATGACCAATAACCTTAGGAGAGTTGAATGAAATTTGTAATGGGATCATTATAGAAATAGTTATCCCCAAGCTTGATGTGAATGTATCAAACACAATGTTTTGTACATGGTGACTAAGATGATGTTAAGATTTGTTTGGGATTATGCCTTGGGTTTGCAATACATCATACCCCACGGAGAAGAATCACGATGGGGCTCATATCATACGCAAAAGAAACATGCTAGGGAACTAACAAAATAATTTAAAACAATAATAAGTGCGATCTAGATTAAGAATCGCTTGACCGATTCATCAAGTCGAGTGAGCGTTTTAATAATTTTTGTGGTCAAATTCAAGTTCCATGATATGTGTAATGACCAATAACCTTAGGAGACTTGAATCAAATTTGTAATGGGATCATTGTGTAATTAGTTAACCCCAAGCTTGATGTGAATGTATCAAACACAATGTTTTGTAAATGGTAACAAAGATGATGTTAAGATTTGTTTGGGATTATGACTTAAGTTTGCTATACATCATACCCCACGGAGAAGAATCACGATGGGGCTCATATCATACGAAAAAAAAACATGCTAGGGGACTAACAAAATAATTTAAAACAATAATAAGTGCGATCTAGATTAAGAATCGCCTGAGCGATTCATCAAGTCGCGTGAGCGATTTAATAATTTTTGTGGCCAAATTCAAGTTCCATGATGTGTGTAATGGCCAATAACCTTAGGAGACTTGAATCAAATTTGTAATGGGATCATTGTATAATTAGTTATCCCCAAGCTTGATGTGAATGTATCAAACACAATGTTTTGTACAAGGTAACAACGATGATGTTAAGATTTGTTTGGGATTATGACTTAGGTTTGCAATACATCATACCCCACGGAGAAAAATCACGATGGGGCACATATCATACGCAAAAGAAACATGCTAGGGGACTAACAAAATAATTTAAAACTATAATAAGTGCGATCTAGATTAAGAATCGCCTGAGCGATTCATCAAGTCGCGTGAGCGATTTAATAATTTTTGTAGCCAAATTCAAGTTCCATGATGTGTGTAATGGCCAATAACCTTAGGAGACTTGAATCAAATTTGTAATGGGATCATTGTATAATTAGTTATCCCCAAGCTTGATGTGAATGTATCAAACGCAATGTTTTGTACATGGTAACAAAGATGATGTTAAGATTTGTTTGGGATTATGACTTAGGTTTGCAATACATCATACCCCACGGAGAAAAATCACGATGGGGCACATATCATACGTAAAAGAAACATGCTAGGGGACTAACAAAATAATTGAAAACAATAATAAGTGCGATCTAGATTAAGAATCGCCTGAGCGATTCATCAAGTCGTGTGAGCGATTTAATAATTTTTGTGGCCAAATTCAAGTTCCATGATGTGTGTAATGGCCAATAACCTTAGGAGACTTGAATCAAATTTGTAATGGGATCATTGTATAATTAGTTATCCCCAAGCTCGATGTGAATGTATCAAACACAATGTTTTGTACATGGTAACAAAGATGATGTTAAGATTTGTTTGGGATTATGACTTAGGTTTGCAATACATCATACCCCACGAAGAAAAATCACGATGGGGCACATATCATACGCAAAAGAAACATGCTAAGGGACTAACAAAATAATTTAAAACAATAATAAGTGCGATCTAGATTAAGAATCACCTGAGCGATTCGTCAAGTCGCGTGTGCGATTTAATAATTTTTGTGGCCAAATTCAAGTTCCATGATGTGTGTAATGGCCAATAACCTTACGAGACTTGAATCAAATTTGTAATGGGATCATTGTGTAATTAGTTATCCCCAAGCTTGATGTGAATGTATCAAACACAATGTTTTGTACATGGTAACAAAGATGATGTTAAGATTTGTTTGGGATTATGACTTAAGTTTGCTATACATCATACCCCACGGAGAAGAATCACGATGGGGCTCATATCATACGCAAAAAAAAACATGCTAGGGGACTAACAAAATAATTTAAAACAATAATAAGTGCGATCTAGATTAAGAATCGCCTGAGCGATTCATCAAGTCGCGTGAGCGATTTAATAATTTTTGTGGCCAAAGTCAAGTTCCATGATGTGTGTAATGGCCAATAACCTTAGGAGACTTGAAACAAATTTGTAATGGGATCATTGTATAATTAGTTATCCCCAAGCTTGATGTGAATGTATCAAACACAATGTTTTGTACATGGTAACAAAGATGATGTTAAGATTTGTTTGGGATTATGACTTAGGTTTGCAATACATCATACCCCACGGAGAAAAATCACGATGGGGCACATATCATACGCAAAAGAAACATGCTAGGGGACTAACAAAATAATTTAAAACAATAATAAGTGCGATCTAGATTAAGAATCGCCTGAGCGATTCGTCAAGTCGCGTGTGCGATTTAATAATTTTTGTGGCCAAATTCAAGTTCCATGATGTGTGTAATGGCCAATAACCTTAGGAGACTTGAATCAAATTTGTAATGGGATCATTGTATAATTAGTTATCCCCAAGCTTGATGTGAATGTATCAAACACAATGTTTTGTACATGGTAACAAAGATGATGTTAAGATTTGTTTGGGATTATGACTTAGGTTTGCAATACATCATACCCCACGAAGAAAAATCACGATGGGGCACATATCATACGCAAAAGAAACATGCTAAGGGACTAACAAAATAATTTAAAACAATAATAAGTGCGATCTAGATTAAGAATCGCCTGAGCGATTCGTCAAGTCGCGGGTGCGATTTAATAATTTTTGTGGCCAAATTCAAGTTCCATGATGTGTGTAATGGCCAATAACCTTAGGAGACTTGAATCAAATTTGTAATGTGATCATTGTGTAATTAGTTATGCCCAAGCTTGATGTGAATGTATCAAACACAATGTTTTGTACATGGTAACAAAGATGATGTTAAGATTTGTTTGGGATTATGACTTAAGTTTGCTATACATCATACCCCACGGAGAAAAATCACGATGGGGCACATATCATACGCAAAAGAAACATGCTAGGGGACTAACAAAATAATTTAAAACAATAATAAGTGCGATCTAGATTAAGAATCGACTGAGCGATTCGTCAAGTCGTGTGTGCAATTTAATAATTTTTGTGGCCAAATTCAAGTTCCATGATGTGTGTAATGGCCAATAACCTTAGGAGACTTGAATCAAATTTGTAATGGGATCATTGTGTAATTAGTTATCCCCAAGCTTGATGTGAATGTATAAAACACAATGTTTTGTACATGGTAACAAAGATGATGTTAAGATTTGTTTGGGATTATGACTTAAGTTTGCTATACATCATACCCCACGGAGAAGAATCACGATGGGGCTCATATCATACGCAAAAAAAACATGCTAGGGGACTAACAAAATAATTTAAAACAATATTCAGTGCGATCTAGATTAAGAATCGCCTGAGCGATTCATCAAGTCGCGTGAGCGATTTAATAATTTTTGTGGCCAAATTCAAGTTCCATGATGTGTGTAATGGCCAATAACCTTAGGAGACTTGAATCAAATTTGTAATGGGATCATTGTATAATTAGTTATCCCCAAGCTTGATGTGAATGTATCAAACACAATGTTTTGTACATGGTGACAAAGATGATGTTAAGATTTGTTTGGGATTATGACTTAGGTTTGCAATACATCATACCCCACGGAGAAGAATCACGATAAGGCTCATATCATACGCAAAACAAACATGCTAGGAGACTAACAAAATAATTTAAAACAATAATAAGTGCGATCTAGATTAAGAATCGCCTGAGCGATTCATCAAGTCGCGTGTGCGATTTAATAATTTTTGTGGCCAAATTCAAGTTCCATGATGTGTGTAATGACCAATAACCTTAGGAGACTTGAATCAAATTTGTAATGGGATCATTATAGAATTAGTTATCCCCAAGCTTGATGTGAATATATCAAACACAATGTTTTGTACATGGTGACTAAGATGATGTTAAGATTTGTTTGGGATTATGACTTGGGTTTACAATACATCATACCCCACGGAGAAGAATCACGATGGGCCTCATATCATACGCAAAAGAAACATGCTGGGGAACTAACAAAATAATTTAAAACAATAATAAGTGCGATCTAGATTAAGAATCACTTGAGCGATTCATCAAGTCGCGTGAGCGATTTAATAATTTTTGTGGTTAAATTCAAGTTCCATGATATGTGTAATGACCAATAACCTTAGGAGACGTGAATCAAATTTGTAATGGGATCATTGTGTAATTAGTTATCCCCAAGCTTGATGTGAATGTATCAAACACAATGTTTTGTACATGGTAACAAAGATGATGTTAAGATTTGTTTGGGATTATGACTTAAGTTTGCTATACATCATACCCCACGGAGAAAAATCACGATGGGGCACATATCATACGCAAAAGAAACATGCTAGGGGACTAACAAAATAATTTAAAACAATAATAAGTGCGATCTAGATTAAGAATCGACTGAGCGATTCGTCAAGTCGTGTGTGCAATTTAATAATTTTTGTGGCCAAATTCAAGTTCCATGATGTGTGTAATGGCCAATAACCTTAGGAGACTTGAATCAAATTTGTAATGGGATCATTGTGTAATTAGTTATCCCCAAGCTTGATGTGAATGTATAAAACACAATGTTTTGTACATGGTAACAAAGATGATGTTAAGATTTGTTTGGGATTATGACTTAAGTTTGCTATACATCATACCCCACGGAGAAGAATCACGATGGGGCTCATATCATACGCAAAAAAAACATGCTAGGGGACTAACAAAATAATTTAAAACAATATTCAGTGCGATCTAGATTAAGAATCGCCTGAGCGATTCATCAAGTCGCGTGAGCGATTTAATAATTTTTGTGGCCAAATTCAAGTTCCATGATGTGTGTAATGGCCAATAACCTTAGGAGACTTGAATCAAATTTGTAATGGGATCATTGTATAATTAGTTATCCCCAAGCTTGATGTGAATGTATCAAACACAATGTTTTGTACATGGTGACAAAGATGATGTTAAGATTTGTTTGGGATTATGACTTAGGTTTGCAATACATCATACCCCACGGAGAAGAATCACGATAAGGCTCATATCATACGCAAAACAAACATGCTAGGAGACTAACAAAATAATTTAAAACAATAATAAGTGCGATCTAGATTAAGAATCGCCTGAGCGATTCATCAAGTCGCGTGTGCGATTTAATAATTTTTGTGGCCAAATTCAAGTTCCATGATGTGTGTAATGACCAATAACCTTAGGAGACTTGAATCAAATTTGTAATGGGATCATTATAGAATTAGTTATCCCCAAGCTTGATGTGAATATATCAAACACAATGTTTTGTACATGGTGACTAAGATGATGTTAAGATTTGTTTGGGATTATGACTTGGGTTTACAATACATCATACCCCACGGAGAAGAATCACGATGGGCCTCATATCATACGCAAAAGAAACATGCTGGGGAACTAACAAAATAATTTAAAACAATAATAAGTGCGATCTAGATTAAGAATCACTTGAGCGATTCATCAAGTCGCGTGAGCGATTTAATAATTTTTGTGGTTAAATTCAAGTTCCATGATATGTGTAATGACCAATAACCTTAGGAGACGTGAATCAAATTTGTAATGGGATCATTGTGTAATTAGTTATCCCCAAGCTTGATGTGAATGTATCAAACACAATGTTTTGTACATGGTAACAAAGATGATGTTAAGATTTGTTTGGTATTATGACTTAAGTTTGCTATACATCATACCCCACGGAGAAGAATCACGATGGGGCTCATATCATACGCAAAAAAAAACATGCTAGGGGACTAACAAAATAATTTAAAACAATAATAAGTGCGATCTAGATTAAGAATCGCCTGAGCGATTCATCAAGTCGCGTGAGCGATTTAATAATTTTTGTGGCCAAATTCAACTTTCATGATGTGTGTAATGGCCAATAACCTTAGGAGACTTGAATCAAATTTGTAATGGGATCATTGTGTAATTAGTTTGTAACACCCCGATTTTTCGGACGTAAAGGTAGAACGTATGTGTTTACCTAATTGCGCGAATTAATTGTTTTTACGTGTTTTATATTTAATTTTATTATAATTGTTATTATTTTATTACATTATATTATATTATCTTATTATAATATTATTAAATTTTATATATATGTTTCGTATTATATATATATATATATATGTTTAATTATTATTACTAATTCATTGATTATACTAATTATATGTTAATCATGTTTTAATTAATTAATTGATTATTCTATATATATATTTACGTATAATAACTTATGCATGAGGATTTTTATTATGCATGCAAATTAATATGTTTTGCATGGTTTTAAATCATATTTATGCATGGGAAATTAATATGCATGCATGCAAATCATAATTATGCATGAATTTCATTTCTGCATGGGATTATTATTTCTGAATGAATTATGCATGGAGATTATTATATTTGCATGGAAATTTATATGATTGTGCATGAATTGTATGTATAGTTTGTTCGTTTATTTTATGCTTCGTTCTTATATGATATGATATCAAATTGCTACGATTTTGTAATATGTCGTACATATATGTGTTATGGACATGATTCTATGCTCAATTTACATTTTCGAATTCATTTGATTAGTTAACGAATTTAATTTGTTTTGAGGAACCAAAACGGGAGCTAACGAGCACTTAGCGTACCCTTGGTTCCGAATTTAATATCTTGAGCTCGGTAACTCGGATTCGAGTTTCGTCAACTCCGCTGAACTCGTAACGAAAATTCGAGTTTAGCAAACTTAGCCTTATAATTTTCCTAATTCATTTGAAACTCCGAAATCCAACCGAAAAACGAAACGGAGATCAATTTGACCTTGTGGCACTAATTCAACCATAACTTGGCCAAACCACAACCAAATTAACTATGGTTTGATTCCTTTTAACCCTAACTCAACCACCTATCTAGATATTTCAAGCCCTAACCGAGATAACCCTCATACCATCCCCAAAAACTCAGCCAAAGTTACTGCTCTCAGTCCAGTCCCGAAACCCTTCACCATTTGGAGATTTTGGAGCTCAAATCTTCCCCAAACTTCAAGCAATCATCAAGGTAAGTTAAGGGTTGTAATATATGATTAATTCTGAGTATCTTCATCCTTTCATTCATGAGTTTGAGCATGGTTTAATCATTTCTGGGCCATTTTACCGAAAATGAGGATTTTGAGCAAATTGTTGATCTTCTTTGATTCTTAACGGTTTTGACCGATTCCAAGCATGAGTTTAATTATTTTGACATCCTCATATCATTTATGATCTTTGATTTCGTGGTTGTTGAGTTATTCATGAGATATCATTTATGAAATTTTGAGGAAATCCCACGTATATGTCACGTATGCTTCCTTTCTTGTTTGAGCTTGTTTGGGACTGAATTACTTGTTGAATTTATGATGTTTTGCTGCATATTTGTGACCTTAAAATACCTGAACATGTTGGTTGAAGATTCATTTGGCCATGCTCTGTTTTTCCGCGAATGTCTTGCCCTGTTTTGGGACTGATTTGAGCTGCTGTGTTGCGTGCTTCTTGCTGTTACTTTCATGGTTTTGTTGGGTTGTATTGTGGCTGAATTCTTGCTGTAAATCATGCCTTGTATTGCTGCACGTTTTGCTTGAAATTCATGCTGGAGTGTTGCTCTGTTTCTGCGCCATTTTTTGCTGTCAACGAGAGGCTGCTGTTGCTGCGTCACGGGCGTGTTGTTTCTGCCCGTTCCAGCGAGGAACGGGGGTGTTGCGTGGGCTGAGCTTTCTGTACCGAGACACGGGGGTGTCTCGGTCCAGGCTTTGGAGGTGACACGGGGGTGTCACCCCGTTTTCTTGAACTTTTTCTGCTGCTTCCAGGAACTGTAGCTGCTGCTGTGTTGCTGCGCTTTCCTGGAGTTGCTGTGGTGTTGAGTGTGCTTGGTGGTGCAGCTGGTGTTGTGTGCTTGCATGGGAGTGATGTTGTGTGTTTGTTAATGCATGCATGTGTGTAAAATATGGTATATATATATTGTGCATGTATTATATATATAAGCATGCATGGGTTGTGATTTGTGTGTGTACGTGCATGTGTTGCATGCATGTATATAATATATATATAGTATATAATATGTATATTATATATGGTATATATATAATTATGCATGTAATATATGTAATATATATGCATGCATGTTGTGTGAGTATGTACGTGAATATATATATTATATATATTATATGTTATATGTTATTATATATTTAGTATATTATGTATATATATATTATATTATATGTATATATATTTATTATATATTTTAAATATTATTTGATTTATTTAATTATTGAAATTTAGTGAATTCTATTTCGCGTATTTATTATACTGACTATTGATTGAACGTTCTATTTATTTGTTTTATTCCTAAATGTGAGATTGAATAATATGTGTTATGCTTCTTCAATGAATTTTAGGTTAATTGATATGCATTATGAATTTATGAATTTATGAATATTATGAATGATTTGAATTTATGAAATTTATATGAACCTATGAATGTTATGAATTTATGGAATTTATATGAATTTATGAAGATTATATGAATGGTATGAATTTATGAAATTATGAAATCAAATGAAACATATGAATGAATGATTTGAATTATATGTTTTAAATTCCTTAATCGTGCACATGAACATTTTTATAATATAACATGATCATTTATGCATTCATATCATATTCACTTCATTGCCGTGCGTCATATATGGTTCATTAAGAGTCTTGAGTCTCACGAACACGTCTTGTGGTCTTTTGTACAGTTCGTCTCCAGGTGGAGAGCTTTTGATCGTTCAGGCACTTGGTGTTCGATCCTTGTTTCATCACGGTTAAGGTGAGGGTGGTTTTCGTTTTAGCTATGTAACAAACCCTACAACCCTTATGTGAAAAGCTTTGGCCAAAACCTTATGATTATATATATATATACGATTTTCAAATGGAGTTATCGAGTAAATCCTTCTGAGTTATACGTATGAGCAGATATAAGCTTAAAAATGGTTTTGTAATGAGGCTATGCTCCAAACCGTGTGTCTTCATGCTAGCTATGGATTAGGATGACACGGAGAGGTACGTATATAGCATATGCCAAGTTACACGGTAAGGTATGATTTCTTATAGTATGTATCATATGTATGTATTGATATGTTTTGGCGAGATTATGCTAAGCTGTTATGTTCACGGGCCCCGGGACTTAGTATATGTGGCTAACCGAGGAAGCAAGGGCTGACGGGGATCCCATATACTAGTCCCAACCAAACTACGGTGATACCGGCCCTCGCTAGGAGATTTAGCGGGGAATGGGAGCTGCGTGCCCTTGGGGGATTCATGTACCCCCATTGGCCTATGTATTTATCGGTGGGCAGGTCTAGCTAACTTGTCCACCACCCGGAGGAAGAAGGTTGGTTAAGAATTAGGCTTTTCTTATGTATATGTTATGATATGATTATGCACCGTGCGGGAATGCCGGGATCCGGATCGCCCAAACGAATATGTTTTATGATATGATTTATGGTCTGTGTGTATTATAATATATTGCATGATCGCCGAATCAATATATTATTGATATTTGTCGTACACGGTCGGAGTTTGGATGGAGGTTGTGCACGCTCACTCGCCGAGCCTTATATTTATGTATGATTTACGAATGGAATAAATTTAATATGAATTAGTCATAAAATCCGAGCATTGATTAATCCTTCTCTTGCCCTTTTAGGGAACTAATTGCAAACAAAACCTTGTTCGGAATTTATGATTTGCATGTGCATGTTTATATATATGTATTGCTCCTACTCACTCAGTCTTCTAGAGACTGACCCCTCTCCCTCCCCAATCTTTTAGTGTGCAGGCTTGATTTTTGGAGTTCGAGCTAGGCGGAGGTTTTGGGAGTTTTAAGTTGATCGAGTTAGGTTAGGAGAGTCTCTGCACTCATTCATGTATTGGATTTATGTTCGATTTGATTCTGCAGTTTATGAACTGAATAACTATGTAATTATTAGTGAATTGCTTTTACTGGGTTTGGTTATGATTTAAAAGAGGCCTGAAGAGCCCAAATTCCGTTTATGGTTTGTATGTTTGTGGTTGGGCTTGGCCATGCATTATATATTGTGGATTGGTATTCGTTGCAGGGTCTAGCTCCGCCTGGCTTAGGAAAGTTTTATGTTTGTCTCCCGTTCGCTAGGGTTCGATACGGGAGCGGATTCACTATTTCGTTACTCGTGTTGAGCCTTAGTGCGGGGGATGTGGTGCCTCACGTGCGGGGTGCTACATCCTTAAGTGGTATCAGAGCCCGGTTGCAAAACCGGTGTTCTTGAGTCGTGTCGGAGTCAGTTTAAGTCGAACGGCATAGGGACTATGTGATATTATGTGCATTGCATCGATCTTGAATTGGAATTTGGTTTCCTTAAGAATTTCGTTGAATTACTTGTTGCATTTTTCTATGGATTCTTGTCTTTCGTATTGAATATGTGTCATGAGCATGCACTAATCGCATGCATCTACTCTTGAAGTAAGCTATGATCTATAGGTTATGGAGATAATATCAAACCACGGCCAAGTTCTACGACAAGGAAGATCGATTGCGAACCTCTCTGAGACACGGAAGATGGCCAGGATACTCTGGGAAGAATGTGGAGAATGCTAGATGCGAGACTTCCCAAATAGGGCTAGAGATCAAGGATTAGGCTTCAGGATGGGAAGATTGAATTTAGAGACGCGATGGCAGAAGGACACTTGGTGAAATGAGGATTGATTGTGGGATGGTTATGATCTAGAAGATTGACCGATATGGCTCTGTCACATAAGGTGCCTTGGATTGGATGCACGGGATTTTTGATTAAGGTGACAATTAGAAGTAAAGGTCGAATTGCGAGGAGAAGGGTGGATGCTAACTCAGTGGACGTGAAAGATTTAGGGATCAAGAAATTGCAATCTCGGACAGTGGAAAATACAAGTTGACTTACAAAGAAGCATGAAAGTCTCGAAGACCGTGGGAAAGGCAAGGAATAATTATCAGGTCAAGTGACCTTGGGATCGGAAGAACGAGGAAAGCTACCGAGCTAATAATAACATCCCACATCGGTGACAGGTTCCAAAGCATTCATAGCACGTGCATCATATTTTGCATTAATTATTTATTCTTTTGACCTTATGTTTATCCGTGCATTTCTAATTGGTTTCGTTGCGCTAATGTGTTGTATAATCGCTTGATGTAAACGTGACACATGCAATGTCATTTTAACCCAACATGCATTTTAGTGTTTACTTGATAGGAAGTCCTTTCGCCTCAACTATCAAGTGTCAGTTCAACCGAACCATACCTGATTTAAAGGAAAGGAAGTAATGGAGTGTTCGGATCGTATAAGAATAGGAAAGAAGGTTTGAGGGAGTTCGACATGAAAGAGCAAAATTTTAAGGGGGAGAGCACGACCGAGAGATAAAATGGAGGATGGAAATAGTGCTCGAATAAATATGTCAATAGCAACAACGAGGATGCAAATTAAGGAGAATCCGGATATCCTAATGGTGGCCATTGAAAATGAATAAGAGGATGGTAATGGTTAAGTTGTTAAGAGAGGAGTGGTGATGCCAAATTCGGGGAGAGATTTTTTTCGAGATATAAAGAAGAAAATTTACTAAACGACTCTATGCCTGGAATTCCGAATTTGGGAGTGATGAAATTATATGGGAGTTTTTGTGACCTCCTAAGATGGAATTAACTAAAGGAAAAGTTGATCAAGCTATTAGATGATGTGATGTTGTCGACCAAGATTATTTAGTAGAGGTATTAAGGGACCCGAGACAACATTATTAAGTATCGGTTCTATCAAAGGTGATACGGAAGGAAATCCACGAAGAAACCAAACTGGAGAAAATGATCATTGGAGGATTTACCTCGAACTTCAAGAGTCATCAAGAACACTCTATCTTCGATTCAAGAAAAATGGAGCTAGATGCCAAATATAACCTGAAGGGGTCAAAAAGGGAATGAATGGATTTGTTAAGGTAGATCCTAATGACGAATACCCCAAGGTAGGGATCGAATCGTCAAGATTGTCAGGAGTAGTTATCCTTGAGGGTATTTTAAACTTTGGTATGAGTAAGATAGAAGCTATAGGTCTAACTTCGTGACAGATGATCTAAGGGCATTCGGGAAGTCAAGCTCGGTTAAATAAAAAGAATGGGATGGTCGAACGAAGATTGGGGGAAATGGTGAAGACCGGAAATAGTACAAGTTAGAACGGATCCAAGCGTATGATCCTTAAAGGATTTATCAATTGATTCACCGAAAAACTTGAAGAGATTCAAGACAATCTGACCACTGAGCTACCTTCAGGATAGATTCTACCCTGGACAACGACAACTCCCAATTCTAAACTTTGAAACTTCGGTGAACGGTACTTATAGCATTCATGATACATGCATCCATGCAAATTTAACTTATATAAATTTTATGTTAGGTGTTTTGATCTGTACAGTGTTAAATTACTTGGAGTAATTGAATATCGATGTGAACGACGTTTATTACTTGCTTTGGGTGCCTTACGTGATTTTAAATTTGGGTTTTGCGTGAGTTGCTTGGGAGTATTGGAGACTTCCTTGCTTTATTTTCGGTTAAGAGACGGGGATTCTCTTATTTTTGTTTGAGAGACGGGGTACTCTCTTTGCTTGCGAGAGACGGGGTTCTCTCATTACTGTTGGAGAGACGGGGTTCTCTCATTGCTGCTTGAGAGACGGGGCTCTCTCCTTGTTGTTTGTGAGAGACGGGGAATCTCTCATTATTTGATTTCAAGCGTGTTTTGAATCCGAGGACGGATTCTTTTAAGGGGGAGAGATTGTAACACCCCGATTTTTCGGACGTAAAGGTAGAACGTATGTGTTTACCTAATTGCGCGAATTAATTGTTTTTACGTGTTTTATATTTAATTTTATTATAATTGTTATTATTTTATTACATTATATTATATTATCTTATTATAATATTATTAAATTTTATATATATGTTTCGTATTATATATATATATATATATGTTTAATTATTATTACTAATTCATTGATTATACTAATTATATGTTAATCATGTTTTAATTAATTAATTGATTATTCTATATATATATTTACGTATAATAACTTATGCATGAGGATTTTTATTATGCATGCAAATTAATATGTTTTGCATGGTTTTAAATCATATTTATGCATGGGAAATTAATATGCATGCATGCAAATCATAATTATGCATGAATTTCATTTCTGCATGGGATTATTATTTCTGAATGAATTATGCATGGAGATTATTATATTTGCATGGAAATTTATATGATTGTGCATGAATTGTATGTATAGTTTGTTCGTTTATTTTATGCTTCGTTCTTATATGATATGATATCAAATTGCTACGATTTTGTAATATGTCGTACATATATGTGTTATGGACATGATTCTATGCTCAATTTACATTTTCGAATTCATTTGATTAGTTAACGAATTTAATTTGTTTTGAGGAACCAAAACGGGAGCTAACGAGCACTTAGCGTACCCTTGGTTCCGAATTTAATATCTTGAGCTCGGTAACTCGGATTCGAGTTTCGTCAACTCCGCTGAACTCGTAACGAAAATTCGAGTTTAGCAAACTTAGCCTTATAATTTTCCTAATTCATTTGAAACTCCGAAATCCAACCGAAAAACGAAACGGAGATCAATTTGACCTTGTGGCACTAATTCAACCATAACTTGGCCAAACCACAACCAAATTAACTATGGTTTGATTCCTTTTAACCCTAACTCAACCACCTATCTAGATATTTCAAGCCCTAACCGAGATAACCCTCATACCATCCCCAAAAACTCAGCCAAAGTTACTGCTCTCAGTCCAGTCCCGAAACCCTTCACCATTTGGAGATTTTGGAGCTCAAATCTTCCCCAAACTTCAAGCAATCATCAAGGTAAGTTAAGGGTTGTAATATATGATTAATTCTGAGTATCTTCATCCTTTCATTCATGAGTTTGAGCATGGTTTAATCATTTCTGGGCCATTTTACCGAAAATGAGGATTTTGAGCAAATTGTTGATCTTCTTTGATTCTTAACGGTTTTGACCGATTCCAAGCATGAGTTTAATTATTTTGACATCCTCATATCATTTATGATCTTTGATTTCGTGGTTGTTGAGTTATTCATGAGATATCATTTATGAAATTTTGAGGAAATCCCACGTATATGTCACGTATGCTTCCTTTCTTGTTTGAGCTTGTTTGGGACTGAATTACTTGTTGAATTTATGATGTTTTGCTGCATATTTGTGACCTTAAAATACCTGAACATGTTGGTTGAAGATTCATTTGGCCATGCTCTGTTTTTCCGCGAATGTCTTGCCCTGTTTTGGGACTGATTTGAGCTGCTGTGTTGCGTGCTTCTTGCTGTTACTTTCATGGTTTTGTTGGGTTGTATTGTGGCTGAATTCTTGCTGTAAATCATGCCTTGTATTGCTGCACGTTTTGCTTGAAATTCATGCTGGAGTGTTGCTCTGTTTCTGCGCCATTTTTTGCTGTCAACGAGAGGCTGCTGTTGCTGCGTCACGGGCGTGTTGTTTCTGCCCGTTCCAGCGAGGAACGGGGGTGTTGCGTGGGCTGAGCTTTCTGTACCGAGACACGGGGGTGTCTCGGTCCAGGCTTTGGAGGTGACACGGGGGTGTCACCCCGTTTTCTTGAACTTTTTCTGCTGCTTCCAGGAACTGTAGCTGCTGCTGTGTTGCTGCGCTTTCCTGGAGTTGCTGTGGTGTTGAGTGTGCTTGGTGGTGCAGCTGGTGTTGTGTGCTTGCATGGGAGTGATGTTGTGTGTTTGTTAATGCATGCATGTGTGTAAAATATGGTATATATATATTGTGCATGTATTATATATATAAGCATGCATGGGTTGTGATTTGTGTGTGTACGTGCATGTGTTGCATGCATGTATATAATATGTATATTATATATGGTATATATATAATTATGCATGTAATATATGTAATATATATGCATGCATGTTGTCTGAGTATGTACGTGAATATATATATTATATATATTATATGTTATATGTTATTATATATTTAGTATATTATGTATATATATATTATATTATATGTATATATATTTATTATATATTTTAAATATTATTTGATTTATTTAATTATTGAAATTTAGTGAATTCTATTTCGCGTATTTATTATACTGACTATTGATTGAACGTTCTATTTATTTGTTTTATTCCTAAATGTGAGATTGAATAATATGTGTTATGCTTCTTCAATGAATTTTAGGTTAATTGATATGCATTATGAATTTATGAATTTATGAATATTATGAATGATTTGAATTTATGAAATTTATATGAACCTATGAATGTTATGAATTTATGGAATTTATATGAATTTATGAAGATTATATGAATGGTATGAATTTATGAAATTATGAAATCAAATGAAACATACGCAAAAGAAACATGCTAGGGGACTAACAAAATAATTTAAAATAATAATAAGTGCGACCTAGATTAAGAATCGCCTGAGCGATTCATCAAGTCGCGTGAGCGATTTAATAATTTTTGTGGCCAAATTCAAGTTCCATGATGTGTGTAATGGCCAATAACCTTAGGAGACTTGGATCAAATTTGTAATGGGATCATTGTATAATTAGTTATCCCCAAGCTTGATGTGAATGTATCAAACACAATGTTTTGTACATGGTAACAAAGATGATGTTAAGATTTGTTTGGGATTATGACTTAGGTTTGCAATACATCATACCCCACGGAGAAAAATCACGATGGGGCACATATCATACGCAAAAGAAACATGCTAGGGGACTAACAAAATAATTTAAAACAATAATAAGTGCGATCTAGATCAAGAATCGCCTGAGCGATTCGTCAAGTCGCGTGTGCGATTTAATAATTTTTGTGGCCAAATTCAAGTTCCATGATGTGTGTAATGGCCAATAAGCTTAGGAGACTTGAATCAAATTTGTAATGGGATCATTGTGTAATTAGTTATCCCCAAGCTTGATGTGAATGTATCAAACACAATGTTTTGTACATGGTAACAAAGATGATGTTAAGATTTGTTTGGTATTATGACTTAAGTTTGCTATACATGATACCCCACGGAGAACAATCACGATGGGGCTCATATCATACGGAAAAAAAAACATGCTAGGGGGCTAACAAAATAATTGAAAACAATAATAAGTGCGATGTAGATTAAGAATCGCCTGAGCGATTCATCAAGTCGCGTGAGCGATTTCATAATTTTTGTGGCCAAATTCAACTTCCATGATGTGTGTAATGGCTAATAACCTTAGGAGACTTGAATCAAATTTGTTATGGGATCATTGTATAATTAGTTATCCCCAAGCTTCATGTGAATGTATCAAACACAATGTTTTGTACATGGTGACAAAGATGATGTTAAGATTTGTTTGGGATTATGACTTAGGTTTGCAATACATCATACCCCAAGGAGAAGAATCACGATGAGGCTCATATCATACGCAAAACAAACATGCTAGGAGACTAACAAAATAATTTAAAACAATAATAAGTGCGATCTAGATTAAGAATCGCCTGAGCGATTCATCAAGTCGCGTGTGCGTTTTAATAATTTTTGTGGCCAAATTAAAGTTCCATGATGTGTGTAATGACCAATAACCTTAGGAGACTTGAATCAAATTTGTAATGGGATCATTATAGAATTAGTTATCCCCAAGCTTGATGTGAATATATCAAACACAACGTTTTGTACATGTTGACTAAGATGATGTTAAGATTTGTTTGGGATTATAACTTGGGTTTACAATACATCATACCCCACGGAGAAGAATCACGATGGGGCTCATATCATACGCAGAAGAAACATGCTAGGGAACTAACAAAATAATTTAAAACAATAATAAGTGCGATCTAGATTAAGAATCACTTGAGCGATTCATCAAGTCGCGTGTGCGATTTAATAATTTTTGTGGCCAAATTCAAGTTCCATGATGTGTGTAATGGCCAATAACCTTAGGAGACTTGAATCAAATTTGTAATGGGATCATTGTGGAATTAGTTATCCCCAAGCTTGATGTGAATGTATCAAACACAATGTTTTGTAAATGGTAACAAAGATGATGTTAAGATTTGTTTGGGATTATGACTTAAGTTTGCTATACATCATACCCCACGGAGAAGAATCACGATGGGGCTCATATCATACGCAAAAAAAACATGCTAGGGGACTAACAAAATAATTTAAAATAATAATCAGTGCGATCTAGATTAAGAATCGCCTGAGCGATTCATCAAGTCGCGTGAGCGATTTAATAATTTTTGTGGCCAAATTCAAGTTCCATGATGTGTGTAATGGCCAATAACCTTAGGAGACTTGAATCAAATTTGTAATGGGATCATTGTATAATTAGTTATCCCCAAGATTCATGTGAATGTATCAAACACAATGTTTTGTACATGGTGACAAAGATGATGTTAAGATTTGTTTGGGATTATGACTTAGGTTTGCAATACATCATACCCCACGGAGAAGAATCACGATAAGGCTCATATCATATGCAAAACAAACATGCTAGGAGACTAACAAAATAATTTAAAACAATAATAAGTGCGATCTAGATTAAGAATCGCCTGAGCGATTCATCAAGTCGCGTGTGCGATTTAATAATTTTTGTGGCCAAATTAAAGTTCCATGATGTGTGTAATGACTAATAACCTTAGGAGACTTGAATCAAATTTGTAATGAGATCATTATAGAATTAGTTATCCCCAAGCTTGATGTGAATATATCAAACACAATGTTTTGTACATGGTGACTAAGATGATGTTAAGATTTGTTTGGGATTATGACTTGGGTTTACAATACATCATACCCCACGGAGAAGAATCACGATGGGGCTCATATCATACTCAAAAGAAACATGCTAGGGAACTAACAAAATAATTTAAAACAATAATAAGTGCGATCTAGATTAAGAATCACTTGAGCGATTTATCAAGTCGCGTGAGCGATTTAATAATTTTTGTGGTTAAATTCAAGTTCCATGATATGTGTAATGACCAATAACCTTAGGAGACGTGAATCAAATTTGTAATGGGATCATTGTGTAATTAGTTATCCCCAAGCTTGATGTGAATGTATCAAACACAATGTTTTGTACATGGTAACAAAGATGATGTTAAGATTTGTTTGGTATTATGACTTAAGTTTGCTATACATGATACCCCACGGAGAAGAATCACGATGGGGCTCATATCATACGCAAAAAAAAACATGCTAGGGGACTAACAAAATAATTTAAAACAATAATAAGTGCGATGTAGATTAAGAATCGCCTGAGCGATTCATCAAGTCGCGTGAGCGATTTCATAATTTTTGTGGCCAAATTCAACTTCCATTATGTGTGTAATGGCTAATAACCTTTGGAGACTTGAATCAAATTTGTTATGGGATCATTGTATAATTAGTTATCCCCAAGCTTCATGTGAATGTATCAAACACAATGTTTTGTACATGGTGACAAAGATGATGTTAAGATTTGTTTGAGATTATGACTTAGGTTTGCAATACATCATACCCCAAGGAGAAGAATCACGATGAGGCTCATATCATACGCAAAACAAACATGCTAGGAGACTAACAAAATAATTTTAAACAATAATAAGTGCGATCTAGATTAAGAATCGCCTGAGCGATTCATCAAGTCGCGTGTGCGATTTAATAATTTTTGTGGCCAAATTAAAGTTCCATGATGTGTGTAATGACCAATAACCTTAGGAGACTTGAATCAAATTTGTAATGGGATCATTATAGAATTAGTTATCCCCAAGCTTGATGTGAATATATCAAACACAACGTTTTGTACATGGTGAATAAGATGATGTTAAGATTTGTTTGGGATTATAACTTGGGTTTACAATACATCATACCCCACGGAGAAGAATCACGATGGGGCTCATATCATACGCAGAAGAAACATGCTAGGGAACTAACAAAATAATTTAAAACAATAATAAGTGCGATCTAGATTAAGAATCACTTGAGCGATTCATCAAGTCGCGTGAGCGATTTAATAATTTTTGTGGTTAAATTCAAGTTCCATGATATGTGTAATGAGCAATAACCTTAGGAGACTTGAATCAAATTTGTAATGGGATCATTGTGTAATTAGTTATCCCCAAGCTTGAAGTGAATGTATCAAACACAATGTTTTGTACATGGTAACAAAGATGATGTTAAGATTTGTTTGGGATTATGACTTAAGTTTGCTATACATCATACCCCACGGAGAAGAATCACGATGAGGCTCATAACATACGCAAAACAAACATGCTAGGAGACTAACAAAATAATTTAAAACAATAATAAGTGCGATCTAGATTAAGAATCGCCTGAGCGATTCATCAAGTCGCGTGTGCGATTTAATAATTTTTGTGGCCAAATTCAAGTTCCATGATGTGTGTAATGACCAATGACCTTAGGAGACTTGAATCAAATTTGTAATGGGATCATTATAGAATTAGTTATCCCCAAGCTTGATGTGAATATATCAAACACAATGTTTTGTACATGGTGACTAAGATGATGTTAAGATTTGTTTGGGATTATGACTTGGGTTTACAATACATCATACCCCACGGAGAAGAATCACGATGGGGCTCATATCATACGCAAAAGAAACATGCTAGGGAACTAACAAAATAATTTAAAACAATAATAAGTGCGATCTAGATTAAGAATCACTTGAGCGATTCATCAAGTCGCGCGAGCGATTTAATAATTTTTGTGGTTAAATTCAAGTTCCATGATATGTGTAATGACCAATAACCTTAGGAGACTTGAATCAAATTTGTAATGGGATCATTGTGTAATTAGTTATCCCCAAGCTTGATGTGAATGTATCAAACACAATGTTTTGTACATGGTAACAAAGATGATGTTAAGATTTGTTTGGGATTATGACTTAAGTTTGCTATACATCATACCCCACGGAGAAGAATCACGATGAGGCTCATAACATACGCAAAACAAACATGCTAGGAGACTAACAAAATAATTTAAAACAATAATAAGTGCGATCTAGATTAAGAATCGCCTGAGCGATTCATCAAGTCGCGTGTGCGATTTAATAATTTTTGTGGCCAAATTCAAGTTCCATGATGTGTGTAATGACCAATGACCTTAGGAGACTTAAATCAAATTTGTAATGGGATCATTATAGAATTAGTTATCCCCAAGCTTGATGTGAATATATCAAACACAATGTTTTGTACATGGTGACTAAGATGATGTTAAGATTTGTTTGGGATTATGACTTGGGTTTACAATACATCATACCCCACGGAGAAGAATCACGATGGGGCTCATATCATACGCAAAAGAAACATGCTAGGGAACTAACAAAATAATTTGAAACAATAATAAGTACGATCTAGATTAAGAATCACTTGAGCGATTCATCAAGTCGCGTGAGCGATTTAATAATTTTTGTGGTTAAATTCAAGTTCCATGATATGTGTAATGACCAATAACCTTAGGAGACTTGAATCAAATTTGTAATGGGATCATTGTGTAATTAGTTATCCCCAAGCTTGATGTGAATGTATCAAACACAATGTTTTGTACATGGTAACAAAGATGATGTTAAGATTTCTTTGGGATTATGACTTAAGTTTGCTATACATCATACCCCACGGAGAAGAATCACGATGGGGCTTATATCATACGCAAAAAAAACATGCTAGGGGATTAACAAAATAATTTAAAACAATAATCAGTGCGATCTAGATTAAGAATCGCCTGAACGATTCATCAAGTCGCGTGAGCGATTTAATAATTTTTGTGGCCAAATTCAAGTTCCATGATGTGTGTAATGGCCAATAACCTTAGGAGACTCGAATCAAATTTGTAATGGGATCATTGTATAATTAGTTATTGTAACACCCCCAGAGCGAAGGGCGCCACATCCCCCGCACTAAGGTTCAACACGAGTAACAAAATGGAAGTTCGCACCCGTATCAAACCATAGCGAACGGGAGACACACAAACTCACACCCTCGCTAGGCGGCCTAGACCCTCAAGAACTGCGAGAATTAAAATCAGAGTAGCGGAAGCAAATCGTATATCAAACATGATTCCCAAGATCATCACATGTACATATCAAAAATGGGGGAGGGTCAAGTATTCCAAATTCACAAGCTAGCTTACATACAAATGTACAATGCCATCACGGCCAAAAATAACATAAGTGTAATCATAAATACGAAATCCAAAAGACAACAATAAGAGCAGAAGTAAACCACCACGAATGCATGAGGACTCAAGCTAAACCACAAGTAAACTCCAAAAGACACTTGCCGCCTAGCTTGACTCGGAAGAACCTGCAAACTCCAAAGAAAGGAAAAAGGGGAAAACCACAACGAGGGTTAGTCCTAGCGACTAGTGAGGGGGCTAACTCACACACCCGACATATATATATAGAGCAAAGCATTTAATCAAAACTGAAGGACCCTTGAACCGAGAGTGGTTTTTGCAAGCCAAATTAATTCCCGTGATATATATAAATACATAAAGTAAAAGAAGGCAAAAGGAGAAATTGCCAAATTTTAAGTACTTAGGAATCCACTCTCGTTTCACAGATCATACAAAGCTAAACCAACTCGGCGAGTACGAGTCTCACACTAAACTCCCACCTTCCATATACAAAGATCAGAGCAAAACAAAACAAATCAGAATCCATCCCCAACACCGGTTGATAGAAGGGTTGATCGGCCCTAACTATCCACACAAAGAAACGAGACAAGGTTTAATTACTACCTTGAAACCTTCGGCGGTTGCCTCCGCCGGCTCAAGAGAAACACCCTTCCTCAACCTCCTAAGGTTGGGCGAGACTCTCAAATGGAGGTGTTGATGGAAGAGCTCGGCGACCCCTCGGCCGTCCCGAGATTACCATACCACTCTCCGGGGCCCAAACATATCACGAAAATCACACAAACATATCTCAAAGCTTATCTTTCAAAGCCACATCTCGCTTACACACACACACTTGCACAAGACTAAACTTTTCAAACAAAAGCAAAATAGCTTATATACTTATACAAAACGTTTTCAAACTCTTATAACAAATGGGATAAATCCCGCAACATACTTATCATACACTTATTTACCATATATTATACGTATCCACATGCGAGGCTTCAAATCAAGTAGGGTTATAGGTCGAATAACTACAAGAACAAAACCTCACCTTGTCGACGAACGAAGTGGATTCAAAAACAGGAAATCGGACACCTACGGAGCAAGCTCGTCCTCTACGGGAAGATCCGCTGAACAAGACAAACAACAAGGAACACTCTTAGACTCAATATGAACCACATTGACGCTCGGTACATGCGTATGTATGCTTATGATGCCAATGATAAGAAATGAATTCACATTGATGCTAATTACAAGCAAATAATTCGTATAAGAGCATATATCAAGAACGAGGAGACAAAACAAAGCACAAACTCATAACATAAAGCCTAACACGTCATAATACAAGTCACTTATGCATACACATCACAAACGGGGCAAGAAAGACCAACAAGAAACAACGGAAAGAAAAGCAAAACCAAACAAAGACGAACGAAAAACTGAAACTCCTAGGAGACACGCCCGTGTCCCCCGGGAAGGGTAAGCCGAGACACGCCCGTGTCTCGGTACAGAAAACAAGCAACTGAATCCCGGAGGTGACACGCCCGTGTCACCAAGAAAAGCCAAACCGTGACACCCCCGTGTCACAGTACAGAAAAACGAAGACGAAGGGTGACACGCCCGTGTCACCCAAAAAGGGCAAACCGTGACACCCCCGTGTCACGGTACAGAAAAACAAAGACGGGCGAACAGCAACCCAGCAACCCCAAACCAAAAACCAAACATTCAAACTCCAACTACCAAGCAAGGAAAAGCAATAAATGCTAAGAAACCAATCCTAGAAGCACACTAATCAACAACAAAACTCAAAGAAACAAGAAAAGAGCAAGAATCAAACCAAGTTCTTCCAAACTTACTATTCACATGCTTGTTCAAACTCATGATTCAACCAAAGAATTGAACTAAAGATCACATAAAAGAGAGAAGGAGGAGTGAAGATGACAACCATGGACTTACCTTTTAAGTTTGGAGAAGCTTGGGTGAAGATTTGAGCTCAAAAATCTGAAAATGGACCAAGGGGTTCTTCTTCTTCCTTCCTTCTTGCTTGGCTGATCGGTTTGGTGAGAAAGAGAGAGGAATGGATCGGTTTCAGCACAAAAAGGGGAGAGGAGAGCTTAACTCAAGGATAAAATGTCAAGGTTAAGGTTTGGTTAAGGTTAAGAGGGTCCCACAAAGCTAGGTTAGGTCAAAACATGTCTCTCAAGCATAAGGGCTCGTTACGGGTGAAATACGGAGGTCTTAACGAGCTTAGAAAAATGCAAGGTTTGTCCCATTAAACCCGAATCGTCGAAACGAGTTCAATGGAGGTGACGGAATTCGAATCCGAATTCCCGAGCTCAAGATACGCGTCTCGGAACCCAAGGTGCGCTAAGTGCCCTTTAGCCTCCTTTAGGTCCCGTCTCCAAAACGAACTCAAAAGACAAGCAAAACAAATACCAAAACATATAACGAGCACATAAACGAGTCCATAAAACATATACTTAACACATATCACGAATTCACAGAAATCAGAATCCAATACAAACCCGAAACGAATAAAATACCAAACAAGAAAAGTTAACCGTTCAAAGGTAACCAAATTCATATTAAAGCAAATAGGTTCAAATAACTTCAATAATTCACGTTAGAAATGAAATATCACATAAGGAAATAATTGAATCGCGCACATAAGAGGTTACCTGAAAAGTCTGATCAGTCGGGATGTTACAAACTTCCCTCCTTCAAAAGGACCTGTCCTCAGGTCCGAGGCGAGGTCTTGAAAAGTTCCGGATACAACTGTTTCATCTTATCCTCGGTCTCCCAAGTAGCTTCTTCGGATTCCTGATCACGCCACAAGACTTTCACAAGAGGGATCTGTCTATTCCTCAACTCTTGCATCTTTCGATCCAACACCTGAACTGGATATCTCTTAATGGTCAAGTCCGGTTCCAACTGAACTTTCTCGACTGGAAGAATAGAAGACTCATCGGGATAATGTTTCCGAAGCTGCGAGACATGAAACACATTATGAATCCCGGTTAAGCTCGGCGGTAACTCAAGTCTGTAGGCTACTTCCCCAACTCGATCAAGGATCTCAAAGGGGCCTAAGTAGCGAGGGTTAAGCTTCCCGCCTTTACCAATCCGAGCATACCCTTTTCTAGGAGATGCCTTTAAAAAGACCTTATCTCCTTTCTCAAACTCTAAGGGTCGCCTTCTCTTATCTGCATAACTTTTCTGTCGGTCTTGTGCTACTTTCAACCTCTGTCTAATCACTTTCACCCTCTCGATGGTATCCTGAATCTCCTTAGGCTTCTTAGCCCTTTCGAGCTTTCCATCTTTAGTCCATCTCCACTCATCAATATCCCAAAAGAGAGGGGATCGGCACTTTCGTCCATACAAAGCCTCATACGGTGCCATCCCAATAGAAGACTGAAAGCTGTTGTTGTAGGCATACTCAATTAAATCCAACTGTTCATCCCACGAATTCGGATAATCCAAGGCACAAGCACGAAGCATGTCCTCGAGATACCTTATTAGCCTTTCTGACTGGCCATCCGTCTGTGGGTGAAATGCGGTACTGAAGTGGAGCCTCGTCCCCAAACACTTTTGTAATTCCTGCCAAAAGCTGGATGTGAACCGAGAATCTCTATCTGAAACAATGCTGACCGGGCAACCATGTAGTCTAACAATCTCCTTCCGATATAATCGGGCCAACTTAGGAACCTTATCGGACATCTTCACCTTAAGAAAGTGTGCGGACTTTGTCAACCGATCAATAACCACCCAAATTCCATCGGAACCTCCTTTGGTCCTTGGCAAGCCGGACACGAAGTCCATTGTCACTTGCTCCCACTTCCACTCGGGTATTGGAAGTGGTTGGAGAGTTCCTCCCGGTTTCTGGTGTTCTGCTTTCACCACTTGGCATGTTTGACATCTTCTAACATAGTTAGCGACTTCTCTCTTCATGCCGTTCCACCAATATGAAGTCCTTAAATCCTTGTACATTTTGGTGGTACCGGGATGTACTGCATATGCTGACTTGTGAGCCTCATCCAGTACCAATTGCTTAAGAACTTCCGGAACACAAACTCGAGCCTTAAACCTGAACAATCCTGAATCATCAAATCCAAACTTGGTTTCAGGATTAATCTTTGACTTAGTTACCAATTTCTGAATCTCTGGATCCACAGATTGAGCTTCTATCAATCTCTGCTTCAAAACCGGCTGAACCGAAATATTAGCCAATCGAGCCTCTGAAACCAGAACTACTGAACCCTGTCTACTAGAACCTGCTTCCAAACCTGAAACATTCACTTTCCTACTCAAAGCGTCCGCCACCACATTGGCTTTACCCGGATGGTACTGAATCTTACAATCATAATCCTCAAGTGTCTCCATCCATCTTCTCTGTCTTACGTTCAAATCCTTCTGAGTAAATAGATACTTAAGACTCTGGTGGTCGGTGAATACTTCAAAAGTAACTCCATAAAGATAATGTCGCCACTTCATCAAAGCAAACACTACCGCTGCAAGTTCCAAGTCATGAGTGGGATAGTTCTTCTCATGATCCTTTAATTTCCTTGAGGCGTAGGCTACCACCTTACCATTCTGCATCAACACACAACCAAGACCTTCCTTCGAAGCATCGGTATAAACTGAGTAGCCTTCCGAACCCTCGGGTAGGGTTAAAACCGGTGCAGTAGTCAACCTCTCCTTAAGAGTTTGGAAACTCTTCTCACACGCCTCATCCCACTCAAACTTCACCTCTTTCTTGGTTAACCGGGTCAACGGGGAGGCAATCTTCGAGAAATCTTTTACAAAGCGCCTATAGTACCCTGCCAACCCGAGAAAACTTCTAACTTCCGAGGCATTCTTCGGTGGTTTCCAAAGCATCACCGTTTCGATCTTCGCCGGATCCACTTCAATACCATTCCCTGAAATGAAGTGACCCAAAAAGGAAACTCGATCCAACCAGAACTCGCACTTACTGAACTTGGCGAACAACCTGTGCTCCCGAAGTGTAGACAAGACAATGCTCAAATGCCGCGCGTGCTCTTCTTCGGACCTCGAATACACCAGAATATCATCTATAAAGATGACCACGAATTTATCGAGGTAAGGCCGGAATATTCGGTGCATCATATCCATAAACGCGGCTGGGGCATTGGTAAGACCAAAAGGCATGACCACAAACTCAAAATGCCCATATCTCGTGTTGAAACCCGTCTTCGGTATATCTCCCTCCCGGATACGCAACTGGTAATACCCTTGCCTTAAGTCCAACTTAGAATAAACCCTCGAACCTTGCAGGAGATCGAACAACTCTTCAATGTGAGGAAGTGGGTATTTGTTCTTAACCGTTAACCGGTTCAGCTCACGGTAGTCAATACACATTCGCAAAGTCCCGTCTTTCTTCTTTACAAACAGGACCGGAGCACCCCACGGAGAAGTGCTCGGGCGAATGTAACCACACTCTAAGAGCTCGTCCAATTGCGTCTTCAACTCCTTCAACTCGGCTGGAGCCATCCTATAGGGAGATTTCGCATACGGTTCTGCTCCGGGATAGAGATCTATTACAAACTCGACGTCCCGATCCGGAGGTAAAGATCCCAAATTCTCCGGAAACACATCGGGGAATTCCTTCACGATCTCCGTCTCTTCGAGCTTGGCCTGATCCTTTGGCTTATTCAAAAGATAGGCCACATAGCCCGTCGCACCGTCCCGGAACAATCTACTTGCTTCCATGAAGGAAATAAACGGGCAGGTCTTCAACCTCTGACCCGCAAAGACCGTAGAACCCAAAGTCACCCTCTTAGCAAAACAGTCCATCATGGCTCGGTAACGGTACAACCAGTCCATCCCCAGAATCAACCCATACTTCTTGATCGGCATCTTGATCAAATCTGCCGGATACTCTTGATCTTCCACAACCACCGGGCAACCACGGTACACACAATTCGTAGCCAAAGAAGCACCAAGGGGAGAAGAAACAATAAAAGAATCATCTAGGCAAGCAACAGGCAATGGAAGAGTAGCAACAAGCCGGGAAGCAATAAATGAATGCGTTGCTCCCGGATCAAACAATGCATGCAATGGAATGCCATGAATGTGGATAGTACCTTCAACAACGGCATTGGCATCCACTTCCACATTCTCTTCCTCGCCCTCCAAAGCGTAAGCTCTCGCCTGGATTGGTGCTCTCGGAGGCATCACATTCAACGGCTGAGGAGCTCGAGGCTGAGGTGCTCTCATCTGAGGACAAGAACCAATTAAATGACCGGGCTCCCCACACTTATAACATCTTCTCAATTTCTTCCGGCAATTCTCCTCGGTGTGGTTGGGACCCTTGCAATAGCCACATTGAATCGGAGCCGGTAAAGCTGGTACTGCGGGGACCAGAGGTCGAGCTTTCTTGACTGAAGCGTTAGAACCTTGGGGTTTGAAAACCGGAGGCCCACCAGAGAATGCAGGCCTCTTCCCCAAATTAGAGCTCGAACCTTGGCCCGAAGAGTAAGTCGGCCTCAATCTTGTATTGTTAGCTTCCACTTTGATCGCTTTCCTCGTAGCCTTCTCCCACGTATCCACGGTAGCTGCCTTAAGAGCACTCTGAATATCATATCTCAAACCATGAATAAAGTTCCGTGCCTTCTGGGTGTCATCATTGGAAATGTGTGGAGCATACGGTGCAAGTCTCTCAAATTCCATGATATACTCTTCAACCGAACGGTTCCCTTGTTTCAATTCTGTAAATTCTTGCAATCTTCTCTCGCGAGCACTTGGAGGAACATACTTGTGACGAAATTCTCTTACGAAGCTTTCCCAATCAAACTCTTCTCCACTCCTTTCCAATCGAGCTCTTGTAGCCTTGAGCCAATTGGATGCGGGACCTTGAACAAACCGGGCCGTGCAAACAGCTTTCTCATGTGAAGGAGCGGGGCAAATTTCCCAAATTCCCGCAATTTCTGACAACCACTCCTCGGCTTGGATATCATCTCCTCCATACCACTTAGGTGGATTGTTGTTTCTGAACTCCTTAAAGGCCGGAGTTACTTGCCCACCTTGTCCTTCCCAATGTGGATTATCTCTTTGATTCTGCTGAAGCTGGTTCAAAAGAGCCTGCACAATATTCTCAGCATTCATCGGAGGAGGTGGAGGTGCTTGTGGAGGGGGTTGATTAAGATCAGGAGTCTGCTCCCTATCTGCTCTCCTTCTTGGAGGCATCCTGAAAATACACAAATCAAGAAGATATCGATGCATGGAGTTCAGTTCATGATTATGAAGTCAATTATCACAAATTTAAGCAAATAAGTCACGTAGAGATGTGGATGAATGCAAATAGTCACATACTCCTATACCGAACGACCTAGACAGACTCAACACGACTCCAGAGCTCTGGTTTTGCAACCGAGAGCTCTGATACCACGCCAGGATGTAACACCCCCAGAGCGAAGGGCGCCACATCCCCTGCACTAAGGTTCAACACGAGTAACAAAATGGAAGTTCGCACCCGTATCAAACCATAGCGAACGGGAGACACACAAACTCACACCCTCGCTAGGCGGCCTAGACCCTCAAGAACTGCGAGAATTAAAATCAGAGTAGCGGAAGCAAATCGTATATCAAACATGATTCCCAAGATCATCACATGTACATATCAAAAATGGGGGAGGGTCAAGTATTCCAAATTCACAAGCTAGCTTACATACAAATGTACAATGCCATCACGGCCAAAAATAACATAAGTGTAATCATAAATACGAAATCCAAAAGACAACAATAAGAGCAGAAGTAAACCACCACGAATGCATGAGGACTCAAGCTAAACCACAAGTAAACTCCAAAAGACACTTGCCGCCTAGCTTGACTCGGAAGAACCTGCAAACTCCAAAGAAAGGAAAAAGGGGAAAACCACAACGAGGGTTAGTCCTAGCGACTAGTGAGGGGGCTAACTCACACACCCGACATATATATATAGAGCAAATCATTTAATCAAAACTGAAGGACCCTTGAACCGAGAGTGGTTTTTGCAAGCCAAATTAATTCCCGTGATATATATAAATACATAAAGTAAAAGAAGGCAAAAGGAGAAATTGCCAAATTTTAAGTACTTAGGAATCCACTCTCGTTTCACAGATCATACAAAGCTAAACCAACTCGGCGAGTACGAGTCTCACACTAAACTCCCACCTTCCATATACAAAGATCAGAGCAAAACAAAACAAATCAGAATCCATCCCCAACACCGGTTGATAGAAGGGTTGATCGGCCCTAACTATCCACACAAAGAAACGAGACAAGGTTTAATTACTACCTTGAAACCTTCGGCGGTTGCCTCCGCCGGCTCAAGAGAAACACCCTTCCTCAACCTCCTAAGGTTGGGCGAGACTCTCAAATGGAGGTGTTGATGGAAGAGCTCGGCGACCCCTCGGCCGTCCCGAGATTACCATACCACTCTCCGGGGCCCAAACATATCACGAAAATCACACAAACATATCTCAAAGCTTATCTTTCAAAGCCACATCTCGCTTACACACACACACTTGCACAAGACTAAACTTTTCAAACAAAAGCAAAATAGCTTATATACTTATACAAAACGTTTTCAAACTCTTATAACAAATGGGATAAATCCCGCAACATACTTATCATACACTTATTTACCATATATTATACGTATCCACATGCGAGGCTTCAAATCAAGTAGGGTTATAGGTCGAATAACTACAAGAACAAAACCTCACCTTGTCGACGAACGAAGTGGATTCAAAAACAGGAAATCGGACACCTACGGAGCAAGCTCGTCCTCTACGGGAAGATCCGCTGAACAAGACAAACAACAAGGAACACTCTTAGACTCAATATGAACCACATTGACGCTCGGTACATGCGTATGTATGCTTATGATGCCAATGATAAGAAATGAATTCACATTGATGCTAATTACAAGCAAATAATTCGTATAAGAGCATATATCAAGAACGAGGAGACAAAACAAAGCACAAACTCATAACATAAAGCCTAACACGTCATAATACAAGTCACTTATGCATACACATCACAAACGGGGCAAGAAAGACCAACAAGAAACAACGGAAAGAAAAGCAAAACCAAACAAAGACGAACGAAAAACTGAAACTCCTAGGAGACACGCCCGTGTCCCCCGGGAAGGGTAAGCCGAGACACGCCCGTGTCTCGATACAGAAAACAAGCAACTGAATCCCGGAGGTGACACGCCCGTGTCACCAAGAAAAGCCAAACCGTGACACCCCCGTGTCACAGTACAGAAAAACGAAGACGAAGGGTGACACGCCCGTGTCACCCAAAAAGGGCAAACCGTGACACCCCCGTGTCACGGTACAGAAAAACAAAGACGGGCGAACAGCAACCCAGCAACCCCAAACCAAAAACCAAACATTCAAACTCCAACTACCAAGCAAGGAAAAGCAATAAATGCTAAGAAACCAATCCTAGAAGCACACTAATCAACAACAAAACTCAAAGAAACAAGAAAAGAGCAAGAATCAAACCAAGTTCTTCCAAACTTACTATTCACATGCTTGTTCAAACTCATGATTCAACCAAAGAATTGAACTAAAGATCACATAAAAGAGAGAAGGAGGAGTGAAGATGACAACCATGGACTTACCTTTTAAGTTTGGAGAAGCTTGGGTGAAGATTTGAGCTCAAAAATCTGAAAATGGACCAAGGGGTTCTTCTTCTTCCTTCCTTCTTGCTTGGCTGATCGGTTTGGTGAGAAAGAGAGAGGAATGGATCGGTTTCAGCACAAAAAGGGGAGAGGAGAGCTTAACTCAAGGATAAAATGTCAAGGTTAAGGTTTGGTTAAGGTTAAGAGGGTCCCACAAAGCTAGGTTAGGTCAAAACATGTCTCTCAAGCATAAGGGCTCGTTACGGGTGAAATACGGAGGTCTTAACGAGCTTAGAAAAATGCAAGGTTTGTCCCATTAAACCCGAATCGTCGAAACGAGTTCAATGGAGGTGACGGAATTCGAATCCGAATTCCCGAGCTCAAGATACGCGTCTCGGAACCCAAGGTGCGCTAAGTGCCCTTTAGCCTCCTTTAGGTCCCGTCTCCAAAACGAACTCAAAAGACAAGCAAAACAAATACCAAAACATATAACGAGCACATAAACGAGTCCATAAAACATATACTTAACACATATCACGAATTCACAGAAATCAGAATCCAATACAAACCCGAAACGAATAAAATACCAAACAAGAAAAGTTAACCGTTCAAAGGTAACCAAATTCATATTAAAGCAAATAGGTTCAAATAACTTCAATAATTCACGTTAGAAATGAAATATCACATAAGGAAATAATTGAATCGCGCACATAAGAGGTTACCTGAAAAGTCTGATCAGTCGGGATGTTACAGTTATCCCCAAGCTTCATGTGAATGTATCAAACACAATGTTTTGTACATGGTGACAAAGATGATGTTAAAATTTGTTTGGGATTATGACTTAGGTTTGCAATACATCATACCCCACGGAGAAGAATCACGATAAGGCTCATATCATACGCAAAACAAACATGCTAGGAGACTAGCATAATAATTTAAAACAATAATAAGTGCGATCTAGATTAAGAATCGCCTGAGCGATTCATCAAGTCTTGTGTGCGATTTAATAATTTTTGTGGCCAAATTAAAGTTCCATGATGTGTGTAATGACCAATAACCTTAGGAGACTTGAATCAAATTTGTAATGGGATCATTATAGAATTAGTTATCCCCAAGCTTGATGTGAATATATCAAACACAATGTTTTGTACATGGTGACTAAGATGATGTTAAGATTTGTTTGGGATTATGACTTAGGTTTGCAATACATCATACGCCACGGAGAAGAATCACGATGAGGCTCATATCATACGCAAAACAAACATGCTAGGAGACTAACAAAATAATTTAAAACAATAATAAGTGCGATCTAGATTAAGAATCGCCTGAGCGATTCATCAAGTCGCGTGTGCGATTTAATAATTTTTGTGGCCAAATTAAAGTTCCATGATGTGTGTAATGACCAATAACCTGAGGAGACTTGAATCAAATTTGTAATGGGATCATTATAGAATTAGTTATCCCCAAGCTTGATGTGAATATATCAAACACAACGTTTTGTACATGGTGACTAAGATGATATTAAGATTTGTTTGGGATTATAACTTGGGTTTACAATACATCATACCCCACGGAGAAGAATCACGATGGGGCTCATATCATACGCAGAAGAAACATGCTAGGGAACTAACAAAATAATTTAAAACAATAATAAGTGCGATCTAGATTAAGAATCACTTGAGCGATTCATCGAGTTGCGTGAGCGATTTAATAATTTTTGTGGTTAAATTCAAGTTCCATGATATGTGTAATGACCAATAACCTTAGGAGACTTGAATCAAATTAGTAATGGGATCATTGTGTAATTAGTTATCCCCAAGCTTGATGTGAATGTATCAAACACAATGTTTTGTACATGGTAACAAAGATGATGTTAAGATTTGTTTGGGATTATGACTTAAGTTTGCTATACATCATACCCCACGGAGAAGAATCACGATGAGGCTCATAACATACGCAAAACAAACATGCTAGGAGACTAACAAAATAATTTAAAACAATAATAAGTGCGATCTAGATTAAGAATCGCCTGAGCGATTCATCAAGTCGCGTGTGCGATTTAATAATTTTTGTGGCCAAATTCAAGTTCCATGATGTGTGTAATGACCAATGACCTTAGGAGACTTGAATCAAATTTGTAATGGGATCATTATAGAATTAGTTATCCCCAAGCTTGATGTGAATATATCAAACACAATGTTTTGTACGTGGTGACTAAGATGATGTTAAGATTTGTTTGGGATTATGACTTGGGTTTACAATACATCATACCTCACGGAGAAGAATCACGATGGGGCTCATATCATACGCAAAAGAAACATGCTAGGGAACTAACAAAATAATTTAAAACAATAATAAGTGCGATCTAGATTAAGAATCACTTGAGCGATTCATCAAGTCGCGTGAGCGATTTAATAATTTTTGTGGTTAAATTCAAGTTCCATGATATGTGTAATGACCAATAACCTTAGGAGACTTGAATCAAATTTGTAATGGGATCATTGTGTAATTAGTTATCCCCAAGCTTGATGTGAATGTATCAAACACAATGTTTTGTAGATGGTAACAAAGATGATGTTAAGATTTGTTTGGGATTATGACTTAAGTTTGCTATACATCATACCCCACGGAGAAGAATCACGATGGGGCTCATATCATACGCAAAAAAAAACATGCTAGGGGACTAACAAAATAATTTAAAAAAATAATAAGTGCGATGTAGATTAAGAATCGCCTGAGCGATTCATCAAGTCGCGTGAGCGATTTCATAATTTTTGTGGCCAAATTCAACTTCCATGATGTGTGTAATGGCCAATAACCTTAGGAGACTTGAATCAAATTTGTTATGGGATCATTGTATAATTAGTTATCCCCAAGCTTCATGTGAATGTATCAAACACAATGTTTTGTACATGGTGACAAAGATGATGTTAAGATTTGTTTGGGATTATGACTTAGGTTTGCAATACATCATACCCCACGGAGAAGAATCACGATGAGGCTCATATCATACGCAAAACAAACATGCTAGGAGACTAAAAAAATAATTTAAAACAATAATAAGTGCGATCTAGATTAAGAATCGCCTGAGCGATTCATCAAGTCGCGTGTTCGATTTAATAATTTTTGTGGCCAAATTAAAGTTCCATGATGTGTGTAATGACCAATAACCTTAGGAGACTTGAATCAAATTCATTATAGAATTAGTTATCCCCAAGCTTGATGTGAATATATCAAACACAACGTTTTGTACATGGTGACTAAGATGATGTTAAGATTTGTTTGGGATTATACTTGGGTTTACAATACATCATACCCCACGGAGAAGAATCACGATGGGGCTCATATCATACGCAAAAGAAACATGCTAGGGAACTAACAAAATAATTTAAAACAATAATAAGTGCGATCTAGATTAAGAATCACTTGAGCGATTCATCAAGTCGCGTGAGCGATTTAATAATTTTTGTGGTTAAATTCAAGTTCCATGATATGTGTAATGACCAATAACCTTAGGAGACTTGAATCAAATTTGTAATGGGATCATTGTGTAATTAGTTATCCCCAAGCTTGATGTGAATGTATCAAACACAATGTTTTGTACATGGTAACAAAGATGATGTTAAGATTTGTTTGGGATTATGACTTAAGTTTGCTATACATCATACCCCACGGAGAAGAATCACGATGGGGCTCATATCATACGCAAAAGAAATATGCTAGGGGCCTAACAAAATAATTTAAAACAATAATAAGTGCGATGTAGATTAAGAATCGCCTGAGCGATTCATCAAGTCGCGTGAGCGATTTCATAATTTTTTTGGCCAAATTCAACTTCCAAGATGTGTGTAATGGCTAATAACCTTAGGAGACTTGAATCAAATTTGTTATGGGATCATTGTATAATTAGTTATCCCCAAGCTTCATGTGAATGTATCAAACACAATGTTTTGTACATGGTGACAAAGATGATGTTAAGATTTGTTTGGGATTATGACTTAGGTTTGCAATACATCATACCCCACGGAGAAGAATCACGATGAGGCTCATATCATACGCAAAACAAACATGCTAGGAGACTAAAAAAATAATTTAAAACAATAATAAGTGCGATCTAGATTAAGAATCGCCTGAGCGATTCATCAAGTCGCGTGTTCGATTTAATAATTTTTGTGGCCAAATTAAAGTTCCATGATGTGTGTAATGACCAATAACCTTAGGAGACTTGAATCAAATTCATTATAGAATTAGTTATCCCCAAGCTTGATGTGAATATATCAAACACAACGTTTTGTACATGGTGACTAAGATGATGTTAAGATTTGTTTGGGATTATACTTGGGTTTACAATACATCATACCCCACGGAGAAGAATCACGATGGGGCTCATATCATACGCAAAAGAAACATGCTAGGGAACTAACAAAATAATTTAAAACAATAATAAGTGCGATCTAGATTAAGAATCACTTGAGCGATTCATCAAGTCGCGTGAGCGATTTAATAATTTTTGTGGTTAAATTCAAGTTCCATGATATGTGTAATGACCAATAACCTTAGGAGACTTGAATCAAATTTGTAATGGGATCATTGTGTAATTAGTTATCCCCAAGCTTGATGTGAATGTATCAAACACAATGTTTTGTACATGGTAACAAAGATGATGTTAAGATTTGTTTGGGATTATGACTTAAGTTTGCTATACATCATACCCCACGGAGAAGAATCACGATGGGGCTCATATCATACGCAAAAGAAATATGCTAGGGGCCTAACAAAATAATTTAAAACAATAATAAGTGCGATGTAGATTAAGAATCGCCTGAGCGATTCATCAAGTCGCGTGAGCGATTTCATAATTTTTTTGGCCAAATTCAACTTCCAAGATGTGTGTAATGGCTAATAACCTTAGGAGACTTGAATCAAATTTGTTATGGGATCATTGTATAATTAGTTATCCCCAAGCTTCATGTGAATGTATCAAACACAATGTTTTGTACATGGTGACAAAGATGATGTTAAGATTTGTTTGGGATTATGACTTAGGTTTGCAATACATCATACCCCACGGAGAAGAATCACGATGAGGCTCATAACATATGCAAAACAAACATGCTAGGAGACTAACAAAATAATTTAAAATAATAATAAGTGCGATCTAGATTAAGAATCGCCTGAGCGATTCATCAAGTCGCGTGTGCGATTTAATAATTTTTGTGGCCAAATTCAAGTTCCATGATGTGTGTAATGACCAATGACCTTAGGAGACTTGAATCAAATTTGTAATGGGATCATTATAGAATTAGTTATCCGCAAGCTTGATGTGAATATATCAAACACAATGTTTTGTAGATGGTGACTAAGATGATGTTAAGATTTGTTTGGGATTATGACTTGGGTTTACAATACATCATACCCCACGTAGAAGAATCACGATGGGGCTCATGTCATACGCAAAAGAAACATGCTAGGGAACTAACAAAATAATTTAAAACAATAATAAGTGCGATCTAGATTAAGAATCACTTGAGCGATTCATCAAGTCGCGTGAGCGATTTAATAATTTTTGTGGTTAAATTCAAGTTCCATGATATGTGTAATGACCAATAACCTTAGGAGACTTGAATCAAATTAGTAATGGGATCATTGTGTAATTAGTTATCCCCAAGCTTGATGTGAATGTATCAAACACAATGTTTTGTACATGGTAACAAAGATGATGTTAAGATTTGTTTGGGATTATGACTTAAGTTTGCTATACATCATACCCCACGGAGAAGAATCACGATGAGGCTCATAACATACGCAAAACAAACATGCTAGGAGACTAACAAAACAATTTAAAACAATAATAAGTGCGATCTAGATTAAGAATCGCCTGAGCGATTCATCAAGTCGCGTGTGCGATTTAATAATTTTTGTGGCCAAATTCATGTTCCATGATGTGTGTAATGACCAATGACCTTAGGAGACTTGAATCAAATTTGTAATGGGATCATTATAGAATTAGTTATCCCCAAGCTTGATGTGAATATATCAAACACAATGTTTTGTACATGGCGACTAAGATGATGTTAAGATTTGTTTGGGATTATGACTTGGGTTTACAATACATCATACCCCACGGAGAAGAATCACGATGGGGCTCATATCATACGCAAAAGAAACATGCTAGGGAACTAACAAAATAATTTAAAACAATTATAAGTGCGATCTAGATTAAGAATCACTTGAGCGATTCATCAAGTCGCGTGAGCGATTTAATAATTTTTGTGGTTAAATTCAAGTTCCATGATATGTGTAATGACCAATAACCTTAGGAGACTTGAATCAAATTTGTAATGGGATCATTGTGTAATTAGTTATCCCCAAGCTTGATGTGAATGTATCAAACACAATGTTTTGTACATGGTAACAAAGATGATGTTAAGATTTGTTTGGGATTATGACTTAAGTTTGCTATACATCATACCCCACGGAGAAGAATCACGATGGGGCTCATATCATACGCAAAAAAAAAAACATGCTAGGGGACTAACAAAATAATTTAAAATAATAATAAGTGCGATCTAGATTAAGAATCGCCTGAGCGATTCATCAAGTCGCGTGAGCGATTTAATAATTTTTGTGGCCAAATTCAAGTTCCATGATGTGTGTAATGGCCAATAACCTTAGGAGACTTGAATCAAATTTGTAATGGGATCATTGTATAATTAGTTATCCCCAAGCTTGATGTGAATGTATCAAACACAATGTTTTGTACATGGTAACAAAGATGATGTTAAGATTTGTTTGGGATTATGACTTAGGTTTGCAATACATCATACCCCAAGGAGAAAAATCACGATGGGGCACATATCATACGCAAAAGAAACATGCTAGGGGACTAACAAAATAATTTAAAATAATAATAAGTGCGATCTAGATTAAGAATCGCCTGAGCGATTCATCAAGTCGCGTGAGCGATTTAATAATTTTTGTGGCCAAATTCAAGTTCCATGATGTGTGTAATGGCCAATAACCTTAGGAGACTTGAATCAAATTTGTAATGGGATCATTGTATAATTAGTTATCCCCAAGCTTGATGTGAATGTATCAAACACAATGTTTTGTACATGGTGACAAAGATGATGTTAAGATTTGTTTGGGATTATGACTTAGGTTTGCAATACATCATACCCCACGGAGAAGAATCACGATGAGACTCATAACATACGCAAAACAAACATGCTAGGAGACTAACAAAATAATTTAAAACAATAATAAGTGCGATCTAGATTAAGAATCGCCTGAGCGATTCATCAAGTCGCGTGTGCGATTTAATAATTTTTGTGGCCAAATTCAAGTTCCATGATGTGTGTTATGACCAATGACCTTAGGAGACTTGAATCAAATTTGTAATGGGATCATTATAGAATTAGTTATCCCCAAGCTTGATGCGAATATATCAAACACAATGTTTTGTACATGGTGACTAAGATGATGTTAAGATTTGTTTGGGATTATGACTTGGGTTTACAATACATCATACCCCACGGAGAAGAATCACGATGGGGCTCATATAATACGCAAAAGAAACATGTTAGGGAACTAACAAAATAATTTAAAACAATAATAACTGCGATCTAGATTAAGAATCACTTGAGCGATTCATCAAGTCGCGTGAGCGATTTAATAATTTTTGTGGTTAAATTCAAGTTCCATGATATGTGTAATGACCAATAACCTTAGGAGACTTGAATCAAATTTGTAATGGGATCATTGTGTAATTAGTTATCCCCAAGCTTGATGTGAATGTATCAAACACAATGTTTTGTACATGGTAACAAAGATGATGTTAAGATTTGTTTGGGATTATGAATTAAGTTTGCTATACATCATACCCCACGGAGAAGAATCACGATGGGGCTCATATCATACGCAAAAAAAAAACATGCTAGGGGACTAACAAAATAATTTAAAATAATAATAAGTGCGATCTAGATTAAGAATCGCCTGAGCGATTCATCAAGTCGCGTGAGTGATTTAAAAATTTTTGTGGCCAAATTTAAGTTCCATGATGTGTGTAATGGCCAATAACCTTAGGAGACTTGAATCAAATTTGTAATGGGATCATTGTATAATTAGTTATCCCCAAGCTTGATGTGAATGTATCAAACACAATGTTTTGTACATGGTAACAAAGATGATGTTAAGATTTGTTTGGGATTATGACTTAGGTTTGCAATACATCATACCCCACGGAGAAAAATCATGATGGGGCACATATCATACGCAAAAGAAACATGCTAGGTAATAATAAGTGCGATCTAGATTAAGAATCGCCTGAGCGATTCATCAAGTCGCGTGAGCGATTTAATAATTTTTGTGGTTAAATTCAAGTTCCATGATATGTGTAATGACCAATAACCTTAGGAGACTTGAATCAAATTAGTAATGGGATCATTGTGTAATTAGTTATCCCCAAGCTTGATGTGAATGTATCAAACACAATGTTTTGTATATGGTAACAAAGATGATGTTAAGATTTGTTTGGGATTATGACTTAAGTTTGCTATACATCATACCCCACGGAGAAGAATCACGATGAGGCTCATAACATACGCAAAACAAACATGCTAGGAGACTAACAAAACAATTTAAAACAATAATAAGTGCGATCTAGATTAAGAATCGCCTGAGCGATTCATCAAGTCGCGTGTGCGATTTAATAATTTTTGTGGCCAAATTCAAGTTCCATGATGTGTGTAATGACCAATGACCTTAGGAGACTTGAATCAAATTTGTAATGGGATCATTATAGAATTAGTTATCCCCAAGCTTGATGTGAATATATCAAACACAATGTTTTGTACATGGTGACTAAGATGATGTTAAGATTTGTTTGGGATTATGACTTGGGTTTACAATACATCATACCCCACGGAGAAGAATCACGATGGGGCTCATATCATACGCAAAAGAAACATGCTAGGGAACTAACAAAATAATTTAAAACAATTATAAGTGCGATCTAGATTAAGAATCACTTGAGCGATTCATCAAGTCGCGTGAGCGATTTAATAATTTTTGTGGTTAAATTCAAGTTCCATGATATGTGTAATGACCAATAACCTTAGGAGACTTGAATCAAATTTGTAATGGGATCATTGTGTAATTAGTTATCCCCAAGCTTGATGTGAATGTATCAAACACAATGTTTTGTACATGGTAACAAAGATGATGTTAAGATTTGTTTGGGATTATGACTTAAGTTTGCTATACATCATACCCCACGGAGAAGAATCACGATGGGGCTCATATCATACGCAAAAAAAAAACATGCTAGGGGACTAACAAAATAATTTAAAATAATAATAAGTGCGATCTAGATTAAGAATCGCCTGAGCGATTCATCAAGTCGCGTGAGCGATTTAATAATTTTTGTGGCCAAATTCAAGTTCCATGATGTGTGTAATGGCCAATAACCTTAGGAGACTTGAATCAAATTTGTAATGGGATCATTGTATAATTAGTTATCCCCAAGCTTGATGTGAATGTATCAAACACAATGTTTTGTACATGGTAACAAAGATGATGTTAAGATTTGTTTGGGATTATGACTTAGGTTTGCAATACATGATACCCCAAGGAGAAAAATCACGATGGGGCACATATCATACGCAAAAGAAACATGCTAGGGGACTAACAAAATAATTTAAAATAATAATAAGTGCGATCTAGATTAAGAATCGCCTGAGCGATTCATCAAGTCGCGTGAGCGATTTAATAATTTTTGTGGCCAAATTCAAGTTCCATGATGTGTGTAATGGCCAATAACCTTAGGAGACTTGAATCAAATTTGTAATGGGATCATTGTATAATTAGTTATCCCCAAGCTTGATGTGAATGTATCAAACACAATGTTTTGTACATGGTGACAAAGATGATGTTAAGATTTGTTTGGGATTATGACTTAGGTTTGCAATACATCATACCCCACGGAGAAGAATCACGATGAGACTCATAACATACGCAAAACAAACATGCTAGGAGACTAACAAAATAATTTAAAACAATAATAAGTGCGATCTAGATTAAGAATCGCCTGAGCGATTCATCAAGTCGCGTGTGCGATTTAATAATTTTTGTGGCCAAATTCAAGTTCCATGATGTGTGTTATGACCAATGACCTTAGGAGACTTGAATCAAATTTGTAATGGGATCATTATAGAATTAGTTATCCCCAAGCTTGATGCGAATATATCAAACACAATGTTTTGTACATGGTGACTAAGATGATGTTAAGATTTGTTTGGGATTATGACTTGGGTTTACAATACATCATACCCCACGGAGAAGAATCACGATGGGGCTCATATAATACGCAAAAGAAACATGTTAGGGAACTAACAAAATAATTTAAAACAATAATAACTGCGATCTAGATTAAGAATCACTTGAGCGATTCATCAAGTCGCGTGAGCGATTTAATAATTTTTGTGGTTAAATTCAAGTTCCATGATATGTGTAATGACCAATAACCTTAGGAGACTTGAATCAAATTTGTAATGGGATCATTGTGTAATTAGTTATCCCCAAGCTTGATGTGAATGTATCAAACACAATGTTTTGTACATGGTAACAAAGATGATGTTAAGATTTGTTTGGGATTATGACTTAAGTTTGCTATACATCATACCCCACGGAGAAGAATCACGATGGGGCTCATATCATACGCAAAAAAAAAACATGCTAGGGGACTAACAAAATAATTTAAAATAATAATAAGTGCGATCTAGATTAAGAATCGCCTGAGCGATTCATCAAGTCGCGTGAGCGATTTAAAAATTTTTGTGGCCAAATTTAAGTTCCATGATGTGTGTAATGGCCAATAACCTTAGGAGACTTGAATCAAATTTGTAATGGGATCATTGTATAATTAGTTATCCCCAAGCTTGATGTGAATGTATCAAACACAATGTTTTGTACATGGTAACAAAGATGATGTTAAGATTTGTTTGGGATTATGACTTAGGTTTGCAATACATCATACCCCACGGAGAAAAATCATGATGGGGCACATATCATACGCAAAAGAAACATGCTAGGGGACTAACAAAATAATTTAAAATAATAATAAGTGCGATCTAGATTAAGAATCGCCTGAGCGATTCATCAAGTCGCGTGAGCGATTTAATAATTTTTGTGGCCAAATTCAAGTTCCATGATGTGTGTAATGGCCAATAACCTTAGGAGACTTGAATGAAATTTGTAATGGGATCATTGTATAATTAGTTTTCCCCAAGCTTGATGTGAATGTATCAAACACAATGTTTTGTACATTGTGACGCCCCGATATTTCGGCCGTACAGGTATGACGTAATTGTTTACCAAAATGCGCGAAATAATTAATTATGTGTGTTTTATGTATTTAATTTAATTTTAATTATACTAAATGTTAATTGTTTTAATTTAATGTTATTAATATTAATTACATAATATAAAATAAATATATGTACATATATATATATTAACGTACGTGTGTGCATGGATTTAAAGTTATGCATGCATAATTAGTTATAAATCATATTTGCATGCATGTAATTATATATATTATATACGTTGCATGCATTTTATATGTAAGGTATTATAATTGAATTAGTTGGTTATTTTGTTAATGTTATGGCTTTTATTGTTTCATTGCGTTTGAGTGCTTCGTTTCTATTTGAATTGATACCGGAATTTTGTGCGAATTTAGTATGTTGAACTTATACGTGTCTTGTACATGAATATTTGTTCGTTTCGTATTTTCGAATTCATTTGCTTGTGTTTCGGATTTATTTTGTATGTTGGAATCCAAGTCGGGGGCTAACGAGCACTTAGCGCACCCTTGGTTCCGTATTTAATATCTTGAGCTCGGGAACTGGGATTCGAGTTCCGTCAACTCCGCTGAACTCGTAACGAAAATTCGAGTTTAGTAAACTTAGCCATATATTTTTCCCAACTCATTTCAACCTCCGAAAATTAACCGGAAAACCTATACGGCACCAAAACTGCCACCTTTCACCAAAATAGTCATATCTCTTACCATACTTGACCAAATTAACCATGGTTTGAACTTTTGAGACCCTAACTCAACCCTCTATCTGATCTTTATCCTCCCCAACCGGATTAATCCCTCATACTTAGAGAAATCAGCCCTCTTTCCTCTGTTTTTCCAGAATCCCGTAGCCAAGCCAACCTCTTGAGATTCAAGCTCAAATCTCTTTCAAACCTCCATTAATCCACAAGGTAAGCTTGGTTATGTTATGTACATCCATCATGAGTCATTTCCCTTCATTCATCCCTGAATTTGAGCATCAATTCGTGAGCTTTTGACAGAAATGAATATATATAGAATTAGGTTTGGAATTGGTTGATCTTCTTCCATACTTGAGCTTTTTGGATGATTCCAAGCTTGAGAATGATTGTTTTGATATCTTCTTTTCATTTATGATCATTAATTGCATGGTAGTTGAAGTATTTATGAGATATTAACTTTAGAACATTGAGAAAACTTTGAAGAAAGTCACGTGTGACAGCCTTCCATGTTTGAACTGCTGTGGGACTGATTTGTAGGTTGTTTTTGTGGTGTTTTGCTGCACATATGACTGCCTAACTTATATGAGTGTGTTGGGATTAAAGGAGATCATTTCTTGCCCTGTTTCTCGCGTTCTATACCCTGTTTTGGGCCTGGAATTTGCTGTCACAGCTGCTGTTTGTCTTGCTCGTTTGCTGTCAGTTTTGGGGTGATTTTGAGCTAATTTCTTGCTGCAATTCATGTCATTTATAGCTGCATATATGTGGTCTATTTGTTGCTTGATTGGTGCTGAGTTTGAGTAAGGAAACCGGGGTTGGTTGCGCGTTTGTTGCTGCTGCGTTTGCTGCTGTCACGGGCGTGTCATTCCTGCGTGTTTCAGCTGGAACGGGGGTGTTTCTTGGGTGGCTACTTCTGTACCGAGACACGGGGGTGTCTCGGTTTGCTCCTTGAAGGTGACACCCCCGTGTCACCTTAATTTTCCATGCCTGTTTGCTGTTTTCGCGAGCTGCCGCAGCTGCTGTTCATTCTTCCTTTTATTTCCTGCATGAACTTTGATTGTTAAATGGTTTGCATGCATTCTCTTATTACTTTGCATGCATGTTATAAATTTGCATGCATTATTGTATAAATTTGCATGCATGTTTGTGTATTTGTTGCATGTGTAGTACGTATATATGTATATATAATATAGTACGTATATGCATATATATATATATTGAATATATTATATATATTTATTAAATATTAATTGTTATTTGTTTTCATTGAATTATTTTAATTAAATTTGACCTATTTCATGTTTTATCTAATTTCCTAAATTTAGTTGAATGTATTTAATTGTTTATTTTCTAATTGTAAATGCGATTGAATATGTTTAAATGTTTAGGTTTTAATTTTAAAATGTGATTTAATTTGTACTTTGATTATATGTGAAATTATGAAAGTGAATGACTTGATTATATGATTTAAATGAATTAATCGTGCACATGAACATTTCTATAACATAATGTAATCTTTTATACATTCATATCATGACCATTGCATTGCCGAGCGTCTTATTTGGTCATATCGAGTCTCACTTCACTTTTCTTGCACAGATTTCGATCCCGTTGGAGACAAGGCCAATCCTTGAGGCTTTCGTATCTTCTTTTGTCGGTACAAGGTGGGTTTCTCTACTACTTAGATAAAACGACCCGATATATCCCCTATGTGAAAAGCTTTAAGCCAAAGTGATACGGTATATATATATATTGAGTCTTTTATCGAGTAAACGATTGCAAACGTAAAACCCTTATTTCTTGAATCCTACCAAATGTTTTGGCGAGTATTGATTGATTGATTGCACTGATTGGGGGCCCGGGGTTCTTGGTGTGAGTGGCTATCCGAGGAAGCATGGGCTGACGGTGATCCCTCACACTAGTTCCCACTATTGAACAGCGGTACCGGACTCCGTCAGGAGATTGGCGGGGAAAGGGAGCTGAGTGCCATCTAGGGAGTCATGTAACCCCTTTTGGCCAATGACTGGGTGGCCGGGTCTTGCAAGCCCGCCCACCAACCCGGAGGAAGAAGGTGTATATGACCGATTGAATAGAATCGATTGATTGAGCACAAAAGAATGATATGCATGAAAGACTTAATGAATGAATGATTGATTGAATCACACATGGTGTTGGTTGGAGTTGATGCACGCCCACTCGCCGGGCCACTAATGACCTATTGTAAAACTGATCATTATAATCCCTTTCGATGATTCCTCTATTTCTCCCACTTGGGACCCGTTTCTAAAACCTCGCTTGGGATTATAATCTGCATGTGATTGTTTAAATTCAGTTATATATTATATTTATGCCAATGTTTTATACCCACCAGTCCCTTTTGGACTGAACCCGTTTGGTTTTCAGCTGTTTGGTGCAGGTGTCGAGAGAGCTAGGCGGGAATACGAGTCCTAGGTCTTGCATTCGTCTCTAGCTCTATATTTTGGTCTTACACTTACATCTCACACTTTTGATTTTTGTATATGGATACGTTATTGGAGCGTACACATGTTCTGGGCCGTGATGGCTTGTATTGATGTATATGAATTGTATTTTGGGGCTTGGATGCTCGTGGTATATATATGATATGCTTTGCTCGTTTATTGCTTCCGCTTTATTGATTTTCTCTGATTCGTATGGTTAAGGGTTAGCCCGCCTAGCATAGAGTGTGTGTTTGTCCCCGTTCGCCGTGATTTAGCTCGGGTATGGATCGTTCATTTCATATTCGGGTCGGGTCTCGGTGCGGGGGATGTGACACCTTACGCTCGGGTGTTACATCCTTAAGTGGTATCAGAGCCTAGGGTTGTAAAACCCAGGCTCTAGTGTCGGGTGAGTCAGTTTAGGTCGTTCGGCTTTAGGGACTACTTGACAATGTGATTGCATATGCATCCTTTTAGTGCTTCTGTGCTCTAATTGTTGAAAATTGAGTGAATTAATTGCATTTTCATGCATGGACTAAGAGAAGCATGTATTTCAGTGTTTCTTGATCAGGATGCCTCCCCGTAGACATCGTGAGAGATCACCGGGACGACAAGGAGACCGTGATCGTTCTCCTATACCACCAGAACAACAACCACAGCCGCCGCCAATGGATATGGGTAATTTTATGGAAGCCGTTTACAATTATGTTGAGCATAGGAGAGCTCAAGCTCCACAGCCACAACCCGTTGAGCAACCGGCTCCACCAAATAACAATCATAGGGATCCTCATGGGGTGTTTTTGAGTTACAATCCCCCTAGATTTTCTGGTTCTATTGATGACGCGGTTTCAGAGGGGTGGTTGACTCGATTGGAGAGGATTTATGGGGTTCGGCAGTTCACTACCCAAGAACAGGCTCAGTTTGCTATATTCCAGTTGGACGGAGAGGCGTATGATTGGTGGGAGAGAACAAAGGAAAAGTTGGAGGCGGATGAAGAGGAAATTACATGGGATGTATTTAAACGGGAATTTCGGGAGTGCTTTGTACCCGAGGTTGTCCGGGAGAGGAAAGAGCAGGAATTTATGGATCTGAAGCAAGGAAATCGTTCTGTAGCTCAATACCTTGCAGTTTTCAACCGACTTGGAAAGTATGCTTCTCATATTACCCGGGATGAGAAAAGGAAGGCGAAGAAGTTTATTGCTGGGTTGAGACAGGATTTGAGGCACGGTCAAGCGGGCCATAATTTTATATCTTTCTCAGATACGGTGCAAAGGGCCTTAGGGCAAGAAGAGGAGTATAAAAAGAAGGATCCAATCTTCAAAGCACCAATGGGACAAGGTAGGGGCTCAGCTTCGGGATCGAGCATGAGATTCAATCAAGGAAAAAGGCCTATGACTTCGGCAGCCCCTTCTCAGAAAGAATATTTCAAGAAGCCACGAACTGGAGTTCAGCATGCTCCTCAGGCAGCTCGAGTACCTCAGGCATTACCGGCTCCCACGAGAGATCGACGAGATGTACCTCCGTGTACTCATTGTGGAGGACCGACCCACTCTTATGCCAATTGCCGAATAAGATTGAAGTTGTGCTTGATTTGTGGAAAGGGAGACCATATGGCTTTCGCATGTCCTGATAAGAGACCGGGGTTTCAAGCTGGGGTACAAAGACCGATGATCCAGGCCCGTGCTTATGCCCTTGAGGGCGAGGAACAAAAGGTGGAAGCTGATCCGAATGCCGTGGTGGAAGGTACCGTTTGCATTCATAACACGAGCATTCACGCATTATTTGATCCGGGTGCCACGCATACTTTTATATCTTCTGATCTATGTGCTTCTCTATGCCTACCTGTTATTTGCTCAAATTCTTGTTATTATGTGAGTTCGCCTCTTGGAGGTAATTTGCAGACAAACCGGGTTGTTAGAGGTTGTTCAGTTTTGATAGAGGGGAAAGATTATCCGCCAGACTTCATTGTTATGCCTATGAAGAAGTATGGGGTAATCTTCGGGATGGATTGGTTATATCGGCACCGGGCCGAGGTTGATTGTTTTAGGAAGAAGATAAAATTGGGAGCAGAGTTGATTGGAAAAGTAGGGTCGAAGAATGTACCTCTCTTATCGTTTATGGAAGCTCGCAAGTTAGTGAAAGAAGGAGCCACGGGATTTATTGCCTATCTTCTTAACAAACCAAGGGATCAATTGAGTTTTGAGGATACGGATGTAGTAAAGGCATATCCCGACGTATTTCCGGAAAATTTAGGTTCTTTACCACCGGATCGGGAGATTGAATTTGTTATTGATTTATATCCGGGATCAGAACCTTATTCTAAGACGCCGTATAGAATGGCTCCGGCAGAGTTGAAGGAGTTGAAGATTCAACTCGAAGCGTTACTTAAGATTGGATATATTCGACCGAGCTCATCTCCGTGGGGTGCTCCGGTTCTCTTTGTCAAGAAGAAAGATGGATCGTTGAGAATGTGTATAGATTACCGGGAGCTCAATCGGATGACTATCAAGAATAAGTACCCGTTGCCCCACATTGAGGATTTATTTGATATGTTGCAAGGTTCAGGGGTTTATTCGAAATTGGATCTAAGACAAGGCTACTACCAATTGAAAATCCGGGAAGAGGATATACCTAAGACAGGATTCAATACCCGGTATGGGCATTATGAGTTCGTAGTGATGCCCTTTGGTTTGACGAATGCCCCTGCAGCATTTATGGATATGATGCATCGGATTTTTCGGCCATATTTGGATAAATTCGTCGTAATCTTCATTGATGACATTCTTGTGTATTCCAAGACTCCGGAAGATCATGCTAAGCATCTCGAATTGGTATTGGAGACATTGAGGGAGCACCGGTTGTATGCGAAGTTTAGTAAGTGTGAGTTTTGGATCGACCGGGTTGCTTTTCTAGGTCATATTGTCTCAAGTAAGGGTTTGGAAGTAGATCCTTCAAAGATCGAGACAGTTATTCAATGGCAGAGTCCGAAAAATGCTTCCGAGGTCAGAAGTTTCTTGGGTTTGGCTGGGTATTATCGGAGATTCGTTAAGGACTTCTCTAAGATTGCAGCTCCTTTGACGCGTTTGACAAAGAAGGAAGTCAAGTTTGCTTGGGATGAGGCGTGTGAGGCAAGTTTCCAACTTTTAAAGGAGAAATTGACCACTGCACCAATATTGGCACTTCCTGAAGGAACTGAAGGATATATGGTTTATACGGATGCCTCGAAAGAGGGACTGGGATGTGTGTTGATGCAGAAGGGTAGGGTGATAGCCTACGCCTCGAGAAAACTGAAGGATCATGAACAGAATTATCCCACTCACGATCTCGAGCTAGCGGCAGTGATCTTTGCTTTGGGGAAGTGGAGACACTACTTGTATGGAATTCCTTTCGAGATCTTTTCTGACCACAAAAGTCTTCAATACTTGTTTTCTCAGAAGGAGTTAAATAAGAGACAAAGGCGATGGATGGAGACTTTAGCGGATTACGAGTGCACAATCCGATACCATCCTGGAAAAGCTAATGTGGTCGCGGATGCACTTAGCAGGAAGGCTAGTGTATCTAGTGTGAAAGTGGAAGTTGGATATGAACCCGAGTTTTTCAAGTTAAGAGCAAGTATTCGGAATATTACGGTACAACCGGATCTTCAACCAAGATTATTTGAAACTCAGAGGAGAGATTCCGAAGTGCAGAAATTAGCTCAGAAAGCTAGGGATGATCCCGAATGTCCATTTGGGTTCGATGACACGGGACTCTTAAGATTTAAGAACAGGATTGTGGTTCCGGATGAATTGAAGAGGATTATTTTGGAAGAAGCTCACAGATCAGGGTATTCGATACATCCTGGAGGTAATAAGATGTACAAGGATTTGAAGCAGTTCTATTGGTGGAATGGACTTAAAAGGGATGTAACTAATTTCGTGAGACATTGTCTGACTTGTCAAACCGTGAAAGCCGAGCATCAGAAGCCATCAGGGCTACTTCAACCGCTACCTATCCCAGAATGGAAATGGCAACAGGTGGCGATGGATTTCGTTTCGGGTCTTCCTAGAGTGAAGGGTGGTCTTGATGGGATTTGGGTGATCGTGGATAGACTAACGAAATCGGCACATTTTCTGGCTGTTCGGATGTCGGATAAGGTACCTAAGTTAGCCAAGAAGTATGTTGATGAAATTGTTCGACTTCATGGTGTGCCTACCAGTATTGTATCAGATCGAGATCCGAGGTTCACTTCTAGGTTTTGGCAAGAATTGCAAAGAAATCTGGGAACAAGGCTCCAATTCAGCACAGCTTTCCATCCTCAGACAGATGGTCAGTCGGAAAGATTAATCAAATATTTGGAGGATATGTTGAGGGCTTGTGCATTGGATTTCTCGAGTTCGTGGAATGAGCAGTTATCCCTGATTGAGTTCGCCTATAATAACAGTTTTCAGGCTTCGATAGGAATGGCACCTTATGAAGCCCTTTACGGACGAAAGTGTAGATCCCCCTTATTTTTCGACCTTGAAGAGTGGAATTGGACGAAACAAGAGGGAGTGAAACAAGGTGAAATGAAGGAGAAGCCTTCCAAAGCCGTACAAGCTGCCATTGATAAGGTTCAAATCATTCAACAAAGAATGAAAGCGGCCCAAGATAGACAGAAAAGCTATGCGGATCGACGGAGAAAGGATCTTCAGTTCGAAGTCGGTGACAGGGTGTTCTTGAAAGCCTCGCCGCGAAAAGGATTTGCAAGAATTGGAAAAGGAGGTAAGTTGAATCCTCGCTATCTGGGTCCGTATGAGATTCTGGAAAAAGTTGGAGATACTGCTTATCGCTTGAATCTACCCCCGAGTTTGACGGGAATCCACAACGTATTTCATGTCTCTCAGCTTCGCAAGTATTATCCGGATGAGTCCGAAATCCTACCTGAGGAAGAGGTAGAAATTGAGCCTAATCTCACCTTCGTTCAAAAACCGGTTAAGATTTTGGATCGGAAATTTCAAGAATTAAGAAACCGGCAAATCCCACTAGTTAAAGTGTTATGGAGAAGTGATAAAACAGAAGAGGCTACGTGGGAGACGGAGGATAAAATGAGGAAGTTTCATCCCGAATTGTTTCCGGACGATCAATGAATCCGAGGACGGATTCTTTTAAGGGGGAGAGGTTGTGACGCCCCGATATTTCGGCCGTACAGGTATGACGTAATTGTTTACCAAAATGCGCGAAATAATTAATTATGTGTGTTTTATGTATTTAATTTAATTTTAATTATACTAAATTTTAATTGTTTTAATTTAATGTTATTAATATTAATTACATAATATAAAATAAATATATGTACATATATATATATTAACGTACGTGTGTGCATGGATTTAAAGTTATGCATGCATAATTAGTTATAAATCATATTTGCATGCATGTAATTATATATATTATATACGTTGCATGCATTTTATATGTAAGGTATTATAATTGAATTAGTTGGTTATTTTGTTAATGTTATGGCTTTTATTGTTTCATTGCGTTTGAGTGCTTCGTTTCTATTTGAATTGATACCGGAATTTTGTGCGAATTTAATATGTTGAACTTATACGTGTCTTGTACATGAATATTTGTTCGTTTCGTATTTTCGAATTCATTTGCTTGTGTTTCGGATTTATTTTGTATGTTGGAATCCAAGTCGGGGGCTAACGAGCACTTAGCGCACCCTTGGTTCCGTATTTAATATCTTGAGCTCGGGAACTCGGATTCGAGTTCCGTCAACTCCGCTGAACTCGTAACGAAAATTCGAGTTTAGTAAACTTAGCCATATATTTTTCCCAACTCATTTCAACCTCCGAAAATTAACCGGAAAACCTATACGGCACCAAAACTGCCACCTTTCACCAAAATAGTTATATCTCTTACCATACTTGACCAAATTAACCATGGTTTGAACTTTTGAGACCCTAACTCAACCCTCTATCTGATCTTTATCCTCCCCAACCGGATTAATCCCTCATGCTTAGAGAAATCAGCCCTCTTTCCTCTGTTTTTCCAGAATCCCGTAGCCAAGCCAACCTCTTGAGATTCAAGCTCAAATCTCTTTCAAACCTCCATTAATCCACAAGGTAAGCTTGGTTATGTTATGTACATCCATCATGAGTCATTTCCCTTCATTCATCCCTGAATTTGAGCATCAATTCGTGAGCTTTTGACAGAAATGAATATATATAGAATTAGGTTTGGAATTGGTTGATCTTCTTCCATACTTGAGCTTTTTGGATGATTCCAAGCTTGAGAATGATTGTTTTGATATCTTCTTTTCATTTATGATCATTAATTGCATGGTAGTTGAAGTATTTATGAGATATTAACTTTAGAACATTGAGAAAACTTTGAAGAAAGTCACGTGTGACAGCCTTCCATGTTTGAACTGCTGTGGGACTGATTTGTAGGTTGTTTTTGTGGTGTTTTGCTGCACATATGACTGCCTAACTTATATGAGTGTGTTGGGATTAAAGGAGATCATTTCTTGCCCTGTTTCTCGCGTTCTATACCCTGTTTTGGGCCTGGAATTTGCTGTCACAGCTGCTGTTTGTCTTGCTCGTTTGCTGTCAGTTTTGGGGTGATTTTGAGCTAATTTCTTGCTGCAATTCATGTCATTTATAGCTGCATATATGTGGTCTATTTGTTGCTTGATTGGTGCTGAGTTTGAGTAAGGAAACCGGGGTTGGTTGCGCGTTTGTTGCTGCTGCGTTTGCTGCTGTCACGGGCGTGTCATTCCTGCGTGTTTCAGCTGGAACGGGGGTGTTTCTTGGGTGGCTACTTCTGTACCGAGACACGGGGGTGTCTCGGTTTGCTCCTTGAAGGTGACACCCCCGTGTCACCTTAATTTTCCATGCCTGTTTGCTGTTTTCGCGAGCTGCCGCAGCTGCTGTTCATTCTTCCTTTTATTTCCTGCATGAACTTTGATTGTTAAATGGTTTGCATGCATTCTCTTATTACTTTGCATGCATGTTATAAATTTGCATGCATGTTTGTGTATTTGTTGCATGTGTAGTACGTATATATGTATATATAATATAGTACGTATATGCATATATATATATATTGAATATATTATATATATTTATTAAATATTAATTGTTATTTGTTTTCATTGAATTATTTTAATTAAATTTGACCTATTTCATGTTTTATCTAATTTCCTAAATTTAGTTGAATGTATTTAATTGTTTATTTTCTAATTGTAAATGCGATTGAATATGTTTAAATGTTTAGGTTTTAATTTTAAAATGTGATTTAATTTGTACTTTGATTATATGTGAAATTATGAAAGTGAATGACTTGATTATATGATTTAAATGAATTAATCGTGCACATGAACATTTCTATAACATAATGTAATCTTTTATACATTCATATCATGACCATTGCATTGCCGAGCGTCTTATTTGGTCATATCGAGTCTCACTTCACTTTTCTTGCACAGATTTCGATCCCGTTGGAGACAAGGCCAATCCTTGAGGCTTTCGTATCTTCTTTTGTCGGTACAAGGTGGGTTTCTCTACTACTTAGATAAAACGACCCGATATATCCCCTATGTGAAAAGCTTTAAGCCAAAGTGATACGGTATATATATATATTGAGTCTTTTATCGAGTAAACGATTGCAAACGTAAAACCCTTATTTCTTGAATCCTACCAAATGTTTTGGCGAGTATTGATTGATTGATTGCACTGATTGGGGGCCCGGGGTTCTTGGTGTGAGTGGCTATCCGAGGAAGCATGGGCTGACGGTGATCCCTCACACTAGTTCCCACTATTGAACAGCGGTACCGGACTCCGTCAGGAGATTGGCGGGGAAAGGGAGCTGAGTGCCATCTGGGGAGTCATGTAACCCCTTTTGGCCAATGACTGGGTGGCCGGGTCTTGCAAGCCCGCCCACCAACCCGGAGGAAGAAGGTGTATATGACCGATTGAATAGAATCGATTGATTGAGCACAAAAGAATGATATGCATGAAAGACTTAATGAATGAATGATTGATTGAATCACACATGGTGTTGGTTGGAGTTGATGCACGCCCACTCGCCGGGCCACTAATGACCTATTGTAAAACTGATCATTATAATCCCTTTCGATGATTCCTCTATTTCTCCCACTTGGGACCCGTTTCTAAAACCTCGCTTGGGATTATAATCTGCATGTGATTGTTTAAATTCAGTTATATATTATATTTATGCCAATGTTTTATACCCACCAGTCCCTTTTGGACTGAACCCGTTTGGTTTTCAGCTGTTTGGTGCAGGTGTCGAGAGAGCTAGGCGGGAATACGAGTCCTAGGTCTTGCATTCGTCTCTAGCTCTATATTTTGGTCTTACACTTACATCTCACACTTTTGATTTTTGTATATGGATACGTTATTGGAGCGTACACATGTTCTGGGCCGTGATGGCTTGTATTGATGTATATGAATTGTATTTTGGGGCTTGGATGCTCGTGGTATATATATGATATGCTTTGCTCGTTTATTGCTTCCGCTTTATTGATTTTCTCTGATTCGTATGGTTAAGGGTTAGCCCGCCTAGCATAGAGTGTGTGTTTGTCCCCGTTCGCCGTGATTTAGCTCGGGTATGGATCGTTCATTTCATATTCGGGTCGGGTCTCGGTGCGGGGGATGTGACACCTTACGCTCGGGTGTTACATACATGGTGACAAAGATGATGTTAAATTTGTTTGGGATTATGACTTAGGTTTGCAATACATCATACCCCACGGAGAAGAATCACGATGAGGCTCATAACATACGCAAAACAAACATGCTAGGAGACTAACAAAATAATTTAAAACAATAATAAGTGCGATCTAGAATAAGAATCGCCTGAGCGATTCATCAAGTCGCGTGTGCGATTTAATAATTTTTGTGGCCAAATTCAAGTTCCATGATGTGTGTAATGACCAATGACCTTAGGAGACTTGAATCAAATTTGTAATGGGATCATTATAGAATTAGTTATCCCCAAGCTTGATGTGAATATATCAAACACAATGTTTTGTACATGGTGACTAAGATGATGTTAAGATTTGTTTGGGATTATGACTTGGGTTTACAATACATCATACCCCACGGAGAAGAATCACGATGGGGCTCATATCATACGCAAAAGAAACATGCTAGGGAACTAACAAAATAATTTAAAACAATAATAAGTGCGATCTAGATTAAGAATCACTTGAGCGATTCATCAAGTCGCGTGAGCGATTTAATAATTTTTGTGGTTAAATTCAAGTTCCATGATATGTGTAATGACCAATAACCTTAGGAGACTTGAATCAAATTTGTAATGGGATCATTGTGTAATTAGTTATCCCCAAGCTTGATGTGAATGTATCAAACACAATGTTTTGTACATGGTAACAAAGATGATGTTAAGATTTGTTTGGGATTATGACTTAAGTTTGCTATACATCATACCCCACGGAGAAGAATCACGATGGGGCTCATATCATACGCAAAAAAAAACATGCTAGGGGACTAACAAAATAATTTAAAATAATAATATGTGCGATCTAGATTAAGAATCGCCTGAGCGATTCATCAAGTCGCGTGAGCGATTTAAAAATTTTTGTGGCCAAATTCAAGTTCCATGATGTGTGTAATGGCCAATAACCTTAAGAGACTTGAATCAAATTTGTAATGGGATCATTGTATAATTAGTTATCCCCAAGCTTGATGTGAATGTATCAAACACAATGTTTTGTACATGGTAACAAAGATGATGTTAAGATTTGTTTGGGATTATGACTTAGGTTTGCAATACATCATACCCCACGGAGAAAAATCACGATGGGGCACATATCATACGCAAAAGAAACATGCTAGGGGACTAAAAAAATAATTTAAAATAATAATAAGTGCGATCTAGATTAAGAATCGCCTGAGCGATTCTGTAACACCCTGCATTTTCGAAGCAAGATACGATGCCGTTTCCATGCGATTAGATTGTTATTTATTTAACTGTGCTTGTGTTTGAATAACTTTAATCATGTTTAAATTGTTTAATTGACTCAATTGTAATCCCATGGAAATATGTGGACTTAATTGAAATATGTGCCTAGTACCTATTGGCTCTTTAATTTAAATTATGTGGGTTAAATTAGAATTATCGGACGTTGGGGATCGTTTTCTAATTATGAGGAATCAAATTGGACTTAATTGTATACTACTTTAAAACCTTGGGGATGCTTTTATAATTACAAAATCTTTAATTGGATCTATTTGAACCTTACTTGAACTTCGGGACTCAATTACATGACTTGAATTCTTTGAGGGACTTAATTGAATTTTGTATTTTAATGATAGGACTTAATTGAACTTTGCCTAATCATTTGGGACTCTCTTTTAATTTATTAATTTTGAATTTGGGCTTAATTGGACCTTATCTTTAATTCTGGGGGTGTTTTTATAATTATCGAACCTTTAATTGGGCTTGATCTAAATCTTATGTAAATATTTGGACTTAATCGCTTGACCCAAACTCTAGAGGGACCTATGTGCAATTTTCGAAAGTGAGCTCTTCTAATAAACCGAGAAACCCTAGCTGCACACCCCATTCTTCTCTTCTCTCTTCCAATCTTCAGCAGACAGCAGCTGCGCGGCTTTCCTTCTCCGGAGATACTCTCTCCGTCGGCCACTCAACGCCGGCACCACGGTCACTGCTCCGGACGGCCAACCACCGCGACCGCCAGCCTCTCTTTCCACTTCCTTTTCCCGTTTCTCTCTCTCCCCCTCAAGACTGAAGAGCAGCCGCCGCCTCCTTGCCGGAAAATGCTTCGGACAGCCATGGATTTCGGCAGAATCACCAATCACTGAGCATCGCTACTCTCAGTCTCGGTCACCTTCTCCGACAGCTACCTTGTTTCCTTTTTCCCTTTCTTTACCCAAATCCGAGTAGAATAGGAGCTCTCTCTTCTCCGTCACGGGCAACAGCTCTCCATCGGAGAATCACCATCATCGTTCAGTTCCGTCAACCTCCGACGGGAGAAACCCCTCTCCGTCGCTGCAATAACAAACCACCACCAGTCAGCCACCGTTGAACCACCGCCCTCACTCAGATCTGAACAGGGGTGAACGACCTCCACCTGATCCTACCGTTTCACCACCATCGCCAGCCACAGCACTCCGGCGACCCTCCTTGTAGCCACCAGCAAACAGCGCCAATCACTGTTTCGCCGCAGTTCAGACACCACTGCGTCGTTTCTGCCACACAACCACCTCCTTCATTTCTCAATTTCAGATTCGGCAACAACAACCGATAGTCAAGATTCCGTCACAGCTCTGCTCCTCCTATCTGAATTGTAAACCCGTTTTTCCCCGTTTATTTTAAGTAATTTCTTATCTAATTTAGATTTCTGTTCAAATTGTTCAGTTTATGAATTTCTAAGTGTAAGTGTACTATGAACTACTTAAGTGAATTTGTCTTGTCAGTCAATCAGATTACAACTTGAATTCTTATGATTTCTTGCCCTACGAGTTCCAGTATTGTATAATTGTGATGTTATTGCTGTTTCTTTGAGCATGCCTGTGTATTAATTAAGTTAAGTGATGAGATGCTTGTATCAATCGGTTGCTGTCATGTTGTTAATTCTTGAGAAATTGGTGGTTGGATTCTCGAAACTGTTGTTTTGTTGGTGTATAAACCTTGCTTCTAAATATGCAGTTTAAGTGGTTTGGTTTAATTTAAGTTGAAAATGGGTTCTTGAATTTGGAATATGTAATACTTGTGCTCCTAAGTGAATGGTACGATTTTATGTATATATATATATATACATATATATATACACATATATGAGCTTAAGTTTGTATAATAAATATATTATGTTGATTGGGGTTGCCATTTGGTTTAAGCTCATGGGTGAGAACTGTGTGTGTGAATATATATATACAGTTATATAACATAAGCTACTAATGCATCTAATATTTAAATTGGATTTAGTACAGGCCTTGAGTAATATTGTTAGTAAGTGGATTCAAACTTCAATTAAGAAACTCCTGAATTAATTATTTATTTATCCGTTTGGAATTGTGATCAAGTACGAATTGTACGTTGTGATTAATATGTATTATAATGTTCCACTCTTGAGAAATTGGTCAACATACTTGTATTAATCTAAATTAAACCGAGTGTTTGAGCAAGAGCTTACTTAATGTAATATGAAGATTGATCCTTATATTTGCTACAACATTATATTGCCTTCGAACATGCACTTATGCATCGTACGTGATCTCGTTACTTGTATATTTATTGTGGAATATTAATTGTGTGCATGAATACTTTCATGGCATCCTTGTAATTTCTATGTACGTATCATATCATTCCATGTCGCCTCATAATCATTGCCGTGCGTCTATGTGGTTCATGATTGAGTCTTGTCTCACGAGTACATTGCATTTCCTTTTGTTCAGTAATCTCCACGGCGGAGACAACCGATCAAGTTTGCATTCGTCTTGTCAGTTCTCGTTCCCATCGCTTCTCAGGTGAGGTTTAGGATTTTGTATAGTTAAATGACCTATGACCTTAATATGATGATTTCAATCCTTGCATGCGGTTATATACTATGTATGATTAGATATGTGTTGGATATGATATGATTATGACCTTGTGGACCATCCTTGGTTTTAAAGAAAAATTATGTATTAAGGCATACGTAAGCTATTTTGGAAAACTCTGATATGTTATGATTCTGTAGCGAGTTGTCATGAAATATTGGCATATGTATGTATGTTCTGTTATGTGGATCCAGGAGCTGGTACGAGTGGAGACCGGTACGGCATAGGGCCGTCGGATAAGCCACTGTGCTAGTTCCATTTGAGGTATCATTGCGCGACTCAGGGAGTTAGGGGAGGCATGATATCTTGAGCCTTCGGTGTACAGCCGGGGAGGACTCTTGTGGGTTCGCTACCCCTTGAGGGTTTGTCTGTATGTTTGGATGGTTAGGGCCACCGCGAGGCTCTTCCATCTTTGGAGTTGAGGAGGAATTTATTTCTGTATTTCGTTCTGTTCTGTTATGAGGAGTAAAGGTTGGAAGCTCGTACTCGCCGAGCATATGGTATGATATGTTATGGGAATCATAAATCGGAATAGAGTTTCTGAAAATGTTTTCTAAGTATATATATGTATATATATTTGGGTTTTGCTTGAAACGCTTTGGTATGCAACACCTATTCCCGGTTCATGAGTCCACTCTTTTGATATGTGCTGTGCTCTGTATATATATACTGTGGGTGTGCGTTAGCCCCCTCACTCAGTCAGTTGACTGACACCTCATTTATCTTTTAGTTTGCAGGTTTCCTTTTGGCTTGAGCTAGGCGGAAGTGAGTCTCCTGAGTCACACTTGTCAGTCTAGTTGGTATTAGGATGCATTTGTCGCATACTTATTTATGTTATGTATTTATGTTTCATACTTGAAGGCTATGTTTATGTTCTACTTAGACTTAAACCCGTGTGGGGTTAGTAAGCTAGTATTTGGATGTTAGTAGATATTATGATGATGCTTATGCTGTTATTATGTTGGGTTATGAATTGATTCGGGACTAGGTATTTATGCTAGTTGAACCCGTCACCTGCTTTGCATGTTTTGTTTTTAAATGCTTCCGCTATCTATTGATGTTGGTTTTAATTGCTTCCGCACTCTGAGTTTGTCAAGTTAGATCCGCCTAGCCTAGTGTGTGAGTTGGTCTCCCGTTCGCTATGATTCGGATTCGGGCATGGACTTTCTATTTCGTGACCGGGTCTGGTCTTAGTGCGGGGGATGTGGCATCCTCCGTTTGGGGTGTTACATCCTTAAGTGGTATCAGAGCTCTAGGTTGCAAAACCGAGCTCTTGAGTCGTGTTGAGTCTGTCTAGGTCGTACGGCATAGGAATAACTGCGCATTGCATTTATTTGACTTGATATTTTGACCCTTCGGCATGGATTGTTTTGTGATTATATGATTGTGTGCACATTGTGACTTTGATTATGCAACATCTTATTTTATGTGCTTTAAAAATTACAACAAATTGTTGCATTTACGTGATATACTTGTTACATTTCATTTGCATCCTAATTCGCATGCATCGAATTTAGTGTTTGAATTTCAGGGTGCTCTATGAGTCAACACTAAGATTTCCCTCCAACACTACCTATTAGCACTACAACAAAAACACACCATGATTCAAAGATGAAAGGATTCTTCACCAAGATGAATGGTCATGAAAAGGTTCAGAGTTGAAGGAATGAGATTTTCTATGTTGACTTACTATCTTAAAGTCAATTGAAAGATGGAGTTTGATGAATTTTCACCTTGATGATTCGTTTATTTGGAAGTAGTCACCTTGTTGATGGAAACGAGTTAATGTAGAAGAATCCGATCAAATAAGATCCGAGCAAGTTCAAGGAATGTGGATAGGTAACCATTTTACTTAAACGACGAGCTACAAACTATCGGTGAGTGTTGAAGGTTTTGGTGCCGTTTAGAGTTAACGAACGACAAGACAAGATTGATTGTTAGCTCTTTGGGTGTTTGTTCAAGATGAGATGGAAGACATTGTTGATGTGGGAATGGAATACCTAAATGAAGAAAGACTTTATCCAAGTTTCAGAATTATATACCATGGATTGCTTTGGGAAGTACTTAGCACCACAATCATCCAACGAAACTCTGAGGTAAATATCTAATTCACAAATGAATCATGGACAACTCCTTGAAGATGAGCAGACTAAGATTTAACACATAAATGAGAATTCTTGGGAGAAACTGAGGATGATTCTAGTTGAGCAAGGATTACGGTCTAGTAAGGGGTTTGGTGATAAACGAGCTTTGCTGAGTTACCACTTTATGAGAAGACTCAAGACAAAGAAGTTCAGATGACGAGGGTTGCATCATTACCGGCTTAATCAACTCCTACTGCTTCATCTCGACTTTCTTGTAAAGATTGTTACGCTTCGGTTAACGGTACGCCAAGCATTCATGGCATTTGCATACATGCATCGTTTAAATACTCTTACCTTGTTTTGCTTGATGTGGTTGATGACTACTGCTATTTTAATTGTGATAACTTGGATACCTGATCTAGTATTTGTAACTTGAAATTTCTACTTGTTATGAACTGTGCTGGAATGAATGAGTTATGTACTTATGTGAACTATGCATGCCTATGTGATTAAAAAAAAAAAAAAAAACTCTTTTGATTGCTCACTAACTTCTCATATAACATACATACATACTGTAACCTTGTTTTATAGGGATTCCATCGCGATATCCCCCTTGAGTTGAGGTATGAGCGTTGAATCTATACTCAAGGGAGACCGATATCAGTTGTATAAGGTACACCAAACATGCATCGCATACTTTTCGTCAAGTGTTACTCTGATGAGTGTATGTATGAATAACTGGTCAGTGGATTTATGTGCAAGAGAGACCTTAGGTTCCCTCTTTTTACGTGTTGGAGAGACGCGGGATCCTCTCTATTTATACGATAGAAAGATGTTGGATTCTTTCTAAGTTCTGTGCACGGGAGATGTAGGATTCTCTTGTACTTAGATATTCGGAGATGCTGGATTCTCTTGAATTTAGGGGTTTGAGAAATTCTGGATTTTCTCAAACTAGAATGTTTGGGAGATGTGGAAATCTATCGGACTTAGGTTGAGAGACGGGGTTCTTTCATTATGTGTTTGAGAGACGGGGCTCTCTCAACTGTGTGCTTGAGAGACGGGGTTCTCTCAATTATGTGCGCGAGAGACGGGGTTCTCTCTCTTGTGTGTGCCGAGGGACGGGGCTCTCTCACTTTACGTGCTGAGAGATGGGATTCTCTCTTGTTGGTTGCGGTTGCGTTAACTGTTGTCCTGACAACGGTCGGCAAGTGACGAGTTTACGACGCCATCGAAGTTGAGTGCAGTGGTAACTATTCGTCTTATGGGAATGGTCGAACAACTCGATGAAAGCAACGGGCCAGTACTCAAACGGATCCCAATGACAACGAGATATCGGAGAAAGGTTCAGTAAAGACAATGAGAGTAAACTTCACAACGGAAGCTTTTCCTCAAGAAGGGTTAAGACACTATCAACTCGAAGTTTTCCCAGCTCAGTAATGGAACCTGGGGACCAGGTTCTCTTAAGGGGGGAAGGGTGTAACACCCCGCATTTTCGAAGCAAGATACGATGCCGTTTCCATGCGATTAGATTGTTATTTATTTAACTGTGCTTGTGTTTGAATAGCTTTAATCATGTTTAAATTGTTTAATTGACTCAATTGTAATCCCATGGAAATATGTGGACTTAATTGAAATATGTGCCTAGTACCTATTTGCTCTTTAATTTAAATTATGTGGGTTAAATTAGAATTATCGGACGTTGGGGATCGTTTTCTAATTATGAGGAATCAAATTGGACTTAATTGTATACTACTTTAAAACCTTGGGGATGCTTTTATAATTACAAAATCTTTAATTGGATCTATTTGAACCTTACTTGAACTTCGGGACTCAATTACATGACTTGAATTCTTTGAGGGACTTAATTGAATTTTGTATTTTAATGATAGGACTTAATTGAACTTTGCCTAATCATTTGGGACTCTCTTTTAATTTATTAATTTTGAATTTGGGCTTAATTGGACCTTATCTTTAATTCTGGGGGTGTTTTTATAATTATCGAACCTTTAATTGGGCTTGATCTAAATCTTACGTAAATATTTGGACTTAATCGCTTGACCCAAACTCTAGAGGGACCTATGTGCAATTTTCGAAAGTGAGCTCTTCTAATAAACCGAGAAACCCTAGCTGCACACCCCATTCTTCTCTTCTCTCTTCCAATCTTCAGCAGACAGCAGCTGCGCGGCTTTCCTTCTCCGGAGATACTCTCTCCGTCGGCCACTCAACGCCGGCACCACGGTCACTGCTCCGGACGGCCAACCACCGCGACCGCCAGCCTCTCTTTCCACTTCCTTTTCCCGTTTCTCTCTCTCCCCCTCAAGACTGAAGAGCAGCCGCCGCCTCCTTGCCGGAAAATGCTTCGGACAGCCATGGATTTCGGCAGAATCACCAATCACTGAGCATCGCTACTCTCAGTCTCGGTCACCTTCTCCGACAGCTACCTTGTTTCCTTTTTCCCTTTCTTTACCCAAATCCGAGTAGAATAGGAGCTCTCTCTTCTCCGTCACGGGCAACAGCTCTCCATCGGAGAATCACCATCATCGTTCAGTTCCGTCAACCTCCGACGGGAGAAACCCCTCTCCGTCGCTGCAATAACAAACCACCACCAGTCAGCCACCGTTGAACCACCGCCCTCACTCAGATCTGAACAGGGGTGAACGACCTCCACCTGATCCTACCGTTTCACCACCATCGCCAGCCACAGCACTCCGGCGACCCTCCTTGTAGCCACCAGCAAACAGCGCCAATCACTGTTTCGCCGCAGTTCAGACACCACTGCGTCGTTTCTGCCACACAACCACCTCCTTCATTTCTCAATTTCAGATTCGGCAACAACAACCGATAGTCAAGATTCCGTCACAGCTCTGCTCCTCCTATCTGAATTGTAAACCCGTTTTTCCCCGTTTATTTTAAGTAATTTCTTATCTAATTTAGATTTCTGTTCAAATTGTTCAGTTTATGAATTTCTAAGTGTAAGTGTACTATGAACTACTTAAGTGAATTTGTCTTGTCAGTCAATCAGATTACAACTTGAATTCTTATGATTTCTTGCCCTACGAGTTCCAGTATTGTATAATTGTGATGTTATTGCTGTTTCTTTGAGCATGCCTGTGTATTAATTAAGTTAAGTGATGAGATGCTTGTATCAATCGGTTGCTGTCATGTTGTTAATTCTTGAGAAATTGGTGGTTGGATTCTCGAAACTGTTGTTTTGTTGGTGTATAAACCTTGCTTCTAAATATGCAGTTTAAGTGGTTTGGTTTAATTTAAGTTGAAAATGGGTTCTTGAATTTGGAATATGTAATACTTGTGCTCCTAAGTGAATGGTACGATTTTATGTATATATATATATATACATATATATATACACATATATGAGCTTAAGTTTGTATAATAAATATATTATGTTGATTGGGGTTGCCATTTGGTTTAAGCTCATGGGTGAGAACTGTGTGTGTGAATATATATATACAGTTATATAACATAAGCTACTAATGCATCTAATATTTAAATTGGATTTAGTACAGGCCTTGAGTAATATTGTTAGTAAGTGGATTCAAACTTCAATTAAGAAACTCCTGAATTAATTATTTATTTATCCGTTTGGAATTGTGATCAAGTACGAATTGTACGTTGTGATTAATATGTATTATAATGTTCCACTCTTGAGAAATTGGTCAACATACTTGTATTAATCTAAATTAAACCGAGTGTTTGAGCAAGAGCTTACTTAATGTAATATGAAGATTGATCCTTATATTTGCTACAACATTATATTGCCTTCGAACATGCACTTATGCATCGTACGTGATCTCGTTACTTGTATATTTATTGTGGAATATTAATTGTGTGCATGAATACTTTCATGGCATCCTTGTAATTTCTATGTACGTATCATATCATTCCATGTCGCCTCATAATCATTGCCGTGCGTCTATGTGGTTCATGATTGAGTCTTGTCTCACGAGTACATTGCATTTCCTTTTGTTCAGTAATCTCCACGGCGGAGACAACCGATCAAGTTTGCATTCGTCTTGTCAGTTCTCGTTCCCATCGCTTCTCAGGTGAGGTTTAGGATTTTGTATAGTTAAATGACCTATGACCTTAATATGATGATTTCAATCCTTGCATGCGGTTATATACTATGTATGATTAGATATGTGTTGGATATGATATGATTATGACCTTGTGGACCATCCTTGGTTTTAAAGAAAAATTAAGTATTAAGGCATACGTAAGCTATTTTGGAAAACTCTGATATGTTATGATTCTGTAGCGAGTTGTCATGAAATATTGGCATATGTATGTATGTTCTGTTATGTGGATCCAGGAGCTGGTACGAGTGGAGACCGGTACGGCATAGGGCCGTCGGATAAGCCACTGTGCTAGTTCCATTTGAGGTATCATTGCGCGACTCAGGGAGTTAGGGGAGGCATGATATCTTGAGCCTTCGGTGTACAGCCGGGGAGGACTCTTGTGGGTTCGCTACCCCTTGAGGGTTTGTCTGTATGTTTGGATGGTTAGGGCCACCGCGAGGCTCTTCCATCTTTGGAGTTGAGGAGGAATTTATTTCTGTATTTCGTTCTGTTCTGTTATGAGGAGTAAAGGTTGGAAGCTCGTACTCGCCGAGCATATGGTATGATATGTTATGGGAATCATGAATCGGAATAGAGTTTCTGAAAATGTTTTCTAAGTATATATATGTATATATATTTGGGTTTTGCTTGAAACGCTTTAGTATGCAACACCTATTCCCGGTTCATGAGTCCACTCTCTTGATATGTGCTGTGCTCTGTATATATATACTGTGGGTGTGCGTTAGCCCCTCACTCAGTCAGTTGACTGACACCTCATTTATCTTTTAGTTTGCAGGTTTCCTTTTGGCTTGAGCTAGGCGGAAGTGAGTCTCCTGAGTCACACTTGTCAGTCTAGTTGGTATTAGGATGCATTTGTCGCATACTTATTTATGTTATGTATTTATGTTTCATACTTGAAGGCTATGTTTATGTTCTACTTAGACTTAAACCCGTGTGGGGTTAGTAAGCTAGTATTTGGATGTTAGTAGATATTATGATGATGCTTATGCTGTTATTATGTTGGGTTATGAATTGATTCGGGACTAGGTATTTATGCTAGTTGAACCCGTCACCTGCTTTGCATGTTTTGTTTTTAAATGCTTCCGCTATCTATTGATGTTGGTTTTAATTGCTTCCGCACTCTGAGTTTGTCAAGTTAGATCCGCCTAGCCTAGTGTGTGAGTTGGTCTCCCGTTCGCTATGATTCGGATTCGGGCATGGACTTTCTATTTCGTGACCGGGTCTGGTCTTAGTGCGGGGGATGTGGCATCCTCCGTTTGGGGTGTTACAGATTCATCAAGTCGCGTGAGCGATTTAATAATTTTTGTGGCCAAATTCAAGTTCCATGATGTGTGTAATGGCCAATAACCTTAGGAGACTTGAATCAAATTTGTAATGGGATCATTGTATAATTAGTTATCCCCAAGCTTGATGTGAATGTATCAAACACAATGTTTTGTACATGGTGACAAAGATGATGTTAAGATTTGTTTGGGATTATGACTTAGCTTTGCAATACATCATACCCCACGGAGAAGAATCACGATGAGGCTCATAACATACGCAAAACAAACATGCTAGGAGACTAACAAAATAATTTAAAACAATAATAAGTGCGATCTAGAATAAGAATCGCCTGAGCGATTCATCAAGTCGCGTGTGCGATTTTATAATTTTTGTGGCCAAATTCAAGTTCCATGATGTGTGTAATGACCAATGACCTTAGGAGACTTGAATCAAATTTGTAATGGGATCATTATAGAATTAGTTATCCCCAAGCTTGATGTGAATATATCAAACACAATGTTTTGTACATGGTGACTAAGATGATGTTAAGATTTGTTTGGGATTATGACTTGGGTTTACAATACATCATACCCCACGGAGAAGAATCACGATGGGGCTCATATCATACGCAAAAGAAACATGCTAGGGAACTAACAAAATAATTTAAAACAATAATAGGTGCGATCTAGATTAAGAATCACTTGAGCGATTCATCAAGTCGCGTGAGCGATTTAATAATTTTTGTAGTTAAATTCAAGTTCCATGATATGTGTAATGACCAATAACCTTAGGAGACTTGAATCAAATTTGTAATGGGATCATTGTGTAATTAGTTATCCCCAAGCTTGATGTGAATGTATCAAACACAATGTTTTGTACCTGGTAACAAAGATGATGTTAAGATTTGTGTAACGCCCCGATTTTTTCATTCAATCATTATGTGATATTATATGTTACTTTATAATTTTATAACATTATATACATTATGTCTATATAAACTTATATGAATTATATTTCTACATGTTTAATTGAAATACTTGTCAATATGTGAATTATTACGTGAATTGCATTTAATTGGTGTGTGAAATAAGGGTCGAATGTGATTTAATTGCCTAATTGTCCTTAAGTGATCATTCTTCTAAATTCAAGGATTAAATTGCATGATATATTCTTGGACCTAAGTGACTAATTAGTTAGGAATGAAACTTGATTGCATGACTTGAGAAACTTGGGGACTTAGATGCAAGATGAGATGACTCATGTATATTAGTGGAAGACTAGTAAAATATCTAAGTCATCTCCTATATTCCATTCATTCATCAATTATCATACAAACAAACACACATATTTTGCTCCATTCTCACGGTTCAAGCACCAAAGGAGATTTCATCATTTTCAAGTTAAATTTCAAGGGGAAATTTCATATTTTGGAGCATCAACATCATCACTTCATCTCATTTCTTCTTTGAATTTAAGGTATAATATAAACTTGGATAAATTTCTTGATTTACATAGAAGTAGGGTTCATGGATCATTTGATAAATTCTTGCAATATGTGAGTTAGGAGCATGATTAGGATGATTAGAATGGAAGTTTGCATGAATATATGGAATTTCATGGAAGGTTGGAAGTATATGTTTAATATGGGGTTTTCATGAGAAATTCTTGATGTTGGGATGTTTATTTCTTGGTTGAATTGATGAATATTGGAAGTATGATGCATATATGAGGTGTTTCAACATTTGTTATGGTTGGAGTTTGATGATATTGTGGTTTGGGGTTGGTTTTGCATGAAAACCCCTGTTTCTCCCCTGTTTTTTCTGTTACGCACAGCTGACACGGGGGTGTCAACTTTGCTTTGGGCTGGCGACACGGGGGTGCATGTTGGTTTGATTTTCTGTACCGTGACACGGGGGTGTCACGGTTTGCCTTGTATTGGCGACACGGGCGTGTCATTTTCCTGCATTTTGCCCAACTTCGGACGAACGCCATTTTCACCTCGGTTTGAATTAGAAAGTGTGCCATATAGCGTTGGAAAGGTCTATGTGTCTACTTTCATTCACAACAAGCAAAACTTAATTCCCACTTCTAGAATTTAAGATATTACAGTTTTCCCACAACATGTACATTTCCAAAAATTGTCGGTTTTGGCCAAACTTCACCAAAACCTTTCTTATTGCATTCCTTTCACTCTCTTGGCTCCCATATGTGAATTATATGAGTTATATACTTGTTTAATTGATAAGTATGCTCCTACTTGATACTTCTTGGTACTTAATTGCTCAAATGTATTGTGTGACTCCATGCCCTATATGAATTGAACTTGAAATGATTGAATGCTTTAAATATGTGACTCCTTGAGATTTATTTCATCTTTTAAGTGTTAGTTGGTTCTCATATATGATTAAGTGCCACTTAATTGTTAATATGTATGGTTATTAAAGTGTTGGGATGGTTATTTATTTACATTAGCATTGCCGTGCGTCATACTTGGTCTCATACTGAGTCTTGTCCCACGAGTTCACGTTATTTCCTTTCTTGTCCAGTTTTTCTCCAGGGCAGAGATCATTGATCGTTGGGCACTTTCTACTATCCTTGTCTTGTTCCGTCGCTCGTCAGGTGAGGTTTAAATTCTAAATATATATAGAGCCTTTACAACCCTTATGTGATTTTCGGCCAAAACGTATCTATATATCTATAGTTTTCGAATCTTATGATTGTCAAATGATTTCACGGAAATGGATTGATGGATTGATTGATTAACGAATTGATTGTTTTGGCGAGTAACTATTGTTCACGTTGGGCCCGAGGGTAGTGTATTGAGCCAACCGGGAAAGCAAGGGCTGACGGGTAACTCTTGCACTATCCTCACCATTGTGGGATCACCTCTGAATCCACCAGGAGGTTTGGTGGAGGAAGAAATCCCGTGCGTGGGAGTCATGTTCCCGACGTACACCATGATTGGATGGCTGGGTCTTGCAAGCCCGCCATCACCCGGAGGAAGAAGGAGTTATTGATTGAAATTGCTAATTGTGCACTAAGTTCTATTGCTTGATCACTTAATTAATTACGACTGAATTATTGTACACTGTCGGAGAAAGGTTGGAGATTTGCCCTCACTCGCCGGGCCACTGATTGAATTGAATCAAATTGAGTGTATTGTTAAATTGATTAGTTGTAATCTCGGGCGAGTTATCTTTTACTATTAAACTTATGTTGTTTCTATTTTATGAACCCTTACCCGAGATTATGGCTTGCATGTTACTTGCGCGAATATTTATTTATAAACCCCTCACTCAGTCTGTGGTAGACTGACACCTCACACTTTTCAGGTACTGTCAGTGGCGTGCTAGGCGGGAGTCCGAGTCGTGTCCAGTTGTCGAGTTGAGTCTAGCATTGCATTTTCATGTTCTTGGTATTTTTGGCTTATCATGTTAGTGGCTTTGGGTTATTTATACATGTACGATGTATAGGAGATGATAATGTATTGATAAGTGTTGGTACCTACTATTATATAAATGTTGGTATCTATAAATAAATATGTAAATATGGTACCTATAAGTATTGATTGCTATTGCTTCCGCTTTTATTGTTTTGAATTGTTTATTGGTAGCAGTTGAGGGTACCCGCCTAGCTTTTGAGTTTTTTCTATTGTCACCCGTTCGCCATGAGTCCGGTTCATATATGGACTACCCATTTCATGAGTGAGCTAGACTCATGGTGCGGGGGTGTGGCATCTCGTCGTTCCGGGTGCTACATCTTAGGTGGTATCAGAGCCCGGTTGTAAAACCGCGGTTCTAGCGTCGAGTCGTGTCATGTCTAGGTCGAACGGCATAGGATTATTTGATAATTGCGAGTCTTGCATCTTATTTGGAACTACTTGAACTTATTTGAATTTATTTGAACTTACCTGAACATCTTTGAGCTACTTGATGACTTGTGTATGGCATTGATTTATGTTACTACTTGATGATTAATTGATCTTCTATGACTTGGAATTTATATGTTTGATGTGTTTTCTTTAATTTAGTTGAATTAATTATTGCGTTCTGCATCAAAAATGTGGTTAAATGCTAATTATGTGACATGAGCATATACTAACCGCATGCATTTAGCTTTGAACTAATTTGGAGTTATAGGTTATGAAGATTATATCAAACCACGACCAATTTCTACAACAACTTCAATCTACCCCAAGTTCTTTTCTTTTGCTTTGAAGTTGTAAGGAATGCACCGGGGAACTTCATACAAGAAAATCAAGAGTCATGGATTGCTCTAGTTGGGTTATACTTCAAGTGTTAAGATTCGGGAATTGAAGGGCCAAAGGTGGGAGTAACTTTCAAGCTCTAATGAAGTTGGTAGATATTTAACGGGATAGTGGTAGGGCGTGATGCCTACAACTTGCAAGATTAACACTCACACGCCTATATTGCAAAAGTCTTTTTAACGGGAATCCGTAGGATCATTTCATTCAAGAGCAAAACTGAAGAAACCTCTAGAGTGTTTTAAGGTTCAAGGTCTCAATCACCGAGGAGGCCTCGAGGGTACTAGGGACTTAGGGTTCGGAGTTGAAAGCAAGTTGAGAATTTTCCACTATTAGAATCGAAAATCAAGTTGTGGGATGACCTACGAGCTTTAGGTAAGTGGAAGAAGTCCAAAGAGATGGAGTTGGGGTAGATGATGCTAAGTCATCATAAGATTAATACATATACCATGCCACATCAAAAGTTAAGTTAGTCAACCAAACTCAACGGTGTTGTGCAAACCAAGGGATGGAACGAAGGGAATCTTGGAGGAGGTTAGATCGATGAAGAAGAATGAAGAGATTAAGAAAAAGGGGAATTGAAGTCACTACGGATTTTGAGTAAGGAAGAAGTTGAATTGGAAGATATGGAGCAAAAATGGAAACGGTGAAAGAAGGTAACGAGCTTATAGAAGGAAACTATATGCTTGAGTGTAAGCAATTGGAGGGTGAGTTCGTTCGACTATTTAAACTTATACAAATTAAATCGAGGATTTCGATTGAGGTAATAACTAGGTGAAGACTTCGGATAACAATTAGAGACTACTTTTCGAAAGAGGGCTAGTTATCAATTTCACGGAAGTAGAAGCATTGGAGTTCAAGAATCATAACTTGATTACCAAGTTATACGAGTCCAGATAAGGAAGCTTTGAACAAGAAAATATTTAAGGTGAAGGCTCGAACCACACTTAGAATCTATAAATTGGAAGGAATACTTGGGGACAGAATTGAGTTCAAGAAATTTCAATCCTCGAGTGATGGAAACGTACGGGTTGATGCTGGGGATTTTGAAGAAAATTGGAAGACCGTGGGTAACCAGGAATAACCAACAAATTCGAGGCAAGCTTGTAATTCAACAAAACAAAGAACAAGTGCTAAGTTAAAGGATGCAGCTACGGTGACAGGTTCAAAGCATTCATGGCACGTGCATCATACATTGTTTAAATTATTTAAATTTCTTTAACTATATATGCATTCCTACTTGAGCGTAAATTTTCCAACTTGTGTATTTATTATTTATAAGTGTAATACGTGCATCGACATCTTAACCCAACATGCACTTTAAGTGTTTTCTTGATAAAAAAAAAAAAAAAAAAAAAAAAAATCTCTCCACCTCATCTATCAAGCATTACTTCAACCGAGACACAACCGAAGTATGATACGAAAAGAATTGGGTTGCAAAGTGAGGAACAAAAGGGAGAAAGAACAATAGAAAGGCCGGGAAAAGTAGTTAGGAGTTGGATGGAAGAAGTTGTCACTTCAAAAATAAACGTGAGATGAAATGTCCGAACAAGTGGCAAGATTTAAGATTGCTGATATCAAGGAAGTTGAGTCGACTGGGGAAATGACTTCAAATTTGTGGTTGTGCTCAAAGGAATTACATTTGTTAGAAGCAACAAAAGTGTAAGGGTTACAAATGATGGGGTTACTTGAAAGCAACAACAAGGGATGAATTAGGAGATTGAGATGCTTGATGACCTCCAAGGTCAGGATGAGGATATTTAGGAAATGATTTTGGAAAGGGTGAGAGCTTCAAGAAATGGAATGGATATTCAAGAACTGAGGAAAGATTCAGTGTTCGTTGGATTTCCAATTGAGATAGAGAAATACTTCGAGAATGAGATCGAGAGTTAGAGGTACTTCAAGAGAATTAGAAAGAAGAGAAGCTTGGATTTGAGAAAGGGTAGAACTAGTTCTAGAAGTTAGACAGAAAATATTCCTATTTTCTTAAGGGGGAGAGCCGGTCGGGGACAACTTAAAATCGATGTTTGCATCTCACTTGGGAGAGTTGAAACTTCAAGGAAAATGGTTCTTTCGGAAACTCTCTATCGGAACTAGGTGAATGAAGTCTTCAATAGTTTAAATCTCGTGCGCCTAGAGTTCTCAAATGGAGATTTTTAAAAAGCCATAAGGAGGCATATCTTGAGCCGAGTTGAAATTGAAACAAATCTGAGGAGAAATGGGAGAGATCATGATTTTTATAAGTTGAGTAAGTTTACTTTGATCAAAGGTAAGAATTTTTCAAGGAAAGCGACTGTCATTCAAGATTTGCACGAAGTGACCAAAGAAGGGCGACACTACTACTATGGTGCTAGATAATAACAACTTGATGGGAACATTCTCTATCGCAAAGGATCACATGAGAATTACTTGAACCGGGAATATTATGAAGGATTAAAGCTAGACTTCGAGTTACCAAATAACTAGCCCAGGTATCGGAGGAAGTCCACTATATTTGACACTCGAGGAATGGCATTTTGGTTAGAAGGGATTCCGATCAAAGAATCAAGTATTAAATCAAGCCACTGTCATTGAAGTTTTCTAAGACCAACGGTGAACGGTACATCTAACCATGCATATCACGTGCATCATGAATCTTATTATTGCTGTACTTAATTTCTCGTCAATCCAAATTGGTTATTGATGAATGATACTTATATGATCAATATGACTTTACTTGTCTATGTGACATTTATATGAATGTTTTTACAATTTGTTTCCTTGAATTGCTTTCGTGTGTGTTTGAGAGACGGGGCTCTCTCACTGCTTGTTGAGAGACGGGGTTCTCTCATTTCTTGTTGAGAGACGGGGTTCTCTCATTTCTTGTTGAGAGACGGGGTTCTCTCATTTCTTGTGGAGAGACGGGGCTCTCTCGTTACTTGTCTAAGAGACGGTGCTCTCTTGTTGCTTGTGTATCATTTTAAACTCGGCAGTGGACCTGGGGACCAGGTCCTCTTAAGGGGGAGAGAATTGTAACGCCCCGATTTTTTCATTCAATCATTATGTGATATTATATGTTACTTTATAATTTTATAACATTATATACATTATGTCTATATAAATTATATGAATTATATTTCTACATGTTTAATTGAAATACTTGTCAATATGTGAATTATTACGTGAATTGCATTTAATTGGTGTGTGAAATAAGGGTCGAATGTGATTTAATTGCCTAATTGTCCTTAAGTGATCATTCTTCTAAATTCAAGGATTAAATTGCATGATATATTCTTGGACCTAAGTGACTAATTAGTTAGGAATGAAACTTGATTGCATGACTTGAGAAACTTGGGGACTTAGATGCAAGATGAGATGACTCATGTATATTAGTGGAAGACTAGTAAAATATCTAAGTCATCTCCTATATTCCATTCATTCATCAATTATCATACAAACAAACACACATATTTTGCTCCATTCTCACGGTTCAAGCACCAAAGGAGATTTCATCATTTTCAAGTTAAATTTCAAGGGGAAATTTCATATTTTGGAGCATCAACATCATCACTTCATCTCATTTCTTCTTTGAATTTAAGGTATAATATAAACTTGGATAAATTTCTTGATTTACATAGAAGTAGGGTTCATGGATCATTTGATAAATTCTTGCAATATGTGAGTTAGGAGCATGATTAGGATGATTAGAATGGAAGTTTGCATGAATATATGGAATTTCATGGAAGGTTGGAAGTATATGTTTAATATGGGGTTTTCATGAGAAATTCTTGATGTTGGGATGTTTATTTCTTGGTTGAATTGATGAATATTGGAAGTATGATGCATATATGAGGTGTTTCAACATTTGTTATGGTTGGAGTTTGATGATATTGTGGTTTGGGGTTGGTTTTGCATGAAAACCCCTGTTTCTCCCCTGTTTTTTCTGTTACGCACAGCTGACACGGGGGTGTCAACTTTGCTTTGGGCTGGCGACACGGGGGTGCATGTTGGTTTCATTTTCTGTACCGTGACACGGGGGTGTCACGGTTTGCCTTGTATTGGCGACACGGGCGTGTCATTTTCCTGCATTTTTCCCAACTTCGGACGAACGCCATTTTCACCTCGGTTTGAATTAGAAAGCGTGCCATATAGCGTTGGAAAGGTCTATGTGTCTACTTTCATTCACAACAAGCAAAACTTAATTCCCACTTCCAGAATTTAAGATATTACAGTTTTCCCACAACATGTACATTTCCAAAAATTGTCGGTTTTGGCCAAACTTCACCAAAACCTTTCTTATTGCATTCCTTTCACTCTCTTGGCTCCCATATGTGAATTATATGAGTTATATACTTGTTTAATTGATAATTATGCTCCTACTTGATACTTCTTGGTACTTAATTGCTCAAATGTATTGTGTGACTCCATGCCCTATATGAATTGAACTTGAAATGATTGAATGCTTTAAATATGTGAATCCTTGAGATTTATTTCATCTTTTAAGTGTTAGTTGGTTCTCATATATGATTAAGTGCCACTTAATTGTTAATATGTATGGTTATTAAAGTGTTGGGATGGTTATTTATTTACATTAGCATTGCCGTGCGTCATACTTGGTCTCATACTGAGTCTTGTCCCACGAGTTCACGTTATTTCCTTTCTTGTCCAGTTTTTCTCCAGGGCAGAGATCATTGATCGTTGGGCACTTTCTACTATCCTTGTCTTGTTCCGTCGCTCGTCAGGTGAGGTTTAAATTCTAAATATATATAGAGCCTTTACAACCCTTATGTGATTTTCTGTAACGCCCCAGTTTTTCAATTATGCATTTCATGGTATTTGTGAATTATTTGATCAAGTGTTTACATGAAATTTTATCATCTTGTAATTTATGGCATGATTTATATTTAATTGATTTGCGTCATTTAATTTTCTTGAATTGAATACCTACAATTTTGATTTAAATCATAACTTCGTGAATTCAATTTCGTGAGTGTGTATTTAATTTTCCAAGCATGATTTAAGTGAGTTAGCATAACATATATATATATTCAACTCCATTTCATCATATTCTTTTAGAAGCTATATATATATGTGTGTTTATATAATCATCTCCCATACATGTCAAGTTGATACATCTCTAACTTGTAAATTCCTAAGAGATAAGGGCTTATGTGCAAATAAGTTTTAATGTCAAGACTTTTCATCACACATTAATTATATCTCATATATACATATATACATATATTACCTTCTTCATTTCATTCTTGAGACAAGCTAAAGATAATTCCATTTCTCTCTCCCTCTATACCGATCAAACCATGGAGAAGGAAGCCAAGTTTTATTCCTTTTTCTTAAGGAATTTGAGCTCCAAGACTTTATTTTTCTCTTTCTCTTTCCCTTCATCTTCTCCATCTTCAAGTTTTTCTCCAGGGCGGAGATCATTGATCGTTGGGCACTTTCTAGTATCCTTGTCTTGTTCCGTCGCTCGTCAGGTGAGGTTTAAATTCTAGATATATAGAACCTTACAACCCTTATGTGATTTTCGGCCAAAACGTATCTATATATCTATAGTTTTCGAACATTATGATTTTAATTGATTTCACGGAATTGGATTGATTGATTGATTGATTGATTAACGCATTGATTGTTTTGGCGAGTAACTATTGTTCACGTCGGGCCCGAGGGTAGTGTATTGAGCCAACCGGGAAAGCAAGGGCTGACGGGTAACTCTTGCACTATCCTCACCATTGTGGGATCACCTCTGAATCCACCAGGAGGTTTGGTGGAGGAAGAAATCCCGTGCGTGGGAGTCATGTTCCCGACGTACACCATGATTGGATGGCTGGGTCTTGCAAGCCCGCCATCACCCGGAGGAAGAAGGATTTATTGATTGAAATTGCTAATTGTGCACGGAATTGTTGTGTGATCACCTAATCCACTAATAAATTGAAGTATTATACACTGTCGGAGAAAGGTTGGAGATTTGCCCTCACTCGCCGGGCCACTGATTGAATTGAATTAAATTGAGTGTATTGTTAAATTGATTAGTTGTAATCTCGGGCGAGTTATCTTTTACTATTAAACTTATATTGTTTCTATTTTATGAACCCTTACCCGAGATTATGGCTTGCATGTTACTTGCGCGAATATTTATTTATAAACCCCTCACTCAGTCTGTGGTAGACTGACACCTCACACTTTTCAGGTACTGTCAGTGGCGTGCTAGGCGGGAGTCCGAGTCGTGTCCAGTTGTCGAGTTGAGTCTAGCATTGCATTTTCATGTTCTTGGTATTTTTGGCTTATCATGTTAGTGGTTTTGAGTTATTTATACATGTACGATGTATAGGAGATGATAATGTATTGATAAGTGTTGGTACCTACTATTATATAAATGTTGGTATCTATAAGTAAATATGTAAATATGGTACCTATAAGTATTGATTGCTATTGCTTCCGCTTTTATTGTTCTGAATTGTTTATTGGTAATATTTGAGGGTACCCGCCTAGCTTTTGAGCTTTTTTTGTCACCCGTTCGCCATGAGTCCGGTTCATATATGGATTACCCATTTCATGTGTGAGCTAGACTTATGGTGCGGGGGTGTGGCATCTCGGCGTTCCGGGTGCTACATCTTAGGTGGTATCAGAGCCCGATTGCAAAACCGCGGTTCTAGCGTCGAGTCGTGTCATGTCTAGGTCGCACGGCATAGGATTAATTGATAATTGCGAGTCTTGCATCTTATCTGGAATTACTTGAACTTATTTGAATTTATTTGAACTTACCTGAACATCTTTGAGCTACTTGATGACTTGTGTAGGGCATTGATTTATGTTACTACTTGATGATTAATTGATCTTCTATGACTTGGAATTTATATGTTTGATGTGTTTTCTTTAATTTAGTTGAATTAATTATTGCGTTCTGCATCAAATATGTGGTTAAATACTAATTATGTGACATGAGCATGTACTAACCGCATGCATTTAGCTTTGAACTAATTTGGAGTTATAGGTTATGAAGATTATATCAACCCACGACCAATTTCTACAACAACTTCAATCTACCCCAAGTTCTTTTCTTTTGCTTTGAAGTTGTAAGGAATGCACCGGGGAACTTCATACAAGAAAATCAAGAGTCATGGATTGCTCTAGTTGGGTTATACTTCAAGTGTTAAGATTCGGGAAGTGAAGGGCCAAAGGTGGGAGTAACTTTCAAGCTCTAATGAAGTTGGTAGATATTTAACGGGATAGTGGTAGGGCGTGATGCCTACAACTTGCAAGATTAACACTCACACCCCTATATTACAAAAGTCTTTTAACGGGAATCCGTAGGATCATTTCATTCAAGAGTAAAACTGAAGAAAACCTCTAGAGTGATTTAAGGTTCAAGGTCTCAATCACCGAGGAGGCCTCGAGGGTACTAGGGACTTAGGGTTCGGAGTTGAAAGCAAGTTGAGGATTTTCCACTATTAGAATCGAAAATCAAGTTGTGGGTTGACTTACGAGCTTTAGGTAAGTGGAAGAGGTTCAAAGAGGTGGAGTTGGGGTAGATGATGCTAAGTCATCATAAGATTAATACATATACCATGCCACATCAAAAGTTAAGTTGGTTAACCAAACTCAACGGGGTTATGCAAACCGAGGGACGGAACGAAGGGAATCTTGGAGGAGGTTAGATCGATGAAGAAGAATGAAGAGATTAAGAAAAAGGGGAATTGAAGTCACTACGGATTTTGAGTAAGGAAGAAGTTGAATTGGAAGATATGGAGCAAAAATGGAAACGGTGAAAGAAGGTGACGAGCTTATAGAAGGAAACTATATGCTTGAGTGTAAGCAATTGGAGGGTGATTTCGTTCGACTATTTAAACTTATACAAATTAAATCGAGGATTTCGATTGAGGTGATAACTAGGTGAAGGCTTCGGATAACAATTAGAGACTACTTTTCGAAAGAGGGCTAGTTATCAATTTCACGGAAGTAGAAGCATTGGAGTTCAAGAATCATAATTTGATTTCCAAGTTATACGAGTGGAGATAAGGAAGCTTTGAACAAGAAGATATTCAAGGTGAAGGCTCGAACGACACTTAGAATCTATAAATTGGAAGGAATACCTGGGGATGGAATTGAGTTCAAGAAATTTCAATCCTCGAGTGATGGAAATATACGGGTTGATGTTGGGGATTTTGAAGAAAATTGTAAGACAGTGGGTAACAAGGAATAACCAACAAATTCGAGGCAAGCTCGTAATTCAACAAAACAAAGAACAAGTGTCAAGCTAAAAGATGCAACTACGGTGACAGGTTCAACGCATTCATGAGCACATGCATCATACATTGTTTAAATTATTTAAATTTCTTTAATTATATATGCATTCCTACTTGAGCGTAATTTTTCCAACTTGTGTATTTATTATTTATAAGTGTAATACGTGCATTGACATCTTAACCCAACATGCACTTTAAGTGTTTTCTTGATAGAAAATCTCTCCACCTCATCTATCAAGCATTACTTCAACCGAGACACAACCGAAGTATGATACGGAAAGAATTGGGTTGCAAAGTGAGGAACAAAAGGGAGAAAGAACAATTGAAAGGCCGGGAAAAGTAGTTAGGAGTTGGATGGAAGAAGTTGTCACTTCAAAAATAAACGTGAGATGAAATGTCCGAACAAGTGGCGAAATTTAAGATTTCTGATATCAAGGAAGTTGAGTCGACGGGGGAAATGACTTCAAATTTGTGGTTGTGCTCAAAGGAATCACATTTGTTAGAAGCAACAAAAGGGTAAGGGTTACAAATGATGGGGTTACTTGAAAGCAACAACAAGGGATGAATTAGGAGATTGAGATGCTTGATGACCTCCAAGGTCAGGATGAGGATATTTAGGAAATGATTTTGGAAAGGGTGAGAGCTTCAAGAAATGGAATGGATATTCAAGAACTGAGGAAGGATTTAGTGTTTGTTGGATTTCCTATTTGAGATAGAGAAATATTTCGGGAATGAAATCGAGAGTTGGAGGTACTTCAAGAAAATTAGAAAGAAGAGAAGCTTGGATTTGAGAAAGGGTAGAACTAGTTCCAGAAGTTAGACAGAAAATATTCCTATTTTCTTAAGGGGGAGAGCCGGTTGGGGAACAACTTAAAATCGATGTTTGGATCTCACTTGGGAGAGATCATGATTTTTATAAGTTGATTAAGTTTACTTTGATCAAAAGTAAGAATTTTTCAAGGAAAGCGACTGCCATTCAAGATTTGCACGAAGTGACCAAAGAGGTGCGACACTATTACCATATTACAAGATAAAAACAACTCGACGGGAACATTCTCCATCGCAAGGGATCACCTGAGAGTTACTTGAACCGGGAATATTTTGAAGGATAAAAGGTAGACCTCGAGTCATCAAATAATTAGTCCGGGCATCGGAGTAGGTCAACTACAATTGGTAAGAAGAATGGATGGTCGGATTACTACCAAGTGCATATTCAAGAATTGAATCTTCGAGCTGGGGTGATAGAAAGGATAGAAATTGGATCGCGGGATGAAGGTTGAGTAGTTAATGAAGTATATACGTGCGTTAGGCATTTGAGGGTTGGCATTTTGGTTAGAAGAGGTCCTGATCAAAGAATCAGGTATTGAGTCAAGTTACTGCCACTGAAGTTTCTAAGATCATGGCGAACGGTACACTAAAACATGCATATCATGTGTAATATACATTTTATTATCAACCGTATGGTTCTTTGTCTTTATTAATTGCTTTTGTAAAACTAGTTGGTATTTGACTTCTCCTACTTGATCATTTCGTGAAGTCTGTGTGAATGTTTAACTAAGTGTTCTTTGGGATTCTTGCTTGTGTGAGAGTCGGGGTACTCTCCTTGGTTGTTTGAGAGACGGGGAGCTCTCACTAAGTGTTGATAGACGGGGTTCTCTCTTTACTTGCTAGAGAGACGGGGTTCTCTCAATTCTTGTTCGAGAGACGGGGCTCTCTCATTACTTGTCCAAGAGACGGGGCTCTCTTGTTGCTTGTGCATCTTTTTTTAAAACTCGGCAGTGGACCTGGGGACCAGGTCCTCTTAAGGGGGAGAGAGTTGTAACGCCCCAGTTTTTCAATTATGCATTTCATGGTATTTGTGAATTATTTGATCAAGTGTTTACATGAAATTTTATCATCTTGTAATTTATGGCATGATTTATATTTAATTGATTTGCGTCATTTAATTTTCTTGAATTGAATACCTACAATTTTGATTTAAATCATAACTTCGTGAATTCAATTTCGTGAGTGTGTATTTAATTTTCCAAGCATGATTTAAGTGAGTTAGCATAACATATATATATATTCAACTCCATTTCATCATATTCTTTTAGAAGCTATATATATATGTGTGTTTATATAATCATCTCCCATACATGTCAAGTTGATACATCTCTAACTTGTAAATTCCTAAGAGATAAGGGCTTATGTGCAAATAAGTTTTAATGTCAAGACTTTTCATCACACATTAATTATATCTCATATATACATATATACATATATTACCTTCTTCATTTCATTCTTGAGACAAGCTAAAGATAATTCCATTTCTCTCTCCCTCTATACCGATCAAACCATGGAGAAGGAAGCCAAGTTTTATTCCTTTTTCTTAAGGAATTTGAGCTCCAAGACTTTATTTTTCTCTTTCTCTTTCCCTTCATCTTCTCCATCTTCAAGTTTTTCTCCAGGGCGGAGATCATTGATCGTTGGGCACTTTCTAGTATCCTTGTCTTGTTCCGTCGCTCGTCAGGTGAGGTTTAAATTCTAGATATATAGAACCTTACAACCCTTATGTGATTTTCGGCCAAAACGTATCTATATATCTATAGTTTTCGAACATTATGATTTTAATTGATTTCACGGAATTGGATTGATTGATTGATTGATTGATTAACGCATTGATTGTTTTGGCGAGTAACTATTGTTCACGTCGGGCCCGAGGGTAGTGTATTGAGCCAACCGGGAAAGCAAGGGCTGACGGGTAACTCTTGCACTATCCTCACCATTGTGGGATCACCTCTGAATCCACCAGGAGGTTTGGTGGAGGAAGAAATCCCGTGCGTGGGAGTCATGTTCCCGACGTACACCATGATTGGATGGCTGGGTCTTGCAAGCCCGCCATCACCCGGAGGAAGAAGGATTTATTGATTGAAATTGCTAATTGTGCACGGAATTGTTGTGTGATCACCTAATCCACTAATAAATTGAAGTATTATACACTGTCGGAGAAAGGTTGGAGATTTGCCCTCACTCGCCGGGCCACTGATTGAATTGAATTAAATTGAGTGTATTGTTAAATTGATTAGTTGTAATCTCGGGCGAGTTATCTTTTACTATTAAACTTATATTGTTTCTATTTTATGAACCCTTACCCGAGATTATGGCTTGCATGTTACTTGCGCGAATATTTATTTATAAACCCCTCACTCAGTCTGTGGTAGACTGACACCTCACACTTTTCAGGTACTGTCAGTGGCGTGCTAGGCGGGAGTCCGAGTCGTGTCCAGTTGTCGAGTTGAGTCTAGCATTGCATTTTCATGTTCTTGGTATTTTTGGCTTATCATGTTAGTGGTTTTGAGTTATTTATACATGTACGATGTATAGGAGATGATAATGTATTGATAAGTGTTGGTACCTACTATTATATAAATGTTGGTATCTATAAGTAAATATGTAAATATGGTACCTATAAGTATTGATTGCTATTGCTTCCGCTTTTATTGTTCTGAATTGTTTATTGGTAATATTTGAGGGTACCCGCCTAGCTTTTGAGCTTTTTTTGTCACCCGTTCGCCATGAGTCCGGTTCATATATGGATTACCCATTTCATGTGTGAGCTAGACTTATGGTGCGGGGGTGTGGCATCTCGGCGTTCCGGGTGCTACATTTTCGGCCAAAACGTATCTATATATCTATAGTTTTCGAACCTTATGATTGTCAAATGATTTCACGGAAATGGATTGATGGATTGATTGATTAACGAATTGATTGTTTTGGCGAGTAACTATTGTTCACGTTGGGCCCGAGGGTAGTGTATTGAGCCAACCGGGAAAGCAAGGGCTGACGGGTAAGTCTTGCACTATCCTCACCATTGTGAGATCACCTCTGAATCCACCAGGAGGTTTGGTGGAGGAAGAAATCCCGTGCGTGGGAGTCATGTTCCCGACGTACACCATGATTGGATGGCTGGGTCTTGGAAGCCCGCCATCACCCGGAGGAAGAAGGAGTTATTGATTGAAATTGCTAATTGTGCACTAAGTTCTATTGCTTGATCACTTAATTAATTACGACTGAATTATTGTACACTGTCGGAGAAAGGTTGGAGATTTGCCCTCACTCGCCGGGCCACTGATTGAATTGAATCAAATTGAGTGTATTGTTAAATTGATTAGTTGTAATCTCGGGCGAGTTATCTTTTACTATTAAACTTATGTTGTTTCTATTTTATGAACCCTTACCCGAGATTATGGCTTGCATGTTACTTGCGCGAATATTTATTTATAAACCCCTCACTCAGTCTGTGGTAGACTGACACCTCACACTTTTCAGGTACTGTCAGTGGCGTGCTAGGCGGGAGTCCGAGTCGTGTCCAGTTGTCGAGTTGAGTCTAGCATTGCATTTTCATGTTCTTGGTATTTTTGGCTTATCATGTTAGTGGCTTTGGGTTATTTATACATGTACGATGTATAGGAGATGATAATGTATTGATAAGTGTTGGTACCTACTATTATATAAATGTTGGTATCTATAAATAAATATGTAAATATGGTACCTATAAGTATTGATTGCTATTGCTTCCGCTTTTATTGTTCTGAATTGTTTATTGGTAGCAGTTGAGGGTACCCGCCTAGCTTTTGAGTTTTTTTTATTGTCACCCGTTCGCCATGAGTCCGGTTCATATATGGACTACCCATTTCATGAGTGAGCTAGACTCATGGTGCGGGGGTGTGGCATCTCGGCGTTCCGGGTGCTACAATTTGTTTGGGATTATGACTTAAGTTTGCTACACATCATACCCCACGGAGAAGAATCACGATGGGGCTCATAACATACGCAAAACAAACATGCTAGGAGACTAACAAAATAATTTAAAATAATAATAAGTGCGATCTAGATTAAGAATCTCCTGAGCGATTCATCAAGTCGCGTGTGCGATTTAATAATTTTTGTGGCCAAATTCAAGTTCCATGATGTGTGTAATGACCAATGACCTTAGGAGACTTGAATCAAATTTGTAATGGGATCATTATAGAATTAGTTATCCCCAAGCTTGATGTGAATATATCAAACAAAATGTTTTGTACATGGTGACTAAGATGATGTTAAGATTTTTTTGGGATTATGACTTGGGTTTACAATACATCATACCCCACGGAGAAGAATCACGATGGGGCTCATATCATACGCAAAAGAAACATGCTAGGGAACTAACAAAATAATTTAAAACAATAATAAGTGCGATCTAGATTAAGAATCACTTGAGCGATTCATCAAGTCGCGTGAGCGATTTAATAATTTTTGTGGTTAAATTCAAGTTCCATGATATGTGTAATGACCAATAACCTTAGGAGACTTGAATCAAATTTGTAATGGGATCATTGTGTAATTAGTTATCCCCAAGCTTGATGTGAATGTATCAAACACAATGTTTTGTACGTGGTAACAAAGATGATGTTAAGATTTGTTTGGGATTATGACTTAAGTTTGCTATACATCATACCCCACGGAGAAGAATCACGATGGGGCTCATATCATACGCAAAAAAAAACATGCTAGGGGACTAACAAAATAATTCAAAATAATAATAAGTGCGATCTAGATTAAGAATCGCCTGAGCGATTCATCAAGTCGCGTGAGCGATTTAAAAATTTTTGTGGCCAAATTTAAGTTCCATGATGTGTGTAATGGCCAATAACCTTAGGAGACTTGAATCAAATTTGTAATGGGATCATTGTATAATTAGTTATCCCCAAGCTTGATGTGAATGTATCAAACACAATGTTTTGTACATGGTAACAAAGATGATGTTAAGATTTGTTTGGGATTATGACTTAGGTTTGCAATACATCATACCCCACGGAGAAAAATCACGATGGGGCACATATCATACGCAAAAGAAACATGCTAGGGGACTAACAAAATAATTTAAAATAATAATAAGTGCGATCTAGATTAAGAATCGCCTGAGCGATTCATCAAGTCGCGTGAGCGATTTAATAATTTTTGTGGCCAAATTCAAGTTCCATGATGTGTGTAATGGCAAATAAACTTAGGAGACTTGAATCAAATTTGTAATGGGATCATTGTATAATTAGTTTTCCCCAGGCTTGATGTGAATGTATCAAACACAATGTTTTGTACATGGTGACAAAGATGATGTTAAGATTTGTTTCGGATTATGACTTAGGTTTGCAATACATCATACCCCACGGAGAAGAATCACGATGAGGCTCATAACATACGCAAAACAAACATGCTAGGAGACTAACAAAATAATTTAAAACAATAATAAGTGCGATCTAGAATAAGAATCGCCTGAGCGATTCATCAAGTCGCGTGTGCGATTTAATAATTTTTGTGGCCAAATTCAAGTTCCATGATGTGTGTAATGACCAATGACCTTAGGAGACTTGAATCAAATTTGTAATGGGATCATTATAGAATTAGTTATCCCCAAGCTTGATGTGAATATATCAAACACAATGTTTTGTACATGGTGACTAAGATGATGTTAAGATTTGTTTGGGATTATGACTTGGGTTTACAATACATCATACCCCACGGAGAAGAATCACGATGGGGCTCATATCATACGCAAAAGAAACATGCTAGGGAACTAACAAAATAATTTAAAACAATAATAAGTGCGATCTAGATTAAGAATCACTTGAGCGATTCATCAAGTCGCGTGAGCGATTTAATAATTTTTGTAGTTAAATTCAAGTTCCATGATATGTGTAATGACCAATAACCTTAGGAGACTTGAATCAAATTTGTAATGGGATCATTATGTAATTAGTTATCCCCAAGCTTGATGTGAATGTATCAAACACAATGTTTTGTACATGGTAACAAAGATGATGTTAAGATTTGTTTGGGATTATGACTTAAGTTTGCTATACATCATACCCCACAGAGAAGAATCACGATGGGGCTCATAACATACGCAAAACAAACATGCTAGGAGACTAACAAAATAATTTAAAACAATAATAAGTGCGATCTAGATTAAGAATCTCCTGAGCGATTCATCAAGTCGCGTGTGCGATTTAATAATTTTTGTGGCCAAATTCAAGTTCCATGATGTGTGTAATGACCAATGACCTTAGGAGACTTGAATCAAATTTGTAATGGGATCATTATAGAATTAGTTATCCCCAAGCTTGATGTGAATATATCAAACACAATGTTTTGTACATGGTGACTAAGATGATGTTAAGATTTGTTTGGGATTATGACTTGGGTTTACAATACATCATACCCCACGGAGAAGAATCACGATGGGGCTCATATCATACGCAAAAGAAACATGCTAGGGAACTAACAAAATAATTTAAAACAATAATAAGTGCGATCTAGATTAAGAATCACTTGAGCGATTCATCAAGTCGCGTGAGCGATTTAATAATTTTTGTGGTTAAATTCAAGTTCCATGATATGTGTAATGACCAATAACCTTAGGAGACTTGAATCAAATTTGTAATGGGATCATTGTGTAATTAGTTATCCCCAAGCTTGATGTGAATGTATCAAACACAATGTTTTGTACATGGTAACAAAGATGATGTTAAGATTTGTTTGGGATTATGACTTAAGTTTGCTATACATCATACCCCACGGAGAAGAATCACGATGGGGCTCATATCATACGCAAAAAAAAACATGCTAGGGGACTAACAAAATAATTTAAAATAATAATAAGTGCGATCTAGATTAAGAATCGCCTGAGCGATTCATCAAGTCGCGTGAGCGATTTAATAATTTTTGTGGCCAAATGCAAGTTCCATGATGTGTGTAATGGCCAATAACCTTAGGAGACTTGAATCAAATTTGTAATGGGATCATTGTATAATTAGTTATCCTCAAGCTTGATGTGAATGTATCAAACACAATGTTTTGTACATGGTAACAAAGATGATGTTAAGATTTGTTTGGGATTATGACTTAGGTTTGCAATACATCATACCCCACGGACAAAAAATCACGATGGGGCACATATCATACGCAAAAGAAACACGCTAGGGGACTAACAAAATAATTTAAAATAATAATAAGTGCGATCTAGATTAAGAATCGCCTGAGCGATTCATCAAGTCGGGTGAGCGATTTAATAATTTTTGTGGCCAAATTCAAGTTCCATGATGTGTGTAATGGCCAATAACCTTTGGAGACTTGAATCAAATTTGTAATGGGATCATTGTATAATTAGTTATCCCCAAGCTTGATGTGAATGTATCAAACACAATGTTTTGTACATGGTGACAAAGATGATGTTAAGATTTGTTTGGGATTATGACTTAAGTTTGCTATACATCATACCCCACGGAGAAGAATCACGATGAGGCTCATATCATACACAAAAAAAACATGCTAGGAGACTAACAAAATAATTTAAAACAATAATCAGGGCGATCTAGATTAAGAATCGCCTGAGCGATTCATCAAGTCGCGTGAGCGATTTAACAATTTTTGGGGCCAAATTCAAGTTCCATGATGTGTGTAATGACCAATAACCTTAGGAGACTTGAATCAAATTTGTAATGGGATCATTGTATAATTAGTTATCCCAAAGCTTGATGTGAATATATCAAACACAATGTTTTGTACATGGTGACTAAGATGATGTTAAGATTTGTTTGGGATTATGACTTGGGTTTACAATACATCATACCCCACGGAGAAGAATCACGATGGGGCTCATATCATACGCAAAAGAAACATGCTAGGGAACTAACAAAATAATTTAAAACAATAATAAGTACGATCTAGATTAAGAATCACTTGAGCGATTCATCAAGTCGCGTGAGCGATTTAATAATTTTTGTGGTTAAATTCAAGTTCCATGATATGTGTAATGACCAATAACCTTAGGAGACTTGAATCAAATTTGTAATGGGATCATTATGTAATTAGTTATCCCCAAGCTTGATGTGAATGTATCAAACACAATGTTTTGTACATGGTAACAAAGATGATGTTAAGATTTGTTTGGGATTATGACTTAAGTTTGCTATACATCATACCCCACGGAGAAGAATCACGATGAGGCTCATAACATACCCAAAACAAACATGCTAGGAGACTAACAAAATAATTTAAAACAATAATAAGTGCGATCTAGATTAAGAATCGCCTGAGCGATTCATTAAGTCGCGTGTGCGATTTAATAATTTTTGTGGCCAAATTCAAGTTCCATGATGTGTGTAATGACCAATGACCTTAGGAGACTTGAATCAAATTTGTAATGGGATCATTATAGAATTAGTTATCCCCAAGCTTGATGTGAATATATCAAACACAATGTTTTGTACATGGTGACTAAGATGATGTTAAGATTTGTTTGGGATTATGACTTGGGTTTACAATACATCATACCCCACGGAGAAGAATCACGATGGGGCTCATATCATACGCAAAAGAAACATGCTAGGGAACAAACAAAATAATTTAAAACAATAATAAGTGCGATCTAGATTAAGAATCACTTGAGCGATTCATCAAGTCGCGTGAGCGATTTAATAATTTTTGTGGTTAAATTCAAGTTCCATGATATGTGTAATGACCAATAACCTTAGGAGACTTGAATCAAATTTGTAATGGGATCATTGTGTAATTAGTTATCCCCAAGCTTGATGTGAATGTATCAAACACAATGTTTTGTACATGGTAACAAAGATGATGTTAAGATTTGTTTGGGATTATGACTTAAGTTTGCTATACATCATACCCCACGGAGAAGAATCACGATGGGGCTCATATCATACGCAAAAAAAAACATGCTAGGGGACTAACAAAATAATTTAAAATAATAATAAGTGCAATCTAGATTAAGAATCGCCTGAGCGATTCATCAAGTCGCGTGAGCGATTTAATAATTTTTGTGGCCAAATACAAGTTCCATGATGTGTGTAATGGCCAATAACCTTAGGAGACTTGAATCAAAATTGTAATGGGATCATTGTATAATTAGTTATCCCCAAGCTTGATGTGAATGTATCAAACACAATGTTTTGTACATGGTAACAAAGATGATGTTAAGATTTGTTTGGGATTATGACTTAGGTTTGCAATACATCATACCCCACGGAGAAAAATCACGATGGGGCACATATCATATGCAAAAGAAACATACTAGGGGACTAACAAAATAATTTAAAATAATAATAAGTGCGATCTAGATTAAGAATCGCCTGAGCGATTCATCAAGTCGCGTGAGCGATTTAATAATTTTTGTGGCCAAATTCAAGTTCCATGATTTGTGTAATGGCCAATAACCTTAGGAGACTTGAATCAAATTTGTAATGGGATCATTGTATAATTAGTTATCCCCAAGCTTGATGTGAATGTATCAAACACAATGTTTTGTACATGGTGACAAAGATGATGTTAAGATTTGTTTGGGATTATGACTTAGGTTTGCAATACATCATACCCCACGGAGAAGAATCACGATGAGGCTCATAACATACGCAAAACAAACATGCTAGGAGACTAACAAAATAATTTAAAACAATAATAAGTGCGATCTAGAATAAGAATCGCCTGAGCGATTCATCAAGTCGCGTGTGCGATTTAATAATTTTTGTGGCCTAATTCAAGTTCCATGATGTGTGTAATGACCAATGACCTTAGGAGACTTGAATCAAATTTGTAATGGGATCATTATAGAATTAGTTATCCCCAAGCTTGATGTGAATATATCAAACACAATGTTTTGTACATGGTGACTAAGATGATGTTAAGATTTGTTTGGGATTATGACTTGGGTTTACAATACATCATACCCCACGGAGAAGAATCACGATGGGGCTCATATCATACGCAAAAGAAACATGCTAGGGAACTAACAAAATAATTTAAAACAATAATAAGTGCGATCTAGATTAAGAATCACTTGAGCGATTCATCAAGTCGCATGAGCGATTTAATAATTTTTGTAGTTAAATTCAAGTTCCATGATATGTGTAATGACCAATAACCTTAGGAGACTTGAATCAAATTTGTAATGAGATCATTGTGTAATTAGTTATCCCCAAGCTTGATGTGAATGTATCAAACACAATGTTTTGTACATGGTAACAAAGATGATGTTAAGATTTGTTTGGGATTATGACTTAAGTTTGCTATACATCATACCCCACGGAGAAGAATCACGATGGGGCTCATAACATACGCAAAACAAACATGCTAGGAGACTAACAAAATAATTTAAAACAATAATAAGTGCGATCTAGATTAAGAATCTCCTGAGCGATTCATCAAGTCGCGTGTGCGATTTAATAATTTTTGTGGCCAAATTCAAGTTCCATGATGTGTGTAATGACCAATGACCTTAGGAGACTTGAATCAAATTTGTAATGGGATCATTATAGAATTAGTTATCCCCAAGCTTGATGTGAATATATCAAACACAATGTTTTGTACATGGTGACTAAGATGATGTTACGATTTGTTTGGGATTATGACTTGGGTTTACAATACATCATACCCCACGGAGAAGAATCACGATGGGGCTCATATCATACGCAAAAGAAACATGCTAGGGAACTAACAAAATAATTTAAAACAATAATAAGTGCGATCTAGATTAAGAATCACTTGAGCGATTCATCAAGTCGCGTGAGCGATTTAATAATTTATGTGGTTAAATTCAAGTTCCATGATATGTGTAATGACCAATAACCTTAGGAGACTTGAATCAAATTTGTAATGGGATCATTGTGTAATTAGTTATCCCCTAGCTTGATGTGAATGTATCAAACACAATGTTTTGTACATGGTAACAAAGATGATGTTAAGATTTGTTTGGGATTATGACTTAAGTTTGCTATACATCATACCCCACGGAGAAGAATCACGATGGGGCTCATATCATACGCAAAAAAAAACATGCTAGGGGACTAACAAAATAATTTAAAATAATAATAAGTGCGATCTAGATTAAGAATCGCCTGAGCGATTCATCAAGTCGCGTGAGCGATTTAAAAATTTTTGTGGCCAAATTTAAGTTCCATGATGTGTGTAATGGCCAATAACCTTAGGAGACTTGAATCAAATTTGTAATGGGATCATTGTATAATTAGTTATCCCCAAGCTTGATGTGAATGTATCAAACACAATGTTTTGTACATGGTAACAAAGATGATGTTAAGATTTGTTTGGGATTATGACTTAGGTTTGCAATACATCATACCCCACGGAGAAAAATCACGATGGGGCACATATCATACGCAAAAGAAACATGCTAGGGGACTAACAAAATAATTTAAAATAATAATAAGTGCGATCTAGATTAAGAATCGCCTGAGCGATTCATCAAGTCGCGTGAGCGATTTAATAATTTTTGTGGCCAAATTCAAGTTCCATGATGTGTGTAATGGCAAATAAACTTAGGAGACTTGAATCAAATTTGTAATGGGATCATTGTATAATTAGTTTTCCCCAGGCTTGATGTGAATGTATCAAACACAATGTTTTGTACATGGTGACAAAGATGATGTTAAGATTTGTTTGGGATTATGACTTAGGTTTGCAATACATCATACCCCACGGAGAAGAATCACGATGAGGCTCATAACATACGCAAAACAAACATGCTAGGAGACTAACAAAATAATTTAAAACAATAATAAGTGCGATCTAGAATAAGAATCGCCTGAGCGATTCATCAAGTCGCGTGTGCGATTTAATAATTTTTGTGGCCAAATTCAAGTTCCATGATGTGTGTAATGACCAATGACCTTAGGAGACTTGAATCAAATTTGTAATGGGATCATTATAGAATTAGTTATCCCCAAGCTTGATGTGAATATATCAAACACAATGTTTTGTACATGGTGACTAAGATGATGTTAAGATTTGTTTGGGATTATGACTTGGGTTTACAATACATCATACCCCACGGAGAAGAATCACGATGGGGCTCATATCATACGCAAAAGAAACATGCTAGGGAACTAACAAAATAATTTAAAACAATAATAAGTGCGATCTAGATTAAGAATCACTTGAGCGATTCATCAAGTCGCGTGAGCGATTTAATAATTTTTGTAGTTAAATTCAAGTTCCATGATATGTGTAATGACCAATAACCTTAGGAGACTTGAATCAAATTTGTAATGGGATCATTATGTAATTAGTTATCCCCAAGCTTGATGTGAATGTATCAAACACAATGTTTTGTACATGGTAACAAAGATGATGTTAAGATTTGTTTGGGATTATGACTTAAGTTTGCTATACATCATACCCCACAGAGAAGAATCACGATGGGGCTCATAACATACGCAAAACAAACATGCTAGGAGACTAACAAAATAATTTAAAACAATAATAAGTGCGATCTAGATTAAGAATCTCCTGAGCGATTCATCAAGTCGCGTGTGCGATTTAATAATTTTTGTGGCCAAATTCAAGTTCCATGATGTGTGTAATGACCAATGACCTTAGGAGACTTGAATCAAATTTGTAATGGGATCATTATAGAATTAGTTATCCCCAAGCCTGATGTGAATATATCAAACACAATGTTTTGTACATGGTGACTAAGATGATGTTACGATTTGTTTGGGATTATGACTTGGGTTTACAATACATCATACCCCACGGAGAAGAATCACGATGGGGCTCATATCATACGCAAAAGAAACATGCTAGGGAACTAACAAAATAATTTAAAACAATAATAAGTGCGATCTAGATTAAGAATCACTTGAGCGATTCATCAAGTCGCGTGAGCGATTTAATAATTTTTGTGGTTAAATTCAAGTTCCATGATATGTGTAATGACCAATAACCTTAGGAGACTTGAATCAAATTTGTAATGGGATCATTGTGTAATTAGTTATCCCCAAGCTTGATGTGAATGTATCAAACACAATGTTTTGTACATGGTAACAAAGATGATGTTAAGATTTGTTTGGGATTATGACTTAAGTTTGCTATACATCATACCCCACGGAGAAGAATCACGATGGGGCTCATATCATACGCAAAAAAAAACATGCTAGGGGACTAACAAAATAATTTAAAATAATAATAAGTGCGATCTAGATTAAGAATCGCCTGAGCGATTCATCAAGTCGCGTGAGCGATTTAATAATTTTTGTGGCCAAATGCAAGTTCCATGATGTGTGTAATGGCCAATAACCTTAGGAGACTTGAATCAAATTTGTAATGGGATCATTGTATAATTAGTTATCCTCAAGCTTGATGTGAATGTATCAAACACAATGTTTTGTACATGGTAACAAAGATGATGTTAAGATTTGTTTGGGATTATGACTTAGGTTTGCAATACATCATACCCCACGGACAAAAAATCACGATGGGGCACATATCATACGCAAAAGAAACACGCTAGGGGACTAACAAAATAATTTAAAATAATAATAAGTGCGATCTAGATTAAGAATCGCCTGAGCGATTCATCAAGTCGGGTGAGCGATTTAATAATTTTTGTGGCCAAATTCAAGTTCCATGATGTGTGTAATGGCCAATAACCTTTGGAGACTTGAATCAAATTTGTAATGGGATCATTGTATAATTAGTTATCCCCAAGCTTGATGTGAATGTATCAAACACAATGTTTTGTACATGGTGACAAAGATGATGTTAAGATTTGTTTGGGATTATGACTTAAGTTTGCTATACATCATACCCCACGGAGAAGAATCACGATGAGGCTCATATCATACACAAAAAAAACATGCTAGGAGACTAACAAAATAATTTAAAACAATAATCAGGGCGATCTAGATTAAGAATCGCCTGAGCGATTCATCAAGTCGCGTGAGCGATTTAACAATTTTTGGGGCCAAATTCAAGTTCCATGATGTGTGTAATGACCAATAACCTTAGGAGACTTGAATCAAATTTGTAATGGGATCATTGTATAATTAGTTATCCCAAAGCTTGATGTGAATATATCAAACACAATGTTTTGTACATGGTGACTAAGATGATGTTAAGATTTGTTTGGGATTATGACTTGGGTTTACAATACATCATACCCCACGGAGAAGAATCACGATGGGGCTCATATCATACGCAAAAGAAACATGCTAGGGAACTAACAAAATAATTTAAAACAATAATAAGTACGATCTAGATTAAGAATCACTTGAGCGATTCATCAAGTCGCGTGAGCGATTTAATAATTTTTGTGGTTAAATTCAAGTTCCATGATATGTGTAATGACCAATAACCTTAGGAGACTTGAATCAAATTTGTAATGGGATCATTATGTAATTAGTTATCCCCAAGCTTGATGTGAATGTATCAAACACAATGTTTTGTACATGGTAACAAAGATGATGTTAAGATTTGTTTGGGATTATGACTTAAGTTTGCTATACATCATACCCCACGGAGAAGAATCACGATGAGGCTCATAACATACCCAAAACAAACATGCTAGGAGACTAACAAAATAATTTAAAACAATAATAAGTGCGATCTAGATTAAGAATCGCCTGAGCGATTCATCAAGTCGCGTGTGCGATTTAATAATTTTTGTGGCCAAATTCAAGTTCCATGATGTGTGTAATGACCAATGACCTTAGGAGACTTGAATCAAATTTGTAATGGGATCATTATAGAATTAGTTATCCCCAAGCTTGATGTGAATATATCAAACACAATGTTTTGTACATGGTGACTAAGATGATGTTAAGATTTGTTTGGGATTATGACTTGGGTTTACAATACATCATACCCCACGGAGAAGAATCACGATGGGGCTCATATCATACGCAAAAGAAACATGCTAGGGAACAAACAAAATAATTTAAAACAATAATAAGTGCGATCTAGATTAAGAATCACTTGAGCGATTCATCAAGTCGCGTGAGCGATTTAATAATTTTTGTGGTTAAATTCAAGTTCCATGATATGTGTAATGACCAATAACCTTAGGAGACTTGAATCAAATTTGTAATGGGATCATTGTGTAATTAGTTATCCCCAAGCTTGATGTGAATGTATCAAACACAATGTTTTGTACATGGTAACAAAGATGATGTTAAGATTTGTTTGGGATTATGACTTAAGTTTGCTATACATCATACCCCACGGAGAAGAATCACGATGGGGCTCATATCATACGCAAAAAAAAACATGCTAGGGGACTAACAAAATAATTTAAAATAATAATAAGTGCAATCTAGATTAAGAATCGCCTGAGCGATTCATCAAGTCGCGTGAGCGATTTAATAATTTTTGTGGCCAAATACAAGTTCCATGATGTGTGTAATGGCCAATAACCTTAGGAGACTTGAATCAAATTTGTAATGGGATCATTGTATAATTAGTTATCCCCAAGCTTGATGTGAATGTATCAAACACAATGTTTTGTACATGGTAACAAAGATGATGTTAAGATTTGTTTGGGATTATGACTTAGGTTTGCAATACATCATACCCCACGGAGAAAAATCACGATGGGGCACATATCATATGCAAAAGAAACATACTAGGGGACTAACAAAATAATTTAAAATAATAATAAGTGCGATCTAGATTAAGAATCGCCTGAGCGATTCATCAAGTCGCGTGAGCGATTTAATAATTTTTGTGGCCAAATTCAAGTTCCATGATTTGTGTAATGGCCAATAACCTTAGGAGACTTGAATCAAATTTGTAATGGGATCATTGTATAATTAGTTATCCCCAAGCTTGATGTGAATGTATCAAACACAATGTTTTGTACATGGTGACAAAGATGATGTTAAGATTTGTTTGGGATTATGACTTAGGTTTGCAATACATCATACCCCACGGAGAAGAATCACGATGAGGCTCATAACATACGCAAAACAAACATGCTAGGAGACTAACAAAATAATTTAAAACAATAATAAGTGCGATCTAGAATAAGAATCGCCTGAGCGATTCATCAAGTCGCGTGTGCGATTTAATAATTTTTGTGGTCTAATTCAAGTTCCATGATGTGTGTAATGACCAATGACCTTAGGAGACTTGAATCAAATTTGTAATGGGATCATTATAGAATTAGTTATCCCCAAGCTTGATGTGAATATATCAAACACAATGTTTTGTACATGGTGACTAAGATGATGTTAAGATTTGTTTGGGATTATGACTTGGGTTTACAATACATCATACCCCACGGAGAAGAATCACGATGGGGCTCATATCATACGCAAAAGAAACATGCTAGGGAACTAACAAAATAATTTAAAACAATAATAAGTGCGATCTAGATTAAGAATCACTTGAGCGATTCATCAAGTCGCATGAGCGATTTAATAATTTTTGTAGTTAAATTCAAGTTCCATGATATGTGTAATGACCAATAACCTTAGGAGACTTGAATCAAATTTGTAATGAGATCATTGTGTAATTAGTTATCCCCAAGCTTGATGTGAATGTATCAAACACAATGTTTTGTACATGGTAACAAAGATGATGTTAAGATTTGTTTGGGATTATGACTTAAGTTTGCTATACATCATACCCCACGGAGAAGAATCACGATGGGGCTCATAACATACGCAAAACAAACATGCTAGGAGACTAACAAAATAATTTAAAACAATAATAAGTGCGATCTAGATTAAGAATCTCCTGAGCGATTCATCAAGTCGCGTGTGCGATTTAATAATTTTTGTGGCCAAATTCAAGTTCCATGATGTGTGTAATGACCAATGACCTTAGGAGACTTGAATCAAATTTGTAATGGGATCATTATAGAATTAGTTATCCCCAAGCTTGATGTGAATATATCAAACACAATGTTTTGTACATGGTGACTAAGATGATGTTACGATTTGTTTGGGATTATGACTTGGGTTTACAATACATCATACCCCACGGAGAAGAATCACGATGGGGCTCATATCATACGCAAAAGAAACATGCTAGGGAACTAACAAAATAATTTAAAACAATAATAAGTGCGATCTAGATTAAGAATCACTTGAGCGATTCATCAAGTCGCGTGAGCGATTTAATAATTTATGTGGTTAAATTCAAGTTCCATGATATGTGTAATGACCAATAACCTTAGGAGACTTGAATCAAATTTGTAATGGGATCATTGTGTAATTAGTTATCCCCTAGCTTGATGTGAATGTATCAAACACAATGTTTTGTACATGGTAACAAAGATGATGTTAAGATTTGTTTGGGATTATGACTTAAGTTTGCTATACATCATACCCCACGGAGAAGAATCACGATGGGGCTCATATCATACGCAAAAAAAAACATGCTAGGGGACTAACAAAATAATTTAAAATAATAATAAGTGCGATCTAGATTAAGAATCGCCTGAGCGATTCATCAAGTCGCGTGAGCGATTTAAAAATTTTTGTGGCCAAATTTAAGTTCCATGATGTGTGTAATGGCCAATAACCTTAGGAGACTTGAATCAAATTTGTAATGGGATCATTGTATAATTAGTTATCCCCAAGCTTGATGTGAATGTATCAAACACAATGTTTTGTACATGGTAACAAAGATGATGTTAAGATTTGTTTTGGATTATGACTTAGGTTTGCAATACATCATATCCCACGGAGAAAAATCACGATGGGGCATATATCATACGCAAAAGAAACATGCTAGGGGACTAACAAAATAATTTAAAATAATAATAAGTGCGAGCTAGATTAAGAATCGCCTGAGCGATTCATCAAGTCGCGTGAGCGATTTAATAATTTTTGTGGCCAAATTCAAGTTCCATGATGTGTGTAATGGCCAATAACCTTAGGAGACTTGAATCAAATTTGTAATGGGATCATTGTATAATTAGTTATCCCCAAGCTTGATGTGAATGTATCAAACACAATGTTTTGTACATGGTGACAAAGATGATGTTAAGATTTGTTTGGGATTATGACTTAGGTTTGCAATACATCATACCCCACGGAGAAGAATCACGATGAGGCTCATAACATACGCAAAACAAACATGCTAGGAGACTAACAAAATAATTTAAAACAATAATAAGTGCGATCTAGAATAAGAATCGCCTGAGCGATTCATCAAGTCGCGTGTGCGATTTAATAATTTTTGTGGCCAAATTCAAGTTCCATGATGTGTGTAATGACCAATGACCTTAGGAGACTTGAATCAAATTTGTAATGGGATCATTATAGAATTAGTTATCCCCAAGCTTGATGTGAATATATCAAACACAATGTTTTGTACATGGTGACTAAGATGATGTTAAGATTTGTTTGGGATTATGACTTGGGTTTACAATACATCATACCCCACGGAGAAGAATCACGATGGGGCTCATATCATACGCAAAAGAAACATGCTAGGGAACTAACAAAATAATTTAAAACAATAATAAGTGCGATCTAGATTAAGAATCACTTGAGCGATTCATCAAGTGGCGTGAGCGATTTAATAATTTTTGTAGTTAAATTCAAGTTCCATGATATGTGTAATGACCAATAACCTTAGGAGACTTGAATCAAATTTGTAATGGGATCATTGTGTAATTAGTTATCCCCAAGCTTGATGTGAATGTATCAAACACAATGTTTTGTACATGGTAACAAAGATGATGTTAAGATTTGTTTGGGATTATGACTTAAGTTTGCTATACATCATACCCCACGGAGAAGAATCACGATGGGGCTCATAACATACGCAAAACAAACATGCTAGGAGACTAACAAAATAATTTAAAACAATAATAAGTGCGATCTAGATTAAGAATCTGCTGAGCGATTCATCAAGTCGCGTGTACGATTTAATAATTTTTGTGGCCAAATTCAAGTTCCATGATGTGTGTAATGACCAATGACCTTAGGAGACTTGAATCAAATTTGTAATGGGATCATTATAGAATTAGTTATCCCCAAGCTTGATGTGAATATATCAAACACAATGTTTTGTACATGGTAACAAAGATGATGTTAAGATTTGTTTGGGATTATGACTTATGTTTGCTATACATCATACCCCACGGAGAAGAATCACGATGGGGCTCATATCATACGCAAAAAAAAACATGCTAGGGGACTAACAAAATAATTTAAAATAATAATAAGTGCGATCTAGATTAAGAATCGCCTGAGCGATTCATCAAGTCGCGTGAGCGATTTAATAATTTTTGTGGCCAAATGCAAGTTCCATGATGTGTGTAATGGCCAATAACCTTAGGAGACTTGAATCAAATTTGTAATGGGATCATTGTATAATTAGTTATCCTCAAGCTTGATGCGAATGTATCAAACACAATGTTTTGTACATGGTAACAAAGATGATGTTAAGATTTGTTTGGGATTATGACTTAGGTTTGCAATACATCATACCCCACGGAGAAAAATCACGATGGGGCACATATCATACGCAAAAGAAACATGCTAGGGGACTAAAAAAATAATTTAAAATAATAATAAGTGCGATCTAGATTAAGAATCGCCTGAGCGATTCATCAAGTCGGGTGAGCGATTTAATAATTTTTGTGGCCAAATTCAAGTTCCATGATGTGTGTAATGGCCAATAACCTTTGGAGACTTGAATCAAATTTGTAATGGGATCATTGTATAATTAGTTATCCCCAAGCTTGATGTGAATGTATCAAACACAATGTTTTGTACATGGTGACAAAGATGATGTTAAGATTTGTTTGGGATTATGACTTAAGTTTGCTATACATCATACCCCACGGAGAAGAATCACGATGAGGCTCATATCATACACAAAAAAAACATGCTAGGAGACTAACAAAATAATTTAAAACAATAATCAGGGCGATCTAGATTAAGAATCGCCTGAGCTATTCATCAAGTCGCGTGAGCGATTTAACAATTTTTCGGGCCAAATTCAAGTTCCATGATGTGTGTAATGACCAATAACCTTAGGAGACTTGAATCAAATTTGTAATGGGATCATTGTATAATTAGTTATCCCCAAGCTTCATGTGAATATATCAAACACAATGTTTTGTACATGGTGACTAAGATGATGTTAAGATTTGTTTGGGATTATGACTTGGGTTTACAATACATCATACCCCACGGAGAAGAATCACGATGGGGCTCATATCATACGCAAAAGAAACATGCTAGGGAACTAACAAAATAATTTAAAACAATAATAAGTGCGATCTAGATTAAGAATCACTTGAGCGATTCATCAAGTCGCGTGAGCGATTTAATAATTTTTGTGGTTAAATTCAAGTTCCATGATATGTGTAATGACCAATAACCTTAGGAGACTTGAATCAAATTTGTAATGGGATCATTATGTAATTAGTTATCCCCAAGCTTGATGTGAATGTATCAAACACAATGTTTTGTACATGGTAACAAAGATGATGTTAAGATTTGTTTGGGATTATGACTTAAGTTTGCTATACATCATACCCCACGGAGAAGAATCACGATGAGGCTCATAACATACCCAAAACAAACATGCTAGGAGACTAACAAAATAATTTAAAACAATAATCAGGGCGATCTAGATTAAGAATCGCCTGAGCGATTCATCAAGTCGGGTGAGCAATTTAATCATTTTTGTGGCCAAATTCGAGTTCCATGATGTGTGTAATGGCCAATAACCTTTGGAGACTTGAATCAAATTTGTAATGGGATCATTGTATAATTAGTTATCCCCAAGCTTGATGTGAATGTATCAAACACAATGTTTTGTACATGGTGACAAAGATGATGTTAAGATTTGTTTGGGATTATGACTTAAGTTTGCTATACATCATACCCCACGGAGAAGAATCACGATGAGGCTCATATCATACACAAAAAAAACATGCTAGGAGACTAACAAAATAATTTAAAACAATAATCAGGGCGATCTAGATTAAGAATCGCCTGAGCGATTCATCAAGTCGCGTGAGCGATTTAACAATTTTTGGGGCCAAATTCAAGTTCCATGATGTGTGTAATGACCAATAACCTTAGGAGACTTGAATCAAATTTGTAATGGGATCATTGTATAATTAGTTATCCCCAAGCTTCATGTGAATATATCAAACACAATGTTTTGTACATGGTGACTAAGATGATGTTAAGATTTGTTTGGGATTATGACTTGGGTTTACAATACATCATACCCCACGGAGAAGAATCACGATGGGGCTCATATCATACGCAAAAGAAACATGCTAGGGAACTAACAAAATAATTTAAAACAATAATAAGTGCGATCTAGATTAAGAATCACTTGAGCGATTCATCAAGTCGCGTGAGCGATTTAATAATTTTTGTGGTTAAATTCAAGTTCCATGATATGTGTAATGACCAATAACCTTAGGAGACTTGAATCAAATTTGTAATGGGATCATTATGTAATTAGTTATCCCCAAGCTTGATGTGAATGTATCAAACACAATGTTTTGTACATGGTAACAAAGATGATGTTAAGATTTGTTTGGGATTATGACTTAAGTTTGCTATACATCATACCCCACGGAGAAGAATCACGATGAGGCTCATAACATACCCAAAACAAACATGCTAGGAGACTAACAAAATAATTTAAAACAATAATCAGGGCGATCTAGATTAAGAATCGCCTGAGCGATTCATCAAGTCGGGTGAGCAATTTAATCATTTTTGTGGCCAAATTCGAGTTCCATGATGTGTGTAATGGCCAATAACCTTTGGAGACTTGAATCAAATTTGTAATGGGATCATTGTATAATTAGTTATCCCCAAGCTTGATGTGAATGTATCAAACACAATGTTTTGTACATGGTGACAAAGATGATGTTAAGATTTGTTTGGGATTATGACTTAAGTTTGCTATACATCATACCCCACGGAGAAGAATCACGATGAGGCTCATATCATACACAAAAAAAACATGCTAGGAGACTAACAAAATAATTTAAAACAATAATCAGGGCGATCTAGATTAAGAATCGCCTGAGCGATTCATCAAGTCGCGTGAGCGATTTAACAATTTTTGGGGCCAAATTCAAGTTCCATGATGTGTGTAATGACCAATAACCTTAGGAGACTTGAATCAAATTTGTAATGGGATCATTGTGTAATTAGTTATCCCCAAGCTTGATGTGAATGTATCAAACACAATGTTTTGTACATGGTAACAAAGATGATGTTAAGATTTGTTTGGTATTATGACTTAAGTTTGCTATACATCATACCCCACGGAGAAGAATCACGATGGGGCTCATATCATATGCAAAAAAAACATGCTAGGGGACTAACAAAATAATTTAAAACAATAATCAGTGCGATCTAGATTAAGAATCGCCTGAGCGATTCATCAAGTCGCGTGAGCGATTTAATAATTTTTGTGGCCAAATTCAAGTTCCATGATGTGTGTAATGGCCAATAACCTTAGGAGACTTGAATCAAATTTGTAATGGGATCATTGTATAATTAGATATCCCCAAGCTTCATGTGAATGTATCAAACACAATGTTTTGTACATGGTGACAAAGATGATGTTAAGATTTGTTTGGGATTATGACTTAGGTTTGCAATACATCATACCCCACGGAGAAGAATCACGATAAGGCTCATATCATACGCAAAACAAACATGCTAGGAGACTAACAAAATAATTTAAAACAATAATAAGTACGATCTAGATTAAGAATCGCCTGAGCGATTCATCAAGTCGCGTGTGCGATTTAATAATTTTTGTGGCCAAATTAAAGTTCCATGATGTGTGTAATGACCAATAACCTTAGGAGACTTGAATCAAATTTGTAATGGGATCATTATAGAATTAGTTATCCCCAAGCTTGATGTGAATATATCAAACACAATGTTTTGTACATGGTGACTAAGATGATGTTAAGATTTGTTTGGGATTATGACTTGGGTTTACAATACATCATACCCCACGGAGAAGAATCACGATGGGGCTCATATCATACGCAAAAGAAACATGCTAGGGAACTAACAAAATAATTTAAAACAATAATAAGTGCGATCTAGATTAAGAATCACTTGAGCGATTCATCAAGTCGCGTGAGCGATTTAATAATTTTTGTGGTTAAATTCAAGTTCCATGATATGTGTAATGACCAATAACCTTAGGAGACGTGAATCAAATTTGTAATGGGATCATTGTGTAATTAGTTATCCCCAAGCTTGATGTGAATGTATCAAACACAATGTTTTATACATGGTAACAAAGATGATGTTAAGATTTGTTTGGTATTATGACTTAAGTTTGCTATACATCATACCCCACGGAGAAGAATCACGATGGGGCTCATATCATACGCAAAAAAAAACATGCTAGGGGACTAACAAAATAATTTAAAACAATAATCAGTGCGATCTAGATTAAGAATCGCCTGAGCGATTCATCAAGTTGCGTGAGCGATTTCATAATTTTTGTGGCCAAATTCAACTTCCATGATGTGTGTAATGGCTAATAACCTTAGGAGACTTGAATCAAATTTGTTATGGGATCATTGTATAATTAGTTATCCCCAAGCTTCATGTGAATGTATCAAACACAATGTTTTGTACATGGTAACAAAGATGATGTTAAGATTTGTTTGGGATTATGACTTAAGTTTGCTATACATCATACCCCACGGAGAAGAATCACGATGAGGCTCATAACATACCCAAAACAAACATGCTAGGAGACTAACAAAATAATTTAAAACAATAATAAGTGCGATCTAGATTAAGAATCGCCTGAGCGATTCATCAAGTCGCGTGTGCGATTTAATAATTTTTGTGGCCAAATTCAAGTTCCATGATGTGTGTAATGACCAATGACCTTAGGAGACTTGAATCAAATTTGTAATGGGATCATTATAGAATTAGTTATCCCCAAGCTTGATGTGAATATATCAAACACAATGTTTTGTACATGGTGACTAAGATGATGTTAAGATTTGTTTGGGATTATAACTTGGGTTTACAATACATCATACCCCACGGAGAAGAATCACGATGGGGCTCATATCATACGCAGAAGAAACATGCTAGGGAACTAACAAAATAATTTAAAACAATAATAAGTGCGATCTAGATTAAGAATCACTTGAGCGATTCATCAAGTTGCGTGAGCGATTTAATAATTTTTGTGGTTAAATTCAAGTTCCATGATATGTGTAATGACCAATAACCTTAGGAGACTTGAATCAAATTAGTAATGGGATCATTGTGTAATTAGTTATCCCCAAGCTTGATGTGAATGTATCAAACACAATGTTTTGTACATGGTAACAAAGATGATGTTAAGATTTGTTTGGGATTATGACTTAAGTTTGCTATACATCATACCCCACGGAGAAGAATCACGATGGGGCTCGTATCATATGCAAAAAAAACATGCTAGGTTACTAACAAAATAATTTAAAACAATAATAAGTGCGATCTAGATTAAGAATCGCCTGAGCGATTTAATAATTTTTGTGGCCAAATTCAAGTTCCAAGATGTGTGTAATGGCCAATAACCTTAGGAGACTTGAATCAAATTGGTAATGGGATCATTGTATAATTAGTTATCCCCAAGCTTCATGTGATGTATCAAACACAATGTTTTGTACATGGTGACAAAGATGATGTTAAGATTTGTTTGGGATTATGACTTAGGTTTGCAATACATCATACCCCACGGAGAAGAATCACGAGGAGACTCATATCATACGCAAAATGTAACGCCCCAACTTTTTGGCCGTACAGGTTTGACGTCACGAGTGGGTTTAGACCGAGGGTTATGTGATTTATATGTGTTTTAATTGCTAAGTGACTGTTTAACTTATTAGTCATAGACTAATTGCTACTACGTGACCAATATGACTTAATTGATTATGTTATTGGAACTCGCTTTAATATGTAAACTTGCTATTAGATGTATTATTTTGAATATGTACTTATTTGATCTTATATGAAATCCTTGGACTCAATCGAATTTTGAATTAGACCCCAATTACTCACCTATCCAAACCTTGGGACCCAAATCGAACAATTAAATTGTTAAGGGACCAATGTGCAATTTTTTCCTTTTTCCCTCTTGCATTACACGATATACACACACCCCCTCACACCCCATACTTATTCTTCCATTTTCTCCCAACACCAAACTCCAAACCCTTCCTTTCTCCTCCCCCAAAATCGAGCCAAGCAACAAACAAGGAGACAAGAGGATTTCTTCAAGTTTTGGCCCAAGGACTCAAGCTCTATTCTTCTTCATTCTAGAGAAGAACTCAAGCTCTCATCATCATCTTCTTCTCTTTCCATTCCCTCCAAGGTATATGTGTTTATATATATGGCTTTGTTAGATGGTAACTAGGATTGTGTGATTCTTCCTTAATAACTTGGAATTTTGTGTGAATATGCATGAATACATGTTAATTCATGAGTTTAAAGAATTCTTGGAGCAAGTTGTATATATATATGTGGATACGTATGTATATGTGTGTATATATATGTGGGTTTATGAATTTAGGTGTTTTAATTTGCCCTAAATTTGCATTTGATGTTCTTACTTGGTATACTACATGTTTTAACTGATTTAGGTTGAGTTTTGAGGTGTTTTGGTGATTTTTGGTCTTCTCTCACGTTTGTGCCCTGTTTTTTGCATTTTTTCGCCACTGACCTAAATCCACGAGGGTGGATTTTTCCTTTTGGAAAAATCCACGGGGGTGGATTTGATGCAGAAACGTTGGACCCTCCCCTGTTTCGGCCTGAGATTGTTTTGCTTCGTTCTCCCTCATACGAACTCGGATTGACCTGATTTTTGAACCCAAGGAAACCTCTTGAAGCCTAGCTTATATCCTTGTATCGTCATCTTCCAGGTGAGGGTGTTTTCGTTCTAGATATGTATTAAACCCTACAACCTTATGTGATAAGTTTTGGCCAAAAACCTATGTATATCTATATATTGTTTTCAAATGGAGTCATCGAGTAAATCTTTTCTCAATGATTATGAAAGGGCATAAGTATGTTATAAATGTATTATGTTTCTCATGAATTGAACGTTTTGGCGAGAACATGAATGAATGCAAGGGCCCGGGATCTAGCACATGTGGCTACCCGGGGAGGCAAGGGCCGACGGTGATCCCATGTGCTAGTCCCAACCATTTAACAGAGACCGGACCTCGCTAGGAGATTAGCGTGGAATGGTAGCTGAGCGCCCTTGGGGGATTCATGTACCCCCCTAGGTCAATGCATGAGGTGGCCGGGTCTTGCAAGCCCGTCCACCACCCGGAGGAAGAAGGTTGGAACTTATTTTATGATTATAATTATGTTTATGTTATGATTTTTATGCACCGTGCGGGAAGGCCGGTACACGGATCGCCCAAATGCCTATATCTTAGGTTATATGGATTGCATGTATTATAAGATATTGCATGATCACGTATTCAATATATTATTGATATTTGTCGTACACGGTCGGAGTTTGGTTGGAGATTATGCACGCTCACTCGCCGAGCCTTATGATTATGTATGAAGTATATAAAGAATTTAATATGAATTTAGTTATAAAGTCCGAGCATTGCTCGTTAATTTCTTGCCCTTCGTGGGAACTAACTTTGAATAAAATCTTGCTCGGGATTTATGGCTTGCATGCGCATGTTTCTATAGTATATGTATCGCTCCTGCTCACTCAGTCTTCTAGAGACTGACCCCTCTTTCCCACTTCTCAGTTTCTTGCAGGTTTTGCTAGGCGGAGGTCAAGTTTTACTTCTTTTGTTAGATCACTTGTACACTCGAGTCACATCTTACATTATTATGTTCTAATTGGATATTCCTATGTAATTGGGCCTTTGTGCTAGTTATGAAATTATTGGATATTGATTCGGGACAGGTTGTGTTCTTAGTTGAACCCGTTGTTAGGATGCATGATGGATTTAATTTTATGTATTGGAAATTCGAGCTTGTAGCCTTTCCTGAAATCTATGAATTGCACATTAATGCTTCCGCACAGCATTTTGATTATATGGTACGGGGTTAGTTTCCGCCTAGCAAGGTTGTTTTTATTTTGTCACTCGTTCGCTATGAGTCTGGTTCATGCTGAACTATCCATTTCATGTGTGGACTAGACTCATAGTGCGGGGGATGTGGCGCCTATCGTCCCGGGTGTTACATCCTTAAGTGGTATCAGAGCCCTCGGTTGAAAAACCATGGTTCCTTGGGTCGTGTCGTGTCAAGTATAGGTTGAACGGCTTAGGAGCAATGTGTCAACATGTGCACCGCATCGATCATGAGCATTGTTATTGAAATTGACATGGAAAATTTATTATTAAATGTGTTCAACTTAAATTTTGTTAATTTACGTGTTGCATTTTACATTAATGTGTGCTTTTAATTTTAATTATGCGTCATATGCACTCACTAACCGGCATGCATTTATATTGGAGATGAGTTGTGATTGTAGGATATTCTTACAACATCAAACCACGGCCAAATTCTCACAATCACAACAAATTGCTATGAACTTTCTTTCAAGTGTGGGTGATTGAAGAAAACTTCGGAGATTTAGAAGAACTCGGGTAATTGGTGATCCTTATGATAAGGTGATAGGTGGGGAGTTCAAGCTCGAGATGGGAATTAAATCGTGCAAGAAAGTTAGGATCCGGAATAGAAGACTCGGTGTGTGGCTACAATTTATGGATTTTATTATAGTTGGCATATACTTGATGAGGCGATGGAGGGGCGTGTAATGTTTGCAAATTCATAGCATCCACATGCCCACCTACTATAGGAATCTTATATAACCGGATTCAATGGGATCCTCTAATTCACGAAAGAAGTAAAGGAAAACCTTGAAGGTGCTTTAGTTTGGGGTTCGGATCAACAAAGAGGTGTTGATAGTTAAGAGGAATCGAAGTAAAATCGAATGCCGAAAGATAAGCAACAAAGGCCATCGAAGATGAGTTTCCAAGTGAATCAAGCTAATTGGTTTCAAGTTCGGAGTAGAAGGTTCGGGATATATTAGGATTTGTGAATGGAAACCGAGGCAAATCGGCGAAGTTGAACTTCCGAATAAATCAAGCTTGAGAAGCCGAGTTTGGGAAAAAGCTGAATTTGAAAAGAGTTAAAGAAAATCGATCCAACACGGTGAATGCAAAGCTATGGGAGGTAACAATGCCAACGGTTTTATCTTTGGCCGGATTGGAGTTTAACTTCCAGATCCAAGATGAATTGTCGTGTTGTGAGGTTGAATTGGAAGATATGGAATAGCAAATGGAAACGGTAAAGAAAGGCAAAGAGCTTTTGGAGGAAATTGTGAAATCAAGTTTAAGCAAGTGGGAGGATGAGTTCATTCTACCAATTTGAACTCATAAAGTATAAGTCAAGGGAATTTCAGACACAGTAACAACCAGGTGGAAGATTCTAGATAACAATTGGAAATCCAATTTTGGGAAAGGATCAAAATACCCAATTCTGTGACCGTAGAAGACTTTGGAATCAAGAATTGTGATATCGGGCCATGGCAACACACAATTTGATACAAGAACACTTTAAGGATTTAGAAGACCGTGGGAAAATGAGAGATGATCAACAAGCTCAAACCAAAGCCGTAATTAAGGAAATGGAGAACAAAATTTTTGGGCTAAAGCTTACCACCACGGTGACAGGTTCGACACATTCATGGCACGTGCATCATACACTGTATTAAATTATTTAATCTTCTATATTTATATATATGTGTGTACATCTTTACTTGACATGCTTGCTCTAATGTGTTGCATCTCAAATTATTGGTTATGTGCATTGGCATCTTAATCCAACATGCATGGTTTAGTGTTTATTTGATAGGGAATTTTCTTCCTCTCCGTTTATCAATTACTACTTCAACCAAGCCATATTCGAATCGAGCAAAGTAGGAATTTTGGGTGGTAAAGTGTGGATTAAAGGAAGGAAAGAAAGGTGGAGGCTTGGAAAGTAGAACTGGAGGTTAGAATAGATGAAGGAGGTGGTTATCCTTACCAAATCATTTCAACGTAAGTGTGAGCAATATCTACGGACACATGGCGTGACTTGGACCTTGATACCAAGGAAGGTAAGATGAAGAAGTTGGGAGTCTCATATTCCATGAGTGATAAAATAAGTTCACAAGTTTGGGATAGAAACTTTTAAGGGGGAGAGCTGACCGGGAAATAAATTGAATTCACGGTTGTGCTCGGATGAGTTACTTTTAAAAGAGACAATGGTAATTCAAGACCCCAAGCAACGAGATTCTACAAGGAATGACAAGAGATGAAATAGAAGATTATGATAATTGACGAATTTTAAGATCAAAATGGAAAACTTCAAGACTGCCACAAGAAAATTTCGTTAATAGTTTCAAGAAGGGTAAGTGTTTCAAGGGTTGAAATTAGGTGGGCGAGAAATAATGGGAATTAAGGTGATAAGACAAGGCAAAGGGAGGATTGATGGTAATTGTGGTTGAAGAAGTAACCTTGTTGGTTTCTGAACATGAGAAGTACAAGCTAAATCTCCGCAGGTTGGAAAAGATCGTATATGGTATAACGTGATTCATGCTTATGAACATGGGGCCGTGAAGGAATTTCATGAATTGGCGAAGAAAGTATGGGGTAAAGGAAAAAGCCGATCAGGTCATCATATTTCGAGATGGGCAAGTGAAAGTCAATTCAGAAGGGCGTTGGAAGTGGATGGTCTAGGAGAGACCACGACTTAAACAACATGAGAATCCTAGCTCGACAGTCATTTTTCCATGATGAGCTAAGGATGTTACTAGAATGAAAAATAGGAATTCGGGCTACTAAAACCTAGCTCGGGCATTCAATAAGGGTTGAGTTTAATTCGTAGAGAATGATGAATTAATTAAGTTGAGTTCAAGCACACGCTTAAGATTAGAGGATCGACCGTGAATCGAAGACCGGGTGATCATTGAAGCCTTGAACACATCGTGCATTTTACGCCATGGCACTAGGGATAAAAAGGAATCTCCAACAAGAATCCTGCTTTGAATCGAATCACTATAATGGAAGATTCCCGAACAATGGTGAACGGTACCACAAGCATCCATGACATATGCATACATGCAACTTTTAGCTTGAATAATTTTATGAAGCTAAGTACTTTGATTGCTTGTTGTATTAACTGCTTTTGCACGATTGATACTTGACGTGTTTTATATCTTCTACTTGCTTCTTGTGTGGTGGTTGTGTGATTATTTATTTATTTGTTGTTTTGGGAGCTTGAGAGTTTTTCTTTCTTTCTGTTTGAGAGACGGGGTGCTCTCACTAGTTATTTGAGAGACGGGGTTCTCTCTTTGCTGTTTGAGAGAGACGGGGTTCTCTCCTTCCTGCTCGAAAGACGGGGTTCTTTTGTTGCCTGCTACCTGTTAGACTTGCGAGTGCCTAGGTTTCGGTGAGTTGAGGGTCGTGGCGTAACAACAATTGAAGACCCGTTGTGCTTGAAGAACTTTTCCGAACTAATTCCTGACGGGGAGTTGCTAACCCGCGTGGGATGAACACGGGAAAGTTTACTCAGAGTTCAGAATACAAGGCAGTGGACCTGGGGACCAGGTCCTCTTAAGGGGGAGAGGTTGTAACGCCCCAACTTTTTGGCCGTACAGGTTTGACGTCACGAGTGGGTTTAGACCGAGGGTTATGTGATTTATATGTGTTTTAATTGCTAAGAGACTGTTTAACTTATTAGTCATAGACTAATTGCTACTACGTGACCAATATGACTTAATTGATTATGTTATTGGAACTCGCTTTAATATGTAAACTTGCTATTAGATGTATTGTAGCACCCCGCACGTAAGGCACCACATCCCCCGCACTAAGACTCAACACGAGTAACGAAATAGATAATCCGCACCCGTATCAAACCCTAGCGAACGGGAGACAAACATAAAACCTTCCTAAGCCAGGCGGAGCTAGACCCTGCAACGAGTACCAATCCACAATATATAATGCATGGCCAAGCCCAACCACAAACATACAAACCATAAACGGAATTTGGGCTCTTCAGGCCTCTTTTAAATCATAACAAAACCCAGTAAAAGCAATACAATAATAATTACATAATTATTCAGTTCATAAAACTGCAGAATCAAATCGAATATAAATCCAATACATGAATAAGTGCAGAGACTCTCCTAACCTAACTCGACCAACTTAAAGACTCCAAAACCTCCGCCTAGCTCGAAACTCCAAGGTCGACCTGCACACTAAAGTATTGGGGAGGGAGAGGGTCAGTCTCTAGAAGACTGAGTGAGCAGGAGCGATACATATATATAAAACATGCACACGCAAGTCATAAATCCCGAGCAAGGTTTTAATTGAAATTAGTTCCCATTAAGGGTAAGAAAATAGATAAACAATGCTCGACTTTTACGATTAGTTCATATTAAATTCATTCCATTCATAAATCATACATAAATATAAGGCTCGGCGAGTGAGCGTGCACAACCTCCATCCAAACTCCGACCGTGTACGACCATTATCGTTAATATATTGATTAGGTGATCATGCAATATATCATAATACACGCATACCCTAAATCATGTCCTAAATATATTGTTTGGGCAATCCGATTCCCGGCCTTCCCGCACAGTGCCTATCAATCGATAATCAATCAGTCAATCATTCATTTCAATCATAAACAAGTTCCAACCTTCTTCCTCCGGGTTGGTGGTGGGTTTGCAAGGCCCGACCACCCGATCTTTGACCAAAAGGGGTTACATGACTCCCCAGATGGCACTCAGCTCCCTTTCCCCGCCAATCTCCTGACGAGGTCCAGTACCGCTGTTTAATAGTGGGACTAGTATATGGGATCCCCGTCAGCCCTTGCTTCCTCGGTTAGCCACATACACTAAGTCCCGGGGCCCGTTCCGTAATAAGTAATAAATGTGTCTCGCCAAAACATATCAATACATACCTATGATACATACTATAAGAAATCATACCTTACCGTGTAACTCGGCATATGCTATATACGTACCTCTCCGTGTCATCCTAATCCATAGCTAGCATGAAGACACACGGTTTGGAGCATAGCCTCATTACAAAACCATTTTTCAAGCTTACATACGCTCATACATATGATTCAGAAGAATTTACTCGATAACTTCGTTTGAAAACCATATATATATATATAATCATAAGGTTTTGGCCAAAGCTTTTCACATAAGGGTTGTAGGGTTTATTACGTAGCTAAAACGAAAACCACCCTCACCTGAACCGTGATGAAACAAGGATCGAGCACCAAGTGCCTGAACGATCAAAAGCTCTCCACCCTGGAGATAAACTGTACAAAAGACCACAAGACGTGCTCGTGAGACTCAAGACTCTTAATGAACCATATCTGACGCACGGCAATGAAGTGAATATGATATGAATGCATAAATGATCATGTTATATCATAAAAATGTTCATGTGCACGATTAATAAATTTAAAACATATAACCATGCATTCACTCATATATTTCATTCAATTTCATAAATTCATAATGCATATTAATTAATCTAACATTCAATTAATAAGCATAACACATATAATATTCATATTCACATATAGGGATAAAATAAATAAAACGTTCAATCAAAAGTCAGTCGAATAAATACGCGAAATAGAATTCAATTAATTTCAATAATTAAATTAAATCAAACATTAATTAAAATATATAATAAATATATATATAATATATATATATATATAATCATATATATAATATACAATATATAATATACAATATATAATATAATATAATATATATAAATAACCATATATAATACTAATATACAATATCTATGATATATATATATATATATAGTCACGTACAACACACACACACATGCATGCATATATATTTACATGCAATATATATATATATACTACATCTATTACACATGCATGCAACACATGCATTCACACACAAATATATATATATACATATATACACAGCCATGCAAGCAAAATAGCACTTCAACCATTCTGCATGAATTGGAAGCAGCAGCAGTAGCATACACACAGCACATACTTACAGCAATACAGAAAAAAACGCAGACAAAATGGTAGCAGCAGCAGTTCCAGAAAACGCAGCAAAAGAATCCAGAAAAACGGGGTGACACCCCCGTGTCACCCACAAAGCCTGGACCGAGACACCCCCGTGTCTCGGTACAGAAGTTCCAGGCTTTGCTGCACCCCCGTGCCTCGCCGGAAAGGCAGCAATCGACACCCCCGTGTCGTGCAACAGCAACTTCCTCAAACAGACAGCAAAATACGCAGGAAAACAGGGCAAGAAGAGGCAGCCATGTACGAGCAATAAAGGCAACCCAAACATGCAAGAAAAGCTGTAAAAGACTCAGATAAACACACCCTAGAATCCATGAAAGAGACAACAAAAGGAAGAAGGAAATCTCAGCAAAATTGACAGCAATTCCGACGTGAGAAAAACAGAGCAACCGCGGAAAAAAAACAGGGCACGACTGAACTCAACCACTCCGATTCCATTCAAGTCCAAAAGTCCATCAAATGTGCAGCAAAATATCATATATTCAACACATAATCAGTTCCAAACGAGATCAACAAGGAAGAGAAGACATACGTGACCTTCAAGTGAGATTTCTGAAAATTGTCATAAATGATATATCATAAATTCCTCAACAACCACGAAATCAATGATCATAAATGAGATGAGGATGTCAAAACAATCATTCTCATGCTTGGAATCGATCAAAACAGTTAAGAATCGAAGAAGATCAAGAATTTGTCCAAAAACCTATAGTTTCGGTAATCAGCCCAGAAATGAAGAATCCAAGCTCAAAATCATGAATGGAAGGATGAAAATGCTCAGAATTAATCATACAATACAACCCTAAGCTTAACTTGATGATTGGTTGAAGTTTGGATGAGATTTGAGCTCCAAAATCTCCAAAGCTTGAAGGGTTACGGGACTGGAATTCAGAACAGAAACTTTGGCTGAGTTTTGGGCATTGTGAGAGGATAATCTCGGTTAGGGCTGGTTATGTCATGGTAGAGGGTTGAGTTAGGGTTTCAAAGAATCCAACCATGGTTAATTTGGTTATGGTTTGTCCAAGATATGGCTGAATTAATGCAACAAGGTCAAGTTGATCACCGATTCGTTTTTCGGTTGAAATTCGAAGGTTCAAACGACTTAGGAAAAATGTAAGGCTAGGTTTACTAAACTCGAATCTTCGTTACGAGTTCAGCGGATTTGACGGAACTCGAATCCGAGTTCCCGAGCTCAAGATATTAAATTCGGAACCAAGGGTACGCTAAGTGCTCGTTAGCTCCCGTTTTGGTTCCTCAATTGAAATTAAATTCGTTAATCTATCAATTGAATTTAAAAACATAAATTGAGCATAAAATCATGTTCATAACACATATATGTACGACATATTACAAACTCGTGGCAATTTGATATCATATCATATAAGAACGAAGCACAAAATAAACGAACCAACTTAATCATGCAATTCATGCACAATGTATAAAATTCCCATGCACAATTATTTTTCATGCATAAATATATTTTTTCAACGTATAAATATATATATATATAGTTTATAAACATGCATGCAAAAATAGTTTGTAAATATATTATGCATGCATTAATATTTTCATGCATACGTACCTTACAACACATATACATTTACATTACATAACTATATTTAATATTAGTATTATTAAAATAAAATAATTAACATTAATCATTAAATTAACAATAATTAAAGAAATATATATATATTTATGTATATATATACTTAATATACGAAATATTTGAAATAATATTGAATTAAAATAAAATTATAACGATTCATAATAAAATTAAATATGAAACACATAAAAACAATTAATCACATAATTAAATAATTAAATTGCGCAATTTAGAAGCAATTAAGGCATATTAATAAATTTGAAAAACCGGGGCGTTACAATCTCTCCCCCTTAAAAGAATCCGTCCTCGGATTCAAAACACGCTTGAAATTAAACAATGAGAGATTCCCCGTCTCTCGCAACAACAAGGAGAGAGCCCCGTCTCTCGAGCAACAATGAGAGAACCCCGTCTCTCGCAAACAAAGAGAGTACCCCGTCTCTCAAACAAAATAAGAGAAGCCCCGTCTCTCAAGGTAAATTAAAGCAAGGAAGTCTCCAATACTCCCAAGCAGTACACGCAAAACCACATTCAAAATCACACGAGCCACCTCGAGGTAAATATCAAATATCATCCACGATAATCATCAATTACTTCACGTAATTTAACTTGGTAAGAAAACAAAGCACATAACAAAGAAATTATTAAATTGAATTTGCATGAATGTATGTATCATGGATGCTATAAGTACCGTTCACCGTAGTTGCAAAGTTTTAAAATTGTGAGTTGTCGTTGTTCAGTGTATGATCTGTCCCGAAGATAGATTTAGTGCTCAGTTTGTCTTTAACCTCTTCAGGATACCCCGATGAAACCATTGATGAATCCTTTAGGGATTATACTCTTAGATCCCTTCTGCCTGGTACTGCTCCCAGTCTCCATCATTTCCCTTAATCTTCATTCAACCAACTCTTTGTAGTTAACCAAGTTTGACTTCCCGAATACCCTTAGACCATCCATCTCGAAGTTATGTCCCTAGCTACTATCTTACCCGTGTCGGAGTTTAAAATACCCTCAAGGATAACTACTCCGGACAACCTTGACGATTCCATCCCTACCTTGAGGTATTCGTCATTAGGATCTACCGTAACACGAATCCTTTTCTAGCTTCCGTTCATATTATCCATTCATTCTCTTTAACCCCTTTAAGGTTATATTCCGTATCTGACCCTACATTTCTTGAATCAAAGATAGAATGTTCTTGATGCGTTTTAAACTTTGATGTAAATCCTCCAATGATCATCTTTTCTGGTTTGGTTCCTTCTTAATTTTCCTTCCGAATTATCGTGGGGCTAACCGAAGACTTGACAATATTGCCATTATTGCACCCCCTTTTTACTCTATTGATTTACTCTTGATTGCCCTCCTTCCATTCTATGCTAGCTTGATTCGACACTCTCTCTTTTGTCAATTCTGACTTAGGAGTTTCCAGAAGCTCCCTTATAAGTCTGTTATTCCCAGATCCATGTTCTACACATAAGAATATTCTCTAAATCATTTCCTTTATTCCTGGTGATAGACTTCAACCGTATTTAGTAATTTAACTCTCCTCTTGACACTTATCCATTCAAACCGTCTTATTTATTTCTGATCATCACTAATAGGACTTCCAGGTCTTCCTCAGTTTGCAATTCCATTATTCTCACTAAAATATTTCTTCGAGCACCCTTTCAATCGTTAATTTGTTCCTCGGTCGTGCTCTCCCCCTTAAATTTCTGTTGTCCCGGATTGAACTCCATCGATTCTTCTCTTATCCAAACTCTTGATGAGTAAATCCCATTAAGTGGAGTTTTACTGATATAGAAATCAAAGATTTGGCCTTTCAACTCCTTCCCTAGTTCTCTTGATGTCCGAAACTCCTTTCTTAATCTTGTCCGGAACTCTAGTTTCACTTCTCCTCCTTAATTCTTGTTTCCGTTAACCTATCCCTTAATAGCAGTTCTTATTTCCCAAATTCACCTTCCTTCTAATGTCATCCTATTATTTCTCTTCCTCCTAACTCGGATGCGGTTCGGTTGAACTGATACTTGACAGTTGAGGCGAAAGGCTTCCTATCAAGTAAACACTAAAATGCATGTTGGGTTAAAATGACAATGCATGTGTCAGTTTACACTACGCAGTTATACAACACATTAGCATAACAAAGCCAATTAGAAATGCACGGATAAACATAAGGTCAAAAGAATAAATAATTAATGCAAAATATGATGCACGTGCTATGAATGTTTTGAAACCTGTCACCAAGATGGTAAACTATTAGCTCGGTAACTTTTCCTCGTTCCCCTACTCCCGAAGTTACTTTAACTTGGTGAGTATCCCTTGCCTTTCCCACGGTCTTCAGGTTTCCATGAGTCTTTTTGCATCACTTGTATCTTCCACTATCCGAGATTGCAATTTCTTAATTCTTAATTCTTCCACGTCCACAGGGTTAGTATCCAACTTCTCTTTGAAATTCGACCTTTACTTCTAATCGTCACCTCGATCAATAATTTCCGCGCTTATCATTTGTGGATTTAATTCACTTCCAATTGCTTCTACTTGAGCGCATGATTTCCCCTCTTTCTCATTTCCATTTGTTGCTCCATATCTTCCAATTTAACCTCACAACATGACAATTCAGTTTGGATTTGGAAAAATGAACTCAAATCCTGTTCTCCATATCGCCACCTTCCCTCTATTCGTGTTTACCCAAATGCTTGTCTTCTAGAACCCGACTCCTAATCACTAGGTTTAGTTCGAAGTCTTTCTTTGTAGACCCTTGTTATCTCTACTCCTCTTAATTTCTAGTACCTCCTCCATGATCCAAATCCGGGACTAATATATCTTCAAGGTTTTGTTCCCTTCATTTCTTAGGTTGCGAGATCCCCAAATGTTCCTCTGCCATCGCATTGCCAAGGTCGAACCTCCCATTCTGAATCCCAACCGTTAATTGCAACTCAGTCTACAAAGCCACACAACTAGCATTCTCCACACTCCTCCCCGGGCATTCTTCCTATCTTCCATGCCTCCAAAGGAATTTGCAATAGGTTGTTGTGATCATAAAATTTGGCCGTGGTTTCATATCATCTTTATAACCTGGGAACCATAACTTATTTCAAGAATAGATGCATGCGATTAGTGCATGCTCATGGCACATATTCGATACGAAAGGCAAGAATCCGTATAAGATGCAACAAGTGATTCAACAAAATTCTTAAGAGAAACCAAATTCCCTATTCAAAATCGATGCAATGCACATAATATCACATAGTTCCTATGCCGTTCGACTTAGACTGACTCCGACACGACTCAAGAACACCGGTTTTGAAACCGGGCTCTGATACCACTTAAGGATGTAGCACCCCGCACGTAAGGCACCACATCCCCCGCACTAAGACTCAACACGAGTAACGAAATAGATAATCCGCACCCGTATCAAACCCTAGCGAACGGGAGACAAACATAAAACCTTCCTAAGCCAGGCGGAGCTAGACCCTGCAACGAGTACCAATCCACAATATATAATGCATGGCCAAGCCCAACCACAAACATACAAACCATAAACGGAATTTGGGCTCTTCAGGCCTCTTTTAAATCATAACAAAACCCAGTAAAAGCAATACAATAATAATTACATAATTATTCAGTTCATAAAACTGCAGAATCAAATCGAATATAAATCCAATACATGAATAAGTGCAGAGACTCTCCTAACCTAACTCGACCAACTTAAAGACCCCAAAACCTCCGCCTAGCTCGAAACTCCAAGGTCGACCTGCACACTAAAGTATTGGGGAGGGAGAGGGTCAGTCTCTAGAAGACTGAGTGAGCAGGAGCGATACATATATATAAAACATGCACACGCAAGTCATAAATCCCGAGCAAGGTTTTAATTGAAATTAGTTCCCATTAAGGGTAAGAAAATAGATAAACAATGCTCGACTTTTACGATTAGTTCATATTAAATTCATTCCATTCATAAATCATACATAAATATAAGGCTCGGCGAGTGAGCGTGCACAACCTCCATCCAAACTCCGACCGTGTACGACCATTATCGTTAATATATTGATTAGGTGATCATGCAATATATCATAATACACGCATACCCTAAATCATGTCCTAAATATATTGTTTGGGCAATCCGATTCCCGGCCTTCCCGCACAGTGCCTATCAATCGATAATCAATCAGTCAATCATTCATTTCAATCATAAACAAGTTCCAACCTTCTTCCTCCGGGTTGGTGGTGGGTTTGCAAGGCCCGACCACCCGATCTTTGACCAAAAGGGGTTACATGACTCCCCAGATGGCACTCAGCTCCCTTTCCCCGCCAATCTCCTGACGAGGTCCAGTACCGCTGTTTAATAGTGGGACTAGTATATGGGATCCCCGTCAGCCCTTGCTTCCTCGGTTAGCCACATACACTAAGTCCCGGGGCCCGTTCCGTAATAAGTAATAAATGTGTCTCGCCAAAACATATCAATACATACCTATGATACATACTATAAGAAATCATACCTTACCGTGTAACTCGGCATATGCTATATACGTACCTCTCCGTGTCATCCTAATCCATAGCTAGCATGAAGACACACGGTTTGGAGCATAGCCTCATTACAAAACCATTTTTCAAGCTTACATACGCTCATACATATGATTCAGAAGAATTTACTCGATAACTTCGTTTGAAAACCATATATATATATATAATCATAAGGTTTTGGCCAAAGCTTTTCACATAAGGGTTGTAGGGTTTATTACGTAGCTAAAACGAAAACCACCCTCACCTGAACCGTGATGAAACAAGGATCGAGCACCAAGTGCCTGAACGATCAAAAGCTCTCCACCCTGGAGATAAACTGTACAAAAGACCACAAGACGTGCTCGTGAGACTCAAGACTCTTAATGAACCATATCTGACGCACGGCAATGAAGTGAATATGATATGAATGCATAAATGATCATGTTATATCATAAAAATGTTCATGTGCACGATTAATAAATTTAAAACATATAACCATGCATTCACTCATATATTTCATTCAATTTCATAAATTCATAATGCATATTAATTAATCTAACATTCAATTAATAAGCATAACACATATAATATTCATATTCACATATAGGGATAAAATAAATAAAACGTTCAATCAAAAGTCAGTCGAATAAATACGCGAAATAGAATTCAATTAATTTCAATAATTAAATTAAATCAAACATTAATTAAAATATATAATAAATATATATATAATATATATATATATATAATCATATATATAATATACAATATATAATATACAATATATAATATAATATAATATATATAAATAACCATATATAATACTAATATACAATATCTATGATATATATATATATATATAGTCACGTACAACACACACACACATGCATGCATATATATTTACATGCAATATATATATATATACTACATCTATTACACATGCATGCAACACATGCATTCACACACAAATATATATATATACATATATACACAGCCATGCAAGCAAAATAGCACTTCAACCATTCTGCATGAATTGGAAGCAGCAGCAGTAGCATACACACAGCACATACTTACAGCAATACAGAAAAAAACGCAGACAAAATGGTAGCAGCAGCAGTTCCAGAAAACGCAGCAAAAGAATCCAGAAAAACGGGGTGACACCCCCGTGTCACCCACAAAGCCTGGACCGAGACACCCCCGTGTCTCGGTACAGAAGTTCCAGGCTTTGCTGCACCCCCGTGCCTCGCCGGAAAGGCAGCAATCGACACCCCCGTGTCGTGCAACAGCAACTTCCTCAAACAGACAGCAAAATACGCAGGAAAACAGGGCAAGAAGAGGCAGCCATGTACGAGCAATAAAGGCAACCCAAACATGCAAGAAAAGCTGTAAAAGACTCAGATAAACACACCCTAGAATCCATGAAAGAGACAACAAAAGGAAGAAGGAAATCTCAGCAAAATTGACAGCAATTCCGACGTGAGAAAAACAGAGCAACCGCGGAAAAAAAACAGGGCACGACTGAACTCAACCACTCCGATTCCATTCAAGTCCAAAAGTCCATCAAATGTGCAGCAAAATATCATATATTCAACACATAATCAGTTCCAAACGAGATCAACAAGGAAGAGAAGACATACGTGACCTTCAAGTGAGATTTCTGAAAATTGTCATAAATGATATATCATAAATTCCTCAACAACCACGAAATCAATGATCATAAATGAGATGAGGATGTCAAAACAATCATTCTCATGCTTGGAATCGATCAAAACAGTTAAGAATCGAAGAAGATCAAGAATTTGTCCAAAAACCTATAGTTTCGGTAATCAGCCCAGAAATGAAGAATCCAAGCTCAAAATCATGAATGGAAGGATGAAAATGCTCAGAATTAATCATACAATACAACCCTAAGCTTACCTTGATGATTGGTTGAAGTTTGGATGAGATTTGAGCTCCAAAATCTCCAAAGCTTGAAGGGTTACGGGACTGGAATTCAGAACAGAAACTTTGGCTGAGTTTTGGGCATTGTGAGAGGATAATCTCGGTTAGGGCTGGTTATGTCATGGTAGAGGGTTGAGTTAGGGTTTCAAAGAATCCAACCATGGTTAATTTGGTTATGGTTTGTCCAAGATATGGCTGAATTAATGCAACAAGGTCAAGTTGATCACCGATTCGTTTTTCGGTTGAAATTCGAAGGTTCAAACGACTTAGGAAAAATGTAAGGCTAGGTTTACTAAACTCGAATCTTCGTTACGAGTTCAGCGGATTTGACGGAACTCGAATCCGAGTTCCCGAGCTCAAGATATTAAATTCGGAACCAAGGGTACGCTAAGTGCTCGTTAGCTCCCGTTTTGGTTCCTCAATTGAAATTAAATTCGTTAATCTATCAATTGAATTTAAAAACATAAATTGAGCATAAAATCATGTTCATAACACATATATGTACGACATATTACAAACTCGTGGCAATTTGATATCATATCATATAAGAACGAAGCACAAAATAAACGAACCAACTTAATCATGCAATTCATGCACAATGTATAAAATTCCCATGCACAATTATTTTTCATGCATAAATATATTTTTTCAACGTATAAATATATATATATATAGTTTATAAACATGCATGCAAAAATAGTTTGTAAATATATTATGCATGCATTAATATTTTCATGCATACGTACCTTACAACACATATACATTTACATTACATAACTATATTTAATATTAGTATTATTAAAATAAAATAATTAACATTAATCATTAAATTAACAATAATTAAAGAAATATATATATATTTATGTATATATATACTTAATATACGAAATATTTGAAATAATATTGAATTAAAATAAAATTATAACGATTCATAATAAAATTAAATATGAAACACATAAAAACAATTAATCACATAATTAAATAATTAAATTGCGCAATTTAGAAGCAATTAAGGCATATTAATAAATTTGAAAAACCGGGGCGTTACATGTATTATTTTGAATATGTACTTATTTGATCTTATATGAAATCCTTGGACTCAATCGAATTTTGAATTAGACCCCAATTACTCACCTATCCAAACCTTGAGACCCAAATCGAACAATTAAATTGTTAAGGGACCAATGTGCAATTTTTTCCTTTTTCCCTCTTGCATTACACGATATACACACACCCCCTCACACCCCATTCTTATTCTTCCATTTTCTCCCAACACCAAACTCCAAACCCTTCCTTTCTCCTCCCCCAAAATCGAGCCAAGCAACAAACAAGGAGACAAGAGGATTTGTAACGCCCCCGTTTTTCAGTTTAAATAATGTGGCGTATTTGTTTATAAATTGCGCGATTTAATTATTTAATTATATGATTACTTGTTTATAAGTGTTTTTATTTGATGTAAAACCGTAAACTTTTGTTATTTAATTTAATTAATATGGAATTTAAGTTTAGTAATTTATTTATAACAATATGAATTCGTTCATGCGCTTGAGTGTTTTATTTCTACTTCGTTCTTATATGAAATGATACTGGATTGGCGTGAAAATTTAATATGTCGTAAATATGTATGTTTTGAACATGCCTATATGCTCGGTTTATGTTTTCGGATTTATTTGACGTGTTTATGAATTTATTTTGATTTTTGGAACCAAGTCGGGGGCTAACGAGCAATTAGCGCACCCTTGGTTCCGTGCGTGATATCTTGAGCTCGGGAATTCGGATTCGAATTCCGTCAACTCCGTTGCCTTCGTATCGACGATCCGGAGACAATGGAACAAGCCTCATACCTTTTTGAAATCATTAAGACCTCCGAAATCCAACCGTAACGGACAACTCGTGCAAGAAGAACTCCTTTGGTTGACTAGTCTTCATGGTGGGACCCCATAACACTCCTTAACCTAACCAAACCTTAACCTTGACTCTTGTACCTTGAGTTAACCCTTTCTCTTCCCCTTAAGCTGCAAAAACCGAACCATATACCTCCATTTCCAGCTGCAACTGATCGAGAGAAGGGAGAAGAGAAGAAGGAGAGAAAACCCTAGGTCATCCTTTGTGATTTTGAGCTCAAATCACCATTTTTCTTCACCAAATCTTTAAGGTATGAATATTTATGTCTTCTCTACTCAATTATTCTTGATTTCATCTACTTAAAACATGATTTGGATCAGATTTGATTAGGGTTTGAATTATGAGATTGGTATGAACTTTTAGGGATTTTTGCTCTTGTGACCTATATGTTTGTGTGGCTGAATTTCTTGCTTATATATGATCATATGAACTTGTTTCTTGACCTATTTCTTTCCCAACTGATAGTATATGATGTTATGAGGATTTCATCTCTTGCTCCTTTTATGAAATTATGAGATATGGAGCTCCAAACTTGGTGATCAAACTATTTCCCCTGTTTTCGAACTGCTGTGTGAAATTTGGTGTTGTTGCATGATCATATGGCCTCCATTTCGTGTGAAAATGCATGGAGTTGATGTACACTCATTGTTATATATGTTAGCATTCATGCTTTAAGTATTTGGTTCCATTTGAAGCCTCAAAACCGCAAGATATGGCCTGTTCTTATGCATGATCTTTGACAGAATTGTTGCTGTTACATTTTGTAACTTGTTGATCATTCTAATGTGCTTTAAATGGTACCATTTTGCATATATATGATGTATATTAGTTGTTTGGTATGTTAGCATGCATTCCCCAAAGTTTCAGATCCAAATTCAAGCCCTAAGTACTTGATCAAGGCATGATAGAATCATTAGGGCTCATATGTCCGATTGTAGCGACCCAGTTTTGTTTCACGGTTTCGATTATCTTAACGTGTGATTTAGCTTTTGCACTCTAAATGAAAAATGTTCATAACATGCCAAATATGTTGCATATTAAGTTTCAGAGCATTTGGAGTTCATTTGGTATGCCTTTGGATTGAATTTGTGGCCGGTAAAATTTTACGGGTGATTAAGTTCTGTACCGTGACACCCCCGTGTCTCATTTACTCATAAGAGTGAGACACGGGCGTGTCACACTCTCTGGGCAGCTCTGTACTGAGCCACGCCCGTGGCTCAGTTGGGCAAGGGTTGGTGACACCCCCGTGACACTTCCCATGCGCAGTCTTCGTTACTTCCTCTTCGGTTTTTGATTTGTTTCCCCTCCTTAATGACTTTATCTCCCTTTATGTTGAACTATGAACTTGTTGTACTATGTGTTAGGAGTATTTTGGTTTAATTTCATGGCATTTGGATGTGCTATAGGCATGCTTTTACTTAATGCCGATTATGGGTGTTTATGTGTCGTTTATGAATCGCCTTGCTTATTTTCTATATCTTATCACTTTTTCTTGTTGCCCAACCTTGAATATATGCTATGTTATGTAATATGAAGTATATGATAACATTATGGAAGAGCTTGAACATGTTCTGTGCCCTTATTTGGATTCTTGAATTATTGGATTGGAAGTATGAATTGAATGATTTATGATTGAACAAGTGAATAAATTGGTTATATGATTTTCATGATCTTTATGTTTTCATATCATGCTTGAGCATTGCCGTGCGTCATATATGGTTCATTTAGAGTCTTGAGTCTCACGAACACGTCTTTTGGTCTTTTGTACAGTTTGTCTCCAGGGTGGAGAGCTTTTGATCGTTCAGGCACTTGGTGCTCGATCCTTGTTTCTTCACGGTTAAGGTGAGGGTGGTTTTCGTTTTAGCTATGTAACAAACCCTACAACCTTATGTGAAAAGCTTTGGCCAAAAACCTTATGATTATATATATATATGGTTTTCAAATGAGTTATCGAGTAAATTCTTCTGAATTATACGTATGAGCGTATATAAGCTTAAAAATGGTTTTGTAATGAGGCTATGCTCCAAACCGTGTGTCTTCATGCTAGCTATGGATTAGGATGACACGGAGAGGTACGTATATAGCATATGCCGAATTACACGGTAAGGTATGATTTCTTATAATATGTATCATATGTATGTATGGATATGTTTTGGCGAGAGTATGCAAATACGATATGTTCACGGGCCCCGGGACTTAGTATATGTGGCTAACCGAGGAAGCAAGGGCTGACGGGGATCCCATATACTAGTCCCACTTTTAAACAGCGGTACTGGACCTCGTCAGGAGATTGGCGGGGAAAGGGAGCTGAGTGCCATCTGGGGAGTCATGTAACCCCTTTTGGTCAAAGACAGAGATGGTCGGGTCTTGCAAACCCACCACCAACCCGGAGGAAGAAGGTTGGATATGATTATGATATGATTATGCTTATGTTTATGTATATGTATGATTATGCACCGTGCGGGAATGCCGGGATCCGGATCGCCCAAACGAATATGTTTATGATATGATTTATGGTCTGTGTGTATTATGACGTATTGCATGGTCACCTATTGAAAATATTATTGATATTTGTCGTACACGGTCGGAGTTTGGATGGAGGTTGTGCACGCTCACTCGCCGAGCCTTATATTTATGTACGATTTATGAATGAAATGAATTTAATATGACTTAGTCATAAAAGTCGAGCATTGTCTATCTATCTTCTTGCCCTTTTCGGGAACTAAATTCAATTAAAACCTTGCTCGGGATTTATGACTTGCATGTGCATGTTTTATATATATATGTATCGCTCCTGCTCACTCAGTCTTCTAGAGACTGACCCCTCTCCCTCCCCAACACTTTAGTGTGCAGGTTTGGCTTTGGAGTTCGGGCTAGGCGGAGGTGTTTGGAGTCTTTAAGTGGGTCGAGTTAGGTTAGGAGAGTCCCTGCACTCATTTATGTATTGAAGTTATGTATGATTCGTTCTGTTATATCATGAACTTGAATAATTATGTAATTTTTATTAATTTTTATCGAATTGACTTTACTGGAACTTGTTGAAGTAAAAGAGGCCTGAAGAGCCCAAATTCCGTTTATGATTGTTATGATTGAACTTTGGCTTTGTTATGCATTATACTTTGTGGATTGGTTTTCATTGCAGGGTCTAGCTCCGCCTGGCTTAGGAAAGTTTTTTTTATGTTTGTCTCCCGTTCGCTAGGGTTCGATACGGGTGCGGATTTACTATTTCGTTACTCGTGTTGAGCCTTGGTGCGGGGGATGTGGTGCCTCACGTGCGGGGTGCTACATCCTTAAGTGGTATCAGAGCCCGGTTGCAAAACCGGTGTTCTTGAGTCGTGTCGGAGTCAGTTTAAGTCGAACGGCATAGGGACTATGTGATATTGTGTGCATTGCATCGATCTTGAATATGGAATTTGGCTTCTCTTAAGAATTTTGTTGAATCACTTGTTGCATCTTATACGGATTCTTGTCTTTCGTATCGAATATGTGTCATGAGCATGCACTAATCGCACGCATCTATTCTTGAAGTAAGCTGTGATTTATAGGTTATAAAGATACTATCAAACCCTGGTCAAGTTCTACGACAAAGAAGATCGATTGCAAACTCTCTGAGACCTGGAAGATGAACAGGATACTCTGGGAAGAATGTAGAGAATTAGAGATGTGAGACTTCCCAAATGGAGCTAGAGTCAAGGATGAGGATTCGGGATGGGAAGATTGAATCTAGAGATGCGATGGCAGAGAGACATTTGGTGAAATCGGAATAGGAGATAATCATGGGATTGTTGGGACTCAGAAGACTAAATTATGAGAGTCTGCTACTTGGAGTGTTTTAATTGGATGCAGCAAGATTTGTCAACCTAAAGAATGAAGCGAACGAGTCTTGAAGATATTTGATCCCGGATGAGATCGTTGAAGAGGTCTCGCTAGTTAGGAGAGACTCAGATAAAATGGGCCCGGTAGGAGCTGTGTACCTGGGGTCGACAAGAAGGATTTCTGATTAAGCCTATTGAATTGAAATTAAGCCTGTCGAAGTTAAGATCGGGAAGAATTGGACTTGGGTGCTCTGGATTTTGATCGTGATGGGAAACTCATAATCAATAGTCACGGTAATCTTAAGCAAGGTGTTGAGTGGGAGATGAGCTTGTTCTTCCAAAACCCAAGCTGAATTGCCATGTTGTGAAGTAAAATGGAAGATATGAAGCAACAAATGGAAATAGTAAAGAAAGGCAATCACTCCTTGAAAGGAAATCATGCGATCAAATGCAAGCAGTTGGAGGTGAATTGAACTTTCTAAAGGGTAAGTGCGGGTTTCTTGATGGAGACGACGATTAGAAGTAAAGGTCGAATTTGGAGAATAAATTGGATGTTAACTCCGTGGAAGTGGAAGATACAAGTTGATTTATAAAGATGCATGGGAATCTCGAAGACCGTGGGAAAGGCAAGGAATAATCACCAAGTCAAAGTAACCGCGGGACTTGGAGTAACAAGGAAAAGCTGTCGAGCTAACTACTTACCTCATTGGTGACAGGTTCCAAAGCATTCATAGCACGTGCATCATATTTTGCATTAATTATTTATTCTCTTGATCTTATGTTATTCGTGCATTTCTAATTGGTTTTGTTGCGCTAATGTGTGGTATAATTGCTTGGTGTAAACGTGACACATGCATTGCCATCTTTACCCAACATGCATTTTAGTGTTTACTCGATAGGAAGTCCTTTCGTCTCAACTATCAAGTATCAGTTCAATCCAGCTGCATCTGAGTTATGAGGAAGAGAAATGGGATTTACTCATCGAGAATTTCGATAAAAGAAGAATCAATGGAGTTCAACCCGGGACAACAGAAATTTAAGGGGGAGAGCACAACCGAAGAACAAATTGGACGATTGAAAAGGTGCTCGAAGAAATGCTTTAGTGGGAATGACGAAATTACAAATTTAGGAAGACCTGGAAGTCCTATTAGTGATGACCGGAGATAACTAAGGTGGCGTGAATGGTTAAGTGTTAAGAGGAGAACTAAGTTATTAAATTCGGGTTGAAGTCCATCATTAGGAATGAAGGAAATGGTTTGAAGAATGTTCCTATGTGTGGAACATGGATCTGGAGATAACAGAATTATAAGGGAGCGTCTGGAAACTCCTAAGTCAGAATTGACAAGAGAGAGTGTCGAATCAAGTTGGTATATGATGGAATGATGGCGATCACGAGTAATCTAATAGGGTACAAAGAAGGGGTTCAATAATGACACTATTATCAAGTTCTCGGTTAGTCCCACGATACTGCGGAAGGAAATCTAAGAAGAAGCCAAACCGGGAAAAGGTGACCATTGGAGGACTTACATCAAACCACAAGAATCATCAAGAACATTCTATCTTCAATACAAGAAATGTGGAGCCTAATGCCGAATGTAACCTTAAGGGGGTAAAAGGGAATGAATGGATAATTTGCGTGGAAGATGGAAGAGGATTCATGTTAAGGTAGATTCTAATGACGAATACCTCTAGGTAGGGATTGAATCGTCAAGGTGGTCGGGGGTAGTCATTCTTGAGGATATTTTAAACTCTGATATGAGTAAGATAGTAGCTATGGATCTAACATTGAGACAGATGGTCTAAGGATATTCGGGGAGGTCAAGCTCGGTTAATTAAAAAGAATTGGAGGGTCGAACGAAGATTGGGGGAAATGGTGAAGATTGGAAATAGTACAAGTCGAAAAGGGGGTTTCAGAGTATGGTCCTTAAAAAGGATTGATCAATAGCTTCACCGGGGAACCCTGAAGAGGTCCAAGACAAGCTGGACACTGAGTTACATTCAGGACAGATCACATCTTGGACAATGACAATTCACACTTTGAAATTTTGCAACTACGGTGAACGGTACTTATAGCATTCATGATACATGCATTCATGCAAATTTAACTTTTATAATTCTTATGTTAGGCGCTTTGATGTGTAATGTGTTAAATTACTTGGAATAATTGGAAATCAATATGGGAGATATTTGTTACTTACTTTGGGTGCCTTACGTGATTTAAATTTGGTTTGCGTGAGTTGCTTGGGAGTATTGGAGACTTCCTTGCTTTATTTTCGGTTAAGAGACGGGGATTCTCTTATTTTTGTTTGAGAGACGGGGTACTCTCTTTGCTTGCGAGAGACGGGGTTCTCTCATTGTTGTTGGAGAGACGGGGTTCTCTCATTGCTGCTCGAGAGACGGGGCTCTCTCCTTGCTGTTTGTGAGAGACGGGGAATCTCTCATTGTTTGATTTCAAGTGTGTTTGAATCCGAGGACGGATTCTTTTTAAGGGGGAGAGATTGTAACGCCCCCGTTTTTCAGTTTAAATAATGTGGCGTATTTGTTTATAAATTGCGCGATTTAATTATTTAATTATATGATTACTTGTTTATAAGTGTTTTTATTTGATGTAAAACCGTAAACTTTTGTTATTTAATTTAATTAATATGGAATTTAAGTTTAGTAATTTATTTATAACAATATGAATTCGTTCATGCGCTTGAGTGTTTTATTTCTACTTCGTTCTTATATGAAATGATACTGGATTGGCGTGAAAATTTAATATGTCGTAAATATGTATGTTTTGAACATGCCTATATGCTCGGTTTATGTTTTCGGATTTATTTGACGTGTTTATGAATTTATTTTGATTTTTGGAACCAAGTCGGGGGCTAACGAGCAATTAGCGCACCCTTGGTTCCGTGCGTGATATCTTGAGCTCGGGAATTCGGATTCGAATTCCGTCAACTCCGTTGCCTTCGTATCGACGATCCGGAGACAATGGAACAAGCCTCATACCTTTTTGAAATCATTAAGACCTCCAAAATCCAACCATAACGGACAACTCGTGCAAGAAGAACTCCTTTGGTTGACTAGTCTTCATGGTGGGACCCCATAACACTCCTTAACCTAACCAAACCTTAACCTTGACTCTTGTACCTTGAGTTAACCCTTTCTCTTCCCCTTAAGCTGCAAAAACCGAACCATATACCTCCATTTCCAGCTGCAACTGATCGAGAGAAGGGAGAAGAGAAGAAGGAGAGAAAACCCTAGGTCATCCTTTGTGATTTTGAGCTCAAATCACCATTTTTCTTCACCAAATCTTTAAGGTATGAATATTTATGTCTTCTCTACTCAATTATGCTTGATTTCATCTACTTAAAACATGATTTGGATCAGATTTGATTAGGGTTTGAATTATGAGATTGGTATGAACTTTTAGGGATTTTTGCTCTTGTGACCTATATGTTTGTGTGGCTGAATTTCTTGCTTATATATGATCATATGAACTTGTTTCTTGACCTATTTCTTTCCCAACTGATAGTATATGATGTTATGAGGATTTCATCTCTTGCTCCTTTTATGAAATTATGAGATATGGAGCTCCAAACTTGGTGATCAAACTATTTCCCCTGTTTTCGAACTGCTGTGTGAAATTTGGTGTTGTTGCATGATCATATGGCCTCCATTTCGTGTGAAAATGCATGGAGTTGATGTACACTCATTGTTATATATGTTAGCATTCATGCTTTAAGTATTTGGTTCCATTTGAAGCCTCAAAACCGCAAGATATGGCCTGTTCTTATGCATGATCTTTGACAGAATTGTTGCTGTTACATTTTGTAACTTGTTGATCATTCTAATGTGCTTTAAATGGTACCATTTTGCATATATATGATGTATATTAGTTTTTTGGTATGTTAGCATGCATTCCCCAAAGTTTCAGATCCAAATTCAAGCCCTAAGTACTTGATCAAGGCATGATAGAATCATTAGGGCTCATATGTCCGATTGTAGCGACCCAGTTTTGTTTCACGGTTTCGATGATCTTAACGTGTGATTTAGCTTTTGCACTCTAAATGAAAAATGTTCATAACATGCCAAATATGTTGCATATTAAGTTTCAGAGCATTTGGAGTTCATTTGGTATGCCTTTGGATTGAATTTGTGGCCGGTAAAATTTTACGGGTGATTAAGTTCTGTACCGTGACACCCCCGTGTCTCATTTACTCATAAGAGTGAGACACGGGCGTGTCACACTCTCTGGGAAGCTCTGTACTGAGCCACGCCCGTGGCTCAGTTGGGCAAGGGTTGGTGACACCCCCGTGTCACTTCCCATGCGCAGTCTTCGTTACTTCCTCTTCGGTTTTTGATTTGTTTCCCCTCCTTAATGACTTTATCTCCCTTTATGTTGAACTATGAACTTGTTGTACTATGTGTTAGGAGTATTTTGGTTTAATTTCATGGCATTTGGATGTGCTATAGGCATGCTTTTACTTAATGCCGATTATGGGTGTTTATGTGTCGTTTATGAATCGCCTTGCTTATTTTCTATATCTTATCACTTTTTCTTGTTGCCCAACCTTGAATATATGCTATGTTATGTAATATGAAGTATATGATAACATTATGGAAGAGCTTGAACATGTTCTGTGCCCTTATTTGGATTCTTGAATTATTGGATTGGAAGTATGAATTGAATGATTTATGATTGAACAAGTGAATAAATTGGTTATATGATTTTCATGATCTTTATGTTTTCATATCATGCTTGAGCATTGCCGTGCGTCATATATGGTTCATTTAGAGTCTTGAGTCTCACGAACACGTCTTTTGGTCTTTTGTACAGTTTGTCTCCAGGGTGGAGAGCTTTTGATCGTTCAGGCACTTGGTGCTCGATCCTTGTTTCTTCACGGTTAAGGTGAGGGTGGTTTTCGTTTTAGCTATGTAACAAACCCTACAACCTTATGTGAAAAGCTTTGGCCAAAAACCTTATGATTATATATATATATGGTTTTCAAATGAGTTATCGAGTAAATTCTTCTGAATTATACGTATGAGCGTATATAAGCTTAAAAATGGTTTTGTAATGAGGCTATGCTCCAAACCGTGTGTCTTCATGCTAGCTATGGATTAGGATGACACGGAGAGGTACGTATATAGCATATGCCGAATTACACGGTAAGGTATGATTTCTTATAATATGTATCATATGTATGTATGGATATGTTTTGGCGAGAGTATGCAAATACGATATGTTCACGGGCCCCGGGACTTAGTATATGTGGCTAACCGAGGAAGCAAGGGCTGACGGGGATCCCATATACTAGTCCCACTTTTAAACAGCGGTACTGGACCTCGTCAGGAGATTGGCGGGGAAAGGGAGCTGAGTGCCATCTGGGGAGTCATGTAACCCCTTTTGGTCAAAGACAGAGATGGTCGGGTCTTGCAAACCCACCACCAACCCGGAGGAAGAAGGTTGGATATGATTATGATATGATTATGCTTATGTTTATGTATATGTATGATTATGCACCGTGCGGGAATGCCGGGATCCGGATCGCCCAAACGAATATGTTTATGATATGATTTATGGTCTGTGTGTATTATGACGTATTGCATGGTCACCTATTGAAAATATTATTGATATTTGTCGTACACGGTCGGAGTTTGGATGGAGGTTGTGCACGCTCACTCGCCGAGCCTTATATTTATGTACGATTTATGAATGAAATGAATTTAATATGACTTAGTCATAAAAGTCGAGCATTGTCTATCTATCTTCTTGCCCTTTTCGGGAACTAAATTCAATTAAAACCTTGCTCGGGATTTATGACTTGCATGTGCATGTTTTATATATATATGTATCGCTCCTGCTCACTCAGTCTTCTAGAGACTGACCCCTCTCCCTCCCCAACACTTTAGTGTGCAGGTTTGGCTTTGGAGTTCGGGCTAGGCGGAGGTGTTTGGAGTCTTTAAGTGGGTCGAGTTAGGTTAGGAGAGTCCCTGCACTCATTTATGTATTGAAGTTATGTATGATTCGTTCTGTTATATCATGAACTTGAATAATTATGCAATTTTTATTAATTTTTATCGAATTGACTTTACTGGAACTTGTTGAAGTAAAAGAGGCCTGAAGAGCCCAAATTCCGTTTATGATTGTTATGATTGAACTTTGGCTTTGTTATGCATTATACTTTGTGGATTGGTTTTCATTGCAGGGTCTAGCTCCGCCTGGCTTAGGAAAGTTTTTTTTATGTTTGTCTCCCGTTCGCTAGGGTTCGATACGGGTGCGGATTTACTATTTCGTTACTCGTGTTGAGCCTTGGTGCGGGGGATGTGGTGCCTCACGTGCGGGGTGCTACATCCTTAAGTGGTATCAGAGCCCGGTTGCAAAACCGGTGTTCTTGAGTCGTGTCGGAGTCAGTTTAAGTCGAACGACATAGGGACTATGTGGTATTGTGTGCATTGCATCGATCTTGAATATGGAATTTGGCTTCTCTTAAGAATTTTGTTGAATCACTTGTTGCATCTTATACGGATTCTTGTCTTTCGTATCGAATATGTGTCATGAGCATGCACTAATCGCACGCATCTATTCTTGAAGTAAGCTGTGATTTATAGGTTATAAAGATACTATCAAACCCTGGTCAAGTTCTACGACAAAGAAGATCGATTGCAAACTCTCTGAGACCTGGAAGATGAACAGGATACTCTGGGAAGAATGTAGAGAATTAGAGATGTGAGACTTCCCAAATGGAGCTAGAGTCAAGGATGAGGATTCGGGATGGGAAGATTGAATCTAGAGATGCGATGGCAGAGAGACATTTGGTGAAATCGGAATAGGAGATAATCATGGGATTGTTGGGACTCAGAAGACTAAATTATGAGAGTCTGCTACTTGGAGTGTTTTAATTGGATGCAGCAAGATTTGTCAACCTAAAGAATGAAGCGAACGAGTCTTGAAGATATTTGATCCCGGATGAGATCGTTGAAGAGGTCTCGCTAGTTAGGAGAGACTCAGATAAAATGGGCCCGGTAGGAGCTGTGTACCTGGGGTCGACAAGAAGGATTTCTGATTAAGCCTATTGAATTGAAATTAAGCCTGTCGAAGTTAAGATCGGGAAGAATTGGACTTGGGTGCTCTGGATTTTGATCGTGATGGGAAACTCATAATCAATAGTCACGGTAATCTTAAGCAAGGTGTTGAGTGGGAGATGAGCTTGTTCTTCCAAAACCCAAGCTGAATTGCCATGTTGTGAAGTAAAATGGAAGATATGAAGCAACAAATGGAAATAGTAAAGAAAGGCAATCACTCCTTGAAAGGAAATCATGCGATCAAATGCAAGCAGTTGGAGGTGAATTGAACTTTCTAAAGGGTAAGTGCGGGTTTCTTGATGGAGACGACGATTAGAAGTAAAGGTCGAATTTGGAGAATAAATTGGATGTTAACTCCGTGGAAGTGGAAGATACAAGTTGATTTATAAAGATGCATGGGAATCTCGAAGACCGTGGGAAAGGCAAGGAATAATCACCAAGTCAAAGTAACCGCGGGACTTGGAGTAACAAGGAAAAGCTGTCGAGCTAACTACTTACCTCATTGGTGACAGGTTCCAAAGCATTCATAGCACGTGCATCATATTTTGCATTAATTATTTATTCTCTTGATCTTATGTTATTCGTGCATTTCTAATTGGTTTTGTTGCGCTAATGTGTGGTATAATTGCTTGGTGTAAACGTGACACATGCATTGCCATCTTTACCCAACATGCATTTTAGTGTTTACTCGATAGGAAGTCCTTTCGTCTCAACTATCAAGTATCAGTTCAATCCAGCTGCATCTGAGTTATGAGGAAGAGAAATGGGATTTACTCATCGAGAATTTCGATAAAAGAAGAATCAATGGAGTTCAACCCGGGACAACAGAAATTTAAGGGGGAGAGCACAACCGAAGAACAAATTGGACGATTGAAAAGGTGCTCGAAGAAATGCTTTAGTGGGAATGACGAAATTACAAATTTAGGAAGACCTGGAAGTCCTATTAGTGATGACCGGAGATAACTAAGGTGGCGTGAATGGTTAAGTGTTAAGAGGAGAACTAAGTTATTAAATTCGGGTTGAAGTCCATCATTAGGAATGAAGGAAATGGTTTGAAGAATGTTCCTATGTGTGGAACATGGATCTGGAGATAACAGAATTATAAGGGAGCGTCTGGAAACTCCTAAGTCAGAATTGACAAGAGAGAGTGTCGAATCAAGTTGGTATATGATGGAATGATGGCGATCACGAGTAATCTAATAGGGTACAAAGAAGGGGTTCAATAATGACACTATTATCAAGTTCTCGGTTAGTCCCACGATACTGCGGAAGGAAATCTAAGAAGAAGCCAAACCGGGAAAAGGTGACCATTGGAGGACTTACATCAAACCACAAGAATCATCAAGAACATTCTATCTTCAATACAAGAAATGTGGAGCCTAATGCCGAATGTAACCTTAAGGGGGTAAAAGGGAATGAATGGATAATTTGCGCGGAAGATGGGAAGAGGATTCATGTTAAGGTAGATTCTAATGACGAATACCTCTAGGTAGGGATTGAATCGTCAAGGTGGTCGGGGGTAGTCATTCTTGAGGATATTTTAAACTCTGATATGAGTAAGATAGTAGCTATGGATCTAACATTGAGACAGATGGTCTAAGGATATTCGGGGAGGTCAAGCTCGGTTAATTAAAAAGAATTGGAGGGTCGAACGAAGATTGGGGGAAATGGTGAAGATTGGAAATAGTACAAGTCGAAAAGGGGGTTTCAGAGTATGGTCCTTAAAAAGGATTGATCAATAGCTTCACCGGGGAACCCTGAAGAGGTCCAAGACAAGCTGGACACTGAGTTACATTCAGGACAGATCACATCTTGGACAATGACAATTCACACTTTGAAATTTTGCAACTACGGTGAACGGTACTTATAGCATTCATGATACATGCATTCATGCAAATTTAACTTTTATAATTCTTATGTTAGGCGCTTTGATGTGTAATGTGTTAAATTACTTGGAATAATTGGAAATCAATATGGGAGATATTTGTTACTTACTTTGGGTGCCTTACGTGATTTAAATTTGGTTTGCGTGAGTTGCTTGGGAGTATTGGAGACTTCCTTGCTTTATTTTCGGTTAAGAGACGGGGATTCTCTTATTTTTGTTTGAGAGACGGGGTACTCTCTTTGCTTGCGAGAGACGGGGTTCTCTCATTGTTGTTGGAGAGACGGGGTTCTCTCATTGCTGCTCGAGAGACGGGGCTCTCTCCTTGCTGTTTGTGAGAGACGGGGAATCTCTCATTGTTTGATTTCAAGCGTGTTTGAATCCGAGGACGGATTCTTTTTAAGGGGGAGAGATTGTAACGCCCCCGTTTTTCAGTTTAAATAATGTGGCGTATTTGTTTATAAATTGCGCGATTTAATTATTTAATTATATGATTACTTGTTTATAAGTGTTTTTATTTGATGTAAAACCGTAAACTTTTGTTATTTAATTTAATTAATATGGAATTTAAGTTTAGTAATTTATTTATAACAATATGAATTCGTTCATGCGCTTGAGTGTTTTATTTCTACTTCGTTCTTATATGAAATGATACTGGATTGGCGTGAAAATTTAATATGTCGTAAATATGTATGTTTTGAACATGCCTATATGCTCGGTTTATGTTTTCGGATTTATTTGACGCGTTTATGAATTTATTTTGATTTTTGGAACCAAGTCGGGGGCTAACGAGCAATTAGCGCACCCTTGGTTCCGTGCGTGATATCTTGAGCTCGGGAATTCGGATTCGAATTCCGTCAACTCCGTTGCCTTCGTATCGACGATCCGGAGACAATGGAACAAGCCTCATACCTTTTTGAAATCATTAAGACCTCAAAAATCCAACCGTAACGGACAACTCGTGCAAGAAGAACTCCTTTGGTTGACTAGTCTTCATGGTGGGACCCCATAACACTCCTTAACCTAACCAAACCTTAACCTTGACTCTTGTACCTTGAGTTAACCCTTTCTCTTCCCCTTAAGCTGCAAAAACCGAACCATATACCTCCATTTCCAGCTGCAACTGATCGAGAGAAGGGAGAAGAGAAGAAGGAGAGAAAACCCTAGGTCATCCTTTGTGATTTTGAGCTCAAATCACCATTTTTCTTCACCAAATCTTTAAGGTATGAATATTTATGTCTTCTCTACTCAATTATGCTTGATTTCATCTACTTAAAACATGATTTGGATCAGATTTGATTAGGGTTTGAATTATGAGATTGGTATGAACTTTTAGGGATTTTTGCTCTTGTGACCTATATGTTTGTGTGGCTGAATTTCTTGCTTATATATGATCATATGAACTTGTTTCTTGACCTATTTCTTTCCCAACTGATAGTATATGATGTTATGAGGATTTCATCTCTTGCTCCTTTTATGAAATTATGAGATATGGAGCTCCAAACTTGGTGATCAAACTATTTCCCCTGTTTTCGAACTGCTGTGTGAAATTTGGTGTTGTTGCATGATCATATGGCCTCCATTTCGTGTGAAAATGCATGGAGTTGATGTACACTCATTGTTATATATGTTAGCATTCATGCTTTAAGTATTTGGTTCCATTTGAAGCCTCAAAACCGCAAGATATGGCCTGTTCTTATGCATGATCTTTGACAGAATTGTTGCTGTTACATTTTGTAACTTGTTGATCATTCTAATGTGCTTTAAATGGTACCATTTTGCATATATATGATGTATATTAGTTGTTTGGTATGTTAGCATGCATTCCCCAAAGTTTCAGATCCAAATTCAAGCCCTAAGTACTTGATCAAGGCATGATAGAATCATTAGGGCTCATATGTCCGATTGTAGCGACCCAGTTTTGTTTCACGGTTTCGATGATCTTAACGTGTGATTTAGCTTTTGCACTCTAAATGAAAAATGTTCATAACATGCCAAATATGTTGCATATTAAGTTTCAGAGCATTTGGAGTTCATTTGGTATGCCTTTGGATTGAATTTGTGGCCGGTAAAATTTTACGGGTGATTAAGTTCTGTACCGTGACACCCCCGTGTCTCATTTACTCATAAGAGTGAGACACGGGCGTGTCACACTCTCTGGGCAGCTCTGTACTGAGCCACGCCCGTGGCTCAGTTGGGCAAGGGTTGGTGACACCCCCGTGTCACTTCCCATGCGCAGTCTTCGTTACTTCCTCTTCGGTTTTTGATTTGTTTCCCCTCCTTAATGACTTTATCTCCCTTTATGTTGAACTATGAACTTGTTGTACTATGTGTTAGGAGTATTTTGGTTTAATTTCATGGCATTTGGATGTGCTATAGGCATGCTTTTACTTAATGCCGATTATGGGTGTTTATGTGTCGTTTATGAATCGCCTTGCTTATTTTCTATATCTTATCACTTTTTCTTGTTGCCCAACCTTGAATATATGCTATGTTATGTAATATGAAGTATATGATAACATTATGGAAGAGCTTGAACATGTTCTGTGCCCTTATTTGGATTCTTGAATTATTGGATTGGAAGTATGAATTGAATGATTTATGATTGAACAAGTGAATAAATTGGTTATATGATTTTCATGATCTTTATGTTTTCATATCATGCTTGAGCATTGCCGTGCGTCATATATGGTTCATTTAGAGTCTTGAGTCTCACGAACACGTCTTTTGGTCTTTTGTACAGTTTGTCTCCAGGGTGGAGAGCTTTTGATCGTTCAGGCACTTGGTGCTCGATCCTTGTTTCTTCACGGTTAAGGTGAGGGTGGTTTTCGTTTTAGCTATGTAACAAACCCTACAACCTTATGTGAAAAGCTTTGGCCAAAAACCTTATGATTATATATATATATGGTTTTCAAATGAGTTATCGAGTAAATTCTTCTGAATTATACGTATGAGCGTATATAAGCTTAAAAATGGTTTTGTAATGAGGCTATGCTCCAAACCGTGTGTCTTCATGCTAGCTATGGATTAGGATGACACGGAGAGGTACGTATATAGCATATGCCGAATTACACGGTAAGGTATGATTTCTTATAATATGTATCATATGTATGTATGGATATGTTTTGGCGAGAGTATGCAAATACGATATGTTCACGGGCCCCGGGACTTAGTATATGTGGCTAACCGAGGAAGCAAGGGCTGACGGGGATCCCATATACTAGTCCCACTTTTAAACAGCGGTACTGGACCTCGTCAGGAGATTGGCGGGGAAAGGGAGCTGAGTGCCATCTGGGGAGTCATGTAACCCCTTTTGGTCAAAGACAGAGGTGGTCGGGTCTTGCAAACCCACCACCAACCCGGAGGAAGAAGGTTGGATATGATTATGATATGATTATGCTTATGTTTATGTATATGTATGATTATGCACCGTGCGGGAATGCCGGGATCCGGATCGCCCAAACGAATATGTTTATGATATGATTTATGGTCTGTGTGTATTATGACGTATTGCATGGTCACCTATTGAAAATATTATTGATATTTGTCGTACACGGTTGGAGTTTGGATGGAGGTTGTGCACGCTCACTCGCCGAGCCTTATATTTATGTACGATTTATGAATGAAATGAATTTAATATGACTTAGTCATAAAAGTCGAGCATTGTCTATCTATCTTCTTGCCCTTTTCGGGAACTAAATTCAATTAAAACCTTGCTCGGGATTTATGACTTGCATGTGCATGTTTTATATATATATGTATCGCTCCTGCTCACTCAGTCTTCTAGAGACTGACCCCTCTCCCTCCCCAACACTTTAGTGTGCAGGTTTGGCTTTGGAGTTCGGGCTAGGCGGAGGTGTTTGGAGTCTTTAAGTGGGTCGAGTTAGGTTAGGAGAGTCCCTGCACTCATTTATGTATTGAAGTTATGTATGATTCGTTCTGTTATATCATGAACTTGAATAATTATGTAATTTTTATTAATTTTTATCGAATTGACTTTACTGGAACTTGTTGAAGTAAAAGAGGCCTGAAGAGCCCAAATTCCGTTTATGATTGTTATGATTGAACTTTGGCTTTGTTATGCATTATACTTTGTGGATTGGTTTTCATTGCAGGGTCTAGCTCCGCCTGGCTTAGGAAAGTTTTTTTTTTATGTTTGTCTCCCGTTCGCTAGGGTTCGATACGGGTGCGGATTTACTATTTCGTTACTCGTGTTGAGCCTTGGTGCGGGGGATGTGGTGCCTCACGTGCGGGGTGCTACAGGATTTCTTCAAGTTTTGGCCCAAGGACTCAAGCTCTATTCTTCTTCATTCTAGAGAAGAACTCAAGCTCTCATCATCATCTTCTTCTCTTTCCATTCCCTCCAAGGTATATGTGTTTATATATATGGCTTTGTTAGATGGTAACTAGGATTGTGTGATTCTTCCTTAATAACTTGGAATTTTGTGTGAATATGCATGAATACATGTTAATTCATGAGTTTAAAGAATTCTTGGAGCAAGTTGTATATATATATGTGGATACGTATGTATATGTGTGTATATATATGTGGGTTTATGAATTTAGGTGTTTTAATTTGCCCTAAATTTGCATTTGATGTTCTTACTTGGTATACTACATGTTTTAACTGATTTGGGTTGAGTTTTGAGGTGTTTTGGTGATTTTTGGTCTTCTCTCACATTTGTGCCCTGTTTTCTGCATTTTTTCGCCACTGACCTAAATCCACGAGGGTGGATTTTTCCTTTTGGAAAAATCCACGGGGGTGGATTTGATGCAGAAACGTTGGACCCTCCCCTGTTTCGGCCTGAGATTGTTTTGCTTCGTTCTCCCTCATACGAACTCGGATTGACCTGATTTTTGAACCCAAGGAAACCTCTTGAAGTCTAGAACATCCTTTCGAATAATCTTAATATCTTTTCCCATTTATGATATATGATCAGTTCATTTTGGTGTCTCCACTTCTTCGACAATCTGCATTCGTCCAACTTCAAACCTATGCCATTTTCACCTCGCTTTGAACCATGATTCGTGCCATATATCTTTGAAAACATCTATGTGTCTAGTTTCACCTCCAACAAGAAAAACTTAATTCCAATTTCTCAAACTCAAGATATACCCATTTTTCTACAGCTTGCGCATTTCCGAAAATTGTTAACTTTTCCTAACTTTTGCTAAACTTTGTCAAAACTCGTTCTATCGCCTTCCTTGCACCTCCTAGACTCCTTATGTGACTTATATGCATTATATACATGCCTAATTGATCCATATGCCTTGTTAACATGTATTGTAATATATTATGAATAGAATGATTAAAACAAGTATGTGTCTAAATGGCTTTATTGGTGTGCATGAACATGATCACATCAACTCATGACATCTTATGATCTATTGTATATTGAAACATGACATAGAATTTCACGAACACCTCATGTTAATGCCATGCGTCCTAATTGGTTTCATATTGAGTCGTTTCTCACGAGTACACATTATGTCTTTCTCTTGTACAGTTCATCTCTAGGTTGGAGATATCGTGATCGATAGGCTCACGGCCTAGCTTTTATCCTTGTATCGTCATCTTCCAGGTGAGGGTGTTTTCGTTCTAGATATGTATTAAACCCTACAACCTTATGTGATAAGTTTTGGCCAAAAACCTATGTATATCTATATATTGTTTTCAAATGGAGTCATCGAGTAAATCTTTTCTCAATGATTATGAAAGGGCATAAGTATGTTATAAATGTATTATGTTTCTCATGAATTGAACGTTTTGGCGAGAACATGAATGAATGCACGGGCACGGGATCTAGCACATGTGGCTACCTGGGGAGGCAAGGGCCGACGGTGATCCCATGTGCTAGTCCCAACCATTTAACAGAGACCGGACCTCGCTAGGAGATTAGCGTGGAATGGTAGCTGAGCGCCCTTGGGGGATTCATGTACCCCCCTGGGTCAATGCATGAGGTGGCCGGGTCTTGCAAGCCCGTCCACCACCCGGAGGAAGAAGGTTGGAACTTATTTTATGATTATAATTATGTTTATGTTATGATTTTTATGCACCGTGCGGGAAGGCCGTTACACGGATCGCCCAAATGCCTATATCTTAGGTTATATGGATTGCATGTATTATAAGATATTGCATGATCACGTATTCAATATATTATTGATAGTTGTCGTACACGGTCAGAGTTTGGTTGGAGATTATGCACGCTCACTCTCCGAGCCTTATGATTATGTATGAAGTATATAACGAATTTAATATGAATTTAGTTATAAAGTCCGAGCATTGCTCGTTAATTTCTTGCCCTTCGTGGGAACTAACTTTGAATAAAATCTTGCTCGGGATTTATGGCTTGCATGCGCATGTTTCTATAGTATATGTATCGCTCCTGCTCACTCAGTCTTCTAGAGACTGACCCCTCTTTCCCACTTCTCAGTTTCTTGCAGGTTTTGCTAGGCGGAGGTCAAGTTTTACTTCTTTTGTTAGATCACTTGTACACTCGAGTCACATCTTACATTATTATGTTCTAATTGGATATTCCTATGTAATTGGGCCTTTGTGCTAGTTATGAAATTATTGGATATTGATTCGGGACAGGTTGTGTGCTTAGTTGAACCCGTTGTTAGGATGCATGATGGATTTAATTTTATGTATTGGAAATCCGAGCTTGTAGCCTTTCCTGAAATCTATGAATTGCACATTAATGCTTCCGCACAGCATTTTGATTATATGGTACGGGGTTAGTTTCCGCCTAGCAAGGTTGTTTTTATTTTGTCACTCGTTCGCTATGAGTCTGGTTCATGCTGAACTATCCATTTCATGTGTGGACTAGACTCATAGTGCGGGGGATGTGGCGCCTATCGTCCCGGGTGTTACACAAAACAAACATGCTAGGAGACTAACAAAATAATTTAAAACAATAATAAGTGCGATCTAGATTAAGAATCGCCTGAGCGATTCATCAAGTCGCGTGTGCGATTTAATAATTTTTGTGGCCAAATTCAAGTTCCATGATGTGTGTAATGACCAATAACCTTAGGAGACTTGAATCAAATTTGTAATGGGATCATTATAGAATTAGTTATCCCCAAGCTTGATGTGAATATATCAAACACAATGTTTTGTACATGGTGACTAAGATGATGTTAAGATTTGTTTGGGATTATGACTTAGGTTTACAATACATCATACCCCATGGAGAAGAATCAAGATGGGGCTCATATCATACGCAAAAGAAACATGTTAGGGAACTAACAAAATAATTTAAAACAATAATAAGTTCGATCTAGATTAAGAATCACTTGAGCGATTCATCAAGTCGCGTGAGCGATTTAATAATTTTTGTAGTTAAATTCAAGTTCCATGATATGTGTAATGACCAATAACCTTAGGAGACTTGAATCAAATTTGTAATGTGATCATTGTGTAATTAGTTATCCCCAAGTTTGATGTGAATGTATCAAACACAATGTTTTGTACATGGTAACAAAGATGATGTTAAGATTTGTTTGGGATTATGACTTAAGTTTGCTATACATCAAACCCCACGGAGAAGAATCACGATGGGGCTCAAATCATACGCAAAAAAAAAAAACATGCTAGGGGACTAACAAAATAATTTAAAACAATAATAAGTGCGATCAAGATTAAGAATCGCCTGAGCGATTCATCAAGTCGCGTGAGCGATTTAATAATTTTTGTGGCCAAATTCAACTTCCATGATGTGTGTAATGGCCAATAACCTTAGGAGACTTGAATTAAATTTGTAATGGGATCATTGTATAATTAGTTATCCCCAAGCTTCATGTGAATGTATCAAACATAATGTTTTGTACATGGTGACAAAGATGATGTTAAGATTTGTTTGGGATTATGACTTAGGTTTGCAATACATCATACCCCACGGAGAAGAATCACGATGAGGCTCATATCATACGCAAAACAAACATGCTAGGAGACTAACAAAATAATTTAAAACAATAATAAGTGCGATCTAGATTAAGAATCGCCTGAGCGATTCATCAAGTCGCGTGTGCGATTTAATAATTTTTGTGGCCAAATTAAAGTTCCATGATGTGTGTAATGACCAATAACCTTAGGAGACTTGAATCAAATTTGTAATGGGATCATTATAGAATTAGTTATCCCCAAGCTTGACGTGAATATATCAAACACAATGTTTTGTACATGGTGACTAAGATGATGTTAAGATTTGTTTGGGATTATGACTTGGGTTTACAATACATCATACCCCACGGAGAAGAATCACGATGGGGCTCATATCATACGCAAAAGAAACATACTAGGGAACTAACAAAATAATTTAAAACAATAATAAGTGCGATCTAGATTAAGAATCACTTGAGCGATTCATCAAGTCGCGTGAGCGATTTAATAATTTTTGTGGTTAAATTCAAGTTCCATGATATGTGTAATGACCAATAACCTTAGGAGACGTGAATCAAATTTGTAATGGGATCATTGTGTAATTAGTTATCCCCAAGCTTGATGTGAATGTATCAAACATAATGTTTTGTACATGGTAACAAAGATGATGTTAAGATTTGTTTGGTATTGTGACTTAAGTTTGCTATACATCATACCCCACGGAGAAGAATCACGATGGGGATCATATCATACGCAAAAAAGAACATGCTAGGGGACTAACAAAATAATTTAAAACAATAATAAGTGCGATCTAGATTAAGAATCGCCTGAGCGATTCATCAAGTCGCGTGAGCGATTTCATAATTTTTGTGGCCAAATTCAACTTCCATGATGTGTGTAATGGCCAATAACCTTAGGAGACTTGAATCAAATTTGTTATGGGATCATTGTATAATTAGTTATCCCCAAGCTTCATGTGAATGTATCAAACACAATGTTTTGTACATGGTGACAAAGATGATGTTAAGATTTGTTTGGGATTATGACTTAGGTTTGCAATACATCATACCCCACGGAGAAGAATCACGATGAGGCTCATATCATACGCAAAACAAACATGCTAGGAGACTAACAAAATAATTTAAAACAATAATAAGTGCAATCTAGATTAAGAATCGCCTTAGCGATTCATCAAGTCGCGTGTGCGATTTAATAATTTTTGTGGCCAAATTAAAGTTCCATGATGTGTGTAATGACCAATAACCTTAGGAGACTTGAATCAAATTTGTAATGGGATCATTATAGAATTAGTTATCCCCAAGCTTGATGTGAATATATCAAACACAACGTTTTGTACATAGTGACTAAGATGATGTTAAGATTTGTTTGGGATTATAACTTGGGTTTACAATACATCATACCCCACGGAGAAGAATCACGATGGGGCTCATATCATACGCAGAAGAAACATGCTAGGGAACTAACAAAATAATTTAAAACAATAATAAGTGCGATCTAGATTAAGAATCACTTGAGCGATTCATCAAGTCGCGTGAGCAATTTAATAATTTTTGTGGTTAAATTCAAGTTCCATGATATGTGTAATGACCAATAACCTTAGGAGACTTGAATCAAATTTGTAATGGGATCATTGTGTAATTAGTTATCCCCAAGCTTGATGTGAATGTATCAAACACAATGTTTTGTACATGGTAACAAAGATGATGTTAAGATTTGTTTGGGATTATGACTTAAGTTTGCTATACATCATACCCCACGGAGAAGAATCACGATGGGGCTCATATCATACGCAAAAAAAAACATGCTAGGGTACTAACAAAATAATTTAAAACAATAATAAGTGCGATCTAGATTAAGAATCTCCTGAGCGATTTAATAATTTTTGTGGCCAAATTCAAGTTCCATGATGTGTGTAATGGCCAATAACCTTAGGAGACTTGAATCAAATTTGTAATGGGATCATTGTATTATTAGTTATCCCCAAGCTTCATGTGATGTATCAAACACAATGTTTTGTACATGGTGACAAAGATGATGTTTAGATTTGTTTGGGATTATGACTTAGGTTTGCAATACATCATACCCCACGGAGAAGAATCACGATGAGAGTCATATCATACGCAAAACAAACATGCTAGGAGACTAACAAAATAATTTAAAACAATAATAAGTGCGATCTAGATTAAGAATCGCCTGAGCGATTCATCAAGTCGCGTGTGCGATTTAATAATTTTTGTGGCCAAATTCAAGTTCCATGATGTGTGTAATGACCAATAACCTTAGGAGACTTGAATCAAATTTGTAATGGGATCATTGTGTAATTAGTTATCCCCAAGCTTGATGTGAATGTATCAAACACAATGTTTTGTACATGGTAACAAAGATGATGTTAAGATTTGTTTGGGATTATGACTTAAGTTTGCTATACATCATACCCCACGGAGAAAAATCACGATGGGGCTCAAATCATACGCAAAAAAAACATGCTAGGGGACTAAAAAAATAATTTAAAACAATAATAAGTGCGATCTAGATTAAGAATCGCCTGAGCGATTCATCAAGTCGCGTGAGCGATTTAATAATTTTTGTGGCCAAATTCAACTTCCATGATGTGTGTAATGGCCAATAACCTTAGGAGACTTGAATCAAATTTGTAATGGGATCATTGTATAATTAGTTATCCCCAAGCTTCATGTGAATGTATCAAACATAATGTTTTGTACATGGTGACAAAGATGATGTTAAGATTTGTTTGGGATTATGACTTAGGTTTGCAATACATCATACCCCACGGAGAAGAATCACGATGAGGCTCATATCATACGCAAAACAAACATGCTAGGAGACTAACAAAATAATTTAAAACAATAATAAGAACGATCTAGATTAAGAATCGCCTGACCGATTCATCAAGTCGCGTGTGCGATTTAATAATTTTTGTGGCCAAATTAAAGTTCCATTATGTGTGTAATGACCAATAACCTTCGGAGACTTGAATCAAATTTGTAATGGGATCATTATAGAATTAGTTATCCCCAAGCTTGATGTGAATATATCAAACACAATGTTTTGTACATGGTGACTAAGATGATGTTAAGATTTGTTTGTGATTATGACTTGGGTTTACAATACATCATGCCCCACGGAGAAGAATCACGATGGGGCTCATATCATATGCAAAAGAAACATGCTAGGGAACTAACAAAATAATTTAAAACAATAATAAGTGCGATCTAGATTAAGAATCACTTGAGCGATTCATCAAGTCGCGTGAGCGATTTAATAATTTTTGTGGTTAAATTCAAGTTCCATGATATGTGTAATGACCAATAACCTTAGGAGACTTGAATCAAGTTTGTAATGGGATCATTGTGTAATTAGTTATCCCCAAGCTTGATGTGAATATATCAAACACAATGTTTTGTACATGGTAAAAAAGATGATGTTAAGATTTGTTTGGGATTATGACTTAAGTTTGCTATACACCATGCCCCACGGAGAAGAATCACGATGGGGCTCATATCATACGCAAAAAACACATGCTAGGGGACTAACAAAATAATTTAAAACAATAATAAGTGCGATCTATATTAAGAATCGCCTGGGCGATTTAATAATTTTTGTGGCCAAATTCAACTTCCATGATGTGTGTAATGGCCAATAACCTTAGGAGACTTGAATCAAATTTGTAATGGGATCATTGTATAATTAGTTATCCCCAGGCTTCATGTGAATGTATCAAACACAATGTTTTGTACATGGTGACAAAGATGATGTTAAGATTTGTTTGAGATTATGACTTAGGTTTGCAATACATCATACCCCACGGAGAAGAATCACGATGAGGCTCATATCATACGCAAAACAAACATGCTAGGAGACTAACAAAATAATTTAAAACAATAATAAGTGCGATCTAGATTAAGAATCACTTGAGCGATTCATCAAGTCGCGTGAGCGATTTAATAATTTTTGTGGTTAAATTCAAGTTCCATGATATGTGTAATGACCAATAACCTTAGGAGACGTGAATCAAATTTGTAATGGGATCATTGTGTAATTAGTTATCCCCAAGCTTGATGTGAATGTATCAAACACAATGTTTTGTACATGGTAACAAAGATGATGTTAAGATTTGTTTGGTATTATGACTTAAGTTTGCTATACATCATACCCCACGGAGAAGAATCACGATGGGGCTCATATCATACGCAAAAAAAACATGCTAGGGGACTAACAAAATAATTTAAAACAATAATAAGTGCGATCTAGATTAAGAATCGCCTGAGCGATTCATCAAGTCGCGTGAGCGATTTCATAATTTTTGTGGCCAAATTCAACTTCCATGATGTGTGTAATGGCCAGTAACCTTAGGAGACTTGAATCAAATTTGTTATGGGATCATTGTATAATTAGTTATCCCCAAGCTTCATGTGAATGTATCAAACACAATGTTTTGTACATGGTGACAAATACGATGTTAAGATTTGTTTGGGATTATGACTTGGGTTTGCAATACATCATACCCCACGGAGAAGAATCACGATGAGGCTCATATCATACGCAAAACAAACATGCTAGGAGACTAACAAAATAATTTAAAACAATAATAAGTGCGATCTAGATTAAGAATCGCTTGAGCGATTCATCAAGTCGCGTGTGCGATTTAATAGTTTTTGTGGCCAAATTAAAGTTCCATTATGTGTGTAATGACCAATAACCTTAGGAGACTTGAATCAAATTTGTAATGGGATCATTATAGAATTAGTTATCCCCAAGCTTGATGTGAATATATCAAACACAATGTTTTGTACATGGTGACTAAGATGATGTTAAGATTTGTTTGGGATTATGACTTGGGTTTACAATACATCATACCCCACGGAGAAGAATCACGATGGGGCTCATATCATACGCAAAAGAAACATGCTAGGGAACTAACAAAATAATTTAAAACAATAATAAGTGCGATCTAGATTAAGAATCACTTGAGCGATTCATCAAGTCGCGTGAGCGATTTAATAATTTTTGTGGTTAAATTCAAGTTCCATGATATGTGTAATAACCAATAACCTTAGGAGACTTGAATCAAGTTTCTAATGGGATCATTGTGTAATTAGTTATCCCCAAGCTTGATGTGAATATATCAAACACAATGTTTTGTACATGGTAACAAAGATGATGTTAAGATTTGTTTGGGATTATGACTTAAGTTTGCTATACATCATGCCCCACGGAGAAGAATCACGATGGGGCTCATATCATACTCAAAAAAAACATGCTAGGGGACTAACAAAATAATTTAAAACAATAATAAGTGCGATCTAGATTAAGAATCGCCTGAGCGATTTAATAATTTTTGTGGCCAAATTCAATATCCATGATGTGTGTAATGGCCAATAACCTTAGGAGACTTGAGTTAAATTTGTAATGGGATCATTGTATAATTAGTTATCCCCAAGCTTCATGTGAATGTATCAAACATAATGTTTTGTACATGGTGACAAAGATGATGTTAAGATTTGTTTGGGATTATGACTTAGGTTTGCAATACATCATACCCCACGGAGAAGAATCACGATGAGGCTCATATCATACGCAAAACAAACATGCTAGGAGACTAACAAAATAATTTAAAACAATAATAAGTGCGATCTAGATTAAGAATCGCCTGAGCGATTCATCAAGTCGCGTGTGCGATTTAATAATTTTTGTGGCCAAATTAAAGTTCCATGATGTGTGTAATGACCAATAACCTTAGGAGACTTGAATCAAATTTGTAATGGGATCATTATAGAATTAGTTATCCCCAAGCTTGACGTGAATATATCGAACACAATGTTTTGTACATGGTGACTAAGATGATGTTAAGATTTGTTTGGGATTATGACTTGGGTTTACAATACATCATACCCCACGGAGAAGAATCACGATGGGGCTCATATCATATGCAAAAGAAACATGCTAGGGAACTAACAAAATAATTTAAAACAATAATAAGTGCGATCTAGATTAAGAATCACTTGAGCGATTCATCAAGTCGCGTGAGCGATTTAATAATTTTTGTGGTTAAATTCAAGTTCCACGATATGTGTAATGACCAATAACCTTAGGAGACGTGAATCAAATTTGTAATGGGATCATTGTGTAATTAGTTATCCCCAAGCTTGATGTGAATGTATCAAACACAATGTTTTGTACATGGTAACAAAGATGATGTTAAGATTTGTTTGGTATTGTGACTTAAGTTTGCTATACATCATACCCCACGGAGAAGAATCACGATGGGGCTCATATCATACGCAAAAAAGAACATGCTAGGGGACTAACAAAATAATTTAAAACAATAATAAGTGCGATCTAGATTAAGAATCGCCTGAGCGATTCATCAAGTCGCGTGAGCGATTTCATAATTTTTGTGGCCAAATTCAACTTCCATGATGTGTGTAATGACCAATAACCTTAGGAGACTTGAATCAAATTTGTTATGGGATCATTGTATAATTAGTTATCCCCAAGCTTCATGTGAATGTATCAAACACAATGTTTTGTACATGGTGACAAAGATGATGTTAAGATTTGTTTGGGATTATGACTTAGGTTTGCAATACATCATACCCCACGGAGAAGAATCACGATGAGGCTCATATCATACGCAAAACAAACATGCTAGGAGACTAACAAAATAATTTAAAACAATAATAAGTGCAATCTAGATTAAGAATCGCCTTAGCGATTCATCAAGTCGCGTGTGCGATTTAATAATTTTTGTGGCCAAATTAAAGTTCCATGATGTGTGTAATGACCAATAACCATAGGAGACTTGAATCAAATTTGTAATGGGATCATTATAGAATTAGTTATCCCCAAGCTTGATGTGAATATATCAAACACAACGTTTTGTACATGGTGACTAAGATGATGTTAAGATTTGTTTGGGATTATAACTTGGGTTTACAATACATCATACCCCACGGAGAAGAATCACGATGGGGCTCATATCATACGCAGAAGAAACATGCTAGGGAACTAACAAAATAATTTAAAACAATAATAAGTGCGATCTAGATTAAGAATCACTTGAGCGATTCATCAAGTCGCTTGAGCAATTTAATAATTTTTGTGGTTAAATTCAAGTTCCATGATATGTGTAATGACCAATAACCTTAGGAGACTTGAATCAAATTTGTAATGGGATCATTGTGTAATTAGTTATCCCCAAGCTTGATGTGAATGTATCAAACACAATGTTTTGTACATGGTAACAAAGATGATGTTAAGATTTGTTTGGGATTATGACTTAAGTTTGCTATACATCATACCCCACGGAGAAGAATCACGATGGGGCTCATATCATACGCAAAAAAAAACATGCTAGGGTACTAACAAAATAATTTAAAACAATAATAAGTGCGATCTAGATTAAGAATCTCCTGAGCGATTTAATAATTTTTGTGGCCAAATTCAAGTTCCATGATGTGTGTAATGGCCAATAACCTTAGGAGACTTGAATCAAATTTGTAATGGGATCATTGTATTATTAGTTATCCCCAAGCTTCATGTGATGTATCAAACACAATGTTTTGTACATGGTGACAAAGATGATGTTAAGATTTGTTTGGGATTATGACTTAGGTTTGCAATACATCATACCCCACGGAGAAGAATCACGATGAGAGTCATATCATACGCAAAACAAACATGCTAGGAGACTAACAAAATAATTTAAAACAATAATAAGTGCGATCTAGATTAAGAATCGCCTGAGCGATTCATCAAGTCGCGTGTGCAATTTAATAATTTTTGTGGCCAAATTCAAGTTCCATGATGTGTGTAATGACCAATAACCTTAGGAGACTTGAATCAAATTTGTAATGGGATCATTGTGTAATTAGTTATCCCCAATCTTGATGTGAATGTATCAAACACAATGTTTTGTACATGGTAACAAAGATGATGTTAAGATTTGTTTGGGATTATGACTTATGTTTGCTATACATCATACCCCACGGAGAAGAATCACGATGGGCTCATATTATACGCAAAAAAAACATGCTAAGGTACTAACAAAATAATTTAAAACAATAATAAGTGCGATCTAGATTAAGAATCGCCTGAGCGATTTAATAATTTTTGTGGCCCAATTCAAGTTCCATGATGTGTGTAATGGCCAATAACCTTAGGAGACTTGAATCAAATTTGTAATGGGATCATTGTATTATTAGTTATCCCCAAGCTTCATGTGATGTATCAAACACAATGTTTTGTACATGGTGACAAAGATGATGTTAAGATTTGTTTGGGATTATGACTTAGGTTTGCAATACATCATACCCCACGGAGAAGAATCACGATGAGACTCATATCATACGCAAAACAAACATGCTAGGAGACTAACAAAATAATTTAAAACAATAATAAGTGCGATCTAGATTAAGAATCACTTGAGCGATTCATCAAGTCGCGTGAGCGATTTAATAATTTTTGTGGCCAAATTCAAGTTCCATGATGTGTGTAATGACCAATAACCTTAGGAGACTTGAATCAAATTTGTAATGGGATCATTGTGTAATTAGTTATCCCCAAGCTTCATGTGAAAGTATCAAACATAATGTTTTGTACATGGTGACAAAGATGATGTTAAGATTTGTTTGGGATTATGACTTAGGTTTGCAATACATCATACCCCACGGAGAAGAATCACGATGAGGCTCATATCATACACAAAAAAACATGCTAGGAGACTAACAAAATAATTTAAAACAATAATAAGTGCGATCTAGATTAAGAATCGCCTGAGCGATTCATCAAGTCGCGTGTGCGATTTAATAGTTTTTGTGGCCAAATTAAAGTTCCATTATGTGTGTAATGACCAATAACCTTAGGAGACTTGAATCAAATTTGTAATGGGATCATTATAGAATTAGTTATCCCCAAGCTTGATGTGAATATATCAAACACAATGTTTTGTACATGGTGACTAAGATGATGTTAAGATTTGTTTGGGATTATGACTTGGGTTTACAATACATCATACCCCACGGAGAAGAATCACGATGGGGCTCATATCATACGCAAAAGAAACATGCTAGGGAACTAACAAAATAATTTAAAACAATAATAAGTGCGATCTAGATTAAGAATCACTTGAGCGATTCATCAAGTCGCGTGAGCGATTTAATAATTTTTGTGGTTAAATTCAAGTTCCATGATATGTGTAATGACCAATAACCTTAGGAGACTTGAATCAAGTTTGTAATGGGATCATTGTGTAATTAGTTATCCCCAAGCTTGATGTGAATATATCAAACACAATGTTTTGTACATGGTAAAAAAGATGATGTTAAGATTTGTTTGGGATTATGACTTAAGTTTGCTATACACCATGCCCCATGGAGAAGAATCACGATGGGGCTCATATCATACGCAAAAAACACATGCTAGGGGACTAACAAAATAATTTAAAACAATAATAAGTGCGATCTATATTAAGAATCGCCTGGGCGATTTAATAATTTTTGTGGCCAACTTCAACTTCCATGATGTGTGTAATGGCCAATAACCTTAGGAGACTTGAATCAAATTTGTAATGGGATCATTGTATAATTAGTTATCCCCAGGCTTCATGTGAATGTATCAAACACAATGTTTTGTACATGGTGACAAAGATGATGTTAAGATTTGTTTGAGATTATGACTTAGGTTTGCAATACATCATACCCCACGGAGAAGAATCACGATGAGGCTCATATCATACGCAAAACAAACATGCTAGGAGACTAACAAAATAACTTAAAACAATAATAAGTGCGATCTAGATTAAGAATCACTCGAGCGATTCATCAAGTCGCGTGAGCGATTTAATAATTTTTGTGGTTAAATTCAAGTTCCATGATATGTGTAATGACCAATAATCTTAGGAGACGTGAATCAAATTTGTAATGGGATCATTGTGTAATTAGTTATCCCCAAGCTTGATGTGAATGTATCAAACACAATGTTTTGTACATGGTAACAAAGATGATGTTAAGATTTGTTTGGTATTATGACTTAAGTTTGCTATACATCATACCCCACGGAGAAGAATCACGATGGGGCTCATATCATACGCAAAAAAAACATGCTAGGGGACTAACAAAATAATTTAAAACAATAATAAGTGCGATCTAGATTAAGAATCGCCTGAGCGATTTAATAATTTTTGTGGCCAAATTCAACTTCCATGATGTGTGTAATGGCCAATAACCTTAGGAGACTTGAATCAAATTTGTAATGGGATCATTGTATAATTAGTTATCCCCAAGCTTCATGTGAATGTATCAAACACAATGTTTTGTACATGGTGACAAAGATGATGTTAAGATTTGTTTGGGATTATGACTTAGGTTTACAATACATCATACCCCACGGAGAAGAATCACGATGAGGCTCATATCATACGCAAAACAAACATGCTAGGAGACTAACAAAATAATTTAAAACAATAATAAGTGCGATCTAGATTAAGAATCGCCCGAGCGATTCATCAAGTTGCGTGTGCGATTTAATAATTTTTGTGGCCAAATTAAAGTTCCATGATGTGTGTAATGACCAATAACCTTAGGAGACTTGAATCAAATTTGTAATGGGATCATTATAGAATTAGTTATCCCCAAGATTGATGTGAATATATCGAACACAATGTTTTGTACATGGTGACTAAGATGATGTTAAGATTTGTTTGGAATTATGACTTGGGTTTACAATACATCATACCCCACGGAGAAGAATCACGATGGGGCTCATATCATACGCAAAAAAAACATGCTAGGGGACTAACAAAATAATTTAAAATAATAATAAGTACGATCTAGATTAAGAATCGCCTGAGCGATTCATTAAGTCGCGTGAGCGATTTCATAATTTTTGTGGCCAAATTCAACTTCCATGATGTGTGTAATGGCCAGTAACCTTAGGAGACTTGAATCAAATTTGTTATGGGATCATTGTATAATTAGTTATCCCCAAGCTTCATGTGAATGTATCAAACACAATGTTTTGTTCATGGTGACAAAGATGATGTTAAGATTTGTTTGGGAATATGACTTAGGTTTGCAATACATCATACCCCACGGAGAAGAATCACGATGGGGCTCTTATCATATGCAAAAGAAAAATGCTAGGGGACTAAAAAAATAATTTAAAACAATAATAAGTGCGATCTAGATTAAGAATCGCCTGAGCGATTCATCAAGTCGCGTGTGCGATTTAATAGTTTTTGTGGCCAAATTAAAGTTCCATTATGTGTGTAATGACCAATAACCTTAGGAGACTTGAATCAAATTTGTAATGGGATCATTATAGAATTAGTTATCCCCAAGCTTGATGAGAATATATCAAACACAACGTTTTGTACATGGTGACTAAGATGATATTAAGATTTGTTTGGGATTATAACTTGGGTTTACAATACATCATACCCCACGGAGAAGAATCACGATGGGGCTCATATCATACGCAGAAGAAACATGCTAGGGAACTAACAAAATAATTTAAAACAATAATAAGTGCGATCTAGATTAAGAATCACTTGAGCGATTCATCAAGTCGCGTGAGCGATTTAATAATTTTTGTGGTTAAATTCAAGTTCCATGATATGTGTAATGACCAATAACCTTAGGAGACTTGAATCAAATTTGTAATGGGATCATTGTGTAATTAGTTATCCCCAAGCTTGATGTGAATGTATCAAACACAATGTTTTTGTAACGCCCCGCTCATCCGATAAATAAGGTACGTCACCTTTCAACCTTTTTGATATGTTTAATTATGTGATTGGTGCATTGTGTGGCCCTCTTTTGGACTCTTTTAGAGTTAGGGCCCTTTTTGTAATTTTCTTCTTTTAGGGGAGGTTTTCCGGTCACTTCTCGTTTGGTAGAGATTTTGACTTCTTTGACCCCTCCTTTGCGTCCGGGGCATCGAGACGAGTCCGTAGACTCTAAGTTTGCCCCATTTTGACTTCGTTAACCCGTCCTTCCGATTGCTTTTGCGTACGAGGACCAGAGATATATACTCGGGTTTCCTCGTTTTGCGTGCAAATCAGATCAGCTCCAGATGCAGCGTCTTCTCCAGCGATCCGTTACTGTTCACACACAGTGGAGGTGTGAAAACACACACATGCCCGTTCTCCCTCGTTTCTCGACGGAATTCGACGAATTGATAGTGAAAATTTATCAGCTCGACGAGCCCGTCACAACCGTACCAGTTTCGTGGGCTGAAAGTGACCAGCGGCGGAGCAGCGGCGGTCCGACGGTGGCGGGTTGCGCCACCTCCACGCCGGCGGCGTTCCGGCGACTTTCGCCGGCCAACCGCTACCCTACCCTATGTTTTCGACCCTTCCCGTTCCATTTCCAGCCTCCTTTTCGAGCGAATCGCGGCGTAGGTGGTGGTTCCGACGGTGACGCAGCGGCGCAGCTTGGAGGCGACGGTTCGGCCATTTTCCGGCCGATTTCGGTGGTGCCCCCTTCACAAAAGTTGCTCAGGTTGACGAGTCCAAGCTATTCGTGGTGGTGGCGGTCAGAGAACCGGCCGGCGAACGGCGGACCGGTGGCGGACCGGGCCTCGACCGGCGGTCCGTTTTTCCGGCGGTTTTTCCGGCGGTTTGACTTGGGGCTTTCGTAGGGCTCGTTACCAGTTTTCCAACGGTATGCTCGGATTCCATTTTGGTTTTACGGTTTACGTTTAATTTCAGTTTTCGTCATTGGGATTTGATTCGGTTTTTCGTCAACGAAGTCCTGCGTGTTTGGCATTTTCTGAAATTGATTGAGGGGTTTTGTTGAGCAGGCCGAGACGTACGTTCCTGTCCTTCCGGGGTTTTTTCCGACCACCGGAGACGGTATTCCGGTGGCGGCCGGTGACTGTTCCGGCAGCTCCGGTAGCGGCATTCCGGTGACTTCCGGACATTGTGTTCCTTTCGTCGTGGTGAGTCTATCACCACTTTCCGTTCGTCAATCGGATGCCCGGTTGATTTATTGTGATTTATTTTGTGTATTTCTATTTAATTGAAATTATTTGTTTTAATTGCAATAAATTGTCAATTGCTTGATTTGTCGATCAATATGAATTCCAATGTGTACGAAAGCATGTATTAAATGATCTATGATATATGAAAACTCGAATTCTCAACTCATTGATTTTATGGACCTCGTTTCATGTTGATTGCTTGTCTTAATTGATTTAATTGAGAATTGTTTGAATATATATGAGTGGGCATAATTATTCCAAATGCTTAATTAATTTGAAATACGAACATAACGTTCATGAATCATACATGTAGCTTTAATTATATGTTTAATTGTTATTTGGAAACTTGAATGTACACCAGAACATTACATGACTTTTGTAATTTATTATATATTGGATTAGTGCATAACTTATTGATACCATTTCATGAACATTGCCGTGCGTCTTATTTGGTTCATATTGAGTCTCCTCTCACTGGTACACATTATTCCCTTTATTGTACAGTTCTTCTCCAGGGTGGAGACTTCTGGATCGAATAGGCAACCGTAGTGCTCTTGTTGTTGTTCTTGTCTCGTGGTATTCCAGGTGAGGTTTAATTTCTAGATACATAGAACCATTACAACCCTTACGTGAACTTTCGGCCAAAAGGTATCTATATATCTATAGTTTTCTAAACTCTATTGATTTTCCACTGATCTATTGAATTGTACTGTATTGATTGATTGATTGATTTGGCGAGTATTGTATTGCACTGTGGGCCCGAGGGTAGTGACTCGAGCCAACCGGGAAAGCATGGGCTGACGGGTAACTCGGGAGCTATCCTCACCAAATTGGGATGACCCCTGAACCCCCTAGGAGATTAGGGCGGGGAAGGAGTTCCGGGCTTAGGGAATCATGCACCCTCTGCCCAGATTGATTGGATGGCGGGGCCTTGCAATCCCCCATCACCCGGAGGAAGAAGGTTGGAATTGAAACTGCTAATTGTGCACTGTAAATAGATTGCTTGATCACCTAATCACTTAATAACTGAATGATTGATTGTACACTGTCGGAGTAAGGTTGGAGATTTGCCCTCACTCGCCGGGCCACTGATTGATTGATTGAAATTGATTGAAGTGTCTAATCTGATAGTTGTAATCTCGGGCGAGTTCTAAGTATTCTTGAACCTACTTTGTTTCTGTTATAAAACCTTACCCAAGGTTACGACTTGCATGTTATCTGCGCTTATATATTATTACGCCCCTCACTCAGTCTTGTGGAGACTGACACCTCACTTTTCAGTTTTGCAGGTGGTGTGCTAGGCGGGAGTCAGAGTTGTGTCTTGTATTTTCTTTCGAGTCTTGTCCGGTCTCTTCACTTACACTCACTGCATATTGTATTTTAATTACTGTATTGAACTTGTTATTGGATTAGTATGCTACTTACTGAATTAAATTGAACTCGGGACAGGTTCTAGGGCTTTAGTTGAACCCGTTTCATGTTATTGTATTGAATTGATTCGGGACAGGTTAGGACAGGTTCATTGGATTAGTAGAACCCGTATTTACTTTCATTGAACTTGTATTCATTTTATTGATATTGATTAGATAATTGCCTTACTTCCGCATTGTGGTCACTGTTGATCGTTTCAGGGTTAGATTCCGCCTAGCTAGGACTGTTTTTTTTTCATTGTCTCCCGTTCGCTATAGTTTCGATTCATATATGGATTCTCTATTTCATATGTGAATTGGAGCTATAGTGCGGGGGATGTGGTGCCTGGCGTTCCGGGTGCTACATCCTACGGTGGTATCAGAGCTACCAGGTTCAGAACCGGTGCTCTGGGTTGTGTTGTCTCGAGTATAGGTCGTACGGCATAGGAACTAATTGTCAATGTGTGCATTGCATCATCATTGAACACTGAATTGTGATGTTTTTCAAAACTTTATTAGTTTATTTGTTGCATTTTGCATTGAATCCATTCTTTTGGTGTTAATTATGTGGCATGAGCATATATTAATCGCATGCATTTATTTTCGAAATGAGCTGTGATTCATAGGATATGAAGACAATATCAAACCACGGCCAATCTTTACGACAACCACAGGCTACCACAAGCTCTTCTTTCTGGCTCGAAAGTTGTAAGGAATGACTTGGGGATTCTACAGAAATTTAAGAGTCCAATCTTTTCTAAAATGAGGTTAGGGCTCGAGTGACAAAGTCCAGAACAAGAGGTCAGTTCGAAGGAGAAGTTTGCCAGCTCTATTACTGATGGTGAATTCATGATGAGACGGGATTTGTGGTGTGTAATGATTTGGTTTCACGAGATCAACATGTTTGTTTACACTACGAAGATTTGTCAACCAGATTCCAAAGAAGAGAAATCTCGAAGATGTTTTAGATTCGAGGTTATATCAACGTGGAGGCGATGACCTTCAAGAGAATTAAAGTAAAGTAGGTTCGTGGTTGAGAAGCAGTAAAGACTATTTAACTTGAGAAAGAGGCGAAAGAAAATATGAAGAATAATATAGCTTGAGATTTAGATCGATGGAAAAGGATGAAGAGACTACGAAGAGGGAATTCACATGCTTCAGAATCGGGATGAGATAGGAGTTGAATTGAGAAGAATTAAGGAAATTAGTCGACGTGGTAAGTATAAGTTCATGGAAAATGACAATGCTAAGGATTTTATCTTCGGCCGGTTATGAGTCATCTTTCAAATTCAAGATGAAATGTCGAGTTGTGAGATTGAATTAGGAGATTCTAGATTCGTGCAGATTGAGTTTATCTTCCAGATCCAAGCTGAATTATCGTATTGTGAGGTTGATTTGGAAGATATGGAATAACAAATGAAGGCGATAAAGAAAGGTCAAGTGTGAGCAGTTGGAGGGTGAGTTCATTTGATTATTGGAACTCATAACAAATAAACCGAGGAAGCTTTGATCAAAGTAACAACTTTGGTAAGGACTAAGACAAGGATTTGAGCTTAAGTCTCCGAGATAAGTTAAGGTTTCAATTTCATGGGTGTAGAAGCATCTGAGTTCAAGAAGCATAATTTTGGTTTATAAAGTTGTGCGAGTGATACAAGGAAAACTTTGAGCAAGGAAATATTTATGGTAAAGGTTCGGGTAACGCTCGGAGGTCGGTACATGGAAAGAAATCGGATTCCAAAAATTTCAATCTCGGGTGATGGAGGTGTGTAAGTTGATGATAAAGAATTTTGAAGAATTGGAAGACCGTGGGTAACAAGAGATGATCAATAAATTCGGGACACGCTTCAATTCAACGAAACATGAACAAGTGTCAAGCTAAAAGATACAACTACGGTGACAGGTTCAACGCATTCATGGCACGTGCATCATACGTTATTTTAAATTATTTAACTTCTTTTATTTATTTATGTATCTTTAATTGATATAATTGCTCCAACATGTATTTATAAGAGTGATATGTGCATCGGCATTTTTACCCAACATGCATCTTAAGTGTTTTCTTCGTAGGAATTTTCTCCACTTTATCCGGCAAGCATCACTTCAACCGCGACATAACGGAATCTCCTTTGCTTCCCCCTCAAACATTACTCTGACCGAGTCTCATTTGAATCAAGAATAGAAGAAATATTTGAGTTGCAAATCGTGGATCAAAAAGGGAAAAGAGATACCGAGAATTGGAAGGTGGAACCGGAGAATGGAACGATAGAAGTAAATGGCTATTCCTACCTATCATTTTAAGATAGTTGTGAGTGAGATCACCTGGCACGTGGAACAACTAGAATCATTTAAACCAAGGATGCAAAAATGATAAAATTCAGGATATGTGATCCGCGAGGCGGTGTACTAAATTCAAGGAATTAAGATAGAAAATTCTTAAGGGGGAGAGTGCGACTACTCACAAACTTAAATTCACAGTTGTGCTCGAGGAAGTTACTTCTCGTAGCAGAAAAAAAAAAAAAAAAAAAAAAAAAAAATTTGCAAGCCATGACGGACATGAACGACCCAATGATAGTGACAGGAAAAGAATAAGGCGGCTTATCAGTAAACCTTCAAAGTTGAGTTAAGTTAATATAACCGGGATGAAGATCTTCATAAGGCATCGAAGAGAGTGGTTCGTTTGGGAATTTATAAGCACGTGATTAAGACAGCGAGGATGATGATATTATCAGGGAATTTCTGATGAATTTCTAAATTAGTTTCAAGAAAGGAAAATTGGTCAAATTTATCACCTTTAAGAAGGATGTCCACTGGTTCCAGATGACCAAATCTTCAACAAAGGACTTAACCAGTTGGTGACAATGTATGAAGTAGGAGTCAAAGTTCAAGATTCTTGTACGGTCAAAGATAATATAATGAACCTGGTACAAAGACAAATGTTCTGATCGTAGGCGGAATAAATTGGTGCTCGGTTAATTGAAGAAGATAACACTAGATAAGGGTCCAAATGAAATCGAGAATAAGATCATCCAAGGGTCTGACTTTCTCAGTCAAACATATACTGAAGATAGGAAAGACAAGTTGGGAATCAAGCCAGCTAGAGATCAGACTATCCAAATCGTAGAAGTAAAGTCACAATATCAATTTCATTGCTACGGTGAACGGTACACTAAGCATCCATCGCACGAGCATACATGCATCGTTTACATATTTAAATTTTGTTATTATGTGATACCCTGGCCAGTGGAGTGTGTGTTGATTGGTGAACCTTGCTTCTGCTTGTGTGCTTGAGTGGAAGGGAGATTTGATTCTCTCTGATTACGTGCCAGGAAGATGTGGATTCTCCCTGTTTATGTGTCAGAAAGATGTTGGATTCTTTCTGTTTTCTGTGCACGAGAGATGCTGGATTCTCTTGTACTTAGGTATTCGAGGGATGTTGGATTCTCTTGAATTTAGGAGTTTGAGGAATGCTGGATTTTCTCAAACTAGATTGTCTGGAAGGATGTGGAATCTGACAGACTTAGGCTGGGAGACGGGGTTCTCTCAATTCTGTGTTTGAGAGACGGGGTTCTCTCAATTCTGTGTTTGAGAGACGGGGTTCTCTCTTTTGTGTGTGCTGAGGGACGGGGTTTCCTCACTTGTATGTTGAGAGATGGGATTCTCTCTTGTTTGTCGTGTTTGCGTTACGCCTGGACAGACAACGGATAACAAGTGACGAGACAATGGACTAGTAGCAATCGAACGAGTTTTGAAGTGATTAACGGCCAAGTGTTCGAGCAAATCTTTGTGACTACCAGACTCTGAAGGGGTTGATACATAAGGGGAGTAAATTTCACAACCAGGGCTAAGATGCTACACAATTTTGGGAAACCGATCGATATATTTCAGTTTGAAACCTTTTTCGGCCTAGCAGTAGGACCTGAGGACAGGTCCTTTTGAAGGAGGGAAGATTGTAACGCCCCGCTCATCCGATAAATAAGGTACGTCACCTTTCAACCTTTTTGATATGTTTAATTATGTGATTGGTGCATTGTGTGGCCCTCTTTTGGACTCTTTTAGAGTTAGGGCCCTTTTTGTAATTTTCTTCTTTTAGGGGAGGTTTTCCGGTCACTTCTCGTTTGGTAGAGATTTTGACTTCTTTGACCCCTCCTTTGCGTCCGAGGCATCGAGACGAGTCCGTAGACTCTAAGTTTGCCCCATTCTGACTTCGTTAGCCCGTCCTTCCGATTGCTTTTGCGTACGAGGACCAGAGATATATACTCGGGTTTCCTCGTTTTGCGTGCAAATCAGATCAGCTCCAGATGCAGCGTCTTCTCCAGCGATCCGTTACTGTTCACACACAGTGGAGGTGTGAAAACACACACATGCCCGTTCTCCCTCGTTTCTCGACGGAATTCGACGAATTGATAGTGAAAATTTATCAGCTCGACGAGCCCGTCACAACCGTACCAGTTTCGTGGGCTGAAAGTGACCAGCGGCTGAGCAGCGGCGGTCCGACGGTGGCGGGTTGCGCCACCTCCACGCCGGCGGCGTTCCGGCGACTTTCGCCGGCCAACCGCTACCCTACCCTATGTTTTCGACCCTTCCCGTTCCATTTCCAGCCTCCTTTTCGAGCGAATCGCGGCGTAGGTGGTGGTTCCGACGGTGACGCAGCGGCGCAGCTTGGAGGCGACGGTTCGGCCATTTTCCGGCCGATTTCGGTGGTGCCCCCTTCACAAAAGTTGCTCAGGTTGACGAGTCCAAGCTATTCGTGGTGGTGGCGGTCAGAGAACCGGCCGGCGAACGGCGGACCGGTGGCGGACCGGGCCTGGACCGGCGGTCCGTTTTTCCGGCGGTTTTTCCGGCGGTTTGACTTGGGGCTTTCGTAGGGCTCGTTACCAGCTTTCCAACGGTATGCTCGGATTCCATTTTGGTTTTACGGTTTACGTTTAATTTCAGTTTTCGTCATTGGGATTTGATTCGGTTTTTCGTCAACGAAGTCCTGCGTGTTTGGCATTTTCTGAAATTGATTGAGGGGTTTTGTTGAGCAGGCCGAGACGTACGTTCCTGTCCTTCCGGGGTTTTTTCCGACCACCGGAGACGGTATTCCGGTGGCGGCCGGTGACTGTTCCGGCAGCTCCGGTAGCGGCATTCCGGTGACTTCCGGACATTGTGTTCCTTTCGTCGTGGTGAGTCTATCACCACTTTCCGTTCGTCAATCGGATGCCCGGTTGATTTATTGTGATTTATTTTGTGTATTTCTATTTAATTGAAATTAATTGTTTTAATTGCAATAAATTGTCAATTGCTTGATTTGTCGATCAATATGAATTCCAATGTGTACGAAAGCATGTATTAAATGATCTATGATATATGAAAACTCGAATTCTCAACTCATTGATTTTATGGACCTCGTTTCATGTTGATTGCTTGTCTTAATTGATTTAATTGAGAATTGTTTGAATATATATGAGTGGGCATAATTATTCCAAATGCTTAATTAATTTGAAATACGAACATAACGTTCATGAATCATACATGTAGCTTTAATTATATGTTTAATTGTTATTTGGAAACTTGAATGTACACCAGAACATTACATGACTTTTGTAATTTATTATATATTGGATTAGTGCATAACTTATTGATACCATTTCATGAACATTGCCGTGCGTCTTATTTGGTTCATATTGAGTCTCCTCTCACTGGTACACATTATTCCCTTTATTGTACAGTTCTTCTCCAGGGTGGAGACTTCTAGATCGAATAGGCAACCGTAGTGCTCTTGTTGTTGTTCTTGTCTCGTGGTATTCCAGGTGAGGTTTAATTTCTAGATACATAGAACCATTACAACCCTTACGTGAACTTTCGGCCAAAAGGTATCTATATATCTATAGTTTTCTAAACTCTATTGATTTTCCACTGATCTATTGAATTGTACTGTATTGATTGATTGATTGATTTGGCGAGTATTGTATTGCACTGTGGGCCCGAGGGTAGTGACTCGAGCCAACCGGGAAAGCATGGGCTGACGGGTAACTCGGGAGCTATCCTCACCAAATTGGGATGACCCCTGAACCCCCTAGGAGATTAGGGCGGGGAAGGAGTTCCGGGCTTAGGGAATCATGCACCCTCTGCCCAGATTGATTGGATGGCGGGGCCTTGCAATCCCCCATCACCCGGAGGAAGAAGGTTGGAATTGAAACTGCTAATTGTGCACTGTAAATAGATTGCTTGATCACCTAATCACTTAATAACTGAATGATTGATTGTACACTGTCGGAGTAAGGTTGGAGATTTGCCCTCACTCGCCGGGCCACTGATTGATTGATTGAAATTGATTGAAGTGTCTAATCTGATAGTTGTAATCTCGGGCGAGTTCTAAGTATTCTTGAGCCTACTTTGTTTCTGTTATAAAACCTTACCCGAGGTTACGACTTGCATGTTATCTGCGCTTATATATTATTACGCCCCTCGCTCAGTCTTGTGGAGACTGACACCTCACTTTTCAGTTTTGCAGGTGGTGTGCTAGGCGGGAGTCAGAGTTGTGTCTTGTCTTTTCTTTCGAGTCTTGTCCGGTCTCTTCACTTACACTCACTGCATATTGTATTTTAATTACTATATTGAACTTGTTATTGGATTAGTATGCTACTTACTGAATTAAATTGAACTCGGGACAGGTTCTAGGGCTTTAGTTGAACCCGTTTCATGTTATTGTATTGAATTGATTCGGGACAGGTTAGGACAGGTTCATTGGATTAGTAGAACCCGTATTTACTTTCATTGAACTTGTATTCATTTTATTGATATTGATTAGATAATTGCCTTACTTCCGCATTGTGGTCACTGTTGATCGTTTCAGGGTTAGATTCCGCCTAGCTAGGACTGTTTTTTTTTCATTGTCTCCCGTTCGCTATTGTAACGCCCCCGTTTTTCAGTTTAAATAAGGTGACGTATTTGTTTATAAATTGCGCAAATTAAGTATTTAATTATATGATTAATTGTTTATAAGTTTTTTTTTTATTTTATTATTTGATTTAAAACCGTAAACTTTTGTTATTTAATTTAATTAATATGGAATTTAAGTTTAGTAATTTATTCATAACAATATGAATTCGTTCATGCGCTTAAGTGTTCTATTTCTACTTCGTTCTTATATGTAATGATATCAGATTGGCGTGAAAATTTAATATGTTGTGAATATGTGTGTTATGAACATGCCTATATGCTCGGTTTATGTTTTCGGATTTATTTGACGTGTTTATGAATTTATTTTGATTTTTGGAACCAAGTCGGGGGGCTAACGAGCAATTAGCGCACCCTTGGTTCCGCACGTGATATCTTGAGCTCGGGAATTCGGATTCGAATTCCGTCAACTCCGTTGCCTTCGTATCGACGATTCGGAGACAATGGAACAAGCCTCACACCTTTTTGAAGTCATTAAGACCTCCAAAATCCAACCGTAACGGACAACTCGTGCAAGAAGAGCCCTTATGTTGACTAGTCTCCTTGGTGGGACCCTTTCTACTTAACCAAACTTAACCAAAGATTAACCATGACTTTTGTACCATGGGTTAAGCCTTCTCCTACCCTTTTACCTCTGAAAAACCGAACCAAACTCTCACTCTCCAGCTGCAACTGAAACGAGAAAGAAAAGAAGAGGAGAAAGGAAGAAACCCTTGGCCATCCTTAGTGATTTTGAGCTCAAATCACCATTTTTCTTCACCAAATCTTCAAGGTATGAATATTGATGTCTTCTCTACTCTATTATACTTGATTTCATCTCCTTAATTCATGATTTGGATCAGATTTGGTTAGGGTTTGGGCTAAGAGCATGAATAGGGTTTTTGGGGAAATTGCTCTTATGATCTTGTTTGCTTGTATAGCTGATTTTCTTGCTTATACATGATCATATGAACTTGATTCTTGACCTATTTCTTTCCTAACTGATAGTATATGATATTAGGAAGATTTCATCTCTTGCTCCTTTTATGAAATTATGAGTTATGGAGCTCCAAACTTGATGATCAAAGTGATTCCCCTGTTTTCAAACTGCTGTGTAAGATTTAGTGTTGTTGCATGATCATATGGCCTCCATTTCGTGTGAAAATGCATGGAGTTGATGTAAACTCATTGTTCTATATGCTAGCATTCATGCTTTAAGTATTTGGTTCCATTTGAAGCCTCAAAACCGCAAGACATGGCCTGTTCTTATGCATGCTCTTTGACAGAATTGTTGCTGTTGAGTTTGGTAACTTGTTGGTCCTTCTAATGTGCTTTAAATTGTACCATTTTGCATATATTTGATGTATATTAGTTGTTTAGTATGTTAGCATGCATTCCCCAAAGTTTCAGATTCAAATTCAAGCCCTAAGTACTTGATCAATGCATGATAGAATCATTAGGGCTCATATGTCCGATTGTAGCGATCCAGTTTTGTTTCACGGTTTCGATGATCTTAACGTGTGATTTAGCCTTTTTACTCTAAATGAAAAATGTTCATAACATGCCAAATATGTTGTATATTAAGTTTCAGAGCATTTGGAGTTCATTTGGTATGCCTTTGGATTGAATTGGTGTGAGTCCAGTTTTGCCGGCAGAATTTTTACATGTGATTTGGTTCTGTACCGTGACACCCCCGTGTCTCATTTACTCATAAGAGTGAGACACGGGCGTGTCACACCTTCTGGGAAGCTCTGTACTGAGCCACGCCCGTGGCTCAGTTGGGCAAGGGTTGGTGACACCCCCGTGTCACCTCCCATGCGCAGTCTTCGTTACTTCCTCTTCGGTTTTTGATTTGTTTCACCTCCTTAATGACTTTATCTCCTTTTGTGTTAAACTATGAACTTGTTTTGCTATGTGTTAGGAGTATTGTGGTTCAATTTCGTGGCATTTGGATGAGTTATAGGTATGCTTTTGCTTAATGCCGTTTATGTGTGTTTATACGTCGTTTATGAATTGCATAACTTATTTTCTATATCATATGATTTCTTCTTGTCGTCAAACCTTGGATATATGCTATGTTATGTAATTTGAAGTATGTAATAGCATGTTGGGAAAGTTTGAACATGTTCTATGCTTCTATTTGAATTCTTGAATAAATTGAATGGAGATATGAATTGAATGATCTATGATTGAACAAGTGAATGAATTGGTTATATGATTTTCATGACTTAATATGATCTTTATGTCTTCATATCATGTGTGAGCATTGCCGTACGTCATATATGGTTCATTTAGGGTCTTGAGTCTCACGAGCACGTCTTGTGGTCTTTTGTACAGTTTGTCTCCAGGGCGGAGAGCTTTCGATCGTCAGGCACTTGGTGCTCGATCCTTGTTTCTTCACGGTTAAGGTGAGGGTGGTTTATGTTTTAGCTATGTACAAACCCTATAACCCTTATGTGCAAAGCTTTGGCCAAAAACCTTATGATTATATATATATATGATCTCCAAGCGAAGCTATCGAGTAAATTCTTCTGAATTATACGTATGAGCATACATAAGCTTAAAAATGGTTTTGTAATGAGGCTATGCTCCAAACCGTGTGTCTTCATGCTAGCTATGGATTAGGATGACACGGAGAGGTACGTATATAGCATATGCCGAGTTACACGGTAAGGTATGATTTCTTATAGTATGTATCATATGTATGTATTGATATGTTTTGGCGAGACACATTTATTACTTATTACAGAACGGGCCCCGGGACTTAGTATATGTGGCTAACCGAGGAAGCAAGGGCTGACGGGGATCCCATATACTAGTCCCACTATTTAAACAGCGGTACTGGACCTCGTCAGGAGATTGGCGGGGAAAGGGAGCTGAGTGCCATCTGGGGAGTCATGTAACCCCTTTTGGTCAAAGACAGGGTGGTCGGGCCTTGCAAACCCACCACCAACCCGGAGGAAGAAGGTTGGAATTAATTATAATTGAATGATTGATTGACTGATTGATTATCGATTGATAGGCACTGTGCGGGAAGGCCGGGAATCGGATTGCCCAAACAATATATTTAGGACTTGATTTATGGTCTGCCTGTATTATGATATATTGCATGATCACCTAATCAATATATTATTGATATTTGTCGTACACGGTCGGAGTTTGGATGGAGGTTGTGCACGCTCACTCGCCGAGCCTTATATTTATGTATGATTTATGAATGTAATGAATCTAATATGAATTAGTCGTAAAGTCCGAGCGTTGATTAATCATTCTCTTGCCCTTTTTGGGAACTAATTCCAAATAAAACCTTGCTCGGAATTTATGACTTGCATGTGCATGTTTTATACGTATTTATCGCTCCTGCTCACTCAGTCTTCTAGAGACTGACCCTCTCCCTCCCCAACACTTTAGTGTGCAGGTTGTCCTTGGAGTTTCGAGCTAGGCGGAGGTGTTTGGAGTCTGTAAGTGGGTCGAGTTAGACTAGGAGAGTCTCTGCATTTGTATCTGTATTGGAATTATGTATAATTCATTTCAGTTATATCGGGAAATTGGATACCTATGTATTTATTATGAAATTGGTTTTACTGAGTTTGCTATACATCATACCCCACGGAGAAGAATCACGATGGGGCTCATATCATACGCAAAAAAAACATGCTAGGGGACTAACAAAATAATTTAAAACAATAATAAGTGCGATCTAGATTAAGAATCGCCTGAGCGATTCATCAAGTCGCGTGAGCGATTTAATAATTTTTGTGGCCAAATTCAACTTCCATGATGTGTGTAATGGCCAATAACCTTAGGAGACTTGAATCAAATTTGTAATGGGATCTTTGTATAATTAGTTATCCCCAAGCTTCATGTGAAAGTATCAAACATAATGTTTTGTACATGGTGACAAAGATGATGTTAAGATTTGTTTGGGATTATGACTTAGGTTTGCAATACATCATACCCCACGGAGAAGAATCACGATGAGGCTCATATCATACGCAAAAAAACATGCTAGGAGACTAACAAAATAATTTAAAACAATAATAAGTGCGATCTAGATTAAGAATCGCCTGAGCGATTCATCAAGTCGCGTGTGCGATTTAATAGTTTTTGTGGCCAAATTAAAGTTCCATTATGTGTGTAATGACCAATAACCTTAGGAGACTTGAATCAAATTTGTAATGGGATCATTATAGAATTAGTTATCCCCAAGCTTGATGTGAATATATCAAACACAATGTTTTGTACATGGTGACTAAGATGATGTTAAGATTTGTTTGGGATTATGACTTGGGTTTACAATACATCATACCCCACGGAGAAGAATCACGATGGGGCTCATATCATACGCAAAAGAAACATGCTAGGGAACTAACAAAATAATTTAAAACAATAATAAGTGCGATCTAGATTAAGAATCACTTGAGCGATTCATCAAGTCGCGTGAGCGATTTAATAATTTTTGTGGTTAAATTCAAGTTCCATGATATGTGTAATGACCAATAACCTTAGGAGACTTGAATCAAGTTTGTAATGGGATCATTGTGTAATTAGTTATCCCCAAGCTTGATGTGAATATATCAAACACAATGTTTTGTACATGGTAACAAAGATGATGTTAAGATTTGTTTGGGATTATGACTTAAGTTTGCTATACATCATGCCCCACGGAGAAGAATCACGATGGGGCTCATATCATACGCAAAAAAAAACATGCTAGGGGACTAACAAAATAATTTAAAACAATAATAAGTGCGATCTAGATTAAGAATCGCCTGAGCGATTTAATAATTTTTGTGGCCAAATTCAACTTCCATGATGTGTGTAATGGCCAATAACCTTAGGAGACTTGAATCAAATTTGTAATGGGATCATTGTATAATTAGTTATCCCCAAGCTTCATGTGAATGTATCAAACACAATGTTTTGTACATGGTGACAAAGATGATGTTAAGATTTGTTTGGGATTATGACTTAGGTTTACAATACATCATACCCCACGGAGAAGAATCACGATGAGGCTCATATCATACGCAAAACAAACATGCTAGGAGACTAACAAAATAATTTAAAACAATAATAAGTGCGATCTAGATTAAGAATCGCCCGAGCGATTCATCAAGTTGCGTGTGCGATTTAATAATTTTTGTGGCCAAATTAAAGTTCCATGATGTGTGTAATGACCAATAACCTTAGGAGACTTGAATCAAATTTGTAATGGGATCATTATAGAATTAGTTATCCCCAAGCTTGATGTGAATATATCAAACACAATGTTTTGTACATGGTGACTAAGATGATGTTAAGATTTGTTTGGGATTATGACTTGGGTTTACAATACATCATACCCCACGGAGAAGAATCACGATGGGGCTCATATCATACGCAAAAGAAACATGCTAGGGAACTAACAAAATAATTTAAAACAATAATAAGTGCGATCTAGATTAAGAATCACTTGAGCGATTCATCAAGTCGCGTGAGCGATTTAATAATTTTTGTGGTTAAATTCAAGTTCCATGATATGTGTAATGACCAATAACCTTAGGAGACTTGAATCAAATTTGTAATGGGATCATTGTGTAATTAGTTATCCCCAAGCTTGATGTGAATGTATCAAACACAATGTTTTGTACATGGTAACAAAGATGATGTTAAGATTTGTTTGGGATTATGACTTAAGTTTGCTATACATCATACCCCACGGAGAAGAATCACGATGGGGCTCATATCATACGCAAAAAAAACATGCTAGGGGACTAACAAAATAATTTAAAACAATAATAAGTGCGATCTAGATTAAGAATCACTTGAGCGATTCATCAAGTCGCGTGAGCGATTTAATAATTTTTGTGGTTAAATTCAAGTTCCATGATATGTGTAATGACCAATAACCTTAGGAGACTTGAATCAAGTTTGTAATGGGATCATTGTGTAATTAGTTATCCCCAAGCTTGATGTGAATATATCAAACACAATGTTTTGTACATGGTAACAAAGATGATGTTAAGATTTGTTTGGGATTATGACTTAGGTTTGCAATACATCATACCCCACGGAGAAGAATCACGATGAGGCTCATATCATACGCAAAAAAACATGCTAGGAGACTAACAAAATAATTTAAAACAATAATAAGTGCGATCTAGATTAAGAATCGCCTGAGCGATTCATCAAGTCGCGTGTGCGATTTAATAGTTTTTGTGGCCAAATTAAAGTTCCATTATGTGTGTAATGACCAATAACCTTAGGAGACTTGAATCAAATTTGTAATGGGATCATTATAGAATTAGTTATCCCCAAGCTTGATGTGAATATATCAAACACAATGTTTTGTACATGGTGACTAAGATGATGTTAAGATTTGTTTGGGATTATGACTTGGGTTTACAATACATCATACCCCACGGAGAAGAATCACGATGGGGCTCATATCATACGCAAAAGAAACATGCTAGGGAACTAACAAAATAATTTAAAACAATAATAAGTGCGATCTAGATTAAGAATCACTTGAGCGATTCATCAAGTCGCGTGAGCGATTTAATAATTTTTGTGGTTAAATTCAAGTTCCATGATATGTGTAATGACCAATAACCTTAGGAGACTTGAATCAAGTTTGTAATGGGATCATTGTGTAATTAGTTATCCCCAAGCTTGATGTGAATATATCAAACACAATGTTTTGTACATGGTAACAAAGATGATGTTAAGATTTGTTTGGGATTATGACTTAAGTTTGCTATACATCATGCCCCACGGAGAAGAATCACGATGGGGCTCATATCATACGCAAAAAAAAACATGCTAGGGGACTAACAAAATAATTTAAAACAATAATAAGTGCGATCTAGATTAAGAATCGCCTGAGCGATTTAATAATTTTTGTGGCCAAATTCAACTTCCATGATGTGTGTAATGGCCAATAACCTTAGGAGACTTGAATCAAATTTGTAATGGGATCATTGTATAATTAGTTATCCCCAAGCTTCATGTGAATGTATCAAACACAATGTTTTGTACATGGTGACAAAGATGATGTTAAGATTTGTTTGGGATTATGACTTAGGTTTACAATACATCATACCCCACGGAGAAGAATCACGATGAGGCTCATATCATACGCAAAACAAACATGCTAGGAGACTAACAAAATAATTTAAAACAATAATAAGTGCGATCTAGATTAAGAATCGCCCGAGCGATTCATCAAGTTGCGTGTGCGATTTAATAATTTTTGTGGCCAAATTAAAGTTCCATGATGTGTGTAATGACCAATAACCTTAGGAGACTTGAATCAAATTTGTAATGGGATCATTATAGAATTAGTTATCCCCAAGCTTGATGTGAATATATCAAACACAATGTTTTGTACATGGTGACTAAGATGATGTTAAGATTTGTTTGGGATTATGACTTGGGTTTACAATACATCATACCCCACGGAGAAGAATCACGATGGGGCTCATATCATACGCAAAAGAAACATGCTAGGGAACTAACAAAATAATTTAAAACAATAATAAGTGCGATCTAGATTAAGAATCACTTGAGCGATTCATCAAGTCGCGTGAGCGATTTAATAATTTTTGTGGTTAAATTCAAGTTCCATGATATGTGTAATGACCAATAACCTTAGGAGACTTGAATCAAATTTGTAATGGGATGATTGTGTAATTAGTTATCCCCAAGCTTGATGTGAATGTATCAAACACAATGTTTTGTACATGGTAACAAAGATGATGTTAAGATTTGTTTGGGATTATGACTTAAGTTTGCGATACATCATACCCCACGGAGAAGAATCAAGATGGGGCTCATATCATACGCAAAAAAAACATGCTAGGGGACTAACAAAATAATTTAAAACAATAATAAGTGCGATCTAGATTAAGAATCGCCTGAGCGATTCATGAAGTTGCGTGAGCGATTTAATAATTTTTGTGGACAAATTCAAGTTCCATGATGTGTGTAATGGCCAATAACCTTAGGAGACTTGAATCAAATTTGTAATGGGATCATTGTATAATTAGTTATCCCCAAGCTTGATGTGAATGTATCAAACACAATGTAACGCGCCATATTTTTGAACTAAAGAAAAGGGAATAAATTAATTTGAAATATCAAAAGATGGTTGAAAATTTGATCGGTGATTTATGTGTTATTTAATACTGAAGTAAATACATTGATTTGAATTATGTTAGTTGATAAACATATTTAAATATGACCGTAATGTTTTTTTTTATGCACGTTAAAACTGAATTAATTAAAGTATGGAGGCGTATTTAGAAATTGATAAATAACTTACGTGTTTAAATTTTATTTTATATGAAAAAATTGAACAACCGTGTAAACTAATTATAATTAAACTGTTATGTTTGGGAATGATTAAATTATCTAATATGCATGCAATTACCTTTAGTTGTCCACTTAATTTAAATATTACCTCATCATGATTTGTTGCAATATATTTTAATGTAATTAATTGCAATGTAAACAAATATATAGGTACTTTACTGTCACAATTATATTAATATAGTAGTAAGTAAACACTTCAATATATATGGGCGTAAGTTGACATACGTACCTATTATAGTAATAAATATATAAAAGTATATATACATTATGCAAGCAATTAATAAGGATGTTGGTAGATGCATCTCACCACTTCGTGGAGCAAACCTTAGCAATTAAGTCTTCATTTTTCTTTCTTAAATTATTTATTGGATAAATGTCACACGTGTTTACTCAATGGTCCAGATGGCCTATGAAATTGAGTTCGTCTTTTCCTTGTTCGGCTGATTCATCATAATATAATTAATGAGGCAAGAGAAAATAATAATAATAAAGAAACAATTTGTGGTGTAAGCCGACACATAATTATCATTTGTACCAGGCCTTCTTCATTTCAGTTACAAACCCAAAGCAATTAGGTACAGAGTGTTCTTATGAAAAACCACTTCGATAATTTCCAACTTTGATTCCTTTAATCTGGTTCAGTCAAAGTATTTGAGATTTGCATATAACCCTTTTCGTAAGTACTTCATTTATTTAATTCTTTGAAAATTTTAATTAGAATGTTATTTGATGTGTCTTGACCTGTTGGGAACATCCTGAATTCATTCAATTTATTAATTTATTCCTTGAATACATTATGGAAGTTCAAGTATAGTTAATTGCGTTTATTTTGGCCCTTGACGAGATTAATTAGAAAATTTAGTTATCTTTTAGATTTTCAGATGCAGTGGGTTTGTGAAATAAATCGCCAAATAATTTTATGCTTACCAAATATTTTAAGTAGCATATTAGTGTGGATTTTATAGTTGACGAAATCATGTTTTGTAAATTAGATTCAATGTTCAAGAAAACACCATATAATAATTAACCAAGCTAATGCACATCTCACTGTTAGTAATTTAAAATATTAAAGTTCCATTAACGGCTCAAGAGCTATTTTAGATATTGCTAGTTGTTATATTAGGCTCCTTAAATTTCAGTGAATATGGATGCTAATACTAAAAATATTAAATGACTGCAGCATATTTCAATTCTCAACATAGTTGTATGGATAATAAAAGCATGATTTGATTTTTATGTCAGTCTTAGTTTAATAATTCTAGGACTATGAAATACAGAATATGTCCATTCCTTTATTAAAACGTATATTAGTTTGATTATATGATTTTTGTTGCAGCCGTACAAATCAGTCGTATTATTAAATGTTGAGTCGAGTCATAATTTGGAGTTCCGTGTCACAGGTGTTCCTAAGGAGGAGCCCTGACCGTGTCGGTCATGTTCCGTTTCGGCTTTTGTGGAAAGTTTAAGGTGAGGGATTAAAATGTTTTCAACTGGGGCCAAAACATATATTATGTAAATATATATGTTCTTAAAACCCAATCCTTATTTATTGATTTTGATTTTGACCTTGACCCGTTGATATTATATATATAAATAGATGTTTTATAATATTTTAGTATTTTATTGAAAAATTGGATTTCCTTATAAAAATGGGTTTCTCTTATATTATATATACGCGTTGAGTGACTGAAAAAGTTTTGATTTTGAACGATGAAACCGTTAAAAGAAAGAAAGTGTTTGTGAAAATGTTTTGAAAGCGAGTATTGATCTGATAGAACCCTTGGGGACGCCCTTGGGGAATATGGGCCCGAAGTATCTAGTGGGTGAAGCTCGGAGGTGTGCACCAAAGGCTGATCTTGCTACGTACTTCCGTGAAGCTCTATACGGGACGTAGCCGGAGGTTGACTGCGTTACGTATAGAGTGAGGTTATTGGTACCAGGGCATATTGCCCCTATCTATGTGATCGTGTGGTTGGTTGGGGGGCACCTCGACTAACAATTGGAGGGAGAAGGTTGGTTTATTGTTTTGTGTTTCTTGTATTCATGGTGTGAAAGGTTGGAGAACTTACCCGTACTCGCCGGGTTACTGTGATTGATCGATCGTTTTTGTAACACCCGAGCGCAAGGTGCCGCATCCCCCGCACCGAGACCCGACCCGAATATCAAATGGATGATCCATACCCGAGCCAAATCACGGCGAACGGGGACAAACACACCCTCTAAGCTAGGCGGGCTAACCCTTGAAACCATAAAATAACATAAAACATTAAAGCGGAAGCAAAGAACGAACATATAACATATATATGTACCATGAGCATCCAAGCTCCAAAAATCATTCATGTACATCAGCAATTGCCATCACAGCCCAAAACATGTACGCTCCGAGATAATATTCATATACAATAATCAAAATAAAAGTATGCAAGTGTAAGACTCAGAATACAGAGCTAGAGACGAATGCAAGACCTAGGACTCGTATTCCCGCCTAGCTCCCTCAACACCTGCACAAAATAACTGAAACCCAAACGGGTTCAGTCCAAAAGGGACTGGTGGGTATAAAACAGGGCATAGATATAATATATGACGGTAATTAAGCAATCACATGCAAGCTATAATCCCAAGTGAGGTTTTTAAAGACTTTCCCAAGGGGTGAAAAGAATCATCAAAAGGGATTATAACGAATCATTAACATTAGGTCATTATTGGCCCGGCGAGTGGGCGTGCATTATCTCCAACCAACACCTTGTGTAAACCATTTAAACATTCATTCATTTATTCTTATCATGCAATCAATCTTTTGTGCACATTCATTAACATTTACTCCTTCTTCCTCCGGTTTGGTGGTGGGTTTGCAAGGCCCGACCACCCATTCATTGACCAAAAGGGGTTACATGACTCCCCAGATGGCGCTCAGCGTCCATTCCTCGCTAACTCCTAACGAGGTCCGGTTACGCCGTTAATTGGTGGAACTAGTGTGAGGGTTCACCGTCGGCCCGTGCCTCCCCGGATAGCCACTCACACTAAGTCCCTGGGCCCCATTCGTGCATTCGATCATTTCTCGCCAAAACATTAGGTAGGATTGATAAAACAAGGCTTTACGTTGAAAACATTTACTCTTTAAAACGACTCTCTATATATATATTAATTTTGGTCGAAAACTTTCACATTGAAGGTATATATAGGGTTTTGTATCTACATAGAAGAAAAACCCACCTTAAACCGTCAAAAGAAGAACCACGAGCCTCACTGACCGGCCTCGTCTCCAACGTGATCAAAATCTGTGCAAGAAAAGTAAAGTGAGACTCAATATGACCAAATAAGACGCTCGGCAATGCAATGATCATGATATGAATATATAAAAGATAGAATTATGTTATGAAAATGTTCATGTACACTATTAATACATTTAAATCATATAATCAAGTCATTCACTTTAATTCACTTTCATAATTTCACATTTTCAATCAAATTAATTCAAGAAATTCAAATATACTCAAAGTACAAATTAAATCACATTTAAAATTAGAACAAAAACATTTAAACATATCCAGTCGCATTTACAATTAAAAAAAATAAACAATTAAATACATTCAATTAAATTTAGGAAATTAAATAAAGTATGAAATAGGTAATATTTAAATTCTAATAATTCAATTAAATTAAATAACAATTAATATTTAATAAATATATATATAATATATTAAATATATATATATACATACATATACATATACTATAATATATATACATATATACGTAACAAAAACATGCAAACAAATACACATATGCATGCAAAGTATAGATAATATATATAGGAAACATGCATGCATTACAATTATGCATGAAAAATTTAATAAAATGCATGCACTAACATTAGAATGCATGCAAAGTATCAATTGCATGAACTTCCAATGCAAACGCTACAAACCATGCATGCAAATACCATTAACAAAATTTCATGCAGAAGGAAAGGGAAGAATGAACAGCAGCAGCAGCAACTCACGGTACAGCAAAAACAGGCAAGAAAACAAGGTGACACGGGGGTGTCACCTTCAAGGAGCAAACCGAGACACCCCCGTGTCTCGGTACAGAAGTAGCCACCCAAGAAACACCCCCGTTCCAGCTGAAACAAGCAAGAACGACACACCCGTGTCGCAGCGGACGTAGCAGCAACAAACGCGCAAACAACCCCTGTTTTCCTTACTCAAACGCAGCACAACTCAAGCAACAAATAGACAACATATATATAGCTATAAATGACAGGAATTGCAGCAAGAAATCAGCTCAAAATCACCCCAAAACTGACAGCAAAAGAGCAAGAAAAACAGCAGCTGTGACAGCAACTATCCAGGCCCAAAAACAGGGTATTAAACGCGAGAAACAGGGCAAGAAATGATCTCCATTAATCCCAACACATTCATACAAGTTAGGCTAACAAATATGCAGCAAAACACCACAAATTCAACCTATAATCAGTCCCACAACAGTTCAAACATGGAAGGCTGTCACACGTGACTTTTCTTCAAAGTTTTCTCAATGATCCAAAGTTGATATCTCATAAATACTTCAACTACCATGCAATTAATGATCATAAATGAAAAGAAGATATCAAAACAATCATTCTCAAGCTTGGAATCATACAAATCCATCAAGAATTGGAGAAGATTGAAAGAAATGCCCAAAAACGTCTTTATTCAAGAACAGCCGAAAAATGCATGAAACCATGATCAAATTTGGGGATGAATGAATGAAAATGACCAGGAATGAACATATAATACAACCTTAAGCTTACCTTGTTGATTGGATGAGGATTGGATGAGATTTGAGCTTTGAATCTCCAAGGTGATCAAGGGTTACGGGAAGAAACTGGAAGGCAGTGACTTTGGCTGTGATTTGTGAATTGTGAGAGGGTTGGTTCGGTTAGGGCTTGGTTCAGTAGATTAGGTGGTTGAGTTAGGGTTCTATAGCATCCAACCATAGTTAATTTGGTCAACAATTGAATAAGTTATGGCTATTTTAGTGTAACAAGGTCAGTTTCGTCGCCGCTTCGTATTTCGGTTGAATTTCGGAGGTTCAATTGACGTTAGAAAAATATAAGGCTAAGTTTACTAAACTCGAATTTTCGTTACGAGTTCAGCGGAGTTGACGGAACTCGAATCCGAGTTCCCGAGCTCAAGATATTAAATACGGAACCAAGGGTGCGCTAAGTGCTCGTTAGCCCCCGACTTGGATTCCAAAATACAAATTAAATCCGAAACACAAGCAAATGAATTCGAAAATACGAAACGAATAAATATTCAAGTACAAGACACGTATAAGTTCAACATATTAAATTCGTACAAAATTCCGGTATCAATTCAAATAGAAACAAAGCACTCAAACGCAATGAAACAATAAAAGCCATAACATTAACTTAAATATAACAATTACATACTTATATAATATATTATAATTACATGCATGAAATATTAATCTATAACTATACATGCATGCATACGTACATAATATATATATAAATACATGCATGCAAATATATATGTTATAATTATAAAATGCATGCAAATATATATATAAGCATTACATGCATGCAATATTTAAATCCATGCACACACGTACACAAATATATATATTTATATTATATAATGTAATTAATATTAATAACATTAAATTAATATAATTAAAATAAAATTAAATACATAAAACACACATAATTAATTATTTCGCGCATTTTGGTAAACAATTACGTCATACCTGTACGGCCGAAATATCGGGGCGTCACAACCTCTCCCCCTTAAAAGAATCCGTCCTCGGATTCATTGATCGTCCGGAAACAATTCGGGATGAAATCTCTTCATCTTATCCTCCGTCTCCCACGTAGCCTCTTCCGTTTTATCACTTCTCCATAAGACTTTAACTAGTGGGATATGCCGATTTCGAAGTTCTTGAAATTTACGATCCAAAATCTTAATCGGCTTCTGAACGAAGGTGAGATTCGGTTCTAACTCCACTTCCTCGACCGGTATGACTTCGGCTTCATCCGGATAATATTTCCGAAGCTGAGACACATGAAATACATTATGGATTCCGGTCAAACTCGGGGGTAGGTCCAAACGATAGGCCGTATCTCCAATTTTCTCCAAAATCTCATACGGTCCTAGAAATCGAGGATTCAATTTCCCTCCTTTTCCAATCCTCGAAAATCCCTTACGAGGTGAGGCTTTCAAGAAAACCCTATCACCAACCTCAAACTGAAGATCTTTCCTTCGGTGATCGGCATAGCTTTTCTGTCTGTCCTGGGCTGCTTTCATCCGTTGTCTGATTATTTGAACCTTATCGATTGCCTCTTGTACGGCCTTAGAGGGTTTTTCCTTATTCTCTCCTCGTTTCACACCCTCTTGCTTCGTCCAATTCCATTCTTCCAAATCAAAGAACAACGGTGACCTGCATTTCCGTCCGTAGAGAGCCTCATAAGGAGCCATTTCTATCGATGCTTGAAAGCTGTTATTATAGGCGAATTCAATTAAAGGCAATTGTTCGTTCCACGAACTCGAAAAATCCAATGCACATGCTCTCAACATATCCTCCAAATATTTAATTAATCTCTCTGATTGCCCGTCCGTCTGAGGATGGAAAGCTGTGCTGAATTGAAGCCTTGTGCCCAGATTCCTTTGTAATTCTTGCCAAAATCTAGAAGTAAACCTCGGATCCCGATCTGATACAATGCTAACCGGTACTCCATGAAGTCGGACAATTTCATCCACATACTTCTTAGCCAATTTAGGTACCTTATCCGACATCCGAACAGCTAGAAAATGCGCCGATTTCGTCAGTCGATCCACTATCACCCAAATCCCATCCAAACCACCCTTCACTCGTGGAAGACCCGAAACGAAATCCATCGCCACTTGCTGCCATTTCCATTCTGGAATCGGTAACGGTTGCAATAGCCCCGATGGCTTCTGATGCTCTGCTTTCACCACTTGGCAAGTCAAGCAATGTCTCACGAAGTCGATCACATCCCGCTTAAGTCCATTCCACCAGTAAAATTTCCTTAAGTCCTTATACATCTTATTTCCCCCGGGATGTATCGAATACCCTGATCGATGAGCTTCTTCCAATATCAACCGCCTTAACCCTTCCGGAACCACCACTCTGTTCTTAAACCTTAGAAGTCCGGTGTCATCAAATCCGAATGGACTCTCTGAATCATTTCTAGCTTTCTGCACTAACCTCTGAACCTCGGAATCCGCTTTCTGAGCTTCAAACAGTCTCTGCCGAAGGTCCGGTTGAACGGTAATATTCCGAATACTAGCTCTTAGCTTGAAGGACTCAGATTCATCCATAGTTTCCACTTTAACACTTGACACGCTAGATTTCCTACTAAGCGCATCCGCGACCACATTGGCCTTTCCTGGGTGGTATCGAATCGTACATTCATAATCCGCCAACATCTCCATCCAACGCCTCTGTCTCTTGTTTAATTCCTTCTGAGAAAACAAATACTGGAGGCTCTTGTGGTCGGAAAAGATCTCAAAGGAAACTCCGTAAAGATAGTGTCTCCACTTTACCAAAGCGAAGATCACTGCTGCAAGCTCTAGATCGTGTGTGGGATAATTCTGTTCATGATCCTTCAATTTCCTCGAGGCGTAAGCTATCACCTTACCATTCTGCATCAAAACACATCCCAACCCTTCTTTCGAGGCGTCCGTATAAACCATGTATCCTTCAGTGCCCTCGGGAAGTGCTAATACCGGTGCAGTTGTCAATTTTTCCTTCAAGAGTTGGAAACTTGCTTCACATGCCTCGTCCCACTCAAATTTAGCTTCCTTCTTAGTTAATCGAGTTAAAGGACCGGCTATCTTGGAAAAATCCTTTACAAACCTTCGGTAGTAACCTGCCAATCCCAAGAAACTTCTAACCTCGGAAGCATTTTTCGGACTCTGCCACTGAATAACCGTCTCGATCTTTGAAGGATCAACTTCCAAACCCTTACTCGATATAACATGGCCTAGAAAAGCAACCCGGTCGATCCAAAACTCACACTTACTAAACTTCGCATACAACCGGTGCTCTCTCAACGTCTCCAATACCAAATTGAGATGCCTAGCATGATCTTCCGGAGTCTTTGAATACACGAGAATGTCATCAATGAAGATTACGACGAATTTATCCAAATACGGCCGAAAAATCCGATGCATCATGTCCATAAATGCTGCAGGGGCATTTGTTAAACCAAAAGGCATCACTACGAACTCATAATGCCCATACCGGGTATTAAATCCTGTCTTTGGTATATCCCCTTCCCGGATTTTCAATTGGTAGTAGCCCTGCCTTAAATCCAATTTCGAATAAACCTTTGAACCTTGCAACATATCAAATAAATCCTCGATGTGGGGCAACGGGTACTTATTCTTGATGGTCATCCGATTAAGCTCCCGGTAATCTATACACATCCTCAACGTCCCATCTTTCTTCTTGACAAAGAGAACCGGAGCACCCCACGGAGATGAACTCGGTCGAATATATCCACTCTTAAGTAATTCCTCGAGTTGAATCTTCAACTCTTTCAACTCCGCCGGAGCCATTCTATAAGGAGTCTTGGAGTAAGGTTCTGATCCCGGATATAAATCAATAACAAATTCGATCTCCCGATCCGGTGGTAGAGAACCCAAATTTTCTGGAAATACGTCGGGATATTCCTTTACCACGGCCGTCTCCTCAAAACTTGATTTATCCTTTGGTTTGTTAAGGAGATAAGCGATAAATCCCATGGCTCCATCCTTCACCAACTTGCGAGCTTCCATAAACGACAAGAGTGGCACACTCTTCGACCCCACTTCTCCAATCAGCTCTTGACCCAACTTAATCTTCTTCTTAAAACAATCAACTTCAGCCCGGTGCCGGTATAACCAATCCATCCCGAAGATTACCCCATACTTCTTCATAGGCATAACAATGAAATCTGCCGGATAATCTTTCCCCTCTATCAAAACTGAACAACCCCTGACAATCCGATATGTCTGCAAACTACCTCCAAGAGGCGAACTCACAAAATAACAGGAATTTGAGCAAATAACAGGTAGGCACAGAGAAGCACATAGATCAGAAGATATAAAAGTATGCGTGGCACCCGGATCGAACAATGCATGAATGCTCGTGTTATGAATGCAAACGGTACCTTCCACCACGGCGTTTGGATCAACCTCGACATTCTGCTCCTCGCTCTCAAGAGCATAGGCTCGTGCCTGAACCATCGGTCGCTGAGCTCCAGCTTGATATCCTGGAATCTTGTCCGGGCATGCGAAAGCCATATGATCTCCTTTCCCACAAATCAAGCACAACTTCAATCTTTTTCGGCAGTTGTTGTACGAATGAGTTGGCCATCCACAATAAGTACATGGAGGTTGATCATTGCGAGATCCTTTAGGAGCCGGTGGAGCCTGAGGTGGTCGTGGAACAGGTGCAATCGGACCTCCTACTCTAGGCTTCTTGAAAGGCCCTTTTTGTGGTGGAGCGGGTACATTCATCGGCCTCTTTCCTTTGTTGAATCCCGATCCGAATCCTGATCCTTGTCCTTGGCGATAAGCTGGCCTCCTCGCATTCACAGAATCTTCAACTTTTAAGGCTTTTGAAGTAGCCTTCGCCCAAGTGCTCGTATTAACTGCCTCTAAAGCGGTCTGGATATCCGGTCGAAGCCCTTGAACAAACTGCATAGCCTTATGGAAGTCATCGCCTGCTATATTTGGTGCATAGCGGGATAACCTCTCATACTCCGAAACATACTCGGCCACAGACCTCGATCCTTGCTTCAATTCAGTAAATTCTCTCAACCTTCGAGTACGTGATGAGGGAGGGATGAACTTGTTCTTAAATTCCCTTGTAAAGATTTACCAATTGATCTCCTCTCCAGTAGCCTCCAATACAATCCGCGTGCTTTCCCACCAAGAGTAGGCTTCCCCTTGTATTAAAGTGATAGTGCATCGAGCCTTCTCTCGGGACTCACATGGTATGAGCTCCCATATCCTCTCTACCTCTTTCAGCCACATTTCCGCCTGTATGTCATTTCCCTTGAAGAACTTGGGAGGTCTTTGATTCTGAAACTCCCTAAGTATAACAGAAAGTGGTGCCTCGGGCTGTACGGCAGGTGCAGGTGGTACTGGAGGTGCCGGTGGTACATAATCTCGTAGCCTTTGATCTATAATATTGATAACTGAGTTGACAAAGGCCTCTGCCGGCGGTGGTTGTGGAGGTGGAGGTGTAGGAGTACGATCACGATGATGACGTCGCCCTGGAGATCTATCTCGATGTCTACGTGGAGGCATCCTGTCAATAAACACTAAAATGCGTGCTATTTTTAGTCTATGCATGTTAATGCAAATAATTCAATCAAAATTCAAAATTTAAATCAATCAAGCACAAAAGAGATGCATATGCAACACATTGTCAAGTAGTCCCTAAGCCGAACGACCTACACTGACTTACACGACACGAGAGCCCGGGTTTTGCAACCCTAAGCTCTGATACCACTTAAGGATGTAACACCCGAGCGCAAGGTGCCACATCCCCCGCACCGAGACCCGACCCGAATATCAAATGGATGATCCATACCCGAGCCAAATCACGGCGAACGGGGACAAACACACCCTCTAAGCTAGGCGGGCTAACCCTTGAAACCATAAAATAACATAAAACATTAAAGCGGAAGCAAAGAACGAACATATAACATATATATGTACCATGAGCATCCAAGCTCCAAAAATCATTCATGTACATCAGCAATTGCCATCACAGCCCAAAACATGTACGCTCCGAGATAATATTCATATACAATAATCAAAATAAAAGTATGCAAGTGTAAGACTCAGAATACAGAGCTAGAGACGAATGCAAGACCTAGGACTCGTATTCCCGCCTAGCTCCCTCAACACCTGCACAAAATAACTGAAAACCAAACGGGTTCAGTCCAAAAGGGACTGGTGGGTATAAAACAGGGCATAGATATAATATATGACGGTAATTAAGCAATCACATGCAAGCTATAATCCCAAGTGAGGTTTTTAAAGACTTTCCCAAGGGGTGAAAAGAATCATCAAAAGGGATTATAACGAATCATTAACATTAGGTCATTATTGGCCCGGCGAGTGGGCGTGCATTATCTCCAACCAACACCTTGTGTAAACCATTTAAACATTCATTCATTTATTCTTATCATGCAATCAATCTTTTGTGCACATTCATTAACATTTACTCCTTCTTCCTCCGGTTTGGTGGTGGGTTTGCAAGGCCCGACCACCCATTCATTGACCAAAAGGGGTTACATGACTCCCCAGATGGCGCTCAGCGTCCATTCCTCGCTAACTCCTAACGAGGTCCGGTTACGCCGTTAATTGGTGGAACTAGTGTGAGGGTTCACCGTCGGCCCGTGCCTCCCCGGATAGCCACTCACACTAAGTCCCTGGGCCCCATTCGTGCATTCGATCATTTCTCGCCAAAACATTTGGTAGGATTGATAAAACAAGGCTTTACGTTGAAAACATTTACTCTTTAAAACGACTCTCTATATATATATTAATTTTGGTCGAAAACTTTCACATTGAAGGTATATATAGGGTTTTGTATCTACATAGAAGAAAAACCCACCTTAAACCGTCAAAAGAAGAACCACGAGCCTCACTGACCGGTCTCGTCTCCAACGTGATCAAAATCTGTGCAAGAAAAGTGAAGTGAGACTCAATATGACCAAATAAGACGCTCGGCAATGCAATGATCATGATATGAATATATAAAAGATAGAATTATGTTATGAAAATGTTCATGTACACTATTAATACATTTAAATCATATAATCAAGTCATTCACTTTAATTCACTTTCATAATTTCACATTTTCAATCAAATTAATTCAAGAAATTCAAATATACTCAAAGTACAAATTAAATCACATTTAAAATTAGAACAAAAACATTTAAACATATCCAGTCGCATTTACAATTAAAAAAAATAAACAATTAAATACATTCAATTAAATTTAGGAAATTAAATAAAGTATGAAATAGGTAATATTTAAATTCTAATAATTCAATTAAATTAAATAACAATTAATATTTAATAAATATATATATAATATATTAAATATATATATATACATACATATACATATACTATAATATATATACATATATACGTAACAAAAACATGCAAACAAATACACATATGCATGCAAAGTATAGATAATATATATAGGAAACATGCATGCATTACAATTATGCATGAAAAATTTAATAAAATGCATGCACTAACATTAGAATGCATGCAAAGTATCAATTGCATGAACTTCCAATGCAAACGCTACAAACCATGCATGCAAATACCATTAACAAAATTTCATGCAGAAGGAAAGGGAAGAATGAACAGCAGCAGCAGCAACTCACGGTACAGCAAAAACAGGCAAGAAAACAAGGTGACACGGGGGTGTCACCTTCAAGGAGCAAACCGAGACACCCCCGTGTCTCGGTACAGAAGTAGCCACCCAAGAAACACCCCCGTTCCAGCTGAAACAAGCAAGAACGACACACCCGTGTCGCAGCGGACGTAGCAGCAACAAACGCGCAAACAACCCCTGTTTTCCTTACTCAAACGCAGCACAACTCAAGCAACAAATAGACAACATATATATAGCTATAAATGACAGGAATTGCAGCAAGAAATCAGCTCAAAATCACCCCAAAACTGACAGCAAAAGAGCAAGAAAAACAGCAGCTGTGACAGCAACTATCCAGGCCCAAAAACAGGGTATTAAACGCGAGAAACAGGGCAAGAAATGATCTCCATTAATCCCAACACATTCATACAAGTTAGGCTAACAAATATGCAGCAAAACACCACAAATTCAACCTATAATCAGTCCCACAACAGTTCAAACATGGAAGGCTGTCACACGTGACTTTTCTTCAAAGTTTTCTCAATGATCCAAAGTTGATATCTCATAAATACTTCAACTACCATGCAATTAATGATCATAAATGAAAAGAAGATATCAAAACAATCATTCTCAAGCTTGGAATCATACAAATCCATCAAGAATTGGAGAAGATTGAAAGAAATGCCCAAAAACGTCTTTATTCAAGAACAGCCGAAAAATGCATGAAACCATGATCAAATTTGGGGATGAATGAATGAAAATGACCAGGAATGAACATATAATACAACCTTAAGCTTACCTTGTTGATTGGATGAGGATTGGATGAGATTTGAGCTTTGAATCTCCAAGGTGATCAAGGGTTACGGGAAGAAACTGGAAGGCAGTGACTTTGGCTGTGATTTGTGAATTGTGAGAGGGTTGGTTCGGTTAGGGCTTGGTTCAGTAGATTAGGTGGTTGAGTTAGGGTTCTATAGCATCCAACCATAGTTAATTTGGTCAACAATTGAATAAGTTATGGCTATTTTAGTGTAACAAGGTCAGTTTCGTCGCCGCTTCGTATTTCGGTTGAATTTCGGAGGTTCAATTGACGTTAGAAAAATATAAGGCTAAGTTTACTAAACTCGAATTTTCGTTACGAGTTCAGCGGAGTTGACGGAACTCGAATCCGAGTTCCCGAGCTCAAGATATTAAATACGGAACCAAGGGTGCGCTAAGTGCTCGTTAGCCCCCGACTTGGATTCCAAAATACAAATTAAATCCGAAACACAAGCAAATGAATTCGAAAATACGAAACGAATAAATATTCAAGTACAAGACACGTATAAGTTCAACATATTAAATTCGTACAAAATTCCGGTATCAATTCAAATAGAAACAAAGCACTCAAACGCAATGAAACAATAAAAGCCATAACATTAACTTAAATATAACAATTACATACTTATATAATATATTATAATTACATGCATGAAATATTAATCTATAACTATACATGCATGCATACGTACATAATATATATATAAATACATGCATGCAAATATATATGTTATAATTATAAAATGCATGCAAATATATATATAAGCATTACATGCATGCAATATTTAAATCCATGCACACACGTACACAAATATATATATTTATATTATATAATGTAATTAATATTAATAACATTAAATTAAAATAATTAACATTTAATATAATTAAAATAAAATTAAATACATAAAACACACATAATTAATTATTTTCGCGCATTTTGGTAAACAATTACGTCATACCTGTACGGCCGAAATATCGGGGCGTCACAGTTTTGATTATTGGTTCACGAGTGTGTTTTCGTACAAACTAAAAGCTACCCCTTCTTATACGTTTACACCTTGTTTTGAAAAGGAAAAGAATGTGAACCAAGTTTGTGATTTTGTTTATGTATATGTATAATCACCTCACTTAGTCACTTTGATTAACGTCCCTTCTTTTCTGGTTTTGGCTTCAGGTAGGTGTGACTAGGCGGCACGTCGGGTCTAGGTCGTCAGGTGTCGTCGAGATAGTTGTTTTTGAATCTCAGAGTTTTGGAATTTCTCCTTCGTGGGAAACTCAGTATGTAATGTCTATGTACCATCTATACCTAATACAGTTGTCGTTTGTCGTCAGCCTTATCGGCCTCGTAATTGAATTATATGTTTTAAGTATTGTTTTCTTTATGCTTCCGCTATGCTAGTTTTTGTCTGTTTGTTCGCCGTTCGCTGGGAAAGATCTCGAGTGAAGGCCCCAAGCTAACACTCGGGGTAATTCTCAGTGCGGGATGTGGCGAGGGCGCCACATTTGGGTGGTATCAGAGCCCGGTTGGAAATCGGAGTTCTGAACGCGTCTAGAATAAGTCTAGGTTGGGTATTTAAGTGAGTCTAGGTTATACGGCTATAGGATTTGAGTCATTATGTGCTTTTGTGTGCGATTGTGGTACGTGCCTATGTGATATTTTGCTGCTTTATATGATTACGTTCTAATCAATCATGCATCATATTGTCAGTAAGTTGTGATTGCAGCAATGCCACGTGGAAGACCCCCTCGTGCTAATGTCCCACCACCAGTGCCAGAACCAGTCCCACCTGAGAATGTAAATGTTAATGACTTTGCACGGCATTTTGCACAAGCTTGTGTCCAACAAGCAACCCAGCAGGCCCAACAACAGTGTTAAGGACTAGTGCAGACTGAAGAGAATGCACTAGATAAATTCCTTAAGTATAATCCACCCAAGTTCTATGGTGAGACAGATGATCTAAAAGCGGAAGAGTGGATATCTGAAATGGAACAGATATTCCAAGTTACACGAATCGGAGACCCTGATCGAGTACAATTTGCAGTTTTCTTGCTAAAGGGTCCTGCACAAGATTGGTGGAAACTCATACAACAAGGATGGCAAGTTACTGGAGGACCAATTAATTGGGATCGATTCCTAACAGAGTTCAGAGATAAATACATTCCCCAAGTGATTCGGGATCGAAGAGAGAAAGAGTTTATGGAGTTGGTTCAAGGGAATGCTAGTGTTGCAGAATATGAGGCACGATTCGCTCGCCTGATCAATTATGCACCTCATATTGTGCCAGATCAGAGGAGGAGAACTAAAAGGTTCATCCAAGGGCTTAGGCATGAAATACGGTATGCACTGATGGCAGCTAACATCATCGAATATATTGATGCAGTTTCGAGAGCTATGGAAGTGGAGTCTGAAATACGAGATATGCAGTCGGTCCCAACACAAGTGAATCAATCTTCTGGGTCAAAGAGACCATTTATACAAACAGAACAACCTACTCACAAAAAGCCATCTACAATTGAGAACAGACCAATAGGGAACAAACCAAATCCAGCTTCACGCCCAAAGGGGACCTATGCTCCAGAACGTAAGTGTGATTTTTGTGGTGGACCAAACCACGAGGAGAATAATTGCTGGAGAAAGTTGGGTCGTTGTACCCGGTGTGGTAGCGACCAACACTTGATCAGAAATTGCCCAAGAATACAACCACAACAAGGTCCGATAACACCATTAAGAAATACTCAACAGGCTGGACGAGCAGAGAGACCCGTTGTTCGTGCTCGGGCTTATGCATTAGGGGGAGAAGAAGGAGAAGAGGAACAGGTTGATCCAAATACAATCACAGAAGGTACGTTAAACATTATAGGCATCCCCATTAAGCTATTACATGTTCTGTGTGTTCATTTGTTGCGTATGATAGCACTATGAAACTATTTGTAGTTATCAAGTGTCACGTAATGTGTGTGAGGTTAGCTCTCCGGTAAAGGATTGATAGTAAGAAAAATCAAAACTTTTCCAAAGATTAAGAGTGGAATCTGGGGACCAGATTCTATTAAGGGGAGGAGAGTGTAACGCCCCATATTTTTGAACTAAAGAAAAGGGAATAAATTAATTTGAAATATCAAAAGATGGTTGAAAATTTGATCGGTGATTTATGTGTTATTTAATACTGAAGTAAATACATTGATTTGAATTATGTTAGTTGATAAACATATTTAAATATGACCGTAATGTTTTTTTTTATGCACGTTAAAACTGAATTAATTAAAGTATGGAGGCGTATTTAGAAATTGATAAATAACTTATGTGTTTAAATTTTATTTTATATGAAAAAATTGAACAACCGTGTAAACTAATTATAATTAAACTGTTATGTTTGGGAATGATTAAATTATCTAATATGCATGCAATTACCTTTAGTTGTCCACTTAATTTAAATATTACCTCATCATGATTTGTTGCAATATATTTTAATGTAATTAATTGCAATGTAAACAAATATATAGGTACTTTACTGTCACAATTATATTAATATAGTAGTAAGTAAACACTTCAATATATATGGGCGTAAGTTGACATACGTACCTATTATAGTAATAAATATATAAAAGTATATATACATTATGCAAGCAATTAATAAGGATGTTGGTAGATGCATCTCACCACTTCGTGGAGCAAACCTTAGCAATTAAGTCTTCATTTTTCTTTCTTAAATTATTTATTGGATAAATGTCACACGTGTTTACTCAATGGTCCAGATGGCCTATGAAATTGAGTTCGTCTTTTCCTTGTTCGGCTGATTCATCATAATATAATTAATGAGGCAAGAGAAAATAATAATAATAAAGAAACAATTTGTGGTGTAAACCGACACATAATTATCATTTGTACCAGGCCTTCTTCATTTCAGTTACAAACCCAAAGCAATTAGGTACAGAGTGTTCTTATGAAAAACCACTTCGATAATTTCCAACTTTGATTCCTTTAATCTGGTTCAGTCAAAGTATTTGAGATTTGCATATAACCCTTTTCGTAAGTACTTCATTTATTTAATTCTTTGAAAATTTTAATTAGAATGTTATTTGATGTGTCTTGACCTGTTGGGAACATCCTGAATTCATTCAATTTATTAATTTATTCCTTGAATACATTATGGAAGTTCAAGTATAGTTAATTGCGTTTATTTTGGCCCTTGACGAGATTAATTAGAAAATTTAGTTATCTTTTAGCTTTTCAGATGCAGTGGGTTTGTGAAATAAATCGCCAAATAATTTTATGCTTACCAAATATTTTAAGTAACATATTAGTGTGGATTTTATAGTTGACGAAATCATGTTTTGTAAATTAGATTCAATGTTCAAGAAAACACCATATAATAATTAACCAAGCTAATGCACATCTCACTGTTAGTAACTTAAAATATTAAAGTTCCATTAACGGCTCAAGAGCTATTTTAGATATTGCTAGTTGTTATATTAGGCTCCTTAAATTTCAGTGAATATGGATGCTAATACTAAAAATATTAAATGACTGCAGCATATTTCAATTCTCAACATAGTTGTATGGATAATAAAAGCATGATTTGATTTTTATGTCAGTATTAGTTTAATAATTCTAGGACTATGAAATACAGAATATGTCCATTCCTTTATTAAAACATATATTAGTTTGATTATATGATTTTTGTTGCAGCCGTACAAATCAGTCGTATTATTAAATGTTGAGTCGAGTCATAATTTGGAGTTCCGTGTCACAGGTGTTCCTAAGGAGGAGCCCTGACCGTGTCGGTCATGTTCCGTTTCGGCTTTTGTGGAAAGTTTAAGGTGAGGGATTAAAATGTTTTCAACTGGGGCCAAAACATATATTATGTAAATATATATGTTCTTAAAACCCAATCCTTATTTATTGATTTTGATTTTGACCTTGACCCGTTGATATTATATATATAAATAGATGTTTTATAATATTTTAGTATTTTATTGAAAAATTGGATTTCCTTATAAAAATGGGTTTCTCTTATATTATATATACGCGTTGAGTGACTGAAAAAGTTTTGATTTTGAACGATGAAACCGTTAAAAGAAAGAAAGTGTTTGTGAAAATGTTTTGAAAGCGAGTATTGATCTGATAGAACCCTTGGGGACGCCCTTGGGGAATATGGGCCCGAAGTATCTAGTGGGTGAAGCCCGGAGGTGTGCACCAAAGGCTGATCTTGCTACGTACTTCCGTGAAGCTCTATACGGGACGTAGCCGGAGGTTGACTGCGTTACGTATAGAGTGAGGTTATTGGTACCAGGGCATATTGCCCCTATCTGTGTGATCGTGTGGTTGGTTGGGGGGCACCTCGACTAATAATTGGAGGGAGAAGGTTGGTTTATTGTTTTGTGTTTCTTGTATTCATGGTGTGAAAGGTTGGAGAACTTACCCGTACTCGCCGGGTTACTGTGATTGATCGATCGTTTTGATTATTGGTTCACGAGTGTGTTTTCGTACAAACTAAAAGGTATCCCTTCTTATACGTTTACACCTTGTTTTGAAAAGGAAAAGAATGTGAACCAAGTTTGTGATTTTGTTTATGTATATGTATAATCCCCTCACTTAGTCACTTTGATTAACATCCCTTCTTTTCTGGTTTTGGCTTCAGGTAGGTGTGACTAGGCGGCACGTCGGGTCTAGGTCGTCAGGTGTCGTCGAGATAGTTGTTTTTGAATCTCAGAGTTTTGGAATTTCTCCTTCGTGGGAAACTCAGTATGTAAAGTCTATGTACCATCTATACCTAATACAGTTGTCGTTTGTCGTCAGCCTTATCGGCCTCGTAATTGAATTATATGTTTTAAGTATTGTTTTCTTTATGCTTCCGCTATGCTAGTTTTTGTCTGTTTGTTCGCCGTTCGCTGGGAAAGATCTCGAGTGAAGACCCCAAGCTAACACTCGGGGTAATTCTCAGTGCGGGATGTGGCGAGGGCGCCACACACAATGTTTTGTACATGGTAACAAAGATGATGTTAAGATTTATTTGGGATTATGACTTAGGTTTGCAATACATCATACCCCACGGAGAAAAATCACGATGGGGCACATATCATACGCAAAAGAAACATGCTAGGGGACTAACAAAATAATTTAAAACAATAATAAGTGCGATCTAGATTACGAATCGCCTGAGCGATTTATGAAGTCGCGTGAGCGATTTAATAATTTTTGTGGCCAAATTCAAGTTCCATGATGTGTGTAATGGCCAATAACCTTAGGAGACTTGAATCAAATTTGTAATGGGATCATTGTATAATTAGTTATCCCCAAGCTTCATGTGAATGTATCAAACACAATGTTTTGTACATGGTGACAAAGATGATGTTAAGATTTGTTTGGGATTATGACTTAGGTTTGCAATACATCATACCCCACGGAGAAGAATCACGATGACGCTCATATCATACGCAAAACAAACATGCTAGGAGACTAACAAAATAATTTAAAACAATAATAAATGCGATCTAGATTAAGAATCGCCTGAGCGATTCATCAAGTCACGTGTGCGATTAAATAATTTTTGTGGCCAAATTCAAGTTCCATGATGTGTGTAATGACCAATAACCTTAGGAGACTTGAATCAATTTTGTAATGGGATCGTAATAGAATTAGTTATCCCCAAGCTTGATGTGAGTATATCAAACACAATGTTTTGTACATGGTGACTAAGATGATGTTAAGATTTGTTTGGGATTATGACTTGGGTTTACAATACATCATACCCCACGGAGAAGAATCACGATGGGGCTCATATCATACGCAAAAGAAACATGCTAGGGAACTAACAAAATAATTTAAAACAATAATAAGTGCGATCTAGATTAAGAATCACTTGAGCGATTCATCAAGTCGTGTGAGCGATTTAATAATTTTTGTGCTTAAATTCAAGTTCCATGATATGTGTAATGACCAATAACCTTAGGAGACTTGAATCAAATTTGTAATGGGATCATTGTGTAATTAGTTATCCCCAAGCTTGATGTGAATGTATCAAACACAATGAAGTACATGGTAACAAAGATGATGTTAAGATTTGTTTGGAATTATGAGTTAAGTTTGCTATACATCATACCCCACGGAGAAGAATCACGATGGGGCTCATATCATATGCAAAAAAAACATGTTAGGGGACTAACAAAATAATTTAAAACAATAATAAGTGCGATCTAGATTAAGAATCGCCTGAGCGATTTAATAATTTTTGTGGCCAAATTCAAGTTCCATGATGTGTGTAATGGCCAATAACCTTAGGAGACTTGAATCAAATTTGCAATGGGATCATTGTATAGTTAGTTATCCCCAAGCTTAATGTGAATGTATCAAACACAATGTTTTGTACATGGTGACAAAGATGATGTTAAGATTTGTTTGGCATTATGACTTAAGTTTGCTATACATCATGCCCCACGGAGAAGAATCACGATGGGGCTCATATCATACGCAAAAAAAACATGCTAGGGGACTAACAAAATAATTTAAAACAATAATAAGTGCGATCTAGATTAAGAATCGCCTGAGCGATTTAATAATTTTTGTGGCCAAATTCAACTTCCATGATGTGTGTAATGGCCAATAACCTTAGGAGACTTGAATCAAATTTGCAATGGGATCATTGTATAATTAGTTATCCCCAAGCTTAATGTGAATGTATCAAACACAATGTTTTATACATGGTGACCAAGATGATGTTAAGATTTGTTTGGGATTATGACTTAGGTTTGCAATACATCATACCCCACGGAGAAGAATCACGATGAGACTTATATCATACGCAAAACAAACATGCTAGGAGACTAACAAAATAATTTAAAACAATAATAAGTGCGATCTTGATTAAGAATCGCCTGAGCGATTCATCAAGTCGCGTGTGCGATTTAATAATTTTTGTGGCCAAATTCAAGTTCCATGATGTGTGTAATGACCAATAACCTTAGGAGACTTGAATCAAATTTGCAATGGGATCATTATAGATATAGTTATCCCCAAGCTTGATGTGAATATATCAAACACAATGTTTTGTACATGGTGACTAAGATGATGTTAAGATTTGTTTGGGATTATGACTTGGGTTTACAATACATCATACCCCACGGAGAAGAATCACGATGGGGCTCATATGACACGCAAAAGAAACATGCTAGGGAACTAACAAAATAATTTAAAACAATAATAAGTGCGATCTAGATTAAGAATCACTTGAGCGATTCATCAAGTCGCGTGAGCGATTTAATAATTTTTGTGGTTAAATTCAAGTTCCATGATATGTGTAATGACCAATAACCTTAGGAGACTTGAATCAAATTTGTAATGGGATCGTTGTGTAATTAGTTATCCCCAAACTTGTTGTGAATGTATCAAACACAATGTTTTGTACATGGAAACAAAGATGATGTTAAGATTTGTTTGGGATTATGACTTAAGTTTGTTATACATCATACCCCACTGAGAAGAATCACGATGGGGCTCATATCATACGCAAAAAAAACATGCTAGGGGACTAACAAAATAATTTAAAACAATAATAAGTGCGATCTAGATTAAGAATCACCTGAGCGATTCATCAAGTCGCGTGAGCGATTTAATAATTTTTGGGGCCAAATTCAAGTTCCATGATGTGTGTAATGGCCAATAACCTTAGGAGACTTGAATCAAATTTGTAATGGGATCATTGTATAATTAGTTATCCCCAAGCTTGATGTGAATGTATCAAACACAATGTTTTGTACATGGTAACAAAGATGATGTATTTGTTTGGGATTATGACTTAGGTTTGCAATACATCATACCCCACGGAGAAAAATCACGATGGGGCACATATCATACGCAAAAGAAACATGCTAGGGGACTAACAAAATAATTTAAAACAATAATAAGTGCGATCTAGATTAAGAATCGCCTGAGCGATTCGTCAAGTCGCGTGTGCGATTTAATAATTTTTGTGGCCAAATTCAAGTTCCATGATGTGTGTAATGGCCAATAACCTTAGGAGACTTGAATCAAATTTGTAATGGGATCATTGTGTAATTAGTTATCCCCAAGCTTGATGTGAATGTATCAAACACAATGATTTGTACATGGTAACAAAGATGATGTTAAGATTTGTTTGGGATTATGACTTAAGTTTGCTATACATCATACCCCACAGAGAAGAATCACGATGGGGCTCATATCATACGCAAAAAAAAACATGCTAGGGGACTAATAAAATAATTTAAAACAATAATAAGTGCGATCTAGATTAAGAATCGCCTGAGCGGTTCATCAAGTCGCGTGAGCGATTTAATAATTTTTGTGGCCAAATTCAAGTTCCACGATGTGTGTAATGGCCAATAACCTTAGGAGACTTGAATCAAATTTGTAATGGGATCATTGTATAATTAGTTATCCCCAAGCTTGATGTGAATGTAACAAACACAATGTTTTGTATATGGTAACAAAGATGATGTTTAGATTTGTTTGGGATTATGACTTAGGTTTGCAATACATCGTACCCCACGGAGAAAAATCACGATGGGGCACATATCATATGCAAAAGAAACATGCTAGGGGACTAACAAACTAATTTAAAACAATAATAAGTGCGATCTAGATTAAGAATCGCCTGAGTGATTCGTCAAGTCGCGTGTGCGATTTAATAATTTTTGTGGCCAAATTCAAGTTCCATGATGTGTGTAATGGCCAATAACCTTAGGAGACTTGAATCAAATTTGTAATGGGATCATTGTGTAATTAGTTATCCCCAAGCTTAATGTGAATGTATCAAACACAATGTTTTGTACATGGTGACAAAGATGATGTTAAGATTTGTTTGGGATTATGACTTAGGTTTGCAATACATCATACCCCACGGAGAAGAATCACGATGAGGCTCATATCATACGCAAAACAAACATGCCAGGAGACTAACAAAATAATTTAAAACAATAATAAGTGCGATCTAGATTAAGAATCGCCTGAGCGATTCATCAAGTCGCGTGTGCGATTTAATAATTTTTTTGGCCAAATTCAAGTTCCATGATGTGTGTAATGACCAATAACCTTAGGAGACTTGAATCAAATTTGTAATGGGATCATTATAGAATTAGTTATCCCCAAGCTTGATGTGAATATATCAAACACAATGTTTTGTACATGGTGACTAAGATGATGTTAAGATTTGTTTGGGATTATGACTTGGGTTTACAATACATCATACCCCAAGGAGAAGAATCACGATGGGGCTCATATCATACGCAAAAGAAACATGCTAGGGAACTAACAAAATAATTTAAAACAATAATAAGTGCGATCTAGGTTAAGAATCACTTGAGCGATTCATCAAGTCGCGTGAGCGATTTTGTAGCACCCGAGCGTAAGGTACCATATCCCCCGCACCGAGACCCGACCGGTATATGAAATGGAAGTCCATACACGTGCCGAATCCACGGCGAACGGGGACACAACACACACGCTATGCTAGGCGGGACTAACCCTTGAACCAATCAACTCAAGAAACATAAATCAGAGTAAAATAAAATTCGCGGAAGCAAGAACTTCATAGCATATATACAGTGAGCCACCAAGCTCCAAAAATAGATATACAAGAGCATTCTAATATGCAACGGCACTCATGGCCTACAAAATCATAATGCTCCAATCTATACTAGGATCAAATACAAAATTAGCAACCAGAGTATGAATATGAGACTGAAAAGAAGTGCTAAACATAAATGCAAGACCTAGACGACTTGTATTCCCGCCTAGCACTCCTATACCTGCACAAAACAGCTGAAAACAACCGGGTTCAGTCTAAAAGAGACTGGTGGGTATAAAAACGGGCATAAGATATATAATATCGCATGAATTAAACACATACATGCAAGCCCTAATCCCGTGTGAAGTTTGAAAGGAATTTACCAAGTGGTTAAAACAATAGAAAACATCAACGGGATTACGACGTTCATATTCATTCATAATTGTTCATAAGGATTTAAGCTCGGCGAGTGAGCGTGCACAATCTCCAACCTTCTCCTCGTGTAATCATATCATAATTATTGGTTGTCATACATATCTTTCGTGCACATACATAAATGATCATAATCATACATATACACCTTCTTTCTCCGGGTGGTGGACAAGTTAGCTAGACCTGACCACCGGTTCATACATAGGCCAATGGGGGTACATGAATCCCCCAAGGGCACTCAGCTCCCATTCCTCGCTAAACCTCCTAGCGAGGGCCGGTATCACCGTAGTTTGGTTGGAACTAGTATATGGGATCCCCGTCAGCCCTTGCTTCCTCGGTTAGCCACATATACTAAGTCCCGGGGCCCGTGAACATAACATACATACAATCTCGCCAAAACATAAGGTAGGGTTTCATAAATAAAAAGGGGTCATACGTTTGAAATCATTTACCCAAAATGGCTCGATTTATATAAATATATTATTTTGGCTTAAAACTTTGCACATAAGGGATTTATAGGGTTGTTTAACTAGTAGAAGAAAAACCCACCTTTACCAAAGCAAAATAAAGGCACAAGCGTCTCAATGCTTGCCCTCGTCTCCGACAAAACCCGAATCTGTGCAAAAGAAAAGGTATGAGACTTAATGACCACATATGACGCTCGGCAATGAAGTGCATATGACATGAATGCATAAATGATCATGTTGTATTATAAAAATGTTCATGTGCACGATTAAAGAATTTAAATCATATAATCAAATCATTCGTTCATATATTCTATTCAAATTCATAATCTCATAAATTCATAATTTCATAAATTCATATAAATTTCATAAATTCATAAATTCATAATATTCATAAACTCATAATTCATAATTCATATCAATTAATCTAACCTTCAATTAATAAGCATAACACATATAATATTCATATTCACTTATAGGGATAAAATAATTAAAACGTTCAATCGAAAGTCAGTAGAATAAATACGCGAAATAGAATTCAATTAATTTCAATAATTAAATAAAATCAATTAATATTTAGAATATATAATAAATATACATATAATATAATATATACATATAATCACGTACACACACAACCTACTCATGCATGCATATATATATATTATATACTACATGCATAAATATATATACTATATATACTATAATTATACATGCATGTAATACACGTACACACACAAACAAACTCATGCATGCATTTAGATATATATATATATACCATATATTACACATGCAATGCTTACAATTCAAACAACCATGCATGCACACAACACCAATTACAACCATGCAAACAAAAACAGCAGCAACAGACATTCATGCACACACAGATATACACAGCAGAGAAGCAGCAAAGGCCAAGGAAACAACAGCAGCAGCAGACCAAAGCACGCAGCAAAAGCTCAAGCAAAACGGGGTGACACCCCCGTGTCACCCTCCAAGCTTAGGCCGAGACACCCCCGTGTCTCGGTACAGAAATCCCAGGCCAAGTCTGCACCCCCGTCCCGCGCTGGAAAGGCCAAACTGGCACGCCCGTGACGTGCAACAGCAGCAGCCTCTAAACGCAGCAGAAATCGCAGAAAACAGAGCAAGAAAAGGGCAGCCATGTACGAGTAAGAAAGGCAACAAAATCATGCATGAAAAGCTGTAAAAGACTCAGTTAAACACACCCAAGAATCCATGAAAGAGACATCAAGAAGGAAGAAGGAAATCTCAGCAAATTGACAGCAAAAATTCTGCGTGAAAAACAGGGTAAAACGCGAAGAAAAACAGGGCATGAACGATTCACTCCTTCTCCATCTATTCAACTCAGTTAAGGCCAAAAATTAAGCAGCAAAATATCATATATTCAACACATAATTCAGTCCCAAACAAGATCAAACAAGAGAGCAACCTTACGTGACCTTCATGTGGGATTTTCTCAAAATTTCATAAATGATAACTCATATATATCTCAACAAACACGAAAGCCATGATCATAATTGATATGAGGATGTTAAAACAATTAATCTCAGGCTTGGAATCAATCAAAATCATTGAGAATCAAAGGAGATCAAGAATTTGCCCAAAATCCTAATTTTTCGGAAAAACAGTTCAGAAATGAAGAACCATGCTCAAAATCATGAATGGAAAGATGAAAATGCTCAGAATTAATCATACAATACAACCCTAAGCTTACCTTGATGATTGGTTGAAGTTTGGAAGAGATTTGAGTTCCAAAATCTCCAAGGGATGAAGGGTTTCGGGACTGGACTGTAGAGCAGTAGCTTTGGCTGATGTTTGGGGATTGTGGGAGGGTTATCTCGGTTAGGGCTTGATATGTACTGATAGATGGTTGAGTTAGGGTTAAAAGGAATCAAACCATGGTTAATTTGGTTGTAGTTTGGATGAGATATGGTTCATTTTGTGCAGCAAGGTCAAGTTGAATGCCGTTTCGTTTTTCGGTTGGATTTCGGAGTTTCAAATGACTTAAGAAAAATATAAGGCTAAGTTTACTAAACTCGAATTTTCGTTAGTTCAGCGGAGTTGACGGAACTCGAATCCGAGTTCCCGAGCTCAAGATATTAAATTCGGAACCAAGGTACGCTAAGTGCTCGTTAGCTCCCGTTTTGGTTCCTCAATTAAAATTTAATTCGTTAACATAACAAATGAATTCAAAAACATAATTTGAGCATAAAATCATGTCCATAACACATATATGTACGACATATTACAAATTCGTGCCAATTCGAAATCATATCATATAAGAACGAAGCACAAAATGAACAACATGCATATTCCAAACAATTCATGCATAAATACATAAAATTCATGCAATTCATGCAATTCCCATGCAAAATGAAATAAGTTCATGCAGCAAAATATCCCATGCAAAAATTATGATTCCATGCATAATTATTCAACGCATAATATATGTATAAATAAGTAATTAATTAAAACATGATTAATTAACATAACATATAATTAGTATAATCATTAAATTAATATTAATATAATTAAACATATGTATATAATACGAATATATATATATATATAAAATTAATAATATTAAAATAAAATAATATAATATAACATAATAAAATAATAACAATTATAATAAAATTAAATATAAAACACGTAAAAACCATTAATTCGCGCAATTAGGTAAACACATACGCCCTACCTTTACGTCCGAGAAATCGGGGCGTTACAATCTCTCCCCCTTAAAAGAATCCGTCCTCGGATTCACTGCTCGCTCGGAAACAGCTCGGGGTGAAACCTTTACATCTTATCCTCCGTCTCCCACGTAGCCTCTTCGGTTTTATCACTTCTCCAAAGAACCTTGACTAGTGGAATACACCGTTTCCGAAGCTCCTAAAATTTTCGATCCAATATCTTAATAGGCTTCTGAACGAAGGTGAGATCCGGTCCTAATTCCACTTCTTCAACCGGTAAAACCTCGGACTCATCTCGAAAATACTTTCGGAGCAAGTGTTAGATTTTCCTCCTCGTCCAATCCTTGAGAATCCTTTTCGTGGGAAAGCCTTTAGGAAAACCTTATCTCCAATCTCAACCTCCAATTTCTTCCTCCGAAGATTTGCATAACTCTTTTGTCGATCCTGAGCGACCTTCATCCGTTGTCTAATTATTTGGACCTTGTCAATAGCCTCTTGTACAGCCTTAGAGGGTTTTTCCTTCTTTTCCCTTCTTGCTTGGTCCAGTTCCATTCCTCCAAGTCAAAGAACAACGGTGATCGACATTTACGTCCATAAAGAGCTTCATAAGGGCCATTTCAATCGAGGCTTGATAGCTATTGTTGTAAACAAACTCGATTAACTGTAACTGTTCGTTCCACGAGCTTTGAAAATCCAATGCACATACTCTCAACAGATCCTCCAGATACTTAATCAACCTTTCTGATTGTCCGTCGGTTTGAGAATGGAAAGCTGTGCTGAATTGAAGCCTTGTTCCCAAACACTTCTGTAATTCTTGCCATAACCTTGAAGTAAATCTGGGATCCCGATCCGAGACAATACTAACAAGTACACCATGGAGCCTGATAATCTCATCATTGTATCTCTTAGCCAACTTATCCACTTATCGGACATTCTGGTTGCAAGAAAATGAGCGGATTTCGTCAACCTGTCCACGATAACCCAAATTCCATCAAAACCTCCTCTCACTTTCGGTAATCCTGAAACAAAATCCATAGCTATCTGTTCCCATTTCCTATCCGGGATAGGCAATAATCGAAGTAGCCCCGATGGCTTTTGATGTTCCGCCTTAACCGCTTGATAAGTCATGCAATGTTTCACAAAGTTGATAACATCCCGTTCTCATCCATTCCACCAACAAAATTCGCTTAAGATCCTTATACCTCTTGTTCCCTCCGGGATGTATCGAATACCCTGACCGATGGGCTTCCTCAAGAATAATCCTGTTTAATTCTTCCGGGACAACGACTCTATTCTTGAATCTTAGAAGTCCCGTATCATCAAACCCAAACGGACATCCTGAATCAGCTCGAGCTTTCCCAGCTAATTTCTGAACCTCGGGATCAATCCTCTGAGCATCAAATAACCTCTGTTTAAGATCTGGTCGAACCGTAATATTCCGAATACTAGTCCTCAGTCTGAACAACTCATTCTCATCTCCAATTTCCACTTTCACATTGGACACACTAGCTTTCCTACTAAGTGCATTCACGACCAAATTAGCTTTGCCGGGATGATATCGGATTGTACCGTCATAATCCGCCAAAAGTTCCATCCAATGCCGTTGTCTCTTGTTCCATTCCTTATGTGAGAGTAAGTATTGGAGACTTTTGTAATCAGAAAAGGCCTTGAACGAAATTCCATGAAGATAATGTCTCCGCTTACCCAAAGCAAAGATCACTGCCACTAATTCCAAATCATGAGTGGGTAATTATGTTCATGCTCTTTCAATTTCCTTTAGGCATAAGCGATTACTCTTCCATTTTGCATCGACACACATCCCAAACCTTCCTTTTTAGGCGTCCGTATAAACCGTATATCTTCCTGTACCTTCGGGAAGTGCTAACACAGGAGCGGTGGTCAACTTTCCCTTACAAGATGAAAGCTATCCTCACATGCCTCGTCCCACTCAAACTTAACCACCTTCTTAGTCACTCGGGTTAAAGGAGTTGTAATCTTCGAAAATCCTGTACAAATCTTCGATAGTAATCTGCCAAACCCCAGAAACTCCTTACTTCTGAAACATTTTTCGGGCTTTGCCATTGAATAACCGTCTCAATCTTAGAAGGGTCTACCTCCAAACCTTTCCTTGAAATAATATGACCCAGAAATGCTACCCGATCAATCCAAAACTCGCCTATGCTAAACTTAGCATACAACCCGATGCTCTCTTAAGGTATCCAACACAATCCTGAGATGCCTTGCATGATCCTCCGGAGTTCTCGAATAAACCAAGATGTCATCGATGAAGATTACCACAACTTATCCAAATACCATAAAGCAGCCGGAGCACCCCAATGGGACGATCTTGGCCGTATATATCCAACTTTAAGTAATACCTCTAATTGAATCCTTAAACTCTTCCAAATCAGCCGGATATTCTTTCCTTTCAATCAAAACTGAACACTCCCGAACCAACTGATCTGTCTGAAGACTCCCACCAAGTAGCGAACTCACCAAATAACAAGAAGAAAAGCAAATAACAGGCAAGCACAGAATAGCAACTGAGTCACAAGAAATAAAAGAATGCGCGACACCCGAATCAAAGAGTGCATGAATGCTCATGTTATGTATGCATAGGGTACCTTCTATCACAGCTGTGGGATCAATCTCGGCATCTTGCTCTTCACCTTCGTTAGCGTAAGCACGAGCCGGGATCATTGGCCTTTGAACTCGTCTTTGATATCCGGGGTCTTTATAGGGGCAAGTATCCGCCATATGGTCGCCTTTTCCACATATAAAGCACAAATTCAACCTCCTCCGACAGTTATAGTAATTATGAGTTGGTCCTCCACAATGTGTACAGGGAGCTTGAGCCAATCTCGCCTCACTCGGACCTTGTCGATCCCTCTTTGGTGCCATGGGTAGAGCCTTTGGTCGAGTCGGTGCGGCCTGAGAACCTTGTCCTCCAAACCGAGGTTTCTTAAATGGACCCTTAGGAGGCGGACTAGCTTGAATCATCGGCCTCTTTCCCGAATTCGATCCGGAACCTCTTCCCATTGGAGCTCTAAAAACCGGATCCTTCTTTTTTATTTCCCCCTCTTGCGTAGTAGACTGTCGGACTCCAGATATCCTCTCTACTCGAATCAACCAACCCTCCGAGACCGCATCATCGATGAAACCAGAAGATCGAGGGGGGTTGTAACTCAGAAACACCCCATGAGGGTCTCTATTGTCATTATGATTTGGTGGAGGAGCTTGTTGTTCTGCCTGTTGTGGTGGGTGAGCTTGAGCCCTCCTATGCTCTACATAGTTGAAAACCGCTTCCATAAAATTCCCCATATCCATCGGTGGTGCTTGTGGTTGGGGTGGAGGCGTAGGAGATCGATCATGATGACGACGGTGTTCGGGAGATCTCTCACGATGTCTACGTGGAGGCATCCTGTTCAAGAAATACTGAAAATGCATGCTATCTTTAGTCCATGCATGCAAGTGCAATTAATTCGATCAAAATTCCAGATTTAGAGCACACAAGCACGTAAACAATGCATATGCAACACATTGACAAGTTGTTCCTAAAGCCGAACGACCTAACTGACTCAACACGACACTAGAGCCCGGGTTTTGCAACCCTAAGCTCTGATACCACTTAAGGATGTAGCACCCGAGCGTAAGGTACCACATCCCCCGCACCGAGACCCGACCCGTATATGAAATGGAAGTCCATACACGTGCCGAATCCACGGCGAACGGGGACACAACACACACGCTATGCTAGGCGGGACTAACCCTTGAACCAATCAACTCAAGAAACATAAATCAGAGTAAAATAAAATTCGCGGAAGCAAGAACTTCATAGCATATATACAGTGAGCCACCAAGCTCCAAAAATAGATATACAAGAGCATTCTAATATGCAACGGCACTCACGGCCTACAAAATCGTAACGCTCCAATCTATACTAGGATCAAATAGAAAATTAGCAACCAGAGTATGAATATGAGACTGAAAAGAAGTGCTAAACATAAATGCAAGACCTAGACGACTTGTATTCCCGCCTAGCACTCCTATACCTGCACAAAACAGCTGAAAACAACCGGGTTCAGTCTAAAAGAGACTGGTGGGTATAAAAACGGGCATAAGATATATAATATCGCATGAATTAAACACATACATGCAAGCCCTAATCCCGTGTGAAGTTTGAAAGGAATTTACCAAGTGGTTAAAACAATAGAAAACATCAACGGGATTACGACGTTCATATTCATTCATAATTGTTCATAAGGATTTAAGCTCGGCGAGTGAGCGTGCACAATCTCCAACCTTCTCCTCGTGTAATCATATCATAATTATTGGTTGTCATACATATCTTTCGTGCACATACATAAATGATCATAATCATACATATACACCTTCTTCCTCCGGGTGGTGGACAAGTTAGCTAGACCTGACCACCGGTTCATACATAGGCCAATGGGGGTACATGAATCCCCCAAGGGCACTCAGCTCCCATTCCTCGCTAAACCTCCTAGCGAGGGCCGGTATCACCGTAGTTTGGTTGGAACTAGTATATGGGATCCCCGTCAGCCCTTGCTTCCTCGGTTAGCCATATATACTAAGTCCCGGGGCCCGTGAACATAACATACATACAATCTCGCCAAAACATAAGGTAGGGTTTCATAAATAAAAAGGGGTCATACGTTTGAAATCATTTACCCAAAATGACTCGATTTATATAAATATATTATTTTGGCTTAAAACTTTGCACATAAGGGATTTATAGGGTTGTTTAACTAGTAGAAGAAAAACCCACCTTTACCAAAGCAAAATAAAGGCACAAGCGTCTCAATGCTCGCCCTCGTCTCCGACAAAACCCGAATCTGTGCAAAAGAAAAGGTATGAGACTTAATGACCACATATGACGCTCGGCAATGAAGTGCATATGACATGAATGCATAAATGATCATGTTGTATTATAAAAATGTTCATGTGCACGATTAAAGAATTTAAATCATATAATCAAATCATTCGTTCATATATTCTATTCAAATTCATAATCTCATAAATTCATAATTTCATAAATTCATATAAATTTCATAAATTCATAAATTCATAATATTCATAAACTCATAATTCATAATTCATATCAATTAATCTAACCTTCAATTAATAAGCATAACACATATAATATTCATATTCACTTATAGGGATAAAATAATTAAAACGTTCAATCGAAAGTCAGTAGAATAAATACGCGAAATAGAATTCAATTAATTTCAATAATTAAACAAAATCAATTAATATTTAGAATATATAATAAATATACATATAATATAATATATACATATAATCACGTACACACACAACCTACTCATGCATGCATATATGTATATTATATAGTACATGCATAAATATATATACTATATATACTATAATTATACATGCATGTAATACACGTACACACACAAACAAACTCATGCATGCATTTAGATATATATATATATACCATATATTACACATGCAATGCTTACAATTCAAACAACCATGCATGCACACAACACCAATTACAACCATGCAAACAAAAACAGCAGCAACAGACATTCATGCACACACAGATATACACAACAGAGAAGCAGCAAAGGCCAAGGAAACAACAGCAGCAGCAGACCAAAGCACGCAGCAAAAGCTCAAGCAAAACGGGGTGACACCCCGTGTCACCCTCCAAGCTTAGGCCGAGACACCCCCGTGTCTCGGTACAGAAATCCCAGGCCAAGTCTGCACCCCCGTTCCGCGCTGGAAAGGCCAAACTGGCACGCCCGTAACGTGCAACAGCAGCAGCCTCTAAACGCAGCAGAAATCGCAGAAAACAGAGCAAGAAAAGGGCAGCCATGTACGAGTAAGAAAGGCAACAAAATCATGCATGAAAAGCTGTAAAAGACTCAGTTAAACACACCCAAGAATCCATGAAAGAGACATCAAGAAGGAAGAAGGAAATCTCAGCAAATTGACAGCAAAAATTCTGCGTGAAAAACAGGGTAAAACGCGAAGAAAAACAGGGCATGAACGATTCACTCCTTCTCCATCTATTCAACTCAGTTAAGGCCAAAAATTAAGCAGCAAAATATCATATATTCAACACATAATTCAGTCCCAAACAAGATCAAACAAGAGAGCAACCTTACGTGACCTTCATGTGGGATTTTCTCAAAATTTCATAAATGATAACTCATATATATCTCAACAAACACGAAAGCCATGATCATAATTGATATGAGGATGTTAAAACAATTAATATCAGGCTTGGAATCAATCAAAATCATTGAGAATCAAAGGAGATCAAGAATTTGCCCAAAATCCTAATTTTTCGGAAAAACAATTCAGAAATGAAGAACCATGCTCAAAATCATGAATGGAAAGATGAAAATGCTCAGAATTAATCATACAATACAACTCTAAGCTTACCTTGATGATTGGTTGAAGTTTGGAGGAGATTTGAGTTCCAAAATCTCCAAGGGATGAAGGGTTTCGGGACTGGACTGTAGAGCAGTAGCTTTGGCTGATGTTTGGGGATTGTGGGAGGGTTATCTCGGTTAGGGCTTGATATGTACTGATAGATGGTTGAGTTAGGGTTAAAAGGAATCAAACCATGGTTAATTTGGTTGTAGTTTGGATGAGATATGGTTCATTTTGTGCAGCAAGGTCAAGTTGAATGCCCTTTCGTTTTTCGGTTGGATTTCGGAGTTTCAAATGACTTAAGAAAAATATAAGGCTAAGTTTACTAAACTCGAATTTTCGTTACGAGTTCAGCGGAGTTGACGGAACTCGAATCCGAGTTCCCGAGCTCAAGATATTAAATTCGGAACCAAGGTACGCTAAGTGCTCGTTAGCTCCCGTTTTGGTTCCTCAATTAAAATTTAATTCGTTAACATAACAAATGAATTCAAAAACATAATTTGAGCATAAAATCATGTCCATAACACATATATGTACGATATATTACAAATTCGTGCCAATTCGAAATCATATCATATAAGAACGAAGCACAAAATGAACAACATGCATATTCCAAACAATTCATGCATAAATACATAAAATTCATGCAATTCATGCAATTCCCATGCAAAATGAAATAAGTTCATGCAGCAAAATATCCCATGCAAAAATTATGATTCCATGCATAATTATTCAACGCATAATATATGTATAAATAAGTAATTAATTAAAACATGATTAATTAACATAACATATAATTAGTATAATCATTAAATTAATATTAATATAATTAAACATATGTATATAATACGAATATATATATATATAAAATTAATAATATTAAAATAAAATAATATAATATAACATAATAAAATAATAACAATTATAATAAAATTAAATATAAAACACGTAAAAACCATTAATTCGCGCAATTAGGTAAACACATACGCCCTACCTTTACGTCCGAGAAATCGGGGCGTTACAGATTTAATAATTTTTGTGGTTAAACTCAAGTTCCATGATATGTGTAATGACCAATAACCTTAGGAGACTTGAATCAAATTTGTAATGGGATCATTGTATAATTAGTGATCCCCAAGCTTGATGTGAATGTATTAAACACAATGTTTTGTACATGGTAACAAAGATGATGTTCAGATTTGTTTGGGATTATGACTTGGGTTTACAATACATCATACCCCACGGAGAAGAATCACGATGGGGCTCATATCATACGCAAAAAAAAACATGCTAGGGGACTAACAAAATAATTTAAAAAAAATAATAAGTGCGATCTAGATTAAGAATCGCCTGAGCGATTCATCAAGTCGCGTGAGCGATTTAATAATTTTTGTGGCCAAATTCAAGTTCCATGATGTGTGTAATGGCCAACAACCTTAGGAGACTTGAATCAAATTCGTAATGGGATCATTGTATAATTAGTGATCCCCAAGCTTGATGTGAATGTATCAAACACAATGTTTTGTACATGGTAACAAAGATGATGTTAAGATTTGTTTGGGATTATGACTTAGGTTTGCAATACATCATACCCCACGGAGAAGAATCATGATGGGGCTCATATCATACGCAAAAGTAATAGTCTAGGGGACTAACAAAATAATTTAAAACAATAATAAGTGCGATCTAGATTAAGAATCGCCTGAGCGATTCATCAAGTCGCGTATGCGATTGAATAATTTTTGTGGCCAAATTCAAGTTCCATGATGTGTGTAATGACCAATAACCTTAGGAGACTTGAATCAAATTTGTAATGGGATCATTATAGAATTAGTTATCCCCAAGCTTGATGTGAATGTATCAAACACAATGTTTTGTACATGGTGACTAAGATGATGTTAAGATTTGTTTGGGATTATGACTTGGGTTTGCACTACATCATACCCCACGGAGAAGAATCACGATGGGGCTCATATCATACGCAAAAGTAATAGTCTAGGGGACTAACAAAATAATTTAAAACAATAATAAGTGCGATCTAGATTAAGAATCGCCTGAGCGATTCATCAAGTCGCGTATGCGATTGAATAATTTTTGTGGCCAAATTCAAGTTCCATGATGTGTGTAATGACCAATAACCTTAGGAGACTTGAATCAAATTTGTAATGGGATCATTATAGAATTAGTTATCCCCAAGCTTGATGTGAATGTATCAAACACAATGTTTTGTACATGGTGACTAAGATGATGTTAAGATTTGTTTGGGATTATGACTTGGGTTTGCACTACATCATACCCCACGGAGAAGAATCACGATGGGGCTCATATCATACGCAAAAGAAACATGCTAGGGAACTAACAAAATAATTTAAAACAATAATAAGTGCAATCTAGATTAAGAATCGCTTGAGCGATTCATCATGTCGCGTGAGCGACTTAATAATTTTTGTGGTCAAATTCAAGTTCCATGATATGTGTAATGACCAATAACCTTAGGAGACTTGAATCAAATTTGTAATGGAATCATTGTGTAATTAGTTATCCCCAAACTTGATGTGAATGTATCAAACACAATGTTTTGTACATGGTAACAAAGATGATGTTCAATTCGTTTGGGATTATGACTTGGGTTTACAATACATCATACCCCACGGAGAAGAATCACGATGGGGCTCATATCATACGCAAAAAAAAAAAACATGCTAGGGGACTAACAAAATAATTTAAAACAATAATAAGTGCGATCAAGATTAAGAATTGCCTGAGAGATTCATCAAGTCGCGTGAGCGATTTAATAATTTTCGTGGCCAAATTCAAGTTCCATGATATGTGTAATGGCCAATAACCTTAGGAGACTTGAATCAAATTTGTAATGGGATCATTGTACAATTAGTTATCCCCAAGCTTGATGCAAATGTATCAAACACAATGTTTTGTACATGGTAACAAAGATGATGTTAATATTTGTTTGGGATTATGACTTAGGTTTGCAATACATCATACCCCACGGAGAAAAATCACGATGGGGCACATATCATACGCAAAAGAAACATGCTAGGGGACTAACAAAATAATTTAAAACAACAATAAGTGCGTCTAGATTAAGAATCGCTTGAGCGATTCGTCAAGTCGCGAGTGCGATGTAATAATTTTTGTGGCCAAATTCAAGTTCCATGATGTGTGTAATGGCCAATAACCTTAGGAGACTTGAATCAAATTTGTAATGGGATCATTGTATAATTAGTTATCCCCAAGCTTAATGTGAATGTATCAAACACAATGTTTTGTACATGGTGACAAAGATGATGATAAGATTTGTTTGGGATTATGACTTAGGTTTGCAATACATCATACCCCACGGAGAAGAATCACGATGAGGCTCATATCATACGCAAAACAAACATGCTAGGAGACTAACAAAATAATTTAAAACAATAATAAGTGCGATCTAGATTAAGAATCGCCTGAGCGATTCATCAAGTCCCATGTACGATTTAATAATTTTTGTGGCCAAATTCAAGTTCCATGGTGTGTGTAATGACCAATAACCTTAGGAGACGTGAATCAAATTTGTAATGGGATCATTATAGAGTTAGTTATCCCCAAGCTTGATGTGAATGTATCAAACACATTGTTTTGTACATGGTGACTAAGATGATGTTAAGATTTGTTTGGGATTATGACTTGGGTTAACAATACATCATACACCACGGAGAAGAATCACGATGGGGCTCATATCATACGCAAAAGAAATATTATAGGGAACTAACAAAATAATTTAAAACAATAATAAGTGCGATCTAGATTAAGAATCGCTTGAGCGATTCATCAAGTCGCGTGAGCGATTTAATAATTTTTGTGGTCAAATTCAAGTTCCATGATATGTGTAATGACCAATAACCTTAGGAGACTTGAATCAAATTTGTAATTGGATCATTATGTAATTAGTTCTCCCCAAGCTTGATGTGAATGTATCAAACACAATGTTTTGTACATGCTAACAAAGATGATGTTAAGATTTGTTTGGGATTGTGACTTAAGTTTGCTATACATCATACCCCACGGAAAAGAATCACGATGGGGCTCATATCATACGCAAAAAAAACATGCTAGGGGACTTACAAAGTAATTTAAAACAATAATAAGTGCGATCTAGATTAAGAATCGCCTGAGCGATTCATCAAGTCGCGTGAGCGATTTAGTAATTTTTCAGGCCAAATTCAAGTTCCATGATGTGTGTAGTAGCCAATAACCTTAGGAGACTTGAATCAAATTTGTAATGCGATCATTGTATAATTAGTGATCCCCAAGCTTGATGTGAATGTATCAAACACAATGTTTTGTACATGGTAACAAAGATTATGTTAAGATTTGTTTGAGATTATGACTTAGGTTTGCAATAGATCATACCCCACGGAGAAGAATCACGATGGTGCTCATATCATACGCAAAAGAAACAGTCTAGGGGACTAACAAAATAATTTAAAACAATAATAAGTGCGATCTAGATTAAGAATCGCCTGAGCGATTCATCAAGTCGCGTGAGTGATTTAATAATTTTTGTGGCCAAATTCAAGTTCCATGATGTGTGTAATGGCCAATAACCTTAGGAGACTTGAATCAAATCTGTAATGGGATCATTGTATAATTAGTTATCCCCAAGCTTGACGTGAATGAATCAAACACAATGTTTTGTACATGGTAACAAAGATGATGTTAAGATTTGTTTGGGATTATGACTTAGGTTTCCAATACATCATACCCCACGGAGAACAATCATGATGGGGCTCATATGATACGCAAAAGAAACATGCTAGGGGACTAACAAAATAATTTAAAACAATAATAAGTGCGATCTAGATTAAGAATCGCCTGAGCGATTCATCAAGTCGCGTGAGCGATTTAATAATTTTTGTGGCCAAATTCAAGTTCCATGATGTGTGTAATGGCCAATAACCTTAGGAGACTTGAATCAAATTTGTAATGGGATCATTGTATAATTAGTTATCCCCAAGCTTGATGTGAATGAATCAAACACAATGTTTTGTACATGGTAACAAAGATGATGTTAAGATTTGTTTGGGATTACGACTTAGGTTTGCAATACATCATACCCCACGGAGAAGAATCACGATGGGGCTCATATGATACGCAAAAGAAACATGCTAGGGGACTAACAAAATAATTTAAAACAATAATAAGTGCGATCTAGATTTAGAATCGCCTGAGCGATTCATTAAGTCGCTTGAGCAATTTAATAATTTTTGTGGCCAAATTCAAGTTTCATGATGTGTGTAATGGCCAATAACCTTAGGAGACTTGAATCAAATTTGTAATGGAATCATTGTATAATTAGTTATCCCCAAGCTTGATGTGAATGAATCAAACACAATGTTTTGTACATGGTAACAAAGATGATGTTAAGATTTGTTTGGGATTATGACTTAGGTTTGCAATACATCATACCCCACGGAGAAGAATCACGATGGGGCTCATAACATACGCAAAAGAAACAGTCTAGGGGACTAACAAAATAATTTAAAACAATAATAAGTGCGATCTAGATTAATAATCGCCTGAGCGATTCATCAAGTCGCGTGAGCGATTTAATAATTTTTGTGGCCAAATTCAAGTTCCATGATGTGTGTCATGGCCAATAACCTTAGGAGACTTGAATCAAATTCTTAATGGGATCATTGTTTAATTAGTTATCCCCAAGCTTGATGTGAATGTATCAAACACAATGATGTGCAGGCGGAAATGTGGTTAAAAGAAGTCGAGAGGATATGGAAGCTCATTCCATGTGAGTCCCGAGAGAAGGCTCGATGCACTCTTACTTTGATACAAGGGGAAGCCTACTCTTGGTGGGAAAGCACACGGATCGTATTGGAAGCAGCTGGAGAAGAGATTAACTGGGAAGTCTTTTCAAGAGAATTCAATAATAAGTTCATTCCTCCCTCCTCCCGTACTCGAAGATTGAGGGAATTCACCGAATTGAAGCAGGGATCGAGATTTGTGGCCGAGTATATTTCGGATTATGAGAGATTGTCTCGCTATGCGCCAAATATATCGGGGGATGACTTTCATAAAGCTATGCAGTTTATTCAGGGACTTCGACCAGACATCCAGGCAGCTCTTGAGGCGGTTAACACGAGTACTTGGGCGAAGGCTACTTCTAAAGCCTTAAAGGTTGAGGATTCTGTAAATTCTAGGAGGCCAGCTTATCGCCAGGGACAAGGGTCAGGATTCGGCTCGGGATTTAACAAAGGGAAGAGGCCGATGAATTTACCAGCTCCACCCCCAAAAGGACCTTTCAAGAAGCCTAGAGCAGGAGATCAGATTGCACCCATTCCACGACTACCTCAGGCTCCACCGGCTCCTAAGGGATCTCGCAATGATCAGCCTCCGTGTACTTATTGTGGATGGCCAACCCATTCTTACAACAATTGCCGAAAGAGATTGAGGTTGTGCTTGATATGTGGAAAAGGGGATCATATGGCTTTTTCATGCCCGGACAAGACACCAGGGTATCAAGCTGGAGCTCCGAGACCGATGATTCAGGCACGAGCTTATGCCCTTGAGGGTGAGGAGCAGAAAATTGAAGCTGATCCAAATGCTGTAGTGGAAGGTACCGTTTGCATTCATAACACGAGCATTCACGCTGTAACATCCCGCTCGTCCGATTTATAAGGTACGTCACTATTTAACCTTTTAATGTGTTTAATTATGTGATTTTATATTTTTCGTGGCCCTATTTTGAACTCTTTTAGAGTTTAGGGGCCCCTTTGTAATTTTCTCTTTTTAGGGGTTATTCGGTCATTTCTTGTTCGGTCGAGATTTCGACCTCTTTGACCCCTTCCTTGCGTTCGGGGCATCGAAACGAGTCCGTAGAGTCTGAGTTTGCCCCATTCTGACTTCGTTAGCCCGTTCTTCCGCCCGTTTTCGCGTATGAGGACCCGAGATATATACCCCGGATCCTCGTAATTCGTGCCAAACGGATCAGCAGCTCTCTCTCTCTTCTCCCGCTGCTTCTCTCTCCTCTCTCACGACACACACACACACACACTTGAGGTGTTTTTTCACACAAATGTCCAAACTTGCCCGTTTCTCGGCGGATTTCGACGAACCACTAGTCTATTTCGACGGGCTCGACGACACGGTCACAACCGTACCAAGAACTCGACCAACCGGCGACCGACGGCGGAGAAATCGGCGGATTTCAGACGCAGCGGAAGAGGGGTGGCGGAGCCACCACTTCGCCGCCCACTTGCGGCGGCTTCCGGCCACCTTCCGGCGACACGCGCCCCCAACCCATGCAGAGGACTCCCCGGCGTGTTTTTCTGGACAAGCGGCGCCGCCGTCGGGGCGGCGAGGAGGCCGCACGCGACGCCCAAAGTGGACGACGGGCGGCGGCGCTACTGTAGAGGCGAGTTTTGCCGCGTTCCGGAGACCTTTTCCGACGGGGCTTGGTGGTTTCCGAACGTTTTCGACCTCCTGAACCCATTTCCAGCCTCAATTTGGGGCGAATCGCGGCGTAGGTGGTGGTTCCGGCGATAGCAACGGTGGCGGTTTGGCCTTTTCCCGGCCGGTTTTGGTGATGACTCCTTTACAAAAGTTGCTCTTGTTGACGAGTCCGAGCTATTCGTGGTGGTGGCGGCCAGAGAACCGGCCGGCGACGGCGGACCGGTGGCGGACCGGGCCTGGACCGGCGGTCCGATTTCCCGGCGACTTTCCCGGCAGTTTGGTTAGGGGCTTTCGCAGGGCTCGTTACGGGCTTTCCAACGGTATGTCCGGATTTTATTTTCGTTTAGCGGTTTGTATTTAATTTCAGTTTTCGTACTAGGATTTTGGTTCAGTTTTTCGTCAACGAAGTCCGACGTGTTTGCTATTTTCTGAAATTGGTTGAGGGCTTTTGTCAAGCAGGCCGAGGCGTACGTTTCTGTCCTTCCGGGGATTTTTCCGACCACCGGAGGTGGTGGTCCGGCGACTGCACGTGGCGGTTCGGCTGGTTCCGGTGGCGGCGTTCCGACGCCCTTCGGACAGCAAGTTCCTTTTGTCGTGGTGAGTCCATCGCCACTTCCCGTTCGTCAATCGGATGTCCGGTTGATTTTATATGAATTTTTGAAGTGGTTGTATTTACTTTTGTTAATTGTTTGTAATTGTCAATTAATTACTGTAAGCTTGAATTACTAATTGAATTGTGCTCCAATGTGTATGAAAACTTGTATGAATTATAATTTAAAATATTTGGATAATTTGATTTGTAAATTGAACACATGACTTGTTGATTTTGCTACTTGGTTAGTCTAGAGGGGGGTGTTTGCGTAATTTTTGGAAAAGTAGGAATTTGTTTAATTCGAATTAATAGACCTTAGTAATTAAATCTAAAATGTAATGTGTGAATTGAATATGTAACGTATGAATTTAATGAACTTAGTTTGATTAGAATTTGACTTATATGAAATATGAAACACGCTGTTATGAGTTATTTGATTTGTGTGCTACGTGAATTTGTATGAAATGCGATATGAATTGTCTGAACTTTGTTAATTGAATTTGTTAGGTATTAAATGAATTGATATGAAGTGCTTTGCCTTTAATTTTGTTATTTGCATTAATTATGCACATGAACATGCCTTAATGTTTTGTTTCGCATATAATATATGTGAATTTGAACTTTGCTGATGTGATTGAATTTATTAAGTGTTTGAGCATATGCCGTGCGTCCCTATGTGGTTGTCTGCTTGAGTCTGAGTTCCGTACTGTGTTTGTGTGTTCAGTTGGTACAGGTGCACCCGGGGTGGTGACTTGAGGTCGTGTAGGTTCCGGGGTGGACCTTCTGCTTTGTATTTGGCTCCGTTTGGTGTAAGGTGAGGTTTTAGGATTTTTGTTTTAGTTACAGCGCCCTACAACCTTCTGTGCTCGTTTTCAAGCCTGCATGCGATTATTCTATTATATTTATATAATAGATACGTGTTTATATGATATGTTTACGAATTTATCATACGATTAAAGGTTTTCGAACTGTATATGTACGAGCATATGTAAGCTTGAAATGTTTTGCAACGAGGCTATGCTCCAAACCGTGTGTCTTCATACCAGCTGCGGATTAGGATGACACGGAGAGGTACGTTTATAGCATATGCTAAGTTGCAAGGTATGGTATGCTCCGATAAGGTACGTAAGTATTGATTTGGATTCGATATGATAAGTTTGGTATGTAGCGAGTTATGATCTGTTCTGATATGCTATGTTCTGGTGTGTTGGGCCCCGAGACGTGGGTAAGGGGGACCCGGGACGACCATGGGGTCGCCGGTTATGACCTCTGTGCACGTTCTCATTTGAGATATTCACGTGCGACCTAGGGAGGTTGGGAAGGCGTGGTATCTTGAGCCCTCGGTGGATAACCGGGGAAGGCACAGTGTGGGTTCGCTACCCCGTGTGTGTTTGTATCTGTATGAGTAGTGAGGGTTTGCTCCCCGAACTACATGGTGTTGGGGTTGGATTGTTTATGATATTTGTTGGTTTCTGATTTGATACGTATGATTCGATATGGAAGTAAGGTGGGAGACCTGTACTCGCCGGTTATATGATTATGATATGTTATGTTGATTATGAAACGGGATAGGAGCTTCCTCTTTTAATAAAATTTGAGTTTGCTCAGTTTGTTAAGTTATGAATAAGATACGTATAAGTTTGATTGATAAGATATGTGTAAGTTCGATTTGAAAATGGTTTTGGTATGCAAAACCCTATTCCCGGTTCATAATCTTTCTTTTCATACGTGCTCTGCTCCTTATTATGTATAGTGTGTGTGAGTTCAGCCCCCTCGCTCAGTCAGTGGACTGACCCTCGCCCCACCTATGTTTTTAGTTTGCAGGTGCAAGTTGTTGGAGTTCGAGCTAGGCGGCTTTGAGTTGGGTCTGTCGAGTCTGTGTCTGTCCGTTTGATTTTGTTAATTACTTTGTTCCGAATTATGTATGAAAATTATGTTTATAATATGTTCTGTACAAGATGATGTTTATGCTTTGATTATATGAATTTTCGGGACAGGTTAGGACAGGGCGTGGATTAGTTGAACCCGTCTTTGTTGTATGTTTGAATTCGGGACAGGTTAGGACAGGTGCGTGGAATTAGTTGAACCCGTTTATTTATGTTCGTTGATTAAAGTTTTTGTTAGTTCATATTTTGCATCGCTTCCGCATTCAGGGTTTGCACATTTTACTTGTACAGTGTTCGGTACCGCCTAGCTTAGGTTGGATTTTTGTTTGTCACCCGTTCGCTGTGACTTGGTGCGTGTGCGGACTTTCCCTTTTCGTACCACGTGTCGGGTCATAGTGCGGGGGTGTGGTGCCCCACCGCTTGGGGTGCTACATCTTAAGTGGTATCAGAGCTACCAGGTTCAGAACCGGTGCTCTGGAGTCGTGTCGTGTCAGTTTAGGTCGTACGACATAGGAATACTTGTGCATTGCATTTGTCAGACGTGAAATTTTGACTTGTATGTATGAATTTGTCTGAGCTTATGTGATTGTGTGCACACTATGATTACGATTTTTGTAAAATTAGTATTGTTACGATTAAATTTTATTAAATTACGTATTGCATCTCCATTACTTAAGTGTTCTTAATTGCTTTCATTACTTGACATACCCACGTACTAACCCACATACATAGATATTTGGTCCATTTGTGAATTATAGGGTGGTGCCTTGATGTCAAAAATTGAAGTTGATCGAGACAACACTTCCACCTTCTACAAATTCGTGAAGGAGTATTTGAAACTCTCATCTTCTGACTACTTGGATGAAAAGCAAATGAATCTATACAAGAATTCAACAAAGGCTTCGATGCTAATATTATGGAAATAGGTATTCTGCATTCATAGCACGTGCATCATGCATTGAATTAAATTGTAAATTAAATCAGAACCTTTGTCCTACGTGCTTGATTGTCTTCCTTGTTGATTAACGAGTGTATGCCATTCACATCCCTAACCCCACATGCATTAGCTTCGTGGTTGTACTTTAGGTGTTCTCCTACCTGATCCACTACCTGCTGTCTTGGTCGAAGCAACATTTGAATTCGAACAGGGTTTGAGCAGAAAATATACGATCGAGCCAATAACTTCAAGATAGGGTGAATGCATGTAAGATAGAACGTTGGGTTGTGGTTAATCTCTCTGCACGATGCGATACTCGTAGCCTCATAAATGATTTGATGAAAGTTGGGGTATTTCTAGATCCAAGCTGAATTGTCGTGTGGTGGGATTACGTTGAAAGACAGGAAACAACAAATGGGATTGATAAAGAAAAGTAAAGAAATTTTCGGTGGATTTCGGGCGATCATGTATAAACAATTGAAAAAAAAAAAAAAGGGTTCATTTAAGTATACGAACTCCTAAAGAGTGAACCAAGGAAGTTTTGATTAAAGTGACAACCATGAAGAAGACTCGGGAAACAATCGGAGAGTAATTACTAAAGAAAATATAGAATGCTAATTCCATGAGCGTAGAAGACTTCAGGTTCAAGAAATCGTACTTCCAAGCAGTGGAAATGTCTAAGTGATGCTAGATAATTCTGAAGATAAGAAGACCGTGGGGAAAAACAAGAAATGATCAACAGTTCGAAACGAGCTAATAATTCAACAAACAAGGAATTAGGTGCCGAGATAAAGCTTACCATTACTACGGTGAACGGTATCTTAAGCATCCATGGCATTTGCACTCACGCATTTCATAAGTAATTATAATTATTTAGCTTGACATATGTGACAATGTGTAATGTTTGATGCTGCTCGAGTGTAATAACGTGACTAACTGCTGTAATTTTCATAACTTAAAATTTGTTGCTGTTGTGAATTCTTGTAAACTGAACGGATTACGTGCTTGCGTGAACTATCCGTGCTTCAGTGCTTATAATTTCTTTGGTTACTCACTAACCCTTCATGCACCTACAAGCATATTGTGATTTTACTTTACAGAGATTCCACCGCGATATCCCCCTTGAGTTGAGCATGGATGATGAGTCTATACTCTAGGGACACCGATATCAGTTGTGATAAGGTACACTAAACATGCATCCCATGTTTTGCATCCAGTGTTATTTTGACGTGTGTAAGTTTGAATGCTGAGTAAGTGGACTTGTGTGCTAGAGAGTGGTTGAAATCTCTCTATTTATGTGTTAGGGAGATATGGGATTCTCCCTATTTATGTGATAGAAAGATGTTGGATTCTTTCTAAATTATGTGAGCAAGAGATGCTGGATTCTCTTGGAGTTGGATGTTTGGGAGATGCTGGATTCTCTCGAATTTAGGGGTTTGAGAAATGCTGGATTTTCTCAAACTAGAATGTTTGGAAGATGTGGAGTCTGCCAGACTTAGGTTGAGAGATGGGGCTCTCTCGATTACGTGGTTGAGAGATGGGGTTCTCTCAATTCTGTGCCTGAGGGACGGGGTTCTCTTTTTTGATGTGCTGGGAGACGGGGCTCTCTCTCTTGCGTGCTGAGAGATGGGATTCTCTCTTGTTTGTCGCGGCTGAGTTGAGTGTGGCCTGGTGCTGGTTTGCAGTCGACGAGGAAGCATCGGTATCGAGCTTCGGGTGCAGTGGCCTAGTGGTGATCGAATGAGTTGAAGTGACCAACGGTCAAGTGCTCAGTGGAACTTCAGTGACAACGGGTCACCCTGAATAGAGTTGATGCCAGCTAAGGGAGAAGTATCCTGCAGAAATTGCAGTTCGCCTAGACCAGAGTTGCGCAGCGGAAGCTTGAAGTGGAATTCGTTTCAGCGTCGTTCAAGATCCGACCTTAGGACCTGAGGATAGGTCCTTTTGAAGGAGGGCAGTTTGTAACATCCCGCTTGTCCGATTTATAAGGTACGTCACTATTTAACCTTTTAATGTGTTTAATTATGTGATTTTATATTTTTCGTGGCCCTATTTTGAACTCTTTTAGAGTTTAGGGGCCCCTTTGTAATTTTCTCTTTTAGGTGTTATTCGGTCATTTCTCGTTCGGTCGAGATTTTGGACCTCTTTGACCCCTTCCTTGCGTTCGGGGCATCGAAACGAGTCCGTAGACTCTGAGTTTGCCCCATTCTGACTTCGTTAGCCCGTTCTTCCGCCTGTTTTCGTGTATGAGGACCCGAGATATATACCCCGGATCCTCGTAATTCATGCCAAACGGATCAGCAGCTCTCTCTCTCTTCTCCCGCTGCTTCTTTCTCCTCTCTCACGATACAGACACACATACTTGAGGTGTGTTTTCACACATACGTCCAAACTTGCCCGTTTCTTGGCGGATTTCGACGAACCACTAGTCTATTTCGACGGGCTCGACGACACGGTCACAACCGTACCAAGAACTCGACCAACCGGCGACCGACGGCGGAGAAACCACCGGATTTCAGACGCAGCGGAAGAGGGGTGGCCGAGCCGCCACTTCGCCGCCCACTTGCGGCGGCTTCCGGCCACCTTCCGGTGACACGCGCCCCCAACCCATGCAGAGGACTCCCCGTCGTGTTTTTCGGGACAAGTGGCGCCGCCATCGGGGCGGCGAGGAGGCCGCACGCGACGCCCAAAGTGGACGACGGGCGGCGGCGCTACTGTAGCGGCGAGTTTTACCGCGTTCCGGCGACCTTTTCCGACGGGGCTTGGTGGTTTCCGAACGATTTCGACCTCCTGAACCCATTTCTAGCCTCAGTTTGGGGCGAATCGTGGCGTAGGTGGCGGTTCCGACGATGGCAACGGTGGCGCAGCTTCGAGGCGGCGGTTCGGCCTTTTCCCGGCCGGTTTTGGTGATGACTCCTTTACAAAAGTTGCTCTTGTTGACGAGTCCAAGCTATTCCTGGTGGTGGCGGCCAGAGAACCGGCCGGTGGCGGCGGACCGGTGGCGGACCGGGCCTGGACCGACGGTCCGATTTTCTGGCGACTTTCCCGGCAGTTTGGTTAGGGGATTTCGCAGGGCTCGTTACGGGCTTTCCAACGGTTTGTCCGGATTTTATTTTCGTTTAGCGGTTTGTATTTAATTTCAGTTTTCGTACTAGGATTTTGGTTCGGTTTTTCGTCAACGAAGTCCGACGTGTTTGCTATTTTCTGAAATTGGTTGAGGGCTTTTGTCAAGCAGGCCGAGGCATACGTTTCTGTCCTTCCGGGGATTTTTCCGACCACCGGAGGTGGTGGTCCGGCGACTGCACGTGGCGGTTCGGCTGGTTCCGGTGGCGGCGTTCCGACGCCCTTCGGACAGCAAGTTCCTTTCGTCGTGGTGAGTCCATCGCCACTTCCCGTTCGTCAATCGGATGTCCGGTTGATTTTATATGAATTTTTGAAGTGGTTGTATTTACTTTTGTTAATTGTTTGTAATTGTCAATTAATTACTGTAAGCTTGAATTACTAATTGAATTGTACTCCAATGTGTATGAAAACTTGTATGAATTATAATTTGAAATATTTGGATAATTTGATTTGTAAATTGAACCCCCGACTTGTTGATTTTGCTACTTGGTTAGTCTAGAGGGGGTGTTTGCGTAATTTTTGGAAAAGTAGGAATTTGTTTAATTCGAATTAATAGACTTTAGTAATGAAATCTAAAATGTAATGTATGAATTGAATATGTAACGTATGAATTTAATGAACTTAGTTTGATTAGAATTTGACTTATATGAAATATGAAACATGCTGTTATGAGTTATTTGATTTGTGTGCTACGTGAATTTGTATGAAATGTGATATGAATTGTCTGAACTTTGTTAATTGAATTTTTTAGGTATTAAATGAATTGATATGAAATGATATGAAGTGCTTTGCCTTTAATTTTGTTATTTGCATTAATTATGCACATGAACATGCCTTAATGTTTTGTTTCGCATATAATTTATGTGAATTTGAACTTTGCTGATGCGATTGCATTTATTAAGTGTTTGAGCATATGCCGTGCGTCCCTATGTGGTCGTCTGCTTGAGTCTGAGTTCCGTGCTGTGTTTGTGTGTTCAGTTGGTACAGGTGCACCCGGGGTGGTGACTTGAGGTCGTGCAGGTTCCGGGGTGGACCTTCTGCTTTGTATTTGGCTCCGTTTGGTGTAAGGTGAGGTTTTAGGATTTTTGTTTTAGTTACAACGACCTACAACCTTCTGTGCTCGTTTTCAAGCCTGCATGCGATTATTCTATTATATTTATATAATAGATACGTGTTTATATGATATGTTTATGAATTTATCATACGATTAAAGGTTTTCGAACTGTATATGTACGAGCATATGTAAGCTTGAAATGTTTTGCAACGAGGCTATGCTCCAAACCGTGTGTCTTCATACCAGCTGCGGATTAGGATGACACGGAGAGGTACGTTTATAGAATATGCTAAGTTGCAAGGTATGGTATGCTCCGATAAGGTACGCAAGTATTGATTTGGATTCGATATGATAAGTTTGGTAAGTAGCGAGTTATGATCTGTTCTGATATGCTATGTTCTGGTGTGTTGGGCCCCGAGACGTGGGTAAATGGGACCCGGGACGACCATGGGGTCGCCGGTTATGACCCCTGTGCACGTTCTCATTTGAGATATTCATGTGCGACCTAGGGACGTTGGGAAGGCGTGGTATCTTGAGCCCTCGGTGGATAACCGGGGAAGGCACAGTGTGGGTTCGCTACCCCGTGTGTGTTTGTATCTGTATGAGTAGTGAAGGTTTGCTCCCCGAACTACATGGTGTTGTGGTTGGATTGTTTATGATATTTGTTGGTTTCTGATTTGATACGTATGATTCGATATGGAAGTAAGGTGGGAGACCCGTACTCGCCGGGTATACGATTATGATATGTTATGTTGATTATGAAACGGGATAGGAGCTTTCTCTTTTAATAAAATTTGAGTTTGCTCAGTTTGTTAAGTTATGAATAAGATACGTATAAGTTTGATTTGATAAGATATGTGTAAGTTCGATTTGAAAATGGTTTTGGTATGCAAAACCCTACTCCCGGTTCATAATCTTTCTTTTGATACGTGCTCTGCTCCTTATTATGTATAGTGTGTGTGAGTTCAGCCCCCTCGCTCAGTCAGTGGACTGACCCTCGCCCCACCTATGTTTTTAGTTTGCAGGTGCAAGTTGTTGGAGTTCGAGCTAGGCGGCTTTGAGTCGGGTCTGTCGAGTCTGTGTCTGTCCGTTTGATTTTGTTCATTACTTTGTTCCGAATTATGTATGAAAATTATGTTTATAGTATGTTCTGTACAAGATGATGTTTATGCTTTGATTATATGAATTTTCGGGACAGGCTAGGACATGGCGTGGATTAGTTGAACCCGTCTTTGTTGTATGTTTGAATTCGGGACAGGTTAGGACAGGTTCGTGGAATTAGTTGAACCCGTTTATTTATGTTCGTTGATTAAAGTTTTTGTTAGTTCATATTTTGCATCGCTTCCGCATTCAGGTTTTGCACATTTTACTTGTACAGGGTTAGGTACCGCCTAGCTTAGGTTGGATTTTTGTTTGTCACCCGTTCGCTGTGACTTGGTGCGTGTACGGACTTTCCCTTTTCGTACCACGTGTCGGGTCATAGTGCGGGGGTGTGGTGCCCCACCGCTTGGGGTGCTACATCTTAAGTGGTATCAGAGGTACCAGGTTCAGAACCGGTGCTCTGGAGTCGTGTCGTGTCAGTTTAGGTCGTACGGCATAGGAATACTTGTGCATTGCATTTGTCAGACATGAAATTTTGACTTGTATGTATGAATTTGTCTGAGCTTATGTGATTGTGTGCACACTATGATTACGATTTTTGTAAAATTATTATTGTTATGATTAAATTTTATTAAATTACGTATTGCATCTCCATTACTTAAGTGTTCTTAATTGCTTTCATTACTTGACATACCCACGTACTAACCCACATGCATAGATATTTGGTCTATTTGTGAATTATAGGGTGTTGCCTTGATGTCAAAAATTGAAGTTGATCGAGACAACACTTCCAACTTCTACAAATTCGTGAAGGAGGATTTGAAACTCTCATCTTCTGACTACTTGGATGAAAAGCAAATGAATCTATACAAGAATTCAACAAAGGCTTCGATGCTAATATTATGGAAACAGGTATTCTGCATTCATAGCACGTGCATCATGCATTGAATTAAATTGTAAATTAAATCAGAACCTTTGTCCTACGTGCTTGATTGTCTTCCTTGTTGATTAACGAGTGTATGCCATTCACATCCCTAACCCCACATGCATTAGCTTCGTAGTTGTACTTTAGGTGTTCTCCTACCTGATCCACTACCTGCTGCCTTGGTCGAAGCAACATTTGAATTCGAATAGAAAATATACGATCGAGCCAATAGCTTCAAGATAGGGTGAATGCATGTAAGATAGAACATTGGGTTGTGGTCAATCTCTCTGCACGATGCGATACTCGTAGCCTCATAAATGATTTGATGAAAGTTGGGGTATTTCTAGATCCAAGCTGAATTGTCGTGTTGTGGGATTACGTTGAAAGACAGGAAACAACAAATGGGATTGATAAAGAAAAGTAAAGAAATTTTCGGTGGATTTCGGGCGATCATGTATAAACAATTGAAAAAAAAAAAAAAAAGGGTTCATTTAAGTATACGAACTCCTAAAGAGTGAACCAAGGAAGTTTTGATTAAAGTGAGAACCATGAAGAAGACTCGGGAAACAATCGGAGAGTAATTACTAATGAAAATACAGAACGCTAATTCCATGAGCGTAGAAGACTTCAGGTTCAAGAAATCGTACTTCCAAGCAGTGGAAATGTCCAAGTGATGCTAGATAATTCTGAAGATAAGAAGACCGTGGGGAAAAACAAGAAATGATCAACAGTTCGAAACAAGCTAATAATTCAACAAACAAGGAATTAGGTGCCGAGATGAAGCTTACCATTACTACGGTGAACGGTATCTTAAGCATCCATGGCATTTGCACTCATGCATTTCATAAGTAATTATAATTATTTAGCTTGACATATGTGACAATGTGTAATGTTTGATGTTGCTCGAGTGTAATAACGTGACTAACTGCTGTAATTTGCATAACTTAAAATTTGTTGCTGTTGTGAATTCTTGTAAACTAAATGGATTACCTACTTGCGTGAAATATCCGTGCTTCAGTGCTTATAATTTCTTTGGTTACTCACTAACCCTTCATGCACCTACAAGCATATTGTGATTTTACTTTACAGAGATTCCACCGCGATATCCCCCTTGAGTTGAGCATGGATGATGAGTCTATACTCTAGGGACACCAATATCAGTTGTGATAAGGTACACTAAACATGCATCCCATGTTTTGCATCCAGTGTTATTTTGACGTGTGTAAGTTTGAATGCTGAGTAAGTGGACTTGTGTGCTAGAGAGTGGTTGAAATCTCTCTATTTATGTGTTAGGGAGATATGGGATTCCCCCTATTTATGTGATAGAAAGATGTTGGATTCTTTCTAAATTATGTGAGCAAGAGATGCTGGATTCTCTTGGAGTTAGATGTTTGGGAAATGCTGGATTCTCTCGAATTTAGGGGTTTGAGAAATGCTGGATTTTCTCAAACTAGAATGTTTGGAAGATGTGGAAGTCTGCCAGACTTAGGTTGAGAGACGGGGCTCTCTCGATTACGTGGTTGAGAGACGGGGTTCTCTCAATTCTGTGCCTGAGGGACGGGGTTCTCTCTTTTGATGTGCTGGGAGACGGGGCTCTCTCTCTTGCTTGCTGAGAGATGGGATTCTCTCTTGTTTGTCGCGGCTGAGTTGAGTGTGGCCTGGTGCTGGTTTGCAGTCGACGAGGAAGCGTCGTTATCGAGCTTCGGGTGCAGTGGCCTAGTGGTGATCGAATGAGTTGAAGTGACCAACGGTCAAGTGCTCAGTGGAACTTCAGTGACAACGGGTCACCCTGAATACAGTTGATGCCAGCTAAGGGAGAAGTATCCTGCAGAAATTGCAGTTCGCCTAGACCAGAGTTGCGCAGCGGAAGCTTGAAGTGGAATTCGTTTCAGCGTCGTTCAAGATCCGACCTTAGGACCTAAGGAGGGGAGTTTGTAACATCCCGCTCGTCCGATTTATAAGGTACGTCACTATTTAACCTTTCAATGTGTTTAATTATGTGATTTTATATTTTTCGTGGCCCTATTTTGAACTCTTTTAGAGTTTAGGGGCTCCTTTGTAATTTTCTCTTTTTAGGGGTTATTCGGTCATTTCTCGTTCGGTCGAGATTTCGACCTCTTTGACCCCTTCCTAGCGTTCGGGGTATCGAAACGAGTGCGTAGACTCTGAGTTTGCCCCATTCTGACTTCGTTAGCCCGTTCTTCCGCCCGTTTTTGCGTATAAGGACCCGAGATATATACCCCGGATCCTCGTAATTCGTGCCAAACGGATCAGCAGCTCTCTCTCTCTTCTCCCGCTGCTTCTCTCTCCTCTCTCATGACACACACACACACACACACTTGAGGTGTGTTTTCACACACACGTCCAAACTTGCCCATTTCTCGGCGGATTACGACGAACCACTAGTCTATTTCGATGGGCTCGACGACACGGTCACAACCGTACCAAGAACTCGACCAAACGGCGATCGACGGCGGAGAAACCACCGGATTTCAGATGCAGCGGAAGAGGGGTGGCGGAGCCGCCACTTCGCCGCCCACTTGCGGCGGCTTCCGGCCACCTTTCGGCGACACGCGCCCCCAACCCATGCAGAGGACTCCCCGTCGTGTTTTTCTGGACAAGCGGCGCCGCCATCGGGGCGGCGAGGAGGCCGCACGCGCCACCCAAATTGGACGACAGGCGGCGGCGCTACTGTAGCGGCGAGTTTTTCCGCGTTCCGGCGACCTTTTCCGACGGGGCTTGGTGGTTTCCGAACGTTTTCGACCTCCTGAACCCATTTCCAGCCTCAGTTTGGGGCGAATCGCGGCGTAGGTGGTGGTTCCGGCGATGGCAACGGTGGCGCAGCTTCGAGGCGGCGATTCGGCCTTTTCCCGGCCGGTTTTGGTGATGACTCCTTTACAAAAGTTGCTTTTGTTGACGAGTCCGAGCTATTCGTGGTGGTGGCGGCCAGAGAACCGGCCGGCGGCGGTGGACCGGTGGCGGACCGGGCCTGGACCGGCGGTTCGATTTTCCGGCGGTTCGCAGGGCTCATTACGGGCTTTCCAACGGTATGTCCGGATTTTATTTTTGTTTAGCGGTTTGTATTTAATTTCAGTTTTCGTACTAGGATTTTGGTTCGGTTTTTTGTCAACGAAGTCCGACGTGTTTGCTATTTTCTGAAATTGGTTGAGGGCTTTTGTCAAGCAGGCCGAGGCGTAGGTTTCTGTCCTTCCAGGGATTTTTTCGACCACCGGAGGTGGTGGTCCGGCGACTGCACGTGGCGGTTCGACTGGTTCCGGTGGTGGCGTTCCGACGCCCTTCGGACAGCAAGTTCCTTTCGTCGTGGTGAGTCCATCGCCACTTCCCGTTCGTCAATCGGATGTCCGGTTGATTTTATATGAATTTTTGAAGTGGTTGTATTTACTTTTGTTAATTGTTTGTAATTGTCAATTAATTACTGTAAGCTTGAATTACTAATTGAATTGTGCTCCAATGTGTATGAAAACTTGTATGAATTATAATTTGAAATATTTGGATAATTTGATTTGTAAATTGAACCCCCGACTTGTTGATTTTGCTACTTGGTTAGTCTAGAGGGAGTGTTTGCGTAATTTTTGGAAAAGTAGGAATTTGTTTAATTCGAATTAATAGACCTTAGTAATGAAATCTAAAATGTAATGTATGAATTGAATATGTAACGTATGAATTTAATGAACTTAGTTTGATTAGAATTTGACTTATATGAAATATGAAACATGCTGTTATGAGTTATTTGATTTGTGTGCTACGTGAATTTGTATGAAATGTGATATGAATTGTCTGAACTTTGTTAATTGAATTTGTTAGGTATTAAATGAATTGATATGAAATGATATGAAGTGCTTTGCCTTTAATTTTGTTATTTGCATTAATTATGCACATGAACATGCCTTAATGTTTTGTTTCGCATATAATTTATGTGAATTTGAACTTTGCTGATGCGATTGCATTTATTAAGTGTTTGAGCAAATGTCGTGCGTCCCTATGTGGTTGTCTGCTTGAGTCTAAGTTCCGTGCTGTGTTTGTGTGTTCAGTTGGTACAGGTGCACCCGGGGTGGTGACTTGAGGTTGTGCAGGTTCCGGGGTGGACCTTCTGCTTTGTATTTGGCTCCGTTTGGTGTAAGGTGAGGTTTTAGGATTTTTGTTTTAGTTACAGTGACCTACAACCTTCTGTGCTCGTTTTCAAGCTTGCATGCGATTATTCTATTATATTTATATAATAGATACGTGTTTATATGATATGTTTATGAATTTGTCATACGATTAAAGGTTTTTGAACTGTATATGTACGAGCATATGTAAGCTTGAAATGTTTTGCAACGAGGCTATGCTCCAAACCGTGTGTCTTCATACCAGCTGCGGATTAGGATGACACGGAGAGGTACGTTTATAGCATATGCTAAGTTGCAAGGTATGGTATGCTCCGATAAGGTACGCAAGTATTGATTTGGATTCGATATGATAAGTTTGGTATGTAGCGAGTTATGATCTGTTCTGATATGCTATGTTCTGGTGTGTTGGGCCCCGAGACGTGGGTAAGGGGGACCCGGGATGACCATGGGGTCACCGGTTATGACCCCTGTGCACATTCTCATTTGAGATATTCACGTGCGACCTAGGGAGGTTGGGAAGGTGTGGTATCTTGAGCCCTAGGTGGATAACCGGGGAAGGCACAGTGTGGGTTTGTGACGCCCCGTATTCTCGAAGGGCGTCCTGACGACATTAACAAGTAAGTCTCTACACTTGTGTGTGTTTAATTTAAGAGTTCTTGAATTATGTGATTTAATGTAAATTCAATTTAATATGAGTTCATTCGAATTATTCTAAGATTAATTGCAACTTTATTAATTACGAGCATATTTAACCCTAACTATCTAATTTGATTTAATTCAAATTTATTCCATGAAATAATTGTCAAGTTGATTTTAAATCCATCATATTATTTAACTTGTTTAATTTCGGTTTACTTGCATTCCTTGAGATTAATTGTCAATCATGTGTTTACAAAGTGCCGCTAAATTATACGAAAAGGTTTTAAAATTAAATTGAATTAAGCTCTAATTGGTAAATCTATCTCTTTCATTTTAATTTGTAAAATTAATTCGGAGTTTGAATGTTTATTCGTAACTTTACCAATTTTATTTACGATTAATTGTACGCGATATTTATCTTTGCTACGCGATAAGGATACCCGGTTGTATATAGCTTGTGCACAAGACACATTTCTCCCAATCCCTTTTCTCTCTCTCTCTCCTCTCCCACTTTCTCTCTCCCGCGGGTTACTATCGCGGCTTCGGTTACGAGCCCATAACTCAATCGTTTCTCGACGGAATTCAACAAACGAATAGTCCATTTCAATTATCTCGGCGAGACCGATGCAAGAATACCAATTTCACAGCCTAACGATGAAGGACGACGGAGTTATGGCCGGATTTCAGTAACAGAGGCGGAGCAGTCAGACCGCCGCCACTTCGCCGGCGTTTCGCGGCATTTTCCGGCCACCTCCTTGGTGCACGCGCCGAAGACCCAGCAAGAGGATATCCCGGCGCTTCGTTTGATGTCGGCGGCGCGGCCATCGGAGCAGCGAAGGAGCCGCACGCGCCGCCCAAAGCTCGCGGCGGCGGCGCGAGTTACTGTAGCGGCGGCGGCAGAAACTTCGGCGGCCAACGGGGGCCTTTTCCGGCCATCTTTTGGTCTCGGGCTCTTCACGAAAGTTGTTCGGAATGACGAGAACTTGTGACCTGTGATCAGGCGACTCCAGATTCGGTGTTTTGGCAGCGGATCAGCGGCGGTAAAGTGGCGGTGCAACGGCAGCACTAGCTCCGAGGATTTTTCCGGAAAGCTACCTTAGGGCTTTCGAAGAGCTCGTCATGGGTAAGACAACTCCTCTTTCGGATCGTATTTTGGTTCACCGGTTTGGAAGTAATTTGAGTTTGAAGATTTAGGGTTTTCGTGTTCTTAGATTTCAGATCTAGGACAATCGGCTTGGAATTTCCAGAAATTGATCGAGGATTTGGAACGGGCACGAAGACTTCATTCAGGACTGATTTTTCGGGATTTTTCCGATGACTTTTGACGGCGGCCCGGTGGCGGCCTGGCGACTTTCCGACGGCTCCGGTGGCGGTAATCCGGCGACTTTCGGACAGAATGTTCGTCTCGTTGTGGTGAGTTCAACGCCACTTTCCGTTCGTTAATCGGACACTCGATGTATTTATTATGAATTATTTTACGTAATTGTGATTATTTGAATTAATTGTTTTAAGTGCAAATAAATTGGTTATTGTTGGTTTGTTGATCGAGATGTATTCCAATCTTATATGAAAATATGTATTGAATGGATTGTGATATGCATGAATGTTTCGATTTACAATTTGAATCCCGATGTGATGAATTTATGCTATGTGTTTAGATATGAAGGGGTGTTAGTGTAATATTTAGAAACTAATCTTTTATGTGACTAAATGAACTTGAATGATATTTTAGAAGAACGAACATGTTGTGATTTCTCTATATGAATTTGAGACGTTCTCAATGTTATGTTTGTTGTAAATTGTGTTTCAAATATAAAATTGAGATACATGAAAGATGCTTGAACAACTTGAGACTTGATGCATGATAGGAGTTAGAATTGTAATATCTTGATTTACTCTTACTACTCGAAAATGGTATATTATGAATTACGATAAATTGATAATTGTCATCCTTTGTAAATAATTAGTTCCTAGTTGAATAATTGTATGAACACTTTAAATGAACAATTATGCTTAGTAATCAACTAAGGGGATATATGTGTAATGATTCTAAACTTTTATAAATGACTTAGGGGATGTAAGTGTAATATTATGAAACTATGAATGTGACTTGAGCTTGTGTACCAAACATGTTGTGAAGTTGTAAAGTATGATCTTAAGTGAATTAGATGCACTCTTTAATTGTATCAAACATGCCATCTACGTACAACGACTTTGTATGTTTATATGATCAAGTTGCTCTTACTTATGCACTATATAACTCGTCATGAACTTGATGCTTAATTCTAATATTATAATTGAACCCTGTGATATTGGATGATTTAATATGCATTTTCTGAATACATTGACTTCCTAAATTGATCTTGCATCTTTGGATATGGAATTGCATGATGGTTGCTTGTAAATATGACCTTGTTGAGCATTGATTTGCCTTGAATGACCACGACACCTCATCCAAGCACAACATGAACACTTATGCATAACCGTGATCATGTTGAGCAACGCCGTGCGTCTTGTTTGGTTCATATAGAGTCTAAGTCTGGGCTTCTGTATGTCTTATCACAGAGTTTGGTGGTGCCGATGGGTCCGAGGTTTAGAGTGTTTGGCCCTTCACACTCTCAGACTCTACTACTACGAGGTGAGGTTTAGGATTTTGTATAGTTACGTGACCTATGGCCTTTACATGTTGATTTCTACCCTTGCATGCGAGTATACTCTATTATAGATATATATGTGCTGAATATGATATGTTGATGATCTTGTGTGAGTCCTGCGTGGATGGAGGTCATGAGGCTTAAAGTTCCATCGCGTAGGAAGGGTGTAAATATAAAAACCAGTTTTTGAGGCATATGTAAGCTATTTTGGAAAATTCAGTGGTGTTATGATTCTGTAGCGAGTTAGCCATGATATATGGTATCTGTTCTATTCTGTACTGTTCTGTATGTGGATCCAGGAGCTGGTACGAGTGGAGACCGGTACGGCATAGGACCGTCGGATAAGCCACTGTGCTAGTTTCCATTTGAGATATCAATGCGCGACCTTAGGGTGATGAGGGAGGCGTGATATCTTGAGCCTTCGGTGTTTTATCCGGGGATGACTCTTCTGGGTTCGCTACCCTCTTGAGATCGAGTCTATTTTAGACGGTGTTATTATAGATGGTTTTGGGGACTGTACATCCCCTCCATCATTGGTGTAGCGGTTGGATTGATTGTGATTTATGTTCTGAGGAGTAAAGGTGGGAAGCTCGTACTCGTCGAGCAGTTGATTATGTTATGTTATGGAATTATGAATCGGGATAGAGTCTTTCTGGAAAATGGCTCCTAAATTTATATCTATATTTTATTTGGGTTCTTTCAAAACGTTTTGGTATGTAACACCTATCCCCGGTTCATGAGTCCATCCTTTTTATTCTGTGCTATGCTCCTTATATATATATATAATGTGGGTGTGCGTTAGCCCCCTCACTCGGTCAAGTTGACTGACCCCTCATTTACACTTTTAGTTGCAGGTTGTTGGCGTTTGCTAGGCGGAAGTGAGTCCTTTGAGTTGCACTTCGTCGGTCTAGTCTTTCTATTTGCATTTGTCTTTTCATACACTTTACTTATGCTTTGACTCGTAGACTTGATATTATACTTTACTATTCGGTAACCCTACGTGGCACTCTCATTCGGCCCCTTCTGGCACTTGATGATTATTACTTTATGTTGATATTCGGGACTAGGGATTTATGCTAGTTGAACCCGTCACCTGCTTTGCATATTTTGTTTTAAATGCTTCCGCTATCTATTGTTGTTGGTTTTAATTGCTTCCGCACTCTGAGTTTTGGTCAAGTTAGATCCGCCTAGCCTACTGTGTGAGTTGGTCTCCCGTTCGCTCTGATTCGGATTCGGGCATGGACTTTCATTTCATGTTCCGGGTCTGGGTCATAGTGCGGGGGATGTGGCATCCTCCGTTTGGGGTGTTACAGGGTTCGCTACCCCGTGTGTGTTCTCCCCGAACTACATGGTGTTGGGGTTGGATTGTTTATGATATTTGTTGGCTTCTGATTTGATACGTATGATTCGATATGGAAGTAAGGTGGGAGACCCGTACTCGCCGGGTATATGATTATGATATGTTATGTTGATTATGAAACGGGATAGGAGCTTTCTCTTTTAATAAAATTTGAGTTTGCTCAGTTTGATAAGTTATGAATAAGATACGTATAAGTTTGATTTGATAAGATATGTGTAAGTTCGATTTGAAAATGGTTTTGGTATGCAAAACCCTACTCCCGGTTCATAATCTTTCTTTTGATACGTGCTCTGCTCCTTATTATGTATAGTGTGTGTGAGTTCAGCCCCCTCGCTCAGTCAGTGGACTGACCCTCGCCCCACCTATGTTTTTAGTTTGCAGGTGCAAGTTGTTGGAGTTCGAGCTAGGCGGCTTTGAGTCGGGTCTGTCGAGTCTGTGTCTGTCCGTTTGATTTTGTTAATTACTTTGTTCCGAATTATGTATGAAAATTATGTTTATAGTATGTTCTGTACAAGATGATGTTTATGCTTTGATTATATGAATTTTCGGGACAGGTTAGGACAGGGCGTGGATTAGTTGAACCCGTCTTTGTTGTATGTTTGAAATGATGCGCAGGCGGAAATGTGGTTAAAAGAAGTCGAGAGGATATGGGAGCTCATTCCATGTCCCGAGAGAAGGCTCGATGCACTCTTACTTTGATACAAGGGGAAGCCTACTCTTGGTGGGAAAGCACACAGATCGTATTGGAAGCAGCTGGAGAAGAGATTAACTGGGAAGTCTTTTCGAGAGAATTCAAGAATAAGTTCATTCCTCCCTCATCCCGTACTCGAAGATTGAGGGAATTCACCGAATTGAAGCAGGGATCGAGATTTGTGGTCGAGTATATTTCGGATTATGAGAGATTATCTCGCTATGCGCGAAATATAGCGGGGGATGACTTTCATAAAGCTATGCAGTTTATTCAGGGACTTCGACCAGACATCCAGGCAGCTCTTCAGGCGGTTAACACGAGTACTTGGGCGAAGGCTACTTCTAAAGCCTTAAAGGTTGAGGATTCTGTAAATGCTAGGAGGCCAGCTTATCGCCAGGGACAAGGGTTAGGATTCGGCTCGGGATTTAACAAAGGAAAGAGGCCGATGAATTTACCAGCTCCACCCCCAAAAGGACCTTTCAAGAAGCCTAGAGCAGGAGATCAGATTGCACCCATTCCACGACTACCTCAGGCTCCACCGGCTCCTAAGGGATCTCGCAATGATCAGCCTCCGTGTACTTATTGTGGATGGCCAACCCATTCTTACAACAATTGTCGAAAGAGATTGAGGTTGTGCTTGATATGTGGAAAAGGGGATCATATGGCTTTTTCATGCCCGGACAAGACACCAGGGTATCAAGCTGGAGCTCCGAGACCGATGGTTCAGGCACGAGCTTATGCCCTTGAGGGTGAGGAGCAGAAAGTTGAAGCTGATCCAAATGCTGTAGTGGAAGGTACCGTTTGCATTCATAACACGAGCATTCACGCATTATTCGTTCCGGGTGCCACTCACTCTTTTATATCTTCTGATTTATGTGCCCCTCTGTGCTTGTCTGTTACTTGTTCAAATTCTTGTTATTTTGTGAGTTCGCCTCTTGGAGGTAGTTTGCAGACAGATCGGGTTGTCAAGGGTTGTTCGGTTTTGATAGAAGGGAAAGATTATCCGGCAGACTTCATCGTGATGTCTATGAAGAGGTATGGGGTAATCTTCGGGATGGATTGGTTGTAGCGGCAACGGGCCGAAGTGGATTTTTTTGAGAAGAAGATTAAATTGGGTGATGAGTTGATTGGAGAAGTTGGGTCAAAGAATATACCTCTATTGTCGTTTATGGAAGCTCGTAAATTGGTGAAGGATGGAGCTACGGGATTTATAGCCTTTCTCCTTAATAAACCAAAGGACCAATCAAGTTTCAAGGAGACGGCTGTGGTAAAGGAATATCCAGATGTATTTCCAGAGAATTTGGGTTCTCTACCACCGGATCGGGAGATTGAATTTGTTGTTGATTTATATCCGGGATCAGAACCTTATTCCAAGACTCCTTATAGAATGGCTCCGGTAGAGTTGAAAGAGTTGAAGGTTCAGCTCGAGGAATTACTCAAGATTGATTATATTCGACCGAGTTCATCTCCGTGGGGTGCTCCGGTTCTCTTTGTCAAGAAGAAAGATGGGTCGTTGAGAATGTGTATAGATTACCAGGAGCTTAATCGGATGACTATCAAGAATAAGTACCCGTTGCCCCACATTGACGATTTATTTGATATGCTGCAAGGTTCAGGGGTTTATTCGAAATTGGATTTAAGGCAAGGCTACTACCAATTGAAAATCTGGGAAGAGGATATACCAAAGACAGGATTCAACACCCGGTATGGGCATTACGAGTTCATAGTGATGGCTTTTGGTTTGACAAATGCCCCTGCAGCATTCATGGATATGATGCATCGGATTTTTCGGCCTTATTTGGATAAATTTGTAGTGATCTTCATTGATGACATTCTCGTGTATTCAAAGACTCCGGAAGATCATGCTAGGCATCTCAAGTTGGTATTGGAGACGTTAAGAGAGCATCGGTTATATGCAAAGTTTAGTAAGTGTGAGTTTTGGATCGACCGGGTTGCTTTTCTAGGCCATATTATTTCGAGTAAGGGTTTAGAAGTTGATCCTTCAAAGATCGAGACAGTTACTCAATGGCAGAGTCCGAAGAATGCTTCCGAGGTAAGAAGTTTCTTGGGATTGGCAGGTTATTACCGACGGTTTGTGAAGGATTTTTCAAAGATAGCCGGTCCTTTAACTCGATTAACTAAGAAGGAAGCTAAATTTGAGTGGGACGAGGCATGTGAAGCTAATTTTCAACTCTTGAAGGAAAAGTTGACCACTGCACCGGTATTAGCACTCCCTGAAGGCACGGAAGGATACATGGTTTATACGGACGCCTCGAAAGATGGGTTGGGATGTGTTTTGATGCAGAATGATAAGGTAATAACTTATGTCTCGAGGAAATTGAAGGATCATGAACAGAATTATCCCACTCACGATCTCGAGCTTGCGGCAGTGATCTTCGCTTTGGGAAAATGGAGACACTACCTTTATGGAGTTTCTTTTGAGATCTTTTCCGACCACAAGAGTCTTCAGTATTTGTTCTCTCAGAAGGAATTAAACAAGAGACAGAGGCATTGGATGGAGATGTTAGCGGACTATGAATGTACGATTCGATACCATCCCGGAAAGGCCAATGTGGTCGCGGATGTGCTTAGTAGGAAAGCTAGCGTGTCAAGCGTTAAAGTGGAAACTATGGATGAATCTGAGTCTTTCAAGCTAAGAGCTAGTATTCGGAATATTACGGTTCAACCGGACCTTCAACAGAGATTGTTTGAAGCGCAAAGAGTGGATTCCGAGGTTCAGAGGTTAGTGCAGAAAGCTAGAAATGATTCAGAGAGTCCATTTGGGTTTGATGACACCGGGCTTCTAAGGTTCAAAACCAGAGTTGTGGTTCCGGAAGAATTGAAACGGTTGATATTGGAAGAAGCACATCGATCAGGGTATTCGATACATCCCGGGGGAAATAAGATGTATAAGGATTTAAAGAAATTTTATTGGTGGAATGGACTTAAGCGGGATGTGATGAATTTCGTGAGGCATTGTTTGACTTGCCAAGTTGTGAAAGCAGAACATCAGAAACCATCGGGGTTACTCCAACCGTTACCTATCCCAGAATGGAAATGCAGCAAGTGGGGATGGATTTCGTTACGGGTCTTCCACGAGTCAAAGGTGGTTTGGATGGAATTTGGGTAATAGTGGATCGATTAACGAAATCGGCACATTTTCTTGCTATTCGGATGTCGGATAAGGTGAATAAATTGGCTAAGAAATATGTTGATGAAATTGTTTGACTTCATGGTGTACCGGTCAGCATTGTATCAGATCGGGATCCGAGGTTCACTTCTAGGTTTTGGCAAGAATTGCAAAGAAATCTGGGAACAAGGCTTCAATTCAGCACAGCTTTCCATCCTCAGACAGACGAGCAATCCGAGAGATTAATCAAGTATTTGGAGGATATGTTGAGAGCATGTGCATTGGATTTTTCGAGTTCGTGGAACGAGCAACTACCTTTGATTGAGTTTGCCTATAATAACAGCTTTCAAGCATCGATAGAAATGGCTCCATATAAGGCTCTCTACGGACGGAAATGTAGATCACCGTTGTTCTTTGATTTAGAAGAATGGAATTGGACGAAGCAAGAAGGTGTGAAACGAGGGAAGAATAAAGAAAAACCCTCTAAGGCCGTGCAGGAAGCAATTGATAAGGTTCAAATAATCAGACAACGGATGAAGGAAGCTCAGGATCGACAGAAAAGCTATGCAGATAGACGAAGGAAGGATCTTGAGTTTGCAGTTGGGGATAGAGTGTTTCTGAAAGCTTCGCCTCGAAAAGGATTCACTCGAATTGGAAAGGGAGGAAAGCTAAATCCCCGATATTTGGGACCTTATGAGATTCCGGAAAGAATTGGAGATACAGCCTACCGTTTGGATCTACCCCCGAGTTTGACCGGAATTCATAATGTATTCCATGTTTCTCAGCTTCGGAAATATTATCCGGATGAATCCGAGATCTTACCCGTTGAAGAAGTGGAACTTGAGCCTAACCTTACCTTCGTGCAGAAACCGGTTAGAATTTTGGATCTAAAATTTCAAGAATTAAGAAACCGGCAAATCCCACTAGTTAAAGTCTTATGGAGAAGTGATAAGTCGGAAGAGGCTACGTGGGAGACGGAGGAGAAGATGAAAAGATTTCATCCTGAATTATTTCCAGCCGATAAATGAATCCGAGGACGGATTCTTTTAAGGGGGAGAGGTTGTGACGCCCCGAGTTTTCACACGTGCAGGTAAGTGTTACGTGCGTATTTACGTTTAATATTATATGATTTTATATTTTGAATTCGTTATAATTTGATTTATTCGTGTAAAAATTGCTTATGATTGTCTATATGAGCTATGAATATGTGATCGGATTTGTGAAAATGTGAATTCTGTGAATGTGGTGTTAATTGAATGAAATTACGTGTTCTGTGGAATCCGTGGACTTAATTGTATTGTATTTGAATGTTTTGGACTCAATTGGAAATTGAGTTTGGGCTTAATTGCCACTTTTTGGAAGTTTAGGGACCTATTTGTATAATAGGCAACCCTGAACGGTTTTCGCGATATCTTGAGCTCCGGACCTCGAAATCGAGATCCGTAACCGGCGTTGAACTTGTTTCGACGTTACCTATCCTTTGAACTTGACCTTGTATCTTTTCGGTATCATTTGAACCTTCGACAACAAACCGTTTCATAGCCTCGACCTTATAACTTGTTTGACCCTTTTTCTTAAACGAACCGGACCTGGACCAACCCGTACCCTACCCATTTCCTTATTATATATCAGCATTTCCTACCCCTTTTCTTCCCATTTTGATCGATCAAATCAGCCAAGGCAAGAGCAAGGAAGAGAAGCCAAGAAACCCTTGTTTTGATCAAACCAACTTTGAGCTCAAGATCATCCAATCCTTCATCTTCTTCCAAGGTAGGATATGTATTGTTTTCTCCTTGTTCTCCTCTCCATTTTCTCCCGATTGTATCATGATTTAAGTTGGAGAATCATGTGGCATGAAGAAAAGCTTGAAAATGAATAAATGATATGAATTCTTGGTCCCATGTTTTTCCTTGGTTTAAAGTGAGGTTTGATGCATGAAGGGTGACGTTTGAAGCTTCCTTATCATTTCCTTATGCTTAGATTTTATGTTGGGAGTGTATAGTATGACTTGCCATTTTTGAAGCTTGAAGCTTCCATGGATGAAAGCTTGATATTGATTGATCTTTTGCCAACTTTGAGCTTGAATTGATATCTATATGAATGAATTTCATGATTTGCATGAATTTTGTGGCTTGAAATCATGTCTAAGTGTGGGTTGAGAGCTTCTTGGTGGCTAAACGATGAGCTGACACGGCCGTGTCAGCTTTGAACAAAGATGATGTTAAGATTTGTTTGGGAATATGACTTAGGTTTGCAATACATCATACCCCACGGAGAAGAATCACGATGGGGCTCTTATCATACGCAAAAGAAAAATGCTAGGGGACTAAAAAAATAATTTAAAACAATAATAAGTGCGATCTAGATTAAGAATCGCCTGAGCGATTCATCAAGTCGCGTGAGCGATTTAATAATTTTTGTGGCCAAATTCAAGTTCCATGATGTGTGTAATGGACAATAACCTCAGGAGACTTGAATCAAATTTGTAATGGGATCATTGTATAATTAGTTATCCCCAAGCTTGATGTGAATGAATCAAACACGATGTTTTGTACATGGTAACAAAGATGATGTTAAGATTTGTTTGGGATTATGACTTGGGTTTGCAATACATCATACCCCAAGGAGAAGAATCACGATGGGGCTCATATCATACGCAAAAAAAACATGCTAGGGGACTAACAAAATAATTTAAAACAATAATAAGTGCGATCTAGATTAAGAATCGCCTGAGCGATTCATCAAGTCGCGTGAGCAATTTAATAATTTTTGTGGCCAAATTCAAGTTCCATGATGTGTGTAATGGCCAATAACCTAAGGAGACTTGAATCAAATTTATAATGGGATTATTGTATAATTAGTTATCCCCAAGTTTGACGTGAATGTATCAAACACAATGTTTTGTACATGGTGACAAAGATGATGTTAAGATTTGTTTAGGATTATGACTTAGGTTTGCAATACATCATACCCCACGGAGAAGAATCACGATGGGGCTCATATCATACGCAAAAGAAACATGCTAGGGGACTAACAAAATAATTCCAAACAATAAGAAGTGCGATCTAGATTAAGAATCGCCTGAGCGATTCATCAAGTCGCGTGTGCGATATAATAATTTTTCTGGCCAAATTCAAGTTCCATGATGTGTGTAATGGCCAATAACCATAGGAGACTTGAATCAAATTTGTAATGGGATCATTGTATAATTAGTTATCCCCAAACTTGATGTGAATGTATCAAACACAATGTTTTGTGTATGGTAACAAAGATGATGTTAAGATTTGTTTGGGAATATGACTTAGGTTTGCAATACATCATACCCCACGGAGAAGAATCACGATGGGGCTCTTATCATACGCAAAAGAAAAATGCTAGGGGACTAAAAAAATAATTTAAAACAATAATAAGTGCGATCTAGATTAAGAATCGCCTGAGCGATACATCAAGTCGCGTGAGCGATTAAATAATTTTTGTGGCCAAATTCAAGTTCCATGATGTGTGTAATGGCCAATAACCTCAGGAGACTTAAATCAAATTTGTAAAGGGATCATTGTATAATTAGTTATCCCCAAGTTTGATGTGAATGAATCAAACACGATGTTTTGTACATGGTAACAAAGATGATGTTAGGATTTATTTGGGATTATGACTTGGGTTTGCAATACATCATACCCCACGGAGAAGAATCACGATGGGGCTCATATCATATGCAAAAAAAACATGCTAGGGGACTAACAAAATAATTTAAAACAATAATAAGTGCGATCAAGATTAAGAATCGCCTGAGCGATTCATCAAGTCGCGTGAGCGATTTAATAATTTTTCTGGCCAAATTCAAGTTCCGTGATGTGTGTAATGGCCAATAACCTTAGGAGACTTGAATCAAATTTGTATTGGGATCATTGTATAATTAGTTATCCCCAAGCTTGATGTGAATGAATCAAACACAATGTTTTGTACATGGTAACAAAGATGATGTTAAGATTTGTTTGGGATTATGACTTGGGTTTGCAATACATCATACCCCACGGAGAAGAATCACGATGGGGCTCATATCATACGCAAAAGAAACATACTAGGGAACTAACAAAATAATTTAAAACAATAATAAGTGCAATCTAGATTAAGAATCGCCTGAGCGATTCATCAAGTCGCGTGAGCGATTTAATAATTTTTATGGCCAAATTCAAGTTTCATGAAGTGTGTAATGGTCAATAACCATAGGAGACTTGAATCAAATTTGTAATGGGATCATTGTATAATTAGTTATCCCCAAGCTTGATGTGAATGTATCAAGCACAATGTTTTGTACATGGTAAGAAAGATGACGTTAAGATTTGTTTGGAATTATGACTTAGGTTTACAATACATCATACCCCACGGAGAAGAATCACGATGGGGCTCATATCATACGCAATAGAAAAATGCTAGGGGACTAAAAAAATAATTTAAAACAATAATAAGTGCGATCTAGATTAAGAATCGCCTGAGCGATTCATCAAGTCGCGTGAGCGATTTAATAATTTTTGTGGCCAAATTCAAGTTCCATGATGTGTGTAATGGACAATAACCTCAGGAGACTTGAATCAAATTTGTAATGGGATCATTGTATAATTAGTTATCCCCAAGCTTGATGTGAATGAATCAAACACGATGTTTTGTACATGGTAACAAAGATGATGTTAGGATTTGTTTGGGATTATGACTTGGGTTTGCAATACATCATAACCCAAGGAGAAGAATCACGATGGGGCTCATATCATACGCAAAAAAAACATGCTAGGGGACTAACAAAATAATTTAAAACAATAATAAGTGCGATCTAGATTAAGAATCGCCTGAGCGATTCATCAAGTCGCGTGAGCGATTTAATAATTTTTGTGGCCAAATTCAAGTTCCATGATGTGTGTAATGGCCAATAACCTAAGGAGACTTGAATCAAATTTATAATGGGATTATTGTATAATTAGTTATCCCCAAGCTTGACGTGAATGTATCAAACACAATGTTTTGTACATGGTGACAAAGATGATGTTAAGATTTGTTTAGGATTATGACTTAGGTTTGCAATACATCATACCCCACGGAGAAGAATCACGATGGGGCTCATATCATACGCAAAAGAAACATGCTAGGGGACTAACAAAATAATTCCAAACAATAAGAAGTGCGATCTAGATTAAGAATCGCCTGAGCGATTCATCAAGTCGCGTGTGCGATTTAATAATTTTTCTGGCCAAATTCAAGTTCCATGATGTGTGTAATGGCCAATAACCATAGGAGACTTGAATCAAATTTGTAATGGGATCATTGTATAATTAGTTATCCCCAAACTTGATGTGAATGTATCAAACACAATGTTTTGTGTATGGTAACAAAGATGATGTTAAGATTTGTTTGGGAATATGACTTAGGTTTGCAATACATCATACCCCACGGAGAAGAATCACGATGGGGCTCTTATCATACGCAAAAGAAAAATGCTAGGGGACTAAAAAAATAATTTAAAACAATAATAAGTGCGATCTAGATTAAGAATCGCCTGAGCGATTCATCAAGTCGCGTGAGCGATTAAATAATTTTTGTGGCCAAATTCAAGTTCCATGATGTGTGTAATGGCCAATAACCTCAGGAGACTTAAATCAAATTTGTAAAGGGATCATTGTATAATTAGTTATCCCCAAGTTTGATGTGAATGAATCAAACACGATGTTTTGTACATGGTAACAAAGATGATGTTAGGATTTATTTGGGATTATGACTTGGGTTTGCAATACATCATACCCCACGGAGAAGAATCACGATGGGGCTCATATCATATGCAAAAAAAACATGCTAGGGGACTAACAAAATAATTTAAAACAATAATAAGTGCGATCAAGATTAAGAATCGCCTGAGCGATTCATCAAGTCGCGTGAGCGATTTAATAATTTTTCTGGCCAAATTCAAGTTCCGTGATGTGTGTAATGGACAATAACCTTAGGACACTTGAATCAAATTTGTAATGGGATCATTGTATAATTAGTTATCCCCAAGCTTGATGTGAATGTATCAAAAACAATGTTTTGTACATGGTAACAAAGATGATGTTAAGATTTGTTTGGGATTATGACTTAGGATTGCAATACATCATACCCCACGGAGAAGAATCACGATGGGGCTCATATCATACGCAAAAGAAACATGCTAGGGAACTAACAAAATAATTTAAAACAATAATAAGTGCGATTTAGATTAAGAATCGCCTGAGCGATTCATCAAGTCGCGTGAGCGATTTAATAATTTTTGTGGCCAAATTCAAGTTCCATGATGTGTGTAATGGCCAATAACCTAAGGAGACTTGAATCAAATTTATAATGGGATTATTGTATAATTAGTTATCCCCAAGCTTGACGTGAATGTATCAAACACAATGTTTTGTACATGGTGACAAAGATGATGTTAAGATTTGTTTGGGATTATGACTTGGGTTTGCAATACATCATACCCCACGGAGAAGAATCACGATGGGGCTCATATCATACGCAAAAGAAACATGCTAGGGAACTAACAAAATAATTTAAAACAATAATAAGTGCAATCTAGATTAAGAATCGCCTGAGCGATTCATCAAGTCGCGTGAGCGATTTAATAATTTTTATGGCCAAATTCAAGTTTCATGAAGTGTGTAATGGTCAATAACCATAGGAGACTTGAATCAAATTTGTAATGGGATCATTGTATAATTAGTTATCCCCAAGCTTGATGTGAATGTATCAAGCACAATGTTTTGTACATGGTAACAAAGATGATGTTAAGATTTGTTTGGGATTATGACTTGGGTTTGCAATACATCATACCCCACGGAGAAGAATCACGATGGGGCCCATATCATACGCAAAAGAAACATGCTAGGGAACTAACAAAATAATTTAAAACAATAATAAGTGCAATCTAGATTAAGAATCGCCTGAGCGATTCATCAAGTCGCGTGAGCGATTTAATAATTTTTATGGCCAAATTCAAGTTTCATGAAGTGTGTAATGGTCAATAACCATAGGAGACTTGAATCAAATTTGTAATGGGATCATTGTATAATTAGTTATCCCCAAGCTTGATGTGAATGTATCAAGCACAATGTTTTGTACATGGTAAGAAAGATGACGTTAAGATTTGTTTGGAATTATGACTTAGGTTTACAATAAAAACATGCTAGGGGACTAACCAAATAATTTAAAACAATAATAAGTGCGATCTAGATTAAGAATCGCCTGAGCGATTCATGAAGTCGAGTGAGCGATTTAATAATTTTTATGGCCAAATTCAAGTTCCATGATGTGTGTAATGGCCAATAAACATAGGACACTTGAATCAAATTTGTAATGGGATCATTGTATAATTAGTTATCCCCAAGCATGATGTGAATGTATCAAACACAATGTTTTGTATATGGTAACAAAGATGACTCTAAGATTTGTTTGGGATTATGACTTAGGTTTGCAATACATCATACCCCACGGAGAAGAATCACGATGGGGCTCATATCATACGCAAAAGAAACATGCTAGGGAACTAACAAAATAATTTAAAACAATAATAAGTGCGATCAAGATTAAGAATCGCCTGAGCGATTCATCAAGTCGCGTGAGCGATTTAATAATTTTTCTGGCCAAATTCAAGTTCCGTGATGTGTGTAATGGCCAATAACCTTAGGAGACTTGAATCAAATTTGTATTGGGATCATTGTATAATTAGTTATCCCCAAGCTTGATGTGAATGAATCAAACACAATGTTTTGTACATGGTAACAAAGATGATGTTAAGATTTGTTTGGGATTATGACTTGGGTTTGCAATACATCATACCCCACGGAGAAGAATCACGATGGGGCTCATATCATACGCAAAAGAAACATGCTAGGGAACTAACAAAATAATTTAAAACAATAATAAGTGCAATCTAGATTAAGAATCGCCTGAGCGATTCATCAAGTCGCGTGAGCGATTTAATAATTTTTATGGCCAAATTCAAGTTTCATGAAGTGTGTAATGGTCAATAACCATAGGAGACTTGAATCAAATTTGTAATGGGATCATTGTATAATTAGTTATCCCCAAGCTTGATGTGAATGTATCAAGCACAATGTTTTGTACATGGTAAGAAAGATGACGTTAAGATTTGTTTGGAATTATGACTTAGGTTTACAATACATCATACCCCACGGAGAAGAATCACGATGGGGCTCATATCATACGCAATAGAAAAATGCTAGGGGACTAAAAAAATAATTTAAAACAATAATAAGTGCGATCTAGATTAAGAATCGCCTGAGCGATTCATCAAGTCGCGTGAGCGATTTAATAATTTTTGTGGCCAAATTCAAGTTCCATGATGTGTGTAATGGACAATAACCTCAGGAGACTTGAATCAAATTTGTAATGGGATCATTGTATAATTAGTTATCCCCAAGCTTGATGTGAATGAATCAAACACGATGTTTTGTACATGGTAACAAAGATGATGTTAAGATTTGTTTGGGATTATGACTTGGGTTTGCAATACATCATACCCCAAGGAGAAAAATCACGATGGGGCTCATATAATACGCAAAAAAAACATGCTAGGGGACTAACAAAATAATTTAAAACAATAATAAGTGCGATCTAGATTAAGAATCGCCTGAGCGATTCATCAAGTCACGTGAGCGATTTAATAATTTTTGTGGCCAAATTCAAGTTCCATGATGTGTGTAATGGCCAATAACCTAAGGAGACTTGAATCAAATTTATAATGGGATTATTGTATAATTAGTTATCCCCAAGCTTGACGTGAATGTATCAAACACAATGTTTTGTACATGGTGACAAAGATGATGTTAAGATTTGTTTAGGATTATGACTTAGGTTTGCAATACATCATACCCCACGGAGAAGAATCACGGTGGGGCTCATATCATACGCAAAAGAAACATGCTAGGGGACTAACAAAATAATTCCAAACAATAAGAAGTGCGATCTAGATTAAGAATCGCCTGAGCGATTCATCAAGTCGCGTGTGCGATTTAATAATTTTTCTGGCCAAATTCAAGTTCCATGATGTGTGTAATGGCCATTAACCATAGGAGACTTGAATCAAATTTGTAATGGGATCATTGTATAATTAGTTATCCCCAAACTTGATGTGAATGTATCAAACACAATGTTTTGTGTATGGTAACAAAGATGATGTTAAGATTTGTTTGGGAATATGACTTAGGTTTGCAATACATCATACCCCACGAAGAAGAATCACGATGGGGCTCTTATCATACGCAAAAGAAAAATGCTAGGGGACTGACAAAATAATTTAAAACAATAATAAGTGCGATCAAGATTAAGAATCGCCTGAGCGATTCATCAAGTCGCGTGAGCGATTTAATAATTTTTGTGGCCAAATTCAAGTTCCATGATGTGTGTAATGGCCAATAACCTTAGGAGACTTGAATCGAATTTGTAATGGGATCATTGTATAATTAGTTATCCCCAAGCTTGATGTGAATGTATCAAAAACAATGTTTTGTACATGGTAACAAAGATGATGTTAAGATTTGTTTGGGATTATGACTTAGGATTGCAATACATCATACCCCACGGAGAAGAATCACGATGGGGCTCATATCATACGCAAAAGAAACATGCTAGGGAACTAACAAAATAATTTAAAACAATAATAAGTGCGATTTAGATTAAGAATCGCCTGAGCGATTCCTCAAGTCGCGTGAGCGATTTAATAATTTTTGTGGCCAAATTCAAGTTCCATGATGTGTGTAATGGCCAATAACCTAAGGAGACTTGAATCAAATTTATAATGGGATTATTGTATAATTAGTTATCCCCAAGCTTGACGTGAATGTATCAAACACAATGTTTTGTACATGGTGACAAAGATGATGTTAAGATTTGTTTAGGATTATGACTTAGGTTTGCAATACATCATACCCCACAGAGAAGAATCACGATGGGGCTCACATCATACGCAAAAGAAACATGCTGGGGGACTAACAAAATAATTCCAAACAATAAGAAGTGCGATCTAGATTAAGCATCGCCTGAGCGATTCATCAAGTCGCGTGTGCGATTTGATAATTTTTCTGGCCAAATTCAAGTTCCATGATGTGTGTAATGGCCAATAACCATAGGAGACTTGAATCAAATTTGTAATGGGATCATTGTATAATTAGTTATCCCCAAACTTGATGTGAATGTATCAAACACAATGTTTTGTATATGGTAACAAAGAGGATGTTAAGATTTGTTTTGGAATATGACTTAGGTTTGCAATACATCATACCCCACGAAGAAGAATCACGATGGGGCTCTTATCATACGCAAAAGAAAAATGCTAGGGGACTAACAAAATAATTTAAAACAATAATAAGTGCGATCAAGATTAAGAATCGCCTGAGCGATTCATCAAGTCGCGTGAGCGATTTAATAATTTTTGTGGCCAAATTCAAGTTCCATGATGTGTGTAATGGCCAATAACCTTAGGAGACTTGAATCAAATTTGTAATGGGATCATTGTATGATTAGTTATCCCCAAGCATGATGTGAATGTATCAAACACAATGTTTTGTACTTGGTGACAAAGATGATGTTAAGATTTGTTTGGGATTATGACTTGGGTTTGCAATACATCATACCCCACGGAGAAGAATCACAATGGGGCTCATATCATACGCAAAAGAAACATGCTAGGGAACTAACAAAATAATTTAAAACAATAATAAGTGCGATCCAGATTAAGAATAGCCTGAGCGATTAATCAAGTCGCGTGAGCGATTTAATAATTTTTGTGGCCAAATTCAAGTTTCATGAAGTGTGTAATGGTCAATAACCATAGGAGACTTGAATCAAATTTGTAATGGGATCATTGTATAATTAGTTATCCCCAAGCTTGATGTGAATGTATCAAGCACAATGTTTTGTACATGGTAAGAAAGATGACGTTAAGATTTGTTTGGAATTATGACTTAGGTTTACAATACATCATACCCCACGGAGAAGAATCACGATGGGGCTCATATCATACGCAAAAAAACATGCTAGGGGACTAACCAAATAATTTAAAACAATAATAAGTGCGATCCAGATTAAGAATCGCCTGAGCGATTCATGAAGTCGAGTGAGCGATTTAATAATTTTTATGGCCAAATTCAAGTTCCATGATGTGTGTAATGGCCAATAAACATAGGACACTTGAATCAAATTTGTAATGGGATCATTGTATAATTAGTTATCCCCAAGCATGATGTGAATGTATCAAACACAATGTTTTGTATATGGTAACAAAGATGATGTTAAGATTTGTTTGGGATTATGACTTGGGTTTGCAATACATCATACCCCAAGGAGAAGAATCACGATGGGGCTCATATAATACGCAAAAAAAACATGCTAGGGGACTAACAAAATAATTTAAAACAATAATAAGTGCGATCTAGATTAAGAATCGCCTGAGCGATTCATCAAGTCACGTGAGCGATTTAATAAATTTTGTGGCCAAATTCAAGTTCCATGATGTGTGTAATGGCCAATAACCTAAGGAGACTTGAATCAAATTTATAATGGGATTATTGTATAATTAGTTATCCCCAAGCTTGACGTGAATGTATCAAACACAATGTTTTGTACATGGTGACAAAGATGATGTTAAGATTTGTTTAGGATTATGACTTAGGTTTGCAATACATCATACCCCACGGAGAAGAATCACGGTGGGGCTCATATCATACGCAAAAGAAACATGCTAGGGGACTAACAAAATAATTCCAAACAATAAGAAGTGCGATCTAGATTAAGAATCGCCTGAGCGATTCATCAAGTCGCGTGTGCGATTTAATAATTTTTCTGGCCAAATTCAAGTTCCATGATGTGTGTAATGGCCATTAACCATAGGAGACTTGAATCAAATTTGTAATGGGATCATTGTATAATTAGTTATCCCCAAACTTGATGTGAATGTATCAAACACAATGTTTTGTGTATGGTAACAAAGATGATGTTAAGATTTGTTTGGGAATATGACTTAGGTTTGCAATACATCATACCCCACGAAGAAGAATCACGATGGGGCTCTTATCATACGCAAAAGAAAAATGCTAGGGGACTGACAAAATAATTTAAAACAATAATAAGTGCGATCAAGATTAAGAATCGCCTGAGCGATTCATCAAGTCGCGTGAGCGATTTAATAATTTTTGTGGCCAAATTCAAGTTCCATGATGTGTGTAATGGCCAATAACCTTAGGAGACTTGAATCAAATTTGTAATGGGATCATTGTATAATTAGTTATCCCCAAGCTTGATGTGAATGTATCAAAAACAATGTTTTGTACATGGTAACAAAGATGATGTTAAGATTTGTTTGGGATTATGACTTAGGATTGCAATACATCATACCCCACGGAGAAGAATCACGATGGGGCTCATATCATACGCAAAAGAAACATGCTAGGGAACTAACAAAATAATTTAAAACAATAATAAGTGCGATGTAGATTAAGAATCGCCTGAGCGATTCCTCAAGTCGCGTGAGCGATTTAATAATTTTTGTGGCCAAATTCAAGTTCCATGATGTGTGTAATGGCCAATAACCTAAGGAGACTTGAATCAAATTTATAATGGGATTATTGTATAATTAGTTATCCCCAAGCTTGACGTGAATGTATCAAACACAATGTTTTGTACATGGTGACAAAGATGATGTTAAGATTTGTTTAGGATTATGACTTAGGTTTGCAATACATCATACCCCACAGAGAAGAATCACGATGGGGCTCATATCATACGCAAAAGAAACATGCTGGGGGACTAACAAAATAATTCCAAACAATAAGAAGTGCGATCTAGATTAAGCATCGCCTGAGCGATTCATCAAGTCGCGTGTGCGATTTGATAATTTTTCTGGCCAAATTCAAGTTCCATGATGTGTGTAATGGCCAATAACCATAGGAGACTTGAATCAAATTTGTAATGGGATCATTGTATAATTAGTTATCCCCAAACTTGATGTGAATGTATCAAACACAATGTTTTGTATATGGTAACAAAGAGGATGTTAAGATTTGTTTGGGAATATGACTTAGGTTTGCAATACATCATACCCCACGAAGAAGAATCACGATGGGGCTCTTATCATACGCAAAAGAAAAATGCTAGGGGACTGACAAAATAATTTAAAACAATAATAAGTGCGATCAAGATTAAGAATCGCCTGAGCGATTCATCAAGTCGCGTGAGCGATTTAATAATTTTTGTGGCCAAATTCAAGTTCCATGATGTGTGTAATGGCCAATAACCTTAGGAGACTTGAATCAAATTTGTAATGGGATCATTGTATAATTAGTTATCCCCAAGCTTGATGTGAATGTATCAAAAACAATGTTTTGTACATGGTAACAAAGATGATGTTAAGATTTGTTTGGGATTATGACTTAGGATTGCAATACATCATACCCCACGGAGAAGAATCACGATGGGGCTCATATCATACGCAAAAGAAACATGCTAGGGAACTAACAAAATAATTTAAAACAATAATAAGTGCGATTTAGATTAAGAATCGCCTGAGCGATTCCTCAAGTCGCGTGAGCGATTTAATAATTTTTGTGGCCAAATTCAAGTTCCATGATGTGTGTAATGGCCAATAACCTAAGGAGACTTGAATCAAATTTATAATGGGATTATTGTATAATTAGTTATCCCCAAGCTTGACGTGAATGTATCAAACACAATGTTTTGTACATGGTGACAAAGATGATGTTAAGATTTGTTTAGGATTATGACTTAGGTTTGCAATACATCATACCCCACAGAGAAGAATCACGATGGGGCTCATATCATACGCTAAAGAAACATGCTGGGGGACTAACAAAATAATTCCAAACAATAAGAAGTGCGATCTAGATTAAGCATCGCCTGAGCGATTCATCAAGTCGCGTGTGCGATTTGATAATTTTTCTGGCCAAATTCAAGTTCCATGATGTGTGTAATGGCCAATAACCATAGGAGACTTGAATCAAATTTGTAATGGGATCATTGTATAATTAGTTATCCCCAAACTTGATGTGAATGTATCAAACACAATGTTTTGTATATGGTAACAAAGAGGATGTTAAGATTTGTTTTGGAATATGACTTAGGTTTGCAATACATCATACCCCACGAAGAAGAATCACGATGGGGCTCTTATCATACGCAAAAGAAAAATGCTAGGGGACTAACAAAATAATTTAAAACAATAATAAGTGCGATCAAGATTAAGAATCGCCTGAGCGATTCATCAAGTCGCGTGAGCGATTTAATAATTTTTGTGGCCAAATTCAAGTTCCATGATGTGTGTAATGGCCAATAACCTTAGGAGACTTGAATCAAATTTGTAATGGGATCATTGTATGATTAGTTATCCCCAAGCATGATGTGAATGTATCAAACACAATGTTTTGTACTTGGTGACAAAGATGATGTTAAGATTTGTTTGGGATTATGACTTGGGTTTGCAATACATCATACCCCACGGAGAAGAATCACAATGGGGCTCATATCATACGCAAAAGAAACATGCTAGGGAACTAACAAAATAATTTAAAACAATAATAAGTGCGATCCAGATTAAGAATAGCCTGAGCGATTAATCAAGTCGCGTGAGCGATTTAATAATTTTTGTGGCCAAATTCAAGTTCCATGATGTGTGTAATGGCCAATAACCTTAGGAGACTTGAATCAAATTTGTAATGGGATCATTGTATAATTAGTTATCCCCAAGCTTGATGTGAATGTATCAAAAACAATGTTTTGTACATGGTAACAAAGATGATGTTAAGATTTGTTTGGGATTATGACTTAGGATTGCAATACATCATACCCCACGGAGAAGAATCACGATGGGGCTCATATCATACGCAAAAAAACATGCTAGGGGACTAACCAAATAATTTAAAACAATAATAAGTGCGATCCAGATTAAGAATCGCCTGAGCGATTCATGAAGTCGAGTGAGCGATTTAATAATTTTTATGGCCAAATTCAAGTTCCATGATGTGTGTAATGGCCAATAAACATAGGACACTTGAATCAAATTTGTAATGGGATCATTGTATAATTAGTTATCCCCAAGCATGATGTGAATGTATCAAACACAATGTTTTGTATATGGTAACAAAGATGATGTTAAGATTTGTTTGGGATTATGACTTAGGTTTGCAATACATCGTACCCCACGGAGAAGAATCACGATGGGGCTCATATCATACGCAAAAGAAACATGCTAGGGAACTAACAAAATAATTTAAAACAATAATAAGTGCGATCAAGATTAAGAATCGCCTGAGCGATTCATCAAGTCGCGTGAGCGATTTAATAATTTTTGTGGCCAAATTCAAGTTCCATGATGTGTGTAATGGACAATAACCTCAGGAGACTTAAATCAAATTTGTAAAGGGATCATTGTATAATTAGTTATCCCCAAGTTTGATGTGAATGAATCAAACACGATGTTTTGTACATGGTAACAAAGATGATGTTAAGATTTGTTTGGGATTATGATTTGGGTTTGCGATACATCATACCCGACGGAGAAGAATCACGATGGGGCTCAAATCATACGCAAAAGAAACATGCTAGGGAACTAACAAAATAATTTAAAACAATAATAAGTGCGATCTAGATTACGAATCGCCTGAGCGATTCATCAAGTCGCGTGAGCGATTTAATAATTTTTATGGCCAAATTCAAGTTTCATGAAGTGTGTAATGGCCAATAACCATAGGAGACTTGAATCAAATTTGTAATGGGATCATTGTATAATTAGTTATCCCCAAGGTTGATGTGAATGTATCAAGCACAATGTTTTGTACATGGTAAGAAAGATGACGTTAAGATTTGTTTGGAATTATGACTTAGGTTTACAATAGATCATACCCCACGGAAAAGAATCACGATGGGGCTCATATCATACGCAATAGAAAAATGCTAGGGGACTAAAAAAATAATTTAAAACAATAATAAGTACGATCTAGATTAAGAATCGCCTGAGCGATTCATCAAGTCGCGTGAGCGATTTAATAATTTTTGTGGCCAAATTCAAGTTCCATGATGTGTGTAATGGACAATAACCTCAGGAGACTTGAATCAAATTTGTAAGGGGATTATTGTATAATTAGTTATCCCCAAGCTTGATGTGAATGAATCAAACACGATGTTTTGTACATGGTAACAAAGATGATGTTAAGATTTGTTTGGGATTATGACTTGGGTTTGCAATACATCATACCCCACGGAGAAGAATCACGATGGGGCTCATATCATATGCAAAAAAAACATGCTAGGGGACTAACAAAATAATATAAAACAATAATAAGTGCGATCAAGATTAAGAATCGCCTGAGCGATTCATCAAGTCGCGTGAGCGATTTAATAATTTTTGTGGCCAAATTCAAGTTCCGTGATGTGTGTAATGGCCAATAACCTTAGGAGACTTGAATCAAATTTGTATTGGGATCATTGTATAATTAGTTATCCCCAAGATTGATGTGAATGAATCAAACACAATGTTCTGTACATGGTAACAAAGATGATGTTAAGATTTGTTTGGGATTATGACTTGGGTTTGCAATACATCAAACCCCACGGAGAAGAATCACGATGGGGCTCATATCATACGTAAAAGAAACATGCTAGGGAACTAACAAAATAATTTAAAACAATAATAAGTGCGATCTAGATTAAGAATCGCCTGAGCGATTCATCAAGTCGCGTGAGCGATTTAATAATTTTTATGGCCAAATTCAAGTTTCATGAAGTGTCTAATGGCCAATAACCATAGGAGACTTGAATCAAATTTGTAATGGGATCATTGTATAATTAGTTATCCCCAAGGTTGATGTGAATGTATCAAGCACAATGTTTTGTACATGGTAAGAAAGATGACGTTAAGATTTGTTTGGACTTATGACTAAGGTTTACAATACATCGTACCCCACGGAGAAGAATCACGATGGGGCTCATATAATACGCAATAGAAAAATGCTAGGGGACTAAAAAAATAATTTAAAACAATAATAAGTGCGATCTAGATTAAGAATCGCCTGAGCGATTCATCAAGTCGCGTGAGCGATTTAATAGTTTTTGTGGCCAAATTCAAGTTCCATGATGTGTGTAATGGACAATAACCTCAGGAGACTTGAATCAAATTTGTAATGGGATCATTGTATAATTAGTTATCCCCAAGCTTGATGTGAACGAATCAAACACGATGTTTTGTACATGGTAACAAAGATGATGTTAAGATTTGTTTGGGATTATGACTTGGGTTTGCAATACATCATACCCCAAGGAGAAGAATCACGATGGGGCTCATATCATACGCAAAAAAAACATGCTAGGGGACTAACAAAATAATTTAAAACAATAATAAGTGCGATCTAGATTAAGAATCGCCTGAGCGATTCATCAAGTCGCGTGAGCGATTTAATAATTTTTGTGGCCAAATTCAAGTTCCATGATGTGTGTAATGGCCAATAACCTAAGGAGACTTGAATCAAATTTATAATGGGATTATTGTATAATTAGTTATCCCCAAGCTTGACGTGAATGTATCAAACACAATGTTTTGTACATGGTGACAAAGATGATGTTAAGATTTGTTTAGGATTATGACTTAGGTTTGCAATACATCATACCCCACGGAGAAGAATCACGATGGGGCTCATATCATACGCAAAAGAAACATGCTAGGGGACTAACAAAATAATTCCAAACAATAAGAAGTGCGATCTAGATTAAGAATCGCCTGAGCGATTCATCAAGTCGCGTGTGCGATTTAATAATTTTTCTGGCCAAATTCAAGTTCCATGATGTGTGTAATGGCCAATAACCATAGGAGACTTGAATCAAATTTGTAATGGGATCATTGTATAATTAGTTATCCCCAAACTTGATGTGAATGTATCAAACACAATGTTTTGTGTATGGTAACAAAGATGATGTTAAGATTTGTTTGGGAATATGACTTAGGTTTGCAATACATCATACCCCATGGAGAAGAATCACGATGGGGCTCTTATCATACGCAAAAGAAAAATGCTTGGGGACTAAAAAAATAATTTAAAACAATAATAAGTGCGATCTAGATTAAGAATCGCCTGAGCGATTCATCAAGTCGCGTGAGCGATTTAATAATTTTTGTGGCCAAATTCAAGTTCCATGATGTGTGTAATGGCCAATAACCTCAGGAGACTTAAATCAAATTTGTAAAGGGATCATTGTATAATTAGTTATCCCCAAGTTTGATGTGAATGAATCAAACACGATGTTTTGTACATGGTAACAAAGATGATGTTAAGATTGGTTTGGGATTATGACTTGGGTTTGCAATACATCATACCCCACGGAGAAGAATCACGATGGGGCTCATATCATATGCAAAAAAAACATGCTAGGGGACTAACAAAATAATTTAAAACAATAATAAGTGCGATCAAGATTAAGAATCGCCTGAGCGATTCATCAAGTCGCGTGAGCGATTTAATAATTTTTCTGGCCTAATTCAAGTTCCGTGATGTGTGTAATGGCCAATAACCTTAGGAGACTTGAATCAAATTTGTATTGGGATCATTGTATAATTAGTTATCCCCAAGCTTGATGTGAATGAATCAAACACAATGTTTTGTACATGGTAACAAAGATGATGTTAAGATTTGTTTGGGATTATGACTTGGGTTTGCAATACATCATACCCCACGGAGAAGAATCACGATGGGGCTCATATCATACACAAAAGAAACATGCTAGGGAACTAACAAAATAATTTAAAACAATAATAAGTGCGATCTAGATTAAGAATCGCCTGAGCGATTCATCAAGTCGCGTGAGCGATTTAATAATTTTTATGCCCAAATTCAAGTTTCATGAAGTGTCTAATGGCCAATAACCATAGGAGACTTGAATCAAATTTGTAATGGGATCATTGTATAATTAGTTATCCCCAAGGTTGATGTGAATGTAACACCCCGACTCACAGTCGGTACAGGTAAATTATGTGATTTATCAATAATTGCGTTTTAGATTATTTGTGTATGACTTATTGGAATTATTTGAACTTATATGAATTTATTTGAATTAGTGTTGCATGTGTTTTATTCGTTTTATTTTGAGTTGGCCTTATTTGAACCCGTAATTGTTGAACCGAACCAACTTGAACCGGAAACCTTGAACCGAACCCGTGAACCGAACCGGCTCAGCCTTAAAGGCTGAACCATTTTCCTTCTCTTTCATTTACGTTCAACAACAGCAACATCAAGCCAAGAGAGAGAGCCATAAACCCCAAGTTTGATCATCCAACTTCTCTAGCCGATATCTTCCTCGTTTCTTCGCCTTTTCTCGAACTTAGGTATGTTTCGGAATCCTCTCGTCATGCTCTTCGTTTCCATGGTTTAAATTCTGAGTTTGGAGTGAGTTTGGCATGCTTTTGTCTCCCTACGTGAATAGTAAGGGTTTCATGTAAAATGTGGATACTTGCTCTTTGCTTGTTATTATTGATCTCTAGCTTCTTATATGAGTAGTATATGTTATATGTGTTGCATTTATTGCATTTTATCCATGTTTGGTTGAGCATTTATGATTGATCATGAATTTAGCTTGAATTTTGCATTCATTTGATCATGCCATTTCATTCCGTTTTCTTGCATTATTTGAGTGTTTATATGTCAAGCATGAATTATATGTATTGTTTGTGCATTTTGAGAGGTTGTGGCAACTCTTAGGGATGAATTTTGGCCATTTTTGGCTCTTAAATGGAGTTCCCCTGTTTCTGTAAGAAAATTTTCTGTTCCAGACTTCGAACCAGGCCGGAACGGCCGTTCCCGCCCAGTTTTAAAACTGGGAACGACCGTTCCCATGCCCGGTACTGTTCATCCCGAGAGTGGGAACGACCGTTCCCAGTTTGTACTGGGAACGGGAACGGTCGTTCCCAGGGCCGGAACCCCTCCTTCTGGATCAAATCCACGATCGTGGATTTTTCCTTTTGGAAAAATCCGCGAGGGTGGATTTGAGGCAGTAGCTTGGGAAAAATCCATGGGGGTGGATTTTTCCCTTTGGAAAAATCCGCTAGGGTGGATTTTGCCATTTCTTTCCTTTGATTTATTTATGCATTTGTATGATTTTAAATGCTTTTCTTTTGTATATTAATTGTATAATTTGATTGTTTTGCATAATTAAATTGTAATTAAGTATGTGTGCTATGATTTTATGAATTTTATGAATTAATTGTGACATTTTATCTATGAAAATGAATCATGCATTTGGCCGAGCGTCTTCTTTGGTTCATATAGAGTCTAAGTCTTGGGCTTTCGTGTTTTCTTTTCAGAGGAGGTTCCAGTTGACGAGCCCGAGGCGTAGGTTGTTCACGTCTGCTCGTGTTTTTGTCAAGCACAAGGTGAGGTTTAGGAATTTTACTAGCTAAGCGACCTAAAGCCTTATGTGATGTTTTCAAGCCGTGCATGTGACTATATATTATATATATAGATATGTCTGTGTTGATTAGAATATGTTTATGATCTTGTGAACAACTTTGTTTTGGGAAAAGATATTAAGTAAGCCTATGTAAGCTATGTTTTGGAAAAGCTTTACGATTCTGTTAGCGAGATCGCCATGAAAGATTTGGCATTTGATATGATATGATTTGTATGTGTGGATCCAAGGAGCTACGGGTAAGGAACCCTCGGGACGGTTCGGGCCGTCGAGGTTCGGCCTGTGCGTAGTCTCCATCCGATATATCGCACGCGACCCCTGGGAGTTTGGGAAGGTGCGATATTTCGATGCCTTCGGCGTAAAAACCGGGGAGGGCACGATGTGGGTTCGCTACCCCTCGTGAGTCTGTATATGTTTGGATGGTTAGGGCCGCCGGTGGCTCTTCCATCATTGGTGTAGAGGAGTATGTATGATTTCTGTTTTGTTTGTTCTGAGGAGTAAAGGTTGGAAGCTCGTTCTCGCCGAGCATTATGTTTGTTGTGTATGATTGAGAAGTATGAATCGGGATAGTGTTTATTAAATGTTTTAAAGTATATGTATTTGTTTTGGAAAGTTTTAGCTTGTAAAACCTATTCCGGTTCATAGTTTCGCCTTTGCTTTGTGCTCTGCTCTATATTTATGTAGGGTGTGGGTGTGCGTTAGCCCCCCTCACTCAGTCAGTTGACTGACTCCTCGTTTACTCTTTAGTTGCAGGTTTTGGGAGCGTGAGCTAGGCGGAGAAGTGTGTCTGCTTTATGCACTTGTCAGTCTAGGTCTCGTTAGGTGCATTTACCTTCTTGCACTTTATTATTTTGTAGTTATGCAGCTCTGATTTGTATATACCTACTGATTATTTTGTTCGAGCCGGGATGGCTTTTGTACAGGAACGTGTTGGTATTTATATGTAAATAAAATATGGATAGGTGTGGGTTGGTACCTATATATATATATGTGAGGATTTTGTTTGTTGTTTTATTTATTCGCTTCCGCGCACTCTGTTTCCGTTTGGTCTAGCTCCGCCTAGCCTAGAGTGTGTGTTTGGTCTCCCGTTCGCTATGATTCGGATTCGGGTACGGACAATCCATTTCGTATTCGGGTTCGGGTTATAGTGCGGGGGATGTGGCCCTACGTGTGGGTGCTACATCCTGAAGTGGTATCAGAGCGCGGTTGCAAAACCGGGCTCTAGTGTCGTGTGGGTCTGTTTAGGTCGTACGGCTTAGGGCAACGTGATTGTGTGCTTATGTGCATCTATGATTTGAATGTGTGATTACTTGATTACTTGATTATTTCTTTAAATGGTATACATATTCATACTCTAATATACATGCATCTATATTGCTTGAATTTGTGAATTTCAGGATGCCTCCAAGAAGACATAACAACCGTGAACAAACCCCTGATTTGAATGAACCGGCTCTACATAACGCACCTCCGCCACCACCTATGAACGCGGAGAATGTTGTTCAAGCCCTACTCAATCAACTCCAACAAAATCAAAGGGGTAATGTAAATCCGGGTGAAGGACAAGATATTTCTGCCGTATATCGGGACTTTCGGAACAACAATCCTCCAAAGTGGTATGGAGGTGATGATATTAAGGCAGAAGAATGGTTGTCGGAAATTCGAGGTATTTGGGAGATATGTCCAGGGACTTCTCAGGACAAGGCTATTTGCACCGGGCGTATTATTCAAGGGCCAGCGGCCATTTGGCTAAGGAGTGTGAGATCCAAGTTGGAGAGGATGGGTATGGAATTTAACTGGGAGACGTTCGTGCAGGAATTCCATGAGAAATATATCCCTCATAGTGCACAAGAACGTCGCCTCCAAGAGTTCACTAATTTGAGGCAAGGCAACCGGACGGTGGAGGATTACTTATTGGAGTTTGAGAGGCTAGCTCCGTATGCTACTCACATCACCGACCATGATGATCATAAGGCCCGAGCTTTTCTTCATGGACTTCGCCGGGATATTCAAGAAGCTTTACAAGCGGCGAATGTGAGTACTTGGGCCAAGGTTACAAAGAGGGCAATACAAGTTGAGGCCCAAATGGCTCGGTTGAAGCCTCCGCCTTTCTCTTCTACACGGGTTGCAGGATCCGGTTCTGGATTGGGTAAGAGGCCCATTTCTTTTGCTCCACGAGCTCCTGTCCCACCGGCTTTTCGTCCCCAAGGTTTAGGGAACAAGAAGCCCCGTATTACCGGTCCCGTAGCACCTCCTGTTGCTCCAGTTCGACCGGCTCCAGCTCAGGGACCACCCGTTTGTTCACATTGTCAGGGGAGACACCCAGTGGAGCGGTGTTGGAGACTTCAGGGCAAATGCTTTGTGTGCGGGTCCTCTGATCACTTGGTGAATGCTTGCCCGAATAGGAGGCCGGTTGTGCAGGCACGTGTTTATGCTTTGGACGGAGAGGAGGAAGCTGCTGATGTCGACCCAAATGCCGTGATAGAAGGTACAATAAACATTCATGGCATATCACTACATGCATTGTTTGATCCCGGGGCTACGCATTCATTTATTTCCCGGGATATTGCTGCTTCTTTGCCTTTACTTGATGATTTATCTGCGCATGTGTATGTGGTGAATACTCCTTTGGGAGGATCTGTGGAAGCTGACAGGGTGTTCAGGGAGTGTCCGGTGGTGTTTGAGGGCCGAGTTTTTCCTGCAGACTTGATAGTTCTACCGTTGAAGAAGTATGGGGTTATTCTTGGTATGGATTTTCTCTTCAGATACCGAGCTCAGTTGGACTGTCATGAGAAGAAGGTTTCGTTGGGGTCAGTGGTTTTTACGGGTAAGAGGTTGAAGTCTAGCCCGTTTGTGTCTTTTATGGAAGCAAGTAAGCTCCTCCGGGACGGCGCGACAGGTTTTGTGGCCTATCTTTTGAATAAACCGAAGGATCAGGCCAAACTTGAGGAGACAGAGGTCGTGAGCGAGTTTCCCGATGTATTCCCTGAGAATTTGGGTTCTTTGCCACCCGATAGGGACATCGAGTTTGTAGTCGACCTTTATCCTGGAGCTGAGCCTTCCTCTAAGACACCGTATCGGATGGCTCCTGCTGAGTTGAAGGAGTTGAAAACTCAGCTGGATGAGCTTTTGACTTGCGGTTACATCCGTCCGAGTACATCCCCGTGGGGTGCTCCGGTGTTATTTGTGAAGAAGAAGGATGGGACTTTGAGGATGTGTATAGATTACCGCGAGTTGAACCGGATGACAGTGAAGAATAAGTATCCTTTACCTCATATCGAAGAGTTGTTTGACATCTTGCAAGGGTCGCAGGTGTACTCTAAGTTAGATTTGAGGCAAGGGTATTATCAACTTCGTATCCGGGAAGAGGATATCTCTAAGACTGCGTTTAATACCCGTTACGGACACTTCGAGTTTGTAGTGATGCCGTTTGGGTTAACTAACGCTCCAGCCGTGTTCATGGATATGATGCACCGAGTGTTTAGACAGTATCTTGACAAGTTTGTGGTCATTTTCATAGACGACATCTTGGTGTATTCTAAGTCTGCGGAAGAGCACGCGTCTCACCTCAGGATCGTTTTGGAGACACTTAGAGAGCACAAGCTTTATGCTAAGTTTAGCAAGTGTGAGTTCTGGCTCGACAAAGTGTCTTTTCTGGGTCATATTATTTCAGGTAAGGGAATTGAAGTTGATCCTTCTAAGATTGAGACCGTGGTTCAGTGGGAAAGACCGAAGAATGCCTCCGAGATAAGAAGTTTTCTCGGGTTAGCGGGTTACTATAGGAGATTTGTAAAGGATTTCTCCAAGATTGCCTGCCCGTTGACTCGATTAACTAAGAAGGAGGTGAAGTATGAGTGGGATGATGGGTGCGAGAGAAGTTTCCAAGCTTTGAAGGAAAGATTAACTTCAGCACCAGTTCTTACCCTACCCGAGGGATCCGAGGGCTATTCAGTTTTTGCAGATGCTTCTAAGGAAGGGCTCGGATGTGTATTGATGCAGAATGGCCGAGTGGTGGCCTATGCTTCTAGGAAGTTGAAGGAACACGAGAAGAACTACCCCACTCATGATCTTGAGCTTGCAGCGGTTGTATTTGCTTTGAGGAAGTGGCGTCATTACCTCTATGGGACGACTTTTGAGATATTCACAGATCATAAGAGCCTCAAGTATCTTTTCACTCAGAAGGAGCTTAACAATAGACAGAGGCGTTGGATGGAATTCTTAGAGGATTATGACTGCACGATTCAGTATCATCCGGGCAAGGCCAATGTCGTAGCAGATGCTTTGAGCAGGAAGGCAAGTGTTTCAGGTTTGAGTGCAGGGTCTTCAGGACAGGATTCGACAGTTTTGGTTTCAGTGGCTCGGTTAGCTAACATCTCAGTTCAGCCGGATTTGAAACAGAGGTTGTTGGATTCTCAGGCTTCGGATGCAGAGATTCAGAGATTAGTGGTTCGGTCTAGGATAGACCCCGAGACGAAGTTTGGGTTTGATGATTCCGGTTTGTTCAGGTTCAAGACCAGGGTTTGTGTCCCAGAAGACCTCAAGAGGTTAATACTTGAGGAAGGACACCGTTCTGGATATTCCATTCACCCCGGCGGTACGAAGATGTACCGAGATTTGAAGGAATACTTCTGGTGGAATGGCATGAAGAGAGATGTCGCGAACTTTGTGAAGCGGTGTCTCACGTGCCAAGTGGTGAAGGCAGAACACCAGAAACCGGGAGGAACTCTCCAACCACTTCCGATTCCTGAATGGAAGTGGGAGCAAGTGACTATGGACTTCGTGTCCTGCTTGCCAAGATCGAGAGGAGGTTATGATGGAATTTGGGTGATAGTCGACCGATTGACCAAGTCTGCTCATTTTCTCAAGGTGAAGATGTCTTACAAGACTCCGAAGTTGGCCGAATTGTATTGTAACGAGATTGTGAGACTTCATGGGGCGCCTGCTAGCATTGTTTCAGATCGTGATCCGAGGTTCACAGCTAAGTTTTGGCAGGATCTTCAGAGTAGGTTGGGTACAAGGCTTAATTTCAGCACCGCTTTTCATCCTCAGACAGATGGACAATCAGAGAGACTGATTAAGTATTTAGAGGATTTGTTGAGGGCGTGTGCTTTGGATTTCCAGGAAAAGTGGGATAAGCATTTAGCTCTGGTTGAGTTTGCCTATAACAACAGTTTTCAGACTTCTATTGGTATGGCTCCCTACGAGGCATTATATGGAAGGAAGTGTAGATCGCCTCTATTTTGGGACTTGGAAGATTGGCGGTGGACCGAGGAGAATAAGCTTGAAAGAGCTACACCTCGAGAGAGATTAGATAAGACCACTGCCAAGGTTAAGTTGATCCAGCAGAGGATGAAGGCAGCTCAGGACCGTCAGAAGAGCTATGCGGATAAGAGGAGAAGGCCCCTTGAGTTTGAAGTCAGAGATAAGGTGTTCTTGAAAGCATCTCCGAGGAAGGGATTTTCTCGAATAGGTCGAGGTGGGAAACTTAACCCGAGATACCTTGGACCTTTTGAAATCCTTGAGAAAGTTGGAGAAGTGGCGTATAGGTTGGACCTACCGCCTAGATTGACCGGGATACATAATGTGTTTCATGTTTCGCAGCTCAGGAAGTTTTATCCCGAGGAATCAACTATTCTCCCTGTGGAAGAGGTACAACTTGAGTCGGATTTGACGATAGTAAGACATCCGGTCGAGATTCAAGACCGGAAGATTCAAGTGTTGAGGAATAAACAGATTCCCTTGGTCCGAGTTCTTTGGAGAGATCAGAAATCCGAAGAGTCTACTTGGGAGACCGAGGAGAAGATGAGACAGTTGTACCCAGAGTTGTTCTCAGGTCAGACAGTTAACCTGGGGACCAGGTTCTCCGAAGGGGGGGAGGTTGTAACACCCCGACTCACAGTCGGTACAGGTAAATTATGTGATTTATCAATAATTGCGTTTTAGATTATTTGTGTATGACTTATTGGAATTATTTGAACTTATATGAATTTATTTGAATTAGTGTTGCATGTGTTTTATTCGTTTTATTTTGAGTTGGCCTTATTTGAACCCGTAATTGTTGAACCGAACCAACTTGAACCGGAAACCTTGAACCGAACCCGTGAACCGAACCGGCTCAGCCTTAAAGGCTGAACCATTTTCCTTCTCTTTCATTTACGTTCAACAACAGCAACATCAAGCCAAGAGAGAGAGCCATAAACCCCAAGTTTGATCATCCAACTTCTCTAGCCGATATCTTCCTCGTTTCTTCGCCTTTTCTCGAACTTAGGTATGTTTCGGAATCCTCTCGTCATGCTCTTCGTTTCCATGGTTTAAATTCTGAGTTTGGAGTGAGTTTGGCATGCTTTTGTCTCCCTACGTGAATAGTAAGGGTTTCATGTAAAATGTGGATACTTGCTCTTTGCTTGTTATTATTGATCTCTAGCTTCTTATATGAGTAGTATATGTTATATGTGTTGCATTTATTGCATTTTATCCATGTTTGGTTGAGCATTTATGATTGATCATGAATTTAGCTTGAATTTTGCATTCATTTGATCATGCCATTTCATTCCGTTTTCTTGCATTATTTGAGTGTTTATATGTCAAGCATGAATTATATGTATTGTTTGTGCATTTTGAGAGGTTGTGGCAACTCTTAGGGATGAATTTTGGCCATTTTTGGCTCTTAAATGGAGTTCCCCTGTTTCTGTAAGAAAATTTTCTGTTCCAGACTTCGAACCAGGCCGGAACGGCCGTTCCCGCCAGTTTTAAAACTGGGAACGACCGTTCCCATGCCCGGTACTGTTCATCCCGAGAGTGGGAACGACCGTTCCCAGTTTGTACTGGGAACGGGAACGGTCGTTCCCAGGGCCGGAACCCCTCCTTCTGGATCAAATCCACGATCGTGGATTTTTCCTTTTGGAAAAATCCGCGAGGGTGGATTTGAGGCAGTAGCTTGGGAAAAATCCATGGGGGTGGATTTTTCCCTTTGGAAAAATCCGCTAGGGTGGATTTTGCCATTTCTTTCCTTTGATTTATTTATGCATTTGTATGATTTTAAATGCTTTTCTTTTGTATATTAATTGTATAATTTGATTGTTTTGCATAATTAAATTGTAATTAAGTATGTGTGCTATGATTTTATGAATTTTATGAATTAATTGTGACATTTTATCTATGAAAATGAATCATGCATTTGGCCGAGCGTCTTCTTTGGTTCATATAGAGTCTAAGTCTTGGGCTTTCGTGTTTTCTTTTCAGAGGAGGTTCCAGTTGACGAGCCCGAGGCGTAGGTTGTTCACGTCTGCTCGTGTTTTTGTCAAGCACAAGGTGAGGTTTAGGAATTTTACTAGCTAAGCGACCTAAAGCCTTATGTGATGTTTTCAAGCCGTGCATGTGACTATATATTATATATATAGATATGTCTGTGTTGATTAGAATATGTTTATGATCTTGTGAACAACTTTGTTTTGGGAAAAGATATTAAGTAAGCCTATGTAAGCTATGTTTTGGAAAAGCTTTACGATTCTGTTAGCGAGATCGCCATGAAAGATTTGGCATTTGATATGATATGATTTGTATGTGTGGATCCAAGGAGCTACGGGTAAGGAACCCTCGGGACGGTTCGGGCCGTCGAGGTTCGGCCTGTGCGTAGTCTCCATCCGATATATCGCACGCGACCCCTGGGAGTTTGGGAAGGTGCGATATTTCGATGCCTTCGGCGTAAAAACCGGGGAGGGCACGATGTGGGTTCGCTACCCCTCGTGAGTCTGTATATGTTTGGATGGTTAGGGCCGCCGGTGGCTCTTCCATCATTGGTGTAGAGGAGTATGTATGATTTCTGTTTTGTTTGTTCTGAGGAGTAAAGGTTGGAAGCTCGTTCTCGCCGAGCATTATGTTTGTTGTGTATGATTGAGAAGTATGAATCGGGATAGTGTTTATTAAATGTTTTAAAGTATATGTATTTGTTTTGGAAAGTTTTAGCTTGTAAAACCTATTCCGGTTCATAGTTTCGCCTTTGCTTTGTGCTCTGCTCTATATTTATGTAGGGTGTGGGTGTGCGTTAGCCCCCCTCACTCAGTCAGTTGACTGACTCCTCGTTTACTCTTTAGTTGCAGGTTTTGGGAGCGTGAGCTAGGCGGAGAAGTGTGTCTGCTTTATGCACTTGTCAGTCTAGGTCTCGTTAGGTGCATTTACCTTCTTGCACTTTATTATTTTGTAGTTATGCAGCTCTGATTTGTATATACCTACTGATTATTTTGTTTGAGCCGGGATGGCTTTTGTACAGGAACGTGTTGGTATTTATATGTAAATAAAATATGGATAGGTGTGGGTTGGTACCTATATATATATATGTGAGGATTTTGTTTGTTGTTTTATTTATTCGCTTCCGCGCACTCTGTTTCCGTTTGGTCTAGCTCCGCCTAGCCTAGAGTGTGTGTTTGGTCTCCCGTTCGCTATGATTCGGATTCGGGTACGGACAATCCATTTCGTATTCGGGTTCGGGTTATAGTGCGGGGGATGTGGCCCTACGTGTGGGTGCTACAGTGAATGTATCAAGCACAATGTTTTGTACATGGTAAGAAAGATGACGTTAAGATTTGTTTGGAATTATGACTAAGGTTTACAAAACATCATACCACACGGAGAAGAATCACGATGGGGCTCATATCATACGCAATAGAAAAATGCTAGGGGACTAAAAAAATAATTTAAAACAATAATAAGTGCGATCTAGATTAAGAATCGCCTGAGCGATTCATCAAGTCGCGTGAGCGATTTAATAATTTTTGTGGCCAAATTCAAGTTCCATGATGTGTGTAATGGACAATAACCTCAGGAGACTTGAATCAAATTTGTAATGGGATCATTGTATAATTAGTTATCCCCAAGCTTGATGTGAACGAATCAAACACGATGTTTTGTACATGGTAACAAAGATGATGTTAAGATTTGTTTGGGATTATGACTTGGGTTTGCAATACATCATACCCCAAGGAGAAGAATCACGATGGGGCTCATATCATACGCAAAAAAAACATGCTAGGGGACTAACAAAATAATTTAAAACAATAATAAGTGCGATCTAGATTAAGAATCGCCTGAGCGATTCATCAAGTCGCGTGAGCGATTTAATAATTTTTGTGGCCAAATTCAAGTTCCATGATGTGTGTAATGGCCAATAACCTAAGGAGACTTGAATCAAATTTATAATGGGATTATTGTATAATTAGTTATCCCCAAGCTTGACGTGAATGTATCAAACACAATGTTTTGTACATGGTGACAAAGATGATGTTAAGATTTGTTTAGGATTATGACTTAGGTTTGCAATACATCATACCCCACAGAGAAGAATCACGATGGGGCTCATATCATACGCAAAAGAAACATGCTAGGGGACTAACAAAATAATTCCAAACAATAAGAAGTGCGATCTAGATTAAGCATCGCCTGAGCGATTCATCAAGTCGCGTGTGCGATTTGATAATTTTTCTGGCCAAATTCAAGTTCCATGATGTGTGTAATGGCCAATAACCATAGGAGACTTGAATCAAATTTGTAATGGGATCATTGTATAATTAGTTATCCCCAAACTTGATGTGAATGTATCAAACACAATGTTTTGTGTATGGTAACAAAGATGATGTTAAGATTTGTTTGGGAATATGACTTAGGTTTGCAATACATCATACCCCACGGAGAAGAATCACGATGGGGCTCTTATCATACGCAAAAGAAAAATGCTAGGGGACTAAAAAAATAATTTAAAACAATAATAAGTGCGATCTAGATTAAGAATCGCCTGAGCGATTCATCAAGTCGCGTGAGCGATTTAATAATTTTTGTGGCCAAATTCAAGTTCCATGATGTGTGTAATGGCCAATAACCTCAGGAGACTTAAATCAAATTTGTAAAGGGATCATTGTATAATTAGTTATCCCCAAGTTTGATGTGAATGAATCAAACACGATGTTTTGTACATGGTAACAAAGATGATGTTAAGATTTGTTTGGGATTATGACTTGGGTTTGCAATACATCATACCCCACGGAGAAGAATCACGATGGGGCTCATATCATATGCAAAAAAAACATGCTAGGGGACTAACAAAATAATTTAAAACAATAATAAGTGCGATCAAGATTAAGAATCGCCTGAGCGATTCATCAAGTCGCGTGAGCGATTTAATAATTTTTCTGGCCAAATTCAAGTTCCGTGATGTGTGTAATGGCCAATAACCTTAGGAGACTTGAATCAAATTTGTAATGGGATCATTGTATAATTAGTTATCCCCAAGGTTGATGTGAATGTATCAAGCACAATGTTTTGTACATGGTAAGAAAGATGACGTTAAGATTTGTTTGGAATTATGACTTAGGTTTACAATACATCATACCCCACGGAGAAGAATCACGATGGGGCTCATATCATACGCAATAGAAAAATGCTAGGGGACTAAAAAAATAATTTAAAACAATAATAAGTGCGATCTAGATTAAGAATCGCCTGAGCGATTCATCAAGTCGCGTGAGCGATTTAATAATTTTTCTGGCCAAATTCAAGTTCCATGATGTGTGTAATGGACAATAACCTCAGGAGACTTGAATCAAATTTGTAATGGGATCATTGTATAATTAGTTATCCCCAAGCTTGATGTGAATGAATCAAACACGATGTTTTGTACATGGTAACAAAGATGATGTTAAGATTTGTTTGGGATTATGACTTGGGTTTGCAATACATCATACCCCAAGGAGAAGAATCACGATGGGGCTCATATCATACGCAAAAAAAACATGCTAGGGGACTAACAAAATAATTTAAAACAATAATAAGTGCGATCTAGATTAAGAATCGCCTGAGCGATTCATCAAGTCGCGTGAGCGATTTAATAATTTTTGTGGCCAAATTCAAGTTCCATGATGTGTGTAATGGCCAATAACCTAAGGAGACTTGAATCAAATTTATAATGGGATTATTGTATAATTAGTTATCCCCAAGCTTGACGTGAATGTATCAAACACAATGTTTTGTACATGGTGACAAAGATGATGTTAAGATTTGTTTAGGATTATGACTTAGGTTTGCAATACATCATACCCCACGGAGAAGAATCACGATGGGGCTCATATCATACGCAAAAGAAACATGCTAGGGGACTAACAAAATAATTCCAAACAATAAGAAGTGCGATCTAGATTAAGAATCGCCTGAGCGATTCATCAAGTCGCGTGTGCGATTTAATAATTTTTCTGGCCAAATTCAAGTTCCATGATGTGTGTAATGGCCAATAACCATAGGAGACTTGAATCAAATTTGTAATGGGATCATTGTATAATTAGTTATCCCCAAACTTGATGTGAATGTATCAAACACAATGTTTTGTGTATGGTAACAAAGATGATGTTAAGATTTGTTTGGGAATATGACTTAGGTTTGCAATACATCATACCCCACGGAGAAGAATCACGATGGGGCTCTTATCATACGCAAAAGAAAAATGCTAGGGGACTAAAAAAATAATTTAAAACAATAATAAGTGCGATCTAGATTAAGAATCGCCTGAGCGATTCATCAAGTCGCGTGAGCGATTTAATAATTTTTGTGGCCAAATTCAAGTTCCATGATGTGTGTAATGGCCAATAACCTCAGGAGACTTAAATCAAATTTGTAAAGGGATCATTGTATAATTAGTTATCCCCAAGTTTGATGTGAATGAATCAAACACGATGTTTTGTACATGGTAACAAAGATGATGTTAAGATTTGTTTGGGATTATGACTTGGGTTTGCAATACATCATACCCCACGGAGAAGCATCACGATGGGGCTCATATCATATGCAAAAAAAACATGCTAGGGGACTAACAAAATAATTTAAAACAATAATAAGTGCGATCAAGATTAAGAATCGCCTGAGCGATTCATCAAGTCGCGTGAGCGATTTAATAATTTTTCTGGCCAAATTCAAGTTCCGTGATGTGTGTAATGGCCAATAACCTTAGGAGACTTGAATCAAATTTGTATTGGGATCATTGTATAATTAGTTATCCCCAAGCTTGATGTGAATGAATCAAAAACAATGTTTTGTACATGGTAACAAAGATGATGTTAAGATTTGTTTGGGATTATGACTTGGGTTTGCAATACATCATACCCCACGGAGAAGAATCACGATGGGGCACATATCATACGCAAAAGAAACATGCTAGGGAACTAACAAAATAATTTAAAACAATAATAAGTGCGATCTAGATTAAGAATCGCCTGAGCGATTCATCAAGTCGCGTGAGCGATTTAATAATTTTTATGGCCAAATTCAAGTTTCATGAAGTGTGTAATGGCCAATAACCATAGGAGACTTGAATCAAATTTGTAATGGGATCATTGTATAATTAGTTATCCCCAAGCTTGATGTGAATGTATCAAGCACAATGTTTTGTACATGGTAAGAAAGATGACGTTAAGATTTGTTTGGAATTATGACTTAGGTTTACAATACATCATACCCCACGGAGAAGAATCACGATGGGGCTCATATCATACGCAATAGAAAAATACTAGGGGACTAAAAAAATAATTTAAAACAATAATAAGTGCGATCTAGATTAAGAATCGCCTGAGCGATTCATCAAGTCGCGTGAGCGATTTAATAATTTTTGTGGCCAAATTCAAGTTCCATGATGTGTGTAATGGACAATAACCTCAGGAGACTTGAATCAAATTTGTAATGGGATCATTGTATAATTAGTTATCCCCAAGCTTGATGTGAATGAATCAAACACGATGTTTTGTACATGGTAACAAAGATGATGTTAAGATTTGTTTGGGATTATGACTTGGGTTTGCAATACATCATACCCCAAGGAGAAGAATCACGATGGGGCTCATATCATACGCAAAAAAAACATGCTAGTGGACTAACAAAATAATTTAAAACAATAATAAGTGCGATCTAGATTAAGAATCGCCTGAGCGATTCATCAAGTCGCGTGAGCGATTTAATAATTTTTGTGGCCAAATTCAAGTTCCATGATGTGTGTAATGGCCAACAACCTAAGGAGACTTGAATCAAATTTATAATGGGATTATTGTGTAATTAGTTATCCCCAAGCTTGACGTGAATGTATCAAACACAATGTTTTGTACATGGTGACAAAGATGATGTTAAGATTTGTTTAGGATTATGACTTAGGTTTGCAATACATCATACCCCACGGAGAAGAATCACGATGGGGCTCATATCATACGCAAAAGAAACATGCTAGGGGACTAACAAAATAATTCCAAACAATAAGAAGTGCGATCTAGATTAAGAATCGCCTGAGCGATTCATCAAGTCGCGTGTGCGATTTAATAATTTTTCTGGCCAAATTCAAGTTCCATGATGTGTGTAATGGCCAATAACCATAGGAGACTTGAATCAAATTTGTAATGGGATCATTGTATAATTAGTTATCCCCAAACTTGATGTGAATGTATCAAACACAATGTTTTGTGTATGGTAACAAAGATGATGTTAAGATTTGTTTGGGAATATGACTTAGGTTTGCAATACATCATACCCCACGGAGAAGAATCACGATGGGGCTCTTATCATACGCAAAAGAAAAATGCTAGGGGACTAAAAAAATAATTTAAAACAATAATAAGTGCGATCTAGATTAAGAATCGCCTGAGCGATTCATCAAGTCGCGTGAGCGATTTAATAATTTTTGTGGCCAAATTCAAGTTCCATGATGTGTGTAATGGCCAATAACCTCAGGAGACTTAAATCAAATTTGTAAAGGGATCATTGTATAATTAGTTATCCCCAAGTTTGATGTGAATGAATCAAACACGATGTTTTGTACATGGTAACAAAGATGATGTTAAGATTTGTTTGGGATTATGACTTGGGTTTGCAATACATCATACCCCACGGAGAAGAATCACGATGGGGCTCATATCATATGCAAAAAAAACATGCTAGGGGACTAACAAAATAATTTAAAACAATAATAAGTGCGATCAAGATTAAGAATCGCCTGAGCGATTCATCAAGTCGCGTGAGCGATTTAATAATTTTTCTGGCCAAATTCAAGTTCCGTGATGTGTGTAATGGCCAATAACCTTAGGAGACTTGAATCAAATTTGTATTGGGATCATTGTATAATTAGTTATCCCCAAGCTTGATGTGAATGAATCAAAAACAATGCTTTGTACATGGTAACAAAGATGATGTTAAGATTTGTTTGGGATTATGACTTGGGTTTGCAATACATCATACCCCACGGAGAAGAATCACGATGGGGCACATATCATACGCAAAAGAAACATGCTAGGGAACTAACAAAATAATTTAAAACAATAATAAGTGCGATCTAGATTAAGAATCGCCTGAGCGATTCATCAAGTCGCGTGAGCGATTTAATAATTTTTATGGCCAAATTCAAGTTTCATGAAGTGTGTAATGGACAATAACCATAGGAGACTTGAATCAAATTTGTAATGGGATCATTGTATAATTAGTTATCCCCAAGCTTGATGTGAATGTATCAAGCACAATGTTTTGTACATGGTAAGAAAGATGACGTTAAGATTTGTTTGGAATTATGACTTAGGTTTACAATACATCATACCCCACGGAGAAGAATCACGATGGGGCTCATATCATACGCAATAGAAAAATACTAGGGGACTAAAAAAATAATTTAAAACAATAATAAGTGCGATCTAGATTAAGAATCGCCTGAGCGATTCATCAAGTCGCGTGAGCGATTTAATAATTTTTGTGGCCAAATTCAAGTTCCATGATGTGTGTAATGGACAATAACCTCAGGAGACTTGAATCAAATTTGTAATGGGATCATTGTATAATTAGTTATCCCCAAGCTTGATGTGAATGAATCAAACACGATGTTTTGTACATGGTAACAAAGATGATGTTAAGATTTTTTTGGGATTATGACTTGGGTTTGCAATACATCATACCCCAAGGAGAAGAATCACGATGGGGCTCATATCATACGCAAAAAAAACATGCTAGGGGACTAACAAAATAATTTAAAACAATAATAAGTGCGATCTAGATTAAGAATCGCCTGAGCGATTCATCAAGTCGCGTGAGCGATTTAATAATTTTTGTGGCCAAATTCAATTTCCATGATGTGTGTAATGGCCAATAACCTAAGGAGACTTGAATCAAATTTATAATGGGATTATTGTATAATTAGTTATCCCCAAGCTTGACGTGAATGTATCAAACACAATGTTTTGTACATGGTGACAAAGATGATGTTAAGATTTGTTTAGGATTATGACTTAGGTTTGCAATACATCATACCCCACGGAGAAGAATCACGATAGGTGTAATATCCCACATCGCTCGGGTAGGAGAACGAAGTCCTCCTTATAAGGTGTGATGGAAACCTATCCTTGTGGACGCGTTCTGAGTAGACTGGTACACAGTCCCTGCTCAGGAACAAAACCGTGAGGCTGCGGCCAAAGCGGACAATATCCACATACTGGGTCGGTCCTTGGTCCTTTCATTTGAAATGGTATCAGAGCCCGGTTTCAAAACCGGTGTTCTTGAGTCGTGTCGGAGTCAGTCTAAGTCGAACGGCATAGGGACTATGTGATATTGTGTGCATTGCATCAATCTTGAATATGGAATTTGGTTTCCCTAAGAATTTTGTTGAATTACTTGTTGTATTTTAGATGGATTCTTGTCTTTCGTATTGAATATGTGTCATGAGCATGCACTAATCGCATGCATCCATTCTTGAAAAGAGTTATGATTTCCAGGTTATAAAGATGATATCAAACCACGGCCAAATTTTATGATCACAACAACCTGTTGCAAATTCCTTCGGAGGCACGGAAGATAGGAAGGATGCCCGGGAGGAATGTGGAGAATGCTAGTTGTGTGGCTGTGTAGATTCAGTTGCAATTAACGGTTGGGATTCAGAATGGGAGGTTCGACCTTGGCGATGCGATGGCAGAGGAACATTTGGGGTAATAGAAATAGGAGGATCTTGCAACCTAAGGAATGAAGGGAACAAAACCTTGAAGATATATTGGTCCCGGATTTGGATCATGAAAGAGGTACTAGTAATTAAGAGGAGTAGAGATAACGTGGGTCCGGTAGAGGTTATGCATTAAGGGTCTACAAAGAAGGACTTCGAGCTAAGCTCAGTGATTAGAAGTCGGGTTCTAGAAGACAAGCATTTGGGTAAACGCAAATAGAGGGAAGGTGGCAATATGGAGAACGAGATTTGAGTTTGTTTTTCCAAATCCAAGGTGAAGTGTCATACTGAGAAGTCGAATTGGAAGATATGGAGCAACAAATGGGAACGATAAAGGAAAGCAAAGACCGGTTAAAGGATCATTCTCGAGGAGAGATTCTTTGTAAGGAAATCATGCGCTCAGGTATAAGCAATCGGAAAACAAGCTTAATTTGTCAATCCAAGTTCACAAAGGATAAACGCGAAATTTTGGGTTGAGGTGACGATTGGAAGTAAAGGTCGAATTTCGAGGAAAAGTTTGGATACTAACTCAGTGGACGTGGAAGAATTAAGGATTAAGAAATTGTAACCTCGGATAGTGGAAGATACAAGTGATGCCAAAAGACTCATGGAAAACTTGAAGACCGTGGGAAAGGCAAGGAATAATTACCAGGTCAAGTGACCTTGGGATCGGAAGAACGAGGAGAGCTACCGAGCTAATAACTTCCCACATCGGTGACAGGTTCTAAAGCATTCATAGCACGTGCATCATATTTTGCATTAATTGTTTATTCTTTTTACCTTATGTTTATCCGTGCATTTCTAATTGGTTTTGTTACGCTAATGTGTTGTATAACTACGTGATGTAAACGTGACCCATGCATTGTCATTTTAACCCAACATGCATTTTAGTGTTTACTCGATAGGAAGTCCTTTCGTCTCAACTATCAAGTATCAGTTCAATCGAGCTGCATCTGAGTTATGAGGAAGAGAAATAATAGGATGACATAAAAGGGAAGGTGAATTTGGGAAATAAGAACTTCCATTAAAGGATAGGTTCATGGAAACGAGAATTCAGAAGGAGAAGTGAAACCAGAGTTCCAGACAAGAATAAGGAAGGGGTTCGGACATCAAGAGAACTGGGGAAGGAATTGAAAGGCCAAATCCTTGATTTCTATGTCAGTTAAACTTCACCTAATGGGATTTACTCATCGAAAATTTCGATAAAAGAAGAATCAATGGAGTTCAACCCGGGACAACAGAAATTTAAGGGGGAGAGCACGACCGAAGAACAAATTGGACGATTAAAAAGGTGCTCGAAGAAATAATTTTAGTGGGAAAGACGAATATCTTTAGGTAGGGATTGAATCGTCAAGGTTGTCAAGAATAGTTATTCTCGAGGGTATTTTAAACTCCGATATGGGTAAAATAGTGGCTATAGGTCTAACTTCGTGACAGATGATCTAAGGGCATTCGGGAAGTCAAGCTCGGTTAAATAAAAAGAAAGGGATGGTCGAACGAAGATTGGGGGGAAATGGTGAAGACTGGAAATAGTACAAGTTAGAACGGATCCAAGCGTATGATCCTTAAAGGATTTATCAATAACTTCACCGAAAAACTTGAAGAGATTCAAGACAATCTGACCACTGAGCTACCTTCAGGATAGATTCTACCCTGGACAACGACAACTCCCAATTCTAAACTTTGAAACTTCGGTGAACGGTACTTATAGCATTCATGATACATGCATCCATGCAAATTTAACTTATATAAATTTTATGTTAGGTGTTTTGATCTGTACAGTGTTAAATTACTTGGAGTAATTGAATATCGATGTGAACGACGTTTATTACTTGCTTTGGGTGCCTTACGTGATTTTAAATTTGGGTTTTGCGTGAGTTGCTTGGGAGTATTGGAGACTTCCTTGCTTTATTTTCGGTTAAGAGACGGGTATTCTCTTATTTTTGTTTGAGAGACGGGGTACTCTCTTTGCTTGCGAGAGACGGGGTTCTCTCATTACTGTTGGAGAGACGGGGTTCTCTCATTGCTGCTTGAGAGACGGGGCTCTCTCCTTGTTGTTTGTGAGAGACGGGGAATCTCTCATTATTTGATTTCAAGCGTGTTTTGAATCCGAGGACGGATTCTTTTTAAGGGGGAGAGATTGTAACGCCCCAGTTTTTCATTTTATAATAATGTGGCGTATTTGTTTATAAAATGCGCAATTTAATTATTTAATTACGTGATTAATTGTTTTTACGTGTTTTATATTTAATTTTATTATAATTGTTATTATCTTATTACATTATATTATATCATCTTATTATAATATTATTAAATTTTATATATATGTTTCGTATTATATATATATATATATGTTTAATTAATTATTATTAATTCATTGATTATACTTGATGGGATCAAAATACGATCGTCCCACATTAGGACACGTGGCATCACCGAGATGATGACATCTGTCTCCCCAAGGCTGCACCATCAGTTCACGAGCGTTGAGCCGAACGAGCGCAGATCTTCTTCAGGAGTTAAGCCCAACGAGCGCTATCACTCCAACGAGCGTCCTACACACCAAACGATGGGTACGCCTACTTGCCAAGGGAGCCCTCTTCGAGCGTCACACTCCCTCAGAGCGGCCTCTCCTCTGGCTCGTCATTTGAATTGGAGCCAACATTCCCCTCAGCGGATATCTTGGCCTCCAAGACTTAAGGTTGTCACGAGCGCGCTCTCAAGCCCTCATTACCAACCACCCACATGGCTCTCTGACACAACGTACATGCCCGCGCACCTGCCACTGTTGCTAGCACTAACTTTTGGGCCGCTTTTGCAGAAGATTCCTCCTAGGTTTCTCTCTCACAGCGCCACGTGTTAGGGCAACATTCGGTCAGGACCACTTGAGGCAAATGACCAAAGGGCCCTTGACCCTCAACTATAAATAACCCAAGTCATCTTCTACACTGTAAGCATTTTTCTCTAAGCTTTCTTCCTCACTGCAACAGTGACTGAACTTACATTTTCTTCATACACTGAACTGAACTGACTTGAGCGTCGGAGAGCCAAACTGGGTATCACCCCCAGTCCCCCAGCTTGGCCGTCTGACTTTCTTGTGCTTGTCCCAACAGGTTGAACTCACTTCCTCATTTCCGGCGAAGCTCCGGTGGTTTCCTCCACAAAATACAAATCGTAAAGTGATCGGATTCGGACCATCCATTTCCGGACCCATCATTTTTGGCGCCGTCTGTGGGAAACCAATCCTTCATTTTCTTCCTTTCTTTTGTTGGTTGAAAAACAAGCACATCTTCACTTTCAACAGCCATGGTTGCCACGAGATCTGGAGCTGTGGGAGGAGGAGAAAACACCTCCCAAGATGCAAACATCGTTCTTCCCTCCACCACTACTGGTGGAGCACCACCTCTTTCTGTCGCCGCTGGTGGCGCACCTCCCGCCGCAGGAGTAACTCCGCCAGCTGAATTTTCTGCGCCGCCGCCTGCACCGCCGGTGATGCCCATTCCCACCACCGCGGGAGGAGTTTCTATCCCAGTCCCACCGCCGCTTGCACAGAATTCCTGGGTCCATCCCCAGATGAACCTTGGAATACAAGGTTACATGATGCCTCCACCTGGCCACACTCTTGCTCCGGCCGCCATGATGCCGCCGGTCCAACCATATCACGCCGGCCAGATCCAGCTCCCAGTGGTGGTTCCCAGGGAGATTGAAGGTGTGGAGCTACCTCCGTTGACCACCCAACAGCTACGGGCTCTTTATGCCCAGTGTGAGGTTCAGGCGGCTCAGGGGGCATGGGAAAGATTCCATTCCATGTATTTCCCCTCTGGGCAGGCCACTCAGATTGCCGCCCCTTTAGGCGGACAACAGAACTTTCCCCTCAGAGAAGCTTAGGCTGTCTTGAGGGCACAACCGCCACCACCGCCAGCCAGAGAAGTGCCCCAGCAGGAGGGCAACGAGCGTGCCTCCGTGGGCAGGAACAAGGAGCCCACGGAGCGAGTGAACGAAAACGAAGGAGACTCTCATGTCTCCAGGAGGGACTCACGAGCCCACAAGGACAAGCAAGTGGAAGTAAATCCTGACGTCCTCGCGGCTGTGCAAGACCAGCTGCAGGGCCTCAAGGATATGGTGGGACAGCTCTCCCGAGGGCGCTCAACTCAGATCTCCCATACTCGGGATGAACGGGTTGACGCCAGGAGCACCCGCACCAAGGATCCTCCACCGAGGGTCCCCCGTCGGAAGGAGCCGGAGGAAAACTTCGGCACGTACGAATACCACCCCTTGGCGAGGGGTTCACCCCTCGTCGAAGAAGTTCTGATGGCCCAAGCAGGAATGGCCAAAGTCCCCACATCCATCAACAGATATGACGGGACAACCGATCCAGCGGAGCACCTGGATCATTTTGTACATCTCATGCACCTTTACGAGCATTCCAGCCATTACTGGGCGAAAGTGTTCGTCACTTCCTTAGTAGGGATGGCTCAAGAGTGGTATAAGCGCCTGCCACCGCGCTCGATCCACTCATATGAAGAGCTGGCCGATGCCTTCCTCAACCACTTCAACTCTTTGAAGGCACCAGTCACCGCACCCACAGCGCTTTACAATGTGGTGCAGGGCAAGAGCGAATCACTGCGCTCGTTCTTCGCCCGCTTCAATAAGGAGATCTTGCAGGTGGAAAGGCCCTCGATGGATTTCTTGATCCCAGTTCTCTTCCAGGCTGTGGATCACAAGCAGTATGTGAGCAAAAAATTTGCTGATGCCATCGTGGAGAGAAGGCCTGGGACCCTCATGGGCCTAAGAGAAATAGCCGAGCCGTTCTTCGCGCTCGAAGATATGTATGGGACGAATGGTCCCCGTCATCACAGCCCGGCCCGTAACGAGCGACCTCATCAAGAGCGGGGACGGGATGTGGCAGTAAAGAAGGAGCGCCCTCAAGAGCGCAGGAGGTCGCCACCACCCCCTCGTCGATTCGAGCGAATTCCGCTCACCCGGCCAAATTCAGAAGTCTACAATCTCTCCGATAAAAAGCTCTTCAAAAGACCCATCAAAATGAGAGAAACAGACTCACTCAGACGCTCGAACAAGTACTGCGCCTTCCACAAGCAGAGAGGGCACGACACGGATGAGTGCCGGCAGTTGGAGGCTGAAATCCAAAGGCTCGTTGCAGGGGGCCACCTGAAGGAGTTTGTCCGGGTGCTCGAGCGCTACGATGAACAATGCAATGAGCGCTCAGGAAGGAGAAGAAGGAGTCCTTCCCGGTCAAAGAGCCCAAGGGGTAGGGGACCCCCTGAAAGCAGCAGCCGCCGAGGCAACAAAGGCAAAGCCCCTGAGCAAGAAAACGAGCCCTTCACAGTCATAAATATGATTGCGGGAGGTTCATCAGGAGGGGATTCAAACGCCTCTCGACGGAGGCACGTTCGGAGCTACAACCAACGCCCAGCAATGCCCAAGCCTATCTACGCTATCCAGAGATCAAGCGCTTCAAAATCAAGAGAAAATGATGTAATAGGCTTTGATGATAGGGATCTAGAACATATTGTAACGCCCCACGGGGAGGGTGTAACCTCAGATTGCCCCATGGTGGTTAGTTTAGATGTTCATAACCATGTTGTAAAAAGGGTATTGGTGGATAGTGGAAGCTCAGTTAATGTTTTGCCTTACTCTAGTTTCTCAAAAATGAAGGTGGATCTCCCGCTCGAGCCTCTCAAAACAGCCCTCATTGGCTTTGGAGGCTCAGAAGTGGTCCCACGAGGGCAAATACGTCTAGCTACATCATTCGGCCGAGCCCCTCAACGCAAAACACTCTTGGTGACGTACGCAGTGGTGGAGATTGACATCCCTTACAACATCATAATTGGGCGCCCAGCCCTCGTGGATTTCAAAGCCATCATCTCCACCTATCACCAGAAGATTAAATTCCCTACTTCCGAGGGCGTGGGAGAAGTGCTGTGCAATGTGCGAGAAGCTTGGGAATGTTACATGCTGTCCCTCAGAAAGCCAAAAGCGGAGAAAACCTTCCAGATTGGTTCCACCAAAAAGTCAGTAGATTTCCCCAACTTGGATGAGGATAGCCCAGCACGGAAAAGGGCAAAATTGAACAAGAAGAAGAATAAGAAGAAGAGAGGAAACAACGAGGAGAATCCCCTCGAGAATGTTCCCCCAGGGACCGTTGGCGGATCGTCCTCAGAAGGAGACGAACCGGGAGAAAGTGAACCAGCCTCTGGCAATCGTTTGACGGGAAAGAAGAGGGCGCTCGAACTTCCTCGCCCTGAGGTGAGAATCGAACCCTCGGAAAAATTCCTCACCATTGAGCTGGAGCCTGGAAACAAAGACAAGACTACACAGATAGGCTCAAACCTCTCAAGGCCTTCTCAGATCATGATGATTGATTTTCTAAGAGAGAACAAGGATGTATTCGCGTGGAAAGCCTCTGATCTCACAGGAATTGACCCTAGCGTCGTTGTCCATAGGCTTAATGTGGATCCATCTTTCAAGCCCATCAAGCAGAAAAAGCGGGATGTACATGGCTTTCGGAAAAAAGTCATTGAAGAGGAAGTTAATAAACTCTTGGAGGCTCAATATATCGAGCCCATCTTGTACCCGGAGTGGTTGTGCAATGTCGTCTTGGTGCCCAAGAGCGCAAATAAGTGGCGCATGTGCAATGATTTCACTGATCTCAACAAGGCTTGCCCTAAAGATCCTTACCCGCTGCCCCGGATTGATCAATTGGTGGATTC